>JASWHV010000019.1:5000000-6250000 GCA_030760725.1 Neostapfia colusana | reverse complement strand
AAGAATTTATTCTGAGGTAATACCCCTGTTCATGCTCAACTTAATGAACTACAATTTCAATTATAGCTCATTGAGTTTGCCTGAATTTTCCTAACATTTTTGGGGTTAAGAATTGCCCAGAACTGAATTTCCAAGTTTTGGAAATTCTCTGAAAATGTTTCTGCATTCAAATGAACACAGCACCTTCCAATTTGAATTGCTCTGACCAAACCGACTCCAAATGGTCTGAAGCTTTTACAGGGGTTTACTAATGTCCTAAAGAACATCCTGGCAAAATTTGGGGATTTTTGGATGAACCAAACTCCCTCTAAAATTCTTTTGCTGAAAAGCTTTAAAGAATTTTCCAGAGTTAATTAAAGGGTTTCATACAAATTGGGTTCTACATTTGGATAGTACTCTATCAGAGGAATCCAACGAAATTTGTTTCACAATTTTTGGATTCTCCTACCCAAAGTTGTAGCTATTCAAAGTTTGAACTAAAAACTGAAATTCCCCAAAATGTTCAAATACTGGCTGTGGGTCCGGGGACAGGTGTCACGCGTCGGGGCAAGCCACACGAGGCTACAGGTTATTTCCCGCGCCTCCACACCAGATCCCTGCGCCACAGCTGATCAAATATTTGAAAAACCGTCGCTGACGGGCGGGACCCACCGGTCGTCTTCTACCTCCGGCCACCCGCGCCTGCGCGCCGCCGGGCTCGCCGGAGTTCGACGGATTCCGGCCTCCCGGCCATCCCCCGAGCTCTCCCTCGCCGCTAGGGCCTAATTTCCCGTGCTGAACACGATGGAACACTCTTCCCCGGTCGGCGATGGCTCTAACCTAGCTGGCCACGGTGCGGCGGCTCTGGACCGGTTCGGCAACGTCGCCCGGTCACCCTAGCCTGCCCAGACCTCGGTGGAACGGCGCTACAGCACCAGTGGACCAAAGGGATGCTCGACCTAGCCTCAAAACTGCTCGGGACCGGCGGCTAATGGTGTATCACCGTGCACCCGAAACCTCCTCCGCGTTTGAGGTCGGAAGTTCTGGATTTCATGCGGTCTACGTGCATATTTCCAGCTAGGGTTGTGAAGGACTACTGATCGCCGGTTAGTGGCGGTCCTGTGTGCAAAGTCTCACGGCCTAAGAACGAGAGGGACGATCGAATTTGGTATTACCGTATCAGAAGGTCGGATGGTGCCCGACGGCGATCTTTTCCCAAATTCGAGCCTAGTAGATCATCTCACGGCTTGAGCCTCGGGGACGAGCATCAGGGGCTACCAGCGCATCCGAGGGTGCTCTAGCTCGGGCCTGAGAAGCTCTGGGTGGGTCTGTCCACGTGAGACCAGCTTCCGTTCTCCGCCGGACAGCTCTGTTTTCTCGGCGCCGTTTGCCGAATTGTGCGCGTCACCGGCTAGGGCCTTTGGGGTTGCGGGGCTGGTGTGGTAGAGCAGGCACAGGCGCTGCTTTTCTGTACTGCCGGTGCGCACAACCGAGGTTTGGTTGAGGCCGGCGATCGGGGAGAAAGGAGTGCGGCGGTGAGCGCCGATTGCTGTTTGCGCGTGGGAAGAACAGCTAGCGCGCGATCAAAGCGAAGATGGCAACGTGCTGCAGCCGGTTTCCGGGATAAGGAGCAGGCCAGCGCGAAATGGGAGCAGGAGGTGGAGCCTCGGTCGACGGGGGCGGCCGCTCGGTGTCGCCCCGGGGTTACACCTCGGTGGAGTGAAGTCCAGAGAGAAACTTAAGTGTTAAGTATACTCATTCCTATGACATGTGGGCCCCACAACTCAGTACCTCTTTTCCTCAAAATATCTCCAAAGTTTGACAATTATCCAACCCAATTGTCTGAAAATTGGAAACTGAGCTCATTTGACAAGTTTGGACAAATTCAATGCAAATTCAAATATTCATTTGAATTCTTTGCACCTTTGACTTCCTTTGGAAAAATGGGCAGCAAGACTTTTCAAAAATTAATGAAACTTTGCCTCCCCACTAATTTGGACCTAAGGAATCCAAATATGCCACTTGATCCTTGTGTTAGCTGCTGCAAACAATAGTTTGGACACAACAGTTTTGAATTCCTCATTGTGTGATCATATGTGTATAAACCCTACTTTGTGAAAGTGAAGACTCTCCCCTCTAATCACTCTTTTGATGGAGGTTACATGCTCTTCACCACATTTCCTAAGGTGTCCACAATGAAAATTGTGGTGTTGTGAGATGAAGAAAAGTTTTTTACAAGTCCCTTCTCTTGGGCTTTTACATCCCTCCCCCCTTAAAAGAATCTCGTCCCGAGATTATAAAATAAGAGATAGCGATGTAATAGGGACTTACCCGTGTTGAGAAGCCATAAACTCCGGGTAATTTGAGCGAAGGAACTCCTCGCTCTCCCACGTCGCTTCTTCGGCGGTGTGGTTGCTCCAGAGTATTTTGTAGAACCACAATGTTCTGCTGCGTGTGGTCCTGGCTTTCTCATCAAGAATTCCCACCGGATATTCATCATAGGTTAAATCCGGTTTCAGCTCGCCGATGTCTTCGGTAGGAACAGCAGCTGTATGCTTCAAGCATTTTCGCAGTTGCGAAACATGGAAAATATCATGGACACCAGCCAGAGATGCTGGTAGCTCCAATCGATACGCTGCTGGTCCACACTTCTCGGTGATAGCGTAGGGTCCAATGAAACGGGGAGCGAGCTTCCCCTTCACACCGAATCGGTGCACGCCCTTCATTGGAGACACGCGGAGGTACACGTGTTCCCCAACGTCAAAGTGCAACGGCCTACGCCTCTTGTCAGCGTAGCTCTTTTGTCGGGATTGAGCGGCCTTCAAATTGGCTTGAATTGTCCGAACGCGCTCCTCGGCGTCGTTCACCACATCAACCCCGAATGTGACCCTTTCACCGGACTCGCACCAATTTAATGGGGTGCGGCATTTACGACCGTAGAGAGCTTCATAGGGTGCCATTTTGATACTCGCCTGATAACCGTTGTTGTACGAGAATTCCGCCAATGGTAGGTGATCATCCCAGTTCCTACCATGGTGGATGGCACACGCTCTCAACATGTCTTCCAGGACTTGATTCACCCTTTCAGTCTGACCATCTGTTTGAGGGTGATAAGCGGAGCTCCTGATCAACTTAGTACCCAATGCAGCGTGTAGCTGCTCCCAAAAGCGAGATACAAATAATGCACCTCGATCTGAGACAATGGTCTTGGGTACCCCGTATAGGCATAGAATCTTCGCTATGTATAGCTCCGCATATTTGCCGGCATTGTAACGTGTATTCACCGGAATGAAGTGAGCCGTCTTGGTTAACCGATCAACGATTACCCATATGGAATCATGCTTGTTGGCTGTTAGGGGTAATCCCACAATGAAATCCATGCTCACATCTTCCCATTTCCATGCCGGGATCTTTAGGGGTTGCAGCAGCCCTGATTTCTTCATATGATCAGCTTTCACTCGTCTACACGTATCGCACTCGGATACGTACTTAGCTACCTCCCGCTTCATCCGCGTCCACCAAAATTTCTTTTTCAAATCTTGGTACATTTTGTTGCTGCCCGGATGAATGGAGTATTTAGACAAGTGAGCTTCATCGAGGATCTTTTTCCTCAACTCCATATCCCGGGGTACGACTATGCGGTCATTGAACCACAGAGTCCCCTCATCATCTTTCCGGAAACATTTAATTTCTCCATTGTCTATCCGTCTCCGGAGATGTGCCATGCCTTTATCCGTTTTCTGAGCTGCAATGATGTCCTCCCTAATAGTAGGGATGAGGGCAAGGTTGTACAGCGATCCATAAGGAACCAAGTATAAACTTGGCTCTTCCTCCTCCACCGGTGTAATGGTGAGGTGATGGACATGTGATTTCCGACTCAGCGCGTCGGCAACCACATTCGCCTTGCCGGGGTGGTAATGGATCTCAATCTCATAATCTTTGATCAGTTCTAACCACCTCCTCTGCCTCATGTTCAGCTCCTTCTGGGTGAAAATGTATTTCAAGCTCTTGTGGTCGGTGTAGAGATGCACCAAGTTCCCCAGGAGATAGTGCCTCCACATTTTCAGCGCCAACACCACGGCAGCAAGTTCAAGATCGTGAGTCGGGTAGTGCTGCTCATGGTTCCGGAGTTGGCGTGAGCCATAAGCGACCACACGTCCTTCCTGCATCAACACGCAGCCAAGCCCAATACCGGACGCGTCACAATACACGTCGAAGGGCTTTGTTGTATCCGGCTGAGCTAACACCGGGGCTGTGGTGAGATGCTTCACCAATGTTCGGAACGCTCCTTCACACGCGGTGTTCCAAACATATTTTGTCCCTTTTTTCAGCAACTCTGTCATCGGCTTAGCGAGCTTGGAGAAGCTTGGAATGAATCTCCGGTAGTATCCCGCTAACCCGAGGAAGCTTCTGACTTCATGGACTGAAGTGGGAGCTTTCCATTTCAACACTTGCTCGATTTTACTTGGGTCAACCGCAATGCCTTCAGCTGAGATGATATGTCCCAAAAATGGCACTTGGCTGATCCAAAATTCGCATTTGCTGAACTTGGCGTAGAGCTTGTGGTCTCGCAATCGTTGAAGAACGATCCGCAAGTGTTCGGCATGTTCAGCTTCGGTCTTGGAATAAACCAAGATGTCGTCGATGAACACTACCACGAACTTGTCCAGCTCCGGCATGAACACCGAGTTCATGAGATACATGAAATGGGCTGGAGCATTTGTGAGACCAAAGGACATGACGAGATATTCGTATAAGCCGTATCTCGTCGAGAATGCCGTCTTCGGGATATCCTCCGCCCGGATCTTGATCTGGTGATATCCAGAGCGAAGGTCCATCTTTGAGAATACACTTGCCCCCACAAGTTGATCAAACAAGATGTCAATACGGGGCAGTGGGTACTTATTCTTGATGGTGACAGCGTTGAGCGGCCGGTAATCCACACACAGCCTCAGGGTCTCATCCTTCTTCTTCACGAACAGCGCTGAGCATCCCCAAGGCGAGGAACTCGGCCTAATGAAACCCTTGCTCAACAAATCATTGAGCTGTTCTTTTAATTCAGCCAGCTCATTTGGAGCCATCTTGTATGGTCTCCGTGATATGGGCGTAGTCCCGGGTGCAAGTTCAATCTTGAACTCGACATCCCGCTCAGGTGGCATGCCTGGAAGATCATCCGGGAACACGTCGGGATACTCCCGGACTACGGGGATGTCTTCTAACTTGAGAACTTCAGCACTATTAATTGCTAAAACTTCCCGGACTGGCATGTCTAACACCATGGAATGCGGACGGTGGAATGGAGAATTTAAGTGAATCGTCCGTGTCCGAGTCTCTAGGACGGCGCCATGGTATTGCAGCCATGACATCCCTAAGATTGCATCAATCTTCTGTCCCATAAGGATTATCAAGTTGGTGGGATATAGCTTCCCACCTAAGCACAGAGGTGCCTTTGGAATCATCATATTAGCTGAAATCTTCCCTCCCGGTGAGCATATCATATAAGTGCAGTCGGTTGGGAAGACTTGCAGTTGATGTTTAGCCACATAGGATGCACTTATAAAGCTGTGGGTTGCACCCGAATCAAATAATATGACTATGGCTTGATGGTTGAGAGTAAACGTACCCGCCAGCACGTTGTCTCCCTCTGGGGCGTCCTCATTGTCGAGGTTGCGGACGCCTCCAGTCCGCTGACCAACCTTCTTCACCGGGGGTCGGCCTCGAGCACCGCCCTGAAACTGGGCTTGCCCGCTGCTCTGCTGCCCCTGGGGACAGTCCTTCGCAAAGTGGCCCGCCTGGCCACACGTGAAGCAGGTGAAACGGGGCGGTCCCCCGCTGATCGGTGGACGGAAACCTGGGGCGCGTTGTGGCGGTGGAAACGCCCGGGGTACCGTCTGCTGCTGCTGCTGTTTTGGTGGTGGCATCGGCGGACGGAACGGAGGTGCCTGGAAGGGACGTCCCCCGAACCGTTGCGGTCGCGCCGGTGGTTGCCACTGCTGCCCGGATGGTGTCCGATACACCATACGGTACTTCTGTGTAGCGCCACTCCCACCGCTGCTAGGTGGAGCGCTACGCTTCCTCTGCTCAGCTGCTAACTCCCGCTGAGCGTCCTCTTGCATGATGGCGGCATTGACTAGATCGTTGAATGTGCCGCGGTTCCATTGTACGAGGTGGGTCTTCATTTCGGGATGTAACCCCCGATAGAAGTGCTCCCTCTTCTTCTCCTCCGTGGAGATGTAGTCTGACGCATACTGCGCCAGATGGTTGAAGGCACGGGAGTAGTCGTGGGCACTCCTCCCGCCCTGCTTCAGTTCCAAAAATTCTTGGAACTTTCTCTTCATTATTCCGGGAGGAATGTGATAGGCGCGGAACGCCTCCCGGAACTCTTGCCATTCCACGGCATGGCCAGCCGGACGTGAGGCGACATAATTCGCCCACCACGCACCAGCGGCACCGTGGAGCTGCTGTGCTGCGAACAGCGTCTTCTGCCGCTCCGTACACTGGAGCAGCCCGAACTTGGACTCGATAGTCCGCAGCCAGTTGTCCGCCTCCAGTGGTTCTTCAGCTTCGGTGAACACTGGAGGGTGCGTACTCATGAAATCCGAGTACGACACTTCGCGGGGCTCACGAGGCCCTCGCTCTTGACGTCCTCCCGCTTGGGACGTATTCTGCACGATCGTGCGGAGCAGGTCGGTCTGCTCCTCACGACCTCCCACCAATGCCGCTATCACATCCGCTAGAGTAAGCGGAGGCGGCGGTGGTGGCTGCTGCTGCGGGGTGCTGTCGTAGGCCGGTGGCTGGGAGTCATCGCCTCCACCTTGGCTAGAGCCACCAACCTCGTGCGTGGTCCTAGTACGAACCATCTGCAACCATACGACATTAAACATCAGTCCCGCAACATTTTGCATGCAGTCCAATAGAACTGGGCGTAAAAACATCATGACAACCAAACATGCAAAATATCTCGTAAGTAGATAATGTAATAACTTTGCACAAGCTACCCCATTACCAGACCAAACACAAGTTAGTTTAATCCAACTTGATGAACCCCCTCTTTGGAAGCTCACCATAACTGGGTTTGGTCTCTACGAGACATTATTATTGCGTTGTCATCACGTATAACACCCTTAGGGTACAACACCCTTCAATAAGTTCAACTGTCATTCTTCTGTCAGAATGACCAGTTTCTACCTATTCCAAGTTTTGATCCGGTTATGGGCATTTTCATGACTCAAGTTGAATACCAAAGTTAAAGTTAATTTCAGTATCTTTCCAACGAGTACTCATTTGCCCCCAGATCAGCTTTGATTAAAAAGTTATGTTAATTCAAAGTTAGCAGAATTTCTGGAAGAATTTTAACAGCACCTCCCTTGGAAGTGGCTGTCTTCAACCCTAATTCTCCCTAATTTCTGTGCTGAAACTTCAGAAACTTTGAATTGCAAAGATGTCACACATCTTCTACTCTTTCTAAGGATGGATTATATGACAATTTTAGATTTTTCTACTGGGAGTTATATTTGAAAAACAGATCAGTTCAGAGGATGTTTTACTCTGCCCTGATTCTGAATAGTTTACATTCCTCTGGGATTTTAGCCATCTTAAGGCGAGTTTCAGCTCTGGACGTCTACAACAAAGTTGTAGAGTACTTGAATACCTTCCCAGAACTATATAGCACACCTCCCTGGGTTAAAAGACCTGTGAGTTATGCCCTGTTGAAGATCAGCAAACTTGCTGTCCCCAAAACCGAGCACTCTGTTTTTCAGTCTTTTTGGAACTACACTCATCCCTATCTCATTCTTATACCCAACCAGGGTCCTAACTGTTGAACCTATAGATTTTTTTTAATTTTTCGTTATCATTATACTCATGCATATGCCTACAATATCTCGGTACTACGTTCCTTACAAAAGAAAATCCTAACCGGATCATACCGGTATATACGTCTCAAGTGTGGCACTAAACGGTCTCTCGCACACGTTTTCTACACGGATACATACGTGGTTAGTACCTGCAGAAGACCACACAATGATGGTGCACTCAAAGTTTGTTCATTTCAGGCAGTTCCATATCTAAAAGTAAATACAAACGCCCGTATCATTGTCATACGGCCGTCCTTGAGCTAAGTCACGTCTCAAGGCACGTGATCGTGTTTCAACACCACACGACGGGGAACCCGAGTATGTCATGAACGGGTCGTCACGGTTGGGAATGTTATCAACCCAACAGATACCACCTACTGCCCTGCAGGGCACGCCGATGGCAAGCGCTGCGTATGTCCTCCTGGGCTATTTCCAGACGAACACACTCTCGCGTTACTGACCACGCGATGGGGTCTCCACTTACTTGCCTAATGCACGCTAGGGATCAGAGTTTCATATGAACTCAGGGACATGAAGAGTCCAAGAGCTTCATATTGACATCTCACACCGAGCTGTGAGATCAATCCCTGGACCACGTTCCTCGTCAGGGAGAGCTAACCGAAATTGAACCGCTTTCGGTGGCGTTCCTTACCATACTTACCAGAGCGTAGGTGCGTCGTTACATAATTGAAATTCAGAATTATAACACATAAGTTAGTCTTTGCCACTTTAAGTAACTAAGCTAATATAGTCCTTACTTGGGCAACTACCGAATCCTCACCGTATACCTAAGCTTTTCCCATAATGCAGTCCTTTAGTACTGTGCTATCCCCACTGCAGCTCTGATACCAGGCTGTGGCGGACCGGAATCCGCTCATCCAGGATCGCAGAGGGTGGTGCCGCGCGATGCGACACCCGACAGCACACGTCATAAGAACGCAATATATTACATGGGAAAAACAGCTGAAACTGTACAAACAGGTACAAACTTCAGTTACAACTATTGTTCTATTACACAGCGGAAGACTACACTATACAACTCACGCCCGCCTATTTAGCAAAAGTCGGTTGCCCAGCCCTAGGGCAACCCACACTAGCTGCACGTCTCAGCTCAGCGCGGCGTGTACGGCTCCCACTCAGCCGTGGTCCCCGACGGAGGGTAACCCTCGCCGGTGGACTCGTACTCCGAGTCCGTGGGTGGCTCCTCACCTGAAAAACACTTAAGCAGCAACCGTGAGCACAAAGGCTCAGCAAGGCTTAACCGACTCACCTAAGCATGAAACTCTACATGAGGTGTACAATGGACATAGGATAGTAACATTTCAGCAAAACGACACGCCTACAAGTTCATCCTTAGTTCATCTTTTAGCAACAAGTTAACAGTTCATGAAATCTGAAATTTAGTAAGCAGTATTTGGTGGCACACATGTAGCAATACAATTATATCAATCAGCATCATTGAATCAACATATTTCATCCATTAGTCTACGTTACGACGCAGTGAACAAGCGGTACTCGTCACCGCGAGGGACGGCGAATCGACTCGATATACACCTGCAGGGAAAACCCAAAGAGCACGTCACGTACGCCCACCCGTGGAGCTGCACAGCACGCTCACTCGATGTCGTACGGGACAACCTTTCACCCAACAGCCCAAACGTCGAACCGGTCGCACCGAAACGAGCAGGAGGTTCTCCACACGGAGCATCTCTCTATGCCCGTTGGCAGATTTCCACCTTGCTGCCCTCAACCTACACCTATAAATCGGTGTGCTATGCCTCGACGCCCGGAGGTTTAGGCTACATCGGTTTATCGGGGCCCATATATCCGATATGCCTTTGGTACGTTCAATACTTGTTCAGCAGGGCCGCACACGGATCGGTCCTCAATCGACACGGACAGGGCTGCGCACACAAGACTCTCTCTTGCTGCGCCCTAGCCCCTGCCTAGTCTCATTTTCATTACTAAAGTGATCTCACATCACTCAACCGAACCCGTGTGTCCCCAGCCTATCTCGCGAGTAGATTCCAACTACTCGACTTGTACCGAAGTCCTATGACTCATTAAGCATAGCCTGTCTACTCGAGGTCCTTGACACTACCCTCACTCTTTTAGGAAACTTTGGTTATGCAAGTGGGGTTTCATTCATCCGATACCTAATGCACATACATACTTCATATGACACATGTATACAAAGTAAAACTTTTAAAAAGGGTTAATGCAAACCGGGGCTTGCCTTGTTGCTGCTGGTCAGGAGTTAGTTCTTCGTCCGGAAGGAGGAAGTCCAGCACTTCCGGAGTCTCTTCTTCAACGGCTACACGTTAATGAAATACTACATGTTAATTTATATGTAAAAGTGAGTTTAGAGTAAGACTTATACTATTGGTTCTAATAACCAGCCTCTAATATCTGGAACTTTGTTTAAGAATTTAAATATGAACTGGTGTTGGTGGTTTGGCTTGGACTTAATCACATGGTTAAATGCTAAGTGGTTTTCCCCCCTTTTCCACATTAATCCCTTAAGTGGTTAAACAGGACAGGGGTGATCTAGAGCTCCAATGGAGCTGAGAATTTTTGTGTGAGTTCCTTGTCACAAGAAAACTCTCTGGACCAAATCTTTGCACTTTTCATGGAGTGGTTTGCTCAGAATAATTCCCTTGGCAAATCAGCAAGGAAGAATTTATTCTGAGGTAATACCCCTGTTCATGCTCAACTTAATGAACTACAATTTCAATTATAGCTCATTGAGTTTGCCTGAATTTTCCTAACATTTTTGGGGTTAAGAATTGCCCAGAACTGAATTTCCAAGTTTTGGAAATTCTCTGAAAATGTTTCTGCATTCAAATGAACACAGCACCTTCCAATTTGAATTGCTCTGACCAAACCGACTCCAAATGGTCTGAAGCTTTTACAGGGGTTTACTAATGTCCTAAAGAACATCCTGGCAAAATTTGGGGATTTTTGGATGAACCAAACTCCCTCTAAAATTCTTTTGCTGAAAAGCTTTAAAGAATTTTCCAGAGTTAATTAAAGGGTTTCATACAAATTGGGTTCTACATTTGGATAGTACTCTATCAGAGGAATCCAACGAAATTTGTTTCACAATTTTTGGATTCTCCTACCCAAAGTTGTAGCTATTCAAAGTTTGAACTAAAAACTGAAATTCCCCAAAATGTTCAAATACTGGCTGTGGGTCCGGGGACAGGTGTCACGCGTCGGGGCAAGCCACACGAGGCTACAGGTTATTTCCCGCGCCTCCACACCAGATCCCTGCGCCACAGCTGATCAAATATTTGAAAAACCGTCGCTGACGGGCGGGACCCACCGGTCGTCTTCTACCTCCGGCCACCCGCGCCTGCGCGCCGCCGGGCTCGCCGGAGTTCGACGGATTCCGGCCTCCCGGCCATCCCCCGAGCTCTCCCTCGCCGCTAGGGCCTAATTACCCGTGCTGAACACGATGGAACACTCTTCCCCGGTCGGCGATGGCTCTAACCTAGCTGGCCACGGTGCGGCGGCTCTGGACCGGTTCGGCAACGTCGCCCGGTCACCCTAGCCTGCCCAGACCTCGGTGGAACGGCGCTACAGCACCAGTGGACCAAAGGGATGCTCGACCTAGCCTCAAAACTGCTCGGGACCGGCGGCTAATGGTGTATCACCGTGCACCCGAAACCTCCTCCGCGTTTGAGGTCGGAAATTCTGGATTTCATGCGGTCTACGTGCATATTTCCAGCTAGGGTTGTGAAGGACTACTGATCGCCGGTTAGTGGCGGTCCTGTGTGCAAAGTCTCACGGCCTAAGAACGAGAGGGACGATCGAATTTGGTATTACCGTATCAGAAGGTCGGATGGTGCCCGACGGCGATCTTTTCCCAAATTCGAGCCTAGTAGATCATCTCACGGCTTGAGCCTCGGGGACGAGCATCAGGGGCTACCAGCGCATCCGAGGGTGCTCTAGCTCGGGCCTGAGAAGCTCTGGGTGGGTCTGTCCACGTGAGACCAGCTTCCGTTCTCCGCCGGACAGCTCTGTTTTCTCGGCGCCGTTTGCCGAATTGTGCGCGTCACCGGCTAGGGCCTTTGGGGTTGCGGGGCTGGTGTGGTAGAGCAGGCACAGGCGCTGCTTTTCTGTACTGCCGGTGCGCACAACCGAGGTTTGGTTGAGGCCGGCGATCGGGGAGAAAGGAGTGCGGCGGTGAGCGCCGATTGCTGTTTGCGCGTGGGAAGAACAGCTAGCGCGCGATCAAAGCGAAGATGGCAACGTGCTGCAGCCGGTTTCCGGGATAAGGAGCAGGCCAGCGCGAAATGGGAGCAGGAGGTGGAGCCTCGGTCGACGGGGGCGGCCGCTCGGTGTCGCCCCGGGGTTACACCTCGGTGGAGTGAAGTCCAGAGAGAAACTTAAGTGTTAAGTATACTCATTCCTATGACATGTGGGCCCCACAACTCAGTACCTCTTTTCCTCAAAATATCTCCAAAGTTTGACAATTATCCAACCCAATTGTCTGAAAATTGGAAACTGAGCTCATTTGACAAGTTTGGACAAATTCAATGCAAATTCAAATATTCATTTGAATTCTTTGCACCTTTGACTTCCTTTGGAAAAATGGGCAGCAAGACTTTTCAAAAATTAATGAAACTTTGCCTCCCCACTAATTTGGACCTAAGGAATCCAAATATGCCACTTGATCCTTGTGTTAGCTGCTGCAAACAATAGTTTGGACACAACAGTTTTGAATTCCTCATTGTGTGATCATATGTGTATAAACCCTACTTTGTGAAAGTGAAGACTCTCCCCTCTAATCACTCTTTTGATGGAGGTTACATGCTCTTCACCACATTTCCTAAGGTGTCCACAATGAAAATTGTGGTGTTGTGAGATGAAGAAAAGTTTTTTACAAGTCCCTTCTCTTGGGCTTTTACATCAGGTATCAAAACATTATAGGTCTAATGCATATATGAACCCCATACTCTAGTGATACAAATCAAAAACTTGCTAAAGTTTGTTAATTGAAACCGGAGCTCGCCTTGTTGCTGGAAGTCAGTGGGTTCAATGTCCGGAGGAATCACTTCTAGGGCCTCTGGTGCTTCCTCGAGCTCGGCAACTAATCGAAATGCAAACAATGCACATGATTAATTATTAATCATATAAGAATAGTTACAAAGATTTAAGTCACTTCTGTATAAATTGAACTCTAATGGACTTGGCATTTTTATAGAGAATCCCACATGACACTCAGGTATTGCTAGCAAAAATTCAGAGAAAGTTAATTAAGTGTGTGCTCTAAAGAATTCTCTATGTCATTTTCTTTATCTGAATTAACAAGCCAAACCTGAAAGTTTGTCTTGTTGCAAACTTGAATTTTCAGAAACTTCAGAGTTTTCTGAGTCTCTGAGAATTGGTTTCAGTAAATTTGAAGGTTCCTACAGGAAGATATGGAGTTACTAAGTTTGGATAAAAGCTGAAATTGGATCCTAATGTTTTTCCTAATTTTCTTGGAGCAAAATCAATTGGAACACCATTAGACCTAGTAAACTAAGTCTAATTCTGCTCAAATTTTTACTTAAGATCAGTAGATTTACGAAAGACATTCTTCCCAAAATTGGGCAATTTCCATAACAGGGATCTCCTGGAATTAAATCCCAAAGACTTCATGTTGAAGAATTTTGGAGAAAATTACAGGGATTTTCATACCAATTTCTTTGCATCACTGCAAAGTACTGGTTGAGAGGAATCCAAAAAAATTGTTTCACAAATTTTGGACAATACTATCGAAAGTTATGACTTCTCAAAGTTTGAATAAAATCTGGAAATTCAAACCGAAATTCAGAAAGTTTAAACTCGGCTGGTGGCCCTCTGGGCTACATGTCAACACGTCAGCGAAGCCTCATGTTGGCCCACACGCTTTCCCGCATAGCCACACGGAATCCCCGAGCCACAACAGATCCGCCCCAAGTTTTTCTCTCACTGGCACGCGGGACCCACGGGGCCTTTTTCTACCTCGCGCTCCTGCGGCACCCGCGGCGGCACCTCACCGGAGAGCTCACCGCTGGCCGTTCCCGTGCGAGACCTTCGGCTAAACTTGCCGCCTGTGCTCAACTTCGCGCGAAGAATATGCTGGTGCACATGGAGCTCAGCGGTGGCCGGAACAGTGCACGCAACGGCGTCAGCGAGCGGCAGCTCCTCGGTGACGTCGAACTCGGTGATCCGTACACCTTTTTTGACACGGTTTCACCTGAGAGCACCGTGGTGATGTGCTGAATATGATTTCGAACACTGTTGATCATGAAAACGACCGCAACTATGACCTCACCGGTGAGGCACCCTGTTTTCGGCCGCCGGCACGAAGAACTCGGATAACTAGGGTTCTAGTGGATGAAACTTGACGCTTCTTGATCGAGGAGGTGCGCTAGATGACCTAGAACGTGTTCAGTGCAAAGCTTGAGCATCGGTTGCACGTGGAAGAAGAATTTCGCCGATGATCAAGCTCTACCCCTCAAGCACAACGTGGAGAAAAACGAACAATACTCGCTTGACACAGCATGAAATAGAACGAGGCTTTCAGATACAGCTTCAGCGTACACGGGCACACCGCCGATGATCAAGCTCTACCCCTCAAGCACAACGTGGAGAAAAACGAACAATACTCGCTTGACACAGCATGAAATAGAACGAGGCTTTCAGATACAGCTTCAGCGTACACGGGCACACCTTTTCTTCTTCAGGAGCGGCGGGTGAAAATGGCTAGAACGCCCAGTCACCGGTGATCAGTGGAGGGCAGCGAAGAACTCACGCGCGAAACTGAGAAATGGAGCAGATGTGTGCTGGGTTCAGCTCGGAAGCGTTGGGAACGGCAAGACCCAGGCGCACGATGGACTTTGAGGCTGAAAATTTCCACCCTGAGGTGGTGATCGGGAGGTCGTGCGGCCTGTACGTGGCCGTGTGGTGATCAGCCAGGAGAAACGAGGGAGTGAGGTGGAATTTGCTGTAGAATTCAGGCCCCCTTTGGCAAAGCTCCCAGCTTCTGATTCTCAGTGAGAATCTGAGGAGCTGTGCCAACCGGGTGTTTTGGGCAACAGATTCTAGGGTGAATCAGGGGGAATCAATTCTCGTTTTAGTGAAGGGACTCTGCAGCCAAAAAACCAGCTTCCACGCACCTCAAAACAGCTTCTCAACCAGCGAAATATGAACCTTGCCTTATGTTTGGAAGAATTTACCCGAAATGCCACTGGACAAAAGCGGGTGTGACCCGCACCCCCGGTACGGAACCGCACGCGCCCTGGACTCCTCCCTGACTCCGGTGTCGGGCGATTTCCTGTACATGTCTTTGAACACAAAAAACAGGATTGAGGGTAATATAGTCATTTCATACAAGCACTTCTCTTGCAAGAATCAAGAATTTGTTTTCCTACCAAACAATTTTGTATAACAGATTCTTATTCACCTGGAGAATCAGGAGAATCAGCTTCCCCAGAGAATCAGAAGTAAATCAGGAGTATCAGAAGGTGGAAGCTGTGCCAAAGGGGGCCTCAGTCTCTTACATGTGGGTCCCACCGCCACCTAATTATTTCCAAGTTGCTGCTGGTCTTTTCATCCTCCAATCCAGATTAAAGTCTAGACTTACTCCCAAAATCATAGATTCCACTAAATTCAGTTTCGGATGGTTGAATTTGAATTCCATTTGGACATTGGATTTGGAATTTGAATTTGGATTTGAATCCCTTCTCTTCAATTGATCCAAATACATAGAAACTAAAGTCCAAAATGTATGAATTTTTGGCAGAGGTGATAATTCAAATGTGGTGAACACATTTGTTAAATCCAGTATGCAGTTTGACAACTTTGAGGAAAAGTTCAGATTTGAATTTGCACTAGTGACATATGTGTATGGCTGGCTTCAAATGAGTTTAGAAAATTTGAATCTCCCCCAAATTTTTGTACTAAACCAAATGTGTAAAGGTGGGCTTTCACATCGTGGATCCAATAGTCGGTACCAAGCGTATGAACAAGGTGATGATGGACGGCGGGAGCGGCCTCAACATCTTGTATGCCAAGACTCTCGACAATATGGGGATACCACACTCCCACCTTCAAGCGGCCCAAGCGCCTTTCTACGGCGTCATTCCTGGCAGACAGGTGATGCCACTCGGAGTATCGACCTCCCCGTCACATTCACGGGTGAGGCAAACTTCTGCACGGAGATTCTCACCTTTGAGGTCCTCGAGTGCGAGAGCGCCCTCCACACCGTACTAGGATAGCCATGCTACGCGAAGTTCAAGGCCATCCTGAGTTACACTTATCTCAAGGTGAAGATGCCTGGCCCCAAGGGAGTCATCGCCGTGCAATCAAAACGTGCGACAAGCCTTTCTGTGTGAATGAATCACGTGCGAGCTAGCATCAATAGCGGTCGTGGCAGTAGAGCTCAGCGAGCTCTGGAAAAACGCGACGCAAAGCGCGCCCAACCACAACGCCACATCTGGAACCTTCCGGCCTGCGGAGGATACGAAGGCGGTTCGGATCGACCCAGAAGACCCATCAAAGACGGTTCGGGTGGGCACCGCCCTAGGCCAAGAACGGGAGGTCGAGCTCATCGAATTCCTGCATTCCAACTGGATGTGTTCGCCTGGTAACCCTCGGACATGCCAGGAATCCCTCAAGAAATCACCGAGCACACCCTCAACATCAATCCGGGCTCTCAGCCCGTAATGAAAAGGTTGTGTCGCTTAATAAACAGAAGCGTCAAGCCATTGGGAGGGAGATCAACCAATTCCTGTCAGCCGGCTTCATCGAAGAGGTGAAGCACCCTGAGTGGTTAGCCAACCCCGTACTCATAAAAAAAAGAGCAGGGAATAGAGGATGCGTGTTCACTACACGAGCCTAAACAAAGCATGTCCGAAGGATCCTTTCCTATTACATCACATCGATCAGGTCATTGACATCACCGCGAGGAGCGAATCCCTGTGCTTCCTGGACGCTTGCTCAGGATAACACGAGATCGCCCTCTGTGAAGGAGAACGGCGAGCCACGGCATTCATCAGTCCCTACAACTCCTACTGCTATGTGAGGATGACCTTTGGACTGAGAAACACGGGAGCCACATACCAGCGGTGCATGCAGAAGTGCTTCCAGCGGCAGATTGGGCAGAATATTGAGGTCTACGTCGATGACATTGTCGTGAAGTCGAAGAAAGCGTCCATCCTGATCCCCGACCTCGAAGATACCTTCATTAATCTCCGCCACAACAGCATTAAGCTCAACCCAGAGAAAGGTATATTCGGCGTCCCTCAAGGGAAGCTGGTCAGATACATTATTTCGGAGCGCGGCATCAAAGCCAACCCCGAGAAGATCGCGGCAATCGCCAACCTGGGACCCATCAGCGATGTTAAAGGCATGAAAAGATTAATGGGCTGCCTCGCGGCCCTGAGCTGTTATGTTGCACGGCTCGAGGAACGGGGCCTACCTCTCTATTGGCTCCTAAAGAAGTCCTAGCCATTCAGATGGACGGAGGAGGCTCAGAAGGCCCTCGATGATCTTAAAGGCTTCATCATCAACCCTGATATTGGCCTCGCCGGAGCCGGACGAGCCGCTCCTCCTCTACATCACGTCCACCAATTAGGTGGTCAGCACCACCCTTTGTCGTAGAACGGGAAGAGCCTGAGCATGACCATCAGGTCCAGAGGCCGGTCTACTTCATGAGCAAGGCACTATCCGACTGTGAGATCTGATATCCTCACATACAGAAGCTCCTTACTGCTATTCTCATAACAAAACAGAAGCTCTTGCACTACTTCTAGAGCCATCTGGTGCTGGTGGTGACCGTGCATAGGCTCGGGGCGATTATCAATAAGCAGGACTCGTCCAAGAGGATCACGAAATGGGCACTAGAGCTCATGGGATACGATATATCCTACATCGTACGAACAGCAATCAAGTCCCAATCCCTGGCCGATTTCATCGCCGAGTGGACGGAGGCGCAAGCACCTCCAGCCACGACCGATTGTAAGTACTGGGTAATGTATTTTGACGGATCGCTAACCCTTAACAGCGTAGGAAGCGGTGTTGTCCTTATTTCTCCAGAAGGAGATTGGCTCTAGTACGCATGGCCGTTGCACTTCAAGGCAAACAACAACATCACGGAATATGAAGCCCTCCTCCAGCGACTCCGCACAACAGACGAGATCGGTGTACGATAACTCTACATACGCGGTGATTCCGAGCTCGTGATCAACCAGATGATGGAGTCGAGCTGCCATGACACGCGTATGGAGGCCTACTGTTAGGAGGTACAGAATATGGAGGAGAGGTTCAAAGGACTAGAGCTCTCCCACATCCCCAGAAGGGACAACAGTGCGGCCGATGCATTGGCCAAGCTCTCCTCTAGCCGCGAGACCCCGTCCTCAGGTGTGTTCATTACTGAAAGTACATCTAGGCACTCCCTTGTGGGTTTTGGAGGATTGATGACAAACGAATTGAGATCCTAATGAATTCGTTTAGATGAATGTAGGTCTCAAAGACTAGAACTTATGGTGCACTCAAAAAGGTGAAAAATGAGGAGTGAGAAAAGGAAAAGCCCAAATGATCAAGGAAGCGCAAAGTAGATATCAATGTATAGGATGTGTGAGAGAGACATATTCCAAGAGCTTATATCCTTGCGTAAAGGGTAAGGGCTGGAATCAATTAATTAAGCAATACACTGAAGCACCGGACTAGTCCGTTCACCAGCGGACTAGTCTGGTCGATTTACTGTTCTCACACGGACAAGTCCGGAACAGAACCGGACCAGTCCGTTCGACTCACTGACTGCATTCGGACAAGTCCAGACACATGCCGGACAAGTCCGTTAAACCTTCTGATATTTATTCAACACATATACCCTGCACCGGACAAGTCCGTCTTATTGCAGACTAGTCCGATTGAGTCTCTGGACTCATCACAGCCTAGTCCGGATTACTCTCTGTTCCAATATGGACAAGTCTGATACACCTCACACAAATTAGGGTTTCAGGTGTGCTGCACGTTCACGCAAATTCTACATAGCACACCGGACTAGTCCGGTTCCCAGAGCGGACTAGTCCGGTTCCCAGAGCGGACTAGTCTAGCAGTCAGGATCCCTAACGGTAGTTTGTTATTGGTAACACTATAAATAGGTGAGAAACATGCACAACTAAAAAACTGAAGAACCCTAGCGCTGCCACTCGTCCCAAGAGCACAGAAACAACTCTCCCTGCACATCTAAAGCCCTTAAAAGCTAAATCCTTTGGAAATCAAGATTTGGGATATAGAGAAATCGTCTTCTACGCATTGCCGATCTCTTGGGGTTTGATCTCTCGTACACTCTTATGTTTGTTGTAAATCTTTCGAGTTTATTTGATTGTTTTCCTCTCTATAATTTTGTGGGAGCCCTCAATGTGTGAGGTTGCCCCACTGACCTGGTGATTTTCCCCGTGACAGTGGAACTCAAGTTAGCCTTCGTGGTAACTTGAAGAGGTAAAGGGTTGATTGAGACCCGGATCTGTGTGAGCTTCTCAAGAAGGACGTAGATCTCTTTGGTGAGATTGAACCTCGGTGTAACACCCTCAAATTCATTTCCATGCATTGCAAACATTTTTCATGCAGATAAACATTATAAAAGAAGTAGAAATGGAGAAAGAACTATAGAAATGGATGAAGAACTATAGAAATGGAGAAAGAACTATAGAAATGGAGAAAGAACTATAGAAACGGAGAAAGGACCATAGAAATGGAGAAAAGAACCATAGAAATGGATAAAGAACCATAGAAATGGAGGAAGGAACCATAGAAAGCAATACACTGAAGCACTGGACTAGTCCGTTCACCTGCGTACTAGTCCGATCAACTTACCATTCTCACACGGACAAGTCTAGAACAGAACCGGACCAGTCCGTTCAACTCACTGACAACATTCGGACAAGTTCGGACACATGCCAGAGAAGTCCATTCAACCTTCTGATGTTTATTCAACACATATACCCTGCACCAGACAAGTCCGTCTTATTGCAGACTAGTCCAATTGAGTCTCTGGACTCATCACGGCCTAGTCCGGATTACTCTCTGTTCCAATACGAACAAGTCTTATACACCTCACACAAATTAGGGTTTCAGGTGTGCTGCACAATTCACGCAAATTCTACATAGCACACCGGACTAGTCTGGTTCCCAGAGCGGACTAGTCCAGCAGTCAGGATCCCTAACGGTAGTTTGTTATTGGAAACATTATAATAGGTGAGAAACGTGCACAACTAAAAAACTGAAGAACCCTAGCGCTGCCACTCGTCCCAAGAGAATAGAAACAACTCTCCCTGCACATCTAAAGCCCTTAAAAGCTAAATCCTTTGGAAATCAAGATTTGGGATAGAGAAATCGTCTTCTACGCATTGCTAAACTCTTGGGCTTTGATCTCTCATACACTCTTACATTTGTTGTAAATCTTTCGAGTTTGTTTGATTGTTTTCCTATCTGTAATTTTGTGGGAGCCCTCAACGTGTGAGGTTGCCCTACCGACCTGGTGATTTTCCCTATGATAGTGGAACTTAAGTTAGCCTTCGTGGTAACTTGAAGAGGTAAAGGGTTGATTGAGACCCGGATCTGTGTGAGCTTCTCAACGAGGACGTAGATCTCTTTGGTGAGATCGAACCTCGGTGTAACACCCTCAAATTCATTTCCATGCATTGCATATATTTTCATGTAGAGAAACATTATAAAAGAAGTAGAAATGGAGAAAGAACTATAGAAATAGAGGAAGAACTATAGAAATGGAGAAAGAACTATAGAAATGGAGAAAGAACTATAGAAATGGAGAAAGAACCATAGAAATGGAGAAAAGAACCATAGAAATGGAGAAAGAACCATAGAAATGGAGAAAGGAACCATAGAAATGGAGAAAGAACCATAGAAATGGAGGAAGGAACCATAGAAATGGAGGAAAAACCACAGAAACGGAGAAGGGAATATAGAAATGGAGAATGGGGCATAGAAATGGAGAAGGGCAATGTAGAAATGGAGAATGGGACATAGAAATGGAGAGGGGAATGTAGAAATGGAGAATGGGACATAGAAATGGAGAGGGGAATGTAGAAACGGAGAATGAGACATAGAAATGGAGAGGGGAATGGAGAAATGGAACAAGTGACATAGAAATGGTGAGGAATGGGAAAAAGATAGCTGAAATGAGCCATTCCCAAATTTTCCCCAAAATTTCTAAATTCCCCAATTTCCAAAAAGGGGAAATTTGCCCACATTTTGGGGATAAAATCCCCAAGGCTGTCGCACCACAAGAGATAAGTTTGTTAAGATCTAAAAAAATGAATAGGACTCTTATTTGAGCTCCAATTAGAGTAGGACTCTCCCTCGCCCCCTTATAAATATAACCCCCACCCCCTTGACCAACCCCTCTCTCTTTTGGAAGTCCCCCCCTGCTGCCAAGCCCCCTTCCTTGCTGCCAAGTCGCCAAGTCCCCCCCTACCAGAATTTGGCCACCGTCGAGCCTCGTCACGCCTCGCCGTCGCCGGAGAAGAAGCCCGACGATCTGCCTTGCCCTAATCTTCCATAGAAAAATCTCCCACTGCTGCCATTGCTAGTAGGAAGACCCTGCCACCAAAAGGAAGTGAGGTAGGTCTTCATTACCCATCTTACGACGTCGCCGCTGTTTCTACGCATCTGTTTTCTTCGCCCCCTTTGAGTAGAAACTTTTACGTGTGGACATATCATGTTTTGATCGGTTTTTGACGGTGGAATTGATCTAGATCTTGAGTCAAGATCATCACCACGTCCAAACATGATCTCTACACTCTTGTTCATCATAAAACTCCATGAAAGCCCGTTAAAACTTGCAAGAACACGTACAAATTGGTTTAATAAAACAGCACCATAGGATTTGCATTCATCTACCCCATTGCATCTTGAGTAAGGTTTGTGCATGATATTTGGTTGGAGTAAATTTTGTATGTGCGTGGTCGTGAGTAGAAGGACAAGCTCAAGAAGCCATCTACGAATAACTACAGCACCAAGACTTAGAGACGCTTGAGCAACAAGAGCCACGGGAGCAAGGCAAGTGCCCCTTGACCATATTGATCCCATGTTTTCGAAACTGTTTTGTTTGTGAAAACTCGTACGCTTGAGTCAACTTGATGGGAGACCCGTTTATAGGACTTTACTAGTTTTGTTAACCATCCTTGTCGCCAGGAAAGTTGATGAGTCGGGTATGGTCATTTTTCCTTTTTGCTTCGCTTAATTCACGGGATACGGGAAGCTGAAATAAAACATGTCTAGCTACTGCACTCATATGAATAATGATGATGAGATCTTAATGATGTTCATGGGCATGGAATTGGGGAGATCTAGGCAAGCTTGGTTCGTGAATATTGCTGGATGAGATGGTGGAACTTGCCATAGATCTAAGCACCGGTTCATGCGAGAATATGCCAGGAAAACAGTGCCACCACAAGGCCAAGTATGGGTGCAGCTTAGCTAATTAATTAGGTGTGTTGCTAGCTTGTTATGGACCGTGGATGGCGTGGGGAATGGGAGTCTAGGAGGACTGCCCTGGGAATTGCATGGCACAAGAGGGGGCCCGTGGGTGGGAGAATGGTGATTCGTGCCTGCCGGTGAAACCTCAGTGAGTCCATACATCTAGTAGCCCCTTTGTAAAGGCTATTTTGTGATCTTTTGGCCATACACCGACGGTTATGTACTGGTATAATGGAGGTGCTGCAGTCGCCGACGGGTGAAGAAATCACAAACTTGTGGGTAAAGTGATGCCACCTCTGCAGAGTATAAAACTATCATAATAGTCGTGCTTCCGGTCACAAGCACCTGGCCAACTTCCATGATTAGAGGGAAAACTTGGGATAGTTATTCGGTATGGTTATGGTATGGTCATTGGGATTGGTTTTGGGACTGTTTTGAGTCATGACAATGAGTTTGGTTTTGGTTATATGAATATGAGATAAATATGAATATTTATGAGCATGAGATGAACTTGAGAAAGATTAATGGCTAGTTGAGACTAGATAAATGGTGAATTATGATGAAAGAATGTTGCTCATTACTTGGTTACATTGGAATTTAATTCATCTAAATTTAGTTGCTGTTTTTACCATGTTTGTGAAATAAAATTTGCTTGCTACAATGAGCCTTTTTATTCCCTATCTTGTTGTGAGCTACATGTCATACTTTTCCCGCACTTGCTAAGTATGACATGTACTCACCCTTGCATTACCACATAAACATCAGCTACAGGAGATGAGTATTTCGAGGACCATGTGGAGTACTAGGCGTGCGGACTACCGTCAACATTCCTTTGGAGTTGAAGATGGAGCCTGCTGTTTTTAGTCATTTTCCGCTGCCGTTTAGAGTCTTCCGCTGCAAGAATAAGATAGACATTCATGAGTGAGACAATGAGTCTATGTAATAAAGTACTTAAACATTATTCGTACGTGGTTATATTCTGAATTCAGTTTGTGGATTACATGTGTATGTGTGATGAACATCCTGGGCACACATATGCATTCACTTAGTTCTATTTTCGGAACCGGGTGTCACAGATTGGTATCAGAGCCACGTTGACCGTAGGATGCAAGACTAGGTAGAATGAAAACTCTAAAACACATAGGCACACCCCTCTAAACTGCTATTTTTGAAAATTGCTTGCTGCTGCACTTTACTTGTCAATTCAGCCACCGCAAAGTGCTATTTTCAGCCCCTCTTTTTTCTCTTCTTTTGGACAGCAACACCTTTGCTTTCTTGCTCCGTAACTTCTGAAGTTTTGGAGTTATTTCTTCTTTCTCTAAAGTTTCTCATGTCTTATTTATAGATGCCAGTGATCAGGAGCATGGCACGCATAAGTACTCGTCCACCACCACGTGGGAGTGCACTTAACCCCATTGAGGGTCCGATGGACCATATTGGGAGGAGGTGAAGATGAAACCTCATGATGAAGAGGAAGTCAATAGCTCTATGCATGAGGAAGAGGACCCGGAAGATGTGGAACCATTCGAAGACGGCATGGAAGATGATCCACAAGAACGGCATTGGTACGCACCTTAGGAGGAATTTCACACGGGCTTACACCCCGTGGAGCCTCATGAAGCTATGTCGGGAAGATATGAATCCGAAGAGGAGCCACTCCTTGCTGAGACCAATAATTAAGGTGATGAATGGGCCAACCATTCAGTTCAAGAATTCCGGTCCGACGGGGTGGAGGGAGGACACTTATCCAAGGAGCTTAAAGAATTTCTGGATTGCTGCAGCTTATATCCGGAATATGTTCTCAAGAAAGTCCCTCGTCTCGGACATGAAGAGTGAAAGGCTGAAGTAACCATCCTATCTAACGGTACGGTTGTCACTCAGCACTTCACACCCACATAGAGAGCTACAAGGGCAGAAGCTATTGATGATGCTACATGGGATGCACTCACCGGACTATGCTACACCTTCCATGAGAAGCTTGAGGACACCACTTTTGAGCTGCACCAGTATCGGAACAGTGGTACAAGGGAGATCATTGGACCCCATGTAACAGCTCTTTCCAACCCACAAGCTGCTGACAAGTCTCAGAGGTTGCTCGTGGAGTTAGGAGACCGCTATGCAAGGGCACAAGAAGAGATACGTTACCTCCGCAAGAAGTTGTGTTTGCAGGAGAAACAAGAGGAGACTCGTGCCAACGCGGGAGCAAATGGAGCACCAGCGTCATCTAACCCTATATGTACTGCCGACTCACCATGCCATGCACCCATGTATGGACCACCCCCGTCACACGGCGAGAACAGCACCGGTTCACATGATTAAGTATAGGATTCCCATTGAATAAGCTGTAATAGGAACGTTTAGATCGTAGTAGCTTGAATAAGAGTGGTGTGTTGAACTTTTGTGAGGATTGCTTGTGTTTATGTGCTGATGTGAGTTGTGGGACACTTCGGCAAATGTCCACATCCGCACATAGTGGAGAGGTGTGAGATGCTTCGGCACGTGTTCACATCCTCATATAGGCTGAAATTAATAAAAGAAGTTGCTTAGTTCATACACCTTGATGCATATAGTTGGGAAGTCAAATCTGAATTCTATCTCATATAATGTCCGAAAGTAAGCCTTAAAATAAGGGGGGTAGACTTCCTTGCCAACCTTATTGTCTTGGATTCCCAAGGGATCGATATAATACTTGGAATGGACTGGTTAAGCAAGCACAATGGAGTGATTCAATGTGCTCAGAGGATCATGCAGTTGACAAGTGAGCACAGTACTCGTATTGAGTTCGAGGCAGCCCAACCTACAATGGAGAAAGCAGTGCTGAACCACATCGAAGAAGTGACATTGAAAAGCACTCCGGTAGTTCAAGAATATTAAGATGTGTTCCCAGAAGAACTTCCAGGTATGCCACCTGACCGGGACATTGAATTTGCCATTGATTTAGTACCCAGAACTGCACCTATAGCGAAGAGGCCCTATAGGATGCCCGCTAATGAACTAGTGGAGCTCAAGAAGCAAATTCAGGAGCAGCTAGAAAAGGGTTTTATATGCCCAAGCTCGTCACCGTGGGGAGCCTCCGTGCTCTTCGTAGACAAGAAAGATGGGACCCAAAGGATGTGTGTAGACTATAGGTCTCTCAACGAGGTGACGATCAAGAATAAATACCCGCTGCCCTGCATTGAGGACCTGTTCGATCAAATGAAAGGTGCCCGAATTTTCTCCAAGATTGATCTTCGGTCGGGATACTTCCAGCTAAAGATTAAGCCCTCCGACATACACAAGACTGTATTCGAACACGGTATGGTTCGTATGAATATACCGTTATGTCTTTTGGGTTAACGAATGCACCCACATACTTTTTGTACCTCATGAATAAGGTCTTCATGGAGTACTTGGACAAGTTCGTCATGGTTTTCATCAAAGACATCATGGTGTATTCGAAAAGCGAGGAAGAACACTTAAGGTTGACGTTGCAGAAACTGCGAGAGCATCAATTGTATGTTAAGTTCAACAAGTGTCATTTTCGGCTAAAGTAGATATCGTTCCTAGGCCACATAATCTCCGAAGGAGGGGTATCGGTTGATCCTGGAAAAGTGGGAGATGTTCTGATGTGGAACCAACTGCAGAATGTGAGAGATATTCGGAGTTTCCTTGGGATGGCTGGATACTACCGCCGGTTCATCAAGGATTTCTCCAAAATAGCGAAGCCTATGACTGAATTGCCAATGAAAGAGAAAGCGTTTCAGTGGACACCAGCGTGTTAAGAAAGCTTTGAGGAGCTAAAGAAGAGGTTAACCACAGCGCCATATTGCCGGACGTGAGCAAGAGCTTCGACATATATTGTGACGCATCAAGACAAGGACTTGGATGTGTGCTAATGCAAGAAGGACAAGTGGTAGCCTATGTGTCGAGACAACTAAAGAAACATGAGTTGAATTATCCCACACATGACTTGGAACATGCAGCCGTGGTACATGCCTTGAAGATTTGGAGGCATTATATCCTTGGCCACTGATGTGAGATCTACACGGATCACAAAAGCCTCAAGTATATATTCACGCAAACGGATCTGAATTTGAGGCAACGTCGATGGTTGGAACTCATCAAGGATTATGATGTTGGAATCAACTATCACCCCGGAAAGGCCAATGTAGTAGCTGATGCGTTGAGGCGAAAGGGGGCATGTCACCAACTCACGAATCGGGGGCTGACACCCGAGTTGCGCAAGGAGTTCAAACGGTTACATCTCGGGTTCTTGAACGAGATGGAGGTGATAGAACTGAACTCCTCGCTGGAACAAGAGACACGAGATGGCCAAGCAACAGATGAGGAAATCAATTAAATCAAGGAAAGAATCCGACAAGGCATAGAAAAGGATTTCAAGGAAGACGAGAAAGGCACGCTTTGGTTAGGGAAAAGGATTTGTGTGCCTAACGTGAAGCACATCCGCGACACGATATTAAACGAGGCACATGACTCACCTTATTCTATACATCCCGGCTGTACAAAGATGTACAAGGACTTGAAAACTTGCTATTGGTGGGATGGTATAAAAAGGGACATAGCTGAATATGTTGCCTTATGCAATACGTGCCAACGGGTGAAGGCCAAACATCAAAGACGCACTAGACTATTGCAGCCATTGAAAGTACCGAGTGGAAGTGGGAAGACATCAGCATAGATTTCATTGTCGGATTGCCACGCGCTAAGTCGGGTTATGACTCTATTTGGGTTATCGTGGACCGATTGATGAAAACAACCAATTTCCTTCCTGTTAGAACCAAGTACAACGTTGCACAACTAGCCGAGCTGTATATGGAGCGAATTGTGTGTCGCCATGGAGTTCCGAAGATGATAGTTTCAGATCGGGGTTCTCAATTTACCTGTAGGTTCTGGAAGAAGCTGCATGAAGTCATGGGTACACGACTGAATTTCAACTCCGCTTATTATCACCCGCAAACCGACGGGCAAACTGAGAGGACAAATCAAATTTTGGAAGACATGTTGAGAGCTTGCGCCTTGAAACATGGATGTAGTTGGTATAGGAGCCTGTTGTACGCTGAATTCTCATACAACAATAGCTACCAAGCCAGCTTGAAGATGTCATCTTTCGAAGCATTGTATGGTAGAAGGTGTAGAACGCCGCTGTTCTGGAATGAGACCGGAGAGAGCCAAGTGTTTGGACCCGAAGTGCTGCAAGACGCCGAGACGCAAGTCCAAACGATACGAGAAAATTTGAAGGCTGCTCAGTCATGGAAAAAAGGTTATGCGGACAATCGGCGAAGAAAATTGACCTTCGAAGTAGGAGACTTCATGTATCTTAAGGTATCGCCTATCCGAGGACAACGATGGTTTAACGTCAAGGGCAAATTAGCACCTCGCTACATCGGGCCATTCAAGATTTTGGGCAAGCGAGGAGAAGTAGCCTATCAAATAGAGCTGCCAACGCACCTCTCCGACGTACACGACGTGTTTCACGTATCCCAACTCAAGAAGTGCTTAAGAGTACCGGAAGAACAAGTACCGATGGATGAGCTCGAGCTTCAAGAGGATCTGACCTACATGGAGCACCCGTCAAAATTTTGGACATGAAGGAAAGGGTCACGAGGAACAACTTGATCCGTTGGTGCAAGGTATAGTGGAGCCATCACACGGAAGACGAAACTGCATAGGAGCGTGAGGAAGATCTCAAGGCAGAATTCCCTCATCTATTCTCCACTCTATCGAATCTTGAGGGCGAGATTCAGTTTAAGGGGGTAGGTTTGTAACACCCTCAAATTCATTTCCATGCATTGCATACATTTTTCATGTAGAGAAACATTATAAAAGAAGTAGAATGGAGAAAGAACTATAGAAATGGAGAAAAAAACTATAGAAATGGAGAAAGAACTATAGAAATGGAGAAATAACTATAGAAATGGAGAAAGAACCATAGAAATGGAGAAAAGAACCATATAAATGGAGAAAGAACCATAGAAATGGAGGAAGGAACCATAGAAATGGAGAAAGAACCATAGAAATGGATGAAGGAACCATAGAAATGTAGGAAAAACCACAGAAATGGAGAAGAGAATATAGAAATGGAGAATGGGGCATAGAAATGGAGAATGGCGATGTAGAAATGGAGAGGGCAATGTAGAAATGGAGAATGGGACATAGAAATGGAGAGGGGAATGTATAAATAGAGAATGGGACATAGAAATGGAGAGGGGAATGGAGAAATGGAACAAGTGACATAGAAATGGTGAGGAATGGGAAAAAGATAGCTGAAATGAGCCATTCCCAAATTTCCCCCAAAATTTCTCAATTCCCCAATTCCCAAAAAGGGGAATTTTCCCCACATTTTGGGGATAAAATCCCCAAGGCTGGCGCACCACAAGAGATAAGTTTGTTAAGATCTAAAAAAACTGAATAGGACTCTTATTTGAGCTCCAATTGGAGTAGGACTCTCCCTCCCCCCCCCCCCTTATAAATATAACCCCCACCCCCTTGGCTGACCCCTCTCTCTTTTGGACGTCCCCCCTGCTGCCAAGCCCCCTTCCTTGCTACCAAGTCGCCAAGTCCCTCCCCCTTGCCAGAATTCGGCCGCCGTCGAGCCCCGTCACGCCTCGCCGGAGAAGAAGCCCGACGATCTGTCCTGCCCTAATCTTCCATAGAAAATCTCCCGCTGCTGCCATTGCTAGGAGGAAGACCCTGCCACCAAAAGGAAGTGAGGTAGGTCTTCATTACCCATCTTACGATGTCGCCGCTGTTTCTACGCATTCGTTTTCTTCGCCCCCTTCGAGCAGAAACTTTTACATGTGGACAGATCGTGTTTTGATCGGTTTTTGACAGTGGAATTGATCTAGATCTTGAGTCAAGATCATCACCACGTCCACACTTGATATCTACACCCTTGTTCATCATAAACCCCATGAAATCCCATTAAAACATGCAAGAACACGTACAAACTGGTTTAATAAAACAACACCATAGAATTTCCATTCATCTACCTCCTTTGCATCTTGAGTAAAGTTTGTGCATGAGGTTTGATTGCTGTAAATTTTGTATGTGCGTGGTCGTGAGTAGAAGGACAAGCTCAATAAGCCATCTACGAAGAACTACAGCACCAAGACTTAGATACGCTTGAGCAACAAGAGCCACGGGAGCAAGGCAAGTGCCCCTTGACCATATTGATCTCATGTTTTTGAAACGGTTTTATTTGTGAAAACCCGTACGCTTGAGTCAACTTAATGGGACACCCCTTTATAGGAGTTTACTAGTTTTGTTAACCATCCTTGTCGCCAGGAAATTTGAAGAGTCGGGTATGATCGTTTTTCCTTTTTTCTTCGCGTAATTCACGGGATACGGGAAGCTGAAATAAAACATGTCTAGCTACTGCACTCATATGAATAATGATGATGAGATCTTAATGATGTTAATGGGCATGAAATCGGTGAGATCTAGGCAAGCTTGGTTCGTGAATGTTGCTGGATGAGATGGTGGAACTTGCCGTAGATCTAAGGACCGATTCATGCGAGAATATGCCAGGAAAACGGTGCCACCACAAGGCCAAGTATGGGTACAGCGTAGTTGATTAATTATGTGTGTTGCTAGCTTGTTATTGACCATGGATGGCGCGGGGAATGGGAGTCGAGGAGGACTGCCCTGGGAACTGCATGGCACAAGAGGGGGCCCATGGGTGGTAGAATGGTGATTCGAGCCTGCCGGTGAAACCTCAGTGAGTCCATACATCTAGTAGCCCCTTTGTAAAGGCTATTTTCTGATCTCTTGGCCATACACCGACGGTTGTGTACTGGTATAATGGAGGTTCTGCAGTCACCGATGGGTGACGAAATCAGGAACTTGTGGGTAAAGTGGTGCCATCTCTGCATAGTGTAAAACTATCATGATAGTCGTGCTTCCGGTCACAAGCACCTGACCAACTTCCATGATTAGAGGGAAAACTTGGGATAGTTATTTGGTATGGTTATGATATGGTCATTGGTATTGGTTTTGGGACTGTTTTGAGTCATGACAATGAGTTTGGTTTTGGTTATATGAATATGAGATGAATATGAATATCTATGAGCATGAGATGAACTTGAGAAAGATTAATGGCTAGTTGAGACTTGATAAATGGTGAATTATGATGAAAGAATGTTGCTAATTACTTGTTTATATTGGGATTTAATTCATCTAGATTTAGTTGCTATTTTTACCATGTTTGTGAAATAAAATTTGCTTGCTACAATGAGCCTTTTTATTCCCTACCTTGTTGTAAGCTACGTGTCATACTTTTCCCGCACTTGCTGAGTATGACATGTACTCACCCTTGCATTCCCACATAAACATCAGCTATAGGAGATGAGTACTTCGAGGACCATGTGGAGTACTAGGCGTGCGGACTACCGTCAACATGCCTGTGGAGTTGAAGATAGAGCCTGCTGTTTTTAGTCATTTTCCGCTGTCATTTAGAGTCTTCCGCTGCAAGAATAAGATAGACATTCATGAGTGAGACAATGAGTCTATGTAATAAAGTACTTAAACATTATTCGTACGTGGTTATATTCTGAATTCAGTTTATGGATTACATGTGTTTGTGTGATGAACATCCTGAGCACACATATGCATTCACCTGGTTCTATTTTCGAAACCGGGTGTCACACTCTGTAAAAATCCTTGTCTCTTGTATTCTTGTTATTTACTTTGACAATCATTCAGGGCATAGGGTTGATTAATCTTGCAACGAATAATAATCTTGTATTCCTCGTTCAAATTAATCATCCTAATACCTACACAGGTTGTTAGGTTAATTTACTTATTTCGTTGCTATAACATTTGAGGAGAATACATTAAATAATATATCTTTTTGTCGGTATAACTAGCACACCGGACTAGTCCAGTCCCTCCTGTATTTGACGAATTTGCTAAGTGTTGCAGGAAAAGTTTTCAACACCAATTCAACCCCCCATCTAGGCCACATTCAATTGGTATCAGAGCAAGGCTCTCCCTTTACGAGACTCACCGCTCGGAGAGATAAATGGCCACCGACAAGAACAACGAGATCCCGGAAGCGACCATCATTGGAGACGAGAAAGACTCCAAGGCGTTCGATGTGCTCAAGGAGCACAAACACGATAATAAAGAAGTCTGTGAACTCAAGGAGCTTCTAAGGAAGAAGCTTCTAAGCCAAAAAGACAAGAAAGAGGATTAAAAGCTAAAAGGGGGTAGTCATCAAGACTACTCCCGATATCCTTTTAATTATGAGAAGCTTAACAACTATCTTTCTATTTCCATAGGAAGACCTCCACAGTTTGATGGCAATGATTACTCAATGTGGAAGTATAATATGAAAATGCATCTTATCTCACTTAATTCTAGTCTATGGCATATAGTTTGTACAGGTATAGATATCCCAGACACTGACAATGAACTCACCCCAGAGCAAGAATAAGCAATTCACCGCAATGCACAAGCCGTTGCGGTGATTACTTCATTATTGAGCTGAGAAGAGTTCACCAAGGTGGATGGACTTGAAGTTGTCAAAGACATTTGGGATACACTCAAGATTGCTCATGAAGGGAACCGCTCCGTCCGAGAAGCAAAGATTGAGATGCTTGAAGGAGAATTGGGGAGATTTGCCATAGAAGATGGTGAAACTCTTCAAGAGATATACAACCGCTTGAAGACACTCATCAACAAGATACGTGCTTATGGAAGCAAGAAGTGGACTGATCATGAGGTTGTGAAGAGAATGATAAGAGACTTTATGCCTCAGAATGTCACCTTGTGTTCCATGGTAAGAGAAAGCCCGAGGTTTCACAAAATGACCCCCGATGAAGTCCTTGGCAAAATTATCAATCGCGAGATGATGGAGAAAGAAGCTAAATATGTCAAAGACTTAGCTGAACTTACCTCATCCAAGAAGAAGGAGGTCGCCCTCAAAGTAACTTGCAAACCCAAAGGGAAGGAGACTCGTGAGACATATGAATAATAAGACACTAACAATGTAAGCACAGATATGGATGATAAAGAGATGGTGCTCTTCATGAAAAGATTCAAGCGCATGATGAGAAGAAGAAGAGGCAGCAACTCAAGTGAAGGAAAGAATGAAGAAAAAGGAAAATCCAAGGATCGACGTACTTGCTACAACTGCGGCGAATACGAACACTTTATGGTTTATTGTCCATATGAGGAAAACAAAAAGAAGAAAGAAGCGAAGTCACAAGAGAAGAAAACTTTCAAGAAAAGAAGCAAGCACTTCAAGCACACATCAGCATGGAGTGGGACTCAAACAACGAGTCCTCCTCGGGTGATGAAGATGAGATGGAAACAATTGCCATCAAGAAGCCAACCAAGAAGTCTACACTCTTCCCAAACATGGGAGGAAGGGAGAACCACAACCACACTTGCCTCATGGCTAAGGAACGCAAGAAGAAGGTTCGACTTACACCCTCTAATGATGATTTTGATAGTTCTAGTGAAAATGTGGAAATTCTTAAAGGATTGAGCAAAACTGCACTAAGAAAAATGAAGATGTTGTCGGATAAAATCTTTGAGAAGGACGATCTTGTCAACTGCCAAGAAGATATGCTCTTCCGTGAAAGGAATAGATATCAAGAGGTTGAAAAGCTTCTTGATCTTGAAAAGGAGAAAAGTAAGGCACTTGAGCTTGAGCTAGCCTTGAGTAAGGAAACTTACTCAAAACTAGAAGACTTACACATTGTAGTCAAGGACGAACTTGCTAACTTGACGAAAGTTAACAAAATCCTTCAAGTGCAATTGGAGTCACTCAAGCAAAGTGACGCTTCCTCCTCTAAAAGTTCACCTTCTCAAGATGTCAAGTTGACAACTATTAAAACTTGCACATACTCTAGTAAGAAGACTAATGTAACAGATGAATCCAATGCTACACAAGCTAAGCATCCATCCCAATGCGGCATCTTTGACAAAGAAAAAATCAAATATGCACATAGTGCATATATGCTCACAAAACCTCCTAATGTGAAAGATGGTCTTGGGTACGCAAGAGGTAAGAAGCAATTCACTAGTGGTCAAAATAAGAATCATATTACCTTTGTTAAAGAAAAATCACATGAATCTAAAATGCAAAAATTATTTCATACTTTTGATGCATCTTATGTCCTTATGAAAAAATAAGGACATACTTCTGACTAACCATCGAGGACCCAAGCAAACTTGGGTACCTAAAACCAAGACATAACTCTATTTTGTAGGCCTATTCCTCCGACGGATCAAAATGGGTGATCGACAGTGGATGCACCAATCACATGACCGGAGAAAGGAGAATGTTTGTAGATTATGAGCGAAACGCAGATCCAAGTGAAGGAATTTATTTTGGAGACAACAGCCAAGGAAAAGTCCTTGGAAGCAGTAAAATTGAAATCTCCTCTCAACACACCCTCTCCAATGTTTTACATGTTGACTCTTTAGATTATAATCTTTTGTCCATATCTCAGCTATGTGACAAAGGATACAATTGTTTATTCACTAATGAGGGTATGACAGCCTTTAGAAGAAGCGATAACTCAATTGCATTCCAGGGAATGTTAAAGGGAAAACTTTATCTTGTTGATTTCAAAAAAGACAAAGCTGAGCTCAACACTTGCTTGGTTGCAAAAACTAACATGGGATGGCTGTGGCATAGACGGCTAGCCCATGTTTGGATGAGGAATCTGCAGAAACTTACAAAGGCTGGTCACATCCGAGGTTTGAAAGATGTTGTGTTTGAGAAAAACAGGCCATGTAGTGCATGCCAGGCGGAAAAACAAGTTGGAGCACCACACTCTGCAAAGAACGTGATGACTACATCAAGACTGCTGGAACTTCTTCATAAGGACCTCTTTGGTCCAATTGCTTATATAAGCATCAACGGTAACAAATACGGTTTAGTCATTGTTGATGTTTTTTCTAGATTTACCTGGGTATTTTTCTTGTATGATAAATCAAAGACCCAGGGAATTCTCAAGAAGTTCTTGAAGAGAGCGCAAAATGAATTCTCCTCAACCGTCAAAAAAAGTAGAAGTGACAAAGGAACTGAGTTCAAAAATACTCAAGTTGAGGAGTACCTAGATGAAGTAGGAATAAAACATGAATTTTCAGCACCGTACTCCCCCCAACAAAATGGGGTAGCCGAAAGGAAGAATAGGACACTCATTGAGATGGCGAGGACAATGCTAGACGTTACACAACTTCGGACCGGTTTTGGACTGAAGTGGTAAACACCGCTTGTCATGCCACGAACCAGCTATATCTTCACCGACTTTTGAAGAAAACGACATATGAGCTCCTCACTGGTCAAGAAGAAGCTCCATGTCAAGCATTGACGAGGATGGCACTTGGTGATATTCGACTGCAAGAGCAATCACAAGACTCAAGTGCTTAAAATGTACCTCAACAAGGGAGCAATGATCAAGGGGGAGCTTCGGCACAAGATCAACATCAGCAGAATCAATAAGATCAATATATGCATGGAAGCAATGATTTAGGGCGGGGGGGGGGGGGGGGGGGACATTGACAATGAAGATAATGAAGAGCAAATGATCTCACAAGTGCCTCATCCAGGAGTACATCAGAGTATACAAAGAGATAATCCCGTCGACAACATTGGATATATTGCAAAGGGAGTAACTACTATATCTCGTATTGCTAATTTTTGTGAACATTACTCTTTCGTCTCATTTCTGGAACCATACAGGGTTGAAGAAGCACTAAAAGATCCAGATTGGGTGACAGCCATGCAAGAGGAACTGAACAATTTCAAAAGAAATGAAGTATGATAGCTTGTGCAAAGACCAAAGGCAAACATCATGGGCACCAAATGGGTCTTTTAGAACAAGCAAGATGAACACGGGGTCGTGATAAGAAATAAGGCACGACTTGTGGCAAAAGTTTACTCACAAGTCGAAGGTTTGGATTTCGACAAAACATTTGCTCCCGTAGCTAGACTTGAGTCCATTCGTATTTTATTATCCTATGCTACTCACCAAAATTTTAAGTTGTATCAAATGGATGTCAAAAGTGCATTCCTCAACGGTCCTATCAAGGAAGAGGTGTATGTGGAGCAGCCACCAGGATTTGAAGATCAAGAGTACCCCAACCATGTGCACAAACTGCGTAAGACTCTCTATGGCCTCAAACAAGCTCCCCGAGCTTGGTATGAGTGCCTTAGGGACTTTCTAACTCAAAATGGCTTTAAAATTGCAAAAGCTGATTATACTTTTTTCTATAAAGCATTTTGATGGTCATCTATTCGTATGTCAGATTTATGTTGATGACATCATCTTTGGTTCTACTAATAAATATTTTTTGTGAAGAATTTAGTAAAATTATGACAGACCGATTCGAGATGTCAATGATGGGCAAATTAAAGTTCTTTTTGGGATTCCAAGTGAAGCAGCTGAAAGAGGGCACCTTCATTTGCCAATCTAAGTACATGCAGGACATTCTCAAAAAGTCCAATATTTTCAAAGCCAAGCCCATCAAGACTCCCATGGTAACTAATGGACATCTCGATCTCAACAAAGACGGTCCAGATGTGGATCAAAAGGTATTATCGGTCCATGATTGGTTCACTGCTTTATTTTATATGCATCTAGGCCTGATATTATGCTTAGTGTATGTATGTGTGCAAGGTTTCAAGCTACACCTAAAGAGTGGCATTTGGTAGTTGTAAAAGAATTTTAAGATACCTTGTGCACACACCTAACTTGGTCCTTTGGTATCCTAAAGGATCCAAATTTAACCTTATAGGGTATTCCGATGCTGACTATGCAGACTGCAAAGTTGATAGGAAAAGCACCTCAGGAACCTGCCAATTTCTTGGCAGATCCTTAGTGTCATGGTCCCCAAAGAAACGAAATTTCATTGCTCTTTCCACAGCAAAAGCGGAATATTACAACCGGTAGTTGTTGTGCACAACTACTTTGGATGCGACAAACTCTAAGGGATTATGGTTACAATTCGAACCATATTACACTCCTATGTGATAATGAAAGTGCCATAAAATTGCACACAATCCAGTAGAGCACTCAAGAACCAAGCACATAGACATACGTCATCATTTTCTAAGATATCATTCGTTAAAAGGTGAATAGTAATTACACATGTTAGAACTGAAAAACAACTAGCGGACATATTCACCAAGCCACTAGATGAAAAGAGATTTTGCGAGCTTAGAAATGAATTAAATATACTTGATGCTCGAAATGTGGCTTGAAACATTGCATACCTGATTGATTCTTCAAAGTTTTGCTTTTTTGCAAAAATTCATCCCTTACCTCAGTTTTCTCTTGAAAACTATTTTAATTATTGAATCTTGGTGAATTATGGCCATTGTATGATTGTTGACTGCTTGCTGGTCATGTTCATCAAGATTACTTGTTAAATTATGTCCTTTAGAACATTATTAAATCAAATTCCAAAACAAATCTCTTTGTTCCAATCCCAAAAAGTTCGTTGACGGTAACTAGTCCGGCTCTGATCCGGTGTACCGGACTAGTCCATCACTATCGGGCTTAACTCTAACCCAACACCAAAAGTCCATCTTCTTCCTCCTCACGATCGTCTGCGCTTTCTCTCTCCTCAAACTCGAGCTCCCAAGGTGATTCCCACTTTGATCCACCAAAATCGAAGGTTTCTCCACGGAAAATCTTCCCCTCAACGTGAAGCACCCCCTCCTCCGGACTAATCCAGACTCTACTCCGCGCCTCCATCTAAAGTCTTCGAATTTCGGTAAAACTCAAACCCTAACCCTAGCTCTCATCTTTCCTCAAATCTTGCTTACTTTTCTTGACTTCTAGGGTATACATTGAATTGTTGTATGTATTTATATTGTCCCCCTACCTTTTTGCATCAATCTCAGTTAGATCTGTTGGAATATGAAGTTAGGGTTCACAGGTCAAACCGGACTAGTCCAGTGCTTGGTGCGGACAAGTCCGGTTAGCCGGACAAGTCCGCACCCTCGAATCCGACAAGTCCGGCCCCTTGACAGTTTGAACCTCTAAATTCTTGTCTCCACAAAGTCTAATTCCCATTCTTATCACACCTTGTCACTCTGTGTCAGGCACGATGTCGTTCGCATCAGAGGAAAGCATTTTGATTATGAAGCTGAGCGTGACCGCGAGAGAGTGGCTAGGGCAAGAGAGTTAAAAAGCAAGAAGCGCCATGACCATGATGCAAATGATTCTCCTCCTGATGAAGTTCTACCAAGAAAGAGGAAGGTGGTGATCAAAAAGCCATCTGGCAAGGACTATGAGTGAGGGAGGGAGTGACGGAGAGTGACCCCCTCAAAATTTTCCCTTTTTGGTGCCTTGATGCCAAAGGGGGAGAGATTGAGACTATAATCTATCTATTTTGAGTCTTAAGGGCTAGTGATCATGGACATGTATCTTTTGTGTTTTTAAGTGTTAAACTATTGTAATCTCTATTTGAATGCCTACTCTATTTGGATACCTATTTTGTTTAATATGAATGTGTGATGTTCATATTGATATTCCTCTAATGGTTGCTTCTATAATTGTTGCATTTTTCATTATGCATATCACAATATCTGCTCACATGGGAGGACAATTTGTGTCTATCCTTATTGTTCTGGATGCTTTGGAGGACCACAGCACGCCTGGCAACTCAGCGGCCCAACGTCCCACATACTTGTTGAGGCGATCGGAGATGTGTGGATTGAGTCCCTATAGTATCAGACCATTGGTCCGCTCGAAGTGCCCGTTAGTGCGCGGGAGGCCACCGATGCCCAGTCGACCCGGATATGGAAGCTGTCGCAAAACTTGAGGAATTTTTTCCCCGTGAATTGGGTTCCGTTGTTGGTGATGATGGCGTTGGGCACCTCTAAGGAGTACACGATGTCACAAACAAATATCGCCGCTTGTTACGACAACGCCGTGACGAACGGCTTCACCTCGATCCACTTAGTGAACTTGTCCACCACGACGAGGAGGGCGGTGTAGCCTCCAGGGGGCCTTTTGAAAGGGCCGAGGAGGTAAAGCCCCCACACGTTGAAAGGCCACGTGAGGGGGATGGTTTCAAGGTCCCAGGCCGGGGCATGTATGTGCCGCGCGAAATACTGGCAGCCTTGACATGTATGCACGATTCGCTTGGTGTCGGACATGGTCGTCAGCTAGTAGAAACCCTGGCGGTATCCCTTCCCAACCAGGGACGTCGGGGCCACGTGGTGTCCGTAGACCCCTTCGTGGATGTCCAGGAGCAAATCCCTTCCTCGCTCGCTCGGGATGCAACATTGCACAATCCCGGTGAAGATCTGTCGGAATAGCTCACCCTCTGCGGGGATGAACGTCTTGGCCCGGCATGCGATTCAATGGTAGGAGGAGGTCGGTAACTGAATGTGGCCTATAGGGGGGTGAATAGGCGTTGAAAACTTTTCCTGCAACTCGTAGCAAATTCGTGAAATACAGGAGGGACCGAACTAGTCCGGTATAGGTACGGACTAGTCCAGTGTGCTAGTTATACTGACGAAAAGATAGATTATTTAATGTATTCTTCTCAAATGTAATAGCAGCAGAAATAAGAAAATTAACCTAACAACCTGTGTAGGTATTAGGATGATTAATTTGAACGAGGAATATAAGATTAATATTCTTTGCAAGATTAATCAACCCTATGCCCTAAATGATTGTAAAAGTAAATAACAAGAATACAAGAGACAAGGATTTTTACCGAGGTTCGATCTCACAAAAGAGATCTACGTCCTCGTTGAGAAGCTCACACAGAGCCAAGTCTCAATCAACCCTTTACCTCTTCAAGTTACCATGAAGGCCAACTTGAGTTCCACTATCACGGGGAAGATCATCAAGTCAGTGGGGCAATCTCACACGTTGAGGGCTCCCACAAAATTACAGAGAGAAAAACGATCAAACACACTCGAAAGATTTACAACAAATGTAAGAGTGTATGAGAGATCAAACCCCAAGAGCTTGGCAATGCGTAGAAGACGATTTCTCTATCCCAAATCTTGATTCCCAAAGGATTTAGCTTTTATGGGCTTTAGATGTGCATGGAGAGTTGTTTCTGTGCTCTTGGGACGAGTGGCGGCGCTAGGGTTCTTGGGTTTTTTAGTTGTGCACGTTTCTCACCTATTTATAGTGTTTCCAAACACAAACTACCGTTAGGGGTCCCGACTGCCGGACTAGTCCACTCTTGGAACCGGACTAGTCTGGTGTGATGTGTAAAATTTGCGTGGATTATGCAGTACACCTGAAATCCTAATTTGTGTGAGGTGTATCAGATTTGTCTGTATTGGAACAGAGGGTCATCAGGACTAGGCCGTGATGAGTCCAGAGACTCAATCAGACTAGTCCGCAATAGGACGGACTTGTCTGGTGCAGGGTATATTTGTTGAGTGAATATCAAAAAGTTGAACGACTTGAGAATATGTGTCCGGACTTGTCCGAGTGCAGTTAGTGAGTTGAACGGACTGGTCCGGTTCTGTTCCGGACTTGTCCGTGTGAGAACAGTAAGTTAATCGGAGTAGTCCACAGGTGAACAGACTAGTCCGGTGCTTCAATGTATTGCTTAATTAATTGATTTTAGCTCTTACCCTTTACGCAAGGATATATGGTCTTGGAATGTGTCTCTCACACACATCCTATACATTGATATCTACTTTTTGCTTCCTTGATCATTTGGACTTTTCCTTTTCCCACTCCTCATTTTTCACCTTTTTGAGTGCACCATAAGTTCTAGTCTTTGAGACCTACATTCATCTCAACGAATTCATTAGGATCTCAATTCGTTTGTCATGAGTTCTCCAAAACCCACAAGGGAATGGCTAGATGCACTTTCAATCTCCCCCTTTCTGGTGATTGATGACAATCAATTGAGATTTCACAATTAAGACTAAAAATTGATTTTCATATAGTGTGCATATATGAGAATGACATATGAATAGCAAACATTTCTCACATATATGCACTGTTTATGGTGGGGTGCCTATTGAAGGCACCTTTTTTTCTCCTACCCGAGGTCGGGCTCGGGTTCTCCCATGGGGGATCAGACATTCTTTCCGGGTCGCCTTGGGGATGAGTCTTGCTTCTTGCCTAGGGGTCAACCCCGGGATCCTCGTCGTGCCTCCTCCCGAGTCCGGGCTCGTACCTGCTCCGTCATCCATAGTGGGACGCTCCGTTCAGGGTTGTCATTGTCCCCTAGCCGTTGATCGTGCGCGACTCAGGGGAAAGGGGCTCGGGTTCTTTGCCCGTTATGAGCTTCTGAGGCTCCATATGGTCGTGTGCTTTGTCTGTTGTACCTCGTTCAGACCCTGGCTGCGTTCTGAATTGTCGTTGTCCCTTGGGTTGTCGTTGTCCCTTGACCATGGGTTGCGCGACTCCATACTTTGACAGGGACAGGTCCTCTGGGTGGTTCATATGGTCGTGTGGCCCTCGAGCGTCACGGGTCAGGAGATCTACTCTCTCTGCCGCGCGGCATTCCTTGAGTTTGATCGGTTGCTGACTCCGCATCATGGTTCGGCCTCCTTATGCGTAGAATCACCTGAGTTGATCGAAGTTCCACGTGTTGGGGAGGGGATTGCTGTTGATGCAGCCAGACGGTAAGCGTCGGGCCGAAGGAGGTAGAGACGATGTAGTCCTCCCACTTCCAGGCAGGAATGCCCAGTGGTTGCAGCAGTCCCAGTTTCCGCATATGGTCTGCCTTCACCCTTCGACATGTATCACACTCGGACACGTATTTTGCAGTCTCCCGCTTCATCCGTGTCCACCAAAACTTGCTTCTGAGTTCTTGATACATTTTGTTGCTGCCGGGGTGAATAGAAAACTTTGACAAGTGAGACTCATCAAAGATCTTCTTCCATAATTCCGGGTTACGGGGTACGACGATCCGGTCCTTGAACCATAGGACGCCGTCGCCGTCCTTCCGGAAACATTTCAACTCCCCACTGTCTACACGTCTCCGCAAATGCGACATGCCCTTGTCATGTTTCTGAGTTGTCGCTATCTCTTCACGGATGGTGGGGATCAAAGCTAGGTTGTAGAGAGCTCCGTGTGGAATCACATGTAGTGGTGGTTCGCTCTCTTCCAACGGTGTGATGGTCAGATTGTTGACATGTGACTTGCGGCTCAGCGCATCTGCCACTACGTTCGTCTTGCCCGGATGATAATGGATCTCTATTTCATAATCCTTTATCAGTTCTAACCATCTTCGCTGCCTCATGTTCAGCTCCTTCTGAGTGAATATGTACTTGAGGCTTTTGTGGTCGGTATATAAATGTAAGAGGTTACCGAGTAGGTAGTGCCTCCACACTTTTAGTGCAAGTACCATGGCAGCGAGCTCCAAATCATGAGTTGGATAATTTTGCTCATGGTTTCTAAGCTGCCATGACCCATACGAGACCACCCTTCGGTCTTGCATCAGCACACATCCGAGCCTAATGCCGGATGCATCGCAGTACACATCGAACGATTTTGTGGTGTCTGGCTGCGCCAAAACCGGTGCTGATGTCAGGTGCTTGATTAAAGCCTTGAATGCTGCTTCACATGCTGGACTCCAAACATATTTGGTAGCCTTCTTCAGCAGCTCTGTCATTGGCTTGGCAATCTTCGAGAAGTTCGGAATGAACCTCCGATAATATCCTGCGAGTCCGAGGAAACTCCGTACCTCGTGAACAGTTCTCGGGGATTTCCAATTCAGCACTTGAGTGATCTTGCTCGGGTCTACAGCGATACCCTCCGCTGAGATGATATGCCCGAGGAAAGGCACTTGCGATATCCAGAACTCGCATTTGCTGAATTTCGCATATAGCTTGTGATCCCGCAGCCGTTGCAAGACTATACGCAGATGCTTCTTGTGATCTTCCTCCGACTTGGAATATACCAGAATGTCGTCGATGAAGACCACGACAAACTTGTCCAGCTCCGGCATGAATACCGAGTTCATCAAGTACATGAAGTGAGCTGGAGCATTGGTGAGGCCGAAGGACATGACCAGGTACTCATAAAGTCCGTACCTTGTCGAGAAAGCTGTCTTTGGAATGTCCTCAGCCCTTATCTTAATCTGATGGTACCCGGATATTAAATCCATCTTGGAAAAGATCTTTGCTTCGACCAACTGATCAAACAACATGTCGATCCGTGGCAACAGGTACTTGTTCTTGATGGTTACGGCATTTAATGGAAGATAGTCCACGCAAAGCCGTAACGTCTCATCCTTCTTCTTGACAAACAATGCCGAACAGCCCCATGGCGAGGAGCTCGGCCTAATAAAACCCTTCTCCAGAAGGTCCGTGAGCTGAGTCTTCAGTTCAACCAACTCCTTGGGCGCCATCTTGTACGGCCTTCGGGATATTGGCATGGTTCCCGGTGCAAGTTCAATCTTGAACTCCACCTCTCTATCGGGCGTCATCCCCCGTAAATCTTCCGAGAACACGTCAGGGAACTCTCGGACTACTGGAATATCTTCCAATCTGATGGTTGTGGCTTGATAGACACTTGGAAGTTTTATTTCTGGACTGTCCAGAAATAATGAGTGAGACTTGTGCACTTCTGAGTTCAAGTGCATCACTCGGAGGACAGTGTCTAAAACAGCGCCGTGGCGGGTTAACCACGACATCCCTAGGATGACATCGACCTTTTGTCCCTCTAGGATTATGAGAGACGTAGGGTAAACTCTACCCTCTAAGCACAATGGTGCTTTTGGGACCATCATGCTTGCTGAAATTTTCCCACCCGGTGAACAGATCACATAAGGACTATCGGTGGGTAGTATTTGCAAGCTATATTTATCAATGAAAGCTTGGCTAATAAAGCTATGCGTGGCGCCTGAATCAAATAGTACTATGGCGGGATGCTGGTGGAGTTGGAACATACCCGCAAGGATTGGCTTGCCCTCCGGCACGTCCTCTATGGCAAGCTGGTGGATGGTGTCGGGCCTAGGGTTTGCCCGCCGCGCATTAGTAGGGTTCCGGGGTTGATTCCTCCCCGGAAACTGTGGTGCCACTCTGCCGCCTTGCCTCTCCGGGCAACTGCTCGCGAAGTGTCCTGGATGACCACACTTGTAACATGTGGCTGCTGCTGGTGTAGTGCTCGGGGGACGAAAGCACGGCATGCGCTGCTGGGGTGCATACGCACGCGGCATCGCCCACTGCTGCTGTTGTTGTTGCGGTGGTGGTACTGGCAGTGCCGGCCTGAATGCCGGTGAGGAGTACGGCCGACTGCGGAACGGCATCGACCGCTGTGGTGGCTGCCAGCGTGGACCTGATGGTGAGCGATTCACCATCCGAAACTTCTGAGAAGGACCGCCTCCTTCTCCGCTGCTTTGCGGCGCGCTTCGCTTTCGCTCCGCCGCCGCCAACTCCTTGCCGGAGTCCTCCTGAACAATCGCAGCATCAATGATGTCGTTGAGGCTGCCGCGATTGAACATCGCCAACTTGTCCTTTAGGAGCGGGTTAAGCCCCTGGTAAAAATGGTCCCGCCGCTTCTCGTCGGTATCTGCGTGATACGACGCGTAGAGCACGAGATCGTTGAACGCCCTGGAGTATTCCAGCGCGTTCCGGCTCGCCTTGCTGCAGGTGTAAGAACTCCTGCGTCTTTCTCTTCATTAGACCTGGCGGTATGTGATAGGCCCTGAAGGCCGTCCGGAACTCCGTCCAGGTCATCACTCGGTTGGTGGGCTGTGAAGCACAGAAGTTGGCCCACCACGTGCTCGCGGATCCTTGGAGCTGCTGGACCACGATCTGAGTCTTGCGCTGCTCGCTTATCTGGAGCAGCCCGAACTTCATCTCTATTCCGCGGAGCCAGTTGTCCGTGTCAAGAGGTTCATCCGCCCTTGAGAATACTGGGGGATGAGTCGCCAGGAAGTCGAAGTAGGAGCTCTGTTGACGCTCCTCACGGTCTTGACGTCTCTCTGGGCGAGACGTATTCGCAATGAGAGTTTGCAGCAACTCCGTGTGCTGCTGATGTGAACCCGCCATTGCCGCGACGATGTCGGCCAATGTAACCGTTGGCAGTGGCGGTGTTTGCTGCTGCTGTCCCGAGGAGTCCCCGGGAGGCTGTTGGGAGGTCTCTCCCCCTTGGCTAGTACTCCCAACGTCAGGGTTGGCACGAGTACGCGTCATTCTGAAATTCAAAATAGCAGCGATTAGCACATGTCTTACTTAAAATTCCATATGTAACAGTAGGTATTGAAGTGACACATGAATCACTTGCACAACATTCACATATATTGATAAAGCATAAACTTTATACAAGATACATTATTCTCGGGTCTCCGAGAAGTCGTGCTCATGTTGTCACTACCTATACCTACGCTACTGTCTACACGACATGTCACCGATTACAAAATTTGGGCTACTCTACCCTAGCTGCCCTACTTGGCAACTGTAACCCCCTACTCGGAGTAGAACTCAACCTCCAGTGGGTCGTCCTCCTCCGGTACCTCTGCTGGTGGCTCTGGATCTACCACCTCTTCTCCCATCTCGGGTTCTCCCATTGCTGGAAGGCCCAAGACCACCGGTACGCCTAACACCGGAGGTACAAGGTCTTGCAATGCATGCACCTCGTCCATGGCTTGGTTGTAATCTTCTTCCCAGCCTTGCCCATCCTCAATAGCGTCGTCCCGCTCTTGAGTAAGTTCCTCGTTCTGCTGGGTCAGATTCTGTACCAGTTCTTGCAACGCCGCGATGTCGACACGGCTTTTCCTCTTCGCCTTCTTCAGACGATGCAACTGATTATGTTGTTCATTCAGTCGCTTGATCGTAGGAAGGAGCACATTGCGGAGTGCGCTGTGAGCACTCTCGAAATGATCTCCACGGCTCGTGCTCTCCTTGAGCTTTGTGGCGAGATGCTCCGTATGAACAGCTTGGCTGTCCATCACGACATTTCCCGCCCTCATCTAGAGGCTAAAGTTTGCCTCCGTGGGGCTGTACCTTGGGCAACCCGGATCTGTTGCCTCCCGGTACCTCTCTTCCCACACATGCTGAGCCCGTCCCTCCACTGGAACGAGCGCGTATGGAGTGCCCTCCATAGCCTGCACGTGCAGTTGGCAGAAATGCGACATGGTGTCACGGGCTGCCACTTGCCACATCCCTTCCGGTTGTCTTCCTCTCACCGTGATGGTGAACGGCACCCAACCGGGTGGCGTAGGTCCTGCAGGGACTTCGACATGGATTGTCCACGTCTTGTTCCCCTCTTCGCCTTCTTCCTTGGCGAAGTACTGCGGTATCTGGTTGTACCCGAAATATTGGAACATTTGCCACAATGCTTCCGGGTAACCGCTACGGTGAGAACAGTGGGACACCACCCACCCGTTCTCCAACTGCTTATCTGCTGTCATCTGTAAAAATATATTTGAGAAATATCAAATATTTATTTAAACAGTAAACCATTGAGTTATAACACAATTCATGTCATTGAACCCATAAAATTTGGAAACAGTTCAAATTTTAAGCAAACTTGACTGCTGATCTGCTGTTCAACATGACAGCCCTGACCAGCTTCCATTTCAACCTGATTTAGGCCATGTTAAAGGCAAAACTAGTTCTGTAGCTCAACATCAAAGTTAAAGCTAACTTCAATAGCTATCCATAAAGTATTTGCTTGGCCTAAGATCAGTCCTGGTTCAAAAGTTATGAGATGTCAAAGTTAACAGAATTTCTGAAAAAAATTGGACAGCACCTCCCTGCTTTAGGTACTGATTTGACCCAAGAATTCCAGTTAATTCTGTTCCTAATCTGACAAAACTTTCTGTTACAAAGTTGTAACCCATCTCATAAGCTTCCCAGAACTACCTCATTTTTTCTAATTTTGGATTTTTAAGCAGGAAGTTATGCTTAATTTACAGAGAGTCTTTACTCTGTCCTGTTTTCTGGACAGTTTCAACTCTACTGCATTTTTCGAGTGGTTAAGGGATAAAACACCTCTGGACCTCAACAGAAGAGTTGTAAAGCTCTTCCAAAGCTTTCCAGAAATGTATCATATAACCCCAACCTCGAAAGAACTCAACCTCTAACCTCTAATTAACTCCAGCCTTAATTCAGCTGAAAACAGAGTGCTCTGTCCTTAACAACCTATAAGTTGAAAACTTGTTTACTTTGAATATCCTGATTAAGGGAAGAGGTTACAGCAAAATTTTACTGCTTTGGATCAAAACCTTCAAGTTTTTATAATGAAGTTGTTCATTTAATGGGGTGTGACGTCGATGCATCACCAGATTATGTCGGTACTACGTCCTCACAAAGAAAAACCTATACCGGACTTAGCCAGCTTCGTTAATTCAGTGGCACTAAACGTCACTCGCACACGGATGCTACACGTCTACCGTTTCGTGGTCAGGCTACCTGCAGAAACTCAAACAATCGTCAGACTCGGCTGCACACCGAGCCCGGAATTCATACAGTTCGTACACCCGGCCGTCATCACTCGCCCGGATGTTCTCAAGCCAAACACGCCTTGAGCTACGTGTTCACGTTTCAGACCACGTGACGGGGTCTCCCAAGTTGCACCACGCACGCCAGGGACAGACGTTGCTCGAATACCCCAAACGACATGAAGAGTCGTAGAGGATACTAAAGAGGGTCGGGTTACCTGCCACCTGTGGGGCTCCACCCTTCAGCTTGTGCGCACTGGTGGACAGCGCTTACGTGCACCCCCCAAGACATACATGTCCCGAGATGCACAATTTTCCGACATAATCAAATAAGTTAATATGCCACTTTCTATATACTAATAACATCCTTATACGGGCTACTAACTCGTTCCTCACTGGATTTTTGAAAAAGATGACCTTTGTAGTGCGTTAAACCTCAAGCGAGCTCTGATACCAGCGTTGACACGACCCCACGGTCTTGTCGAGTAAGGATCATGCTGAGGGGTGCTGCGTTGCACATCACTGTATAACACACGTCAAAGGCACAAAGCGGAAGCGAAATTTTATTACATAAACAAGTTTATGAACATGTTTACATCAAAATAAGTTCAGTCTACACTCACAGGCGTAGACTACGCATCAAGTGCACGTTCAGCCCTTGAACGTGTCCTTCCTAGCACACACGCACACTAACTCTGCGGCGTGCACGACTCCCACTCGACGGGGTTCCCCTCCTGGGGTTCCGTCTCCTCGTCGGGAGTCCCTTCCTCATAGAACCCTGCAAAAGCTTCAAACACAAGCAGGGAGCACGAAGGCTCAGCAAGTCTGACCTGTCTCACCTAAACATGGAACTTCTACATGAGGGGTGATGGGTTACATGAGGTAAAAATCATTTGCAGGGACTCACCTAATTAGTAGAACCTTACTTTCAAGTTTTAGCAGCAGGTTGTGGAGAACCTTACGCTAAGGCACATGAGAGAGCCGCAATCAAACAAGAAATGCATTTGTCTCATGTACTTTGCCCAAAGTTAAAAAGAACTTTAGTTAGATCTAAACTACAACAAACCATTAACAAGCAAAGTCCATCTTTCAATCAGCAGCATTTTAACATGTAACTAGCCTGTTTTTTCTATGTCACGGTACAGTGAACAAGTGGTACTCACTGACCGCGAGGGACGGCGATTATAATCGATTTACACCTGCAGGGTTACCCGAACAACCCGTCACGTACGCCCGTACTCGATGTTGCCTACAACAACCATCACGGATGCCGTACGCAACTACCTTTCACCCGTTAGCCAAATGTTGAACCGGTCCAATCGTCCCGAGCAAGAGGTCTCTGCATGCGCATCTCAGTGCCACCAGCCGATTAACACCTCGAGCTCTCAACCTACCCTCTGAACGACCAGCTATGCCTCAACACCCAGCTACCCGAGTTACATCGGTTTCCCGGTTCCCATATATCCGGTAGGTCTTCGGTACTGTTCTAGCTTGTTCAACAGGCCCGCACACGGCTCGGTCCTCAATCGACACAAGCGGAGCTACAGCACACAGGCCCCAAAGTCCTGCTGACCTTACCCTCCGCTTGGTCTCATTTTTCTTGCCATGTGTATCATGTGCTATCTCTACCCGAGTCGAGTGCCTCTAGCCTATGCTCGCGAGTAGTTCCAACTACTCGACTTGTACCGAATCCTACACTATCTTAGCATTGCAGTAGCTAACGGGGGTTGCAATCCTAAACCCAACCTATGGTTTTCTTGGCTATGCAGCTGGGTTTCCAAACAAGACTCTAATGCAAAGAATAAAGTAATCAAGTATGTGCTTAAAATAATAAAAACTTGTAAAAAGGTTAATGCAAACCGGAGCTTGCCTTGCTGCTCTTGGTTGTAGGCTAGCTGCTCCTCCGGAGTAACGAAGTCTAGGACTTCGGGTTCCTCCTCGACCTTAGCGACTACATGATATACAAGTATATGTATTAATTTAAATGTATTTGATTGAATTTAAATTTGTGAAGTCTATGACCCTTACTAGACAGACCCAATGACTGTGAAACTTTTACTGGGGCTTGGTTACCACCTAAACAGAGATTTGGTCAAGTTTTAGTTGCAGCAAAGCTCATTTGAGCCCTCCACAATTAATTATGTACTTGACCTTAATTGAAGCCTTTTAGGGTGTTCTAAGGATTTTCATGAAACAAACTATGACTTTCTGAAAACTAGATTTTCAGATGGTTCTAATGGAGTTGGTCTCACTTAATTTGAAGGTTCCTAGCTAAAGATATAAGCTAAACAATTTCAGAGAAAATTATGAAAATGTTTCTAGACATTTTGTATTTTCTCTGGAACAGTTTAACTAATCACACCATTAGGTGTATCAAATGAGCTCAAATAGATCTGAAATTTTATGGTAGTTCAGGGATATTTTGATGAACATTCCAGCGAAATTTCAGGATCTTCCTCCAAAGGATTCTCCAGTTAAAATTCCAAACAATTTAATTTTTGAGGAATTAATTCTGGAGAAATAAGGATTTTCATGAGGTGAAACTTGATTTGCTGGAAAGTGCTCAGAGAGCTGAATCCATCAAAATTTGATTCACTCGATTTGGAGCTTTCTAGCCAAAGTTATGAGGATTTGAAGTTTGGAAGAAATCTGAAAATCGGGGGAAAAGTTTAAATCTGCCGGGGCCCGCAGGGACACGTGTTGAGCGCCGAGGCGACAGCACACCGCGGCCCACAAGGTTTTTGCGCGCCAGCACACCCGATCCCGGCCGCAGCCCGATCCCGATTTAAAATATCGGTCGCTGATAGCTGGGGTCCACCCCCTTCTTCAACCTCTCGCTGCCCGCGCTCCGCCGCCGAGGGACCTCGCCGGAGAGCTCGCCGGCAGCTTCTGTGGAGCTTCAAACTTCACGATCTTGGCCGCCCCTGCCTACTTTCACTCGGGGAACAGGGTTCTGGGGTCAGCTCGTCATGACAACGGCCGATACATGGTCGGCGACGAGCCGCCGCCTCGGAAAAACTTCGGCCGTGTCGGCTGACTCCCCTAGCACCTCAACTACTCAAGGAACCGGTCGGGAAGCATCAGTGGACCTCAGGGAAGGTCAACACGAGCTCGAGGCAGCTCGGGGGAGGCCCGAAGTAGGTCCTCACCGTGCGCCCGATGCCTCCCGTTTATTCCGCCGTTGGTAAACCTCGAAATACGCCGGTTGCAGAGGTTCTCCGGCCAAAGGTTGTGAAGGCAACTTGTGCGTTACCGTGTCTAGTTTGTGTGAGAGCGGATTGAGGCCCTCTAATCCTTTCTAGAGTACGAATTCGACGGAACCGCACCCGAAGGTCGTTCTACACACAGAAAGGAGAAAACTGGAAATTCGCCGCCGGTGAGCAAACACTCGGGCTGTGGCTCGGGGGTGAGCAGCACCAGTCACCAGCGCGTCCAAGGGTGCCTTGGCTCGGGCGTGACAACGCCCCGGTTGGGTTGTCCACGGAAGCCCGAGGTGCGGCGGTTTTAAGTCACCAAATTGATCTTTCGGTATAACCGAGATCAATCGGTTTCGGCTGAGTTTTAGCAACGGGGAGGAAGGAGAAGAGTTCCTAGTACCTTGCCGTAGCTCGAGAGGCGACGGGAAGGCTGTGATCGGCGCTCTCCGATCGATTCCGAGCTGTGGAAGGAGTTTGCCGACGTTGAGTTCTTGCGGGGGAAGAAACTGGCGAGGCTTCGGCCGAGGATGGGGGGGAGACGCCTTAAGAAGGCTCTGAACCGCCTCACGCTCGCGCGTGGCCAAGCAGCTGCTGGCGGGGCAGCTCCCCTCGGTGGCGATCGCAGCGGCGGCTCAGCGACCCGAGTGAGAAAAGTCTCAGTCGGTTGAATCTTCTCTGTGGCTGACATGTGGGACCCACCCGGGGTTTTAACCTCTGAAATTCACTCCTAATCACTGTTGTAAACAGTGAGCCCCAAAATACCCCAAGAGATTCAAATTATTCACCCATGAGCCATTTGAATTGATTAGAATTCAAATTGGGTTTGGTTTGAATGAATTTCAGCACAAGTTCAGTTTGAAATTCAAATAAGGTTTGAATTTGCCCCACTTAGCTCATGTCAAGATCAACTCCAAATGGAGTGAAAATTGGTGTGTGAGCTCACAAAAATGTGCTGACTAAGAATATGCCTCCCACTTTTAAATTCATGGGATAAAAATAGTTTGAATTTGAATATGGTTTCAAAATACCCTCTTTCTAGATATACCCAAAATGACCTCAAAAAGGTTTTGAATTTGGGTGAAACTTGGCATGGACATCCTTAGCAATGTGTAGGAGTTTTCATATGCCCAGCCCATCTATATCACATGTGGAAAATGCCACTTTTGCAATATGTGAGTTTGTTCTCTAATGAGCATGTTGATGGTGGTTACTTGCTCTTCATTTGTGTTCATCATCTTTCCTCAAATGAGGTGTGTGTGTATGGTGATGAACACTTCAAATATGTGTCAAAAACTGAGGCCCTTACAGGTATCACCAATGCTGTCACGTCTAGCCAATGATGTCCTGGAACCACCCAATAGTCTGGCAATTGTACCGTATTACCCGCAGTCAAGGATACAGGGGTGGATGGGCCTTTCCTGGCACCTCTCATTTCAGCAGGAATGACATCCTTAATGGTCTCGGTACGGGAACTGAGCATCACCCGAACAGCAGAGAATAGCACAGAGGTCGATCACAGTCCTCCGTCCCTAGCAAAGATGACACCGCCAGCAGTGTCGCATGATATTGCACCATCGAGGAGCGTATCACATGTCATGGTGGATTCTCCCATTCCTATGCAGATGGAGTCCCCGAGAGCCTTCCTTTGACGACCTACTGATATCTTCAACGGTGATCCGGCTGATTCTGTGATGGGGCTGCATTTTCCTTCCCCGTCCAAGTTAACTCTACCAGCTGTTGTGCAGCACCCCCCACGCCCTAAACCAGACTTCCATAACCCCTGAAAAGGCAGGCGGTGATGAAATGTCATCAATGGCAGGTTCAGTCACAAGGGTTTACACTAGGAGGGCGAGGACTACTCAAACACCGTCATCACCCAAGACTCTCTTCCTGTCCAAGATATCGAAGCCAGTCCAGGGGATTCTGCAGGCTCCCACAATACCGAAAAAGCAAAAGAAGGTGATACCTTCAGACTTGAAGCTACGACGGAGCCGTCGAATGGCCAAGTTACCTCCTGAGATTGACGCCAGTGCTGTGACCATAGTCCGTCGCCAATTGGGTTTCCAGGACCAAGTTGACAGCCACGGGCCTTCTGCATAGAAAAATATTCTCAGTTGTTTAATCAACCACTTTGTCGTGCGCATATTATAGCGCTTGCTGCTCTCTTTGGGTGGGAGGTTCCTGCAGACGAAGAGGTCAGGTCGACGGATTTTGTATCCGTCACCTAAAATGGTTGTTTCTTGGTCGTTCTGTCAGAGGTTTCCAAAGGCTAGGCACAATATCTTGATCTGGAATGCGTGTGGTGTAAATAGTAGAGTGCGGCGTGATATGGTCCATAAGGTGGTGGATGCTAGTCAACCTTCTGTAGTTTGTATCCAAGAAACCAAGTTAGCTCACATTTTAGAAAGGGACATTCTTTCTATTTTGGGACAAGATTTCAGCTCTTTTATATACCTCCCAGCCCTACTGGCCAAGGGAGGCATCTTGGTGGCCTGGCACAATGGTTTCTTTTCAGCTCTCTCTCATCGTGTGCATCGACACTCCATCTCAGCTAATCTGCATATTGAAGGTGAGCCACCTTGGTGGTTTACGGGTGTCTATGGTCCACACATATATAGATGCTGAGAAGCCATCCTTTCTTGCTGAGTTAAGAGAGGTCAGAAGCTACTGTTCTGGCCTGTGGTTGTTGGCAGGGGATTTTAACATTATATATAGCTCAGACGATAAAAACAATGATAATATTAAACAAACATTGATGGGACGTTTTTATTGTTTCGTCAATGATCTTGAACTGAAGGAGGTTCCACTTCTGGGCAGAAGGTATACCTGGTCGAATGAGAGAGAAGAACCTACACTTGTTAAGCTTGATCGAGTCATCTGTACATCATACTGGGAGGAATTATATCCAAATGCATCCTAAAGACATGTTTCAGAGATGTCAGACCATTGTTCTCTGATCTTGGGACTCAAAGATGGAGTCGGTGGGACAAAGCGCTTCCATTTTGAAAGCTTTTGGACAAGACTCCTAGGTTTCCAAGAAACAGTAGCAAGTTCGTGGAACAAGCCTGTGTCATGTCCTTGTCTTATGGAGCGTATTTCCATCAAGTTGAAAAGACTAACAAGTGAGCTTTAATCTTGGAGTGCTAAGCAAGTAGGACACATGAAATCTTAACTTGTCGTGGCATGTGAAGTGTTGCACCGTCTAGAGATGGCGTAGAACCAGCGGCCATTGAGCACAATTGAAGACTGGCTCAGGAGAGTCCTTAAGCGACATTGTCTCGCTCTTGCCTCCCTAGAGAGAACAATGGCACGACTCAGGTCCAGAATCCGTTATCTAAAGGTAGACGATGCAAACACCTCTTTCTTCCATAGGCAGGCTGATTTTCACAAAAGAAAAAACTTTATCCCAAAATTGATCGATGATGATCGTATTGCTACATCACAGGAAGAGAAGCAACATATCATGTTCCAATTTTATGACAATCTCATCAGCACCGCAACTCGACGACTGATAACTTTTGATCTGGCGTATTTCCATAGGGCAGGATTGGACCTAGCTGATTTGGATGTTCCAATCACCGAGGATAAAGTATGGCAAAATATTAAGGGGCTGCCAGGAGACAGGGCACCAGGACCAGACGGTTACACCGGTCCTTTTTATAAAGATTGCTGGACCATAATAAAAAAGATTACATGGATGCTATTGTTTCCTTACAGTACGGAGATGCGAGGAAATTTGGGCTTCTGAATTCAGCCTATCTTACTCTTGTTCCAAAGAAGGCAGAAGCAATACTAGCAAAAGATTTTCGCCCAATCATCTTAATACACAGTTTCGCAAAACTGATTGCCAAAATTTTAGCAAACCGATTGGTGCCCCGGCTTGACTCGATGATTTCTGGAAACCAGAGTGCTTTTATCCGTGGAAGATGCATTCACGACAACTTCATATTGGTGCAACAGGCAGTCAAGCGGCTGCACCGTCGGAATGTTTCTAGTCTCTTCCCAAAATTGGATATATCCAAGGCATTTGATTCCGTCTCATGGCCTTTCCTGCTGGAAGTTCTCACCTACCTTGGCTTTGGTACTTCATGGCGCAACATCATCTCCAATTTACTTTTGTCAGCAACTACACGTATCCTAGTAAATGGTGAACTAGGGGAAACTATTCAACACAGGCGAGGGCTGCGCTAGGGGGATCCTCTATCCCCCATGTTGTTCATCATGGTCATGGATGTGTTTAATAGTCTATTTTACAAAGCTGCTAATATGGGACTGCTGCAGCCCTTGGAATGCCGTGTGGGACAGCGGATGTCTCTTTATGCTGACGACATTGCCGGAGCAAGGGGAGCTGCAGGTTACTAAATATTTACTCAATATCTTTGGAGAAGTTTCTGGACTACAGACCACTTGCAAAAAAGTAGCATCATTCCAATAAGATGTGGTGAAGAACTACTTCCGACAGTAACTGTTTGCATCACGTAGCATCTTAGTTCCCGTGCAACTATCTGGGTCTTCCGCTTTCACACAAGAAACTGAGAAAGAGATATTTGAATCCATGGTTTGAGAAGGTGGCGGACAAATTGCAGCGATGGAAGTCATCTTTAATGAATAGGGCTGGTCGAGCCACTCTAGTCTGCTTTGTCATATTGGCCATGTCGATACACTTGCTGATTGCATTACGAGTTCCAAAATAGTTTATCAAGGCGATCGACAAACTTCGTAGAGGATTCTTGTGGCAAGAAAAAGAACAAGCCAATGGTGGCTGCTGTTTAGTTCAGTCGGCCAAGGTAACCAGACCCATTGATCTTGGGGGTTAGGTATTCCTAATCTATAAATCATGGCATTGGCTTTGCAATTGCGATGGCACTGGTTCAAAAGAGTCAAAACCGATTGGCCTTGGACTGAGCTTGAACTCCCATCACATCCGAACACACCTGCGCTGCTTGCAGTTGCCATGACCACTCAAGTCAGAAACGAAACAAACACTCTATTCGGGACAGATTGTTGACTGCATGGGGCGACTATAGCTGAGTTGTCACCGTTTGTGTTCCAACACGTGCCAGCCAGAATATGGCAACACAGAGCAGTGGTTTAAGCTTTACATGAGAATGTTTGGGTGAGCGATATCTCGGGGGGGTTTAAGTTTGGATGGTTTAACAGAATATTTTCAATTGTGGTCAAGTATCCAAAATGTGACATTATCAGCAGCAGAAGATCAATACCTATGGTGCTTTGAGGCCTCTGGATATTATTCTTCAAAATCTGCTTATCAAGCTTATTTGGCTGGTGCCATCCTTTTTGAACCATGGAGGCGTTTATGGAAATCTTGGGCTCCTGCAAAATGTAAGTTCTTTTTGTTGTTGGTGCTTCATAACAAATGCTGGGCAGTTGTTCGTCTCTCTAGACGCGGACTGCCGGACCCAGAGTAATGTCCCTTATGTGATCAAGAGGAGGAGACTATCCAACATATTCTTTTGACGTGCATGTTTGCAAGCCAGATTTGGTTCAGAGTACTACTGTTGATTCACATGTCAAATACTATACCAATTGTTAAAGAACTGTATATTTGGTAGGCTGGATATAGATGGCAGGCTATATAAACTTTCATATATATCTAGAGTATAGATGGAAGGATAGATAGGGTGCCATATACATTTGGTAGTTTAGATATTATATCATATACTGCCATGTGCATCAATTTCCCTACCATATGCATTCACCCTCTGTACCCTATATATATGTGCCACAAGGATCGATAAAATGTGAAACATCTATCAGTTTTATCATGGTACCAAGAGCCTAAATCGATCCACAACAACGATGTTTTCCGCCAGCTTCACCCCTTCCACCATGAGCTCCTCCTCATCACTCCCTATGACCTCCGTGATGAGCCCTGTCCCTACGCCATCGTTGAGTTACTTTGTCTCTATCAAGTTGACTGGTGACAATTATCTCAACTGGAAGGCACAAATCCTTCCATTCCTGAGAAGCCAATGTCTTCTCGGCATAGTAGATGGCACCATGGAGTGCCCTGTCAAGATGGTGACTACCACCACCGGAGGAGAAATCACTCAGACGCCTAATCCAGCCTATCTTCAATGGCTGCAGCAGGACCAGTATGTCCTGGGTGCTCTGAATTCGACACTCTCCACACAAGTACTCGGCCAGGTGCTTCTCTTCACCAATGCTTGAGATGTTTGGGCAGAATTGGAGCGTTTGTACTCCTCCAAGTCTCGTGCACGAGTCATGCAAATGAGGATGTAGCTAGCCAACCTCAAGAAGCTCGACATGACGGCCATGGAGTACTACAACAAAGTCAAGGGTCTGGCTGATATGCTGTCCTTGGTAGGCGCACCGCTAAAAGAAGATGAAATCATCACATACCTCCTCGCCGATCTGAGTGAGGAGTATGACTCACTCAGGACCTCCATCACCACACAGGTGGATGCCATGTCCCTAGGGGAGGTGTACAATCACCTCCTCAATTTTGAACTTCGGGTTGTCAGTCGTCATGGATCTCAGCAGAATGCCTCCTCTGTCAACTTCACCTCCAAGGGGCCACGAGACAGTGGGGGTCGTGGAAATGGACGCGGTGGTGGTGGTCGAAACCATGGTCGCGGTGTGCACCATAATTATGGTCGTGGCCATTGCAATCAAGAACGATCAATCTGTCAGATGTGCAGGAAGGAAGGCCACGAGGCATGGAAGTGTTTCACGCGTTTTGACAATTCCTTCAACGTTGAACGGAGTCGTGCTGCTGCGTTTGCTGCCACACCTTCGTATCCTGTTGATGCAAACTGGTACTCTGACACGGGAGCAACAGATCACATAACCAATGATCTTGATCGTCTCACCATGCGGGAGCGCTACTCCGGCAAGGATCAGGTTCAGACGGCTGACGGTGCAGGTATGCCAATCACTCATATTGGTCATTCAGCTATCTATACTTCTTATAAAACTCTAGCCTTGTCACATATTCTTCATGTCCCTAGAGCATCCAAGCATCTCCTGTTAGTACATCACTTCACTAGAGACAATAATGTATTTTTTAAATTTCATCCTTCCTTTTTTGTTGTTAAGGATCGAACCACAAAGAAAACACTGGTGCACGGTAAATGCAGAGGAGGCCTTTACCCCTTTGTCTTTCCTAATGACACATAACTGAGGGAAGCGCTGCATGTGGCCAGACCAAGTGCAGATATATGGCACTGCCGCTTAGGGCATCCTGGAGCTGCTGTTGTTCAGCATGTTCTGAAGGAGAATAAACTGCTAGTTTCGACAAATAATAGTGTTGCTTCTGTATGCAATGCATGTCAAATGGCGAAGAGCCACCAACTGTCATTTTCTGATTCAGTTAATAAAACGGCTTCCCCTCTTGAACTAATTCATTCTGATGTTTGGGGTCCAACCATTGGGTCATCTAATGGTTATCAGTACTATGTCAGTTTTGTTGATGATCATAGCAAATTCACATGGATCTATCTTTTACGACACAAATCAGAAGTTAGCCAATTTTTTGTTCAATTTCAAACTCATGTAGAATGGATTTTAAACCAAAAAATCATTAGTGTTCAAAGTGATTGGGGAGGAGAGTATCAACGGTTGAGCTCTCTTCTCAAGAAAAAGGGATTCATCATCGTGTATCCTGTCCACACACCTATCAACAAAATGGCACAGCAGAACGCAAGCATAGACATATTGTAGAAGTAGGTTTGGCTATCATGGCTCAAGCATCAGTACATCTTCGATTTTGGGATGAAGCCTTTATAACTGAATGTTATCTGATAAATAGATTACCTAGTCGAACCATTGGCAACTACACCCCTTTTGAATGTCTTCTTGGCAAGAAACCAGATTATACATCTGTTAAAACTTTTGGTTGTGCGTGTTGGCCAAATTTGAGGCCATATAACAATCATAAGTTATCTTTTAGATCAAAACAATGTGTTTTGTTGGGTTATAGTAGCCTTCACAAAGGCTATAAATGTCTTCATGTCTCTACACGTAGAGTGTTCATATCCATAGATGTTGTATTTGATGAGCATGTGTTTCCTTTTGCCACCAAAACCCAAACTGCATCATTGTCCAATACTCATAATTTTTCTGAAAAATGCAGTTTTAGCCATTGCTTCTCCTTCATCTAGCTTTTACCTATAGCTAATGACCAATCGAGTACTTTGGCATGCTCACCTGTTGTGTCTAATAGAACTAATCACATGTCTGGAGAGTATAACGGTGTTGTGCAGGCACATAATCAAACCGATGCAGAACAAGTGTTATCTGGAACTGATTTATCTTTGTTGTCGAATGAACAACAATCAAGTAAAACTGCTACTGGTCCAGTTGTTGAAGCTGATGGAGAGCACAGTACTGAACATGAGATCAATGTGCATGTGCCACTGGAAGAAAAGCCTACACCAACACCGCCTAGAACAAGGTTGCAGAACAATATTCTTAAGCCCAAGGAGTTTCGAGATGGCACAGTTCGATATGACACCAAGAAAGCAGGTTTCCTTGCTCATACATCGAGCACTGCAGAACCAAAATCTTATCTTGATGCCTTGCAAAATCATCGATGGAAGGAGGCAATGGAAGAAGAATTTAATGTTCTACAGAAAAATAAAACATGCCATCTGATTCCACCAAGACATGGACTGAATATTGTAGATTGCAAGTGGGTGTTTAAGTTGAAGAAGAAAGCAAATGGTTCAGTTGAAAGGCACAAGGCAAGATTGGTGGCTAAAGGATTTCGACAAAGATTGAATCGATTATGAGGATACATTTAGTCCCATTGTCAAACGGACAACAATCAGGTTAATTCTTGCTCTAGCAGTGTCTAGAGAGTGGCATCTCAAACAAGCTGATGTCAAGAATGCCTTTTTGAGTGGTATTTTGCAAGAGGATATGTATATGAGACTTAAACACTATTTATTCGTGGTTATATTCTGAATTTAGTTTGTGGATTATAGGTGTATGTGTGACGAACATCCTAGGCACACATATGCATTCACTTGGTTCTATTTTTCGGAACCGGGTGTCACAGCAAGGGTGAATACATGTCGTACTCAGCAAGTGCGGAAAAAGTATGACATGTAGCTTACAATAAGATAGAGAATAAGAGGTTCATTGCAGCAAACAAATTTTGTTTCACAAACATGGTAAAAACAGCAACTATTTCTAGAAGAGTTAAATCCTAACATAACCAAGTAATTCAGTAACATTCTTTCATCATAATTCACCATTTATCGAGACTCAACTAGCCAATACTCTTCTCAAGTTCATCTCATACTGATAAATATTCATAATCATCTCATTATCATAGAACCGAAACTAAACTCATTTTCATGACGCAAAACAGTCCCAATGACCATACCATAACCATACCCAAATAACATCCCATGTTTTGCCTCTAATCATGGAAGTTGGCTAGGTGCTTGTAACCGGAAGCACGACTATCATGATAGTTTTACACTCTGTAGAGGTGGCACCACATTACCCATAAGTTCGTGATTTCGTCACCCATTGGCGACTAGAGAAAACCTCCATTATACCAGTACACAACTGTCGGTGTATGGACAAGAGATCACAAAATAGCCTTTACAAAGGGGCTACTAGGATGTACAAACCCATTGAGGTTTCACAGACAGGCTTAAATCTCCATTCTCCCACCCATGGCCCCCTCTTGTGCCATGCAGTTCTCAGGGCATTCCTTATCGACTGTCATTCTCCGCGCCATCCAACGGTCCATAATAAGCTAGCAACACACCTAATTAGTCACCCATAGTTGGCCTTTTGGTGGTACTGTTTTCCTGATATGTGCTCGCATGAACCGGTCCTTAGATCTATGGCAAGCAAACCACCATATCATTCAGCAACATCCACGAACCAAGCTCGCCTAGATATCCCTGATTCTATGCTCATTAACATAATCAAGTTCTCATTATCTTTAATCTCATGAGTGCAGTAGCTAACAAATTTTATTTCATCTTTCCGTATCCCGTAAGTTGAGCGAAGCAAAAAGGAAAAACGACCATACCCAACTCATCAACTTTCCCGGCGACAAGATGGCTAACAAAACTAGAAAACTCCTAGAAAAGGGTTTCCCATCAAGTTTACATGAGCATGCAATTTTCGCAAGCAAAACAGTTCGTAAAACTAGGTACAATATGGTCAAGGGGCACTTGCCTTGCTCCCGTGGTTCGTGTTGCTCAAATGTCTCGAAGTCTTGGTGTTGTAGTTCCTCGTAGATGGCCACTTGAGCATGTCCTTCTACTCACGACCATACACATATAAAATTTACAGCAATCAATTATCATGCACATACATTACTCAAGATGCAATGAGGTGGATGAATGCAATTCCTATGGTGCAGTTCATAAAATCAGTTTGCACGTGTCCTTGCAAGTTTTAGTAGGCTTCAATGGGGTTTTATGATGAACAAGGCTGCTGGGATCAAGTGCGGACGTGGTTATGATCTTGACACACTTTGTAGATCAATTCCACCGTCAAAAATCGACCAAAACATGGTCTGTCCACACGCAGAAATTTTTGCTCGCAGGGGATGGAGAAAACGGGTGCGTAGAAACAGCAACGGCGTGGTAAGAGGGGTAACAAAGACCTACCTCACTTCTTCCTCCTCTCTTCCTTGCGGCAGGACCTCCTCCCTTGTAATGGCAGCGGCGGGGGATTTTCTGTGGAGAATTATAAGGCTCGGCTAGGGCAAAACGTCGGGGGCTTCTTTTCTGGTGACAGTGAGGCGTGACGGAGCTCCGACGACGGCCAAACTCTAGCTAGAGGGCGTTGACTTGAGCTGGGCAGCAGGGGAGGGCGGCGGCCAGGGCTTTTGGGGTGTAGGGGTGGCAGCTAGGAGGGAGGATTTTATTTATAAGGGGGAAAGGGGCTAGGGTGGCTAGGATTTTAGCAACCCAATTATCCAATAGCTAAGATTTAATTTTATAAAAGGTGGGGTCTAGGGCTAGGATTTTATTATTTATTTTCCACCAATGGCTGAAATTAATTAAGAAAATAAAATCCCACAAAAATAAAAAAGGGAAGCGGCTAGGGTTTCCCCCCTAATGGGCTGCGGCCAAGGGGGTGCGGCCCATTAGGGCCCCACCCTAAGTGGGGCGGCCGAACCCCCCAAATGTGAGGAAAAATTGCGTAGGGGTATTTTGAGGAATTTGGGAAAAATCAGAAAAATTAGGAAAAAATAGGGAAATTAGGGGAGAAGGGAATTTGGGGAAAAATTGAGGAATTTTGGGGAAAATTTTGGGGGTGGCCAATTTCTGCTATTTTATTTTATTTTTCTTTTTCTTTTTATTTCTTTTCATTTTTGATTTCATTTTATTATTTTCCTTTTTTACTTCCTTTTATTATTTTATTTGCTTCTATATTCCTCTTATTGTTTTCTTCTTCATTTTAAGTGCTTCTCTACATGAAAAATGTATGCAACGCATGGTAGTAATTTTGAGGGTGTTATACAATCCAAGTCATCCCATTGCCTGCAAGTCATTTTAACAGGATATTATATTGTCAAAAAATTCATATCACTAATTTAATACTAAATTATATATTACTAACCAGTCACCGATAGGAGTGATCCTTATTCTCTATTGTGGAGGCACAGCCAGCGGGAGAGTGTTTAAAGACCGATACCTAAATAATGGTGCCAAGTCTCCCATATCTCTGTCATCCCCCTCGTCATCCCCCTCATCATCATCCTCAGCTTCCTCATCAATATAGTCTCCTACTCCTATTTGTTGTTCTTCCCGCGCGGAAATACCTCCCCCTAGATCTTCCTCGTGACCATGTGGCTCCTGAATCTCCTGCTCCGCCTGTAATTAGAGAAATTAGGTTTCACATGATAAAATTAGGTTAATACAATAAAAATACAAAGACACAAACATGTTCATGAGTTTCTTCCATGCATCTTCTAAATGCTCCCCGTCTGCTATTATTTGAGGCACTACACTGAAAAAGAGAGTCCTGACTACGAGAAGAGGTTGAGGACCGGCTCCCAGACTTGCTTCAGAAGCCAAAAAGTCCCTTAGCGATACTCTTCACACCACGTGGCATGCTATTGAAAAGAAAATTTGTAAGAAAAAATGATATAAAGTAATAAAAGCAGTTATAACTATAATATAATATTTACATGATTAAAATTCATCATGATCCGAAGTATCTTCGGTAACGGTTCGTCGGCCAACATTCTTCTTCTGTCGAAACTTAACTTTTTTAGTTCTTGGTCGCATTCTTTTAGCCACTAGAACCTCCGCCTCTTCATTGTCTTCATCATCACCTACTAACGTATCAAGGCTTATACCATCATCAATATTGAAAGATAGTGGGACATCATCTTCTTGAATTGAACTTTGGACAAGGATATGGTAGATAGTAAACCAACTCAACTTGATGAGCAAGAATATAATTATCACATCCACGAAGTCTTTCTTCATGTTTCACCTCGACTATACCAAATTCATCCTGTCGTATTCCCCGGTTATTATCAAACCAATCACAATGAAAGAATGTAACTCTAAGATCTTTAGAACCCCCAAATTTGAACTCTAGAATGTCTTAAATAATCCCGTAGTAGTTAGTTTCCTGTCCTTGTACATCACATGCTATAGTCACAACCCCGCTATTTTGTCGTGGCTGCAAGAGGATGTTTTGCTTCAAATTTGGTTGAACAAAATCGAAACACATTTACGTCGTAACGACCAAAACTCTTTGTTGTTATGGTACCTTGAGAAAGTTGTCGTAGGTCCTCATGAATGTTTGCATCAATCATGCACTTGTAAATTAACAAAATATTAGTTATGTTAATCATATTTACTTAGCAAGGAAACAAGTAACATATAAGAAGAGAATGTTACATGGTTTCGAAACCAATTGACGAAGTTAGGCCCCCCATGTAGACCATAACGACGTATTTTATCTAATTGTTTGCTTGTTGATTGACGCGTGGACTTCTAATATTGTTTGTCTAACTTGCTACATTATTAAAAGTATGAGTACGTTAAAACATCACCTACTAAAAAGTATGAGTTGTTGCCTTTGCAATATACTTAGAAAAAAGACTTACACAAAATATTGATCCATCTCTTTAATGTTTGTATACATGTATAACATACATGAGTTCCATTCTTATTCTTGTACCACATGCCTACTACTGCTACCAATTGGTTTCCCCTTCCAGCCAAAAATACTTAAGGTACCTAAAGGAGTTTCTTCATCTATATGGTACCGCACTGTGGGAGCATACACATTATGTTCCGCTGCAAAAAAGGTACTTGAGAAGTATGCTACCTTTTTAAGAGCAAATGCTTCTGCAATACACCCTTCTAATCTTGCTTTATTTAAAACCATTGCTCTAAGTTTTTCAGTGTCCTTTCAATATGGTACATCCATCGATATTGCACGGGCCATAAATCTTAGCTTCGTAAGGTAGATGCACAAGTAGATGTTGCATTACATTCATAAATCCTAGCGGAAATACCTTCTCCATCATTTCTTAATCCAATTTTCCATCATTTGAACTGTAATTTTCTTAGCATATAGTTGTCTATAAAAAAGTTCCACAAGTACTCTCCAAACATCCTGATGTACATATCCACGAAACATTACAGGAAGAAGTATTTCTATAATTATATGATAATTATAACTTTTAATATTACTTAATACCCAATTTTCAAGATTTATTGTGCGTCTCAACCAAAAACTTCAGTTGTTGCAACTAGTTCAACACTTGTTTCTTTTCTTTAACTTTTAAGCAAAACGGAGCACGTGGCATTCTCTATTTACCACTATCATCTTGACTGACTTCTAGAGTCGGATGATTATAAATTTCCGCTAAATTGTTTCGAGCCTTCAGATTATCTTTTGTCATTTTGAAATTAAAACATGTGCTAATGATGCTTTCGGCTACATAAAGAACATTATTAAGTCTAAGTACAAAGCCATTTTGAAGTCTAACTGGGAGATCTCCAATGGCTTCGACTTGGGCTTCTCGACCATCGGCGACTTTAATCTTAGGGTCCTTCTCATACTTAATCTCTACATAGAGTTACAAACGTGCAAAGTGGCACTTGAGTCAATCCACCAAGTAGATGTCACACCCGGTTTTTCCGAAGAACAACCAAGTGAATATCACATGTATGCCAGGATCATTTTCTCATACATGTGGTGACAAATAGTGAAGCATCATTTATTACAAGCCAGGTGTCGAATATAGATAAGTCTTACATAGCAAATGTCTCGATGGACAATAATAAGTTCATCACAAGTAAATAAACTAGCAGCGGAATATTATTCTTGAGGGCTCCGTCACAGGCGTTGCCCGGGGGTCTCCATGAACCTAGAAACGTTCTTCGGGTCCAAAGTCTTGGTCATTATACACCACCTCATTATCTTGACCTAAGCAGCAATATAAACCAACAAATATGCAAGGTTGAGTACCGATGGTACTCAGAAAGTGTGGGAAAGTTATGTCATGCATGGCTAGAACAAGGGGAGGTTGAACTCATGGTTAAAGCGCTACGCAATTAATACCTATCACCTTAGCTTATTAAGCACCTACATTACTACACAGGTGAAATGGTCCCAATCTCCCATCCCATCATCATAATCAAATAACCATAACATCATTTCCAATGTTAAGCACCCCGCTTAACACTCACACCCTCCAAGGCCATCATACTCTAATCATGAATAAGTCCAAGCCGCTCTTGACCGTGAGCACGGCTGTCATGACAGTTTTGACTCTGCAGAGTTTGCACCACTGTACCCACATGTAGTGATTTCATCCCCCGTTGTCGGGTGGACTAAAAGAACCTCCATTATGCCAGTGGCTACGAACCACATTCACACTTCTCAGGTGTGTAGCCAGGAGATCACTACGAAGCCTTTACAAAGGGATTCCTGACGAGCGTGGGCCCACTGAGGTTTCACCCCTAACAGCATACAAGAGGCTCCAACCCCGCTGCAGTGGCCCCCTCTTGAGCCTTGCGGTTCATATGGTAGTCCAGCTGACACCTATTCCCCGCACCATCCAACACACCCATACTACGCCGGGGATACACCTAATTAATTGGCCAAGCTGCCCCATCTCAGCATGTGGTTGGCACGGTAAAGCCAGGTTACATGCTCCATGAACCGGTCCTTAGGATCCAGACAAGTACTATACACAAACCCGAGTCTCGTGCACCCAGCACCAACCAAAACATCCAACTTGCCTTGATCCCTACCTCTACATAACTCATAATATCTCATTCAAGAATAAGGTAAACAAGTTGATGATATCATATCCCACTTATCCCATTCTAAGCATGGCTAAGCATAAGTAATATGAATGAATAGCATAATAAAGCAAATCCCAACCCAAGCTTCAAGGAAAACAAGGTAATGCAATTCTAGGGAAACTTCCTAGCATGGGTTTCATATTTCAATTGACAATGCAAATAATTCTATCTACACATCCTAGTATAGGAACAAAGTGGTCAAGGACACTTGCCTCCTTCCTGCTGCTCTTGGAATGGGTAGTCCTGATCTTGGAAAGGGAGATCTTGCTTTGGAGCAGGTTCTACATCATACCATCACACATAGCAAAAGAAAAACAACAATCCATAAGACATAGTTCACACTTCCACTTCATACAAACCATACATTCACATGTATGAAAGTCATTCACAAATTTTATGTGTTGTGGTTACTCTATGTGTGTTGATCTTTGGCTTACATGCACTTTTAATCATGTGTATATGATTCCTACTTTTGTATTCACATTTATACTTGCATACTATATATATGAATTTCCAATTTAAATAAATTCCTTATATTCAATTACTACACCTTTTAGCTACCAAGTATGCATGAAAGGTATTTTCCTACTCCATATGTGTCTTTAGAACTTCTACCAACCCTGAATTGAATTCTTTGGATTTTTTGAATCTTCATTTATCATTTTCTAATTATTTATACCTAGCTTGCTATATTTTCAAATTTACTTCCTATGCCTAAATGTGTACTTTATTATAAAAATAGTAAGACACATCATATAAACAGAATAGGTTCTGATCCAAAATAGTTAATAATATATTTTTGATCTTTTCCTCTGATGTAAACTATTTTACATTTATTTTTCTAATTTTTAGAATCATTCTCTACTTAAAAATATGTCCCTCTAACTAATACATGTGAATAATCAATTAAACAGATTCATTTCAGCCAAAAATCTATTTTTATCTCACTCCAAGGTTTTCTAATTACTGGGAAAGTTTTTAATTTGAATTTGACAATATGTTTGTCCCACCTTTTAAATTTTAAATACTAACCACATATTCAATTTCCTAAATTTAATATCAAATAGGGTTAAAAAGGTAAACTCACCCCACTACAGGGTCTATAATATTATTTTAAGAATTTTCAGGGGTCTAGCTACACATAACAGAGGGGTTTTTCCTAATTTTTGTTAAGTCCATGGGCTAAAACTGATTTTTAAATGAATTTACATGATTTTCTGAAGTTCCAGGGGCTAGATCAGAAGTTTCCGGGGCTAGCTCTTATTTTCCGAGAACCCCAGGGGTAGCCCGTAAGAATTCCAGTCTTTATAACGCGGGGCTGACGTGGACCGTCCGATTCAAAACAGACGGCTGAGATTATAACGTCGAACCGGTACGCAGGGATTTAAACTCTACCGTGCGATTTAAAATAAACGGCGCACAAGCGGCCACGTCGCTCTGATCGAGCGCGGGCGGCACTGCCCGGCGGCGCACGGCGGCGGGAGGCGGCGATCTCGCCGGAGAGTTTCGGATCTTTGTAAATTCTTCCTAGAACTGTGATTTTATGGCATAGATCGGTAGTGGGGAGGTCGGGGATCTCACCTCGGGGGTTTTCTTGAGCTCGGAGGTCCTGGAAGGCGGTCGGCGACGAGGTCCGAGGTGGATTCACGGCGAGGCTCATCGGCGCTGTGTTTGAACCGCAAACCACTGCGTTTTCTACACCTGCGAGGTTCTCCGGAGGCGGTGGATCAAGACCAGCGAGTTAGATCGGAATTCCCGAGCGTAGATCGGCCAGAATTCACCGGAGGGGCTCGGGTTCTCACCGGAGAGAAAACCGGCAGATCGTGGGGAAAACGGGACGATGCCGGGGTTTTTATAGACGGGGAAAGGGCGGCGTTCGGTTGTGATCGAGTTTGCGTCGCCCACGAACGAAATTCGGCTGGGATACGCAGGAATCCGGGTCGGTTTTGATTCGGGGTGAGAGAGTCCGGCCGAGCGCGGGCGCGAGCGCGAGGAAGAAGAAAGACTGGCGGGCCCCGCATGTCAGTGGGAAGAAGGGGGCGCGCGCGGCTGCGGGCTGGCGCGGGGTCGGTGGGCCGGCTGGTGGGTTTCGGCCCACTGGCCGGTTTTTTTTCTGTTTTCCTTTTTCTTTTTCTATTTCTTTTCTGTTTTAAGTTTAATTTGAATTCCAGATTGAATTTAAATTTTTGCAATACATGCAACACGTCCAAAAAATTTTAAATTCCCCTCTTAACAGGATTTTGGGGTGTTACAGTAGATCGAGAGTAATCTAAAAACAGGGATTCATTGACAAAAGTAACAAAATTGTTACCATTCTTAGAACACCATTTCAGAAAGTAAACATAGTCTTTTTGATGATGTCCAATCTCCTTGCAAAATTTGCATTTATTCATAGCCACTTTTACCTCCTTTTAAGGAGGATGCTGCATAGGAGCCTTTCCCTTGCCCTTATCTATAGAAGAACTACCGTGTACCTTAAAAGCAGGAGGCTTGGGAGAACTGAAGTAGCTCTTTCCATTCCTTTTCTCTTTCGTGTAGTTAACAAAATCACCAGTCTTTCTGGGACTTAATGCGTTCTTCGTCTTGAACGCACATGGCAATCAACTTCTCTAAAGATCAATTATTAGGCTGCCAGTTATAGTTTATCACAAAAGCTTCAAAGTCCTTTGGAAGAGATGCGAAGATGAAGTGCACAAGCAATTCATTACTCATCTCTAAGTTCAAAGGCTTGATTTTTGAGGCTAAGTTTTTCATCTTGAGGATGTGCTCGCGCACACCACCACCATTGTATTTCTCACTGACAAGTTTTCGTATGAGAGTACTCACCAAGGCCTTGGAAGAGCCAGTAAACTGACTCTACACCTTGCAGAGGTACTCAGCAGCCGTATCACATTCCTGTTTGATGTCTGCCACTTTTGGAGATCTTTATCATATTTTTCTTTAGCACTAAGGTATTGTCCATTTCTTAGTGAGAAAGACTCATGCGCCTCTTCCGGAGTTGCAATAGGGACCTCAGGCTCAGTGGGCAAGGGCACGTTAGTGCGAAGTCCAGCTCATAGACCGCAATAGCGATCTCAAGCCTCTCTCTCCATGAGCCATAGTTGTGACCAGTAAGTGGCTCAATGGAGGAAATGAAACTGAGTGCTGAAGACAAAGTGGAGGAAACTTCAAAACATAAACACATGTAAACATAAGAATATACATAGACAGAAAATGTTATATTTCGCTTTTCACGATAGTTACTTTGCAAAATGCAACACTCAATTAGTGAAAATTTAACAAACAGAAATGGCGTGTTTTATTTTTCGCGTTGGTTACTCCACAAAACACGTCATTCAAAATGCAATATTAAGCATGGCAAATTTATATTTCACGTTGGCTAATCAATTAAATTACCATGCACCTTAAATAATTTGACAAATTCAATTTTCACGTTGGTTAATTCATGAATTTGCCAAATCAAAGTCAAAATAAACATAGAATACGATAAATTATTTTTTTACGTTGGTTACTCAATTAATTTACCATAAATGTATTAATAACAACGGAAGCAAACTTAATTTCTTAAATTGAACAGCATCAGAATGTAAGTAAATTAATTAAGTAAGCTGAGAAAATGTCTTAATAACAATAGTAACAAATGTTACAGAGAATAATGACACAAAACAATCAAAATAATTTATTTATTCCCAGTTTATTGATTAATTTAGTGTGTGTGGTCCAGTTACATTTTAGCCCATACTAAAATGCCAAGAAAAAACTTTACTACAAAAGGAAAAGGCCCACACCTAAATCTAGCCCAAAATCCTACTAAAAATACTAAAAAATTGGAAAAATCATTTCCTGGTTGCCAGCTCAAATAGAGCCCAACCCAACACTAAATATACTTAGGAAAATGGAAAACTTTTCTACTCGTGCGACCCACTAATCCGCAGCCCATAACAGTTTCGGCCCATACCTAAATTCCTAAATCATTCTAAAAATAAAAAGGGCAGCCCAGTGGACCCAAATAGCACTGCCGCAAGGGCTCCGAGCCCATTCGGTCTGGCGTCGCGCGTGTTCTGCCGCTGATCCATCGGATTTAGATCCGATGGCTGAGATTCAATGTCGGAGAGGTATTTAAACCGGTCGATACCGCCCCCATAATCCTAATTTCATTTTCTCCCCTCCCTTCTCTCTCTTCTCCTCAGCCGACAGAGAGCGAGGGAGCGAGCGGCAACCAGAGAGAGAACGCCGCCGCGGTGGGGGGTTCCGGCGTCGTCGCGCCCTCTTCGCCGGCGAGGGAGCTTGCCGCCGGCAAGAGATGTTGTGGTCGAGCGCCGCTCGACCCGCAACCGCTAGGGTTAGGGTTATGCCGTCGAACCCTAGGGATCCGGCGACCCTGCCCCGCCACGCTAAGACAGACGGCTCCGCCGTCGTCCTCTTCGCCGGCATGCGAGCATCCCTCGGGATAAGCTCGCTACCGTCGAAGAGGGTCGACGTGCGGTGCTTCTTTCCATGGCAGACATGGCGGCCGAGGTTCGCCCTTTCCTGGATCTCCTCACCCGAGGAGTTCTCTAGTGATGTGGGGTACGCAGCCTCCCTCATCCGGCGCGTCAACGCCGGTGGGATCCTGGAGGACAGGAGGGGTCTGCGAGCCCTCTGAGATGAGTCTGTCATTCTTACTCAATTTTGTTTTAATCGCTTCGGTTTTGATCTGATTTGAGTTTGCTTAATCAAAACCAAAGCTCTAAGCATTCACCTCCTTCTATTTGCTATGAAATCATCTTAAACTGAAAGTAAATTAAAACTAATTACCCGATTAGCAAACAACCCTAGCCTGGCTCGGACACCATTGTTGGACTTAGAATTTTCTTTAGAGCTAAATACTAGGCATTGCTAATCAAGGTACTTAGGCATAATCAGGATAAATGCATGATTAATGAATCTAAGATACAACTGGAACATTAAGGATCCGATGCACACACCTTCGGCCGTAGTGGAGGAGTTAGACATGGCGAAGGGGCTTGGTGCAGAACTGGTGATGAAGATGCCGGTGGCCGACGGGAGAAGGCCTTCCCCTCGCTGCCGCGCTCTTAGGATCGGAGTTACAGGATCGTAGGAGGCGATTGGTGCGTGTGCCAGAAGGTGCTCCACACCCCGGCTGCCTCCCATTCTTATAGAGCGTGCGAGAGGAGGCCTCAACCTAATTGAAATGGTTGCGTCCCGGATCAGGGCGCATGGGGGAGAGTAAAATCCGGTGGTTATTGCCGACATGAAATTTCCGGGATCACATTCAATTAACAGTTTCAGCCAACATGCCAGAGCTTCAGCCAGTCAGCCTAAGCGTGGACCATCTATAGGACCCGTGTTGGCCCGAGCATGTCTACCACCAAGTCATGCCAAAAATGTAATGCTTGGTCCATCCCGTGTAGCATAGCCTAGATAATCAAGTATAATCAAAGGTGTGACCCTAACTAAAGAAAATTTAGCTAAGAGGCAAGAAAAAGGGGAGAGATTAAAATTGTTTTCTTAATAACAGAACAATTCAACATCTCTTCTTTGATTGCACGAACGAAAAATTGATTTGGAGAGATATAGATGTATCTTTTAACATAGCTGGTACTTCACATGTTTAATGACTGGTTACATGTGGTAGAAAAGAGACACTTAAATATCAATCATCGATTGGGGCTTGCGTTTTTTTGTTGGTCAATGTAGTTGAGTTACAACGATGTGGTTTTCAATAAGATACGAGTTCGCTCTTCCTTTTCGGATGATGTTCAGAGAAACACATTGGACTCGGTTTTGGGCTCTAATGCAAAAGGAAGGTAAAAGACCAGGAATAAAGAGGGGTTGTTGTGTGCTTGAAACCACGACGATGAATTTTTCTGCGTCCAATAGATGGTATTGTAGCAATGGACTATCTTTTATTCGAGTTATCTTCATTTGGAGGTGGTAAACCGTGGATTGTCTGGTTCTACCTCACATTTTAATATATGCTTTATATAATAAGTGACAACATTATGCATCTATCTATGCAGAGGCTGGAATGCTATATATATTAGAACATTCTAAAACGCATATACACTATTTTAGCAGTACATATATAAACATGTAATGAGATTCAGCTACTAACATGGCTATTCACTAATAAAGATAGCAAATAATTAAAGCCAGCTATATTTGACACCATCTATTTGACTTTCAAATCCATAAAAGCAAATTCCTTGTATACCATCAAAACCTATATGTTTCCCTAGCTTATGAACCATCCAAAATTACAGTTTTCTTTTCTTTGTTTTTTGTGAAATCTGGAGGATACATATGTGCTATTGCTGCATGCATGCCTTCTTTTTGTTTGGTGCATCTAACACCAAATTAAACCATTAATTAATATATACTGTTGTTACCCATACAGCAGTTAAGCCAGCATCAACGTATACCCGTTACTTTGGCTGCTAAAAGTAGTACTAGCTAATTAAAGTCTGCTATGTATGAACCATAAATATGGTGGCAGGAAGCCATTGTCAGGCTCAACACAGAATAGAGAGGCCAGACAAAGTACGCAAATATACATAAAAAAGGAGCAACATGAAGGACGGAGCTAGCGTGCTCGTTTTGATATTGCTCTTGGTTGGAAGCTTCGCCATTGTGGCACAATGTAAATATGCACATGACGGTACGGTGGCAAAATTAAGTTTCCTTTCATTTTGACTCGAAATGTTTTAATTTCAAAACACTAATACTGTCATGCATGTTGATTCCGATCTATCGTTGATCACTAACTAATATTCATCGTTTCCGAAAAAAACACAACGTTTAGGTGGCAGGATGGCACAGCTGGAGCGGGTTGGACAACACACCGAGGGTTACGAACGTAAACCCACTTGCGGCGTCCGAAGCTGCCTCGACAAGGGGGGTTCACCGTATATGCAATACTGTTTCCAGTGTTTCGTGAACGGTCGATTTGTTGGGCCCATCACGCATACATTTAGCGATTGTGCCAAAACCTGCCCTCCTTCTGCCTCTCCGTAGAACCGTTAATTACTTTGTAATTGACTAATTGGGTTCGTTAGTGCAATGGAAGAGACTAAGAGAGTGGTGGTTAGATAATGAGCAAATAAAGAAAGGTAAGAAAAGAAATACTTCTGTTGAATTTGGTCCATGCCAATCCATCAGAAAACAGTAATGTTTACAAACGCTTATATCTAAGTTCATGTGTTTTGACTCCGATTGGAATCACGAAGGGATCAATGAAACCGTATATCGGTCAAATGGTGTCGACGGATACCAGATTTGAGACGGTGAATGAAGTTTGATGGCGGCAGCAAATTTAGTTTGTGGCGGATAAGGGTGAAAGATCTGTTGGTACAACAGAGTCTTTTGTCTTCTCTGGAGGTGAAAAAGCCGAACAAGATGGAGGATGACTAGTGAGAGAAGCAGATGCAACTATATATGACCGTGTCTGTCTGACCATGTCATAATGTCATTGGGTTGACTACACCAAAGTAAATCTGAGACAAGGCTGGAGAGTCAACTCATGTCGAAGACTTTAATGACGAAAAGCTGTATTTAAAGCAAAAAATTGCTATGGGATGAAGATGCAGGAGGGGTCGGATCTTGCAGAGCACAGAAAGAGTGACTTGAATAGAGACGACAATGTTCTCTCGGTAGCTATCAAAATACAGTTGACTCAAGCATGGATGTTAGATTTGGCGAGCTCTTTTCATGTGCGACGCAGAAAAAGGAGTGGTTATCTTCGTACAAGTCAGGTGATCTTGGCTCACATACTAGACGGAGGTGAGCAGGTGCTTCGAGGTGTTAAGCATGTGCTGAGACTGTAATCTCGCTTGGGGCTCTACATCATTGATGGTTTGTTGTTCCAGGCCGAGGTGGATGGAAAAACAATGAAGATCATGAAGAGAGACGAGTTTGTAATGATAGGGAGAGGGCGATATCGAATTTGTACAAGCTACAAAGATGTTCTGTGGCAGGTGGAGCCGTGAAAGATGGAATTGCAGGGATAGTGGAGATCTCTTCAGGCGGTGAGTATAAGGCGTTGGACTCGTCGGGTAGCTCTCCATGAGCTATCAAGTCGACTGTTGCACAAATAATAGTCCAACATGTCACATGACTTTTGCAACCAAGACAGATTCCCTGACCCTCTTATAAATATGCACCACCATTTAGAGGTTTTAATTAATCCAATAATTATTTATCCATTTATTTTATCATAGTATCTCAAAGTTTCCGCCCATAGAGACCCTCTTCCATAGCCCTAGCTCTGTCGTGCCCCACGGCCGCCCCCTCACTCTTCTGTACCTAGATGGCATCTAGTATTGCGATCCGATGACTTTCATGACCACCGACGACGATCCAATCGTCCGCACGACAAGGTCCTACCACCGCCAGAGTGTAACATTTCATGTTTCTAAGCCAGGTATAATCAGAACCATTTTCGTACAGTACCTGGATTAGAAATGAATAAATTCAAATTCAAATGGAGTTGAAACCAATAAATAAAGAAGTGGACAAAAATTTGACCTGTACTAAATTTCCCAAGTAAAAAAGTCATCATATTAGGGGCCCGTGAAAAAATTCTTATAAACTTTTAAATCTGTTTATGTGTGAATTAAATTATAATACCCAAGATTAGGAGTGAATTTACAATTCAAAATTTTCTTATTTAAATTAAAATTTTGGTTCTCCAAAATTTAGTTTGTAGATAGGGGAACCCCTCTGTAAACTTTTTGTAAATTTTAGAGGGTCCTAGCTAATTATTTTCAGATTTTGAAATGCAGAAAAAAATGTCAGCGAGACCCACCTGTCAGCTCCTTTATTCTTCTCTCCTGCATTGCTTTCCAGCACATCCTTTGCATGCTTGTCACCGAAACAATTTGCCGTGCACTCCTTAGCAGGAGTCTTAAACGCGACGCGACCACCTTATCTCGAGGTCGCCCTTGCCTTCTCCTCTACAGCCAAGAAAGAAAAACACTTGGTTGTCATTGTTGCCCAGCTCGGAGCTCGTAGCTAGGGCCTGCTCTAGGATTTCGAGGGCCTTAGGCGAGTTCAGGGTCCTAGGACCCTTTCGTGACTCAAAATATTGTTCTTCATGCTCCCTTTTATTCTTTTTCTGGGCACAATACAAATGATTCTTAGGCAACATTTCAATATCTAATAATTAGGAAGCAAATTAATTAATTAAACAACAAGGAACTAAAAAGTCTAATTTAATTTCAGAAAAAAAACGTTATAGTGCACTTGTACTGACTAGAGATATAATATCTGGTTACAAGATGTTAGCATATAGCAGTTTGATTGATTTCTAAGTGCGGACTGCAACTATCGGTCTTATCAGTCTCCTTTACGATTTTGCGAAATGAAACTTCAGAAATAGATCAAATAACTAAAGAAATAAATCTGCTGTTCTGCTTCATCCCTAACCGGCAGCATGTGCTGATGCCTAAAGAGTTCTGGTAGCTTTTCTATTGCTAGACGATTAAGAGGGTCCCGAAGCAAGAATGATGACAGCGGCAGCATGTGAGCAGCAAATCTAGACAATGCGTTGCTGGGCAAAGGAAGAACCAGCAGTGGAAGACCAAAAAGGGGAAGAGTAGCAGCCCATGGTTGGATCAGAGTTATAAGCACTTTTCGAATTTAATTCCCACACATGCTGCTCTTGTTTCAGCCCTCATGTGCGAGGCCGTGTGCACCACTATAGTAGTGTAAAGAGAGCTGTCACATTTTCCTGGCCCCTCTCCGTTAAGGGACCTAGGCTAATGCACCTTCGGCCTATGTGCAAAGCCGGGCCTGCTCGTAGCCACACCGTGCCACCACCGCTTCCACTTGTCCGAGAACACCCACAGCTGGGCCTGTGTGTGCTCCACCTCCCTCACTATCTTAACCTCTGTTTCCAGCCATAGAGAACACGAATCGGATCTTTATTTCTCAACAACGGCTGTTCATGTGGATCGGTCCCGTTGAGAATCAACCAACTCCGGGTGAAACTTTCAAACTAATTTTCTCAATTTTTTCCTAACTTAGGAGGAAGAAATGGCTGTTCATGTGGATTGGTCCCATTGAGAATCAACCAACTCCGGGTGAAACTTTCAAACTAATTTTCTCATTTTTTTTCCTAACTGAGGAGGAAGAAATCAGCTTTTTCATCATCGCAGATAGGCATACGCCACCACCTCGCTGCTACGTCCGTCCTGTTTGTGATTTAAGTTCATGCCGGTCTTCTTCTCCGTGATGTAATCTTTCCGCTCAAATTTGCCTTCTTTCCTTACCTTGGCGCAAGCGCACGGCGCCATGAAGTTTGGCGCCTTGGCGAGCCCACCGCCAGCCTGCTGCTGCCATCTTCGGGACTGCTGCTGACCTCCAGCGAGTTCCCCTCATCGTGTAGAGTATTTTTCCCGCATATCATGGAAAGAAAAAGATTGTTGGTCATCGTTCCAGTGAGTTCCCACCGCAGCCGGCCATGGTGGCCAGGGAGACGCGGATCTTCTGTGGCCCATGATCCCGTGCAGCAACACTCTAGTCCTGGTGTGGTCCTGAGTGGATGGAGAAAACCAAACATTTTAGTGTGCAAAAATAATTCCAGAAAATATTGAAAGGTTGTAAAATTGGTATACAATTCTAGAAAACTCAGAAAAATATGAAACAAGTTTTGGTGGACTCTGTACACATATATACATATTGAGTATGTTTATATTTTGTATTAAAATATATTTTACCTTATCAGAAATTAGATTAATTAAGAATCTTGGAAATTTAATTAATAACTGTTATAAAATCCTCAAAATTTGCATAACACCCATTTTCCCGCCTTACATGGGTCATATGTCAATAAGAATTTAATGTTATGCAAATTAACTGTTATAAAATCCTCAAAATTTCAGATCCTTCCTTTTGACCTGTGGACCTTAGTTATTTATTTAATTTAATGTTCCCTGCCAATTAAGTTCTAGAAAAATAATTATGTGCTATTAAATCCTAAAAATTTGTGAAAATACTCCTTAGGATGTTACTCATTACCAGTAAATCACACATGCACAGAAATTGAATTTAATATTTAAAATGAAATAATCACTTAAGGTTAAGTATTGGTAATTGTTATAACTTATAACACAAAATAATATGAAAAGAAAGTTATTTATCATAGGGTCGCTGATTTGAACATGGCTCATATGTCAATAAGAATTTAAGCACAGTATAAAACCTTGGCCTCATTATATTTCTTTCTTGCTAACCATATTCTTTATTGTTGATTGTGCATATGGGTAGAAACCGAGACGAATGAGGAGCCGAATCTGAAGGAAGTCCATACAGACTTAGAAACAACTACTGACTTTTTCTCTGAGCATAATCAAGGCAAGCCCCGGTTTCATTAGCCGTTTTACTAAACATTTTATTTTACACATAATTATGTTTTCAGTGTATGGATTGCATTAAGTCTAGGATTTGATTAAAACACTACATGCATAGCTTATAAAATCCTGTTTAGGACAGTGGGTAGATGACCACAAAATGTTTCCTTGCTATGCTAATTAGTTAGGATTTTCGATATAATTCGAGTAGTAAAAACTACTCGCAGGTATTAGTGCTTAGAATATTGTCGGTGGAGAATGGCTTATGGATCACAAATGGAAATGGAGACCGGACAGGTGAAAGGATGCAGCAGGATATGGTTTCCGTGTGCGTAGGACTGCTCATGTCTTTTTTTAGGTGAAACAGTAGGGGAATCCTTGACTTTGCTATATATATTGATGAGTAAGAAGAAGGTTACAAGCTAGCATTTCGTGCCACAGCGCACACAACTGTGTCAAACTAGTCTAGGCTTCTTGAGCTAAGAAGGATCCGGATCTAGTTCCGCGATCCATGCAGTTAGGCACTCACGCGCTGGAGTCTTGAGCTGACTACTCTGTAATTTTAGGGTGGTACAAAATGCCTCTCGCCAGGACTGGATTGAGGGAGATTTTCCCTTAAAGATGATGGCATTTCAGAGTTTCCATATTTCCCAAGCCACAATGAAAAAAATTTCCATGAATCTCAGATAGGGCCATTGCCTTTTCACTGCTTCTAGTGTACGAAAGAAGTAGAGGCTATGATCCCACTGTATTCCGATTATTGCCAGGCAATCTACATTGAAGGGGCACTGGAAGAAGAGGTGATAGGTGAGCTCTTTAGTGTTGGCATCGCACAGGATGCAGTAGTTGCCATCATTCTCAATGGTAAAATTCTTTTGAGAAGATTTCTAGAGTTCAGTCGATTCCAGATATAATAGCCAGCAAAATATTTTGATTTCCTTGGTCGCCTTCGCTTTTCATATCCAAACAAACGACTTTGGTGGCACAATGTGTTCAAAGTGACGTATGTAGATCATGCTGGTCCTGATGGTCAGCGAGCTGTTGTTTAGGTCTGGTCATGTCAATTAAGTATCGTGTCGTATTCGGTCCTCTGAAAAAGTATCGGAATTGTACCACATGCATACTAGTTATATGGGAACTAGTAAATCGATGTAACTTGGTCATCGTGGTGATAGAACTGGTACCACTGTTCTAGTTTGGAGTCTGAGAGGATATAATCGTGTAAATCCGCTAATGGATAATGTCTGGAACGTTTATCGTGTGTTGGGACCGTCTACCCGAGACGGCAAAATTGGATTGACATTTGAGTGTATCATGAGAGGTTACCGCGCACGATACCATTGAAGTTCGTCTGAGTATGACTTCTGAAAGTGCATACGCGTCGTGCATTCAGGTTTTCCCAACATGAGTAAATTTGGTTCAAATCACCGTCACTCGTGGATATGAGTACCGCTTGTTCATTGCATCGTCACGTAGTAACAAGTAACTTTAATAATGTGATGAATTCAGTTTTATTGATTAAGCAATTGTTTGAAACCTTTATTGTTGATGCCAACTAAATTTTCATTTCAAGTACCACTAAAACTGCTATTGTAATTTGAACATAAGGACCTACAATTTGGCTATGTTTTATGCAAATAAGTCCCGTTTACTATTATATTACCGATTGCATATTAGTAGATGATCTAGATGAGTATTTTGACAGGTAAGACATGAAGATATGTCATACAGGTTTCTGAAGAATTTGCCACCCACTGAATGATGGACGGTCTAGTGGGAGCCTAACTCGCCGCTAGCTTGAGTATGTGTTGCTAGATCAACGTGTCAGTGAGCTTGACACACACTGTAGCTTTTGTGCCGGAGATGTAAAAACTTCATATCACGTATCCGCTGCCAAACAACTTGTATTTTGAAAAAAAACCTGTTGTAACTCATCTAATACTCTTTGTTGTAATATATTTTGCTACCGTCTTGATTGATGTGCGATCCGGTGTCGCATCAGGCGGCACCACCCGAATATCGATCTTGTTGTTAAGGTGCGATCATCACTGAATGGCATCAGAGCATGTTTGGGATATTGCGTATCAAAAAACTTATTTTCAAAAACTTTATACATTTACGAGTGAGAATTCGATAGTAGTATCATATAAGAATGTATATTAGTATAGTTATCTAGATGGCAAAGATAACAATGTTTAATTTTCTATAATGACGGAGTATGTGGTTCATAAGGTAAAAGTATGTTGGAATGATTTGGTTGTTTATCCGTATTATTTGTTGTTGATGACTTTATTTTGTTGTTGATGATATTATTTTTGTTGTTTGTACTATTGTAGAACTAGTAAGTTCTGGGTGACTTATTTTGTTGTTCTACCATTTCCTATGTAAGTGGGAAGAGCAGTGGTACACACCCTCCTCTCCCTCCTACTCCTCCTAGCCTTGCATGAAACTAGTGAGTTTTGGGTGACTTATTTTGTTGTTCTACCACTTCCTAAGTAAGTGGGAAGAGGAGTGGTACACACCCTCCTCTTTCTCCTACTCCTCCTGGCCTCGCATGCATACATTTCTTGAATCCGTGCAGAGCCCAACTTTTATTTTAGCTACTCAAGAAATTGAGTTGGAGATGGATGTGTCAATAAACAATCGAGTCAGTTTGGACCGTTACCAAAATGTAGGTTGTTGTAACTGAGTCAGAGTCTTCCTGATCTACTATGAATAAGGGGTGTGCCTGCAGGGATTGTTATGCCAGAATAACAAACTAGAGGTTTTACCTCTCTAGCTACGTGCGCCATCCTAAGAGCCGGTGTGCATTGACTATCGGGAGTGCATGTCTTCAGAACCGCTCGTACTTGTGATCCTGCGCTGGGAGAGGGCGAATAAGGTTTTCGGGGAGTGCTCTGCTCGGTTGCTCGCATTCTTCATCATGGGTCATCTGCTATCCATGTCGGGAGTGCTGCCTACAGCCATCGTCATTGTCATCTACTTGGATTAGTCTTCATCAACACTACAAAAACATCTATAAATATTTTTCCAGCTACAGATCTATACGCGTAGTTAATACGTGTTTCAATCTATTACTGTGATATGGCTATAGTTACGTGTGTGTTGCAACTTTTCATGTTAATTATTATTTTTTCATGTGTTATTTTTTGAAATTAATTAGTAATTTACCTAATCTTCTAATGATCCAAAATTCCTATCATAGGAATTTTTTTGAGATTTAGCCAATGCACGGAGGCTAAAGAGATTATCTGGTGTGCACCACAAAAGGTGGCAAGTGAAGGCCAATCCCTGGTGTACTACTCTTAAAATATTCTAGGTAACCGAGGGCAAACCTAAGGAACTATATTTTTTAAAGAACATATGAAGTTTGAAGAAGCCAATTCTGCTGTAAGAGGATGTATTCTAAGCATTTTTGACAACTGTATGTGTGATATTTATCTAAACATAACAGATGGGAAAGAACTTTGTGATGCATTAAATGCTAAATATTATGCAATTGGTGCACGCAATGAAATGTATACCATAGAGAGCTTTCATTACTATAAAATGGTTACCACCAGTCCTGTAATGGAACAAAATCATGAGATGAAGTGCATTGCAAGAGAGCTCAAACACCTTAAGTGTACCTTACCCGACAAGTATGTGGGCAGATGCATTATTGCAAAATTGACTCCTTCATGGAGGGACTTAACCACAACTCTCAAACACAAGAGATAGGAAAATATATGCTTGAAACCTGATAGCATATCTTGATGTTAAGGAGAAGGCTCGGTCTAAGGATGCTAGTGAGAAAGGAGGTAAGGGGTCTAGTACCAACACCATGCACAAACCCAATGTCAAGACTAAAGGGAATAATAAGAACACTTTCAAGCCAAACAAGACTACTGCTTTCAAGAAGAAGAAGTCAAACAAATATAGCAAGGATGCTATACCTGTGGAGAGAACGCGCATTTTTCTAAGGGTTGCCTAGAACAGGCGGATCGTAGAGGGGGAAAGGGCCTCAAGAATATCATTATTGTGACTACTAGCAAAATAGATAGATATGATAATTTACTTACTGTTCTTTCCATATTTCAAACACCATCTTTGAGGCTTGATAAGGGGGGTCATATTCATTTATGTGCTGACATCTCTGTGTTCTCTTCTTATCAATTCATCGCAGATTCCTACATCCTAATGGGGAATGAGTCAATGATTCTATTAGTTATGTTGGAACGGTAGATCTAAAGTTCACTTCCACAAAGATCATGCAACATGTCCCATATATGAACAAGAATCTTGTGAGCGGATTCCTTCTATGGATAGATAGGTTTAAAATAATGTTAGAGTATAATAAAGTAGTTGTGTCTAAGCATGGATAATTTATAGGTGACGGGGTGACAGACCCGGGTACCTAAGGAAAGGTGAAAACGATGAAGCCACGCGGGCTCGGCACGCTGATCAAGCCGACTGAACAAAGACCCGCAACAGGACCTTGCTCAAGGTCGGGGTGCGGGAACCGGCGAGGACGCCCGACCTCAGGGTCAGGAGAAAGCGGCCGGCCCCCAAGGGTCAGGACGAAAAGACCAGTTCCCAAAGGTGGCAAACAATGTCGACCCGCAAAAGTTGGAAGGCCTTAAATGACGACAAAAGAAGATGAAGGAAGGACTTCAAAGCAAGGCGGAATCCGCACATGAACAGGCACGAAGCATGACCCTATCGCCTTCCATCATGTCCCATCCGGAGAAGGCGGATAGGGGCGGAAAGCAGACATCAACTGCGAACAAGACAAGAGCAGAAGTACTCATACCCTCACACTGAGGCTAGGAAGGCTTGGACCGTAGAACCTGTTGTAAATCCCCGCCCCAGTTATGAGGGAGCGTGAGTAGGCGGAGGGAAAAAAGTATAAAAAGGAGAGACCCGTAGAGAAAAAGAGAAGGACTCTCTCCCCACCTTGTAACTCGAAACACACAAGCGGCATGAGCTAATACAAGGCCGATGACCCCACCCCACCCCCCCCCCCATGATGGACGTAGGACATATTGTACGAACGAGGATAACCCTCGCCTTTGTTAGCTAGCCATCCAGCGAAAGATCGTGAGGCATACGATTACTAGTCAGAAATCCAAACATCGACAGTTGGCGCACCAGGTAGGGGGCGCTTCACATTTCTTCGTCCCCCCCCCCCCCCCCCCCCCCCCGTGATGGCCTTTTCAAGCTCCATTGGCGGCAGGAGACTTCGTATCAACAGCCTTGAGCTCCCCATCACCCCTAGCCGCGGGCTCGAGATCATAGCCGTCTCCACGATGCATCAGGAGTCCCATTTCGAGACATGAGAGCCCACCACCGACGATGACGACATCCTTCGTCGGGACTACGCGGGCGGACTGCTGTCGCCACGCCTCCTCCCGCCTCCGGAAGACACAATCAGCTATGACTGTAGCACCATCACCGGGTCTAATGAGGACCATTGTCCTCCCCACGAGCGTGACGTTGCGAGAACCGACAGCACCCCTCCGGTCGCTCCCCCCACGAACACCTTAATCCTCTCAGCAACAATACAGCGGGAAGCACCGAAATGAAGCCGCAACGAAGAGCCGACAACTGTGCAGGGTCTACTCGAGCGGCTCGAGGCACACTGCACCGCACTCGAGGAAGAAAGGGCGCAGCTAGAAGCCAACAAGGTCGTGCTCAATGCTTTATGAAGCCTTTACTCTAACGAAGATAGAGCGTGGCTACGCAACCACCAAGCGAGTGCGTGCGTCGCCATCGACACATGCGTCCCGCTTCTCCCCGCACGGTTGGACCACGGCTTGGCAACCGCGGCTGCCATGCTACGCAGCGTCCCGGAGCTAGAAGACCCGGAGGCGCGGTGCACATATCGAGACCTCAACTCGATGCTAGAGGGGGCTATGACCCAATCCACTGAGGGATCGCCCACCTTTCAGCGAAGAGCATCGTCCCGTGGCTGCCCATGTGGGCACACGCAAGGGCCGTGAGGAAATTACAGGTCCACGCGCCAAGTGACATCGCCGGAACTTCCCATCCTGGAGCAAAAAGCAGGGTTCTGATGACCGGGCCAGGTCGGGTCGAGCCGAGTAGGGCCGAGGGCCCGTCCGCTACCGGTACCTACCGCTCCTTGGCAAAATAGACAGTCACGGCAACTCCCAACCGTACGACCGTAGAGGCCCTCCACACGAGATGAGGCACAGTGCCATGCCCAAAGAGCAAGAAGAGAGGGAAGCCTGGTGCTGGCAAAGGACAACGTGACGACCAGATAGGTGTTGGCTCGGGCACCGTGTCGAAGCGCCACGAAGGGAATTGGGGCAGCCAACCTCCTGGTCGAAATGACCAGGCGGCATGTGATCCTCGGCGTCCTTGGCAGAAGAAAATACATCGATGAGCCACCCGCTCCGGACAAGGAGCGACCCCTGACCAAGAAAAGCAAGCATCTCGCGGTTCACAAAACCTAAAGATAAGTACTTATCCTCTGCTTCCTTTACCTTTATCGTCGAACCTTTGCTTGCGTATCGATCCTAGTTCCCACCGCCCGGGCTCGAGCCCAGGGGCATCGTCAAGTTAAGGAAACCGATTTTTCCTGACCACAGGCTAACAAAAGCCCGGGCAAGTCCAAGTATCTCAAAGTGTGGCATAGGCCTGACCACCCGGGCTTGAGTCCAGGCGCGCTGCTAAACTAAGGAAACCGAGCTCTCCCGACCCTAGGCTAATGAAAGATTGGGTGATGGGGCGAGCCCATGGATTACAAAATGCCTTATAGCGCCCCGGCCAGCCGGGCACTATATATAACACTCGGGGGGCTGACTCCGTTAGGAAAATGACAAAACGTTTATCCTTAGCACCTCCTTCGCGTTGCACAACTTACGACAAGGAACTATGAAAAATCCTCGTGACTACGGGATCGAACAAAGCACGAAAGGAAAAGCGGCATAGTCATTTTTCTTCCCTCAAACCTAGCATTCGCACCCCGTGTGCGAGGGTTGCAGAAGCCCTTAGAATCACAAACCAAAACATGATACAAGGTTTTCACACACATTGGACATATTTCTTTGCTCTTTTCTCCATTAGAAGAGCCACGAAGGGCAAATGTTTTTACGTTATAGGGGGAAAATGTAAAAGGAAAGGGGAGACGACCGAACAAAGTCATACAAGAGGTTGATGTCCGTAATAAAATTGATGATTACAGGCAACATCCTCAACTCAACGAACTTGCAAGATCGTCAACCCCTGGTAAGCGTTCTTGCATGTTCACTTGCCCCCGGTCGGCTCTTCTGCTTGCCTCCGATCGGGTTTCTTACCCACGGCGCGTTTACCCATGCCTAAGGACACAACGGCCCGGCATCCGCACACCTACAAAACGCTCCAACGCTGCCAGCCAATGATTGGCCATCCCACAACGAGCAACGGATGACGGATCTAGAGTTAGCCTTGACGCCGACCCCTCACAGACTTCAGCGATGACGGAGTGACACGTCGTGCACACACACCCTGAGAACGAATGCCATCGCCACCAGCCATCAGGATCAAGGAGTCAGTGGTTGACCGCCACACCTAGAGGAGGCACACCTGTAGTCCAGAGCCGCACCAAATAGTACGAGGAAGTCCTCATACTGGCACTCAAGTTTTCTCTTCCCTCAAGCTCATGCTACGAGGGGAAAATAGAGGCGAAAGGAAGACAATATGATAGGAGGCGACGGGGTGAAGACTCGCTCCTAAGATGCAGGTTATATAGCCGCCGGCAGTAATAGTAGAGGCACTGGAGCCCACGGATGCGTGCGCCCCATCGCCTCTCCGCCAAAGAGGGGAAGCACCTCTCGCAAAACCTCAGGACGTGACACCCTCTATAAAGACGGTCAGACGAGCCCTCCTATGCATCAGGACGCAACACCCGCTATAATGACGGTCAGACAAACCCGCCTCTTCAAGATCTGTGGCAGGATACGAAAAGACGCATGCTTTTACTCTCCTCAGATTCCGCACCACGAAGTGGAAACTCCTCGCCAGCCACCAACATGGTACCCCAGGCTCGCTAATAGGGACCTTGGACTGTTAAAAATCATTCTCGTCTTTTCATTCATGAGAGCCCTGACGATGTTTCATATGAAGGTCCACCTGAATGTGTGTGTGTGTGTGTGTATGTGTAGGTCAAAAGGGCTGCCTGGAATGACCTAGGACGAGGGGCAGATAACTCGAGATGGCCAAATGAAAGGCGGACTCAGGAGCGCCCGGATGCCCGAAACATGTCCAATGCTCTGTTATCCAAGTCCTGTCTTGCCAACCCCGCAGTTGCTCTCCAAAGAGGGTCGGCATCGAGCCACTCGGGCCCCTGAAAAGTCCAAATTCTACGCAGGTACACCCAATGGGGGCTGCCGAAATGGCCCCCTGCCATCGAGGGTGCATCGCCTAAAAAACCGAACCTAAACTCAGCTCCAAATCAGATGAAGTGGGATCACGAACCGAGCCAAGACCGACCGACAAAGAAAGGGCTCGACGATTGGAGAAATGACCATGTCACGTAGAATTCAATATCCCAGATACGGAGCCTCACATGGCCCCGAACGAAACAAAACAATATGCTAACTCTCTTGTGTTCTTTCTTCAGGTTCATAGCGAGTCCCCGCCGAATGAAGGATGTGCCCCCGACTGACTCAAAGGCAGTGCGCCCGAGGGTCCGGGGGCTACTGACAGGATGACGTACCCCGGGTACCGAAGGAATGGTGAAAACAATGAAGCCTCGTGGGATCCACATGCCGATAAAGCCGCTCGAAGAAAGACCCGTGACAGGACCCGGCTCGAGGTCAGGGTGCAGGAACCGGCGATGACGTCTGACCTCGGGGTCAGGAGAAAGCGGTCGTCCCCCAAGGGTCGGGACGAAAAGACTAGTCCCCAAAGGCGTCAAACAATGTTGATCCGCAAAAGGTGGAAGGCCTTAAATGACGACAAGAGAACACGGAGGAAGGACTTCAAAGCAAGACTGAGTCCGAACGCGAAGGGACATGCATGAAGCCTGACCCTGCCGCCTCCTGTCCCATCCCATCCGGAGCAGGTGGACAGGGGTGGAAAGCAGACATCAACTGCGCGAACAAGACAAGAGCAGAAATACTCATACCCTCACACCGTGGCTAGGAAGGCTAGGACCGTAGCACCTGTTGTAAACCCCCGCCCCATTCATGAGGGAGCAGCGGGTAGGCAGAGGGAAAAAGAGTATAAAAAGTAGAGAACCGTAGAGGAAAAACGGAGGATTCTCTCCCCAGCTTGTAACCCAAAACACACAAGCCACATGAGCTAATACAAGGCTGACAAATCCCCCACCCCCCGTGCTGGATGTAGGATATATTGTCCGAACCAGGATAAATCCTCATCTTTGTTAGCTAGACATCTAGCGAATGAACGTGAGGCATACGATTACTAGTCAGAAATCCAAACACTGATAATAGGTAAAAACTATGAGTGTGAATGCTTATTTGACTTTTCATTTTCAAAGTTTGTGATGAGTCTGTAAACCATATTTGTTAAAATATTAAAGATGATGCAAGTATTTGACATTCTCATTTATATCACAATAATTTTTGTTTTAATGTCTTGGCAATGTAGTTAATTCTATTATTTGTCATCTAAAGGTTCTAAGGGTCATAGTTGTGTGCAATCAATGCAGCCTTGGAAGCCTCATATGGTTGCCGCGGAGAGAAACTTGACACCTCCAGAACTCGTACATTTTGATCAATGTGAGATGAATGACGTGTTTGTGAAAGCCCACTTTAAAACATGTGATTCAGTACACAAAGTTTGGGGGAAATTCGAATGTTTCAAAGTCATTTTCAGCTAGCCATACACTTATATCGCTAGTGCAAATTCAAAACTGAAATTTTCCTAAAGCTTGTCAAATTGCATATTGGATTCCACCAATGTGTTTACCACATTTGAAATAGCACCTCGACCAAAATTCATACAATTTGAACTTTGGTTGCTATGTATTTGAATTAATGAAAGAGGAGGGATTCAAATTGCAAATTCAAATTTAAATGTCCAAATGCAATTCAAATTTCACCATCCAAAACCGAATTCTTTTGAATTCCAATGGAGCTCATGACTTTATGGGTAAGTCTAGCCTTTAATTGTGAGTAGATGGTGAAAATATCAGCTGCAAAATGGAAAAGAATTATAGGGGAGGGGGACCCACTGATCAGTGACAGAAACCTCAGGGAACCGACTCAACCGAGCTCGGTTCCTCGCGGGCGATCGCAGCTGCGCCACATGTATTCCAGCTCACCCGGTTAATCCACCTCACGGTGAATTCTTCGCCTCAAAAGCCAGCACACTGAGCTGCTCTGTCCATTCTCTTCGCTCCTGAGTTGAAACCAGCTCTCACACGTACTGCTCTTTGTTTTCCGCTCGCGAGTTCTCGCCGCCTCCCTCTGATCACCAGCGACCGGCTGATCCAGCCAGTTTCACGCGACACACCCGAAGAAGAAAAGGTGCGCTCTTGCACGCTGAAGCTGTAGGTGAAAGCCGTTTTCTGTTTCATGCGATATTGAGCAAGTATTGCTCGTTTTCTCCCACGGTGTGCGCTAGGGTTAGAGCTCGATCATTGACGAAATGCGTCGTGCGCAAGCAACGGCTGCTCCAGCTGTACACCAGACACGTTCTAGGTCATCTAGCGCACCTCCTTGATCAAAAGCATCGAGTTTCATCCACTAGAACCCTAGCTATGCAAGGTTTTCTTGCTGGCGGATGAAAACAGGTCACCTCACCGGTGAGGTCCTAGTTGCGGTCATTTTTACGAGGATCAGGGTTCAGATACTTGCTCAGCATGTCTCCACGGTGCTCTCAGGCAAAACCCCATCGAAAAAGGTGTAGAGATTACCGAGTTCGATGTCGCCGATGAGCTACCGGCCGCGGTCACCGTCGCGAGCACTATTTTGGCCACCGCCAAGCTCCGGGGAGTGCACCAGCATATTCAACATGCAAAGTTGTGCACAGGTGGCGAGTTTCCTCAAAGGTTGTGCACCAGAATGCGGGTACCGCGGGTGACGCGAGGAAGAAGAAGGGGGTGGGTCCCACGTGTCAGCGAGAGGAAACCGGGCCCGGGATCTTCTGTGGCGTTGGGATTTCATGCGGCTACGTGGGAATGATTGTGGGCCACCGTGCGGATTCTCTGTCGGGCCGACACGTAGCCATTGGCCCCACCCACCCCGGTTTAAACCTTTTGAATATCATTTGAATTTCCAGATATTAGCCAAAACTTTGAGGAGTCATAACTTTCGAAAGGATTGTCCAAATTTTGTGAAACAAATTTTGTTGGATTCCTCTCAACCATTAATTTGCATTGATGCAAAGAAATTGCTATTAAAATCCCTGGATTTGTCTCCAAAATTCTTCAAAATTAAATTTTTGGGAATTAATTCCAGGAGATCCCTGTTATGGAATTTTCCCAATTCTGGCCAGAAAGTCCTTCATAAATCTACTGATCCTCAGTGCAAATTTGAGCAGCGTTGGACTTTATTTACTTGGTCTAATGGTGTTCTAATGGATTATTTTCCAAGAAAATTAGGAAAACATCAGAATCCAAATTCAGATTTTATCCAAACATAGGAATTCAATATCTCCCTGTAGGAAGCTTCAAACTTAGTGAAACCAAGTCTCAGGGACTCAGAGAATTCTAAAGTTTCTGAAAACCAAACTTTGCAACATGACAAACTTTCAGGTTGGAGTTATTAATTCAGAGAAGGAAAATGATTAGGAAATTCTTTAGAGCACACATTTAATTAACTTCTCTGGATTTTTGCTAGCCTTATCTGAGTATCATGGGGAATTCTCTGTAAAAATCCCAAGTTCATTAGAGCTCAATTCATACATAAGTTAATTATATCTTTATGGCTATTTGTATACATGAATATTTAATCATGTGCATTATTTACATGTCTATATTTGCTGAGCCCGAGGAGACACCGGAGGCCTTGGCTGTGATTCCTCCGAACACTGACCCTACTAACTACCAGCAACAAGGCAAGCCCCGATTTGCATTTAACAGTTTTTACTGAGTTTTGCTTTATATCAACCTAGATTGAAGTATGTATGTGCATTTGGTCAAGAATTATTGAGACTCTAATTGCATAACCATATTATCCTAAAGAGATTGAGGGTAGTTTCTAAGTCCTTGAGTAGAATATGCCATGCTTAATGTCTTATAGGCTGGTATAAGTCGAGTACTTGGAATCTACTCGCGAGCATAGGGTTTGCCACATACAGGATTGGTTTGAGATGTGGTATACACATAGTAATAAAAATGAGACTAGGCAGGAGCTTAGGATGCAGCAAGATGGAGTCTTGTGTGCGTAGCCATATCCATGTTGATTGAGGACCGATCCGTGTGCGGCCCCACTGAACAAGTTTGAATGTACCGAAAGGCATATCAGATATATGGGGTCCGATAAACTGATGTAACCTATATCTTCGGGCGTTGAGGCATAATACACCGGTTTATAGGTGTAGGTTGCGGGCAGCAAGGTGGAAATCCGCTAACGGGCATAGAGGGATGCTCCATGTAGGGAACCTCCTGCTCGTTTGGATGTGACCAGTTCGACGTTTGGGCTGTCGTGTGAAGGTTATCCCGTACGACATCAGTTGAGCGTGCCATTGCAGCTACGAGGATGGGCGTACGTGATGTGCTATTTGGGTATCTCTGCAGGTATATATCAAGTCAATTCGCCGTCCCTCGCAGTCATGAGTATCGCTTGTTCACTGTGTTGTGACATAGTAAATATGAGATACAAATGTGATGATATATGTGCTGTTATGATATAATTGTTTTGCAACATGTGTGCTACCAAATATTGCTCACTAAATTTCAGATTTATGAACTGTTGACTTGTAGCTAAAAGGTGAACAAAGGATGGACTATTAGGCATGTCCTTTGCTGCAAAATAACATCCTACTTTTGGTATGAGTTGCATCTAGAGTTTCATGTGTAGGTGAGTCAGATAAGTCTTGCTGAGCTATCGTGCTCACTTTTGCTGCTATGAGTGCTTTGAGGTGAGGAGTACCCCTGAGATGGAGTACAGATTCACAGGAGAGGTTTACCCTCTGTCGGGAACCACGGCTGAATGGGAGCCGTGCACGCCGCCATGATTAAAGAGTGTGATGCTAGTGTGGGTTTTCCATAGGGCTGGACAACCGACTTTTGCTAGTTAGGGTTAGGCGTAAGTTGTACAGTTAATTTCTGTTGCAGGTAACTCTGTAAAGTAGATGTAAACTGAATGGTTTGTACCAGTTTTGTACAAATTCAGTAAATTGGAATGTAATACTTGTTTTCCTTATTGTGTGTGCTGTCAGGTGTCGCATCGTGTGGCATCACCCTTTGTGATCGTAGATTGTACGGATTTCGTTCTGTCACAGGCTAGTATAATAGCTGCTTAGCGAATAACACACTAAATAAGGACATTATTATAAGAAAAAAACTTAGGATTATTGTGAGTAGTCGATAGTATGCCCAAATAAGAACTATATTAGTATAGTTACTTAAAGTGGCATTACTAACTTACTAGTTATAATTCTATATTCGGATTATGCAATGATGCACCTATGCTCAGGTAAGAGGTAAGGTACGCTACCGAAAGTGGTCAATTTCGGTTAGCTCCCTCATGCCGTTCAACAATGAACGGAAAGTGAATACATTTTCTAAGACTCTTCATGTCTTAGAGACATATGAACGAAACTAGCCTCTAGTGCGCAAACCCAGGGGCAAGAGGAGGAGACCCCATCGTGTATTTAATTTTAAATATGGACCTGCCTGAAATGAAAAACCCATTGCTTGCGTCATTATTGAGTGTTCTTCTGCAGGTGCTAACCACGTTGCGTATCTCGGGTAGCACACGTTTGTGAGAGTCTGTTTTTAGTGCCACATTTTTAGGATTTTCCATTTTGTGAGAAACGTAGTACCGGCATATAAGAATCATGAATGCATTAAAACAACTTTTGAAAGGATCTAATATAACTATTTTTAGTTCGTCGTACTCTAGTTTTGGAGTGAGATCTAAAAACTTGAGTAGTTCATCCCAAGGGATTGGAAAAACAGAGTGCTCTGTTCCAGCCAGAAACTTTGCTAGACTTTGACCAAGTATAACTCACAAGTTATTTAGCCAATGAAGGTGTGGGATGTAGTTCTTGAAAGGGGTATAAGTGCTCTACAACTTTGTTGTAGACTTCCAGAGCAGAATCACACATCAAACTGGTTGAAATTCCAGATGAGTGCAAACTGTCCAGAACCAGGACAGACTTAAAAACTCTCTGGACTGTTCTGTTTTTAATCATAACGTTCAGTAGAAAAATCTAAAATAGTCATGTGATACCTTATTGGAAAGTTTCTGAGATGTGCTACATCTTAGTAATTCAAAGTTTTTACAGTTGCAGTACATAATTCATTAAAATTTGGGTTGAAGACAGCAACCTTCAAATGAGGTGCTGTTGAAATTCTTCCAGGAATTCTGTCAACTTTGAGTTATCCTAACTTTTTATCCAAAGCTGATATTATGGGGAACTCCTCCGGGTCCACACTGCAGAAATCGCATTGGGTGGTGCCGTGCGATACGGCATCCAATAGCATACACAAAAAGACAGTACAAACATATGAAATCCTTTATTTATCAACATAAAGTCTTTTACAACATAACGTACAAAGAATGTACATACGCAGCGGAAATAAAACTCTACATGTACTCACTCTCGATCCTAACTACGCCGAAGAGAAGTCGTCCAGCCCGTGGACGCTTCCCACTATCTTCACAAGAGTGAAGGCAGCGGCAAAGGTTTCCGATGAGTTATACGAACTGTAGGGTTCGATGTATCACCGAACAACCGTCATCCTATCATACTCCTGCAAAAACAACTACAAAAGTAACCATGAGCACAAAGGCTCAGCAAGGCTTAAACGACAATCCTAAACATGTAACTCTACATGCAGGAGTTTAAAGAAGATAGGAATTTGAATTTGTATAATAAAGCTTGGCTAATCATTGATCCTTATATTCAGGTTACTATAGCAGCATGTTTTAATGGTCCTCATGCCTCACAACACCGGAAGTCCACAATCAAACAAGAAACACTTATTCCAATGTTGCTTCACCTAAGGTGGAATAGAAATTTAGTTTGCACTATCTATAATACACCCAAGATTTCAATACAATTATTTAGCAGTGATCAAAATTTTTAAGAGCCTTAATTCCTCTTACTTACTACGTCACAACGCAGTGGGCAAGTGTGCTAAATCCTTAATCACGAGTGAGGGTGATTTGAATCAATGACAACCCGGAATACACGACACATACACCGGCCTCGGAAGACTCACTCGGGAGCACTTTCTTACGTTGTATGCAGCAACCTTTCACATGACACCCCGACATAGAAACACACTTCGTCACGAGTAGGAAGGTCCTCTACGCTGACACGTCAAAGTTGCCCGCAAAAAATTTACACCTCCTGCCTTCTCAACGCCATTCCTAGATGAAGGATGAGTTTCTACGCCACGGTCCATTGAGTTACATCGCTTTCAAGGGTCCCATATACCATTATGTATCAGCTACAGCTCAAACTTGTCCAGCAGGGCCGCATACGGTGCGGTCCTTAACTGACACAGACGGGGCTACTTCCCAACCTCCACGTTGACCTTACCATAACCGGCCCAGGCCCAATGTGGTCACAAGCATTGCCGCACCCATCGGGTCGAGACAACCTTGTGCATTCCATCCTAGAGAAACTCCTCGTCAACATCTCACTTTACTTGAGGTTGCTCTTATCAATTACTTTGTCGCGAGTAGATTCCAACTACCCGTATTCTACCAGACTATCTACAACATTAGCCTAGCCAACTATGACGAGGAAAATCCTACATTAACCAATCTACTCAGGGATTAATGGTAATGCAGGTGGGTATCAAACATCTTAGACATAATGCACAATATCAATCTAATCAACATTAAGTGGAAGTAAATCAAAATTTGTAAAGGCGATTATATGGAAATCGGGGCTTGTCTTGCTCAATGGTTCTGTTAGTGACTCTACGAGTTAGTCTTCCTCCGGAGAATCCGCTAAATCAGTCACGATATGGAGATCCTCGCCTCTGAGTTGAAGTCCTCGTCGAGCTTCGACATTACGTGAGCTATTGAGATGCAAATGCACATATATTCAAAAGCAATTTAGAATGTGCTTTAAATATGTTGTACAAGTTAACTAAGACTATGAAGGAAAACAACATCAAGGTTTCTGTTGTTGGATCTACAGCAATAGAGAAGAAAACTCTAGGTGGAATGGAAGTAGTATTAACCACCATATGATTAAGACTTTATATGTGCACCTAGACATATAAAGAAGAATAGCTCAAGTTCAAGAGGTCCAGTGAAGCTGAAAATTTAATAGTAGTTTCAATGGTAGGTATGTAGGCAGTGTGCAAAATTTGAGCTCAAGGAATGGCTTAATGTGGTCCTCATAATTCCTTATGGGTTTTCACTATTCTGAATTTCCATTCTAGTTCTTGAGCTTTAACAAGCTGAAAAATGGACTTTTTGTGAAGCACACAATGTCGTGAGTCTATAGGAATTTGTTTCACCATTTTTGGAGCTTCCTACATGGAGATCTTGATTTTACAAGAATTGGGGAAAAGCTGAAAAATGTCTTTGTTCTTTTCTCATTTTTCAGAGACATAAAAGATTGAAACACCATTTGTTCTAGAAAATGAGGTCAAATGACTCTCAAAGTTTTACTGGAGTTCAAGTATATTTGGAGGAAGGTTCTGACCAAAATTAGGAATTTTTCAATTAACAGAACTTCAGGAATTAAATCCCTAAGCTTTTTCTTCAATGAATTAATGAGCCAAATCCAAGGAATTCCATAAATATTATGATGCATCGCTGTCTAGTACTCACTTAGAGGATATAACAAAACTTTTTGAGAATTTTTGGATATTCCTACAGAAAGTTATGGCTATTTGAAGTTTGAATAGAAAACTGAAAAGAAATAGAATTGTTTAAATCCCTGACAGTGGGCCCCATGCGGGTCTTCTTCCTCGCGCCATAGGCACTCGGGCGGCGGCGCACGCCGGCGAGGTTTGCCGGAACTGGGTTTCCAGTCACCTCCCGAGCTGAAAATCACCGCCCCTAAGTTTTGGATCACGAGGAACTCATCTATGGGGTCGCTTGAGACGATTTTTGTTCGGAACACCCTGCGCGATGGTGGCCGCGATGGCTAGGGTTCCGGCGATGTTGTTCTCGCGCTAGGAGGCACCAAATCAGCTGGGATTTCTTTGGAAAGCAACGTGGCAACTCAAGGAGGCCAAAAATGGACCCCAATCACGATGAAAAGCCGGCAACTATACCCTCAACGGTGAGCCGAGGCGTTTTTCACCTGCGGCGACAAAAACGGCTAGAACTTGGCCGATTCTCAACGGTTTTCTTCGTTTTTTCTTTGAGCTGGGCGCTAGGATGTGAGGAAGCTTCTTGCAAACTAGCTCGATCGTTGGTTGCACGTGCAAAGAAAATTTGAGGGTAGACCGAGCCTTAGGGTGATAAACTAGGGTTCGGGAAATTACAAAATTCGGGCTAACGGTTGTAGAAAATGCTAAACGTCTTTCAGCTACACGTTATGGGCATGCAAACGCACCTATATTGAGTAGGAAAGTGGGGACGAGGACGGCCGTAGCGCCTGTCGATTGTCGACGGTGAGCCAATACGTGCTCTGCCGGTTTCACCTCGGCGGCGATTGCCTTCATCAATTTGGGAGCAGCCTAAGCAAAGAAATTCGGAGTTCAGGTGGGAGAACACTAGAGCACGTCGTGGCACTTCTTTTCTGTGTTGGGAGCTCGAGCAATGGACAATCCGGCCGGACAGTGTGCGCTCGGGCAGAGAAGCGCGGCGTCGAGGTGTTTTCGCGGGAGGGAAACCGAGAGCGAGCTAGGGAGGAGAAGAACTTTGGTTCACTTGCAGTGGGCGTGATAAGGTCGAGCAAAAGATCGGGGAACGATCGGGAGAGAGCCCCAGAAAGGCAGCTCGCGCCGGCAGCTTCTCCGCTCAGTGGCGCACGCAGAGAAATTCCCAGGAGTCGGTTGCAATGTAGAGGCTGACATGTGGGGTCCACAGCACTTCAATTTTTTCCTCTATGTGCTTTGAGATTCCCACAAAACCTTTATCCAAAATTCACCAAATTTTGAGGGTAGCCCAAAAAGAATATGGGGAAGTCTCTGAAATCAGATTTTGAAATTAACCAAGTTTGGTTCAGATTCAAATTCAAATTTGAAAAATGCTCCCTCAATTATTCCTTTGAATAAAGAGTATATGAGCTCAAAAAATTACCAAATTTGGAAGAGAAGCTATTCGATACATGTGAGATTCATTGGTTGATTCATTTGTAGGCCATGGTACAATTTGAACATGAATCATTTTCAAATAGCTCAATTGAGGTTATTTCCCCACTCTCTTCATAGGGGTTGTTTACATGATTTTATATCATGTAGTGAAGTTCACTCCTCATGGTAACAATTGTTAAGCATGAGTTAAATAATTTTTTTAACTCCCTCACATGTCCATTGTGTGTTCATCATTTTATGTGACACGTAATAATCCTTCCTCTCCTTAACTTTGCTTTATAAGTTGAAATAGAACTTTACAAAAGTTTAGGGCTGTTACATTCCTCCCCCTCAAAAGAATCTCGTCCCGAGATTACAAAAAGAAAGTGGATGGGAGAAAGACTACTGGACATATGATGTTAATAAGTCGGGAAAATTTGAACGGAGAAAATCCTCACTTTCCCACGTTGCTTCATTTGCGGTGTGGTTGCTCCACAAGACTTTGTAAAATCGCAACGTCGGATTTCTTGTGGCGCAAGTCTTCTCGTCGATAATATGGGTCAGATACTCAGAATTAGTGAGATCCAGTTGAAGATCTTCGATGTCCTCCATGCAAACTTCAGTGGGGTACTTAAGACATTTCCGCAGCCAAGAGACATGGAAAACATTATGAATCCCAGAAAGTGATGTCGGTAACTCCAGACGATAGGCCATGAGTCCGCATATTTCGATGACGGAAAATGGCCCGTTGAATCGTGGAGCAAGCTTTCCCTTCACTCTAAAGCGATGAATCCCTTTCATCGGAGAGACACGAAGATAAATGTGGTCTCCGACGTTGAAGTGGATAGGTCGACTTCTTTTATCTGCGTAGCTTTTCTGCCGAGATTGAGCAGCCTTTAAGTTTGCTTGAATCACTCGCACTCATTCCTTGGCTTCATTCACAAGATCAATTCCGTAGATCACTCTCTCGCCGGACTCATACCAATTCAGTGGTGTGCAGCATTTCCGGCCATAAAGAGCTTCATACGGCACCATCTTGATGCTATATTGATAATGTTATTATATGAGAATTCTGCTAATGGTAGGTGATCATCCCAATTCTTCCCATGGTTGATGACACATGCCCTTAGCATATCCTTGAAAATCTAGATTACTCGCTCGGTTTGACCATCAGTTTGTGGATGATACGCTGAACTCGGAATTAACTTGGTTCCCAATGAAGCATGCATTTGCTCCCAAAATATGTATATGAATAACACACCACATGGTCAGAGACGATGGTGCGGGTAACCCCGTGAAAACACACGGTTCTTGATATGTACAACTCCACATACTTCTTCGCAACATACTTGGTATGGACTGGAATAAAATGGGCTGTCTTGGTCAAACGATCGACGATTACCCAAATAGAATTATGCTTGTTGATTGTCATTGGTAATCCAATGATAAAGTCTATACTCACATCTTCCCACTTCCATGCTGGAATTTTCAGCGGTTGAAGTGGTCCGGCTTTACTCATATGGCCGGCTTTCACTCACCGACACGTATCATACTCGGCTACGTATTTTGCAATCTCCCTTTTCATCCATGTCCACCAGAATTTAGATTTTAAATCCTGATACATCTTGATGATACCCGTATGAACGGAGATTTGGATAAATGGGCTTCACCCAATATTCTTGTCTGCAATTTTATATTCCGAGGTACAACTATTCGATTGTTAAACTATAGAGTACCCTCCTCATCCTTGCAGAATATTTCTATTCACCGTTGTCCACTCTTTCCCGTAGGTGAGACATACACTTGTCTCTCTTCCGTGCCTCTACAATTTCATTTGTGATTGTAGGAATAAGGGCGAGATTAAACAGCAATTCGTAGGGAACTAAACGTAAGCTTGATTCTTCCTCTTCATTTGCGGCCATGGCTAAATGGTTAATGTGGGCTTTCCGACTAAGTGTGTCGACAACCACATTCGCTTTGCCCGGATGGTAATGAATTTCAATTTCATAATCCTTGATTAATTATAACCATCTTCGCTGCCTCATATTCAGTTTTTTGTGTGAAGATGTACTTTAAGCTTTTATGGTCAGTGTAGAGATGTACTAGATTGCCTAGTAAATAGTGTCTCCACATTTCTAAAGCATGGACCACTGCAGCAAAATCAAAGGTCGTGCATCGGGTAATTCAGCTCATGACCCCTTAGTTGTCGAGATCCATACGCGACCACACGTCCTTCTTGCATAAGCACACAACCAAGACCGATGTCAGATGCATCACAATAAACATCAAACAGTTTTTTTGTTTCCGTGCAGGATCGAAAAGCACGTGAAAAGCTACCAAAGAGGGGGTGAATGGTAGATTTAAACTTTTTAGCGGAAGCAATAAAAACCCCCTCGGCAGAAAATTGATCTGTTAAAGAAACCGTGTATGTGACTGATCTAAATGGGTTCAACCGTGACAAAAGTGGTATATATTATAGAGAATCAAGTCACAAAGACACTACAACAAGAATCATGGAAATCCATCAAGAAAAACTCAAGTTATGATCGAAAGATCAAACGAGGGTCAATCTGTTCTACTCGAGTAAAAACCAGATCTGCAACACTACAAAGAAACTCGTGTAGATCAGAACTACAAATCTAATGACCGTGAAATTTTCACAGGTGATATATAATCAAGTTGTGAAGACAGCCCAAAAAGAATCATGTCAATTGGATCTGTAAAACGCGAGTTATGATCAAAACACCAAAGCACTGTCGTGCTGTCCAGAAACTTGACGAGAAAGACTTGACAAAAACAAGTCGGACGAAAAAGGCACAAAACTCCTCAAAATTACGAAATTTATTGATCAAAAACGTAAGAGGAACAGCCCAATGTCATCTTACCACGAGCTTTGGCCTCCCTTGCTTATATAACCAGCCCGAAGGCCAACCAATTCAAACTAGGACTCTAATCCTACTCAGTTCCTGAATCGAAACTTTCCATAACTGCTCAAGACTCTTCTATACGCAGCCTGAGTCCATAATGCAGCCGGTTGGACCTTTCCTACCAATTCTTGACATCCACATCTCTTCATCACGCCTTTGAACCATGCTGCCACGTCCATGCACTCCTTGCACATGTGCAAACACCTTCCAACGACGTTCACGATACCTTCATATGCATTATTCTTGATCCAAACATGCTGCGCGACCTCCCGATCAACTCAACCACAATTCCTCCCGAACTTGGTTGTTGAACCTCATCTTCTCCCTAAGACTAGTTCAATGGATCCCATCACCAGACATATCTTGAACTCAAACAACACCTGCACATGAATAAACAACCAATACTTTCGAGCACAAGTCCGTGACTTGACTCACGTTAGCTCCAAAAAACACAACACCTTACGTGAACACCTCACATAAGCATGTTGCAAACCATAGATAAATGTTAACCACCGTAAACAACCATAACACTTCAAAAACTTAGTAAAAGAATACTAAGCAAACTTTCCATAGATGTAAAGCAAGTTCAAAACATTTGCATGGTAAAACAGAACCATTGCGATTTAGCTCCGGGCCTTGCCAAAGCTAACCGGACCTTGAGCCGGAGCTTACCAAAGCTAGCAGAACCTAGCACCGGAACTTACCAAAGCTAGTCGGACCTACCGCCGGAGCTAACCAAACACATGTCGGACCTAGCCATAGCAAGTCGGACCTTACGTCGGATCTTGTCGGAGCTTGGACCTAGAGTCGGACCTTGACAAAAAGAGTGTTTTGGCAGAGTTCAAAACTTTTATCGTCATAGCCAATGTATTCAGCACACATAGGTCTCACAATCTCCCCCTTGATGAATGCATTGGCAACAATACTTAAAATCCGAACATTGGCTTATTCACATGAAAAGTTTATAAAACAATCAAATGAGAAAGAAATTTCGAAACAAAAATTTCTCCCCCTATACATATTTCTCCCCCTTTGTAAATCAGAAATAAAATGAGAAGAAAAATAAAAATTTTCCCCTTGAGAAGAATCGTGCCAAAACACTTGTAAATTGTGCAATGTGTGATCATTTTCTCCCCCTTTGATAATGTATTCAGCAAAGTTCAAAAAAGAAATTTTAATTGTTACGAGCATATTTATAACATATACATATAAAACAAAGCTCATCCAAGCCATACTATCAAATAACTTACACTATCACATTAATGAGATACAAAAAGTAGTGTAAGCAATGCTAGAGATAAAGTGTAATTTTCAATTTAAGCAAGTCATTATCTCACAAACTTAACTATGTCAAGACCTGGACACTTGTAGCTGCATTTTAATTATTTTTCAAAGCACAAATTCAGATCATATGACATTTGCAAGATATTATATGCCGCATCAGCCTTATTCTAACCAACCAAGCCAAGCCTATGTCATTTAATAATCAGAAGCTTAAGGACATGGTTTTAGTCATACACAACTTCTTCCAAGTTCATATCTAAGTGCAATTATAAGCCATCTCAAAAGAAGAAGTGTGATGCATGCATATTTTCTTGATCTTTTTCTCAATTTTTCATTTGAACAAAAAAGCTCAACATGTGAATAGTTGATTGATTATTTTTTTTCATTATTAAAAGAACTTGTGAGCATGCAACAAGTTTAAAACAGCAAGAAAGTTCGATCATGACCAGATTTAGTGTAAATAATTATTCCATATACTAGTCATGTCAAAAACTACAAAATGTATCACATGAGTAATGTAGTAAGAACTTTCAGCATATAAAAGGAATCACAAGGTCATATATGTATGAAATATTATGCTCATATTATTTTAAATTTAGATTCACACATTGACTTCCCAAGTTTCAAAACTCCCCCTCAATTTAAGCCATGAGGATGCATAACCCCTATTTCACTATGAATGAAACAAAAACGAGTGAAATCCAAAGGTTTTGTAAAAATGTTAGCCAATTGTTGTTCAGTATCTACATGGAGAAGCACAATGTTTCCTTTTTCAACATTATCACGGAGAAAGTGATACCTAATATCAATGTGCTTTGTTATCGAATGTTGCACAGGGGTTTTAGCAATGCAAATGGCACTAATGTTATCACAAAATAGTGGAACACTATCTAGATCAACCCCATAGTCCTTAAGTGTTTGAACAATCTAAAGAATTTGTGAGCAAGCGCTAGCAGCAGTTACATATTCAGATTCGACTGTGGATTGTGCAACTGAATTTTGTTTTCTAGAGGACCAAGCAACAAGTGAATTATCAAGAAAATGAAAAGCACCCGAAGTACTTTTCCTATCAATTCTACAACCCCCAAAATCAGTATCCGAAAAAGCTTTCAAAGTAATGGTTGAGGAAGAAGGAAGAAAAATTCCAAATTCTTGAGTTCCATGTAAGTAACTGAGAAATCTTTTGGCGGTTTGACGATGTGAAGCATGTGGGGAAGCTTGAAATCGTGCACAAAGACATACACTGAATTGTATGTCCGATCTTGATGCTGTGAGGTACAAAAGTGATCCAATCATACTTCTATATTGTTTTTGATCCACGGGTTCACCATCTTCATCAAGTTAAAGTGTCGTTGCTGTACCCATTGGTGCCCGAAGAGACTTGCTTTTTTCCATGTTGAAGCGCTTAACAAGGTCTCTTGTATACTTTGTTTGATGCACAAAAGTACCCTCCTTGGTTTGCTTTATTTACAGCCCCAAAAAGTATGTGAGTTCTCCCATCATACCCATCTCATATTCTGAACTCATCATAGCTAAAAACTAGGACACAAGATCATGAGAAGCACAATCAAAGATAATATCATCCACATACACTTGAACAAATAATGAGTCATTGCCATGCTTAAGCACAAAAAGAGTTTTATTAACCTTGCCCATGGTAAACTCCTTTTCAAGTAAGAATGTTTTTAACCTATTATATCATGCTCTAGGGGCTTATTTAAGACCATACAAGGCTTTGAACAGTTTGTAAACATGATTAGGAAAATTTGGATTTTCAAAACCCGATGGTTGCTTGACATAAACCTCCTCATCTATGTAGCCATTAAGAAAATCACTTTTAACTTCCATTTGATATAACTTGAAACCTTTAGATGCAGAAAATGCTAACAAAATTCTTATGGCTTCTAATCTAGCAACAGGAATAAAAGTTTCATCAAAATCTAGTCCTTCAACTTGTGTGAAACCTTGAGCAACCAACCTAGCCTTATTCCTAACCACAACCCCATCCTCACTTTGTTTATTTTTGAACACCCATTTAGTTCCAATTAGAGTGTGAACTTGAGGTGGAGGTACAAGTTTCCAAACATTATTTCTTTCAAAATTTTCTAACTCTTCTTGCATGGCAATAATCCAAGATTCATTAGTGAGTGCGTGTGATATATCTTTGGATTCAAAAGAAGAAGAAAATGCAGAATGAGCGTGAGAGTTTGGATCACAAAACCTGGACTGTGTGACTCATTCGTGCAAGCCTCCAATCATTTGTTGTGGAATATGACGTTTGAGGACCCGGAGGGGATTAGACAATTCACAAGCTCCTTCTTCTTCTTCATGTTTATCACAAATTGAAGAACTAGTGACTTGAGGACGATATGGACCAGAAATGGTGGTCGTTGGTGCTGGTTGTGAATCAAAATCAGGAGCTGGAACAATGTCATTAGCTCCTGAATTTTCAGGCAGCAGCATCACTTCTTCATCTTCTTCGATGAAAATACTCCATCCCTGTGGATATAGGTCTAGTCCTGCAATACTATAGCTAGTACCTGGGCTAGCTTCACAAGTCTCCACAATTTTGTTAGTGTCATGTAAAAGCACACGGTAGCCTCTAGCTAGTATGAGATGGGTAACCAAGAAACATGCCATCAATGGATCTAGATTCAAATTTATCAAGATTAACATGTTTCTTAACAAAGCATTTGCAACCAAAGACCTGAAAGTGTGTGACACTAGGCCTATGTACAAACCGAAGTTCATATGGTATTTTACCTAGCTTAGCACGCAAGAAAACACGATTTGAGACATAACAAGCAGTTGCAATTGCACCAGCCCAAAATTTTCTAGGAGTTTGATATTCATCAAGCATAGTCCTAGCCATCTCAACTAAGGTTCTGTTCTTTCTCTCTACAACATCATTTTATTGAGGTACATATGGTGAAGAAAATTGATGATCTATTCCATTTTCAGCACAAAAGTGATCAAACGATTGATTTTTAAATTCGGTTCTGTTATCACTTCTAATTGCTTTTAAAGTCCTGGGTGATCAATTGATAATCTAAGAAATAAGGTTCTAAATTGACTAAAAGTTTCATTCTTAGATGCCATAAAATAAACCAAAGAGTATCTAGAATAGTCATCAACAATCACAAGAACATACCATTTAGCTCCGAAGGTTTGAACACGTGAAGGTTCTACGGTGTCAAGGTGCAAAAGTTTACTCGGTTCAGTTGTCATGGTCATTGTGAGAGCAGCATGTGAACCTGCAACCATCTTAGCATGTCTACAAGAAGAGCACACAATTTCTTTGTCCCCTTTAAGCTTAGGCAGCCCACGTATGCGATCAAGAGCACTATCATGTGTGAGATGATCAAAGCCTACATGGCCAAGTCTACGATTCCAAAAATATAAGTCTTTTGAATCATTAGAAACTAGACATCTATGCTTAGAGGAGGAATATCAAAATCAGCTTTAAAAACTCTTGCAAACCGAGATATATTAAAAATGAGCTCACTATTTGAATCTACAACCTTGCAACAATTTTTAGTGAATATAATTTCCAGATTTTCATCTATCAATTGTGAAACAGAAAGCAAGTTGTATTTCAAATTTTTAACAAGTGCCACATCTTTTAAAGTGTAGTTATTATTTACTCTAACTGAACCCTTAGCAATTATAGGAGTTTAAAAATTATCGGCAAAAGTAACATTTTCTACATGTGACACAAAAGAGAGGGAGGAGAACCATTCTTTGTTAACGGTCATGATGCGTGAGTATCCTGAATCCACAATCCAAATGTCCTCCTTCCTCAAGCGTGTAACCTACATATAAGTATAATACATCGTTGACTCAATACTGGAGTTAGTCAAAAGGCATTTAGGAATCCAGTACTGAGTCACATGACGTCCTGCAGAAGTAACACACAAAGGTTGAGATAAAACAGTAGGTTTATGAGCCAAAGTTTGAGGATTTTTGTACCCAACTACTGATCTACGAGGTGTTACATGAGTAGCACTAAAAGCAGTAGGTCCGGAAGCAAACTTTGCATGTTTTTGACTCATTACAGCAGGTTGCATATTCCTAACATTCGGTTCAGCACACGCAACAGGTTTCGCACAGTTGTTATATGATCTAGCAATCATTCTTTACTTTTTCTGTTGCTTAGCTAGTCTATAACAAAAATCTATGACATGATCATCTCTACCACAGTAGGTACAATTAAATCTAACTTTATGTTCATGTCTAGATGAGCAGACAACATGTTTATTTGAAACCGAATGAGACAACACTCCTGCAGATTTAAAAACCACTTCTTGTTTAGGAACTGTTTTAATCAAACCACTTCCTAATGACTTTACAATTTTAGCTGGATGTGCTTTAGCATGAGCATGGGAATCAAAACCTAAACCAGTTTTATCATTGCAAGATTTAGAAGAATTCAACAGAAAGTTCAGATTCTTATTCTCATTATAAGGCCCTGTTTGGCACGGCTTAAACTTGTTAAAAAAACAGCTTCTCTGAAAAGCTGGTGAACAGCAGCTTAAACTTATATCCTGCTTTTAGTTCGTTCTGAGAAGCAGCTGAACTAATAAGCTGCTGGAGAAGCTGACTGTTTGGTACACCCGCAGCTTATTTTTATAAAAAAGCTGGTTCAGAAGCTGTGCCAAACAGGCCTAAAACCGATCTAGTATCCTATTCATGTCATCAAGTTTCTTAGACAAGTATAGGCAGTTTTGACATAAAGTTTTTCCTTTTAGTTTGCAATTGGAACAATACTTAACTTCATGAGAACGTAAATCATTGTTCAATATAGAAATTTCATTCATAGCATCTTGTAGTTTCTTATTAAGATCATCACAAGTAGAACAATGCAAATCAATTGTAGAACAACAAGCATCTTTCAAGTTTTTATCATTAAGTGCAGCAAGCTCTCTATTCTTTTCAATCTCTAACTCAAGTTTATCAAGTATGGAGGTACGTGCACTTCTTAGAGAGAACAATTGTTAATATATTAAATCACATGAGGAAAAAGAATCATCACTAGGAATCAGAGATTTCAAACGATTAATTTCAGATTCTAGTGACTCATATTTAACAACATTGTCCCTAAGCTTTTTGTCCTTTTTTCTTAACTATAACAGTGGCACGAGAAATAGCATCACACGTTTCTTCGCAAGTAGGACATACCTCTTCATTGTCGCTGTTGTGTTCTGACTCCTCCATACTTGAACTTGACTTGCCCGCCATGAAGCATAAGTTTGCCAAATCATCTTCATGTTTGTCACTTCCGATGTCCACATCGCTCGAGCCAAGTTCTTGAAGTGCGGAGATAAAACTACTTACCAATTGGCGTCCTATAAAACCCTTCATATTTTTCTTATCGTTTGTAGAGGAGTGCTTCGTCCTAGTTTGCATTTCATCACGGGAAGTAGGACCTGAAAGGTTAGGGCAATCCGTACAAAAATGTCCTGTCTTGCCACATTCGAAGCATCGTTGAGGTCCGATACTTCTTCTCCTTATAGTTCTCACATTTTGCAATGCTTTTGAGAACTGAGTATAGATGAGTGCAAGTTCTTCCTCTGTAAACTCTTCAATCTGTTCAAGGGTTAGGAAGGACAACAAAGAAAGTGTACCAAAAGATGAAGATTGACTAGAGCTAGGCATGTCACGTTGTGAAACAAATGCATGAGACTTGTTGGGGTTCTTACGTGATATTATGTCAATTTCATGAGTTTTTAACTTAGAATATAGCATATCTAATATAAGTGTACTCATGACAGTAGATTCACGAATAGATGTAACTTTCATCTCCCAAATTCACATGTCTAATGCACTTAGTAATTGCCTAGCATTTTCAGCATCTGAAAAATTAACGTTGACACTACGCAAATTGCTGAGAATTTTATTGCAGCGAGCAAAGAGGTCATCGATTGACTCATCAGGTTGCATCTCGAAGCGCATGTATTATTTCTTGAACATATCTTGTCTTACCTCCTTGATCGTATTGGATCCTTCATGGTAGTCACAAAGTGCTTTCCACACATCGTATGCAGATCGGAGGTGTGCAACACGGTCGAAGTCACTTTGAGTTAATCTTTGCATGATCAAGTTCCGTGCTTTGTTGTTGTTGTCGACATCTCTCATGTTCGTAGCCGTGACATGATCGTTTGGCATCACGTCATAAGGCTTGTACATCGTTTCCCATATTGTGAAGCCTTGCGCCTGGATGAAAGCCTCCATTCGTGCCTTCCAAACCTGAAAATCAATGCCGCTGAACACACAAGGTTTTGCGGAGTAGTTCCATGATGTTTAGTTGAAACATGTGCAAATCACAAAGATTAGAGCACCGTGTCTCTGATACCAATTGTCGAATCGAAAATCACGTGAAAAGCTACCAGAGGGGGGTGAATGGTAGATTTAAACTTTTTAGCGGAAGCGACAAAACCCCCCTCGGCAGAAAATCGATCTGTTAAGAAACCGTGTATGCGACTGATCTAAATGTTTTCAACCGTGACAAAAGTGGTATATATTATAGAGAATCAAGTTACGAAGACACGACAAAAAGAATCACGGAAATCCGTCAAGAAAAACTCAAGTTATGATTGAAAGATCAAACGAGGGTCAATCTGTTCTACTCGAGTAAAAACCAGATCTGCAACACTGCAAAGAAACTCATGTAGATCAGAAACTACAAATACAATGACCGTGAAATTTTCACAGATGATATATAATCTAGTTGTGAATACAGCCTAAAAATAATCACGTCAGTTGGATCTGTAAAACGCGAGTTATGATCAAAGGACCGAAGCACTGTCGTGCTGTTCAGAAACTCAACGAGAAAGACTTGACAAAAATAAGTCGGATGAAGAAAGCACAAAAGCTCCTCTAAATTACGAATTTTATTGATCAAAACATAATAGGAACAGCCCAAGGTCATCTTACCACGAGCTCTAGCCTCCCTTGCTTATATAACTAGCCCGGAGGCTAACCCAATTCAAACTAGGACTCTAATCCTACTCAGTTTCTGAATCGAAACTTTTCATAACTGCTCAAGACTCTTCTATACGCAGATAGAAGCAATCTTAAGACTTCCAAAAACCTTAGGAACGTATCCTACATTCCTAAAACAACTCAACTTCGTGTCCCACACGAAATCCTGTCATAACCAACTCAAATCTTTCCATATTTGAGCCACAACCGACTCAACCGCAGTCTGAGTCCATGATCCAGCCGGTTGGACCTTTCCTACCAATTCTTTACGTCCACATCTCTTCATAACGCCTTGGAACTATGTTGCCACGTCCATGCACTCCTTGCACACGTGCAAACACCTTCCAACGACGTCCATGATACCTTCATATGCTGCGCGACCTCCCGATCAACTCAACGACATTTCCTCCCGAACTTGGTTGTTGAACCTCATCTTCTTCCTAAGACTAGTTCAATGGATCCCGTCACCAGACATATCTTGAACTTAAACAACACCTGCACATGAATAAACAACCAATACTTTCGAGCACAAGTCTGCGACTTGACTCACGTTAGTTCCGAAAACCACAACACCTTACGTGAACACCTCACATGAGCATGTTGCAAACCATAGCAAAATGTTAACCACTGTAAACAAACATAACACTTTAAAAACTTAGTAAAAGAATACTAAGAAAACTTTCCATAGATGTAAAGCAAGTTCAAAACATTTGCATGGTAAAAACAGAACCATTGCGATTTTGCTCCGGACCTTGCCGAAGCTAACCGGACCTTGAGACGGAGCTTACCATAGCTAGCAGAACCTAGCACCGGAACTTACCAAAGCTAGTTGGACCTACCGCCGGAGCTAACCAAACACATGTCGGACCTAGCCATAGAAAGTCGGACCTTACGTCGGATCTTGTCGGAGCTCGGACCTAGAGTAGGACCTTGACAAAAAGAGTGTTTTGGCAGAATTCAAAACTTTTATCGTCATAGCCAATATATTCAGCACACATAGGTCTCACCGTCCGGCTGAGCCATGTAAAATCCCCAAAAAGTGGTAGCAAGAAAAATTCAGCTCATGTACACTTAGAAAAAATGAGGGGAATTAAAACTTTGAATTGTAACGGTGTAAGTTCAAAGTGAAGGTTTTGACTTCCCAAAAACTTCCAAACATGGAGATCTAAATGCATAACTTGGATCTTCGTATTCCAAATATTAAAAGGGCATACCCAGTGCTGAAAGCTCCCACACGTTGTGGGGTCTGGGGAAGGGAATTTCTAGGAAGCCTTCCCCTTACTTATTTTGCAAGGAGGCTGATTCGAACTCGTATTCCAAATATTCAACCTTCCAAATTTCAGCTCATTTGGAGGGGTTTTAATATTTGTTTGGGATTAAAAGAGGAAGAACTCTAATCTGAATTTCAAATTAAGTTTCAAATTCAAATTTCCTCAATTTGCAAATTTGGTTCCACAAATGTGTTCTCCACATTTGAATTAGCAGCCATGCCAAAAATGAGAAACTTTGGAGTTGGTTTGCTATGCTTTTGGAACAATGCAAAAGATTGCTTGCACCGAGCACCGATTGCTCGAGCTCCCAACGGCAAAGAGCTGCGCCCACCAGTTCTCTAGCCGGCCAGCCCTTCTCCTCCCCTGTCCCGAGATTGTTTGCACCGGGAAACAGCAAAGGTGCTGCGGTTCTCGGGTAAACACTGAAAAACCGAGCAAGGTCGCCATGGACAGCTCACACCACGCAAGATCACGCCAAGGAAAGCCAGCCCTTCGGTGCACCCACAAGCCTAGCTGCTCAAACCCAAAACTCAGCCCTAGCCGTTGACCACAGAAGATGTCGAGTTTTTCTCCCGGGCGGTACAAACCGACACCGAGGTAGGAATTTGCCAAATTCTTCATTAATTCGTATTCTTGTTGATTCAAACTGTGCACAAAACTTCCTAACTACTTGGTGAACTTCCTCCATCGATTTTAGACCTAGATATGGGGTGTAGAGGGAGAATTTCCGTGTTTTGATCATGGCGCACCGCCAGACCCCTTCGGGCGCACGGTGCCGATGGGTTTGCAGCGCTCCCCGATCCGTTTGGGCTCCATGTCAAGCGTCTACACGATTCCCTGATGCTCTAGAGCCAAAAACCCAGCCAATTGGTGAAGGAATGGGCCGCCGTGACCTCGCCGGAGACCTAGGTCTCACTGTTGCCGGTGCGTGGTGATTTCGGGTGAGCTACGGCCGCCGGCGACCCTCCCAGAGTGTTCAGAGGGTTGTAACAGGGGGGAGCGGCGACTAGGAGGCTGGGAGGTGGCCGGAAAATGGCTTCCGGTGACCCTCACTGGAGCGAACCATCGGGTCCTCTGTTTTGGCACGAGGTAGAAGACAGGACTGGCAGGTGGGACCCACTGTCGGGTTTAAACATTTCCAGACTTTCCTAATTCAGTTCAAACTTTGGAGACCCATAACTTTGTGTAGAAAACTCCAGAAAGGGTGAGACCAATTTTGTTGGAATCCTCATGAGGAGTACCTCAAGAGAAACAAATTGCTTGCTATGAAAATGCCCAAGAATTTCTAAAGAATTGTTTTTATTAAATCTTTTGGAGATTTATTTCAGGAGCAATTCTTTATGAAACATTCCCAAATTTGGGAAGCAAATCCTTTTCATAGTTACTGATCTCCAGTAAAAATTTGAGCTCCATTGGAGTTCATTTGCTAGGCTAAATTGCCTTCCAAAGTTCAGCCCTTATTTGGAAATTCAAATTTAAACAGAAACTTTTTCAGAACTCCTATCCAACTTCAAAAATTCATATCTCTCTGCTGGTAGCTCCAAAAATGGTGAAACAAATTTTGTTAGAACCATGGAAACCTACCCTAATCAGATCTTCCACTGTTAGCTATGTCAAAGCACCTGACTTGGGCTCAAAATTCAGAGAAGCCTTGTGCTTGTGGGAATTTCGGAATCCACAATGTGCAATGCCATTTCTCCTAGTTTTGCTCAGATCATCCTTAGAGAGTCTAGTATCCACTGGAAAAATCCAAAAGCCAATTAAGAATTCTAAATAGCAGTAGCTATAAATAGAAGTTTACTTCTTATAAGTCCTTAACACTTATACATATATTTTGCTATATTTCATTTAGTGACTGAAGTTGAGGACGCACTGGAGCCCTTGGACGTCCTGCCACCTGAAGCTAACTTTCCATTTGACTCACAATCAGGCAAGCCCCGGTTTGCATTTAAGTACTTTTGCAAATTCTTTATTTGTATCACTTATGTCTAGGGTGAATGCTTGCATTAGAGTTAGGGTGATTGAAACCCCACTTGCATAACCTTTTAAATCCTATGGAGGGTTGGGTAGTTTACAGACTCGAAGCATAGAGAATGCCGTGCTAATATGCTTAGGATCTCGGTAGAAGTCGAGTAGTTGGAATCTACTCGCGAGGTAAGGCTTTATCACACGGTATGGTAAGAATAGAAAATGGCTTAAGAGTGGAGAAAATGAGACCCATAAGGGGGTTAGGAAGCAGTGAGCGGAGGTCTCATGTGTGTAGCCCTGTTGGTGTCAATTGAGGACCGAGTCATGTGTGGGCCTGCTGAACAAGTATCGAACAGTACCGGATGGCATACTGACATAAGCAGGAAACCGATGTAATTGGTTAATCTGGGTGCCGAGGCTTACCCAACCGTAAATTGGAGTGGGTTGAGGGTAGCAAGGTGTAAATCTGCCGGTGGGCACAGTCACGCTCCACACGGGGACCTCCTGCCCGTTACGGATGGACCGGTTCGGTGTTTGGGTTGCCTTTGAAAGGTGGTTGCATACAACAGAGTAGGAAGGGGTGTGGAATCACACTTCTGAAAGTGGGTGTATGCAACGTGTTGTCCGGGTGTCTCCAGATTGCAATCACCGTCCCTCACGGTTATTTGAGTACCGCTTCTTCACTGTTCTGTAACGTAGTAAGAAGTGAAATAAGCCAGATGAATGATAATATGCTGTGATGATATATTAATGTTTTGGAAATCATGTCTGCTGTAGATGTAGAGCTAATTAAGTTTATTTTCCGCTTTGGTCATTACCACATCGGAGGAAAGCGTTTCTTGTTTGATTGTGGACTTTCGATGTGAGGGCTGCCTAAGGCACATGAATCTGTCGCTATAAAACTGAAAGTAAGGATCCACTTATAGGCGTGTACTTGTTGCAAAGTCCCTTTGTCCTATCTTACCCATCCCTGCATGTATAGTTCCATGCCTAGGCTAGTCGGTTAAGCCTTGCTGAGCCATCGTGCTCACGGTTGCAATATTTGAGCTGTATGCAGGTGAGAGCTATGAGGGGGGGTCCGAGGATGAGGCGATGCCCCCGTCGGGGTACACGGCCGAGCTGGAGCCCTGCACGCCGCCGTGATCTCCGGTTAAATGTTGTTAGTGTGTAGCGTCCCCGGGCTGGACGGCTGCACTTTTGCTTAGTTAGTATTAGATAGTAGTTATGTATATTACTTCCACTGTATAGTTAAGTTTTGTAAAAAGACTTCCGCTTTTTTATATCAAATAAAAGTTTGTATGTTTTTTTTAATTCTTTTTATGTGTGCTGTTGGGTGCCGCATCGCACGGCACCACCCTCTGTGATCCTGGAGTGGGTGAACCATGGGGTGGTCCCCACAAGCCAAAATCAGATCTGTGGTGAGATGCTTCACTAAAGTTTGAAATGCTTGCTCACATGAGTGGCTCCAATAATACTTGGTGCTTTTCTTCAACAGCTCCGTCATAGGTTTGACAACTTTGGAGAAATTTGGAATGAATCTCCCGTAATAATCTGCTAAACCTAGAAACTCCTCACTTCGTGAACAGAGGTGGGATATTTCCAATTCAGAACTTGCTCAATTTTACTTGGATCCATAGCGATGCCTTCCGCTGAAATAATATGTCCAAGAAACAGCACATGGCTGATCCGAAACTCACATTTGCTAAAAATTTGCATATAGTTTTTGATATCTGAATCGGTTGAGTACAATATGCAAATGTTCAGCGTTATCTTCTTCTGACTTAGAATAGAAGAACATATCATCGACATTAACCACGACGAACTTATCTAACTCCGGCATGAACCCAGAGTTCATGAGATATATAAAATGAACCGGAGCATTGGTCAATCCAAACGACATGTCATAAAGCCCATATCTTGTAGAGAATGCCGTCTTCGGTATATCTTCTACCTGGATTTTTATCTGGTGATGCCCGGACCGAAGACCCATCTTGGAGAATACCTTAGCACCCACTAGTTGATCGAACATAATATCGATGCGCAGTAGTGGATACTTATTCTTGATAGTGACAATATTCAATGGACGATAATTAAGCATAGCCTCAATATCTCGTCCTTCTTTACAAAGAGTGCAGAACAGTCCTAAGGTGATGAACTTGGGCGTATAAAACCTTAGTCCATGAGGTCACTTAGCTGTTCCTTCAATTTTGCTAACTCTTTTGGTGCCATTTATACGGCCTCTGAGAGATTGATGTGGTTCCCGGTGCTAGTTCAATCTTGAACTCCACATGACGTTTAGGCGGCATGCCCGGTAAGTCGTCGGGAAACATGTCTGGATATTCACATACCACTGGAGTATTCTCAAGCTTAGGAGTTTCAACATGATACACTGCAGCAACTTGTTGTGATGGATCCACAAGACTCAAAGTGTTGCCGCCGTATATTGGGAAATTTAGTTGAACAGTCCGATAACTGATGTCAAAGATAGCTCCATAATGTGTCAACCAGGACATTCCCAAGATAACATCAATCCTTTGATCCTTGAGTATGATAAGTCTTGCAGGATAAATGTTTCTACCCAAACACAGAGGTGCCCGAGAAACCATTTCATCGGTTGATATCTTGCCCCCAGGTGAGCTGATATGAAACGGACACTTCATGGTGGTAAACAGTATTTGGCGGTTCAGCATGAAAGTTTTGCTGATAAAGTTATGAGCCACACCAGAGTCAAAGAGAATGAACGCTGGTTACTCATGTAAAGTGAACATGTCCGCTAAAATGGGTTCTCCTTCGGAAATGTCCTCAATAGCAGTATAGTTAACCCTACCAGCTTTTGAAAGAACTTTCTTTGAGTGTTTAGGGTGCTGATCTGAGCATTCGTGAGACAGCACTTGGTTGCGGCTGAGTGCTGATCTGAGCATTTGTGAGACAGCACTTGGTTGTGGCTCTGCTCAGCTCCATGACAGTTTCGTGTTAAAGGAATCCTCTGCTCTCTACTAACACGAGGTGGATATAATACGTGCACAGCTGGTTGTGGTCGCGTTGCACGAATAACATCTAATTGCTGCTGTTGAGGTGGATACTCATAAGTGATTAACTTCATCCATGGTTGTGATGGTTGCACTACAGACTGGATTTCTTGCGCGACTGGCAAGTAATACCTTATTCGATAGTTCGGAGGAATCTCACTATCACTGTGCGGCGGTATACTCCTATTCAACTCCGCTTTGCAACGAAGATGCATATCTTATTTAATAATAGCGGCATTTACCAACTCATTGTAATTACCGTTATTGAACAAAACCACTTGCTCCTTGTAATTACCGACTCATCAACTCGACATTCAAGCCTTGGAAGAAATAGTTGTATTTCATCGCTTCCGAGTCTACAATATGAGCGGCGTATTGCATCAAGTATTCAAACTCCTTGAAATACTCGTATGCACTTGTCGGTACCCTGCAGACCAGGTACCCCGGCGTAGTGGGTAAAAGATACCCTAGGCCCCACCTCCCTACTAAGGCGGGCCCTAGCATAAGCCACATGCCTTGGGCCTCATGGTCGGCCGTGGGGCAACCACGTGTGCTTGAGCTCCGGGGCCGATACGTGCCACGGGCACCGGTCCGAGCCTCCCCGCTGTGGTGAGGTCCGGAGCTTCCACGTGTCCCCGGGCTCCGAGCCGCCTACCCGCTGAGGACAGATCCGGTCCTGACACGTGCCCTAGGCTTTGGTCCGAGCCTCCCCTCTGAGGTGAGGTCCAGAGCTGCCATATGTTCCTTGGCTCCGAGCCGCCTCCTCGCTGAGGACAGCTCCGGTGCAGACACGTGCCCAGGGCTCCGGCCTGAATCTCCCTGCTGAGTTGGGGTCCGGAGCTGCCACATGTCCCCAGGCAATAAGCCCGTTGACAAAGAGCTCCAGAGCCTCCACGTACCCCACGACCAGTCATGGGCCGGGGGTCGATGAAGTCAAGAAGGAAGTGCGCTGTCAGGCTTTGCATTCAAGGCCCGCACCTTCCCTAGAAGCATGGCGCACTGTGCACGCCTCCGTCCCCTGCCTGTTCGCCATTACGGTGAGAAGACAGGGTAAAGGCGTGACAGCGGTACAGTGCCGCCCAAGCAGGATGAGAGGACGCGGCGACAAGATGGCGTCTTCATCATCACCTGACACATGGTCAGGGACGCTCCGTGCGCTGGACGGAGGGACTTAACTCTCCCGCCGTCCACTCTACTCAGAAGACGAAGCCCTAGATCATGTATAGGGTTTACTTAGCTCTGGGGTCACCTGTCGGGCCCCAGGCCTCATTGTAACCGCCCTGGAATTGAACTATAAAAGGACCGGGGTGGCCACCCGGCACAGGGTTCCGATCCCCCACACTCGAGATCACACAACGCTCAAGCAATAGAACAAGCACACCCGTGGACATAGCGTATTATGCTCTGGCGGCCCGAACCACGTAAATCCTCGTGTTCTTCTGCTCCCTCGAGCCCAGGTCATGAAGGGCGCCATGCCCGCTCCAGAAAAAAGAACCTCGTGGGCTGATTTTGAGCAGGCCGTGAGGAGTGTCGCAGCTGACACTCTGACATCACTCTTTTCTCCTTGCTTTAATTCTAGAAAGTCTTGAAACTTTGTTCGAAGAATCCCTGAACAAATGTGATGTGCCTGGAAAACGTTCCAAAATTCATCCCACGTCACACGATGACCTTCAGGAAGAGTGGCGATATACTCCGTCCACCAAGCTCCAGCGGTTCCATGAAGTTGTCGAGCGGCAAATAAAACCTTCTGATACGTATTGCACTTGAACATCTCGAACTTAGCTTCAATACATTGGAGCCAATGAGCCGACTCTAACGGTTCTTTCGCTTCTGAGTAAACCGGTGGTTGTCTTGCCAGGAAAGCCAAAGAAGTGCTCGGCGGGGGATTAAGCTATAGTGTCTCCTTTCGTATGCTTTGTTGCACCAACATGTCAAGAGACTCAGCCATCTTTCCCAAAACTTCCGCCAGTCCGGTTGATTATGTCGGTACTTGTGGTTGTGGTGAATTATTTCCTCCATGACTCAACTCACCAACCTCACCCTGGAATGAGTGCAATCCATACTGCAAGAGTGAGCAATTTACGGTTAAAATTCAAAGTTACAACTCAACTTGAATTGAAAATATTAACCATAAAAGCATCGCATAATTATGGCAGCACTACACAAGCTAACAAGGGTTTTGACAATTCTGATATCTACCAAAATTTAGCAAGTTTGTCAAACCCTTATTTCCAACAACCAGAAAAATGAATGATAACCAAAGAACATGTTATGGAACTTAGAGAAGTATAAAACATTCCTGTCCACAACAAGTCCCAAGTTACTGGACAATGAGCAATACTCTGTTCAGAATGACTAGTTCGCCTTAATTCCAGAATTTGAACATGAAGATGTCAAGTCCATGTCTCGAGTTGAATATAAAATTTATAATAACTTCAATATCTTTCCAATGAGTATTTATTTGCCTTCATTTCTGAATCGAAAGTTATGATATTTCAAAGTTGACAGAAATCTGGAACAATTTTGACAGCACCTCCTTTGAAAGTGTCTGTTTTGCAAATCTAAAGAAACTTTGAACTACATAGTCATAACATATAATAAACTTTCTAACGGTGTCTTACATGACCCTTAGAAATTTTTCTACAAGAAGTTATGATCAAAATACAAAAAATTCCAGAGTATTTTTGTCTGCCCTGTTCTTGGACAGTTTACACTCATCTGAGATTTTCATCCACTTGGAAGCTGATTCTGTTCTGGACTTCTACATATAAGTTGTAGAATACTTCAAAAACTTTCCAGAAATGTATCGCACACATCCATTGATTCAACCTAACAAAAGTTATGTCCTGTTCAATTTCAGAAAAAATTCTGCCCAAAACAGGGGAGGTTGTTTCGAAATATTTTAGAAGGAAACTATACTCCCCATTCACTCTTAGTTCAATATAGGAGTTCAATAACCACTAATTGAATCCTAAACTCCAAATTTACTCTTTTCTTTCAAAAATTCCTTTTTATGCAGTTAAGAACAAATCTCGGTACTACGTTTCTTCACCAATTCAAAAATCCTAACCATATTTATACCGGCATATACGTCTCAAGTGGTGGCACTAAAAAACGATTGCTCACACAAGTCTTCTAAATGAAATGTTCTAACATGGTCAATGTACCTGCATAAAAACACTCAATAGTGAGGCACACAAGAGTTTGTCATTCCAAGCAGGTCTTTATCAAACTAAAAACATACGCCCCGTATCATTGCCATACGGGTTGTCCTTGAGTCAGGCCACGTCTCAATGTACATGATCGGGTTATTCACCACCCGGCAAAGGGATCCACGCCTTTGGAATTAAGCACATCGGTGGAACAACGCTTTCATATGCCTCATACGACATGAAGAGTCCTAGAGAACATATTTCGTGTTACAAACCACACGATGGGGTCTCCTCCTCTTGCCCCTGGGTTTGCCCACTGGAGGCTAGTACATTTCATATGTCTCTAAGACATGAAGAGTCTTAGAAAACATATTCGCTTCCCGTCCATTTCTGAATGGAACATCCCACACTAATTTCCTCGTATGGGGGAGCTAACCGAAATTGATCCACTTTTGGTGGCGTTCCTTACCATTCTCACCTCCATGTAGGTGCGTCGTTACACAATTCAAATACTGAATATTAACACAAGTCAGCCTGTCACCTTAAGTAACTATACTACTAATAGTCCTTATGTGGGAATACTATCCGTTTCTCACTCGTATACTTTGAAGTGTTTGAAAATATACTCTTTTCATGAGTGCTAATCCCAATGCAGCTTTGATACCATGATTGTGGGGAACCCCTTCGGGTCCACACTCCAAGAATCGCATTGGGTGGTGCCGTGCGATGCGGCACCCAACAGCATACACGAAAAGACAATATATACATATGAAATCCTTTATTTATCAACATAAACTATTTTACAACATAATGTACAAAGAATATACATACGCAGCGGAAATAAAACTCTACATGTACTCACTCTCGATCCTAACTACGCCGAAGAGAAGCCGTCCAGCCCGTGGACGCTTCCCACTAGCTTCACAACAGTGTAAGGTAGCGGCAAACATTTCCGATGAGTTATACGAACTATAGGGTTTGATGTCTCACCGAACAACTGTCATCCTATCATATACCTGCAAAAACAACTACGAAAGAAACCGTGAGCACAAAGGCTCAGCAAGGCTTAACCGACAATCCTAAACATGTAACTCTACATGCAGGAGTTGTAAGAAGATAGGAATCTGAATTTGCATAATAAAGCTTGGCTAATCGTTGATTCTTATATTCAGGTTATTATAGCAGCAAGGTTTAATAGTCCTCATGCCTCACAACACCAGAAGTCCACAATCAAACAAGAAACGCTTATTCCGATGTTACTTCGCGTAAATAGAAAACTGAAAAGAAATCGAAATGTTTAAATCCCTAACAGTGGGCCTGCGTGGGTTTTCTTCTTCCTCGCGCCAGAGGCACTCGGTCGGCTGGCGCGCTGGTGAGGTTGCCGGAACTGGGTTCCCGGTCGCCTCCCGACCTGAAAATCGCCGCCACTACGTTTTGGACCACAAGGAACTCATCCATCACTACAGGAAACACGACAATTTACGACGGTCCTAAGGTCGGCCGTCACAAATTAAATTAACTACGACGGCCAAATCTGGCCGTCGTAAATAAAATATTGTTTATGACGGCTTGACCTAGGCCGTCATAAGTAACAGCTTATTTACGACGGCCATGGCTTGGACGTCGTAATTAAGCTTATTTACGCCGGCCAGACCTTGGGCTGTCGTAAATAAGTCTTATATAACCCGCGGGCCTGGGTCGGCACGGGCATTCACGCCCGCGCCGACCTGAGCAATCTCGTCCCCGCCTTCCACGCCCGAGCCGCCGCCGCTACCTGCAGCCACCCCCGGCCGCCATCGTCACTAGACGCCGACGCCGCTGGCCCCCACCTTCCTGGGCCCCCCTCTCCGGCACCGCCACGCCCCCAGCCACTGCACGCGGACCCACTCCCAGAGCCACCTGCCCGGGCCGCCCCCGAGCTCTCCCGGCCTCCCCCGTGCCTCCCCGGAGCTCCCGGCGCCACCCCGCGTCGCCCCCGACCTCCCCCGCGCCTCTCTGTGCGTCGCCTCCGGATAAGTAATTTTGGTTTTATGTTTAATTTTACGTGATCTGTAATACTCAATCTAACCTATTAATAGTTCTGTTTGTTTGATTAACTAATGTCGTGACTGGGAGGGTTTGTACTATGTATTAAAAGATGATTAGGGTGTGCTACTGAAATACCCAATTTTTAACAACTAGGATATTCAGGCCCAATAATTTACAGTGTTGCCACAAGTGGTTTCTTTTCAATTTAAAGGCCAACTAGTACTTAGTACATACCATATAAATTATCTCTTGTGATGGATTAGATTGAGTGGTGCTGTAAGTAATACAGTTGTCAATTAGGCATTTGGAAAAGGCACTTATCTGTAGCAGTCAGTACTGGTGTGTGTTTCTTCTTTGCTGCATCCTATACGCACGTGAGCACTACAGGAAAAAGCACCATTTACGACAGCCAACTTTATTTACGACGGCTTTAGGGCTAGCCGTCATAAACAACGTTATTTACGATGGCCAAATCCACCCCCACCGTCGCTACTGCCCATGGCTGCTGCCACGCCCCGCCCTCGCTCGACTCCAAGCTGCCACGCCGTCCCCGGCCCCTGCTGCCCCCTGGCCCCCAGCAGCCCACGCCGCCGCTGCCGCCGGACTTTGTTCGCGCCCTCTTTGAGTCATTTTTTAATAATTATGTTTTGTCTATTAATTACTTGCATGAAAATTGTTTGAAAATTGAATGATAATTATTCGCTTCACGATGTTTGGCTATATAAACCGTCGTGAGAGCATGTAATACGATAATTAATAGTAGGACATCTATCGAGCCAGTGTGGACGCAAAGCACTCGTTGGAAAACGACGGTGTAAACGAGACATATATGGAGCTTCAAGCAACCAAGGACTCGGAGAGACGCTCAATGAGAGCTGTCGGTCCTGGGAACCAAGTGAATGCATATGTGTGCCCAGGATGTTCATCACACATACACATGTAATCTACAAACTGAATTCAGAATATAACTATGAATAAATAGTGTTTAAGTACTTTATTACAATGACTCAATGTCTCACTCATGAATATCTATCTTATTCTTGCAGCGGAAGACTCTAAACGACAGCGGAAAGTGACTAAAGACAGCAAGCTCCATCTTCAACTCCCCAGGCATGTTGACGGTAGTATGCACGCCTAGTACTCCACGTGGTCCTCGAAGTACTCATCTTCTGTACCTGATGTTTATGTGGTAATGCAAGGGTGAGTACATGTCGTACTCAGCAAGTGCGGGAAAAGTATGACATGTATCTTACAACAAGGTAGGAAATAAAAAGGCTCATTGCAGCAAACAAATTTTATTTCACAAAATATGATAAAAACAGCAACTATCTCTAGATGAATTTAATCCCAATATAACCAAGTAAAACAGCAACATTCTTTCATAATAATTCACCATTTATCAAGTCTCATCCAGCCATAATCTTTCTCAAGTTCATCTCATGCTCATAAATATTCATAACCATCTCATATTCATATAGCCAAAACTAAACTCATTTTCATGACTCAAAACAGTCCCAAAATCCATCCCAATGACCATTCCATAACCATACCGAATAACCATCTCAAGTTTTCCCTCTAATAATGGAAGTTGGCCAGGTGCTTGTGACTGGAAGCACGGCTATCATGATAGTTTTACACTCTGCAGAGGTGGCACCACTTTACCCACAAGTTCGTGATTTCGTCACCCGTCGGGGACTGAAGAACCTCCATTATACCAGTACACAACCATCGGTGTATGGCCAAGAGATCATAAAATAGTCTTTACAATGGGGCTACTAGATGTATGGACTCACTGAGGTTTCACCGGCAGGCTCGAACCACCATTCTCCCACCCACGGGCCCCCTCTTGTGCCATGCAGTTCCCAGGGGAGTCCTCCTCGACTCCCATTCCCCATGCCATCCACGGTCCATAACAAGCTAGCAACACACCTAATTAATCAGCTAAGTCACACCCATACTTGGCCTTGTGGTGGCACTGTTTTCTTGGCATATTCTCGTATGAACTGGTTCTTAGATCTACGGCAAGTTCCACCATCTCATTCAGCAACATTCATGAACCAAGCTTGCCTAGATCTCCCCAATTTCATGCCTATTAACATCATCAAAATCTCATCATCATTATTCATATGAGTGCAGTAGCTAGACATGTTTTTTTCAGCTTCCCGTATCCCGTGAATTAAGCGAAGCAAAAAGGAAAAACGACCATACCCGACTCATCAACTTTCCCGGCGACAAGGATGGTTAACAAAACTAGTAAAACTCCTATCAAAAGGGTATCCCATCAAGTTGACTCAAACATACGAGTTTTCGCAAACAAAAATTTTCAAAACATGGATCAATATGGTCAAGGGGCACTTGCCTTGCTCCGGTGGCTCTTGTTGCACAAGCGTCTCGAAGTGGTGGTGCTGTAGTTCTTTGTAGATAGACTCTTGAGCTTGTCCTTCTACTCACAACCACACACATATAAAATTTACAGCAATCAATCATCATGCACAAACTTTACTCAAGATGCAATGGGGTAGATGAATGCAAATCCTATGGTGCAGTTTTATTAATCTAGTTTGTACGTGTTCTTGCGTGTTTTAATGGGCTTTCATGGGGTTTTATGATGAAAAAGTGTGCTGGGATCAACTGTGGACGTGGTGATTATCTTGACTCAAGATCTAGATAAATTCCACCATCAAAAATCGATCAAAACACGATCTGTCCACACGTAAAAGTTTCTGCTTGAAGGGGGCGAAGAAAACGAATGCGTAGAAACAGCGGCAACGTTGTAAGATGGGTAATGGGGACCTACATCACTTCCTTTTGGTGGCAGGGCCTTCCTCCTAGCAATGGTAGCAGCGGAGAATTTTTCTATGGAAAATTTTGGTAGGACAGATCGTCGGGCTTCTTCTCTGGCGACAGCAGGGCTCGACAGGGCTCGACGGCGGCCAAATTCCGTCAAGGGGGGGGGGGGGACTTGGCGACTTGGCAGCAAGGAAGGGGGCTTGGCAGCAGAGGGGAACGTCTAAAATAGAGAGGATTTCGGCAAGGGGGTGGGGGTTATATTTTATAAGGGGGGAAAGGGAGAGTCCTACTCCAATTGGAGCTCAAACAAGAGTCCTACTAAATTTTTTTTGGATCTTAACAATCATATCTCTTGTGGTGCGGAAGCCTTGGGGATTTTATCCCCAAAATGTGGGGAAAATTCCCCTTTTTGGGAATTGGAGAATTTAGAAATTTTGGGGGAAATTTAGGGAAATTTGGGAATGGCTCATTTCAGCTATCTTTATCCCATCCCTCACCATTTCTATGTCACTTGTTCCATTTCTTTATTCCCCTCTCCATTTCTATGTCCCATTCTCCATTTCTACATTCCCCTCTCCATTTCTATGTCCCATTCTCCATTTCTACATTCCCCTCTCCATTTCTATGTCCCATTCTCCATTTCTAAATTGCCCTTCTCCATTTCTATGCCCCATTCTCCATTTCTATATTCCCTTCTCCATTTCTGTGGTTTTTCCTCCATTTCTATTGTTTCTTCCTCCATTTCTATGGTTTTTCTCCATTTCTATGGTTCCTTCCTCCATTTCTATGGTTCTTTCTCCATTTCTATGGTTCTTTTCTCCATTTCTATGGTTCTTTCTCCATTCCTATAGTTCTTTCTCCATTTCTATAGTTCTTTCTCCATTTCTACCTCATTTATAATGTTTCTCTGCATGAAAAATGTATGCAATGCATGGAAATAAATTTGAGGGTGTTACAACCCGACTGACCTCCCTCCAACGCTTGACCGCTCAACCGTCGTGATCTGTCGCAGAAGGGTACAAGGACCCCCCAACGAAAGGTCGGCGGGCTTTGTCTTCGTCTTCTCCCGTTGTTCTTGAGACCCTGGACATGCCAAAGGATTATGGATGCAGACCCATGAGTTGACGATCACCCCTATTTTTCCCCCTTTCTCTCTGTATTTCGTTCTTTCCTCTCTCTCTCTTTCATAAATGACTCAAAAATAAATGATTAACGTAAACCTTTAGAATATTCATCACCCATTTCGAACCGGCCCGTCTCACATGCGTTACACATGTGAGCCAAGTAGGTTCGGAATTGTCCCTTTTTGGACAGCCTGAGAGTGACTGAGGGGACGTGCCTACAACGAGACGCGGGTCTGAATTCGGATGAGATTTCCATAGCGTAACACTGATGTCCTCTGCTGCACCATTATCGGGCATGCAGTCGAAGAACAACAGGGTTATGCTGCCGAAATTTTGTCTGGATTCAGACCTGGCATCTCGTCAGAAGCATGTTCATCTCGGTCACTCTTGGGTGGGTTTATGACCTATCTGTCCCAAAGTATAAATTAACGATGTTTTCTCCCTCTTTAATCTGTAGCCTCCAACATGAGTGAAGACCGTAGTTGGATGTACACTGGTTGGAACAAGAAAGGTGGTCACTCAGATGAATGGTTTGCAAAGACAAATGCTTTTATTGATCGAGCCTTTTCGTTGTCGATGATCGATAAGGTGTGATGCCCATGTATGAAATGCCGAAACAGAAAGTGGCTTGATAAAATGACTCTTTCAATACACTTGTGTCAAAACGGTTACACGTCACATTATGAGGTGTGGAGTTTTCACGGCGAGACAGCTTCTAAAGCCATACAAGAAGTGCAAGAGGATGATGACAACACGGAGGTTGATCGGATGGATGAGATGCTACAAGCTATTGAACCAGAGGCTATGGAGGATCCTCCAACAACAGAGGTAGAAGCATTCTTCAAGCTTCTTAAAGCTTCAGAAGAGCCACTTCATGAACACACAGAAGTGACTCTCTTTACGTTCATCACTAGATTTATGACAATTAAGTCAAAATACTTCTTTTACAACAACTGTTACAATGACTTAATCAAATTGATCGATGATATCCTTCCACAACCCCACAAAGTGTCTAAAGATATGTATCAGTCGAAGAAATTGTTGTCTGGTCTTGGTATGAATTATGAGAAGATTGATGAGTGTCCAGACAATTGTATGCTATTTTGGAAAGAGCATGCAAAAGATAACAAGTGCTTAAAATGTGGCGAATCGATGTTTGTCAAAGTTGTTAACGACAATGGTGATAATGGGATGACAGAAGTCGCACATAAGCAACTTCGTTACTTACCACTAACACCTCGATTGAAGCGGTTGTTTATTTCAAAAAGAACAGCTAGACACATGAGATAGCACAAAGAAGGTGTACGTCAAAACAATGAAGTCACGACGCACCCGTCCGATGGTGAGGCATGGAAGGCGCTACACCGCTTCGATCCAGAATTTGCCAGTGATGCTGTAAAAGCCCAAGAAAAGGGACATGCAAAAACTTTTCTTCACCTCACAACACCACAGTTTTCATTGTGGATACCTTAGGAAACATTGTGAAGAGCAAGTAACCCCCATCAAAAGAGTGATTAGAGGGGAAAGCCTTCATTTTCACAAAGGGGGATTTGTACACATGAACATGAGAGGTTGAGCTCACCCCTAGAACTTAAAAAGTCTTGGGAGGGTTCAAGCCAAGTTTCATGCAAATCCAACACTTTTTGAGGCACTTTTTGGGTTATTTGAAAAAGAGGCCAATTTGAATGTAAATTCAAATTGCAGCAACTTTCATCACCCAAATTCAAAAGTTAGCTTCATATTCAAACTCAGCACATTTTTCTGAGTAAGCCCATTAATTTTCATCCTCATTGGAGTTCATCTTGTCAAGAGCTAAATTTGCAAGAATTCAAAACTGAATTTGAATTTAAGTTTAAACATGCAGCAAATTTAGCCAAATACAGTTCAAATTTGAGAATTTGAATTTAAACCAAGACTTGGGGGCTAAGTCTCCCATTCAATGTTCAGTTGCTGGGATATTTACAAAAGAAAGGGGGAGAAAGAATTAGAGGGGAGGAGAGGGCCCACTGGTCAGCCACCCAGGGATCAAACCGACTCAGGCACGAGGTCGAACACCCCTACGGGCGACAGCGCACGGGTTCGACCCCGTCCCAACGCGGCCACCGCACGGTGAAAGCGCGGAGTCACCACGCCAGCGCGACGCCCGCTCGGCTGTTTTCACGGTGCCCCGGCTGCCCCAGCGTTCCCCCACCCACAATCGCCTCCGCGCGCAAACCTGTTCCTCGCCGCTCTCTGATCGCCGGCGCCCGGACAGCAGAGGCTTCTTCGTGCCCGACAAGCAACACAAGAAAGAACCGCCTCGAGGTACTGATCACCACCGTACTGACCTCGCCCTCTCTCTCGCACGGTCGGCAAAGAATTTGGGTGATTAGTGTGTCGGGGTGTTTAGAACCGAACCATGCGAAATCCAGAAATTTGCAGCAAGTAAGCCACCACTCCTTAGGCCAAGCTAAAGACATGATCTAGACTCGCCCACGCGTCTCTGAGATCAGAAATCGTCGAGTTTCATCGAGTATGGGCGATGTTTTTCGAGCTTTTTGCATCGGCGCCGATTTCCGGTCTAGGTCACCGGTGAGGTCGTAGTTGCAGCTGTTTTCACAGAGATCGGTGCCCATATCCATGATCAGCGGGTGTCAGCGGAGCTCCCCGAGCAAACCGCATCGAAAAAGGTGCAGGGGATGCGGAGTTTGACGTCGCCGGTGAGCTCACGGCCGCTGTTGCCGGCGGGAGCACTGTTCCGGCCGTTGTCAAGCTCCGGTGAGGGCACCAGCATGTTCTCCGAGTCGAGTTAGACACAGGCGGCAAGTTCCGTCGAAGTTCGGGCAGTGAAACGCCCGGCGGCGAGCGCTCCGGTGAGGCGCCGCCGTGGGAGCTGCGGGAGAGCGCGAGGTAGACGAAGGGGGGGCCGGGTCCACCGGTCAGCCTCTGATCTCGCGCGGGGATCGGGTTGCGGCCGGGATTCAGTGCGGCAGCGCAGGTAAAACCCCGTGGGCCGTGGTGTGGCCGCATTCTGAGTGGGCCGGCTCGAAGAGTGGGACCCTCCCGCAGGATTTAAACATTTTTGGAATTTCCAGTTTTAGTTCAAACTTCAAATGCATAGAATTTGGCTAGGAAACTCCAAATTCGATGAACCAAATTTTGCTGAACTCAGAATTCTGAGTACTTTCCAGCAATACCAAATTCAGCTCATGAAAGGAAATAGTTTTCCAGAATTAAATCCCTAAAATTTAAATTGTTGGGAATTTTATCTGGGGAACTACTTTATGAAAAATTCTGAAATTTTGCTGAGATGTTCTTTTGAAAATCCCTGAATCCCAGTAAAATTTTCAGACTCATCCAAGTTAATTTAGTTACTCTAATGGGGTGATTAAGGGAACTACACTGAGAAAATAGAAAAATGTACAGAAACATTGTTCAGATTTTCTCCAATCTTAATTAGGGCATAACATTCAGTAGAATTCTTCAAATGACATGAAACCAATTCCATTATAACCATCTTGAGTTCTAGTTTCCAGAAAGTAATGGTTGTAGCCATGAAAACCCCTGGAATTACTTAGAGGCTCAATTATTGGCCAAATAGGTTTTTATTTGTACAAAGCTCAAAGGAACTTTGTTTCAAATGAAACTTGGTCAAGACTCTGGTTAGGACCCTACCAAGCCACTATTAAAATTTCAGAACCTAAGGGGAGGACTAGCTAGAGTTATTAGTAGTTAAGTATTCAAGTTTACACATTGCATTTAAATTTACATGTCGTATTTCATTACACGTGTAGTCACTGAAGAAGAGACTCCGGAAGTGCTGGACTTCCTCCTTCCGGAAGAAGAGCTAACTACTGAGCAGCAGCAACAAGGCAAGCCCCGGTTTGCATTAACCTTTTATAAGTTTTACTTTGTTTACAGGTGTCATATGAAGTGTGAATGTGAATTAGGTATAGGATGGATGGAACCCCACTTGCATGACCAGAAATTTTCCATAAGAGTGAGGGTAGTGTCTAAGGCCTCGAGTAGATAGGCAATGCTTAAAGATTCATAGGGCTTCGGTACAAGTCGAGTAGTTGGAATCTACTCGCGAGATAGGCTTGGGACACACGGGTTCGGTTGAGTGATGTGAGATCACTTTAGTAATGAAAATGAGACTAGGCAGGGGCTAGGGCGCAGCAAGAGGGAGTCTTGTGTGCGCAGCCCTGTCTGTGTCGATTGAGGACCGATCCATGTGCGGCCCACGCTGATCAAGTTTGAACGTACCGAAGGCATATCGGATATATGGGCCCCGATAAACTGATGTAGCCTAAACCTCCGGGCGTCGAGGCATAACGCACCGATTTATAGGTGTAGGCTGAGGGCAGCAAGGTGGAAATCTGCCAATAGCAATAGAGAGATGCTCCATGTGGGGAACCTCCTGCTCGTTTCGGTGTGACCGGTTCAACGTTTGGGCTGTTGGGTGAAAGGTTGTCCTGTACGACATCGAGTGAGCGTGCTGTGCAGCTCCACGGGTGGGCGTACGTGACGTGCTCTTTGGGTTTCCCTGCAGGTGTATATCGAGTCGATTCGCCGTCCCTCGCGGTGAAGAGTACCACTTGGTCACTGAGTCGTGATGTAGATTAATGTATGAAATATGATGATTCAATATTGCTGATTGATATAATTGTATTGCTACATGTGTGCCACCAAATATTGCTTACTAAATTTCAGCTTCCTGAACTGTTAACTTGTCGCTAAAAGCTGAACTAAGGATGAACTTGTAGGCGAGTCCATTTGTTGCAATATGACTATCCTATGTCATTGTACACCTCATGTAGAGTTTCATGCTTAGGTGAGTCGGTTAGGCCTTGCTGAGCCTTCGTGCTCACGGTTGCTGCTTAAGTGTTTTTCAGGTGAGGAGCCACCCACGGACTCGGAGTACGAGTCCACCGGCGAGGGTTACCCTCCGTCGGGGACCACGGCTGAGTGGGAGCCGTATACGCCACGCTGAGTTGAAGAGTGCAGCTAGTGTGGGTTGCCCTAGGGCTGGGCAGCCGACTTTTGCTAGATAGGCGGGCGTGAGTTGTATAGTGTAGACTTTCGCTGTGTAAGATAAATAATATTTTGTAACTGGAGTTTGTACTACTTTGTACAGTTCAGTTGTTTTCCAATGTAATATATTGTGTTCTTATGACGTGTGCTGTCAGGTGTCGCATCGTGCGGCACCACCCTCTGCGATCCTGGATGGGCGGATTCCGGTCCGCCACAGATGCGAGAAATGTTCGCATGGGTTTGGCGACAGATGGCTTCTCGCCATTTAGTACAAACGCCACGCCATACTCGTGTTGGCCCAGTTTTGTTATTCCATACAACCTTCCCCCATCTCTTTGTATGAAGTATGAATTCATGTTTCTTTGCCTCATCATACCTGGACCGGATCATCCCGGGCCACGTCTAAACGTGATGTTGGAACCGTTGATTGAAAGACTGAAAACTTTGTGGACAGGAGTCGAAGCTCACGACTGATACAAGAAGCAGAAATTCAACATGCGGCCTGCTTACTTATGGTTCATCCATGATTTTCTAGCATATGGTATGTTTTCTGGACGGAGCACTCAAGGTCGTTTGATGTGCCCAATATGTGCTTCGGACACGGATTGCTTTCGACTTTCTCATGGAGGCAAGATATGCTACTTTGATTGTCATAGACGTTGGTTGCCTCGAAATCACGTGTTTTGACAGTAGAAGAATGTCTTATAAAAGGACATAGTTGTAACAAAAGGACCACCAAAACATCAAAATGGGTCATTAATTTCTGATATGTTGAACAAACTAGTGGCAGATGAAAGTCGTCCTAGATATTTTGTAGGTTACGGGGAGGAACATAATTGGACTCACATATGTTGAATTTGGGAGCTCCCGTATGTGAAGTCCTTGATTTTAATGCACAACATTGATGTTATGCATCATGAGCGTAACATGGGTGAATGTATAATAAGCACATACATGGATATGACGAGTAAGACAAAAGACAAAATAAAGGCTCGAAAAGGATTTGGCAGAGCTTTGTAACCCTCCAACTCTTGAGCTCTCCGAAAGCAGTGGTAAGCCACATGCTTCTTTCTGTCTTCGATCTAAAGAAAAGAAAGAAGTCATGAAATGGTTGAAAAGTTTGAAATTCCTAGATGATTACGCAACTAATCTTGAATGAGCCGTGAATGTGAAGACGGGAAAGCTCATTGGATTGAAAAGTCATGATTATCACATAATTATGGAAAGACTCCTTATGTTTCGCGGCTATTTTGATGATAAGGTGTGGAAGGTGCTAGCCGAGCATAGCTACTTCTATAGACAGCTATCGTGCTAAAGAAATCACGGTAGAGATGATGAATAAGTTGGAGAAGGAGATACCGGTACTGTTATGTAAGATGGAAAAAAATTTCCTCCAGGCTTCTTCAATCCAATGCAACATCTCCTTATCCATCTTCCTCTTGAGGCTAAAATGGGCGGTCCTGTGCAATATAGATGGATGTATCACATTGAAAGAGCACTTAGATATCTGAAGCCAATGGTTGGCAACCGAGCAAGGGCGGAAGGGTGCATCGCTGAAGCTTTTACCCTTAAGGAAGTGGGATACTTTTTAAGTGTTTACTTTGCAGAGCAACACAATGTAAATACTTTGGCGATGCGATACAATATGGATGAAAATCCACCTTGCAGCGATCTCTCTATTTTTGCAACGAAGGGCACTACTGTTGGTGGTAGTCGGAGCTACAATTGTACCGCAGATGAAAGAACGGTCGCTTTACTCTACATGTATGCTAATATAGATGGGATGGACAAATACTTTGAGTAAGTTTTTGTCCTAACATTGGTGCTTATCGACATATAATGCAACATTTATATTAATGAAAGTTTTTTCCGTCCTTTGAGCTCCACAACAAAAATTGGTCATATAGGTATCAACCTACGAGCAAACAAGTAGAAACAATGCGACGGGACGGAATAAATGGATGACCTAATTTTCTTTCCTGGTTCCGAGAATATGTAATGTTTTCTCATTAACTTATAACTTTTAAGAGATTATAAAGTATTCTTATAACTTCGTAATTTGGACAGTGCATGAAAGAGTCCGACGTCCATGAAGACTTGTGACAACTGCCTTATGGATTGGTTAAAGTTAGAAGCTATGGCCGATATGACATCAACGGGTTTCGATTTCGTACAACTGAATTTGAAGCTCTTCGTCCTCTTGCAGCAACATGTAATACTGGAGTTCTGACGAGGGCAATCGACTCTCAAGGCCACGAAACTAATTATTATGGGATTTCTTGAATTTATTTTTGCTAGAAATAAGGAACTTCAAGTCGTCTTCTTTGATTGTGATTGGTTTGACAACAAACACGGAACACGACAAAAAAAATTGGCATGGTAGAAGTCAAACACAATGAACGACTACGAGGCTGTGATACATTTGTCCTTGAATACCAAGTGGAGCAAGTGTATTATTTACCTTATCCATGTCAAAAGCTTAATGCTTGGTGGGTGGTACATAAGGTGAATCCTCGTGAGCGGTTATATACTCCAAGAGATGATGACTACCATGATATCAATGACATTGATGAGGTTTATCAAGAACAAGAGTTGCCAGACTCGTTTTCCGTCGGGCCTGGTGTCGAACTCGATCACTTGGTTGGCGACACTAACGATGAAGAGACTTCTAATATGCGCAAACAAAAATGGAAACAAAATACAAAACAAGATCGATGGTCTGGTTTGAGGAGTAGGGTTCGTGATGTCGATGAATTCTAAAACTGACTCCAAGTAACTTTTTCACTAAATTATTATAACTTCGTATATTTTCCTAGCATATTTATCAATTACTCCTTACAACAGGATGTCGTCAGAGAAAGGAAAAGGGAAGGTGGCTAGGGGCTTCCTTAGGGAGGCACGGGACACCCTTTTTAGGGGTAGTTCCTCAGGTGAGAGCAGACGCTCTCAGCTGTTGAGACACGGCCCGGACCTAGCGGATGTACCTGTGGCCTTACAGCGCATGAAGGTACATTTTCATTGGAAATTACGTTATCTTATATGTCACTTAGCAATTAACTATTCTTATCAATCCTTGTATTTTGCAGTGTGACTCGGAGTCATCTGAGTCAGAGTCAGAGGCTAGGGCGTCGACGCAGTCTTCGGGGTCGCCTATTTCTGCCACGGAGGTGCCTAACTTGGAGCCTTCGGGCTCCAGTGGTGAGCAGCCTTCCGGGTTACCTGACGTGGTCCCGGAGCAGAGGAGGCGGACGAGGAGGATGCACTTTGTGTCTCCTTCTACAGTTCCTATAGAGCAGATCACTATTCACCCGGTCGGAGACACGTAAGCAAACTATCAAATAATATTCAATTTTTAGATTCTTTTATTTGTGGGTATATTAATAAGTTCATGAAATCCTTGCAGCTCCTGGTACGACTGCCCGTTCACGGGTCAGGGGCACCACAAATAGGTGTCCAGTTGCATCGGGTCTTTAGTGCGTCTGCACTATCCCGCTGTGATCGACGGGGTCCTTGCGATGTCGTGGGACGACTACGCTCGTGTTTCCCATGAGGCGCACAACAACCTTCAGGGGGCTGTGTGGGCAGATTTTATGGTAAGTCTGCTTAATATAATTTTGTAAATTATTATTCTTCAACTTAATTCAATTGTTAATGCATATCTCTTCAATATTTGTTTTCTTATAGTTGAGGTACCATTTAGAGGATACGAGCCAGAGCATGTTGGACCATGCTAGAGCCGTGTTCAACAGGAACACACGGAAGCTTGTAACGCAAGCGTTATCGTATGCTCGTATTCAAGCCGTGAATGAGTACCTCAAGCAGCACCAGGAGTACCAGTCGGGGCCGTTTAGGAGGGCCTTAGACACTTACTTGACAAAGGAGCAGTATGCGGAGGTAAGTTGTTTGTGTTCAATTATTTTAATACTTAGTTATGTAAAAGGTATTTCAATGACATAATAAATATATGCAGATCAATATTTCCTGGCTAGAGGGTCGGCCCCAAGCGTACCGGGCTCTCTGCCAGATGTGGGCTAGCGGTGTTTTCATCGCTAAGTCCAGAAGGGCTCGTGGATGCATAGGTTCAGACTCAAAGCACTCCTATGGCCCCGATGTCCATGTGCATTTAGCTAAAAGCATGGTAAGAATATAACCCTTCTTTGTATGTCTTTAAAATATAATTAGCATACTAACACATATCTACAGGAGCACAAGACCGGTCAGGTACAGACCGACACTGCCATCTAGAAGCGGGGTTGTAAGGACCCATCCCAGCCTAGAGAGTGCAGTCAGGTCGCGGCCGACCGACTGGTAAGTTACCAAAACTTATCAATTCAAATATTACTAATTTGTTGTTACTAATACGCAATTTTACCCCTTTTAGGAAAAGGATGGGCGAGAGGCCATGAGGATACACGGCGAAAGGTATGATTGGGAAAATGCGCCAATCAACCCTCAAGCCATTTACGCTAGCGGAGGCAGGAAGGCACATGAACGGTAAGTTGGTCATTTTCTATATTTCTGTAAAAACTTGCTTATTCTAATTATTATTCTTTTATTTCTTTGTATGTTTGCCATTTTCGATGGAGTTGTCGACTCGAGGTTTGCGCGACCATTGATCATCACTTCATCGATCGAGGGTTCCTCCATCGGGCATACAAGTCATCGTCCCTCACAGAGCTAGATAGAGGAGCTCCTTAGGGAGAGAGAAGGGATCCGTAGAAAGAGGGAGGAGCTCCAGAGGGAGAGGGATCTAGCCCGTGCCGCATAGGGGCAGCAGGCCGCCTACATGGCAAACTATATGGCTCAGATGCAGGCGGCGATGGAGGTAAGTATTTGAATATAAATTAATTTTAATTGCCAACATTGCATTAGTTTATTTGTTTTAATATTTTTCAATTACAGGCCTTAGCTCGATAGAGTGGGCAGCAGATCCCAATCCCGACATGGCAGGCGTCAGATTTGGCCCCGCCACAAGTGCCCCCACCACATGCACATTCAGATGTCCAGGTAATGTGTTTTTTATTTGCCATTTTCTAATCTAAGAAAAACTTAGTGTAGTTGAGCGGAGAGAGTGAGAGTGAGAGGGGAGAGGGAAAGAGTGAGAGTAAGAGATAGTGGTAGAGAGGGGGAGGGAGAGATAGTGTGAGTGAAAAGGTAAAGAGGGAGGGAGAGAGAGACGGAGTGGTAGAGATAGGGGGTATGAGAGAGAGGTAGTCACAGAGAGAGGGGGAGGGAGAGGGAGAAAGTGAGAGTGAGAGGGGGGAGAGGGACGGAGTGAGAGTAAGAGATTGTGGTAGAGAGGGGGAGGGAGAGAGAGTGAGAGTGAAAAGGGAAAGAGGGAGGGAGAGAGATACGGAGTGGTAGAGATAGGGGGTGAGAGAGAGAGTGAGTCGTAGAGAGAGTGGGTGGGAGAGAGGGAGGAAGAAAGTGAGAGCGTGGGGGAGGAAGAGAGAGGGAGTGAGAGTAGTGGGGAGAGAGCCGTACAAGCTCAAACACACTTTATCTATTTATTTGAATTGCAGAGATTGACAACGGAGGCTCAAACTCCACCGCCACAGCTACCGGCACTGGGAGGAGGTCACGGAGACGGATTCTTTGGCTCCGGAGCAAGTGGAGGAGTGATTGGATCCGCGAGTGGAAGGGGTAGTGTTTAGTGAGCGGATCTCTTTTATGTTTAATATTTTGGATGTTTTATGTTTTGGATGTTATATAAACTGTTATGTGAGCTGACCATCGTGTCAGGTTATCCTAATTTGTTTTTCTAAAAAAATTGAAAACCTTATTTACGACGGACGGTACCCTGGCCATCATAAGTAAGGCGCCCAGCCCGCCACGTGGCGTGGCAATGGGCGACGGCCATTTACTTACGAAGGCTGTTCCCAGCCGTCGTAAGTTAGTTATTTATGACGGTAACCATCGTACATAAAATTATTTACGACCAAACACTTGAAACAGCCAGAAACCATCGTAAATAACATAAAACCGTCGTGAATAACTAACTTACGACGGTTTTCTGTTATTTACGACAGTTTCTGGCCGTCATAAGTGTGCCACATTCCTGTAGTGCATGGGGTCGGTTTGGACCAGTTTTGGCCGGAATATCCCGCGCGACGGCGGCTGCGGCGGCTAGGGTTCCAGCGATGTCGTTCTCGCGCTAGGATGCACCAAATTGGCCGGGGATTGGTCAGAAAGCAATGTGGCAACTCAAGAAAGCCAAAATGGACCCCGATCACGATGAAAAGGCCGACAACTATACCCTCAACGGTGAGCCGAGGTGTTTTTCACCGGTGGCAAGAAAAACGGATAGAACTTGGCCGATTCTCGATGGTTTTCATCGTTTATTCTTCAAGGATAGGTGCTAGGATGTGAGGAAGCTTCTTGCAAACTAGATCGATTGTTGGTTGCACGTGCAAAGAAAATTTAAGGGTAGACCAGGCCTTTGTGTGATGAACTAGGCTTCGGGAAATTACGAAATTCAGGCTAACGGTCGTAGCAAATGTTAAACGTCTTTCAGCTACACGTTATAGGCATGCAAATGAACCTCTTTCATGTAGGAAAGTGGAGATGAGAACGTCCGTAGCGTCCTGTTGACGGTGAGCCAAAACATGCTCCGCCGGTTTTACCTCGACACGTTGGCGGCGATCGTCAATTTGCGAGCAGCCAGAGCAAAGAACTTCGGAGTTGAGGTGGGAGAACAATAGAGCACGTCGTGACGCTTCTTTTCTGTGTTGGGAGCTCGAGCAACGGAGAGAGCCCCAGGCAGGAAGCTCGCGCCGGCAGCTGCTCCGCTCGGTGGCGTGCGCTGAGAAATTCCCGGGAGTTGGTTGCAATGTAGAGGCTGACATGTGGGGTCCACAACACTTCAATTTTTCCTCTTTGTGCTTTGAGATTCCCACAAAACCTTTGTCCAAAATTCACCAAATTTGGAGGGTAACCCAAAAAGAATATGGGGAAGTCAAATCTGAAATATGATTTTGAAATTGACCAAGTTTTGTTCAGATTTAAATTCAAAATTGAATTTAAATGCTCCCTCAATTATTCCTTTGAATAAAGAGTATATGAGCTCCAAAAATTACAAATTTGGAAAATAAGCTATTTGATACATATGAGATTCATTGGTTGATTTAATTGTAGTCCGTGGTACAATTTGAACATGAATCATTTTCAAATAGCTCAATTGAGGTTTAAATTTCCCCACTCTCTTCATAGGGGTTGTTTACATGATTTTAAATCATGTAGTGAAGTTCACTCCTCATGTTAACATGTGTTAAGCATGACTTAAATAAATTTTTTTAACTCCCTCACATGTCCATTTTGTATTCATCATTTTATGTGACACAAAATAATCCTTCTTCTCCTTAACTTTGCTTCATAAGTTGAAATACAACTTCACAAAAGTTTAGGGCTGTTACAGATATGGGGGCAAGTAAATACTCGTTGGAAAGATACTGTAGTTAACTTTAATTTTTGTATTCAACTTGAGTTATGAAAATGGCAAGTACTAGATCAAAATCTGGAATAAGTAGAAACTGGTCAGTTCTGGGCAGAGAAATGAGCAGTTGAAGTCATTTGAGAGATTGTTGTACCTATGGGGGTTTTATTACGCCCACTTGTGTATGACATAATCATGAGTTATTATCTTCAAGTAGTAAAAGATTTGTGTATTTTACATACTCAATTTCTTTTTACTAGTGATCATGCTTGTCTCATATTCAAAATAAATGTGTACTATATGTGATGACAAAGCGATATTAACTTCTCGTAGTGACCAAATATGATTGAGATGAACTTCCAAAGAGGAAGTCCATCAATTTGGATTTCACTATTGTGTACTTGGTCTGGTAATGGTGTAACTTGTTCAAAGTTATTACATTATCCATGTAACACCCTACTTTGCAAAAAAAACCTAACCCACCCCTAGCCCCCACACCCACTCACCCCACTCTATCCCGAGCCCCGAACTCTCCACGCACCCTGACCTCCTTCCCCACTGCACCGCGCCTCCTCCCCGAGCGTCGCCCATCTCCCCCGCTCCTGCTCCCGTGCCCCAAGCACCGCCACCTGCCGCCTCTTACCCCTCCGGTCCGGCGCCCATCCTGCCGCCTCTCTGAATGTAGACTAGAGGGGGGTGAATAGGCTCTTTGAATGTTTTAATGGTTCCCTGAAACACTTAGCAAACGGATCAATTCCAGGTAGGCCAGACTAGTCCGGTATGGTGCAGACTAGTTCGGTAGTATTTATGCAGCGGAAAATAAAAGACAACTCAAGTGTAATGAAGTAAGAAACAGCAAATATCAATTTTAACTCAAGATGTCGATGTAAATCAAATGAGTACTAGCACCCCTAATTAATAATTGACAGAAGATTAAGAAGACACGAGACAAGGTTTTTATCCCGAGGTTTGATTCCACCCAGGAATCTATGCCCCTGTTGAGAAGTCCACCAAGGACCGGGTCTTCACCAACCCTTCCCTCGTTGAATCGCCACAAAGGCCGATTCAAATCCACAACCACACACAGGGGCAAATGATCGTACGTGGGGCGTTCTCACAATTTGAGTGCTCCCACAAGATTACAATGAGTAACTCCTCCTCCCACACACACACAGAGAATAATGATCAGCAGTTGTGTGAGAGCAAACAAACCAAGAGCTCAATATCGAGAAGAATGATTCTCTACTTGATCCAATCTTTAATCCTCAAAGTTGATCTTTTTAGGCTTAGAATGAGTGGAGAGAAGTATTTTTGTACTCTTTGGGGCGTGCGACGGCGCTAGCGTTCGTCTCTTTTTAATGTGTGGTCGTGCACCTCTATTTATACAAAGTTTCCAAAAGTCCTGGAGGCCGGACTAGTCCGCTCTGTTCATCGGACTAGTCCGGTGTGCCGTGTACAATTCACGTGTGGCATGCGGCACAGTGGAAACCCTAATTTAAAGTGGTTACAGAAATTTGAATGGACTAGTCCGGTCCACGAGCGGACTAGTCCGGTGCAAGGTGAATGCCGGTTCCAGAGAGTTGAACGGACTAGTCTAGTTTCTGAGCGGACTAGTCCGGTGCACCGTGTTGCGAAGCAACAGAGAGTTGAACGGACTAGTCCAGTTTCTGAGCGGACTAGTCCGGTGCACCGTATTATGAAGCAACAGAGAGTTGAATGGACTAGTCCGGTTTCTGAGCAGACTAGTTCGGTGCACAGTGAGTGATTAGGATATGTTTTAAGCCCTTACCCCAATGCAAAGGCTTTTGAGCCCTTTGGATGTGTCTCTCACACACATCCTATACAAGTAAGTCTACATTGCGCTTGGTTCATGGATCTGTCCTTTTCCTTTTTCTTCATCACTTCATTTTTCACTTTTTGAGTGCACCAATCCTACCTTACACGAGTTAATCTGCATTCATCTTAACAAGTTCATTATGATCTCAATTCATTCGTCATCAATCGTCCGAAACCCACAAAGGAATGCCTAGATGCACTTTCAATCTCCCCCATCAATATTGATTAGGCATCACACATCCAAAGGAGTTTGAAATAAAAAGTACATGAAACTTAAAATACATATCCATGATCACTAGTCCTTAACATTCACAAGAAGATAAACCAAATAAGATTAATCTCAATCTCTCCCCCTTTGGCATCAAGGCACCAAACAGGGAAAATTGAGTGGAATCACTCATCGCCGCTCTCTCCCTCACTCTTGGTCCTATCTTCATCTTCGTCTTCATGACCATGCCGAGGAGGAGGAGCGGAGACACCTGCAAGCCCAAAAGACCTAAACTCTTGTTCAGTGAGTGGAGCCATCTCAGTGAAGTTTTCTCCAGAGTCTTCCAAAATCTGTGGTGATCCAACTGGCTCAATATCTAGCTTCTCACAGATGGCTTTGATGTTGGCCTTCGTGTATCTTTGATATCTCTTTCGGGCCAAACTCTCCTTGTGTTGCTTAACTTCAATTTCGACAGCAGCCAAAGATAGAGGAGATCATCTTGAGCATACCACTGGAGGACTCTCTAGAGGGTGGAGGAACAGGAGTAGGTGTAGCATCCGACGCCCTTGAGCCTTCATGACCAGAGGGAACAGTGTAGACTGTAGGCTTCTGGGGCTTGTGTGACGCCCTCAATTCTGTGGAAAACCACGGAACCGAGAACTGATGCATATGTGTGCCCAGGATGTTCATCACACATATACACATCATCCACAAACTGAATTTCAGAATATATATGACCACGAATAACAGAGTTTATTACAATGTCTCATGAGTCTTGGACTCATGCTCACAGTGGAAGTCTTTATTCTAGCAGCGGAAGTCTTCTAACTAATGTGGAAGCAATCTAAGAAGCAGCGACTCCATCTCTACTCCATCCCCACAGGCAAGGTTGAGGACAGATTACACGCCTAATGCTCCACCTGGTCTTCATAGTAATCTTCTCCTATTGCTGATGATGAAATAATAATGCAGGTTTAAGTACAATGATGTACTCAGCAAGTGTGGGAAAATATGATATGTAGCTCACAACAAGGTAGGTATAAAAAGGCTCATTGCAGAAAGCAAAGTTATTTATCAAAACCACGATGAAACAGCAACTTAACTTTAAGTGAATGTAATCCCAACCAACATACCTCCATTACGTTCATCACTTACCATGTCTCAACCAGACATTAATCAATTTCATTCTTGCTCACGAATACCTTCTCGTATTTGCTACCATCTCACGAATACCGTCTCGTATTCTCTACCATTTCATCTCATAAACAAATCTATCTCACACCGAGACCAATCTCGTTGCCATGACTCAACAGTCATGTAACCAAATCTTATCACCCAGACTCAACAGTCCCGAAAACCAAACCAAAATGAAACCATAACCAAAACCATCCAAAACCATCCCAAAATAACCATCCAACTAATCATGGAAGTTGGCCAGGCGCTCGTGACCGTAAGCTCGGCTATCATGATAGTTTTAAGACTCTGCAGAGATTGCACCTCTTTACCCGCAAGATTGTGATTTCGTCACCCGTCGGCGACTGCAGAACCTCCATTTTACCAGTACACAACCGTTGGTGTATGGCCAAGAGATCACAAAATAGCCTTTACAAAGGGGCTACTAGATGTATGGAATCACTATGGTTTCACCGGCAAGCTAGAATCTCCAATTCTCCCACCCACGGCCCCCCTCTTGTGCCATGCAGTTCCTAGGGCAGTCCTCACTCGACTCACATTCCCCGCGCCTTCCACGGTCCATAACAATCTAGCAACTTACCTAATTACTCAGCTAAGCCGCACCCATACTTGGCCTTGTGGTGGCACTGTTATCCTGGCATGTGCTCGCATGAACCGGTCCTTAGATATACGGCAAGTAAACCACCATCTCATTCTACCTCATTCACAAACCTAGGCTTGCCTAGATCTCCCTCCAATCCATGTTCATTAACAACATCAGTTTCTCATTATCATTACGAGTACAGTTAGCTAGACATATCTATCTCGCTTCCCAATCCCATGGACTCAGCGAAGCATAAAAGCAAAAACCATACCCGACTCATAAATTTTCCAGGCGACAAGGGTGGTTTAACCAAAACTAGTAAACTCCTATAAAAGGTTTCCCATCATGTTTGACTCAGCACACACACCTTTTCGCAAAACAAAACAGTTTCCCAAAACATAGGATCAATATGGTCAAGGGACACTTGCCTTGTTCTGGTTGTTCCGGTTGCTCAAAATCTTGTTGTTGTAGTCCGTCGTAGGTAGCTCCCTGAGCTTGTCCTTCTATACACGATCATGCACATACAAGATTTACAACAATCAATATCATGCACAAACCTTAACTAGATGCGATGATGCATATGCATGCTATCCTATGATCAGTTTCAACGTGTTCTTGCATGGTTTTCATGTGTTTTACGATGAACAGGGGTGTTCGGATCAAATGTGGACGTGGTTATGATCTTGACTCTAGATCAAACCGATCAACACGAGATCTGTCCACGAAAAAGCTTCTGTTCGAAAGGAATTCAAAGAACGGATGCAAAGAAAATGCGACGATGTCGTAAGGTGGTATTGGAGACATACCTTATGTTCTTCTTAGTCTCGGGGTCCTTCTCTGTAACACCCCAAATTTTGATTCAAAACCCAAAACCATGTTCAGAGGGGAATTTAAAAATTTTTGGACGTGTTGCATGTTTTGCAAAAATTCAAATTCAAACTGGAATTCAAATTATACTCAAAACAGAAAAGAAATGGAAAAAGAAAAAGGAAAACGGGAAAAAACTGGCCAGTGGGCCGAAACCGCCAGCCGGCCCAGCTACCCCCGCGCCAGCCCGCCCCCGCGCGCGCCGCGCTGCCTCTCACCGACGGGTGGGACCCACATGTCATCCCTAACCCCGCGACCCCGGACTCTCTCCCGCGCGCGCGATCGCAACCGATCTGGAAACCGCGTCCCGCAGCCGAATTCCGGTCCCAGAGGACTCCAACTCGATCACAACAGACCCACCGCCCTCCCCCGGCTATAAAAACCCCCGATCCGATCAGTTTTTCCCACGCGATCGCCGATTTTCACTCCGGTGAGCACCGAGACTTCGCCGGTGAATTCTGGCCGATCTAAGCTCGGAAACTTTGATCTAACTCGCTGGTTTTGATCCACCGCCTCCGGGGAACTTTGCAGGTGCAGAAAACTCGGAGAGTTACGGTGCAAACACAGCGCCGACGAGCTTCGCCGTGGTTTTGCCTCGGACCTCGCCGCCGATCACTTTCCAAGACCCCCGAGCTCGAGAAAACCCCCGAGGTGAGATCCCTGACCTCCCCTCTACCGATCTAGGCCATAAGATCACAGTTCTAGGCAGAATTCTCGAGGATCCGAAAGTTTCCAGCGAGATCGCCGCTCCCCGCCGCCGTGCGCCGCCGGCAGCGCCGCCCGCGTTCGATCAGAGCGACGTGGCCGCATGTGCGCCGTTTATTTTAAATCGCACGGTAGACTTTAAAACCCCGCGTACCGGTTCGATCTTATAATCTCAGCCGTCGGTTTAAAATCGGACGGTCCACGTCGACCCCGCGTTATAAAGACTGGAGTTCTTACGTGCTACGCCCTGGGGTTCTCTGGAATTGAGAGCTAGCCCCGGAAACTTCAGATCTAGCCCCTGGAACTCTAGAAAATCATGTAAATCCATTTGAAAAATCAGTTTTAACCCTGGACTTAATAGAAATTAGGAAAAACACCTCTGATAAGTGTAGATAGACCCCTGGAAATTATGAAAATAATATTATAGACCCTGTAATGGGGTGAATTCATTATTTTAGCCTTGTTTAGTATTTAATTTAGAAAATTGAATATGTAACTAGTGTTTAAAAATTAAAAGGGGGACAAACATAATTGTCAAAATTAATTAAAAACTTTCTCAGTACTTAGAAAACTTTGGAGTGAGATAAAAATATATTTTTGGGCTGAAATAAATCTGTTTTATCTATTATTCACATTTTATTAGTATAGGGACACATTTTTAAGTAAAGAATAGTTAAAGAAAAATAGGGAAAATAATTATGAAATAGTATACATCATAAGCCATGGTCAAAATATGATTTTAAATTATTTAGGACCAGAACCTAATCTGTTTAGGTGATGTGTATTACTAATTTAATAATAAAATACACAATTATGCATAGAAATATAAATCTGAAAAATATAGCAACTAGTAAATGATAAATGGAGTTTCTAAAATACAAAGAATTCAGTTTAGGGTTGATAGAAATTGTGAAGGCACATTGTATGCAAGTATAAATGTGGAAAAAAATAGGAATCATATATATACATGGTTAAAAGTGCATGCAAGCCACAACTTAACACACATAAAGTAACCACAACACATATAATGGTAAAGAACTTTTATAAATATGAATGTGTGGTTTGTATGAAGTGTAAGTGTGAATTATGTCTTATGGAATGTTTTTTTTCTTTTGCTATGTGTGATGGTATGAAGTAGAACCTGTTCAAGAACAAGTTATTCATTTCCAAGACCAGGAATACCCATTTCAAGAGCAGCAAGAAGGAGGCAAGTGTCCTTGACCACTTTGATCCTATGCTAGGATGTGTAGATAGAATTATTTGCATTGTCAAATGAAATATGAAACCCATGCTAGAAAAGTTTCCCTAGAATTGCATTACCTTGTTTCCTTGTAGCTTGGGTTGGGATTTATTTTGTCATGTCATTTATTTACATGCATATGCTTAGCCATGCTTAGAATGGATATTTGGGATATGAGATCATCAGTTTATTATACCATACTCTTGAATGAGCTATTGTGAGTTATGTAGAGGTAGGGATCAAGGCAAGTTGGATGTTTTGGTTGTGTGCTGGGTGCACGAGACTTGGGTTTGTGTTTAGTACTTGCCTTGATCCTAAGGACCGGTTCATGGAGCATGTAACCCGGCTTTACAGTGCCAACCACATGCTGAGATGGGGCAGCTTGGCCAATTAATTAGGTGTATCCCCGGCGTAGTATGGGTGTGTTGGATGGTGCGGGGAGTAGGTGTCAGCTGGACTACCATATGAACCGCAAGGCTCAAGAGGGGGCCACTGCAGCGGGGTTGGAGCCTCTTGTATGCTGTTAGGGGTGAAACCTCATTGGGCCCACGCTCGTCGGGAATCCCTTTGTAAAGGCTTCGTAGTGATCTCTTGGCCGCACACCTGGGAAGTGTGAATGTGGATCGTAGCCACTGGCATAATGGAGGTTCTTTTAGTCCACCCGGCAACGGGGGATGAAATCACTACTTGTGGGTACAGTGGTACAAACTCTACAGAGTCAAAACTGTCTTGACAGCCGTGCTCACGGTTAAGAGCGGCCTGGACTTATTCATGATTAGAGGAGTGAAGGTTTTTGGAAGTTGTGGATGTTAAGCGGGGAGCTTAACATTGGAAATAATGTTATGGTTATTGGATTATGATGATGGGATGGGAGATTGGGACCATTTCACCTGTGTAGTAATGAAGGTGCTTAATAAGCTAAGGTGATAGGTATTAATTGCGTAGTGCTTTAACCATGAGTTCAACCTCTCCTTGTTCTAGCCATGCATGATATAATTTTCCCACACTTGCTGAGTACCATTGGTACTCAACCTTGCATATTTGTTGGTTTATATTGCTGCTCAGGTCAAGATAATGAGGTGGTGTATAATGACCAAGATTTTGGACCCGAGGAAGGTTTTTAGGTTCATGAAGACCCCCGGGCAACGCCTGTGATGGAGCCCTAAAGAATAATATTCCACTGCTAGTTTATTTACTTGTGATGAACTTATTATTGTCCATCGAGACATTTACTATGTAAGACTTACTTATATTCGACACCTGGCTTGTAATAAATGATGCTTCACTATTTGTCATCACATGTATGAGAAAATGATCCTGGCATACATGTGAGATTCACTTGGTTGTTCTTCGGAAAAACCGGGTGTGACATAGGTGGTATCAGAGCCAAGGTTGCCCGTAGGAACGTGGACCTAGGTAGAAATGGACGTATTTAAGGGCCCTATTTTCTTAAAAACTATTTTCCAAGGTGTGGATGGAAAAGTGTTATTAAAGGAGTCATTTTCTTCATCTTACCCCAACTTTCATTCAAAACAGGATTTTTGTTTGAGAATTTATCTAACCTAATTTTAAATTCTTTTTGTTTTAGATGGTTCGCATGATTCGCACCGCTCATAAGTCCACAGGAGGGAGAGTTCCCGTAGTTGCCCTTGCCGAAAGAGAGGAGAGTCGTCCAGTGACGTACCTTTCCTACGGATTGGCAGTAGGAGACTTGTTGCGCCGTCTTCGGCGTATGCTCGAAGCCGCCGGCAATACGGGCAAGCTAATCATCCACTATAACTCCACCAGGACCATCCGTGAGAAGAGGGAAGAATGGAGTTCGGAGATGAGGATTATACACGAGAATCAACTGCTTAAGATTCACCACTCCCCAGCTTGTCGAGCAACACAAGTTGACGCGGAGAAAGATGTCACCTGGGAGGCCATCACCTGCCAGAGTCACATCTATCGTCGCCACTTGGATAAAACTGAGTACATGTATGTCCTCCAACGTGAGAGTGGTACCACGGAGTATAAGTACCCACCGGTGCAGCAAGGGACTTCCCATGAGCACATGGACTTGTGCTTGGAGGATGCTGCTATGCTCAGCACTCGACTGCAGGAGTGTCAACAATAGCTTCAGGATGTCCGAGACACCCTGAAGGAAACGGAGGCGTTGCTGCGAGCTTGTTAAAGGTGAGAGAAAGAGGAGATGGGAATGAACTGTGTGTCACTGTGAGTGATCCATGGACTCCTGACTCCCCGGATCGCCGAGCAATCAAGCGTCGTCGCACTTCTCCACCAGCAGCCTCCCCACCCAAAGCAGAGTCAGAAGGTAGCCGAAATGAGGAGGAAGATCCCGAGGAGCCAGCTCAAGAGGACGAGTAGTGTAGAGTCTTTCCCCTAGCTAGCAAGAGGTCGAGTAGTCGAGTCGTTACGTAGTTAATGGTGTGATGATGCTTGGTGTGTGACGTGAGTTGTGGAAGCCATGAGCAATTGTCCACATCCTCGTCTTCAGATTGTTTTGCTTTGGTGTGTGAACCCACAGGAAATAATAGTGCATTCATTTGGTGTGAGATATAAACCCTCGTAAAATTTTAACAAAGCCTCAACACCTCGAAGTACCAACAAATGAAAGTAGTGAGATGATACTAAATGGTATCAAATTAACATTTGTTGATTCTGCCAGATGGCCGGAAGAGGAAAAGGACGTGCCACCAACCCCGCCAACAACAACGATGAGGCATGCAACCCTCATCTTTCTGGAGGCCAGGACAGGGGTGGTCGTCGTGAAGAAGTTGATCCTCTCCACCAAATGCTGGAGAATCAAAATCAGCTTATCCAGAACTTGACTCAAGTGTTGGCCAACTTGCATCAAGTTCCACCTACACAAGCTGCACCACGCCAACCAAGGTTGAGTGAGTTCCTAGGGACTCAACCTCCAAAGTTTGCAAGTGCTGCTGAACCTCTGGAGGCAGATGATTGGCTGAAGACCATTGAAAGTAAGATGAGGATAATACAATGCCAAGGGTATGAGAGGGTGCTGTTTGCCTCTCATCAATTGCATGGACCTGCTGCTGATTGGTGGACCGCCTACGTGGCCGCCCATCATGACCCTGAGAACATCACTTGGGAAGAGTTCAAGCGTAGCTTCCGCAACCATTACATCCCAAGAGGTGAACTCAAAAACAAGAGGAAGGAGTTTTTGGGACTGCAGCAGGGAAACATGACGGTGAGGGAATACCTCACTAAATTTACTCAACTATCCCATTATGCTCCACGAGACATAGAGACTGATGAGCAGAAACAAGATTGTTTCGTGGAAGGACTTACCGCAGAGATGCAGTGTGCCATGTCCTCCAATGAGTATGAAAGTTTTCAAAAGATGGTGGACAGAGCATTTGTGGTGGAAAGGAAGCTAAAGGCCCTGGAAAATGAGAATAAGAGGAAGGCGGGGTGGTCACATCAGGCCTCAGGGAGCAACACCCGCCCACGTATGATGCAGCAACCTACGGGGCAGACGAGCCGTGCTGCGGTACCCTATTCAGCACCAAGAGGGTACAACCCAAACTACAGGCCTCCTGCAGCCCCAGCACAGCCGCAACGTCAGTTTGTGCAACAGCCTCGCCCCGCATATCCACCTCGACCAGCAGTGCAAGGACCCCCGAACCAACCCCAAGACAACAAGGGCCAAGCATCTAAGGTTGGGGTGCAATGTTTTAGCTGCGGTGAAGTGGGGCACTACGCCCATAAGTGCCCTAAGAAGAAGCCTGCGCCGCCACAACAGCAGAATGTAGTGAGAGGACGGGCGAACCACGTCACTATGGAGGAAGCACAAGAGGCCCCCGACGTGGTAGTTGGTAAGTTTCCTGCCAATTTACACCTTGCAACTCTGCTGTTTGATTCTGGTGCTACCCACTCGTTCATTGCTCAAGGGTTTGTTAAGAAGCATGACCTAGCAACCACACAAATGAACCATATGCTAGCTGTAAACTCTCCAGGCGGAGAAATAAGGACAAGACAAGTATGTCCCAAAGTGAGCCTAGACATTAATGGGGTAGTATTCACGGCTAACCTCATAGTGATAGATTCACAAGGGATAGATATTATTTTGGGTATGGATTGGTTGACCAAACATAAAGGAATTATCCATTGTTCGACCAGAACGGTGGAACTAACTCACCCCAGTGGTACCAGAGTAAAGTTCATAACAATACACGAGCCTAGGAGGGACATTAAATTAAATCAAGTGGAGGTGAAAGTTGAGGAAATCAGGACCATCAGGGAATATCCAGATGTTTTTCCGGAGGAGTTGCCAGGTATGCCTCCCGACCGCGACGTGGAATTCGCAATTGAGCTAGTACCGGGAACAGCCCCGATATACAAGAGACCTTATCGAATGGACTCCAAGCAGCTAGAAGAGCTCAAGGATCATTTGAGAGAATTGACGGAGAAGGGGTATATTCGCCCTAGTTCCTCACCATGGGGAGCTCCGGTGATATTTGTGCCCAAGAAAGACGGAACCCAAAGGTTATGCGTGGATTACCGTGCCTTGAATGAGGTAACCATCAAAAACAAGTACCCATTACCCCGCATTGAAGACTTGTTTGATCAGTTGAGGGGAGCTTGTGTGTTCTCAAAAATTGATCTCAGGTGAGGATACCACCAGCTCAAGATAAGGCAATCAGATATTCCCAAGACAGCTTTCGTATCTCGGTACGGACTGTATGAATACACTGTCATGCCTTTCAGGCTAACCAATGCCCCGGCATATTTCATGTATCTCATGAACAAGGTATTCATGGAATATCTGGACAAGTTTGTGGTGGTTTTCATAGATGATATTCTCGTCTTCTCCAAAGATGAAGAAGAACATGAGAAACATCTAAGGTTGGTGTTACAGAGGCTGAGAGAACACCAACTATATGCCAAGTTGAGCAAGTGTGAGTTTTGGCTGAAGAGAGTTCCCTTTTTAGGACATATAATCTCGGAGGGAGGAATCTCCGTAGATCCCGCCAAAATCGAAGATATCCAGAAGTGGAAAACCCCTGAAAATGTCGGGGAAGTTCGAAGCTTTTTGGGATTGGCTGGATACTATCGACGGTTTATTGAGGGATTCTCCAAGATCTCGAGACCTCTCACCAAACTGTTGGAAAAGGGAATCACATTCACCTGGACGCCACAGTGCGAGACGAGCTTTCAAGAGCTAAAGAAGAGATTGACAACAGCCCCAGTGTTGGTTATGCCAGATATGCAGAAGAATTTCACAGTGTACTGCGATGCCTCTGGAAATGGGTTGGGATGTGTTCTCATGCAAGAAGGACATGTCGTGGCATATGCATCCCGGCAGCTTCGGAAGCACGAGAAGAACTATCCTACACATGACCTAGAACTAGCTGCAGTGGTACACGCGTTGAAAATTTGGCGGCACTATTTGATGGGGAAGAGGACAGAGATATATACGGATCATAAGAGTTTGAAGTATATATTCACACAGCCAGATCTCAACCTCAGACAAAGGAGATGGTTAGAGCTAATCAATGACTTTGATGTGGGCATCAACTATCATCCCGGAAAAGCAAACGTCGTGGCCGATGCTTTGAGTCGGAAAGTGCAGGTCAATAAGTTGAGCTTGAAGGACATGCCTGCGGAATTGAAGGACGAGGTTATAAGGCTCAATCTATGTCTAGTAAATAGTGGTGAAGCCATCGCCATGGAAGTGGACTCCACACTTGAGCGAGACATACGCGAGGGCCAAAAGAATGATGAGAAGATACAAGAGATCAGACAGCTCATTAAGGAAAATAAAGCTCCTGGTTTTAGAGAGGATGAACAAGGAACGGTGTGGCACGGGAAAAGGATCTGTGTGCCAGAAGTAAAGGAGATCCGTGAATTAATTTTGAAGGAGGCTCACGATTCCAACTATTCCATTCATCCTGGGAGTACGAAGATGTACCAGGACCTCAAAGGCAGGTATTGGTGGTATGGCATGAAGCGAGATGTCGCGGAACATGTTGCCCTATGTGACACATGTCAGTTGATGAAAGCAGAACATCAACGACCAGCGGGATTATTGCAACCACTCAAAGTGCCTGAATGGAAATGGGAAGAAATCAGCATGGATTTTGTTGTGGGATTGACTAGGACCCAATCCGGGTATGATTCAATATGGGTCATTATTGATAGGCTAACCAAGGTAGCTCATTTCATTCCGGTGAAAGAAAGCTACAGCGGATCCAAATTGGCAGAATTGTACATGTCAAGGATTATGTGTTACCATGGAGTGCCAAAGAAGATAGTGTCGGACCGAGGGACACAATTCACCTCGAGGTTTTGGCAAAAGTTGCATGAAACCATGGGAACCCATCTGAACTTCAGCTCTGCCTATCATCCCCAAACTGACGGGCAGACGGAAAGAACCAATCAGATCCTTGAAGATATGTTAAGAGCATGTGCACTCAAAAACAATAGGAGTTGGGACAAGAACTTACCGTATGCGGAGTTTTCCTATAACAACAGCTATCAAGCTAGTATGAAGATGTCACCGTTTGAAGATTTGTATGGAAGGAAGTGCAGAACTCCCCTATTTTGGAACCAAACAGGAGAAAGTAAAGTGTTTGGTCCAGAAGTGCTACAAGAAGCTGAAGCGAAGGTGAGGGAGATTCGCAACAACTTGAGGATAGCACAAACACGCCAGAAGAGTTATGCTGATGTACGAAGAAGAGAACTCGTTTTCAACGTGGGAGACTATGTTTATCTCAAGGTGTCCCCTATCAGAGGACTTCGTCGGTTCAAGGTGAAAGGGAAGTTGTCACCTCGATACATCGGACCCTTTCAAGTGTTGGAAAGAAAAGGCGAAGTGGCGTACCAACTAGAGTTACCGGCTCATCTATCGGACGTGCACGATGTATTCCATGTGTCACAACTCAAGAAATGCCTGAGGACGCCTGAGGAGGTGTTACCCATGAATGAAGTGGATGTAGCTGAAGATTTGTCTTATGCCGAGCAACCATACAAGATTTTGGAGACAATGGAACGCCTCACCAGAAACAAGAGAATCCGGATGTGCAAGGTGCAGTGGAAACATCACTCAGAAGAGGAAGCTACCTGGGAACGGGAAGATGAACTCAAGGCACAATTTCCGGAATTGTTTTCTTAGAAACACCAATCTCGAGGACGAGATTTCTTTTAAGGGGGGTAGAGCTGTAACACCCCAAATTTTGATTCAAAACCCAAAACCATGTTCAGAGGGGAATTTAAAAATTTTTGGACGTGTTGCATGTTTTGCAAAAATTCAAATTCAAACTGGAATTCAAATTATACTCAAAAGAGAAAAGAAATGGAAAAAGAAAAAGGAAAACGGGAAAAAACTGGCCAGTGGGCCGAAACCGCCAGCCGGCCCAGCTACCCCCGCGCCAGCCCGCCCCCGCGCGCGCCGCGCTGCCTCTCACCGACGGGTGGGACCCACATGTCATCCCTAACCCCGCGACCCCGGACTCTCTCCCGCGCGCGCGATCGCAACCGATCTGGAAACCGCGTCCCGCAGCCGAATTCCGGTCCCAGAGGACTCCAACTCGATCACAACAGACCCACCGCCCTCCCCCGGCTATAAAACCCCCCGATCCGATCAGTTTTTCCCACGCGATCGCCGATTTTCACTCCGGTGAGCACCGAGACTTCGCCGGTGAATTCTGGCCGATCTAAGCTCGGAAACTCTGATCTAACTCGCTGGTTTTGATCCACCGCCTCCGGGGAACTTTGCAGGTGAAGAAAACTCGGAGAGTTACGGTGCAAACACAGCGCCGACGAGCTTCGCCGTGGTTTTGCCTCGGACCTCGCCGCCGATCACTTTCCAGGACCCCCGAGCTCGAGAAAACCCCCGAGGTGAGATCCCTGACCTCCCCTCTACCGATCTAGGCCATAAGATCACAGTTCTAGGCAGAATTCTCGAGGATCCGAAAGTTTCCGGCGAGATCGCCGCTCCCCGCCGCCGTGCGCCGCCGGCAGCGCCGCCCGCGTTCGATCAGAGCGACGTGGCCGCATGTGCGCCGTTTATTTTAAATCGCACGGTAGACTTTAAAACCCCGCGTACCGGTTCGATCTTATAATCTCAGCCGTCGGTTTAAAATCGGACGGTCCACGTCGACCCCGCGTTATAAAGACTGGAGTTCTTACGTGCTACCCCCTGGGGTTCTTTGGAATTGAGAGCTAGCCCCGGAAACTTCAGATCTAGCCCCTGGAACTCTAGAAAATCATGTAAATCCATTTGAAAAATCAGTTTTAACCCTGGACTTAATAGAAATTAGGAAAAACACCTCTGATAAGTGTAGATAGACCCCTGGAAATTATGAAAATAATATTATAGACCCTGTAATGGGGTGAATTCATTATTTTAGCCTTGTTTACTATTTAATTTAGAAAATTGAATATGTAACTAGTGTTTAAAAATTAAAAGGGGGGCAAACATAATTGTCAAAATTAATTAAAAACTTTCTCAGTACTTAGAAAACTTTGGAGTGAGATAAAAATATATTTTTGGGCTGAAATAAATCTGTTTTATCTATTATTCACATTTTATTAGTATAGGGACACATTTTTAAGTAAAGAATAGTTAAAGAAAAATAGGGAAAATAATTATGAAATAGTATACATCATAAGCCATGGTCAAAATATGATTTTAAATTATTTAGGACCAGAACCTAATCTGTTTAGGTGATGTGTATTACTAATTTAATAATAAAATACACAATTATGCATAGGAATATAAATCTGAAAATATAGCAACTAGTAAATGATAAATGGAGTTTCTAAAATACAAAGAATTCAGTTTAGGGTTGATAGAAATTGTGAAGGCACATTGTATGCAAGTATAAATGTGGAAAAAAAATAGAAATCATATATATACATGGTTAAAAGTGAATGCAAGCCACAACTTAACACACATAAAGTAACCACAACACATATAATGGTAAAGAACTTTTATAAATATGAATGTGTGGTTTGTATGAAGTGTAAGTGTGAATTATGTCTTATGGAATGTTGTTTTTCTTTTGCTATGTGTGATGGTATGAAGTAGAACCTGTTCAAGAACAAGTTATTCATTTCCAAGACCAGGAATACCCATTTCAAGAGCAGCAAGAAGGAGGCAAGTGTCCTTGACCACTTTGATCCTATGCTAGGATGTGTAGATAGAATTATTTGCATTGTCAAATGAAATATGAAACCCATGCTAGGAAAGTTTCCCTAGAATTGCATTACCTTGTTTCCTTGTAGCTTGGGTTGGGATTTATTTTGTCATGTCATTTATTTACATGCGTATGCTTAGCCATGCTTAGAATGGGATATTTGGGATATGAGATCATCAGTTTATTATACCATACTCTTGAATGAGCTATTGTGAGTTATGTAGAGGTAGGGATCAAGGCAAGTTGGATGTTTTGGTTGTGTGCTGGGTGCACGAGACTTGGGTTTGTGTTTAGTACTTGCCTGGATCCTAAGGACCGGTTCATGGAGCATGTAACCCGGCTTTACAGTGCCAACCACATGCTGAGATGGGGCAGCTTGGCCAATTAATTAGGTGTATCCCCGGCGTAGTATGGGTGTGTTGGATGGTGCGGGGAGTAGGTGTCAGCTGGACTACCATATGAACCGCAAGGCTCATAAGGGGGCCACTGCAGCGGGGTTGGAGCCTCTTGTATGCTGTTAGGGGTGAAACCTCAGTGGGCCCACGCTCGTCGGGAATCCCTTTGTAAAGGCTTCGTAGTGATCTCTTGGCCGCACACCTGGGAAGTGTGAATGTGGATCGTAGCCACTGGCATAATGGAGGTTCTTTTAGTCCACCCGGCAACGGGGGATGAAATCACTACTTGTGGGTACAGTGGTACAAACTCTGCAGAGTCAAAACTGTCTTGACAGCCGTGCTCACGGTTAAGAGCGGCCTGGACTTATTCATGATTAGAGGAGTGAAGGTTTTTGGAAGTTGTGGATGTCAAGCGGGGAGCTTAACATTGGAAATAATGTTATGGTTATTGGATTATGATGATGGGATGGGAGATTGGGACCATTTCACCTGTGTAGTAATGAAGGTGCTTAATAAGCTAAGGTGATAGGTATTAATTGCGTAGTGCTTTAACCATGAGTTCAACCTCTCCTTGTTCTAGCCATGCATGATATAATTTTCCCACACTTGCTGAGTACCATTGGTACTCAACCTTGCATATTTGTTGGTTTATATTGCTGCTCAGGTCAAGATAATGAGGTGGTGTATAATGACCAAGATTTTGGACCCGAGGAAGGTTTTTAGGTTCATGAAGACCCCCGGGCAACGCCTGTGATGGAGTCCTAAAGAATAATATTCCGCTGCTAGTTTATTTACTTGTGATGAACTTATTATTGTCCATCGAGACATTTACTATGTAAGACTTACTTATATTCAACACCTGGCTTGTAATAAATGATGCTTCACTATTTGTCATCACATGTATGAGAAAATGATCCTGGCATACATGTGAGATTCACTTGGTTGTTCTTCGGAAAAACCGGGTGTGACATTCTCCTAGCAAGACAGATCGTTGGGGCTCTCTTCCAGTGATCTCTCTCGACTGAACTCCGCCGAAGGTTTTATTCGGCGAGTTGGGGGTTAGGCTCTAAGTCGTCGGCTCAGGAGTTAGAAAAGAAGTTCGTGGTTTCGGCCAAAGGTTCTGGGTTCTATTTATAATCAGGAGGAGAAGAGTCCTAGTCTGATTGGACTTCGAATAAGAGTCCCATTCAAACTGTCGTTGAATCTTAACAACTTATCTTTAGTTTATTTGGTGCAGTAACATTGTCGAATTCATGTCGGTTTCCTCCTGTACCGGTATTCCCATGCGTACAAAAGCAAAAACCGCTCCAGAACTCGTTACCTCCGCGGTGATGAGCTCCGAAAGCTCCACGTGTCCATCGGGGCCTGGTCTCCCCCTTTCCGTAGAGACGAGCTCCGGTTGTGCCGCGTGTCAAGCGAGCGAAACCTCCCTCTTCTTCGGAGGTGAGCTCCATGTGCGCCATGTATCCTGGCGGTCGGGACTCCTCTCTATTCGGAGGTGGCTCCGCGCACGCCACATGTCTGCGCCGGACCTTCCCTCTGTTCGGAGGTGGGTCCGGGTGTGCCACGTGTCCTAACAGCACCAGACTTCCTTTCTTCTCAGAGACGAGATCCGAGGTTGATACGTATCCAACAGTGACGGACCTCCCGGAGATAAACTCCAGTGGTGACACGTGTCCAATAGAACCGGACCTCTCGGAGGTGAGCTCCGAGATCGACACGTATCCTGCGTGACTGGTCCTCTGATTTCCGCGATGACTAGCTCCTAAGGTGACACGTGTCCTGCGGGACTGGCCTCGCTTCTCTGCAGAGGCTAGCTCCAGGGGCAACACGTGTCCCACGGGGTCGGACCTCTCCCCCTTTGCGGGGATGGGCCCCGAGCCTGCCACGTAGCCAGTTTAGCGGCGGACCTCTCCCCACTTCGCAGGGATGAGCTCCGAACATGCCACGTAGCCAGCGGGCCGCGGGAGTTGTCTTCGGCGCTCTCTGGATTTGGCTCTTTTTGGCTATCTTTTTGATATTTTCTTTGTTTTTGCTTATTTTAAAAATGTTGTTCTAATGAAACATGAATACATCCAGAAATCAAAAATGAGGGTGTCACAAATCTACCCCCCTTAAATTGAATCTCACCCTCGAGATTTGTTAGTAGAGAATAGATGAGGGAATTCTGCCTTCTCGGCTGTTGGTTGGGCTGACTCGAACTCGATACGGGTTCCGTGTTCGTTTGTCAACTGCACGCTCCTTTCGGCACATTGGATTACTCCGTTGTGCTTACTTAGCCAATCCATTCCGAGTATTATGTCAAGCCCTTAGGAATCCAAAACAATGAGGTTGGCAAGGAAGTCTACCCCCCTTAAATTAAGGTTTACTTTCGGACATACTATATTAGTCCTCATCTCTCCACCGGGAGAACTAACCAACATAGTATATTTCAAGTGTGATATGGGTAGATTATGCTTGGAATAATACTTGGATGATATGAAGGAATGTGATGCTACAGAATCAAATAAAATGGTGGCTGGGTTGGAATTGGCAAGGAACATACCAATTACGACGTCCTCAGCCTGTTGTGCTTCCTCAGCAGAGACATGGTTCACGTTTGTGGCACCCTCATTTTTGGTTTCTGCATATATTCATGTTTGATGTAGAGAAAATATTTTAAAAGAAGTAGGAACAGAGAAAATTATCAAAAAGATAGCCAATAAGAGCCGAATCCAGTTTACCGATAGCGCCGAAGACAACTTACCGCGGCCCGCTGGCCACGTGGCGTGTTCGGAGCTCATCCCTGCAAAGTGGGGAGAGGTCGGCCGCTAAACTGGCTACGTGGCAGGCTCGGGGCTCATCTCCGCTAAGGGGGAGAGGTCCGACCCTGTGGGACACGTGTTGCCCCCGGAGCTAGCCTCTGTGGAAGAAGCAAAGACATTTCCGCAGGTCACATGTCACCTTCGGAGCTAGTCACTGCGGGAATCAGAGGACAAGTCGCGCGGGATACGTGTCGATATCGGGGCTTATCTCCGAGAGGTCCGGTTCTATTGGACACACGTCGTCACCGGAGCTTATCTCCGGGAGGTCCGTCACTGTTGGACACGTGTTTACCTCGGAGTTCGTCTCTAGGGAAAAAGGAAAGTCCGACGCTACTTGACGCGTGGCATTCACAGAGCTCACCTCCGAAGAGAGGGAGGTTCGGAATGGATACGTGGCACACCCGGAGCCACCTCCGGATAAGAGAGGAGGTCTCGACCGCCAGGATACGTGGCGCACACAGAGCTCACCTCCGAAGGAGAAGGGAGGTCTCGCTCATTTGACACGCGGCACAACCGGAGCTCGTCTCTGCAAAAAGGGAGAAAACCAGGCCCAGTGGACATGTGGAGCTTCCGGAGCTCATCACCGAGGAGGTAACAAGTTCTGGAACGGTTTTTGGATTCTGTACGCGTAGAAATATCGGTACAGAGGAGAAACCGACCTGAATTCCACAATGATACTGCACCAAATCGACTAAAGATAGGTTGTTAAGATTCAATCTGAATAGGACTCTTATTCGAAGTCCAAATCAGATTAGGACTCTTCTTCTCCCGATTATAAATAGAACCCAGAACATTGGCCGAAACAATTTCTTTTCCAACTCCCGAGCCGACGACTTAGAGCCCTAGCCCCAACTCGCCGAGAAAGCCATCGCCGGAGTTCAGTCGAGGAAGATCGCCGGAAGAGAGCCCCAACGATCTGTCTGATCAGAGAAAGACCCCGAGACCGAGAAGAACGTAAGGTAGGTCTCCAATACCACCTTACGACATCGTTGTGTTTTCTTTGCATATGTTCTTCGATTCCTTTCGAACAGAAGCTTTCTCGTGGACAGATCACTTGTTGATCGGGTTGATCTAAAGACATGGTCATCACCACGTCCACATCTGATCCGAACACCCCTGTTCATCATAAAGCCATGTAAGAACACGTACAAACCGATCTAATAAAACTGCATTATAGGATAACATGCATATGCATCATCACATCTAGTTTAAAGTTTGTGCATGGTATTGATTGTTATGAATCTTGTATGTGCATGATCCTGTATAGAAGGACAAGCTCAGGGAGCTGTCTACGACGAGCTGCAACAACAAGGTTTTGAGATCCACGAGCAACCGGAACCGCAAGAACAAGGCAAGTGCCCCTTGACCATATTGATCCTATGTTTCGGGAAACTGTTTTGTTTTGCGAAAAGGTGTGTGTGTGTGTGCTGAGTCAAACATGATGGGAAACTTTTTATAGGAGTTTACTAGTTTTGGTTAAACCACCCTTGTCGCCAGGGAAGTTTATAAGTCGGGTATGGTTTTTGCTTTTATGCTTCGCTGAGTCCATGGGATTGGGAAGCGAGACAGATGTGTCTAGCTAACTGCACTCATAATGATAATGAGAAACTGATGTTGTTAATGAACATGGATTGGAGGGAGATCTAGGCAAGACTGGGTTTGTGAATGAGGTAGCATGAGATGGTCGTTTACTTGCCGTAGATCTAAGGACCGGGTCATGCATGCACATGCCAGGATAACAGTGCCACCACAAGGCTAAGTATGGGTGCGGCTTAGCTGAGTAATTATGTAAGTTGCTAGATTGTTATGGACTGTGGAAGGTGCGGGGAATGGGAGTCGAGTGAGGACTGCTCTGGGAACTGCATGGAACAAGAGGGGGCCCGTGGGTGGGAGAATTGGAGATTCTAGCCTGCCGGTGAAACCTTAGTGAGTCCATACATCTAGTAACCCCTTTGTAAAGGCTATTTTGTGATCTCTTGGCCATATACCGACGGTTGTGTACTGGTATAATGGAGGTTCTGCAGTCGCCGACGGGTGACGAAATCACAAACTTGTGGGTAAAGAGGTGCAAACTCTGCAGAGTTCTTAAAACTATCATGATAGCCGAGCTTACGGTCACGAGTGTCTCGCCAACTACCATGATTAGTTGGGATGACGATTGGATATGGTTATTGGTTATGGTTTTGGATGGTTTGGTTTTGGGACTGTTGAGTCCGGGTGATAAGATGGGTTGCATGACTGTTGAGTCATGGCAACAAGGTTAGTCTCGGTGGGAGACGGAGTTGTTTTATGAGATGAAATGGTGGCGAATACGAGATGGTACTCATGAGATGGTAGCAAATACGAGGAGGTATTCGTGAGCAAGAATGAGGTTGATGACTGGTTGTGACATGGAAGGTAATGAGCAAAATGGAGGTATGATTGGAATTTTAATACATGTTGGGATAACATTCACTTAAAGATAAGTTGCTGTTTTATCATGGTTTTGATAAATAACTATGCTTTCTGCAATGAGCCTTTTTATACCTAACTTGTTATGAGCTTCATATCATATTTTCCCGCACTTGCTGAGTACATCATTGTACTCAAACTTGCATTATTATTCCATCATCAGCAACAGGAGAAGATTTCTATGAAGGCCAAGTGGAGCATTAGGCGTGTGATCTGTTCTCAACCTTGCCTGTGGGGATGGAGTAGAGATGGAGCCATTGCTGCCTAGAATTGCTTCCGCATTAGTTAAATTGCTTCCGCATTAGAATAAAGATTGGCCAGGCGCTCGTGACCGTAATCTCGGCTATCATGATAGTTTTAGACTCTTCAGAGTTTGCACCTCTTTACCCACAAGTTTGTGATTTCGTCACCCGTCGGCGACTGCAGAACCTCCGTTATAACAGTACACAACCGTCGGTGTATGGCCAAGAGATCACAAAATAGCCTTTACAAAGGGGCTACTAGATGTATGGACTCACTAAGGTTTCACCGGCAGGCTAGAATCTCCAATTCTCCCATCCACGGGCCCCTCTCTTGTGCCATGCAGTTCCCAGGGCAGTCCTCACTCGACTCCCATTCCGCGCGCCTTCCACGGTCCATAACAATCTAGCAACTTACCTAATTACTCAGCTAAGCCGCACCCATACTTGGCCTTGTGGTGGCACTGTTATCATGGCATGTGCTTGCATGAACCAGTTCTTAGATCTACGGCAAGTAAACCACCATCTCATTCTATCTCATTCACAAACCTAGGCTTGCCTAGATCTCCCTTCGATCCATGTTCGTTAACAACATCAGTTTCTCATTATCATTACGAGTGCAGTTAGCTATACATATCTATCTCGCTTCCCAATCCCAGGGACTTAGCAAAGCATAAAAGCAAAAACCATACCCGACTCATAAACTTTCCAGGCGACAAGGGTGGTTTAACCAAAACTAGTAAACTCCTATAAAAGGTTTCCCATCATGTTTGACTCAGCACACACACCTTTTCGCAAAACAAAATAGTTTCCCAAAACAGAGGATCAATATGGTCAAGGGGCACTTGCCATGTTCTGGCTGTTCCGGTTGCTCAAAATCTTGTTGTTGTAGTCCGTCGTAGGTAGCTCCCTGAGCTTGTCCTTCTATACACGATCACGCACATACAAGATTTACAACAATCAATATCATGCACAAACTTTAACTAGATGCAATGATGCATATGCATGCTATCCTATGATCAGTTTCTATGTCTTCTTGCATGGTTTGCATGGGTTTTACGATGAACTGTCACACCCGATTTCTCTAAAGAGCAACCGAGTGAATATCACATGTATGCCAGGATCATTTTCTCATACATGTGACGACAAATAGTGAAGCATCATTTATTACAAGCCAAGTGTTCGAATATAAAAAAGTCTTACATAGCATACATCTCGATGGACGATAATATGTTCATAACATGTAAATAAAGCAGAAGCGGAATATAAATCTTGTGGGCTCCGTCACAGGCGTTGCCCGGGGGACTCTGTGAACCTAGAATCCTTCCTCGGGACCAAAGTCTTGGTCATTAAACACCCCATCATTCTCTTGACCTGAGCAGCAATATAAACCAACAGAAAAGCAGGTTTGAGTACCGTGGGTACTCAGCAGGTGTGGGAAAGTTATGTCATGCATGGCTAGAGCAAGGAGAGGTTGAACTCATGGTTAAAGCACTATGCAATTATTACCTATCACCTTAGCTTATTAAGCACCTACATTACTACACAGGTGAAATGGTCCCGATCCCTCAACCCATCATCATTATGAAGTGAACATAGTCTCATCTCCAATGTTAAGCGTCCTGCTTAACATCCACAACTTCCCAATTCATCATCTTCTAATCATGAATAAGTCCAAGCCGCTCTTGACCGTGAGCACGGCTGTCATGACAGTTTTGACTCTGAAGAGTTTGCACCACTGTACCCACATGTAGTGATTTCATCCCCCGTTGCCGGGTGGACTAAAAGAACCTCCATTATGCCAGTGGCCGTGAACCACGTTCACACTTCCCAGGTGTGTAGCCAGGAGATCACTATGAGGCCTTTACAAAGGGATTCCCGACGAGCGTGGGCCCACTTAGGTTTCACCCCTAACAGCATACAAGAGGCTCCAACCCCGCTGCAGTGGCCCCCTCTTGAGCCTTGTGGTTCATATGGTAGTCCAGCTGACACCTATTCCCCGCACCATCCAAAACACCCATACTACGCCGGAGATACACCTAATTAATTGGATAAGCTGCCCCATCTCAGCATGTGGTTGGCACGGTAAAGCTAGGTTACTTGCTCCATGAACCGGTCCTTAGGATCCAGGCAAGTACTAAACACAAACCAAAGTCTCGTGCACCCAGCACCAACCAAATCATCCAACTTTCCTCGACCCCTACCTCTAAATAACTCATAATGTCTCATTCAAGAGTAAGGTAAACAAGTTGATGATCTCATATCCCACTTATCCCATTCTAAGCATAAGTGATATGAATGAATGACATAATAAAACAAATCCCAACCCAAGCTACAAGGAAACAAGATAATGCAATTCTAGGGAAACTTCCTAGCATGGGTTTCATATTTCAATTGACAATGCAAATAATTCTATCTACACATCCTAGTATAGGATTAAAGTGGTTAAGGACACTTTCCTTCTTCCTGCTGCTCTGGGATGGAAAGTCTTGGTCTTGGAAGGGGAGAACTTGCTCTAGGGCAGGTTCTACTCATGCCAATACACATAGCAAAAGAAAACAACAATCCTTAAGCCATAGTTCACACTTTCACTCATGAAAACCACACATACATACATATGGGAGTCATTCACATTTCTAAGTGTTGTGGTTACCCTAGATGTGTTGATTTTTTGCCTACATGCACTTTTAAACATATGTATATTATTTCTAACCTTTTGTATTCAGATTTCTATTTGCACACTATATATGAATTTCCAATTTGAACAAATTCTTTATATTTAATTAATACACTTTTTAGCCACAAGTGTGTATGAAAACTAATTTCCTACTTCAAATAGGTTTTCAGATCTTCTATGACACGACCCCACAGTCTTGTCGAGCCAGGATCATGCTGAGGGGTACTGCGTTGCACAGCACCGAATAACACATATCAAAGGTAAAAAACGGAAGCAAAACTTATATTACATAAAGTGGTTTATGAACATTTGTACATCAAAATAAGTCCAGTCTACACTCACGGGTGTAGACTATGCATCAAGTGCACGTTCAGCCCTTGAACGTGTCCTTGCTAGCACACACACACACACACACACACTAACTCTGCGGCGTGCACGGCTCCCACTCGACGGGGTTCCCCTCCTAGGGTTCCGTCTCCTCTTCGGGAGCCCCTTCCTCATAGAACCCTGCAAGTTTCAAACACAAGCAGTGAGCATGAAGGCTCAGCAAGACTGACCCGTCTCTTCTAAACATGGAACTTCTACATGAGGAATTGATAGGTTACATGAGGAAAAATCATTTGCAAGGACTCGCCTAATTAGTAAAACCTTACTTTCAAGTTTTAGCAGCAGGTTGTGGAGAACCTTACGCCAAGGCACATGAGAGAGCCGCAATCAAACAAGAAACGCATTTCTCTCATGTACTTTGCCCAAAGTTGAAAGGAACTTTAGTTCGCTCTAAACTACAACAAATCATTAACAATCAAAGTCCATCTTTCAATCAGCAACATTTTAACATGTAACTAGCCTGTTCTTTCTACGTCACGGTACAGTGAACAAGTGGTACTCACTGACCGTGAGGGACGGCGATTATAATCGATTTACACCTGCAGGGTTACCCGAATAACCCGTCACGTACGCCCGTACTCGATGTTGCCTACAACAACCATCACGGATGCTGTACGCAACTACCTTTCACCCGTCAGCCAAATGTTGAACCGGTCCAATCGTCCCGAGCAAGAGGTCTCTGCACGCGCATCTCAGTGCCGCCAGCCGATTTACACCTCGAGCTCTCAACCTACCCTCTGAACGACCAGCTATGCCTCAACACCCAGCTACCCGAGTTACATCGGTTTTCCGGTTACCATATAGCCGGTAGGTCTTCGGTACTGTTCTATCTTGTTCAATAGGCCCACACATGGCTCGGTCCTCAATCGACACAAACGGAGCTATAGCACACAGGCCCCAAAGTCCTGCTGCCCTTACTCTCCGCTCGGTCTCATTTTTCTTGCCATGTGTATCATGTGCTATCTCTACCCGAGTCGAGTGCCTCTAGCCTATGCTCGCGAGTAGTTCCAACTACTCGACTTATACCGAATCCTACACTATCTTAGCATTGCAGTAGCTAACGGGGTTTGCAATCCTAAACCCAAACCATGGTTTTCTTGGCTATGCAATTGGGTTTCCAAACAAGACTCTAATGCAAGGAATCATAATACTCAAGTAAGTGCTCAAAACAATAAAAATTTGTAAAAGGTTAATGCAAACCGTAGCTTGCCTTGCTGCTCTTGGTCGTAGGCTAGCTGCTCCTCTGGAGTAACGAAGTCTAGGACTTCGGTTTCCTCCTCGACCTTAGCGACTACATGATATACAAGTATATGTATTAATTTAAATGCATTTGATTGAACTTAAACTTCTGAAGTCTATAACTCTTACTAGACAGACTCAATGCCTGTGAAACTTTTACTGTGGCTTGATTACAACCTAAGTACAGACTTGGTCAAGTTTTAGTTGCAGCAAAGCTCATTTGAGCCCTCCACAATTAATTATGTACTTGAATTAATTGGCACTCTTAGGGTGTTCTAGGGATTTTCATGGAACAAACTATGACTTTCTGAAAACTAGATTTTCATATGGTTCTAATGGAGTTGGTCTCACTTAATTTGAAGGTTCCTAGCTAAAGATATGAGCTAAACAATTTCAGAGAAAATTACAAAAATGTTTGTGAACATTTTTCTATTTTGTCTGGAACAGTTTCACTAATCACACCATTAGGTAGATCAAATCAGCTCAAATGGATCTGAAATTTTTAAGGTAGTTCAGGGATATTTTGGTAAACATTCCAGCAAAATTTCAGAATTTTCCTCAAAGGGATTCTCCAGTTAAAATTCCAAACAGTTTAAACTTTGAGGAATTAATTCTGGAGAATTAAGGATTTTCATGAAGTGAAACTTGATTTGCTGGAAAGTGATCAGAGAGCTGAATCCAAAATATTTTGGTTCACTCGATTTGGAGCTCTCTAGCAAAAGTTATGAGGATTTGAAGTTTGAATGAAATCTGAAAATTCGGGGAAAAGTTTAAACTCGCAGGTGGGCCACGGGGACACGCGTCGCACCCTGAGGCATCGGCACACCGTGGTCTGCGGGGTTCCTGCGCGCCAGCACAACAGATCCCGGCCACACCCGATCCCGATTTAAATTTTTAAGCCGCTGACGCGTGGGCCAGCCGGCTTCGTCTTCCTCCCGACGCCCGCGCTCTGCCGCCGGGGTACCTCGCCGGAGAGCTCGCCGGCAGCTTCTGTAAAGCTCCAAACTTCACGATTTTGGCCGCCTGTGCCTATTTTCACTCGGGGAACAGGATTCTTGGGTCAGCTCGCCATGAAAACGGCCGGCACATGGTTGGCGACGAGCGGCAGCCTCGGGAGAAACTCGGCCATGTTGCCCATCATCCCTAGCACCTAACCCGATCGAGCTAAGGGTCGTCGAGCATCAGCGGACCATAGGAAAGGTCGACATGAGCTCCATGGAGCTCGGGAAGGACTATGACGGGCTGTCACCGTGCGACCTAGGCCGGAAATCGGGATTCCTACTAAAACTTGAAGAACAGCGGTTTTGCTCCATGGTTTTTCGTGGTTCCTGCTCCTATGGGCTCGTACTGACAACTAGAAGTGATCCTCTCCATGAGAGGATGAGTGGTGCAGTGTGGCTTACGAATTTCTCTGCTCGGTGCCGACTCCTCTTTTGCACACCGTCACGAAAACATGAAATTCAGGCCTGAGCAGTGCTTGTCACGCCGCCGGAGCTTGCGGGAAAGAAAGAGGGGTTGAAGGAGCATGGGTTTTATGTTTCAATTGACAATGCAAAATAATTCTATCTACACATCCTTGTATAGGATCAAAGTGGTCAAGAACACTTGCCTTCTTCCTGCTGCTCTGGGAATGGAAAGTCTTGGTCTTGGAAGGGGAGAACTTGCTCTGGGGCAGGTTCTACTCATGCCAATACACATAGCAAAAGAAAACAACAATCCATAAGACATGGTTCACACTTTCACTTCATACAAACCACACATACATACCTATGAAAGTCATTCACATTACTATGTGTTGTGGTTATCCTAGATGTGTTAATTTTTGGCCTACATGCCATTTTAATCATATGTACATGATTTCAAACTTTTGTATTCAGATTTCTGTTTGCACATTATATATGAATTTCCAATTTAAAAAAATTCTTTAATACACTCTTTAGCTACCAAGTTTGCATGGAAGGTAATTTCCTATTCCAAATGGGTTTTCAGACCTTCTACCAAATCCTAAAATGAAGTTTTTGGAGTTGGAGACTTCATCTATCATTTTCAAATTATGCATACCCATTTTCCTATATTTTTTAGATTTACTTTCTATGCCTAAAAGTGAGTTTTAACATTAAATAGTAGGGCATATCATCTAAACAGAATAGGTTCTGATCTAAAATATTAAATAATATATTTTTTAACTTCTCCTCTGATGTGAACTAATTTAAATTTATTTTATCAGTTTTTAGAATTATTTCCTAGCCTAAAAAGGTGTTTCTAGAACTAATAAATATGAACAACATTTAGACAGATTCCTATCAGCTTAAAATCTATTTTTAACTCATTCTAAAGTTTTCCAAATGCTAGGAGAGTTTAAATTTGAATTTACAATGTGTTTGCCTCACCTTTTTAAATTTAAATCCTAATCACATATTCAAATTTCTGAATTTAATATCATATAGGGTCAAAAAAGTAAATCCACCCTACTACAGGGTCTAATTTATTATTTCATAGAATTCCAGGGGTCTAACTACACATAACAGAGGGGTTTTCCTAATTTTTATTAAGTCCAGGGGCTAAAACTGATTTTTAAATGAATTTACATGAATTTCTGAAGTTCCAGGGGCTAGATGAGAAGTTTCCGGGGCTAGCTCATGTTTTCCGAGATCCCCAGGGGGTAGCGCATAAGAATCCCGACCTTTATAATGCGGGGCCGACGTGGACCGTCCGATTTAAAATAGACGGCTGAGATTATAACGCGAAGCAGTACGGTTTAGATCTAATAGGAACCGCACGATTTAAAATAGACGGGCCTCAGGGAGCCACGTCGCCCTGGCCGTGCGCGGGCGGCGCTGCCCGGTGGCGCGCGGCGGCGGGAGGCGGCGATCTCGCCGGAGAACTTCGGATCTTCGTCTATTCCTCCTAAAACTGGGATTTCTTGGCATAGATCGGTAGAGGGGAGGTCGGGGATCTCACCTCGGGGTTTTTCCTGAGCTCGGAGGCCCTGGAAGGCGGTCGGCGACGAGGTCCGAGGTGAAAACGCGGCAGTGCTCGTCGGAGCTGTTTCTAGAGCGCAAAACACCGGATTTCCTTCACCTGTGAGACTCCCTAGAGGCGGTGGAACATGATCGGCGCATTAGATCAGAAAATCCGAGCAAGGATCGAGAGAAAACGGCTGGAGAAGCTCTGGTTCTCACCGGGAGGAAAAACAGCCGATCGGGGGAAAAAAAATGGGGCAATACCGGCGTTTATATAGACGAGGGAGGGCGGCGGTCTGTTGGGATCGAGCTGGAGTCGTCCGGGACCAGAATTCAGCTGGGGGACGTGGGTTTCTGGGGTTAGTTGCGATCGGGCGCGTGGAGGAGTCCGGGCGGTTGGCACGAGCGGGAGGTGAGGGATGACACGCGGGCCCCGCATGTCAGTGAGAGGGAGAGAGGGGCGTGCGGCTGTGGGCTGGCGCGGGAAATGGTGGGCCGGCTGGTGGGTTTCGGCCCATTGGCCGGGGGGTTTTCTTTTTTTTTTCTTTTTCTTTTTCCTTTTCTTTTCTGTTTTGATTTGAATTTGAATTCCAATTTGAATTTGAATTTTTGCAGCACATGCAATACGTCCAAAAATTTCTAAATTCCCCTCTTAACAGAATTTTCCGATGTTACACTCAGACACGTACTTCGCGATCTCCCGCTTCATCTGTGTCCACCAAAACTTGCTTCTGAGTTCTTGATACATTTTGTTGCTGCCGTGGTGAATAGAAAACTTTAACAAGTGGGCCTCATCAAAGATTTTCTTCCGTAATTCTGGGTTACGGGGTACGACGATCCGGTCCTTGAACCATAGGACGCCGTCTCCGTCCTTCCAAAAATATTTCAACTCCCCACTGTCTACACGTCTCCGCAAATGCGACATGCCCTTGTCACGTTTCTGAGCTGCCGCTATCTCTTAACGGATGGGGGGGATCAAAGCTAGGTTGTAGAGAGCTCCATGTGGAATCACATGTAGCGGTGGTTCGCTCTCTTCCAACGGTGTGATGGTCAGATTGTTTACGTGTGACTTGCGGCTTAGCGCATCTGCCACTACGTTTGCCTTGCCCGGATGATAATGGATCTCTATTTCGTAATCCTTTATCAATTCTAACCATCTTCGTTGCCTCATGTTCAGCTCCTTCTGAGTGAATATGTACTTGAGGCTTTTGTGGTCGGTATATAGATGTACGAGGTTACCGAGTAGGTAGTGCCTCCACATCTTCAGTGCAAGTACCACGGCAGCAAGCTCCAAGTCGTGAGTTGGATAATTCTGCTCATGGTTTTTAAGCTGTCATGATCCATACGCGACCACTCTTCGGTCTTGCATCAGCACACATCCGAGCCCAATGCCGGATGCATTGCAGTACACATCGAACGGTTTTTTTGTGTCTGGCTGCGCCAAAACCGGTGATGATGTTAGGTGCTTGACTAAAGCCTTGAATGCTGCTTCACACGCTGGACTCCAAACATATTTGGTAGCCTTCTTCAGCAGCTCCGTCATAGGCTTGACAATCTTCGAGAAGTTCGGAATGAACCTCCGATAATATCCCGCGAGTCTGAGGAAACTCCGTACCTCGTGAACAATCCTTGGGGATTTCCAATTCAGCACTTGAGTGATCTTGCTCGGGTCTACTGTCACACCCGGTTTTTCCGAAGAAACAACCAAGTGAATATCACATGTATGCCAGGATCATTTTCTCATACATGTGATGACAAATAGTGAAGCATCATTTATTACAAGCCAGGTGTCGAATATAAATAAGTCTTACATCGCAATTGTCTCAATGGACACTAATGCTTCATCACAAGTAAATAAACTAGCAGTGGAATATTATTATTTAGGGCTCCATCACAGGCATTGCCTGGGGGTCTTCATGAATCTAAAAGCCTTCCTCGGGTCCAAAATCTTGGTCATTAAACACCACCTCATTATCTTGACCTGAGCAGCAATATAAACCAACAAGTATGCAAGGTTGAGTACCAATGGTACTCAGCAAGTGTGGGAAAATTATATCATGCATGGCTAGAACAAGGAAAGGTTGAACTCATGGTTAAAGCACTACGCAATTAATACCTATCACCTTAGCTTATTAAGCACCTACATTACTACACAGGTGAAATGGTCCCAATCTCCCAACCCATTATCATAATCCAATGACCATAACATCATTTCCAATGTTAAGCTCCCCGCTTAACTTCCAAAACCATCAATCCTCTAATCATGAATAAGTCCAGGCCGCTCTTAACCGTGAGCACGGCTGTCAAGACAGTTTTGACTCTGCAGAGTTTGTACCACTGTACCCACAAGTAGTGATTTCATCCCCCGTTGCCGGGTGGACTAAAAGAACCTCCATTATGCCAGTGGCTACGATCCACATTCACACTTCCCAGGTGTGCGGCCAAGAGATCACTACGAAGCCTTTACAAAGAGATTCCCGACGAGCGTGGGCCCACTGAGGTTTCACCCCTAACAGCATACAAGAGGCTCCAACCCCGCTGCAGTGGCCCCCTCTTGAGCCTTGCGGTTCATATGGTAGTCCAGCTGACACCTACTCCCCGCACCATCCAACACACCCATACTACGCCGGGGATACACCTAATTAATTGGCCAAGCTGCCCCATCTCAGCATGTGGTTGGCACTGTAAAGCCGGGTTACATGCTCCATGAACCGGTCCTTAGGATCCAGGCAAGTACTAAACACAAACCCAAGTCTCGTGCACCCAGCACACAACCAAAACATCCAACTTGCCTTGATCCCTACCTCTACATAACTCACAATGTCTCATTCAAGAGTATGGTAATATAAACTGATGATCTCATATCCCAAATATCCCATTCTAAGCATGGCTAAGCATATGCATGTATATAAATGACATGACAAAATAAATCCCAACCCAAGCTTCAAGGAAAAAAGGTAATGCAATTCTAGAGAAACTTCCTAGCATGGGTTTCATATTTAACTTCACAATGCAAATAATTCTATCTACACATCCTAGCATAGGATCAAAGTGGTCAAGGACACTTGCCTCCTTCTTGCTGCTCTTGAAATGGGTATTCCTGGTCTTGGAAATGAATAACTTTTTCTTGAACATGTTCTACTTCATACCATCACACATAGCAAAAGAAAAACAACATTCCATAAGACATAATTCACACTTACACTTCATACAAACCACACATTCATATTTATAAAAGTTCTTTACCATTATATGTGTTGTGGTTACTTTATGTGTGTTAAGTTGTGGCTTGCATGCACTTTTAACCATGTATATATATGATTCCTATTTTTGATGTCCACATTTATACTTGCATACAATGTGCCTTCACAATTTCTATCAACCCTAAACTGAATTCTTTGTATTTTAGAAACTCTATTTATCATTTACTAGTTGCTATATTTTTCAGATTTACATTCCTATGCATAATTGTGTATTTTATTATTAAATTAGTAATACACATCACCTAAACAGATTAGGTTCTGGTCCTAAATATTTTAAAATCATATTTTGACCATGGCTTATGATGTATACTATTTCATAATTATTTTCCCTATTTTTCTTTAACTATTCTTTACTTAAAAATGTGTCCCTATACTAATAAATGTGAATAATAGATAAAACAGATTTATTTCAGCCAAAAATATATTTTTATCTCACTCCAAAGTTTTCTAAGTACCGAGAAAGTTTTTAATTAATTTTGACAATTATGTTTGTCCCCCTTTTAATTTTTAAACACTAGTTACATATTCAATTTTCTAAATTAAATACTAAACAAGGCTAAAATAATGAATTCACCCCATTACAGGGTCTATAATATTATTTTCATAATTTCCAGGGGTCTATCTACACTTAACAGAGGTGTTTTTCCTAATTTCTATTAAGTCCAGGGGTTAAAACTGATTTTTAAATGGATTTACATGATTTTCTGGAGTTCCAGGGGCTAGATCTGAAGTTTCCGGGGCTAGCTCTCAATTCCAGAGAACCCCAGGGGGTAGCACGTAAGAACTCCAGTCTTTATAACGCGGGGTCGACGTGGACCGTCCGATTTTAAACCGACGGCTGAGATTATAAGATCGAACCGGTACGCGGGGTTTTAAAGTCTACCGTGCGATTTAAAATAAACGGCGCACATGCGGCCACGTCGCTCTGATCGAACGCGGGCGGCGCTGCCGGCGGCGGGAAGCGGCGATCTCGCCGGAAACTTTCGGATCCTCGAGAATTCTGCCTAGAACTGTGATCTTATGGCCTAGATCGGTAGAGGGGAGGTCAGGGATCTCACCTCGGGGGTTTTCTCGAGCTCGGGGGTCCTGGAAAGTGATCGGCGGCGAGGTCCGAGGCAAAACCACGGCGAAGCTCGTCGGCGCTGCGTTTACACCGTAACTCTCCGAGTTTTCTGCACCTGCAAAGTTCCCCGGAGGCGGTGGATCAAAACCGGCGAGTTAGATCAGAATTTCCGAGCTTATATCGGCCAGAATTCACCGGCGAAGTCTCGGTGCTCACCGGAGTGAAAATCGGCGATCGTGTGGGAAAAACTGATCGGATCGGGGGTTTTTATAGCCGGGGGAAGGGCGGTGGGTCTGTTGTGATCGAGTTGGAGTCCTCTGGGTCCAGAATTCGGGCGACGGGACGGGTTTCCCGATCGGTTGCGATCGCGCGCGCGGGAGAGAGTCCGGGGTCGCGGGGTTAGGGATGACATGTGGGTCCCACCCGTCGGTGAGAGGCAGCGCGGCGCGCGCGGGGGCGGGCTGGCGCGGGGGTAGCTGGGCCGGCTGGCGGTTTCGGCCCACTGGCCAGTTTTTTTTCCCGATTTCCTTTTTCTTTTTCCATTTCTTTTCTGTTTTGGGTATAATTTGAATTCCAGTTTGAATTTGAATTTTTGCAAAACATGCAACACGTCCAAAATTTTTTAAATTCCCCTCTGAACAAGGTTTTGGGTTTTGAATCAAAATTTGGGGTGTTACAGCTCTACCCCCCTTAAAAGAAATCTCGTCCTCGAGATTGGTGTTTCTAAGAAAACAATTCCGGAAATTGTGCCTTGAGCTCATCTTCCCGTTCCCAGGTGGCTTCCTCTTCTGAGTGATGCTTCCACTGCACCTTGCACATCCGGATTCTTTTATTTCTGGTGAGGCGTTCCATTGTCTCCAAAATCTTGTATGGTTGCTCGGCATAAGACAAATCTTCAGCTACATCCACTTCATTCATGGGTAACACCTCCTCAGGCGCCCTCAGACATTTCTTGAGTTGTGACACATGAAATACATCGTGCACGTCCGATAGATGAACCGGTAACTCTAGTTGATATGCCACTTCGCCTTTTCTTTCCAAAACTTGAAAGGGTCCGATGTATCGAGGTGACAACTTCCCTTTCACCTTGAACCGACGAAGTCCTCTGATAGGGGACACCTTGAGATAAACATAGTCTCCCACGTTGAAAACGAGTTCTCTTCTTCGTACATCAGCATAACTCTTCTGGCGTGTTTGTGCTATCCTCAAGTTGTTGCGAATCTCCCTCACCTTCGCCTCGGCTTCTTGTAGCACTTCTGGACCAAACACTTTACTTTCTCCTGTTTGGTTCCAAAATAGGGGAGTTCTGCACTTCCTTCCATACAAAGCTTCAAACGGTGACATTTTCATACTAGCTTGATAGCTGTTGTTATAGGAAAACTCCGCATACGGTAAGTTCTTGTCCCAACTCCTATTGTTTTTGAGTGCACATACCCTTAACATATCTTCAAGTATCTGATTGGTTCTCTCCGTCTGCCCGTCAGTTTGGGGATGATAGGCAGAACTGAAGTTCAGATGGGTTCCCATGGTTTCATGCAACTTTTGCCAAAACCTCGAGGTGAACTGTGTCCCTCGGTCCGACACTATCTTCTTTGGCACTCCATGGTAACACACAATCCTTGACATGTACAATTCTGCCAATTTGGCTCCGCTGTAGCTTTCTTTCACAGGGATGAAATGAGCTACCTTGGTTAGCCTATCAATAATGACCCATATTGAATCATACCCGGATTGGGTCCTAGGCAATCCCACGACAAAATCCATGCTGATTTCTTCCCACTTCCATTCAGGTACTTTGAGTGGTTGCAACAATCCCGCGGGTCGTTGATGTTCTGCTTTCACCAACTGACATGTGTCACATAGGGCAACATGTTCCGCGACATCTCGCTTCATGCCATACCACCAATACCTGCTCTTGAGGTCCCGGTACATCTTCGTACTCCCAGGATGAATGGAATAGTCAGAATCGTGAGCCTCCTTCAAAATTAATTCACGGATCTCCTTTACTTCTGGCACACAGATCCTTTTCCCGTGCCACACCGTTCCTTGTTCATCCTCTCTAAAACCAGGAGCTTTATTTTCCTTTATAAGCTGTCTGATCTCTTGTATCTTCTCATCATTCTTTTGGCCCTCGCGTATGTCTTGCTCGAGTGTGGAGTCCACTTCCATGGCTATGGCTTCACCACTATTTACTAGACATAGATTGAGCCTTATAACCTCGTCCTTCAATTCTGCAGGCATGTCCTTCAAACTCAACTTATTGACCTGCACTTTCCGACTCAAAGCATCGGCCACGACGTTTGCTCTCCCGGGATGATAGTTGATGCCTACATCAAAGTCATTGATTAGCTCTAACCATCTCCTTTGTCTGAGGTTGAGATCTGGCTGTGTGAATATGTACTTCAAACTCTTATGATCCGTATATATCTCTGTCCTCTTCCCCATCAAATAGTGCCGCCAAATTTTCAACGCGTGTACCACTGCAGCTAGTTCTAGGTCATGTGTAGGATAGTTCTTCTCGTGCTTCCGAAGCTGCCGGGATGCATATGCCACGACATGTCCTTCTTGCATGAGAACACATCCCAACCCATTTCCAGAGGCATCGCAGTACACTGTGAAATTCTTCTGCATATCTGGCATAACCAGCACTGGGGCTGTAGTCAATCTTTTCTTTAGCTCCTGAAAGCTCGTCTCGCACTGTGGCGTCCAGGTGAATGTGATTCTCTTTTCCAACAGTTTGGTGAGAGGTCTCGAGATCTTGGAGAATCCCTCAATAAACCGTCGATAGTATCCAGCCAATCCCAAAAAGCTTCGAACTTCCCCGACATTTTCAGGGGTTTTCCACTTCTGGATATCCTCAATTTTGGCGGGATCTACGGAGATTCCTCCCTCTGAGATTATATGTCCTAAAAAGGGAACTCTCTTCAGCCAAAACTCACTTGCTCAACTTGGCATATAGTTGGTGTTCTCTCAGCCTCTGTAACACCAACCTTAGATGTTTCTCATGTTCTTCTTCATTTTTGGAGAAGACGAGAATATCATCTATGAAAACCACCACAAATTTGTCCAGATATTCCATGAATACCTTGTTCATGAGGTACATGAAATATGCCGGGGCATTGGTTAGCCCGAAAGGCATGATAGTGTATTCATACAGTCCGTACCGAGATACGAAAGCTGTCATGGGAATATCTGATTGCCTTATCTTGAGTTGGTGGTACCCCGACCTGAGATCAATTTTCGAGAACACACAAGCTCCCCTCAACTGATCAAACAAGTCTTCAATGCGGGGTAATGGGTACTTGTTTTTGATGGTTACCTCATTCAAGGCACGGTAATCCATGCATAACCTTTGGGTTCCGTCTTTCTTGGGCACGAATATCACCGGAGCTCCCCATGGTGAGGAACTAGGGCGAATATACCCCTTCTCCGTCAATTCTCTCAAATGATCCTTGAGCTCTTCTAGCTGCTTGGAGTCCATTCGATAAGGTCTCTTGTATATCGGGGCTGTTCCCGGTACTAGCTCAATTGCGAATTCCACGTCACGGTCGGGAGGCATTCCTGGCAATTCCTCCGGAAAAACATCTGGATATTCCCTGATAGTCCTGATTTCCTCAACTTTCACCTCCACTTGATTTAATTTAATGTCCCTCCTAGGCTCGTGTATCGTTATGAACTTTACTTTTGTGCCATTGGGGTGAGTTAGTTCTACCGTTCTGGTCGAACAATGGATGATTCCTTTATGTTTGGTCAACCAATCCATACCCAAAATAATATCTATCCCTTGTGAATCTATCACTATGAGGTTAGCCGTAAATACTACCCCATTAATGTCTAGGCTCACTTTGGGACACACTTGTCTTGTCCTTATTTCTCCACCTGGAGAGTTTACCGCTAGCATATGGTTCATTTGTGTGGTTGCTAGGTCATGCTTCTTAACAAACCCTTGAGCAATGAACGAGTGGGTAGCACCAGAATCAAACAGCAGAGTTGCAAGGTGTAAATTGGCAGGAAACTTACCAACTACCACGTCGGGTGCCTCTTGTGCTTCCTCCATAGTGACGTGGTTCACCCGTCCTCTCACTACATTCTGCTGTTGTGGCGGCGCAGGCTTCTTCTTCGGGCATTTATGGGCATAGTGCCCCACTTCACCACAGCTAAAACATTGCACCCCAACCTTAGGTGCTTGGCCTTTGTTGTCTTGGGGTTGGTTTGGGGGTCCTTGCACTACTGGTCGAGGTGGATATGCGGGGCGAGGCTGCTGCACAAACTGACGTTGCGGCTGTGCTGGTGCTGCGGGTGGCCTGTAGTTTGGGTAGTACCCTCTTGGTGCTGAATAGGTTACCGCAGCACGGCTCGTCTGCCCCGTAGGTTGCTGCATCATACGTGGGCGGGTGTTGCTCCCTGAGGCTTGATGTGACCACCCGGCCTTCCTCTTATTCTCATTTTCCAGGGCCTTTAGCTTTCTTTCCACCACAAATGCTCTGTCCACCATCTTTTGAAAACTTTCATACTCATTGGAGGACATGGCACACTGCATCTCTGCGGTAAGTCCTTCCACGAAACAATCTTGTTTCTGCTCATCAGTCTCTATATCTCGTGGAGCATAACGGGATAGTTGAGTAAATTTAGTGAGGTATTCCCTCACCGTCATGTTTCCCTGCTGCAGTCCCAGAAACTCCTTTCTTTTGTTTTTGAGTTCACCTCTTGGGATGTAATGGTTGCGGAAGCTACGCTTGAACTCGTCCCAAGTGATGTTCTCAGGGTCATGATGGGCGGCCACATAGGCGGTCCACCAATCAGCAGCAGGTCCCTGCAATTGATGAGAGGCAAACAGCACCCTCTCATACCCTTGGCATTGGATTATCCTCATCTTACTTTCGATGGTCTTCAGCCAATCATCTGCCTCCAGAGGTTCAGCCGCACTTGCAAACTTTGGAGGTTGAGTTCCTAGAAACTCACTCAACCTTGGTTGGCGTGGTGCAGCTTGTGGAGGTGGAACTTGATGCAAGTTGGCCACCACTTGAGTCAAGTTCTGGATAAGCTGATTTTGATTCTCCAGCATTTGGTGGAGAGGATCAACTTCTTCACGGCGACCACCCCTGTCCGGGCCTCCAGAAAGATGAGGGTTGCATGCCTCATCATTGTTGTTGGCGGGGTTGGCAGCACGTCCTTTTCCTCTTCCGGCCATCTGGCAGAATCAACTAATGTCAATTTGAAATCATTTAGCATCATCTTACTACTTTCATTTGTTTGTACTTTGAAGTGTTGAGGCTTTGTTATGCTTTTACGAGGGTTCATATCTCACACCAAATAAATGCACTATTATTTCATGTGGGTTCACACACCAAAGCAAAACAATCCGAAGACGAGGCTGTGGACAATTGCTCATGGCTTCCACAACTCACGTCACACACCAAGCATTATCACACCATTAACTACGTAACGACTCGACTACTCGACCTCTTGCTAGCTAGGGGAAAGACTCTACACTACTCGTCCTCTTGAGCTGGCTCCTCTGGATCTTCCTCCTCATTTCGGCTACCTTCTGACTCTGCTTTGGGTGGGGAGGCTGCTGGTGGAGAAGTGCGACGACGCCTAATTGCTCGGCGATCCGGGGAGTCAGGAGTCCATGGATCACTCACGGTGACACACAGTTCATTCCCATCCCCTCTTTCTCTCGCCTTTAAGCAAGCTCGCAGCAACGCCTCCGTTTCCTTCAGGGTGTCTCGGACATCCTGAAGCTCTTGTTGACACTCCTGTAGTCGAGTGCTGAGCATAGCAGCATCCTCCAAGCACAAGTCCATGTGCTCATGGGAAGTCCCTTGCTGCACCGGTGGGTACTTATACTCCGTGGTACCACTCTCACGTTGGAGGACATACATGTACTCAGTTTTGTCCAAGTGGCGACGATAGATGTGACTCTGGCAGGTGATGGCCTCCGAGGTGACATCTCTCTCCGCGTCAACTTGTGTTGCTCGACAAGCTGGGGAGTGGTGAATCTTAAGCAGTTGATTCTCGTGTATAATCCTCATCTCCAAACTCCATTCTTCCCTCTTCTCACGGATGGTCCTGGTGGAGTTATAGTGGATGATGAGCTTGCCCGTATTGCCGGCGGCTTCGAGCATACGCCGAAGACGGCGCAACAAGTCTCCTACTACCAATCCGTAGGAAAGGTACGTCACTGGACGACTCTCCTCTCTTTCGGCAAGGGCCACTACGGGAACTCTCCCTCCTGTGGACTTACGAGCGGTGCGAATCATACGAACCATCTAAAACAAAAGAATTTAAAATTAGGTTAGATAAATTCTCAAACAAAAACCCTGTTTTGAATGAAAGTTGGGGTAAGATGAAGAAAATGACTCTTTTAATAACACTTTTCCACCCACACCTTGGAAAATAGTTTTTTAAGAAAATAGTGCCCTTAAATACGTCCATTTCTACCTAGGTCCACGTTCCTACGGGCAACCTTGGCTCTGATACCACCTCTGTCACACCCGGTTTTTCCGAAGAAACAACCAAGTGAATATCACATGTATGCCAGGATCATTTTCTCATACATGTGATGACAAATAGTGAAGCATCATTTATTACAAGCCAGGTGTCGAATATAAATAAGTCTTACATCGCAATTGTCTCAATGGACACTAATGCTTCATCACAAGTAAATAAACTAGCAGCGGAATATTATTATTTAGGGCTCCATCACAGGCGTTGCCCGGGGGTCTTCATGAACCTAAAAGCCTTCCTCGGGTCCAAAATCTTGGTCATTATACACCACCTCATTATCTTGACCTGAGCAGCAATATAAACCAACAAGTATGCAAGGTTGAGTACCAATGGTACTCAGCAAGTGTGGGAAAATTATATCATGCATGGCTAGAACAAGGAAAGGTTGAACTCATGGTTAAAGCACTACGCAATTAATACCTATCACCTTAGCTTATTAAGCACCTACATTACTACACAGGTGAAATGGTCCCAATCTCCCAACCCATTATCATAATCCAATGACCATAACATCATTTCCAATATTAAGCTCCCCGCTTAACTTCCAAAACCATCAATCCTCTAATCATGAATAAGTCCAGGCCGCTCTTAACCGTGAGCACGGCTGTCAAGACAGTTTTGACTCTGCAGAGTTTGTATCACTGTACCCACAAGTAGTGATTTCATCCCCCGTTGCCGGGTGGACTAAAAGAACCTCCATTATGCCAGTGGCTACGATCCACATTCACACTTCCCAGGTGTGCGGCCAAGAGATCACTACGAAGCCTTTACAAAGGGATTCCCGACGAGCATGGGCCCACTGAGGTTTCACCCCTAACAACATACAAGAGGCTCCAACCCCGCTGCAGTGGCCCCCTCTTGAGCCTTGCGGTTCATATGGTAGTCCAGCTGACACCTACTCCCCGCACCATCCAACACACCCATACTACGCCGGGGATACACCTAATTAATTGGCCAAGCTGCCCCATCTCAGCATGTGGTTGGCACTGTAAAGCCGGGTTACATGCTCCATGAACCGGTCCTTAGGATCCAGGCAAGTACTAAACACAAACCCAAGTCTCGTGCACCCAGCACACAACCAAAACATCCAACTTGCCTTGATCCCTACCTCTACATAACTCACAATGTCTCATTCAAGAGTATGGTAATATAAACTGATGATCTCATATCCCAAATATCCCATTCTAAGCATGGCTAAGCATATGCATGTATATAAATGACATGACAAAATAAATCCCAACCCAAGCTTCAAGGAAACAAGGTAATGCAATTCTAGGGAAACTTCCTAGCATGGGTTTCATATTTAACTTGACAATGCAAATAATTCTATCTACACATCCTAGCATAGGATCAAAGTGGTCAAGGACACTTGCCTCCTTCTTGCTGCTCTTGAAATGGGTATTCCTGGTCTTGGAAATGAATAATTTGTTCTTGAACAGGTTCTACTTCATACCATCACACATAGCAAAAGAAAAACAACATTCCATAAGACATAATTCACACTTACACTTCATACAAACCACACATTCATATTTATAAAAGTTCTTTACCATTATATGTGTTGTGGTTACTTTATGTGTGTTAAGTTGTGGCTTGCATGCACTTTTAACCATGTATATATATGATTCCTATTTTTGATGTCCACATTTATACTTGCATACAATGTGCCTTCACAATTTCTATCAACCCTAAACTGAATTCTTTGTATTTTAGAAACTCTATTTATCATTTACTAGTTGCTATATTTTTCAGATTTACATTCCTATGCATAATTGTGTATTTTATTATTAAATTAGTAATACACATCACCTAAACAGATTAGGTTCTGGTCCTAAATAATTTAAAATCATATTTTGACCATGGCTTATGATGTATACTATTTCATAATTATTTTCCCTATTTTTCTTTAACTATTCTTTACTTAAAAATGTGTCCCTATACTAATAAATGTGAATAATAGATAAAACAGATTTATTTCAGCCCAAAAATATATTTTTATCTCACTCCAAAGTTTTCTAAGTACTGAGAAAGTTTTTAATTAATTTTGACAATTATGTTTGTCCCCCTTTTAATTTTTAAACACTAGTTACATATTCAATTTTTCTAAATTAAATACTAAACAAGGCTAAAATAATGAATTCACCCCATTACAGGGTCTATAATATTATTTTCATAATTTCCAGGGGTCTATCTACACTTAACAGAGGTGTTTTTCCTAATTTCTATTAAGTCCAGGGGTTAAAACTGATTTTTAAATGGATTTACATGATTTTCTGGAGTTCCAGGGGCTAGATCTGAAGTTTCCGGGGCTAGCTCTCAATTCCAGAGAACCCCAGGGGGTAGCACGTAAGAACTCCAGTCTTTATAACGCGGGGTCGACGTGGACCGTCCGATTTTAAACCGACGGCTGAGATTATAAGATCGAACCGGTACGCGGGGTTTTAAAGTCTACCGTGCGATTTAAAATAAACGGCGCACATGCGGCCTCGTCGCTCTGATCGAACGCGGGCGGCGCTGCCGGCGGCGTACGGCGGCGGGAAGCGGCGATCTCGCCGGAAACTTTCGGATCCTCGAGAATTCTGCCTAGAACTGTGATCTTATGGCCTAGATCGGTAGAGGGGAGGTCAGGGATCTCACCTCGGGGGTTTTCTCGAGCTCGGGGGTCCTGGAAAGTGATCGGCGGCGAGGTCCGAGGCAAAACCACGGCGAAGCTCGTCGGCGCTGCGTTTACACCGTAACTCTCCGAGTTTTCTGCACCTGCAAAGTTCCCCGGAGGCGGTGGATCAAAACCGGCGAGTTAGATCAGAATTTCCGAGCTTAGATCGGCCAGAATTCACCGGCGAAGTCTCGGTGCTCACCGGAGTGAAAATCGGCGATCGCGTTGGAAAAACTGATCGGATCGGGGGTTTTTATAGCAGGGGGAAGGGCGGTGGGTCTGTTGTGATCGAGTTGGAGTCCTCTGGGTCCAGAATTCGGGCGACGGGACGGGTTTCCCGATCGGTTGCGATCGCGCGCGCGGGAGAGAGTCCGGGGTCGCGGGGTTAGGGATGACATGTGGGTCCCACCCGTCGGTGAGAGGCAGCGCGGCGCGCGCGGGGGCGGGCTGGCGCGGGGGTAGCTGGGCCGGCTGGCGGTTTCGGCCCACTAGCCAGTTTTTTTCCCGATTTCCTTTTTTTTCCATTTCTTTTCTGTTTTGGGTATAATTTGAATTCCAGTTTGAATTTGAATTTTTGCAAAACATGCAACACGTCCAAAAAATTTTAAATTCCCCTCTGAACAAGGTTTTGGGTTTTGAATCAAAATTTGGGGTGTTACATCTACAGCGATACCCTCCACTGAGATGATATGCCCGAGAAAATGCACTTGCGATATCCAAAACTCGCATTTGCTGAATTTTGCGTATAACTTGTGATCCCGCAGCCGTTGCAAGACTATACACAGATGTTTCTTATGATCTTCCTCCGACTTGAAATATACTAGTATGTCGTCGATGAAGACCACGACAAACTTGTCCAGCTCCGGCATGAATACCGAGTTCATCAAGTACATGAAGTGAGCTGGAGCATTGGTGAGGCCGAAGGACATGACCAGGTACTCATAAAGTCCGTACCTTGTCGAGAAAGCCGTCTTCGGAATGTCCTCAGCCCTTATATTAATCTGATGGTACCAGATCTTAAGTCCATCTTGGAAAAGATCTTTGCTTCGACCAACTGATCAAACAACATGTCGATCCATGGCAACGGGTACTTGTTCTTGAGGGTTACGGCATTTAATGGACGATAGTCCATGCAAAGCCGTAACGTCTCATCCTTCTTCTTCAAAAATAATGCAGAACAGCCCCATGGCGAGGAGCTCGGCCTAATAAAACCCTTTTTCAGAAGGTCCGTGATCTGAGTCTTCAGTTCAGCCAACTCCTTGGGTGCCATCTTGTACGGCCTTCGGGATATTGGCATGGTTCCCGGTGCAAGTTCAATCTTGAACTCCACCTCTCTATCGGGTGGGATCCCCGTCAAATCATCCGGGAATACGTCAGGGAACTCTCGGACCACTGGAATATCTTCCAATCTGATGGTTGTGGCTTGATAGACACTTGGAAGTTTTATTTCTGGACTGTCCAGAAATAAGGAGTGAGATTCGTGCACTTTTGAGTTTAGGTGCACAACTCGGAGGACGGTGTCTAAAGCAGCGCCGTGGCGGGTTAACCACGACATCCCTAGGATGACATCGACCTTTTGTCCCTCTAAAATTATGAGAGGCGTAGGGTATACTCTACCCTCTAAGCACAATGGCGCTTTTGGGACCATCATGCTTGCTGAATTTTTTCCACCCGGTGAACAGATCACATAAGGACTATCGGTGGGTAGTATTTGCAAGCTATATTTATCAATGAAAGCTTGGCTAATGAAGCTATGCGTGGCGCCTGAATCAAACAATACTATGGCGGGATGCTGGTGGAGTTGGAACATACCCGCAAGGATTGGCTCACCCTCTGGCACGTCCTCTATGGCAAGCTGGTGGACAGTGCCGGGCCTAGGGTTTGCCCGCCGCGCATTAGTTGGGTTCCGGGGTTGATTCCTCCCCAGAAACTGCGGTGAAACTCCGCCGCCTTGTCTCTCTGGACAACTGCTGGCGAAGTGTCCTGGACGACCACACTGTAACATGTGGCCGCTGTTTGTGCGGTGCTCGGGGGACGAAAGCTCGGCATGCGCTGCTGAGGTGCATACGCACGCGGTATCATCCGCTGCTGATGTTGTTGCGGAGGTGGTACTGGCAGTACCGGCCTGAACGCCGGTGAAGAGTACGGTCGACTGCGGAACGGCATCGACCGCTGAGGTGGCTGCCAGCGTGGACCTGATGGTGGGTGATTCACCATCCGAAACTTCTGAGAAGGACCGCCTCCTTCTCCACTGCTTTGCGGCGCGCTTCGCTTTCTCTCCGCCGCCGCCAACTCCTTGCCGGAGTCCTCCTGGACAATCGCAGCATCAATGATGTCGTTGAGGCTGCCGCGATTGAACATCGCCAATTTGTCCTTCAGGAGTGGGTTAAGCTCTTGGTAAAAGTGGTCCTGCCGCTTCTCGTCGGTATCTGCGTGATACGATGCGTAGAGCGCGAGATCGTTGAACGCCCTGGAATATTCCAACGCGTTCCGGCTCCCTTGCTGCAGGTGTAAGAATTCCTGCGTCTTCCTCTTCATCAGACCTGGCGGTATGTGATAGGCCCTGAAGGCCGTCCGGAACTCCGTCCAGGTCATAACTCAATCGGTGGGCTGTGAAGAACAGAAGTTTGCCCACCACGCGCTCGCGGATCCTTGGAGCTGCTGGACTGCGAACTGAGTCTTGCGCTGCTCACTTATCTGGAGCAGCCTGAACTTCATCTCTATTGTGCGGAGCCAGTTGTCCGCGTCAAGAGGTTCATCCGCCCTTGAGAATACCGGGGGATGAGTCGCTAGGAAGTCGGAGTAGGAGCTCTGTTGACGCTCCTCACGATCTTGACGTCTCTCTGGGCGAGGCGTATTGGCAATAAGAGTTTGCAGCAACTCCGTATGCTGCTGATGTGAACCCGCCATTGCCGCGACGATGTCGGCCAATGCAACCGTTGGCAGTGGCGGTGGTGGTGTTTGCTGTTGCTGCTGCTGTCCCGAGGAGTCCTCGGGAGGCTGTTGGGAAGTTTCTCCCCCTTGGCTAGTACCCCCAACATCCGGGTTGGCACGAGTACGAGTCATTCTGAAATTCAAAACAGCAGCGATTAGCACATGTCATACTTAAAATTCCATATGTAACAGTAGGTATTGAAGTGACACATGAATAATTTGCACAACATTCACATATATTGATAAAGCATAAACTTTATACAAGATACATTATTCTCGGGTCTCCGAGAAGTCGTGCTCATGTCGTCACTACCTATACATACGCTACTGCTTACACGACATGTCACCGATTATAAAAGTTGGGTTACACTACTCTAGCTGCCCTAATTGGCAACTGTAACCCCCTACTTGGAGTAGAACTCGACCTCCTGTGGGTCGTCCTCCTCCGGTACCTCTGCTGGTGGCTCTGGATCTACCACTTCTTCTCCCATCTTGGGTTCTCCCATTGCTGGAAGGCCCAAGACCACCGGTATGCCCAATACCGGAGGTACGAGGTCCTGCAACGCGTGAACCTCGTCCATGGCCTGGTTGTAGTCCTCTTTCCAGCCTTGCCCTTCCTCAATAGCGTCGTCCCGCTCTTGGTAAGGTCCTCATTCTGCTGGGTTAGAGTCTGTACCAGTTCTTGCAACACCGCGATGTCAACACGGCTTTTCTTCTTTGCCTTCTTCAGACGATGCAACGGATTGTGCTGTTCATTCAGTCGCTTGATCGTCAGAAGGAGCACATTGCGGAGTGCGCTGTGAGCACTCTCAAAATGGTCTCCACGGCTCGTGCTCTCCTTGAGCTTTGTGGCGAGATGCTCCGTATGAACAGCTTGGCTGTCCATCACGGCGTTTCCCGCCCTCATCTGGAGGCTGAGATTTGCCTCCGCGGGGTTGTACCTTGGGCAACTCGGGTCCGTTGCCTCCAGGTACCTCTCTTCCCACACTTTATGAGCCCATCCCTCCACCGGAACGAGCGAGTATGGAGTTCCCTCCATCGCTCTCACGTGTAGCTGACAAAAACGTGACATGGTGTCACGGGCTGCCACTTGCCACATTCCCTCGGGTTGTCCACCTCTCACCGTGACGGTGAACGGCGCCCACCCGGGTGGCGTAGGTCCTGTAGGGACTTCGACATGTTGTCCACGTCTTGTTACCCTCCTCGCCTTCTTCCTTGGTGAAGTACTGTGGCATCAGGTTGTACCCGAAATATTGAAACATCTGCCTCAACGCTTCCGGATAGCCGCTGCGGTGAGAACAGTGGGACACCACCCACCCGTTCTCCAACTGCTTATCTGTTGTCATATGTAAAAATTATATTTGAGAAATGTCAAATATTTATTTAAACATTAAACGATTGAGTTATAACATAAGACATGTCATTGAACCCATAAAACTTGGAAACATAGTTCAAATTTTAAGCAAATTTGACTGCTGATCTGCTGTTCAACAAGACAGCCCTGATCAGTTCCCATATCAACCTGATTTAGGCCATGTTGAAGGCAAAACCAATTCTGGAGCTCAACATCAAAGTATTTGCTTGGCCTATCATCTGTCCTGGTTCAAAAGTTATGAGATGTCAAAGTTAACAGAATTTCTGGAGAAATTTGGACAGCACCTCCCTGCTTTAGGTACTGATTTGATCCAAAAATTCCAGTTAATTCTGCTCCCAATCTAACAAAACTTTCTGTTACAAAGTTGTAACCCATCTCATAAACTTTCCAGAACTACCTCATTTTCTATTTTTGGGTTTTTATGCAGGAAGTTATACTCAATTTACAGAGAGTTTACAGAGAGTCTTTACTCTGTGACAGTTTCAACTCTACTGCATTTTTCGATTGGTTAAGGGATGAAACACCTCTGGACCTCAACAGAAGAGTTGTAAATCTCTTCCAAAGCTTTCCATAAATTCATCATACAACCCCAACCTCGAAAGAACTCAACCTCTAACCTCTGATTAACTTCAGCCTTAATTCAGCTGAAAACAGAGTGCTCTGTCCTTAACAACCTATAAGTTGAAAACTTATTAACTTTGAATATTCTGATTAAGGAAAGGAGTTACATCAAGTTTTTACTTCTTTGGACCAAAACCTTCAAGTTTATACAATGAAGTTGTTCATTTAGTGGGATGTGACGTCGATGCGTCACCAGAGCATGTCGGTACTACGTCCTCACAAAGAAAAACCTATACCGGACTTAGCCGGCTTCGTTAGTTCAGTGGCACTAAGCGTCACTCACACACGGATGCTACACGTCTACCGTTTCGTGGTTAGACTACCTGCAGAAACTCAAACAATCATCAGACTCGGCTACACACTGAGCCCGGTATCCATACAGTTCGTACACCCGGCCGTCATCACTCGCCCGTATGTTCTCAAGCCAAACACGCCTTGAGTTACGTGTTCACGTTTCAGACGACGTGACGGGGTCTCCCAAATTGCACCATACACGCCAGGGACAGACGTTGCTCGAATACCCCAAACGACATAAAGAGTCGTGGAGGATATTAAAGCGGGTCGGGTTACCTGCCACCCATGGGGCTCCACCCTTCAGCTTGTGCGCACTGGTGGACAGCGCTTACGTGCACCCCCCAAGACATAAACGTCCCGAGATACATGATTTTACGACATAGACAAATAGGTTAGTATGCCACTTTCTATACACTAATAACATCCTTATACGGGCTACTAACTCGTTCCTCTCTGGATTTTTTAAAAAGATGACCTTTTTAGTGCGTTAAACCTCAAGCGAGCTCTGATACCAACGCTGACACGACCCCACGGTCTTGTCGATCCAGGATCACGCTGAGGGGTACTGCGTTGCACAGAACCGAATAACACACATCAAAGGTACAAAACGGAAGCAAAACTTTTATTACATAAAGTGGTTTATGAACATTTGTACATCAAAATAAGTCCAGTCTACACTCACGGGCGTAGACTACGCATCAAGTGCACGTTCAGCCTTTAAACGTGTCCTTGCTAGCACACACACACAATAACTCTGCGGCGTGCACGGCTCCCACTCGACGGGGTTCCCCTCCTGGGGTTCCGTCTCCTATTCGGGAGCCCCTTCCTCATAGAACCCAGCAAAAGCTTCAAACACAAGCAGTGAGCACGAAGGCTCAGCAAGACTGACCCGTCTCTCCTAAACATGGAACTTCTACATGAGGGATTGATAGGTTACATGAGTAAAAATCATTTGCAAGGACTCGCCTAATTAGTAAAACCTTACTTTCAAGTTTTAGCAGCAGGTTGTGGAGAACCTTACGCCAAGGCACATGAGAGAGCCGCAATCAAACAAGAAACACATTTCTCTCATATACTTTGCCCAAATTTGAAAGGAACTTTAGTTCGCTCTAAACTACAACAAATCATTAACAATCAAAGTCCATCTTTCAATCAGCATGATTTTAACATGTAACTAGCCTGTTCTTTCTACGTCACGGTACAGTGAACAAGTGGTACTCACTGACCGCGAGGGACGGCGATTATAATCAATTTACACCTGCAGGGTTACCCGAATAACCCGTCATGTACGCCCGTACTCGATGTTGCCTACAACAACCATCACGGACGCCGTACGCAACTACCTTTCACCCGTTAGCCAAATGTTGAACCGGTCCAATCGTCCTGAGCAAGAGGTCTCTGCACGCGCATCTCAGTGCCGCCAGACGATTTACACCTCGAGCTCTCAACCTACCCTCTGAACGACCAGCTATGCCTCAACACCCAGCTACCCGAGCTACATCGGTTTCCCGGTTCCCATATAGCCGGTAGGTCTTCGGTACTGTTCTAGCTTGTTCAACAGGCCCCTACACGGCTCGGTCCTCAATCGACACAAACGGAGCTATAGCACACAGGCCCCAAAGTCCTGCTGCCCTTACTCTCCGCTCGGTCTCATTTTTCTTGCCATGTGTATCATGTGCTATCTCTACTCGAGTCGAGTGCCTCTAGCCTATGCTCGCGAGTAGTTCCAACTACTCGACTTGTTCCGAATCTGAATGTGGCCTAGGGGGGGTGAATAGGCCTTTAAAAGATTCCTGCACACTTAATAGAATTATCAGAAACTTGATTGACCGGACTAGTCCGGTTGTGTGGGCGGACTAGTCCGGTGTGCTGAATTGTGTAGATTGTATAAGTGTTGTGCAGAAGAATTAACTTGTTTAGCAGCGGAAATAAGAACAACAATTATTCTATTTTGATTTTACAATGTGAGGTGTGATTATGCCCGTGAATGAGACTTAGCAACTCAAATTATGAAGTTTAGCAACTAGATGTTATAATCAACTAAAAACAAGAAGGCATGCGAGACACAAATTTTACCGAGGTTCGATCTCCAAGAGATCTACGTCCTCGTTGAGGAGGCTCACACAGAGCCGGGTCTCTAACCCTTTTCCTCTTCAAGTCACCACACAAGGCCGACTTGACTCCACTAGCACGGGTAATCACCGAGTTTGTGGGGCAACCTCACACGTTGAGGGCTCCCACAAGAATTACAATGAGAAAGCGATCAAATACACTCAAAAAGACTACAATGCAGAATATGAGTGTAGAGAGATCAAACCCAAAGAGCTCACAACGAAAGAACGACGATCTCCCAATCCCGAATCCAAGTGTTCAATTGATCTTCACCTTTTTGCACCTTAGATGTGTGGGGAGATGTGTTTTTGGGCTCTTGGGACAGGTGGCGGTGCTAGGGTTCTTGTTTCAAGCAGTATGAGTCGTATCTCTGCTTTGGGAGGCCGTGGATCACTCATTTATATAGTTTCTAAAAAGTTATCATTGTAAAACCTAATACCGGACTAGTCCGGTATATGATCGGACTTGTCCGGTCTACTTCCAGTGGGTTAACCAGACTAGTCCGGTCTAAAACCGGACTTGTCCGGTGCTATGTGAAGTGGGGTTCCAGAAAGTTTAGCGGACTAGTCCTGTCGCATGGATGGACTAGTCCGCAGTCATCTAAATAGCACAACAGAAACATGAGCGGACTAGTCCGGTCTAAAACCGGACTTGTCCGGTCGCGTTCCAGTAAGCTGACCGGACTAGTCCGGTCCATGAACGGACTAGTCCGGTGTCCAGTGGATTTTAGTTGATTGTTTAAACCCCTTACCCTTACGCAAAGTCATGAGCTCTTGGGATGTGTCTCTCACACACACCCTATACATTTACATCTACTTTCCTCTTCTAAATTCCACTAAAGTCTTCCTTTTCGGGCACCACTCTATTTTTCACCTTTTTGTGTGCACCGAGCAGTTCACTTTGTTTATCCTGCAATCATCTTAATAGTTTCATTAGGATCTCGTATGTTCGTCATCAATTAGCCAAAACCCACAAGGGATATCCTAGATGCACTTACAATCTCCCCCTTTTTGGTGATTGATGACAACTATTTGAGATATCACAATTGAGAATAAAAGTTGATTTTTATAAGGTGTGCACATATGAGAATAATAAAGAATTCACAAAAATCTTCTCACATATGCACACACCTTATGGTGGGGTGCCTCACAGGTGTGTGATAAACAAAATGTGATAAATTAAAGACAAACAATAGTGAACATATAAGTAGGCATTAGAGCATAGTGCATCACACATAAGAAAAGAAATAGTGCATTACAAGATTTTAAAATAGGTACATGTCCTTGATCACAAAAGAGCTTAATAACTAATACTAGATAGTTCGAGTCCAAATCTAATCTCAATCTCTCCTCCTTTGGCATCAAGGCACCAAAAAGGGAAAATTTGAGGGGAATCACTCATCGCTGCCTCCTCCTTCAGTCTCAGTCTGATCTTCATCTTCACCAACTTCGGCATCCACGGGAGCAGGATCTTCCTCTGAGTCCTCGGAGGCGGGCAGTGATCCAATGGGCTCAATCTCAAGCTTTGCACAGATAGACTTGATATTGGCATTGACATACTGTTGATGTTTCTTCCTTGCAAGCTTTTCCTTGCGCTGCCTGTCTTTGATCTTGCGGCAGCAGGCAAAGATGGAGGAGAGCACCTTGAGGATGCCACTGGATGATTCTTGGGCAGGTGGAGACCCAGGAGGAGCAGCTGCAGATCTAGTAACATCATGAGCTTGCTTTGATCTCCTCTCCACTGGTGGAGAGGACGGGGCAGTTGGAGCCGGGGGAAGAGTGTACTCGGTGGGTTTTTGCGGCTTCAACCCCGCATGCTTGACATCCTTGACGAACTCGAGTCCCGTCACTTTCTCAATCATGTACATGATATACGGTGCATATCCACAGGACCTATTGGGGGTGATTGAGATGTTCATGATGTCATTGTAGATATACTCAAACACATTGAATGGTCTCCTTCCACTAATGACCTTCATGAGAGTCCTCAAGGTCCCTTGTATAGTTCCCGCATCTCCATCCTTTGGAGCTATAGTCTTTCTCAAGACTCTATTGAGGACCACAAAGAAGGGTTTCAGAAATTTGACGGTGGGAGGAACATATGGCATCCTTGTGTCATAGAGAAACTCAAGCTCTTCCTTCTCCAGGGGTTTCAGATTATGGATGACCAGTTCATGATCCAAAGTGTGTTGGAGGTGAAGAACCCTAGCAAATTCATCATAAGTGATACTATACTTTGAACCATGAGTCATCCAAGTAAGACCGTCTCCATCACCACGAGCAAAGTAGAGAGTGGAGTAAAACTGGGTAATGACTTCATTGTTCCAGTCATACTCAAAGGATAGGAGGTCCGTCAGACCGTGCCTCTCTAAGGCCTCCACCATCTCACGAAAGGCGGGATACCTCTTCGACTTCAGGTATTCAACATTTAGCCATTGACTCTCTACTACAGGATTCTTCATCTTCATGTACACATGCTCGTAGTAGTCTGCATGGAAGTTGCTCTAGAACCTTGGATCAGAACATTGTTTAGGTCGGTCATACACTTCAATCTTCCTGAAGTTATCAGCTAGCTCATTCCCTTTTCCAGTGAAATCCTCACTTGAAGGCTGCCTGTTGCGGTGAATGGGATTTTTCATTTTCAGAGGCCCAATGGGGCCACTAGCAAGTCCCTTCCCTTTATTGAGAACTCTTCTTGGCCCTGACGAGCCCTCAGCAGCATCTTTCCTTTGAGGCCTTTTGACAATGACTTTCCTCTTCTTAGGTAGATTGTCGTCGGAGGGTGGGGAGTGAGCATTGACATCATGTCTCTTCTTCATCACTCCCTCCTTAGCTCTCCTCACTCTTTCACGTTGAACTTCTTCGTCAAGGTGAAAAGAGCCGTCATCTGAGCCTGAAGACATGATGCCTGATAAGGAGTTTAAGGATTAGATGCAAATGGACGCATTATCGACTTCAAATGGGAATGTAGGGGTTCAACTGTCAGAGACCGGACTTGTCCGGTTTCAGAGTGCGGAATAGTCCGGTGGACCGGACTTGTTCGCATCGGAGCGCCGGACTAGTCCGTCCTAGCATAAGAACCCTAAATTGAATGTTTCATTTGAAACAAATCTCCTATCTAAGGACACAAGGGCAGGAAAGTGGTAGGAATACATCTATTTATGCAATGTACATCCTTTTGAAATCGAAGGAAACTAGCTAGAGCTAGAAAAATTGAGATTTTGGTTTTAGGGGGGGATTTACAAAGATTTGAAGATTCGCGTTGAAGGAGCAAGAGTCTATCCGTATGAGTCTGGAAAGTAGGATCCCCTCGTCGAGAAAAGGCTTTTTCACGGAGAGAACTCCAAGTTTGAGGGCTCAACTCGAATATCACTTTGGGAGCTAGGGTTTAGGAGAGGGGGTGCGAGATAAAGGCTTATGAGTGGAGAGGGAGGGGCTTGGTCCGGCCAACTGCATCTATATGCGACTGACCGGACTAGTCCGATCATGGTAGTAGACTAGTCCAGTACCCCTGAGTTAACCTAATTGCCGTCTGTCCGGACTAGTCCGTTTCCAACAGACCTGATACATATATAGATGATTAATAGTGATCCAAGGACAATAATTTGCAAATAGTCTTGGTGATTACGACCAGTGGGCAATCAGCAATCAAACAATGGTCATAATCCACAAGATTTCTTCATTAAGATAGTTTTCTGAGTGGAAAAGGAGAAGAGGAGCATTTTTAACAATACAAAGGAACATTTTGAGTTGCAACCAGGTATGCAATGTTTCAAGCCACATTTCGAGAGTCAAGAATGTTTAGCTCATTTCTTAGTTCACAAAACCTTTTCTCATTTAATGGTTTGGTAAAAATATCCGCAAGTTGTTTTCAGTCCTAACATGTGAAATAGCAATGTCACCTTTTAATGAATGATCTCTAAGAAAGTGATGACAGATATCTATGTGCTTAGTTCTTGAGTGCTCTACAGGGTTGTGTGCAATTTTTATAGCACTTTCATTATCGCATAGAAGCGGGATATGACTTAGATTGTAGCCGTAGTCCCTAAGAGTCTGTCGCATCCAAAGTAGTTGCGCACAACAACTACCGGCTGCAACATACTCCGCTTCCTCTGTGGAAAGAGCAATGGAGTTCTGCTTTTTAGATGACCAAGAAACTAGGGACCTACCAAGAAATTGACAAGTCCCTGATGTGCTCTTTCTATCGACTTTGCATCCTGCATAGTCAGCGTCAGAATACCCTATCAAGTTAAACTTGGATCCTTTGGGATACCAAAGGCCCAAGTTGGGTGTGTGCACAAGGTACCTTAGGATTCTTTTTACAGCAATTAAGTGACACTCTTTAGGTGCGGCTTGAAACCTTGCACACATGCAAACACTAAGCATAATATCTGGCCTAGATGCACATAAATAAAGTAAGGAACCAATCATGGACCGATATACCTTTTGCTCCACATTTGGACCGTCTTCATTGAGGTCGAGATGTCCGTTGATGGCCATGGGTGTCTTGATGGGCTTGGCTTTGTCCATATTGAATTTCTTGAGAATGTCTTATGTATATTTAGTTTGGCTTATAAATATACCTTCTCTCAGTTGCTTCACTTGAAATCCCAAGAAGAATTTCAATTCACCCATCATTGACATCTCGAACCTGTCTGTCATTATTTTGCTAAATTTTTCACAGAAGGACTTGTTAGTGGATCCAAAGATAATGTCATTAACATAAATTTGACATACGAATAAATGATCATCAAAATGTTTAGTAAAGAGTGTATAGTCAGCTTTACCAATTTTGAATCCATTTTGAGTCAGAAAATCTCTAAAGCACTCATACCATACTCGAGGAGCCTGTTTGAGGCCATAGAGAGCCTTACGCAGTTTATAGACATGGTTGGGGTATTCCTGATCTTCGAACCCCGGTGGCTGCTCCACATAGACTTCCTCCTTTATTGGACCATTGAGGAAGGCACTCTTGACGTCCATTTGATACAACTTAAAATTATGGTGAGTAGCATATGCCAATAAAATGCAAATGGACTCAAGTCTAGCTACAGGAGCGAAAGTTTCATCGAAGTCCAAACCTTCCACCTGAGAATAATCTTTGGCAACCAACCTCGCTTTATTTCTTGTCACTACTCCATGTTCATCTTGCTTGTTCCGAAAGACCCATTTGGTTCCAACGATGTTCGCCCTTGGTCTTTCCACCAGCTCCCACACTTCATTTCTTTTGAAGTTGTTCAGCTCCTCTTGCATCGCAATCACCCAGTCTGGATCCCTTAAGGCTTCTTCTACCCTGTATGGCTCCGGAAAAGACACAAAAGAATAGTGTTCACAAAAATTTGCAATTTGAGATCTAGTAGTTACTCCCTTAGCAATATCTCCAATGATATTGTTGACAGGATGGTCTCTTTGCACACACTGATGTACTCTTGGGTGTGGAATTTGTATAGTTGCTTGTTCTTCATTGTCTTCATGTGTCATGTCTCCCCCTAGATCATTGCTTCCATGATCATCTTGATCTTCTTGACCTTCCTCAACCTGATCTTGTGTAGGAGCTCCCCCTTGATCATTGCTTCCTTGTTGAAATTCGTCTTGTGTTTCCTCTCGTGGTAGGATATCACCAAGTGCCATTTTCTTCAGCGCTTCACATGGAGCTTCCTCCTTATCTAGCATAAACTTATCAACTTGCTCCACTTGTCAGCCGTTAGTTTCATCGAACACTACGTCACGTGCTACTTCAACAAGGTCGGACACCTTGTTGAAGACACGATAGGCGTAGGCATTCGATTCATATCCGAGAAAGAATCCTTCATCGGACTTCGAAGCGAACTTCGAGGCCCTTGGTTTCTTGTTCAGGATAAAACATTTGCAACCAAAAACTTTGAAATAAGAAACATTAGGCTTTTTACCCTTGAGAAGCTCATATGGAGTTTTCTTCAGTAATCGATGAAGGTACAACCGATTTGTGGCATGACAAGCGGTGTTCACCGCTTCTGCCCAAAATCGGTCTGACATCTTGTATTCATCCAACATTGTTCTCGCCATTTCGATCAATGTTCTGTTCTTTCTTTCGGCCACCCCGTTCCGTTGAGGAGAGTAGGGTGCCGAGAATTCATGCTTTATACCTTCTTCATTGAGATATTCTTCAACTTGGGTGTTCTTGAATTCTGTCCCATTGTCACTTCTGATATTCTTTACGGTTGATGAGAATTCATTCTGAGCTCTTTTCAAGAACTTCTTGAGGATTCCCTGAGTTTCTGATTTATCATACAAGAAAAATACCCAGGTAAATCTTGAAAAATCATCAACAATTACTAAACCGTATTTGTTACCGCCGATGCTGATGTACGCAATTGGACCAAAGAGATCCATGTGGAGAAGTTCCAGCGGTCTAGTGGTGGTCATCACATTCTTGGCGGGGTGTGGTGCTCCAACCTGTTTTCCTGCTTGACAAGCGCTGCACGTCCTGTCTTTTTCAAAAACCACATACTTAAGACCACGGATGTGACCACCTTTTAGAAGTTTCTGCAGATTTCTCATTCTAACATGGGCTAGCCGTCTATGCCACAGCCATCCCATGTTGGTCTTAGCAACCAAGCAAGTGTTGAGTTCGGCTTTATCTTTGTTGAATTCAACAAGATAAAGCTTTCCCTTCAACAATCCCTTGAATGCAATCGAGCCATCGATTCTTCTAAAGACGGTCACACCCTCATTAGTGAATAAACAGTTGTAACTTTTGTCGCATAGTTGAGATATTGATAAAAGATTATAATCTAGAGAGTCTACGTGTAAAACATTAGATAAGGTGTATTGAGAGGATACTTCAATGTTACCACTACCAAGGACCTTTCCTTGGCTGTTGTCTCCAAAGTATATACCTTCACTTGGATCCTTGTTGCACTCGTACTCCACAAACATACCTCTCTCTCCGGTCATATGATTTGTGCATCCGCTATCTAGCACCCACTTAGATCCGCCGGAGGAGTAAGCCTGCAAAATAGAACTAATCCTTGGTTTTAGGTACCCAAGCTTGCTTGGGTCCTCTCAGGTTAGTCACAAGAGTCTTGGGCACCCACACACAAGTTTTTAAGTTCTTGTGGCGTGGCCCTATATATTTAGCAATGACTTTTCCATACTTGTTTTTCATGAGAACATAAGAAGCATCAAATGTACGGAACAGTGTTTGTAACTCAGATTCTGACACGACCCCAACGGTCTTGTCGAGCCAGGATCAAGCTGAGGGGTGCTGCATTGCACAGCACCGTATAACACACGGCAAAGGTACAAAGCGGAAGCGAAATTTTATTACATAAACAAGTTCTGAACATGTTTACATCAAAATAAGTTCAGTCTACACTCGCGGGCGTAGACTAAGCATCAAGTGCACGTTCAGCCCTTGAACGTGCCCTTGCTAGCACACACGCACACTAACTCTGCGGCGTGCACGACTCCCACTCGACGGGGTTCCCCTCCTGGGGTTCCGTCTCCTCTTCGGGAGTTCCTTCCTCATAGAATCCTGCAAAAGCTACAAACACAAGCAGTGAGCACGAAGGCTCAGCAAGTCTGACCCGTCTCACCTAAACATGGAACTTCTACATGAGGGGATGATGGGTACATGAGGAAAAAATCATTTGCAAAGGACTCGCCTAATTAGTGGAACCATACTTTCAAGTTTTAGCAGCAGGTTGTGGAGAACCTTACGCTAAGGCATATGAGAGAGCCGCAATCAAACAAGAAACGCATTTCTCTCATGTACTTTGCCCAATGTTGAAATGAACTTTAGTTAGCTCTAAACTACAGCAAGTCATTAGCAATCAAGTCCATCTTTCAATCAGCAACATTTTAACATGTAACTAGCCTGTTCTTTCTACGTTACGGTACAGTGAACAAGTGGTACTCACTAACTGCGAGGGACGGCGATTATAATCGATTTACACCTGCAGGGTTACCCGAACAACCCGTCACGTACGCCCATACTCGATGTTGCCTACAACAACCATCACGGACGCCATACGCAACCACCTTTCGCCCGTCAGCCAAATGTTGAACCGGTCCAATCGTCCCGAGCAAGAGGTCTCTGCACGCGCATCTCAGTGCCGCCAGCCGATTTACACCTCGAGCTCTCAACCTACCCTCTGAACGACCAGCTATGCCTCAACATCCAGCTACCCGAGTTACATCGGTTTCCCGGTTCCCATATAGCCGGTAGGTCTTCGGTACTGTTCTAGCTTGTTCAACAGGCCCGCACACGGCTCAGTCCTCAATCGACACAAGCGGAGCTACAGCACACAGGCTCCAAAGTCCTGTTGCCCTTACTCTCCGCTTGGTCTCATCTTTCTTGCCATGTGTATCATGTGCTATCTCTACCTGAGTCGAGTGCCTCTAGCCTATGCTCGCGAGTAGTTCCAACTGCTCGACTTGTACCGAATCCTACACTATCTTAGCATTGCAGTAGCTAACGGGGATTGCAATCCTAAACCCAACCCATAGTTTTCTTGGCTATGCAATTGGGTTTCCAAACAAGACTCTAATGCAAAGAATCATAATACTCAAGTAAGTGCTCAAAACAATAAAATTTGTAAAACGGTTAATGCAAACCGGAGCTTGCCTTGCTGCTCTTGGTCGTAGGCTAGCTGCTCCTCCGGAGTTACGAAGTCTAGTACTTCGGGTTCCTCCTCGACCTTAGCGACTACATGATAGAAGTAATACATGTATTAATTTAAATGTAGTTGTATTAAGTTTTAAACTTGTGAAGCTTACAAGTCCCACTAAACAGACTCTATAACTGTGAAACTTTTACTGTGGCTTGGTTACAATCTAAACAGAGCCTTGGTCAAGTTTTAGTTGCAGCAAGACTCATTTGAGCCCTCCACAATTAATTATGTCCTTGACCGTAATTGGAACTCTTAGGGTGTTCTAGGGATTTTCATGAAACAAACTATGAATTTCTGAAAATTATATTTTCAGAGGGTTCTAATGGAGTTGGTCTCACTTAATTTGGAAGTTCCTAACTAAAGATATGAACTAAACAATTTCAGAGAAATTCCTGAAAATGTTTCTGAACATTTTTTATTTTCTCTAGAACAGTTTCACTAATCACACCATTAGGTGGATTAAATGAGCTCCAATGGGTCTGAAATTTTTATGGTAGTTCAGGGATATTTTGGTGAACATCCCAGCAAAATTTCAGGATTTTCTTCCAAAGGATTCTCCAGCTAAAATTCCAAACAGTTTGAATTTGAGGAATTAATTCTGGAAAATAAGGAATTTCATGAGGTGAAACTTGATTTGCTGGAAAGTGCTCAGAGAGCTGAATCCAACAAAATTTGGTTCACTCGATTTGGAGCCCTCTAGCCAAAGTTATAAGGATTTGAAGTTTGAACTAAAACTGAAATTCAGGAAAAAGTTTAAATCTCGCGGGGCCCGCGAGGACACGTGTCGGGCGCGGCGGTGTCCGGCACACCGGGGCTCACAGAGTATTTGCGAGCCAGCACACCAGATCCCGGCCGCAGCCGGATCCTGATTCAAAATATCGGCCGCTGACAGCTGGGGTCCACCCCTTCGTCAACCTCCCGACACCCGCGCTCCGCCGCCGAGAGACCTCGCCGGAGAGCTCGCCGCCGGCTTCTGTACAGCTCCAAAATTCACGATTTTGGCCGCCCCTGCCTACTTTCACTCGGGGAACAGGATTCCGGGGTCAACTGCTCATGACAATGTGTAACACCCCAAAATTTTGATTCAAAACCTTAAATCATGTTAAGAGGGGAATTTAAAAATTTTTGGACGTGTTGCATGTTTTGCAAAAATTTAAATTCAAACTGGAATTCAAATTAAACTCAAATCAGAAAAGAAATAGAAAAAAGAAAAAGAAAACTAAAACCTAACCGTCCAGTGGGCCGAACCCACCAGCCGGCCCACCATTTTTCCCCCGCCAGCCCACAGCCGCGCGCCTCTCCCTCTCACTGACATGCGGGGCCCGCCGTCATCTTCTTCCTCGCGCGCGATCGGCCGACCCCGGGACACCTCTCTCTCCCGAATCAAAACTACCCCCTGGAAACCGCGTCCCCCAGCCGAATTTTGGTCCCGGACGATTCAAACTCGATCACAACCGACACGCCGCCCTCTCCCGTCTATAAAAACCCCGGCCCCGTTCTGTTTTTCCCACGCGATCGCCGATTTTTACTCCAGTGAGAACCGAGACTTCTCCGGTGAATTCCGGCCAATCTAAGCTCGGAAACTCCGATCTAACTCGCTGGTCTTGATCCACCGCCTCCGGGGAACCTTGCAGGTGCAGAAAACTCGGTGACTTGCGGTGTAAACACAGCGCCGACGAGCTTCGCCGTGGTTTTGCCTCGGACCTCGCCGCCGATCACCTTCCAGGACCTCCGAGCTCAAGAAAACCCCCGAGGTGAGATCCCTGACCTCCCCTCTACCGATCTATGCCATAAGATCACAGTTCTAGGCAGAATTCTCGAGGATCCGAAAGTTTCCGGCGAGATCGCCGCTTCCCGCCGCCGTGCACCGCCGGCAGCGCTGCCCGCGCTCGATCAGAGCGACGTGGCCGCTTGTGCGCCGTTTATTTTAAATCGCACGGTAGGGTTTAAACCCCCGCGTACCGGTTCGGCGTTATAATCTCAGCCATCGGTTTAAAATCGAACGGTCCATGTCAGCCCCGCGTTATAAAGACTGGAAATCTTACGTGCTACCCCCTGGGGTTCTCGGGAAATAAGAGCTAGCCCCGGAAACTTCTGATCTAGCCCCTGGAACTCCAGAAAATCATGTAAATTCATTTAAAAATCAGTTTTAGCCCCTGGACTTAATAAAAATTTGGAAAAACACCTCTGATAAGTGTAGCTAGACCCCTAGAAATTCTGAAAATAATATTATAGACCCTGTAGTGGGGTAAGTTTAACTTTTTAGTCCTGTTTAGTATTTAAATTTGGAAATTGAATATGTGGCTAGTGTTTAAAAATTAAAAAGTGGGACAAACATATTGTCAAAATTTAATTAAAGACTTTCTCAGTGTTTAGGAAACTTTGGAGTGAGATAAAAACATATTTTGGGCTGAATTGAATCTGTTTAATTTATTATTCACATTTAGGGACACATTTTTAAGTAAAGAATAGTTATAGAAAATAGGGAAAATAATTGTGAAATAGTTTACATCAGAGGCAAAGGTCAAAATATGTTATTAAATTATTTAGGACCAGAAACTATTCTGTTTAGATGATGTGCATTACTAATTTCATAATAAAGTACACATTTATGCATAAGAAAATAAATCTGAAAATATAGCAACTAGTAAATGATAAATGGAGTTTCTAGAATCCAAAGAATTCAGTTTAAGGTTGGTAGAAATTCTAAAGGCACATATGGAGAAGAAAAATACTTTTCATACATACTTGGTAGTGAAAAGGTGTAGTAATTGAATATAAGGAGTTTATTTAAATTGGAAACTCATATATATAGCATGTAAGTATAAATGTGAACACAAAAGTAGGAATCATATACATATGATCAAAAGTGCATGCAAGCCACAAATCAACACACATGGAGTAACCACAACCCATATAATGGTGAATGACTTTCATAAATATGAATGTGTGGTTTGTATGAAGTGGAAGTGTGGACTATGTCTTATGATTGTTGTTTTTCTCTTGCTATGTGTGATGGTATGATGTAGAACCTGCTCAAGAGCAAGTTATTTCTTTCCAAGACCAGGACTACCCATTTCAAGAGCAGCAAGAAGGAGGCAAGTGTCCTTGACCACTTTGATCCTATGCTAGGATGTGTAGATAGAATTATTTGCATTGTCAAATGAAATATGAAACCCATGCTAGGAAGTTTCCCTAGAATTGCATTACCTTGTTTCCTTGTAGCTTGGGTTGGGATTTATTTTATCATGTCATTTATTATTATGCATATGCTTAGCCATGCTTAGAATGGGATAATTGGGATATGAGATCATCAGTTTATTTTACCATACTCTTGAATGAGATATTGTGAGTTATGTAGAGGTAGGGATCAAGGCAAGTTGGATGTTTTGGTTGTGTGCTGGGTGCACGAGACTCGGGTTTGTGTTTAGTACTTGCCTGGATCCTAAGGACCGGTTCATGGAGCATGTAACCTGGCTTTACAGTGCCAACCACATGCTGAGATGGGGCAGCTTGGCCAATTAATTAGGTGTATCCCCGGCGTAGTATGGGTGTGTTGGATGGTGCGGGGAGTAGGTGTCAGTTGGACTACCATATGAACCGCAAGGCTCAAGAGGGGGCCACTGCAGCGGGGTTGGAGCCTCTTGTATGCTGTTAGGGGTGAAACCTCAGTGGGCCCACGCTCGTCGGGAATCCCTTTGTAAAGGCTTCGTAGTGATCTCCTGGCTACACACCTGGGAAGTGTGAATGTGGTTCGTAGCCACTGGCATAATGGAGGTTCTTTTAGTCCGCCCGGCAACGGGGGATGAAATCACTACATGTGGGTACAGTGGTACAAATTCTGCAGAGTCAAAACTGTCATGACAGCCGCGCTCACGGTCAAGAGCGGCTTGGACTTATTCATGATTAGAGGATTGATGGTTTTGGAAGTTGTGAATGTTAAGCGGGGAGCTTAACATCAGAAATGACGTTATGGTTATTTGATTATGATGAGGGTATGGGAGCTTGGGACCATTTCATCTATGTAGTAATGTAGGTGCTTAAAAAGCTAAGGTGATAGGAATTAATTGCATAGTGCTTTAACCATGAGTTCAACCTCTCCTTGTTCTAGCCATGCATGATATAATTTTCCCACACTTGCTGAGTACCCTTGGTACTCAACCTTGCATATTTGTTGGTTTATATTGCTGCTCAGGTCAAGACAATGAGGTGGTGTATAATGACCAAGACTTTGGACCCGAAGAAGGTTTCTAGGTTTATGGAGACCCCCGGGCAACGCCTGTGATGGAGCCCTAAAGAATAATATTCCGCTGCTAGTTTATTTACTTGTGATGAACTTATTATTGTCCATCGAGACATTTGCTATGTAAGACTTAATTATATTAGACACCTGGCTTGTAATAAATGATGCTTCACTATTTGTCATCACATGTATGAGAGAATGATCCTGGCATACATGTGTTATTCACTCGGTTGTTCTTCGGAAAAACTGGGTGTGACAGAGGTGGTATCAGAGCCAAGGTTGCCCGTAGGAACGTGGACCTAGGTAGAAATGGACGTATTTAAGGGCCCTATTTTCTTAAAAACTATTTTCCAAGGTGTGGGTTAAAAAGTGTTATTTAAGGAGTCATTTTCTTCATCTTACCCCAACTTTCATTCAAAATAGGATTTTTGTTTGAGAGTTTATCTAACCTAATTTTAAATTCTTTTTGTTTTAGATGGTTCGCATGATTCGCACCGCTCGCAAGTCCACTGGAGGGAGAGTTCCCGTAGTAGCCCTTTCTGAAAGAGAGGAGAGCCGTCCGGTGACGTACCTTTCCTACGGATTGGCAGTAGGAGGCTTATTGCGCCGTCTTCGGCGTATGCTCGAAGCCGCCGGCAATACGGGCAAGCTAATTATCCACTATAACTCCACCAGGACCATCCGTGAGAAGAGGGAAGAATGGAGTTCAGAGATGAGGATAATACACGAAAATCAGCTGCTTAAGATTCACCACTCTCCAGCTTGTAGAGCGACACAAGTAGATGCGGAGAAAGATGTCACCTGGGAGGCTATCACCTGCCAGAGTCACATCTATCGTCGCCATTTGGACAAAACTGAGTACATGTATGTCCTCCAACGTGAGAGTGGTACCACGGAGTACAAGTACCCACCAGTGCAGCAAGGGACTTCCCATGAGCACATGGACTTGTGCTTGGAGGATGCTGCTATGCTCAGCACTCGACTGCAGGAGTGTCAACAAGAGCTTCAGGATGTCCGGGACACCCTGAAGGAAACGGAGGCGTTGCTGCGAGCCTGCTTAAAGGCGAGGGAAAGAGGAGATGGGAATGAACTGTGTCACCGCGGATGATACATGGACTCCTGACTCCCCGGATCGCCGAGCGATCAGGCGTCGTCGCACTTCTCCACCAGCAGCCTCCCCACCCAAAGCAGAGTCAGAAGGCAGCCGAAATGAGGAGGAAGATCCCGAGGAGCCAGCTCAAGAAAACGAGTAGCGTAGAGCCTTTCCCTTAAATTAGAAGGATGTCGAGTGGTGGAGTCGTTACGTAGTTAATGGTGTGTTAATGCTTGGTGTGTGACGTGAGTTGTGGAAGCCATGAGCAATTGTCCACAACCTCGTCTTTAGATTGTTTTGCTTTGGTGTGTGAACCCACATGAAATAATAGTGCATTTATTTGGTCTGAGATATGAACCCTCGTAAAAGTATAACAAAGCCTCAACACTTCAAAGTACAAACAAATGAAAGTAGTAAGATGATACTAAATGCTTTCAAATTAACATTGGTTGATTCTGCTAGATGGCCGGAAGAGGAAAAGGACGTGCTGCCAACCCTGCCAACAACAACGATGAGGCATGCAACCCTCATCTTTCTGGAGGCCAGGACCGGGGTGGTCGCCGTGAAGGAGTTGATCCCCTCCACCAGATGCTGGAGAATCAGAATCAGCTCATCCAGAACTTGACTCAAGTGGTGGCCAACTTGCATCAAGTTCCACCTCCACAAGCTGCACCACGCCAACCAAGGTTGAGTGAGTTTCTAGGAACTCAACCTCCAAAGTTTGCAAGTGCTGCTGAACCTCTGGAGGCAGATGATTGGCTGAAGACCATTGAAAGTAAGATGAGGATTATACAATGCCAAGGGTATGAGAGGGTGCTGTTTGCCTCTCATCAATTGCATGGACCTGTTGCTGATTGGTGGATCGCCTACGTGGCCGCCCATCATGACCCTGAGAACATCACTTGGGAAGAGTTCAAGCGTAGCTTCCGTAACCATTACATCCCAAGAGGTGAACTCAAAAACAAGAGGAAGGAGTTTTTGGGACTGCAGCAGGGAAACATGACGGTAAGGGAATACCTCACTAAATTTACTCAACTATCCCGTTATGCCCCACGAGACATAGAGACTGATGAGCAGAAACAAGATTGTTTCGTGGAAGGACTTACCGCAGAGATGCAGTGTGCAATGTCCTCAAATGAGTATGAAAGCTTCCAAAAGATGGTGGACAGAGCATTTGTGGTAGAAAGGAAGCTAAAGGCCCTGGAAAATGAGAATAAGAGGAAGGCCGGGTGGTCACATCAAGCCTCAGGGAGCAACACCCGCCCACGTATGATGCAGCAACCTACGGGGAAGACGAGCCGTGCTGCGGTACCCTATTCAGCACCAAGAGGGTACAACCCAAACTACAGGCCTCCCGCAGCACCAGCACAGCCACAACGTCAGTTTGTGCAGCAGCCTCGCCCCGCATATCCACCTCGACCAGCAGTGCAAGGACCTCCAAACCAACCCCAAGACAACAAAGGCCAGGCACCTAAGGTTGGGGTGCAATGTTTTAGCTGTGGAGAAGTGGGGCACTACGCCCATAAGTGCCTAAAGAAGAAGCCCACGCAGCCACAACAACAGAATGTAATGAGAGGACGGGTGAACCACGTCACTATGAAGGAAGCACAGGAGGCACCCGACGTGGTAGTTGGTAAGTTTCCTGCCAATTTACACGTTGCAACCCTGCTGTTTGATTCTGGTGCTACCCACTCGTTCATTGCTCAAGGGTTTGTTAAGAAGCATGACCTAGCAACAACACAAATGAACCATATGCTAGCTGTAAACTCTCCAGGTGGAGAAATAAGGACAAGACAAGTGTGTCCCAAAGTGAACCTAGACATTAATGGGGTAGTATTTACTGCTAACCTCATAGTGATAGATTCACAAGGGATAGATATTATTTTGGGTATGGACTGGTTGACCAAACATAAAGGAATCATCCATTGTTCGACCAGAACGGTGGAACTAACTCACCCTAGTGGCACAAGAGTAAAGTTCATAACGGTACACGAGCCTAGGAGGGACATTAAATTAAATCAAGTGGAGGTGAAAGTTGAGGAAATCAGGACTATCAGGGAATATCCAGATGTTTTTCCGGAGGAGTTGCCAGGAATGCCTCCCGACCGTGAAGTGGAATTCGCAATTGAGCTAGTACCGGGAACAGCCCCGATATACAAGAGACCTTATCGGATGGACTCCAAGCAGCTAGAAGAACTCAAGGATCATTTGAGAGAATTGACGGAGAAGGGCTATATTCGCCCTAGTTCCTCACCATGGGGAGCTCCGGTGATATTTGTGCCCAAGAAGGACGGGACCCAAAGGTTATGCGTGGATTACCGTGCTTTGAATGAGGTAACCATAAAGAATAAGTACCCATTGCCTCGCATTGAAGACTTGTTTGATCAGTTGAGGGGAGCTTGTGTGTTCTCGAAAATTGATCTCAGGTCGGGATACCACCAACTCAAGATAAGGCAATCTGATATTCCCAAGACAGCTTTCGTATCTCGGTACGGACTGTATGAATACATTGTCATGCCTTTCGGGCTAACCAATGCCCCGGCATACTTCATGTATCTCATGAACAAGGTATTCATGGAATATCTGGACAAATTTGTGGTGGTTTTCATAGATGACATTCTCGTCTTCTCCAAAGATGAAGAAGAACATGAGAAACATCTAAGGTTGGTGTTGCAGAGGCTGAGAGAACACCAACTATATGCCAAGTTGAGCAAGTGTGAGTTTTGGCTGAAGAGAGTTCCCTTTTTAGGACATATAATCTCGGAGGGAGGAATCTCCATAGATCCTGCCTAAATCGAGGATATACAGAAGTGGAAGACCCCTGAAAATGTCGGGGAAGTTCGAAGCTTTTTGGGATTGGCTGGATACTATCGACGGTTTATTGAGTGATTCTCCAAGATCTCGAGACCTCTCACCAAACTGTTGGAGAAGGGAATCACATTCACCTGGACGCCACAGTGCGAGACGAGCTTTCAGGAGCTAAAGAAGAGATTGACAACATCCCCAGTGTTGGTTATGCCAGATATGCAGAAGAATTTCACAGTGTACTGCGATGCCTCTGGAAATGGGTTGGGATGTGTTCTCATGCACGAAGGACATGTCGTGGCTTATGCATCCCGGCAGCTTCGGAAGCACGATAAAAACTATCCTACACATGACCTAGAACTAGCCGCAGTGGTACACGCATTGAAAATTTGGCGACACTATTTGATGGGGAAGAGGACAGAGATATATACGGATCATAAGAGTTTGAAGTACATTTTCACACAGCCAGATCTCAACCTCAGACAAAGGAGATGGTTAGAGCTAATCAATGACTTTGATGTGGGCATCAACTATCATCCTGGGAAAGCAAACGTCGTGGCCGATGCTTTGAGTCGGAAAGTGCAGGTCAATAAGTTGAGCTTGAAGGACCTGCCTGCAGAATTGAAGGACGAGGTTATAAGGCTCAATCTATGTCTAGTAAATAGTGGTAAAGCCATCGCCATGGAAGTGGACTCCACACTCGAGCGAGACATACGCGAGGGCCAAAAGAATGATGAGAAGATACAAGAGATCAGACAGCTCATCAAGGAAAATAAAGCTCCTGGTTTTAGAGAGGATGAACAAGGAACGGTGTGGCACGGGAAAAGAATCTGTGTGCCAGAAGTAAAGGAGATCCGTGAATTGATTTTGAAGGAGGCTCATGATTCCGACTATTCCATTCATCCTGGGAGTACGAAGATGTACCAGGACCTCAAGAGCAGGTATTGGTGGTATGGCATGAAGCGAGATGTCGCGGAACATGTTGCCCTATGTGACACATGTCAGTTGGTGAAAGCAGAACATCAACGACCCGCGGGATTATTGCAACCACTTAAAGTGCCTGAATGGAAATGGGAAGAAATCAGCATGGATTTTATCGTGGGATTGCCTAGGACCCAATCCGTATATGATTCAATATGGGTCATCATTGATAGGCTAACCAAGGTAGCTCACTTCATCCCCGTGATGGAAAGCTACAGCGGATCCAAATTGGCAGAGTTGTACATGTCAAGGATCGTGTGTTACCATGGAGTGCCAAAGAAGATAGTGTCGGACCGAGGGACACAGTTCACCTCGAGGTTTTGGCAGAAGTTGCATGAAACCATGGGAACCCATCTGAACTTCAGCTCTGCCTATCATCCCCAAACTGACGGGCAGACGGAAAGAACCAATCAGATCCTTGAAGATATGTTAAGAGCATGTGCACTCAAAAACAATAGGAGTTGGGACAAGAACTTACCATATGCGGAGTTTTCCTATAACAACAGCTATCAAGCTAGTATGAAGATGTCACCGTTTGAAGCTTTGTATGGAAGGAAGTGCAGAACTCCCCTATTTTGGAACTAAACAGGAGAAAGTAAAGTGTTTGGTCCAGAAGTGCTACAAGAAGCCGAGGCGAAGGTGAGGGAGATTCGCAACAACTTGAGGATAGCACAGACACGCCAAAAGAGCTATGCCGATGTACGAAGAAGAGAGCTCGTTTTCAACGTGGGAGACTATGTTTATCTCAAGGTGTCCCCTATCAGAGGACTTCGTCGGTTCAAGGTGAAAGGGAAGTTGTCACCTCGATACATCGGACCCTTTCAAGTTTTGGAAAGGAAAGGCGAAGTGGCGTATCAACTAGAGTTACCGGTTCATCTATCGGATGTGCACGATGTATTCCATGTGTCACAACTCAAGAAATATCTGAGGACGCCTGAAGAGGTGTTACCCATGAATGAAGTGGATGTAGCTGAGGATTTGTCTTATGCCGAGCAACCATACAAGATTTTGGAGACAATGGAACGCCTCACTAGAAATAAAAGAATCCGGATGTGCAAGGTGCAGTGGAAGCATCACTCAGAAGAGGAAGCCACCCGGGAGCGGGAAGATGAGCTCAAGGCACAATTTCCGGAATTGTTTTCTTAGAAACACCAATCTCGAGGACGAGATTTCTTTTAAGGGGGGTAGAGCTGTAACACCCCAAAATTTTGATTCAAAACCTTAAATCATGTTAAGAGGGGAATTTAAAAATTTTTGGACGTGTTGCATGTTTTGCAAAAATTTAAATTCAAACTGGAATTCAAATTAAACTCAAATCAGAAAAGAAATAGAAAAAAAGAAAAAGAAAACTAAAACCTAACCGGCCAGTGGGCCGAACCCACCAGCCGGCCCACCATTTTTCCCCCACCAGCCCACAGCCGCGCGCCTCTCCCTCTCACTGACATGCGGGGCCCGCCGTCATCTTCTTCCTCGCGCGCGATCGGCCGACCCCGGGACACCTCTCTCTCCCGAATCAAAACTACCCCCTGGAAACTGCGTCCCCCAGCCGAATTTTGGTCCCGGATGACTCAAACTCGATCACAACCGACACGCCGCCCTCTCCCATCTATAAAAACCCCGGCCCCGTTCTGTTTTTCCCACGCGATCGCCGATTTTTACTCCGGTGAGAACCGAGACTTCTCCGGTGAATTCCGGCCAATCTAAGCTCGGAAACTCCGATCTAACTCGCTGGTCTTGATCCACCGCCTCCGGGGAACCTTGCAGGTGCAGAAAACTCGGTGACTTGCGGTGTAAACACAGCGCCGACGAGCTTCGCCGTGGTTTTGCCTCGGACCTCGCCGCCGATCACCTTCCAGGACCTCCAAGCTCAAGAAAACCCCCGAGGTGAGATCCCTGACCTCCCCTCTACCGATCTATGCCATAAGATCACAGTTCTAGGCAGAATTCTCGAGGATCCGAAAGTTTCCGGCGAGATCGCCGCTTCCCGCCGCCGTGCGCCGCCGGCAGCGCCGCCCGCGCTCGATCAGAGCGACGTGGCCGCTTGTGCGCCGTTTATTTTAAATCGCACGGTAGGGTTTAAACCCCCGCGTACCGGTTCGGCGTTATAATCTCAGCCGTCGGTTTAAAATCGAACGGTCCACGTCAGCCCCGCGTTATAAAGACTGGAAATCTTACGTGCTACCCCCTGGGGTTCTCGGGAAATAAGAGCTAGCCCCGAAAACTTCTGATCTTGCCCCTGGAACTCCAGAAAATCATGTAAATTCATTTAAAAATCAGTTTTAGCCCCTGGACTTAATAAAAATTTGGAAAAACACCTCTGATAAGTGTAGCTAGACCCCTAGAAATTCTGAAAATAATATTATAGACCCTGTAGTGGGGTAAGTTTAACTTTTTAGTCCTGTTTAGTATTTAAATTTGGAAATTGAATATGTGGCTAGTGTTTAAAAATTAAAAAGTGGGACAAAGATATTGTCAAAATTTAATTAAAGACTTTCTCAGTGTTTAGGAAACTTTGGAGTGAGATAAAAACATATTTTGGGCTGAATTGAATCTGTTTAATTTATTATTCACATTTAGGGACACATTTTTAAGTAAAGAATAGTTATAGAAAATAGGGAAAATAATTGTGAAATAGTTTACATCAGAGGCAAAGGTCAAAATATGTTATTAAATTATTTAGGACCAGAAACTATTCTGTTTAGATGATGTGCATTACTAATTTCATAATAAAGTACACATTTATGCATAAGAAAATAAATCTGAAAATATAGCAACTAGTAAATGATAAATGGAGTTTCTAGAATCCAAAGAATTCAGTTTAAGGTTGGTAGAAATTCTAAAGGCACATATGGAGAAGAAAAATACTTTTCATACATACTTGGTAGTGAAAAGGTGTAGTAATTGAATATAAGGAGTTTATTTAAATTGGAAACTCATATATATAGCATGTAAGTATAAATGTGAACACAAAAGTAGGAATCATATACATATGATCAAAAGTGCATGCAAGCCACAAATCAACACACATGGAGTAACCACAACCCATATAATGGTGAATGACTTTCATAAATATGAATGTGTGGTTTGTATGAAGTGGAAGTGTGGACTATGTCTTATGATTGTTGTTTTTCTCTTGCTATGTGTGATGGTATGATGTACAACCTGCTCAAGAGCAAGTTATTTCTCTCCAAGACCAGGACTACCCATTTCAAGAGCAGCAAGAAGGAGGCAAGTGTCCTTGACCACTTTGATCCTATGCTAGGATGTGTAGATAGAATTATTTGCATTGTCAAATGAAATATGAAACCCATGCTAGGAAGTTTCCCTAGAATTGCATTACCTTGTTTCCTTGTAGCTTGGGTTGGGATTTATTTTATCATGTCATTTATTATTATGCATATGCTTAGCCATGCTTAGAATGGGATAATTGGGATATGAGATCATCAGTTTATTTTACCATACCCTTGAATGAGATATTGTGAGTTATGTAGAGGTAGGGATCAAGGCAAGTTGGATGTTTTGGTTGTGTGCTGGGTGCACGAGACTCGGGTTTGTGTTTAGTACTTGCCTGGATCCTAAGGACCGGTTCATGGAGCATGTAACCTGGCTTTACAGTGCCAACCACATGCTGAGATGGGGCAGCTTGGCCAATTAATTAGGTGTATCCCCGGCATAGTATGGGTGTGTTGGATGGTGCGGGGAGTAGGTGTCAGTTGGACTACCATATGAACCGCAAGGCTCAAGAGGGGGCCACTGCAGCGGGGTTGGAGCCTCTTGTATGCTGTTAGGGGTGAAACCTCAGTGGGCCCACGCTCGTCGGGAATCCCTTTGTAAAGGCTTCGTAGTGATCTCCTGGCTACACACCTGGGAAGTGTGAATGTGGTTCGTAGCCACTGGCATAATGGAGGTTCTTTTAGTCCACCCGGCAACGGGGGATGAAATCACTACATGTGGGTACAGTGGTACAAACTCTGCAGAGTCAAAACTGTCATGACAGCCGCGCTCACGGTCAAGAGCGGCTTGGACTTATTCATGATTAGAGGATTGATGGTTTTGGAAGTTGTGAATGTTAAGCGGGGAGCTTAACATCAGAAATGACGTTATGGTTATTTGATTATGATGAGGGTATGGGAGCTTGGGACCATTTCATCTATGTAGTAATGTAGGTGCTTAAAAAGCTAAGGTGATAGGAATTAATTGCATAGTGCTTTAACCATGAGTTCAACCTCTCCTTGTTCTAGCCATGCATGATATAATTTTCCCACACTTGCTGAGTACCCTTGGTACTCAACCTTGCATATTTGTTGGTTTATATTGCTGCTCAGGTCAAGACAATGAGGTAGTGTATAATGACCAAGACTTTGGACCCGAAGAAGGTTTCTAGGTTCATGGAGACCCCCGGGCAACGACTGTGATGGAGCCCTAAAGAATAATATTCCGCTGCTAGTTTATTTACTTGTGATGAACTTATTATTGTCCATCGAGACATTTGCTATGTAAGACTTAATTATATTAGACACCTGGCTTGTAATAAATGATGTTTCACTATTTGTCATCACATGTATGAGAGAATGATCCTGGCATACATGTGTTATTCACTCGGTTGTTCTTCGGAAAAACTGGGTGTGACACAATGGCCGGTGCATGGTCGGCAACGAGCCGCCACCTCGGAAAGACTTCAGCCATGTCGGCTGACTACCCTAGCACCTCAACTACTCGAGGAACTGGTCGGGAAGCATCATTGGACCTCAGAGAAGGTCGACATGAGCTCGAGGCAGCTCGGGCAAGACCCGAAGTAGGTCCTCACCGTGCGCCCGATGCCTCCCGTTTATTCCGCCATTGTTAAACCTCGAATTACGCCGGGTACAGAGGTTCTCCGGCCAAGGGTTATGAAGGCAACTTGTGCGTCACCGTGTCTAGCTTGTGTGAGAGCGGATTGAGGCCCTCTAATCCTTTCTAGAGCACGAATTTAACAGAATCGCACCCGAAGGTCGTTCTGCACACAGAAAGGGGAAAACTGGAAATTCGCCGCCGGTGAGCAACCACTCGAGCTGTGGCTCGGGGGTGAGCAGCACCGGTCATCAGTGCGTCCAAGGGTGCCTTGGCTCGGGCGTGACAACACCCTGGTTGGGCTGTCCACAGGAGCCGGAGGTGCGGCGGTTCTAAGTCGCCGAATTGATCTTGCGGCACAGCCGATATCAATCGGTTTCCATCGAATCCTAGCAGCGGGGAAGACGGAGGAAGGTCTCCAGTACCTTGCTGGGGCTCTGGAGGGAACGGAGGGAGCTGTGATCGGTGTTCTCTGATCGATTCCGAGCTGCGGAAAACTTCGGCCGGCGCTGAGTTCTTGCGGGGAAGAACGGCGATGCCTCGGCCGAGGAGGGGGACAGGCGCCTTAAGAAGACTCTGCACCACCTCACGCCCGCGCGTGGGCAAGCAGCTGCTGGCGCGGCGGCTGCCCTCGCTGGCGATCGCAGCAGCGGCTCGGTTAACCGAGTGAGAGAATTTCAGTCGGTTTGAGTTGAAGTGGTGGCTGACATGTGGGTCCCACTTCCAGTTTTAACCTCTGAAATTTACTCCTAATCACTGTTGTAAACAGTGAACCCCATAGTACCCCTGTTAATTCAAATTATTCACCCATGAGCCATTTGAATTGATCAAAGTTCAAATTGGGTTTGGTTTGAGTGGATTTCAGCACAAGTGCAGTTTTGAATTCAAATAAAGTTTGAATTTCCCCCACTTAGCTCATGTCAAGATCAACTCCAAATGGAGTGAAAATTGGTGTGTGAGCTCACAAAAATGTGCTGAGTAAGAATATGCCTCCCACTTTTAAATTCATGGGATAAAAACAGTTTGAATTTGAATGTAGTTTCAAACTGCTCTCTTTCTAACTATACCCAAAATGACCTCAAATAGGTTTTGAATTTGGGTGAAACTTGGCATGGACATCCTTAGCAAGGTGTGGAAGTTTTCATATGTCCAGCCCCCTTATATCACATGTGGGAAATACCACTTTGGCAATGTGTGAGTTTGTTCTCTAATGAGCATGTTGATAATTGTTACTTGCTCTTCATTTGTGTTCATCATCTTTCCTCAAATGAGGTGTGTGGTGTGGTGATGAACACTGCAAATGTGTGTACAAAAACTGAGGCCCTTACATTCCTCCCCTTTTAAAAGAATCTCGTCCCGAGATTATAAGGTGAAAATGAGAGAGAGGACGGTGGAAAATTACCGGATATGCGACGTGAAAAAGTCGGGGTAGTTGGTGCAAAGAAATTCTTCGCTCTCCAATGTCGCTTCGTCCATGGAGTGATTACTCCATAGAACCTTGTAGAACCACAACGTACGGTTACGTGTGGTTCGGGCCTTTTCATCAATAATCTGCACCGGTTCCTCCCGATAGGTGAGATCTGGTTGCAGTTCTTCAATGTCTTCCAGCTGAACGGTAGTTGATAGCTTAAGACACTTCCTCAGCTGGGCAATGTGAAAGACGTCGTGCACACCGGAAAGTGCTTCTGGTAATTTCAGCCAGTATGCCACTGATCCACATCTTTCGGTAATCTGGAATGGACCGATGAATCGGGGTGCCAACTTTCCTCTCACCCCAAATCTGTTTACGCCCTTCATTGGAGATACCCGTAGGTATACGTGATCTCCAACTTCGAATTGTAATGGGCGCCTTCTCCGGTCCGCATACTGTTTTTGACGGGATTGGGCGGCTTCAAGGTCCGCTTGAATCAGTCGAACCTTCTCTTCCGCGTTGTTGACAAGGTCAATCCCGAAGGTAACCCTTTCGCCAGACTCACACCAATTCAATGGTGTGCGGCATTTCCTCCCGTATAGCGCCTCATAGGGCGCCATCTTGATGCTGGCTTGGTACCCATTGTTGTACGAGAACTTGGCTAACGGCAAGTGATCATCCCAATTCTTGCCGTGGTTGATAGCGCAAGCTTGTAGCATGTCCTCTAAGATCTGATTTACCCGCTCCGTTTGCCCATCCGTCTGCTGGTGGTAGGCTGAACTACGGATCAGCTTTGTCCCCAAGGCAGCGTGCAGCTGCTCCAAAAAATGGGACACAAATAAAGTGCCCTGATCCGATATGATAGTACGGGGTACGCCGTACAAGCATAGGATCCGTGAGATGTACAGTTCAGCATACTTCTTGGCGTTGTAGTTTGTGTTGACCGGGATGAAATGGGCAACTTTGGTGAGCCGATCGACAATCACCCACACAGAATCATGTTTCTGCAAGGTGGTGGGTAAACCGACGATGAAGTCCATGCTCACGTCCTCCCACTTCCAGGCAGGAATGCCCAGTGGTTGCAGCAGTCCCGGTTTCCGCATATGGTCTGCCTTCACCCTTCGACATGTATCACACTCGGACACGTATTTTGCAGTCTCTCGCTTCATCCGTGTCCACCAAAACCTGCTTCTGAGTTCTTGATACATCTTGTTGCTGCCGGGGTGAATAGAAAATTTTGATAAGTGAGCCTCATCAAAAATTTTCTTCCGTAATTCTGGGTTACGGGGTACGACGATCCGGTCCTTGAACCATAGGACGCCGTCTCTGTCCTTCCAGAAACATTTCAGCTCCCCACTGTCTACACGTCTCCGCAAATGTGACATGCCCTTGTCATTCTTCTGGGCTGCCGCTATCTCTTCACGGATGGTGGGGATCAACGCTAGGTTGTAGAGAGCTTCGTGTGGAATCACATGTAGTGGTGGTTCGCTCTCTTCCAACGGTGTGATGGCCAGATTGTTGACGTGTGACTTGCGGCTCAGCGCATCTGCCACTATGTTTGCCTTGCCCGGATGATAATGGATCTCTATTTCGTAATCCTTTATCAGTTCTAACCATCTTCGTTGCCTCATGTTCAGCTCTTTCTGAGTGAATATGTACTTGAGGCTTTTGTGGTCGGTATTTAAATGTACGAGGTTACCGAGTAGGTAGTGCCTCCACATTTTTAGTGCAAGTACCACAGCAGCGAGCTCCAAGTCGTGAGTTGGATAATTTTGCTCATGGTTTCTAAGCTGCCGTGATCCATACGCGACCACTCTTCGGTCTTGCATCAGCACACATCCGAGCCCAATGCCGGATGCATCGCAGTACACATCGAACGGTTTTGTTGTGTCTGGCTGCGCCAAAACCGGTGCTGATGTCAGGTGCTTGACTAAAGCCTTGAATGCTGCTTCACATGTTGGACTCCAAACATATTTGGTAGCCTTCTTCAGCAGCTCTGTCATTGGCTTGGCAATCTTCGAGAAGTTCGGAATGAACCTCCGATAATATCCCGCGAGTCCGAGGAAACTCCGTACCTCATGAACAGTTCTCGAGGATTTCCAATTCAGCACTTGAGTGATCTTACTCGGGCCTACAGCGATACCCTCCGCTGAGATGATATGCCCGAGGAAAGGTACTTGCGATATCCAAAACTCGCATTTGCTGAATTTCGCGTATAACTTGTGATCTCGCAGCCGTTGCAAGACTATACGCAGATGCTTCTTGTGATCTTCTTCCGACTTGGAATATACCAGGATGCCGTCGATGAAGACCACGACAAACTTCTCCAGCTCCGGCATGAATACCGAGTTCATCAAGTACATGAAGTGAGCTGGAGCATTGGTGAGGCCGAAGGACATGACCAGGTACTCATAGAGTCCGTACCTCGTCGAGAAAGCTGTCTTTGGAATGTCCTCAGCCTTTATCTTAATCTGATGGTACCCGGATCTTAAGTCCATCTTGGAAAAGATCTTTGCTTCGACCAACTGATCAAACAACATGTCGATCCGTGGCAACGGGTACTTGTTCTTGATGGTTACGGCATTTAATGGACGATAGTCCACGCAAAGCCGTAACGTCTCATCCTTCTTCTTGACAAATAATGCCGAACAGCCCCATGGCGAGGAGCTCGGCCTAATAAAACCCTTCTCCAGAAGGTCCGTGAGCTGAGTCTTTAGTTCAGCCAATTCCTTGGGCGCCATCTTGTACGGCCTTCGGGATATTGGCATGGTTCCCGGTGCAAGTTCAATCTTGAACTCCACCTTTCTATCGGGCGGCATCCCCGGCAAATCGTCCGGGAATACATCAGGGAACTCTCGGACCACTGGAATATCTTCCAATCTGATGGTTGTGGCTTGATAGACACTTGGAAGTTTTATTTCTGGACTGTCCAGAAATAAAGAGTGAGACTCGTGCACTTCTGAGTTCAAGTGCACGACTCGGAGGACGGTGTCTAAAACAGCGCCATGGCGGGTTAACCACGACATCCCTAAGATGACATCGACCTTTTGTCCCTCTAGGATTATGAGAGACGTAGGGTAAACTCTACCCTCTAAGCACAATGGTGCTTTTGGGACCATCATGCTTGCTGAAATTTTCCCACCCGGTGAACAGATCACATAAGGACCATCGGTGGGTAGTATTTGCAAGCTATGTTTATCAATGAAAGCTTGGCTAATGAAGCTATGCGTGGCGCCTGAATCAAATAGTACTATAGCGGGATGCTGGTGGAGTTGGAACATACCCGCAAGGATTGGCTCGCCCTCCGGCATGTCCTCAATGGCAAGCTGGTGGACGGTGTCGGGCCTAGGGTTTGCCCGCCGCGCATTAGTAGGGTTCCGGGGTTGATTCTTCCCCGGAAACTGTGGTGCCACTCCGCCGCCTTGCCTCTCCGGGCAACTGCTCGCGAAGTGTCCTGGACGACCACACTTGTAACATGTGGCCGCTGCTGGTGGAGTGCTCGGGGGACGAAAGCCCGGCATGCGTTGCTGAGGTGCATATGCACGCGGCATCGCCCGCTGCTGCTGTTGTTGCGGAGGTGGTACTGGCAGTGCCGGCCTGAATGCCGGTGAAGAGTACGGCCGACTGCGGAACGGCATCAACCGCTGTGGTGGCTGCCAGCGTGGACCTGATGGTGGGCGATTCACCATCCGAAACTTCTAAGAAGGACCGCCTCCTTCTCCGCTGCTCTGCGGCGCGCTTCGCTTTCTCTCCGCCGCCGCTAACTCCTTGCCGGAGTCCTCCTGAACAATCACAACATCAATGATGTCGTTGAGGCTGCCGCGATTGAACATCGCCAACTTGTCCTTCAGGAGCGGGTTAAGCCCCTGGTAAAAGTGGTCCCGCCGCTTCTCGTCGGTATCTGCGTGATACGACGCGTAGAGCGCGAGATCGTTGAACGCCCTGGAGTATTCCAGCGCGTTCCGGCTCCCTTGCTGCAGGTGCAGGAACTGCTGCGTCTTCCTCTTCATTAAACCTGGCGGTATATGATAGGCCCTGAAGGTCGTCCGAAACTCCGTCCAGGTCATCACTCGGTCAGTGGGTTGTGAAGCACAGAAGTTGGCCCACCACGCGCTCGCGGATCCTTGGAGCTGCTGGACCGCGAACTGAGTCTTGCGCTGCTCGCCTATCTGGAGCAGCCCGAACTTCATCTCTATGGCGTGGAGCCAGTTGTCCGCGTCAAGTGGTTCATCCGCCCTTGAGAATACAGGGGGATGAGTCGCCAGGAAGTCGGAGTAGGAGCTCTGTTGATGCTCCTCCCGGTCTTGACGTCTCTCTGGGCGAGACGTATTGGTGATGAGGGTCCGCAGCAACTCTGTGTGCTGCTGATGCGAGCCCGCCATTGCCGCCACGATGTCGGCCAATGTAACCGTTGGCAGTGGTGGTGGCGGTGTTTGCTGTTGCTGTTGCTGCTGTTGCTGCTGCTGTCCCGAGGAGTCCTCGGGAGGTAGTTGGGAGGTCTCTCCCCCTTGACTGGTACCCCCAACGTCAGGGTTGGCACGAGTACGCGTCATTCTGGCAACTGTAGCCCCCTACTCGGAGTAGAACTCGACCTCCTGTGGGTCGTCCTCCTCCGGTACCTCTGCTGGTGGCTCTGGATCTACCACCTCTTCTCCCATACCGGGTTCTCCCATTGCTGGAAGGCCCAAGACCACCGGTACGCCCAATACCGGAGGTACGAGGTCCTGCAAAGCATGCACCTCGTCCATAGCCTGGTTGTAATCTTCTTCCCAGCCTTGCCCTTCCTCAATAGCGTCGTCCCGCTCTTGAGTAAGTTCTTTGTTCTGCTGGGTCAGATTTTGTACCAGTTCTTGCAACGCCGCGATGTCAACACGGCTTTTCTTCTTCGCCTTCTTCAGACGATGCAACTGATTGTGTTGTTCATTCAGTCGCTTGATCGTCGGAAGGAGCACATTACGGAGTGCACTGTGAGCACTCTCGAAATGGTCTCCACAGCTCGTGCTCTCCTTGAGCTTCGTGGCGAGATGCTCCGTATGAACAGCTTGGCTGTCCATCACGGCGTTTCCCGCCCTCATCTGGAGGCTAAGGTTTGCCTCCGCGGGGTTGTACCTTGGGCAACCCGGATCTGTTGCCTCCTGGTACCTCTCTTCCCACGCTTGCTGAGCCCGTCCCTCCACCAGAACGAGCGCGTATGGAGTGGCCTCCATAGCCTGCACATGTAGTTGGCAGAAACGTGACATGGTGTCACGGGCTGCCATTTGCCACATCCCTTCCGGTTGTCTTCCTCTCACCGTGACGGTGAACTGCACCCAACCGGGTGGCGTAGGTCCTGCAGGAACTTCGACATGGATCGTCCACGTCTGGTTCCCCTCTCTGCCTTCTTCCTTGGCGAAGTATTGAGGCATCTGGTGGTACCCGAAATATTGGAGCATTTGCCACAATGCTTCCGGGTAGCCGCTACGGTGAGAACAGTGGGACACCACCCACCCGTTCTCCAATTGCTTATCTTCTGTCATCTGTAAAAATATATTTGAGAAATGTCAAATATTTATTTAAACATTAAACCGCCAAGTTATAACATAAAACATGTCATTGAACCCATAAAATTTGGAAACATAGTTCAAATTTTTGAAAAATTTGACTGCTGATCTGATGTTCCCATGACAGCCCTGACCAGTTTCCATATCAACCTGATTTAGGCCATGCTAAAGGCAAAACCAATTCTGGTGCTCAACACCAAAGTTAAATCTAACTTCAATAGATTTCCAGAAAGTATTTGCTTGGCCTAAGATCTGTCCTGGTTCAAAAGTTATGAGATGTCAAAGTTAATAGAATTTCTGGAGAAAATTGGACAGCACCTCCCTGCTTTAGGTACTGATTTGATCCAAGAATCCCAGTTAATTCTGTTCCTAATCTGACAAAACGTTCTGTTACAAAGTTGTAACTTATCTCATAAAGTATCCAGAACTACTTCATTTTCTATTTTTGGATTTTTATGCAGGAAGTTATGCTTAATTTACAGAGAGTCTACAGAGAGTCTTTGCTCTGCCCTGTTTTCTGGACAGTTTCAACTCTCCTGTATTTTTCGAGTGGTTAAGGGATGAAACACCTCTGGACCTCAACAGAAGAGTTGTAAAGATCTTCCAAAGATTTCCATAAATGTATCATACGACCCAAATTTCGAAAGAACTCAACCTCTAACCTCTGGTTAACTTCAGCCTTGATTCAGCTGAAAACAGAGTGCTCTAGTCCTTAACAACCTATAAGTTGAAAACTTGTAAACTTTGAATATCCTGTTCAAGGGAAGGAGTTACATCAAGTTTTACTACTTTAGATCAAAACATTCAAATTTTTAAATGAAGTTGTTCATTTAATGGGGTGTGACGTCGATGCATCACCAGATTATGTCGGTACTACATCCTCACAAAGAAAAACCTATACCGGACTTAGCCGGCTTCGTTAATTCAGTGGCACTAGACGTCACTCGCACACGGATGCTACACGTCTACCGTTTCGTGGTAAGGCTACCTGCAAAAACTCAAACAATCATCAGACTCGGCTGCACACCGAGCCCGGAATCCATACAGTTCGTACAACCGGCCGTCATCACTCGCCCGGATGTTCTCAAGCCAAACACGCCTTTAGTTACGTGTTCACGTTTCAGACCACGTGACGGGGTCTCTCATGTTGCACCACGCACGCCAGGGATAGACGTTGCTCGAATACCCCAAACGACATGAAGAGTCGTAGAGGATATCAAAGCGAGTCGGGTTACCTGCCACCCGTGGGGCTCCACCCTTCAGCTTGTGCACACTAGTGGACAGCGCTTACGTGCACCCCCCAAGACATAAACGCCCCGAGATACACGATTTTCCAACATAACAAATAGGTTAATATGCCACTTTCTATAGGCTAATAACATCCTTATACGGGCTACTAACTCGTTCCTCACTGGATTTTTGAAAAAGAAGACCTTTGTACTGTGTTAAACCTCAAGCGAGCTCTGATACCAGCGCTGACACGACCCCAACTGTCTTGTCGAGCCAGGATCACGCTGAGGGGTGCTGCGTTGCACAGCACCGTATAACACACGGCAAAGGTACAAAGCGGAAGCGAAATTTTATTACATAAACAAGTTCTGAACATGTTTACATCAAAATAAGTTCAGTCTACACTCTTGGGCGTAGACTAAGCATCAAGTGCACGTTCAGCCCTTGAACGTGCCCTTGCTAGCACACACGCACACTAACTCTACGGCGTGCACGACTCCCACTCGACGGGGTTCCCCTCCTTGGGTTCCGTCTCCTCTTCGGAGTCCCTTCCTCATAGAATCCTGCAAAAGCTTCAAACACAAGCAGTGAGCACGAAGGCTCAGCAAGTCTGACCCGTCTCACCTAAACATGGAACTTCTACATGAGGGGATGATGGGTACATGAGGAAAAATCATTGGCAAAGGACTCGCCTAATTAGTGGAACCTTACTTTCAAGTTTTAGCAGCAGGTTGTGGAGAACCTTACGGTAAGGCACATGAGAGAGCCGCAATCAAACAAGAAACGCATTTCTCTCATGTACTTTTCCCAAAGTTGAAATGAACTTTAGTTAGCTCTAAACTACAGCAAGTCATTAGCAATCAAGTCCATCTTTCAATCAGCAACATTTTAACATGTAACTAGCCTGTTCTTTCTACGTCACGGTACATTGAACAAGTGGTACTCACTGACCGCGAGGGACGGCAATTATAATCGATTTACACCTGCAGGGTTACCCGAACAACCCGTCACGTACGCCCGTACTCGATGTTGCCTACAATAACCATCACGGACGCCGTACGCAACCACCTTTCGCCCGTCAGCCAAATGTTGAACCGGTCCAATCGTCCCGAGCAAGAGGTCTCTGCATGCGCATCTCAGTGCCGCCAGCCGATTTACACCTCGAGCTCTCAACCTACCCTCTGAACGACCAGCTATGCCTCAACACCCAGCTACCCGAGTTACATCGGTTTCTCGGTTCCCATATAGCCGGTAGGTCTTCGGTACTGTTCTAGCTTGTTCAACAGGCCCACACACGGCTCGGTCCTCAATCGACACAAGCGGAGCTACAGCACACAGGCCCCAAAGTCCTGTTGCCCTTACTCTCCGCTTGGTCTCATCTTTCTTGCCATGTGTATCATGTGCTATCTCTACCCGAGTCGAGTGCCTCTAGCCTATGCTCGCGAGTAGTTCCAACTACTCGACTTGTACCGAATCCTACACTATCTTAGCATTGCAGTAGCTAACGGTGCTTGCAATCCTAAACCCAACCCATGGTTTTCTTGGCTATGCAATTGGGTTTCCAAACAAGACTCTAATGCAAAGAATCATAATACTCAAGTAAGTGCTCAAAACAATAAAATTTGTAAAACGGTTAATGCAAACCGGAGCTTGCCTTGCTGCTCTTGGTCGTAGGCTAGCTGATCCTCCGGAGTTACGAAGTCTAGGACTTCGGGTTCCTCCTCGACCTTAGCGACTACATGATAGAAGTAATACATGTATTAATTTAAATGCAGTTGTATTAAGTTTTAAACTTGTGAAGCTTACAAGTCCCACTAGACAGACTCTATGACTGTGAAACTTTTACTGTGGCTTGGTTACAACCTAAACAGAGCCTTGGTTAAGTTTTAGTTGCAGCAAGGCTCATTTGAGCCCTCGACAATTAATTATGTCCTTGACCGTAATTGGAACTCTTAGGGTGTTCTAGGGATTTTCATGAAACAAACTATGACTTTATGAAAATTATATTTTCAGAGGGTTCTAATGGAGTTAGTCTCATATAATTTGGAAGTTCCTAACTAAAGATATGAACTAAACAATTTCAGAGAAATTCCTGAAAATGTTTCTGAACATTTTCCATTTTCTCTAGAACAGTTTCACTAATCACACCATTAGGTGGACTAATGAGCTCCAATGGGTCTGAAATTTTTATGGTAGTTCAGGGATATTTTGGTGAACATCCCAGCAAAATTTCAGGATTTTCCTCCAAAGGATTCTCCAGCTAAAATTCCAAACAGTTTAAAATTTGAGGAATTAATTCTGGAAACATAAGGAATTTCATGAGGTGAAACTTGATTTTCTGGAAAGTGCTCAGAGAGCTGAGTCCAAAGAAATTTGATTCACTCAATTTGGAGCCCTCTAGCCAAAGTTATAAGGATTTGAAGTTTGAACTGAAACTGAAATTCGGGAAAAAGTTTAAATCTCGCGGGGCCCGCGAGAACACGTGTCGGGCGCGGCGGTGTCCGGCACACCGGGGCTCACAGAGTATTTGCGAGCCAGCACACCAGATCCCGGCCGCAGCCAGATCCCGATTCAAAATATCGGCCGCTGACAGCTGGGGTCCACCCCTTCGTCAACCTCCCGACGCCCACGCTCCGCCGCCGAGAGACCTCGCCGGAGAGCTCGCCGCCGGCTTCTGTACAGCTCCAAACTTCACGATTTTGGCCGCCCCTGCCTACTTTCACTCGGGGAACAGGATTCCGGGGTCAACTGCTCATGACAATGTCCGGTGCATGGTCGGCGACGAGCCGCCACCTCGGAAAGACTTCGGCCATGTCGGCTGACTACCCTAGCACCTCAACTACTCAAGGAACTGGTCGGGAAGCATCAGTGGACCTCAGAGAAGGTCGACATGAGCTCGAGGCAGCTCGGGGAAGACCCGAAGTAGGTCCTCACCGTGCGCCCGATGCCTCCCGTTTATTCCGCCATTGGTAAACCTCGAATTACGCCAGGTACAGAGGTTCTCCGGCCAAGGGTTATGAAGGCAACTTGTGCGTCACCGTGTCTAGCTTGTGTGTGAGCGGATTGAGGCCCTCTAATCCTTTCTAGAGCACGAATTTAACAGAATCGCACCCGAAGGTCGTTCTGCACACAGAAAGGGGAAAACTGGAAATTTGCCGCCGGTGAGCAACCACTCGAGCTGTGGCTCGGGGGTGAGCAGCACCGGTCATCAGTGCGTCCAAGGGTGCCTTGACTCGGGCATGACAACGCCCTGGTTGGGCTGTCCACGGGAGCCCGAGGTGTGGCGGTTCTAAGTCGCCGAATTGATCTTGCGGCACAGCCGATATCAATCGGTTTCCATCGAATCCTAGCAGCGGGGAAGACGGAGGAAGGCCTCCACTACCTTGCTGGGGCTCTTGAGGGAATGGAGGGAGCTGTGATCGGCGTTCTCCGATCGATTCTGAGCTGCGGAAAACTTCGGCCGGCACTGAGTCCTTGCGGGGAAGAACGGCGATGCCTCGGCCGAGGAGGGGGACAGGCGCCTTAAGAAGGCTCTGCACCGCCTCACGCCCGCGCGTGGGCAAGCAGCTGCTGGCGCGGCGGCTGCCCTCGGTGGCGATCGCAGCGGCGGCTCGGTTAACCGAGTGAGAGAATTTCAGTCGGTTTGAGTTGAAGTGGTGGCTGACATGTGGGTCCCACTTCCAGTTTTAACCTCTGAAATTTACTCCTAATCACTGTTGTAAACAGTGAACCCCATAGTACCCCTGGTAATTCAAATTATTCACCCATGAGCCATTTGAATTGATCAAATTTCAAATTGGTTTTGGTTTGAGTGAATTTCAGCACAAGTGCAGTTTTGAATTCAAATAAAGTTTGAATTTCCCCCACTTAGCTCATGTCAAGATCAACTCCAAATGGAGTGAAAATTGGTGTGTGAGCTCACAAAAATGTGCTGAGTAAGAATATGCCTCCCACTTTTAAATTCATGGGATAAAAACAGTTTGAATTTGAATGTAGTTTCAAACTGCTCTCTTTCTAACTATACCCAAAATGACCTGAAATAGGTTTTGAATTTGGGTGAAACTTGGCATGGACATCCTTAGCAAGGTGTGGAAGTTTTCATATGTCCAGCCCCCTTATATCACATGTGGGAAATACCACTTTGGCAATATGTGAGTTTGTTCTCTAATGAGCATGTTGATAATTGTTACTTGCTCTTCATTTGTGTTCATCATCTTTCCTCAAATGAGGTGTGTGGTGTGGTGATGAACACTGCAAATGTGTGTCAAAAACTGAGGCCCTTACAGATTCATGGGATCTTTCTTTAACAAAAGTGATTCTATCCTTAGCATGATTGGGAGTAGACATGTGTTTGTTCCTGTCAAATCCAAGACCATCTTTGACATTGGGAGGTCTAGTGATCATATATGCACTTCGTGCATATTTGATCTTCTCCTTATCAAAGATGCCGTTTTGAGAAGAATGCATGTCATGAGAGGTTGAAGCGTTAGAAATTACATTCTTCTTACTAGAGCAAGTGCAGGTTCTTATTGTTGTCGAACTCATGTCTTTGGAGGAATAGCTCTTGGAGGAACAGGAGTCACTTTGTTTGAGCGACTCAACTTGCACCTCAAGGATTTTGTTAACTTTTGACAAGTTAGCAAGTTCTTCCTTGATTGCAATGTGCGAGTCCTCTAACTTTGAGTAAGTTTCCTTACTCAAGGCTAGCTCTAACTCAAGTGACTCATTCTTCTCTCTTTCAAGCTCAAGAAGCTTTTCAACTTCTTGATATCTCTTCCTCTCACGGATGAGCATATCTTTTTGTCGGTTGACAAGTTCCTCCTTTTCAAAGATTTCGTTCGACAACATTTCCATTTTCTTTAAAGCAATTTTACTTAGCCCTCTAAACATTTCTTCATTATCACTAGAGCTATCAAAGTCATCAATGGAGGAATTTAGTACTAGAGGAGTAAGTCGAACCTTTTTCTTGCCTTCCTTAGCCATAAGAAAAGTGTGGTTGTTTATGTCCCGTCCTCCCATGTTTGGAAAGAGTGTGGCTCTCATAGTTGGTTTCTTGACTGCGATAGTGGCCATCTCTTCTTCTTCATCGGAGGAGGACTCGTCGTTTGAGTCCCACTCCTTCCCAATGTGAGCTTGATGGACTTGTCTTCTTTTTCTGAAATTTTTCTTTTCTTGAGATCTTGTTTCCTTCTTCTTTTTGTTTTCTTCATAAGTACAGTCCACCATGAAGTGACCATACTCTCCGCAGTTGTAGCAAGTGCGTCGAGCCTTGGATTTTCCTTTATCCTTGCTTTTGCCTTCATGTGAATTGTTGCCGTGTCTTCTCTTCATCATGCGTTTGAACTTTTTGATGAAGAGTACCATTTCTTCATCATCAAGATCGGTGCTCTCGTCGCTTGTACCTCCATCGTCTTGGTCTTCACGAGTTTCTTTGAGTTTGGGTCTGCACGTTGCTTTGAGAGCAACTTCTTTCTTTTTGGATGAGGTGAGTTCGGCTAAGTCTTTGACGTATTGGGCTTATTTCTCCATCATTTCATGATTTATGATCTTTCCTACTAATTCATCGGGAGTCATTTTGTGAAAACCGGGGCTCTCTCTGATCATTGAGCAAAGTGTGACGTTTCTTGGCATGAAGGCTCTTATCATCCTTTTGACCACCTCGTGATCAGTCCATTTCTTACTTCCATAGGCACGGATTTTGTTAAAGAGTGCCTTCATCCGATTGTACCTGTCTTGAGGTGATTCGGCTTCGTCAATAGCAAATCTCCCCAACTCTCCTTCAAGCATCTCAATTTTGGCTTCACGTACAGACCTATTTCCTTCATGAGCTGTTTTGAGTGTATCCCAGATCTCTTTTGCACTCTCTAGTCCATCGATCTTGGTAAATTCTTCTCTGCTCAGTGACAATGTGATTACTGCAACGGCTTGTGCATTTCTGTGAATCTCTTGTTCTTGTTCCGGAGTGAGTTCTTCATCCGTGTCTGGGATATCTATTCCTGTGCAGACAATATGCCAAAGGCTAGGATTCAGAGATATCAGATGCATCTTCATGTTGTACTTCCACATGGTATAGTCACTTCCGTCAAACTGTGAAGGCCTTCCCATAGGAATCGAAAGATAGTGATTGTTTGAATTGAGACGGTTGTAGTTGTAATGATACCGGGAGTATTCGTGATGACCACTCCCCATCGTCTTTTCTTCCTCTTTTCCCTTTTGTGCCATTAATTTCTTTCTCAGTAATGCCTTTAGTTGTCTCACTTCATCATCACCATGTGGACTTTCTTTCAGCACATCGAAGTCTTTGGCTTCTTGCTCCTCATCGTTGTTGTTCATTTTCGGGATATCGTTGTTCTTCTCAGAGGCCATTGATCTCTCCGAGATGTGAGTCTCGTTGATGGAGAACTTGGCTCTGATACCAATTGAATGTGGCCTAGAGGGGGGTGAATAGGCCTTTAAAAGATTCCTGCACACTTAATAGAATTATCAGAAACTTGATTGACCGGACTAGTCCGGTTGTGTGGGCGGACTAGTCCGGTGTGCTGAATTGTGTAGATTGTATAAGTGTTGTGCAGAAGAATTAACTTGTTTAGCAGCGGAAATAAGAACAACAATTATTCTATTTTGATTTTACAATGTGAGGTGTGATTATGCCCGTGAATGAGACTTAGCAACTCAAATTATGAAGTTTAGCAACTAGATGTTATAATCAACAAAAAACAAGAAGGCATGCGAGACACAAATTTTACCGAGGTTCGATCTCACCAAGAGATCTACGTCCTCGTTGAGGAGGCTCACACAGAGCCGGGTCTCTAACCCTTTCCCTCTTCAAGTCACAACACAAGGCCGACTTGACTCCACTAGCACGGGTAATCACCGACTTTGTGGGGCAACCTCACACGTTGAGGGCTCCCACAAGAATTACAATGAGAAAGCGATCAAATACACTCAAAAAGATTACAATGCAGAATATGAGTGTAGAGAGATCAAACCCCAAGAGCTCACAACGAAAGAACGACGATCTCCCAATCCCGAATCCAAGTGTTCAATTGATCTTCACCTTTTTGCACCTTAGATGTGTGGGGAGATGTGTTTTTGGGCTCTTGGGACAGGTGGCGGTGCTAGGGTTCTTGTTTCAAGCAGTATGAGTCGTATCTCTGCTTTGGGAGGTCGTGGATCACTCATTTATATAGTTTCTAAAAAGTTATCGTTGTAAAACCTAATACCGGACTAGTCCGGTATATGATCGGACTTGTCCGGTCTACTTCCAGTGGGTTAACCGGACTAGTCCGGTCTAAAACCGGACTTGTCCGGTGCTATGTGAAGTGGGGTTCCAGAAAGTTTAGCGGACTAGTCCTGTCGCATGGACGGACTAGTCCGCAGTCATCTAAAGAGCACAACAGAAACATGAGCGGACTAGTCCGGTCTAAAACCGGACTTGTCCGGTCGCGTTCCAGTAAGCTGACCGGACTAGTCCGGTCCATGAACGGACTAGTCCGGTGTCCAGTGGATTTTAGTTGATTTTTTAAACCCCTTACCCTTACGCAAAGTCATGAGCTCTTGGGATGTGTCTCTCACACACACCCTATACATTTACATCTACTTTGCTCTTCTAAATTCCACTAAAGTCTTCCTTTTCGGGCACCACTCTATTTTTCACCTTTTTGTGTGCACCGAGCCAGTTCACTTTGTTTATCCTGCAATCATCTTAATAGTTTCATTAGGATCTCATATGTTCGTCATCAATTAGCCAAAACCCACAAGGGATATGCTAGATGCACTTACAGAATCCTACACTATCTTAGCATTGCAGTATCTAACGGGGTTTGCAATCCTAAACCCAAACCATGATTTTCTTGGCTATGCAATTGGGTTTCCAAACAAGACTCTAATGCAAGGAATCATAATACTCAAGTAAGTGCTCAAAATAATAAAAATTTGTAAAAGGTTAATGCAAACCGGAGCTTGCCTTGCTGCTCTTCATCGTAGGCTAGCTGCTCCTCCAGAGTAACAAAGTCTAGGACTTCGGGTTCCTCCTCGACCTTAGCGACTACATGATATACAAGTATATGTATTAATTTAAATGTATTTGATTGAATTTAAACTTGTGAAGTCTATAACTCTTACTAGACAGACTCAATGCCTGTGAAACTTTTACTGTGGCTTGGTTACAACCAAAGTACAGACTTGGTCAAGTTTTAGTTGCAGCAAAGCTCATTTGAGCCCTCCACAATTAATTATGTACTTGACCTTAATTGGCACTCTTAGGGTGTTCTAGGGATTTTCATGGAACAAACTATGACTTTCTGAAAACTAGATTTTCAGATGGTTCTAATGGAGTTGGTCTCACTTAATTTGAAGGTTCCTAGCTAAAGATATGAGCTAAACAATTTCAGAGAAAACTCTGAAAATGTTTCTGAACATTTTTTTATTTTCAATGGAACAGTTTCACTAATCACACCATTGGGTGGATCAAATGAGCTCAAATGGATCTGAAATTTTTATGGTAGTTCAGGGATATTTTGGTGAACATTCCAGCAAAATTTTAGAATTTTCCTCCAAGGGATTCTCCAGTTAAAATTCCAAACAGAATTTTGAGGACTTAATTCTGGAGAATTAAGGATTTTCATGAAGTGAAACTTGATTTGCTGGAAAGTGCTCAGAGAGCTGAATCCGACAAAATTTGGTTCACTCGATTTGGAGCTTTCTAGCCAAAGTTATGAGGATTTGAAGTTTGAATGAAATCTGAAAATTCGGGGAAAAGTTTAAACTCGCAGGTGGGCCATGGGGACACACGTCGCACCCTGAGGCGTCGGCACACCGTGGTCTGAGGGGTTCCTGCGTGCCAGCACAACAGATCCCGGCCACACCTGATCCCGATTTAAATTTTTAAGCCGCAGACGCGTGAGCCAGCCGGCTTCGTCTTCCTCCCGACGCCCGCGCTCTGCCGCCGGGGTACCTCGCCGGAGAGCTCGCCGGCAGCTTCTGTAAAGCTCCAAACTTCAAGATTTTGGCCGCCTCTGCCTATCTTCACTCGGGGAACAGGATTCTTGGGTCAGCTCGCCATGAAAACGGCTGGCACATGGTCGGCGACGAGCGGCAGCCTCGGGAGAACTTCGGCCGTGTTGCCCGTCCTCCCTAGCACCTAACCCGATCGAGCTAAGGGTCATCGAGCATCAGTGGACCATAGGAAAGGTCGACATGAGCTCCACGGAGCTCGGGAAGCACTGTGACGGGCTGTCACCGTGCGACCTAAGCCGGAAATCGGGATTCCTACTAAAACTTGAAGAACAGCGGTTTCCCTCCATGGTTCTTCGTGGTTCCTGCTCCTATGGGCTCATACTGGGAACTAGAAGTGATCCTCTCCATGAGAGGATGAGTGGTGCAGTGTGGCTTACGAATTTCTCTGCTCGGTGCCGACTTCTCTTTTGCACACCGTCACGAAAACATGAAATTCCGGCCTGAGCAGTGCTTATCACGCCGCCGGAGCTTGCGGGAAAGAAAGATGGGTTGAAGGCGAACCTCTTTGCTGTTCACAGCTCGGTGAACAGTGGGCTGTGGTGGCCGGAAGGATGGTTCCTGCAGCGGCGGCGCTAGCTGAACCGGCAGAGGAAGGATCGCCGCGGTGGAGCTCGGGGAAGACTGCGCAGGGTCTGGAACCGATGCGAGGGTGTTGAAGATGGCTTGGCGCACCCGGTGCTGGTCTCAGATCGCCGGGAGGGTCACTGGATCGGCCGGGCGATGAGGAACTGAAAGTTCACTTGGGAGGCGAGGAGCTTCGGCTTTCAGGGTGGAAATGCGACGAGGCAGCGGTGAAGACCCCCTGCGACTGCTCGGGTGCGCAGATAAGGACCCTGTGAGGTGGTTCACCGGCCGAGGGCGGCAAGCAGCTGCTTTCCTCGCCGTTTCTTCGCCGTGGCGGTCTCTGCAGCGCGTGCGAGTACCCGAGCTGAGCTCTCAGTCGGTTTGCTTTGAACCAGTGACTGACATGTGGGTCCCACCCGGGGTTTCAACCTCTGAAATTCACTCCTAATCACTGTTGTAAACAGTGAGCCCCAAAATACCCATGGTGATTCAAATTATTTACCCCTGAGCCATTTCAATTGATTAGAATTCAAGATGGGTTTGGTTTGAATGAATTTCAGCACATGTTCAGTTTGAAATTCAAATAAAGTTTGAATTTGCCCCACTTAGCTCATGTCAAGATCAACTCCAAATGGAGTGAAAATTGGAGTGTGAGCTCACAAAAATGTGCTGAATAAGAATATGCCTCCCGCTTTTGAATTCATGGGATAAAAACAGTATGAATTTGAATATGGTTTCAAACTGCCCTCTTTCTAGCTATACGCAAAATGACCTCAAAAAGGTTTTGAATTTGGGTGAAACTTTGCATGGACATCCTTAGCAATGTATAGGAGTTTTCATATGCCCAGCCCCTCTATATCACATGTGGGAAATACCACTTTTGCAATATGTGAGTTTGTCCACTAATGAGCATGTTGATGGTGGTTACTTGCTCTTCTGTGACGCCCTCAATTCTGTGGAAAACCACGGAACCAAGAACTAATGCATATGTGTGCCCAGGATGTTCATCACACATATACATATATTCCACAAACTGAATTCAGAATATATATAACCACGAATAACAAAGTTTATTACAACGTCTCATGAGTCTTGTACTCATGCTTACAGCGGAGGTCTAATTTCTATGCAGCGGAAGTCTTTATTTTAATGCGGAAGCAAAAACTAATGCGGAGGCGAATCTAAGAAGTAGTGGCTCCATCTCTACTCCCTCCACAGGCAAGGTTGAGAACAGATCACACGCCATAATGCTCCACTTGGTCTTCATAATAGCCTTCTCTTGTTGTTGATGATGAAATAATAATGCAAGTTTGAGCATAATGATGTACTCAGCAAGTGCGGGAAAAACACATGATATGCAGCTTATAACAAGGTAGGTATAAAAAGGCTCATTTGCAGAAAAGCAAATTTACAAAACCATGATAAAACAGCAACTTAACTTTAGATGAATGTAATCCCAGCATGAATTAAATTACGAACATACCTCCATCCCTTTCCGTGTTCCATCTGAACATTAACCAACCTTTATCCACACTCACGAATACCTCCTCGTATTCGCTACCATCTCACGAATACCTTCCTGTATTCGCTACCATCTCATCTCATAAAACAACCTCGTCTCACACAGAGACCAATCTCATGTCACGACTCCACAGTCATGCAACCATCTCATTACCCGGACTCAACAGTCCCAACAATCCAACCATAACCAAATCCATAACCAAGAACCTTCCCAATAACCATCAGTAACCATCCCAACTAATCATGGCAGTTTAGCCAGGTGCTCGTGACCGTAAGCTCGGCTATCATGATAGTTTTAGACTCTGCAGAGCTTGCACCTCTTTACCCATAAGTTTGTGATTTCGTCACCCGTCGGCGACTGCAGAACCTCCATTTTACCAGTACACAACCGTCGGTGTATGGTCAAGAGATCACAAAATAGCCTTTACAAAGGGGTTACTAGATGTATGGACTCACTAAGGTTTCACCGGCAAGCTAGAATCTCCAATTCTCCCACCCACGGGCCCCCTCTTGTGCCATGCAGTTCCCAGGGCAGTCCTCACTCGACTCCCATTCCCCGCGCCTTCCACAGTCCATGACACTCTAGCAACTTACCTAATTACTCAGCTAAGCCGCACCCATACTTGGCCTTGTGGTGGCACTGTTATCCTGGCATGTGCATGCATGAACCGGTCCTTAGATCTACGGCAAGTAAAACCACCATCTCATGCTACCTCATTCACAAACCCAGGCTTGCCTAGATCTCCCTCCGATCCATATTCATTAACCTCATCAGTTACTTATTATCAATACGAGTGCAGTTAGCTAGACACATCTATCTCGCTTCCCAATCCCATAGACTCAGCGAAGCATAACGCAAAAACCATACCCGACTCATAAACTTCCCAGGCGACAAGGGTGGTTTAACCAAAGCTAATAAACTCCTATAAAGGGGTTTCCCATCATGTTTGACTCAGTACGCACACCTTTTCGCAAAACAAAATAGTCTCACCCAAAACATAGGATCAATATGATCAAGGAGAACTTGCCTTGTTCTTGCGGTTCCAGTTGTTCTTGATTCTCAAAACCTGGTTGCTGCAGTTCGTCGTAGACAACTCCCTGAGCTTGTCCTGCTAGGTAGGATCACGTGCATACAGGATTCACAGCAATCAATATTTATGCACAAACCTTAAACTAGATGCGATGATGCATATGCTATCTCATGATTAGTTTTATTAGATTGATCTGTACGTGTTCTTGCATGGCCTTGTATGGACAGGGGTGTTCGGATCAAAGGTGGACGTGGTGATGATCTTGTCTTTAGATCAAACTGATCATCCAGTGATCTGCCCACGAGAAGGCTTCTGTTCGAAAGGAATTGAATAACAGATGCAAAGAGATGAACACAATGATATTGAAGTCCTACCTCTCGTTCTTCTTGACTTCAAGGTCCTCCTCAGACCGCTCGGTTCTTCTCCGATGATCTCCCTTGTTGCGCTTCAGCGACGGTTTGCTCAGCGAGTTAGGGCTAGGGCTCTAAGTCGTCGGCTCAGGAGTCGAAAGAGAAGTTTTTAGTTTCGGCCAGAGGTTTTGGGTTCTATTTATAATCGGGAAGAGAAGAGTCCTAGTCTGATTGTATCCCGAATAAGAGTTTTATTCAGATCTTTGTTGGATCCTATCATCTTATCTTTAGTAACATCGTGAAATTTAGATCGGTTTCTGTTGCGTACCGGTATCTCTACGCGTAAAAACCGCTCCAGAACTCGATACCTCCGCGATGATGAGCTCCGGAAGCTCCACGTGTCCTTCCGGGCCTGGTATCTTCTCCTTCACAGAGACGAGCTCCGGTTCTGCCGCGTGTCACGAGCGAGACCTCCCCCTTCTTCGGAGGTGAGCTCCGCGCATGCCACGTGTTGGCGCCGGTCTTCCCTCTCTTCCCTCCTCAGGAACATGCCCTGAGGTCGACACGTGTTTTCAGTAACGACAGACCTATCGGAGATAAGCTCCGGTGGCGACACGTGTTCGATAGATCCGGACTTCTCTGAGATGAGCTCCGAGATCGGCACGTACCCCGCGCGACTGGTCCTCTGATTTCCGCGAGGACTAGCTCTGAGGATGACACGTGTCCCACAGGATCGGACCTCTCCCCTTTGTGGCGACGAGCCCCGAACCTGCCATGTAGCTCTTTCAGCGGCGGACTCCTCCCCATCTCGCAGGGACGAGCTCCGAACACGCCACGTGGCCAGCGGCCGTGGTAAGTTGTCTTTAGCGCTCTCGGAGGGCTCTATTGGCTATTCTTTTGATAATTCTCTCTGTTCCTATTTTTCATTAGAGTGTTTCCTCTTCATAGAACATGAACATATGCTGGCACCCGAGGCGAGGGTGTCACATCTTCATTTGTGTTCATCAACTTGCTTCAAATGAGGTGTGTGGTGTGGTGATGACCACCTTAAACATGTGTCAAAAACTGAGGCCCTTACATTCTACCAAATCCTAAACTGAAGTTTTTTGGATTTGGAGACCTCATTTATCATTTTCTAATTATGCATACCTATTTTCCTATATTTTCAGATTTATTTTATATGCCTAAAAGTGAATTTTAATATTAAAATAGTAAGACATATCATCTAAACAGACTAGGTTCTGATCTAAAATGTTCAATAATATATTTTTGAACTTCCTCTCTGATGTGAACCAATTTAAATTTATTTTACCAGTTTTCAGAATTATTTCCTAGCTCAAAAATATGTTTCCAGAAACAATAAAAATGAGCAACACTTAGGCAGATCTCATTTCAGCCTAAAATAAATTCTTAACTCATTCTAAATGTTTTCCAAGTGCTAGGAGAGTTTAAATTTGCATTTACACATGTGTTTGCCTCACCTTTTAAATTTAAATCCTAGTCACATATTCAAATTTCTGAATTTAATATCCTACAGGGTCTAAAAGGCAAATCCACCCTACTACAGGGTTTAATTTACTATTTCCTAAATTTTCAGGGGCCTAGTTACACATAACAGAGGAGTTTTTCCTAATTTTTATTAACTCCAGGGGCTAAAACTGATTTTTAAATGAATTTACATGAATTTCTGAAGGTCCAGGGGCTACATCAGAAGTTTCCGGGGCTAGCTTGTGTTTTCCGAGATCCCCAGGGGGTAGCGTGTAAGGGCCTCAGTTTTTGACACCCATTTGCAGTGTTCATCACCACACCACACTCCTCATTTGAAGAAGAAGGATGAACACAAATGAAGAGCAAGTAACAATTATCAACATGCTCATTAGAGAACAAACTTACATATTGCAAAAGTGTTATTTCCCACATGTGATATAGATGGGCTGGACATATAAAAACTCCTACACTTTACTAAGGATGTCCATGCCAAGTTTCACCCAAATTCAAAACCTTTTTGAGGTCAGTTTGGGTATAGTTAGGAAGAGGGCAGTTTGAAACAATATTCAAATTCAAACTGTTTTTATCCAATGAATTTAAAAGTGGGGGGCATATTCTTACTCAGCACATTTTTGTGAGCTCACACACCAATTTTCACTCCATTTGGAGTTGATCTTGACATGAGCTAAGTGGGAGAAATTCAAACTTTATTTGAATTTCAAACTGAACTTGTGCTGAAATTCATTCAAACCAAACCTCATTTGAACTTTGATCAATTCAAATGGCTCATGGGTGAATAATTTGAATTGCCAAGGGTAGTATGGGGTTCACTGTTTACAACAGTGATTAGGAGTAAATTTCAGAGGTTAAAACTGGAGGTGGGACCCACATGTCAGCCACTGCTCAGATCAAACCGACTGAGACTTTTTCACTCGGGTCGCCGAGCCGTAGCGGTGATCGCCACCGAGGCCAGTTGCCGCGCCACCAGCTGCTTGCCCACGCGCGGGCATGAGGCGGTGCAGAGCCTTCTTAAGGCGCCTGCCCCCTCCTCGGCCGAGGCACCGTCGTTCTTCCCCGCAAGAACTCAGCGCCGGCCGAAAACTTCCGCAGCTCGGACTTGATCGGGGAACGCCGATCGCAGCTCCCTCCTTCCACTCCAGAGCCCCAGAAAGGTACTAGAGACCTTCCTCCATCCTCCCCGTTGCTAGAATTCGGTTGAAACCGAGTGATATCGGCTGTGCCGAAAGATCAAAATCAGAACTTGGAACCGCCGCACCTCGGGCTCTCATGGACAGCCCGACCAGGGCGTTGTCACGCCCGAGCCAAGGCACCCTTGGACGCGCGGGTCACCGGTGCTGCTCATCCCCGAGCCACAGCTCGAGTGGTTGCTCACCGGCGGCGAATTTCCACTTTTCCCCTTTCTGTGTGCAGAACGACCTTCGGGTACGATTCTGTTTAATTCGTGCTCTAGAAAGGATTAGAGGGCCTCAGGCCGCTCTCACACGAGCTAGACACGGTAACGCACAAGTTGCCTTCACAACTCTGGGCCGGAGAACCTCTGTGCCCGGCGTAATTTGAGGTCTACTAATGGCGGAACGAACGGGCGGCATCGGGTGCACGGTGAGGACCTATTTCGGGCCTTCCCCGAGCTGCCTCAAGCTCATGTCGACCTTCTCTGAGTTCCACTGATGCTCCCCGACCGATTTCCCAAGTAGCTGAGGTGTTAGAGAAGTCAGCCGACATGGCCGAAGTCATTCTGAGGTGGCGGCTCGTCGCCGACCATGCTCCGGCCGTTGTCATGAGCAGCTGACCCTCGGATCCTGTTCCCCGAGTAAAAGTAGGCAGGGGCGGCCAGAATCGAGAAGTTTGGAGCTGTACAGCAGCCGGCGGCGAGCTCTCCGGCGAGATCCCTCGGCGGCGGGGCGCGGGTGTCGCGAGGTTGAAGAAGGGGGTGGACCCCAGCTGTCAGCGGGAGATATTTTGAATCGGGATCCGGCTGCGGCCGAGATCGGGTGTGCTGGCGCGCAAAATCCTTGTGGGCCGCGATGTGCCATCGCCTAGGCGTGCGACGCGTGTCCCCTGGGCCCACGCGCGAGTTTAAACTTTTCCCCGATTTTCAGATTTCCTTCAAACTTCAAATCCTTATAACTTTGGCTAGAAAGCTCCAAATTGAGTGAACCAAATTTTGCTGGATTCAGCTCTCTGAGTACTTTCCAGAAAATCAAGTTTCACTTCATGAAATTCCTTATTTCTCCAGAATTAATTCCTCAAAGTTTAAACTGTTAGGAATTTTAACTGGAGAATCCTTTGGAGGAAAATCCTGAAATTTTGCTGAGATGTTCACCAAAATATCCTTGAACTACCATAAAAATTCCAGATCCATTTGAGCTCATTTAATCCACCTAATGGTGTGATTAGTGAAACTGTTCCAGAGAAAATAGAAAATGTTCAGAAAACATTTTCAGAATTTTCTCTGAAATTGTTTAGCTCATATCTTTAGTTAGAGACTTCCAAATTAAGTGAGACCAACTCCATTAGAACCCTCTGAAAATCTAGTTTTCAGAAAGTCATAGTTTGTCTCATGAAAATCCTTAGAACACCCTAAAAGCCTTTAATTAAGGTCAAGGACATAATTAATTGTGGAGGGCTCAATTGAGCTTTGCTGCAACTAAAACTTGACCAAGTCCCTGTTTAGGTTGTAACCAAGCCACAGTAAAAGTTTCACAGTCATTTGGTCTGTCTAGCAAGGGTTATAGACTTCACAACTTCAAAGTTAATACAAATGCATTTAAATTGATACATATGTTTCTTATATCATGTAGTCGCTAAGGTCGAGGAGGAACCCGAAGTCCTAGACTTCGTTACTCCGGAGGAACAGCTAGCCTACGACCAAGAGCAGCAAGGTAAGCTCCGGTTTGCATTAACCTTTTTACAAATTTTTATTGTTTTGAGCACATACTTGTTTCCTTTATTCTGTGCATTAGAGTCTTGTTTGGAAGCCCCACTGCATAGCCAAGAGAACCATGGGTTGGGTTTAGGATTGCAAACCCCGTTAGCCACTGCATTGCTAGGATAGAGTAGGATTCGGTACAAGTCGAGTAGTTGGAACTACTCGCGAGAATAGGCTAGAGGCACATTGCCCGGGTAGAGATAGCACATGATACACATGGCAAGAAAATGAGACCGAGCGGAGAGTAAGGGCAGCAGGACTTTGGGGCCTGTGTGCTGTAGCTCCGCTTGTGTCGATTGAGGACCGAGCCGTGTGCGGGCCTGTTGAACAAGCTAGAACAGTACCGAAGACCTACCGGCTATATGGGAACCGGGAAACTGATGTAACTCGGGTAGCTGGGTATTGAGGCATTGCCCGTCGTTCAGAGGGTAGGTTGAGAGCTCGAGGTGTAAATCGGCTGGCGGCACGGAGATGCGCGTGCAGAGACCTCTTGCTCGGGACGATGGGACCGGTTCAATATTTGGCTGACGGGTGAAAGGTAGTCGCGTACGGCGTCCGTGATGGTTGTTGGAGGCAACATCGAGTACGGGCGTACGTGACGGGTTGTTCGGGTAACCCTGCAGGTGTAAATCGATTATAATCGCCGTCCCTCGCGGTCAGTGAGTACCACTTGTTCACTGTACCGTGACGTAGAAAGAACAGGCTAGTTACATGTTAAAATGTTGCTGATTGAAAGCTGGACATTGATTGTTAGTGATATGCTGTAGCTTAGAGCTAATTAAAGTTCTTTTCAACTTTGGGCAAAGTACATGAGAGAAATGCGTTTCTTGTTTGATTGCGGCTCTCTCATGTGCCTTAGCGTAAGGTTCTCCACAACCTGCTGCTAAAACTTGAAAGTAAGGTTCTACTAATTAGGCGAGTCCTTGCAAATGATTTTTACCTCATGCAACCCATTACCCTCATGTAGAAGTTCCATGTTTAGGTGAGACGGGTCAGACTTGCTGAGCCTTCGTGCTCACTGCTTGTGTTTGAAGCTTTTGCAGGGTTCTATGAGGAAGGGACTCCCGAAGAGGAGACGGAACCCCAGGAGGGGAACCCCGTCGAGTGGGAGTCGTGCACGCCGCAGAGTTAGTGTGCGTGTGTGCTAGCAAGGACACGTTCGAGGGCTGAACGTGCACTTGATGCTTAGTCTACGCCCGCGAGTGTAGACTGAACTTATTTTGATGTAAACATGTTCATAAACTTGTTTATGTAATAAAACTTCCGCTTCGCTTTGCACCTTTGACGTGTGTTATACGGTGCTGTGCAACGCGGCACCCCTCAGCGTGATCCTGGCTCGACAGGACCAATGGGGTCGTGTCATAGCGCGTAAGAATCCCGTCCTTTATAATGCGGGGCCGACGTGGACCGTCGGATTTAAATGCACTCTTAATTCATAGGGGTTCACACATTAAAGCAAAGCAACCTAAAGACGAGGTTGTGGACAAATGCCCATGGCTTCCACAACTCACGTCACACACCAAACATTAACACACAAATAACTAAGGTATTGACTCGACTACTCGATAACCTGCTGAAATAAGGGAAAGGACTCTAAACGACTCGTATCACTGAGCTGGCTCTTCGGGGTCTTCCTCATTATTGCTTCTGCCCTCTGATTCCGCTTTGGGTGGGGAAGCTGCTGGTGGAGAAGTGCGGCGACGCCTGCTCGCCCGGCGGTCTGGGGAGTCAGGAGTCCACGTGTCATTCATGGTGACACACAGTTCATTCCCGTTTCCTTTTTCTCTCGCCCTCAAGCTAGCATGAAGAAGCGCCTCGGTCTCCTTCAGGGTGTCACGAACATCATAAAGCTCTTGCTGGCACTCCTGCGGTCGAGTGCTGAGCATAGAAGCATCCTCCAAGCACAGGTCCATGTGCTCATGGGAAGTCCCCTGCTGCACTGGCGGGTACTTGTACTCCGCAGTGCCACTCTCACGCTGGAGGACATACATGTACTCAGCCCTGTCCAGGTGGCGACGGTTGATGTAACTCTGGCAGGTGATGGCCTCCCAGGTGACATCCTTCTCAGCATCGGCCTGAGTCGCTCGACAAGATGGAGAGCTGTGGATCTTGAGCAGCTGATTTTCATGGATAATCCTCATCTCTGAGCTCCATTCTTCCCTCTTCTCACGGATGGTCCTGGTGGAGCTGTAGTGTATGATCAGCATGCCCACATTGCCGGCGGCGTGGAGCATACGCCGAAGACGGCGCAACAAGCCTCCTACTGCCAACCCGTAGGAGTGGTACGTCACCGGACGGTTCTCCTCTCTCAAGGCAAGGGCAACTATAAGAACTCTCCCTCTGGTGGACTTGCGGGCGGTGCAGATCATGTGAACCATCTAAAACATAAAGCATTTAAAATTAAGTTAGATAAGAGTTAAATAAAAATTGTATTTTGAATAAAAGTTGGGGCAAGATGAATAAAGTGTCTCCATTAAATAACACTTTCAACCCACACCATTGTAAAAATAGTTTTTTAAGAAAATAGGGTCCTTAAACACGTCCATTTCTACCTAGGTCCACGTTCCTACGGGCAACATTGGCTCTGATACCACTTCTGTCACACCCGATTTCTCTAAAGAGCAACCGAGTGAATAGCACATGTATGCCAGGATCATTTTCTCATACATGTGATGACAAATAGTGAAGCATCATTTATTACAAGCCAAGTGTTCGAATATAAATAAGTCTTACATAGCATACGTCTCGATGGACGATAATATGTTCATAACATGTAAATAAAGCAGCAGCGGAATATAAATCTTGTGGGCTCCGTCACAGACGTTGCCCGGGGGACTCCGTGAACCTAGAATCCTTCCTCGGGACCAAAGTCTTGGTCATTAAACACCCCATCATTCTCTTGACCTGTGCAGCAATATAAACCAACAGAAAAGCAGGTTTGAGTACCGTGGGTACTCAGCAAGTGTGGGAAAGTTATGTCATGCATGGCTAGAGCAAGGAGAGGTTGAACTCATGGTTAAAGCACTACACAATTATTACCTATCACCTTAGCTTATTAAGCACCTACATTACTGTACAGGTGAAATGGTCCCGATCCCTCAACCCATCATCATTATCAAGTGAACAAAGTCCCATCTCCAATGTTAATCTTCCCGCTTAACATCCACAACTTCCCAATTCATCATCTTCTAATCATGAATAAGTCCAAGCCGCTCTTGACCGTGAGCACGACTGTCATGACAATTTTGTCTCTGCAGAGTTTGCACCACTATACCCACATGTAGTGATTTCATCCCCCGTTGCCGGGTGGACTAAAAGAACCTCCATTATGCCAGTGGCCGCGAACCACGTTCACACTTCCCAGGTGTGTAGCCAGGATATCACTACGAGGCCTTTACAAAGGGATTCCCGACGAGCATGGGCCCATTGAGGTTTCACCACTAACAGCATACAAGAGGCTCCAACGCTGCTGCAGTGGCTCCCTCTTGAGCCTTGCGGTTCATATGGTAGTCCAGCTGACACCTATTGTCACATCCGGTTTCTCCGAAGAACAACCGAGTGAATATCACATGTATGCCAGGATCATTTTCTCATACATGTGATGACAAATAGTGAAGAATCATTTATTACAAGCCAGGTGTCGAATATAAATAAGTCTTACATAGCATGCGTCTCGATGGACGATAATAAGTTCATAATTTTGTTGACAAAACAGCAGCGGAATATAAATCTTGTGGGCTCCGTCACAGGCGTTGCCCGGGGGACTCCGTGAACCTAGAATCCTTCTTCGGGTCCGAAGTCTTGGTCATTGAACACCACATCATCCCCTTGACCTGAGCAGCAATTTAAACCAACAAATATGCAAGTTTGAGTACCGTTGGTACTCAGCAAGTGTGGGAAAGTTATGTATGCATGGCCAGAGCAAGGAGAGGTTGAACTCATGGTTAAAGCACTACGCAATTAATACCTATCACCTTAGCTTATTAAGCACCTACATTACTACACGGGTGAAATGGTCCCAATCTCCCAACCCATCATCGAAATCAAATAACCATAACCTCAATCCCAATGTTAAGCTCCCCGCTTAACATCCTCAACTTCCAAAGCCATCATCATCTAATCATGAATAAGTCCAAGCCGCTCTTGACCGTGAGCACGGCTGTCATGACAGTTTTGACTCTGCAAAGTTTGCACCACTGTACCCACATGTAGTGATTTCATCCCCCGTTGCCGGGTGGACTAAAAGAACCTCCATTATGCCAGTGGCCACGAACCACATTCACACTTCCCAGGTGTGTAGCTAGGATATCACTACGAAGCCTTTAAAAGGGATTCCCGATGAGCGTGGGCCCACTGAGGTTTCACCCCTAACAGCATACAAGAGGCTCCAACCCCGCTGCAGTGGCCCCCTCTTGAGCCTTGCGGTTCATATGGTAGTCCAGCTGACACCTATTCCCCGCACCATCCAAAACACCCATACTACGCCGGGGATACACCTAATTAATTGGTCAAGCTGTCCCATCTCAGCATGTGGTTGGCACGGTAAAGCCAGGTTACATGCTCCATGAACCGGTCCTTAGGATCCAGGCAAGTACTAAACACAAACCCGAGTCTCGTGCACCCAGCACCAACCAAATCATCCAACTTGCCTCGATCCCTACCTCTACATAACTCATAATATCTCATTCAAGAGTAAGGTAAATAAATTGATGATCTCATATCCCAATTATCATATTCTAAGCATGGCTAAGCATAAGCAATATAAATGAATGACATAATAAAACAAATCCCAACCCTAGCTACAAGGAAACAAGATGATGCTATTCTAGGGAAACTTCCTAGCATGGATTTCATATTTCAATTGACAACGCAAATAATTCTATCTACACATCCTAGCATAGGATCAAAGTGGTCAAGGACACTTGCCTTCTTCCTGCTGCTCTGGGAATGGAAAGTCTTGGTCTTGGAAGGGGAGAACTTGCTCTGGGGCAGGTTCTACTCATGCCAACACACATAGCAAAAGAAAACAACAATACATAAGACATAGTTCACACTTTCACTTCATACAACCCACACATACATACATATGATAGTCATTCACATTTCTAAGTGTTGTGGTTACTCTAGATGTGTTGATTTTTAGCCTACATGCACTTTTAAACATATTTATATGATTTCTAACTTTTGTATTCAGATTTCTGTTTGCACACTATATATGAATTTTAGATTTGAACAAATTCTTTATATTTAATTAATATACCTCTTAACTACCAAGTTTGCATGAAAGGTAGTATCCTACTCCAAATAGGTTTTCAGATCTTCTACCAAATACTAAACTGAAGTTTTTGGATTTGGAGACTTCATTTATCATTTTCTAATTATGCATACCTATTTTCCTATATTTTTCAGATTTATTTTCAATGCCTAAAATTGAATTCTAATATTAAATAGTAGGACATGTCATCTAAACATAATAGGTTCTGATCTAAATATTAAATAATATACTTTTGAACTTCTCCTCTGATGTGAACTAATTTAAATTTATTTTATCAGTTTTCAGAATTATTTCCTAGCCTAAAAATGTGTTTCTAGAACTAATAAATATGAACAATACTTAAGCAGATTTCATTTCATCCTAAAATCTATTTTTAAATCATTCTAAAGTTTTCCAAGTGCTAGGAGAGTTTAAATTTGAGTTTGCACATGTGTTTGCCTCCCCTTTTAAATTTAAATCCTAATCATATATTCAAATTTCTGAATTTAATATCATATCGGGTCAAAAAGGTAAATCCACCCTACTACAGGGTCTAATTTATTATTTAATAAATTTCCAGGGGTCTAACTACACATAACAGAGGGGTTTTCCGAATTTTTATTAAGTCCAGGGGCTAAAACTGATTTTTAAATGAATTTACACGAATTTCTGAAGTTCCAGGGGCTAGATCAGAAGTTTCTGGAGCCAGCTCGTGTTTTCTGAGATCCCCAGGGGGTAGCACGTAAGATTACCGGCTTATAAAGCGGGGCTGATGTGGACCGTCCGATTTAAAATAGACGGCTCAGATTAGATCGCCGAACCGGTATGCGCGGGTTTTAATTCTACCGTGCGATTTAAAATAGACGGCCCGTCAAGGGGCCACGTCGCCCTGGCCGTGTGCGGCGGCGCTGCCCGGCGGCGCGCGGCGGCGGGAGGCGGCGATCTCGCCGGAGATCTTCGGGTTTTCGTCCATACTTCCTAAAACCTGGATTTCTTGGCATAGAACGGTAGAGGGGAGGTCGGGGATCTCACCTCGGGGTTTTTCTTGAGCTCGGAGGCCCTGGAAGGTGGTCGGCGGCGAGGTCTAAGGTGAAAACGCGGCGGTGCTCGTCGGAGCTGTGTCTAGAGCGCAAAACACCGGGTTTCCTTGACCTGCGAGATTCCCCGGAGGCGGTGGAACATGATCAGAGCGTTAGATCAGGAAATCCGAGCGAGGATCGAAGGAAAACGGCGGTAGAAGCTTCGGTTCTCACCGGGAGGAAAAACAGCCGATCGGGGGGGGGGAGGAATAGGGCGATGTCGACATTTATATAAACGAGGGGGGGCGGCGGTCTGTTGGGATCGAGTTGGAGTCGTCCGGGACAGGGAGTCGAGCTGGGGGCGCAGGTTTCCGGAGTTGGTTGCGATCGGGCACGAGGGAAAAGTCCGGCCGTTGGGGGCGCCGGAGGTAGGAGATGACACGAGGGCCCTGCGTGTCAGTGAGAGGAAGAGAGGGGCGCGGGTTTGGGACTGGCGCGGGGAGATTGGGCCGGCTGGTGGGTTTCTGCCCACTGGCCGGTGGGGTTTTTCTTTTTTCCTTTTCTTTTCTGTTTTGATTTGAATTTGAATTCCAATTTGAATTTGAATTTGTGCACCACATGCAATACGTCCAAAAATTTTTAAATTCCCCTCTTAACAGGTTTTGGGGTGTTACACCTATTCCCCGCACCATCCAAAACACCCATACTACGCCGGAGATACACCTAATTAATTGGCCAAGCTGCCCCATCTCAGCATGTGGTTGGCACGGTAAAGCCAGGTTACATGCTCCATGAACCGGTCCTTAGGATCCAGGCAAGTACTAAACACAAACCCAAGTCTCGTGTACCCAGCACCAACCAAATCATCCAACTTGCCTCAATCCCTACCTCTACATAACACATAATGTCTCATTCAAGAGTAAGGTAAACAAGTCGATGATCTCATATCCCACTTATCCCATTCTAAGCATAAGTAATATGAATGAATGACATAATAAAACAAATCCCAACCCAAGCTACAAGGAAACAAGATAATGCAATTCTAGGGAAACTTCCTAGCATGGGTTTCATATTTCAATTGACAATGCAAATAATTCTATCTACACATCCTAGTATAGGATCAAAGTGGTCAAGGACACTTGCCTTCTTCCTGCTGCTCTGGGAATGGAAAGTCTTGGTCTTGGAAGGGGTGAACTTGCTCTGGGGCAGGTTCTACTCATGCCAATACCCATAGCAAAAGAAAACAACAATCCATAAGCCATAGTTCACACTTTCACTCATGCAAACCACACATACATACATATGGGAGTCATTCACATTTCTAAGTGTTGTGGTTACCCTAGATGTGTTGATTTTTGGCCTACATGCACTTTTAAACATATGTATATTGTTTCTAACCTTTTGTATTCATATTTCTATTTGCACACTATATATGAATTTCCAATTTGAACAAATTCTTTATATTTAATTAATACACTTTTTAGCCACAAGTGTGTATGAAAACTAATTTCGTACTTCAAATAGGTTTTCAGATCTTCTACCAAATCCTAAACTGAAGTTTTTTGGATTTGGAGACCTCATTTATCATTTTCTAATTATGCATACTTATTTTCCTATATTTTCAGATTTATTTTCTATGCCTAAAAGTGAATTTTAATATTAAAATAGTAAGACATATCATCTAAACAGAATAGGTTCTGATCTAAAATGTTCAATAATATATTTTTGAACTTCCTCTCTGATGTGAACCAATTTAAATTTATTTTACCAGTTTTCAGAATTATTTCCTAGCCCAAAAATATGTTTCTAGAAACAATAAAAATGAGCAACACTTAGGAAGATCTCATTTCAGCCTAGAATAAATTCTTAACTCATTCTAAATGTTTTCCAAGTGCTAGGAGAGTTTAAATTTGCATTTACACATGTGTTTGCCTCACCTTTTAAATTTAAATCCTAGTCACATATTTAAATTTCTGAATTTAATATCCTACAGGGTCTAAAAGGCAAATCGACCCTACTACAGGGTTTAATTTACTATTTCCTAAATTTTCAGGGGCCTAGTTACACATAACAGAGGGGTTTTTCCTAATTTTTATTAAGTCCAGGGGCTAAAACTGATATTTAAATGAATTTACATGAATTTCTAAAGGTCCAGGGGCTAGATCAGAAGTTTCTGGGGCTAGCTCGTGTTTTCCGAGATCCCCAGGGGGTAGCGCGTAAGAATCCTGGCCTTTATAATGCGGGACCGACGTGGACCGTCCGATTTAAAATAGACGGCTGAGATTATAACGCGAAGCGGTACGGGTTAGATCTAATAGGAACTGCACGATTTAAAATGGACGGGACTCAGGGGGCCACGTCGCCCTGGCCGTGCGAGGTCGGCGCTGCCCGGCGGCGCGCGGCGGCGGGAGGCGGTGATCTCGCCAGAGATCTTCGGGTTTTCGTCTATACTTCCTAAAACTTGGATTTCTTAGCATAGAACGGAAGAGGGGAGGTAGGGGATCTCACCTCGGGGTGTTTCTTGAGCTCGGGGACCCTGGAACGCGGTCGGCGACGAGGTCCGAGATGAAAACGCGGCGGTGCTCGCCGGAGCTGTGTCCAGAGTGCAAAACACCGGGTTTCCTCCACCTGCGAGACTCCCCGGAGGCGGTGGAACATGATCAGCATGTTAGATCAGGAAATTCGAGTGAGGATCGAAGGAAATCGGCGGTAGAAGCTTCGGTTCTCACCGGAGAGAAAAAATGGAGCAGCGCTGGGGAATTCGGCGAGTTTCCTTGCGTGGAATGCACGAGGATAGGCGGCGGAGGATCGGTTTGGATAAGTAGCAGCGTCCGGGGCCGAAGATCGGGCTAGGGGCACGGGTTTCCAGAGGTCGGTTTTGATTCGGGTGCGGGAGAGGGCCGGGGTTGGTTGGGGCGCGCGCGAGGAGAGGGATGACACGCGGGCCCCATGTGTCAGAGAGAGGGAGAGAGGGGGGGCGCAGGTTTGGGCTGGCTGGTGCGCGGTCTTGGGCCAGCAGAGCAGGTTTCGGCCCACTGGCCATTTTCTTTTTCCTTTTCCTTTTCTTTTTCTGTTTTGATTTGAATTTGAATTCCAGTTTGAATTTGAATTGCTTCATCACATGCATTACGTCCAAATTTTTTTAAATTCCCCTCTTTAGCAGGTTTTGGGGTGTTACATGAACAGAGGTGTTCGGATCAGATGTGGACGTGGTGATGATCTTGACTCTAGATCAAAATGATCAACACGAGATCTGTCCATGAAAAAGCTTCTGTTCGAAAGGAATTCAAAGAACAGATGCAAAGAAAACGCGACGATGTCGTAAGGTGGTATTGAAGACCTACCTTATGTTCTTCTTAGTCTCGGGGTCCTTCTCCTAGCAAGACAGATCGTTGGGGCTCTCTTCTGGTGGTCTCCCTCGACTGAACTCTGGCGAAGGTTTTATTCGGCGAGTTGGGGCTTAGGCTCTAAGTCGTCGGCTCAGGAGTTGGAAAAGAAGTTCGTGGTTTCGGCCAAAGGTTCTGGGTTCTATTTTTAATCGGGAGGAGAAGAGTCCTAGTCTGATTGGACTTCGAATAAGAGTCCCATTCAAATTGTCGTTGAATCTTAACAACTTATCTTTAGTTGATTTGGTGCAGTAACATTGTGGAATTCATGTCGGTTTCCTCCCGTACCGGTATTCCCACGCGTAGAAAAGCAAAAACCGCTCCAGAACTTGTTACCTCCGTGGTGATGAGCTCTAGAAGCTCCAGTGTCCATCGGGGCCTGGTCTCCCCCTTTCTGCAAAGACGAGCTCCGGTTGTGCCGCGTGTCAAGCGAGCGAAACCTCCCTCTTCTTCGGAGGTGATCTCTGTGTGCGCCACGTATCCTGGCAGTCGGGACCTCCTCTCTATTCGGAGGTGGCTCCGCGCACGCCACGTGTCAGTGCCGGACCTTCCCTCTCTTCGGAGGTGGCTCCGGGTGTGCCACGTGTCCTAACAGCGCCAGACTTCCTTTCTTCTCAGAGACGAGCTCCGTGGTTGACACGTGTCCAACAGTGACAGACCTCCCGGAGATAAACTCCAGTGGTGACATGTGTCCAATAGAACCGGACCTCTCGGAGGTGAGCTCCGAGATCGACACGTATCCCGCGCGACTGGTCCTCTGATTTCCGCGGTGACTAGCTCCTAAGGTGACACGTGTCTTGCGGGACTGGCCTCGCTTCTCTGCAGAGAGCTCGTTTTCAACGTGGGGGACTATGTCTACCTCAAGGTGTCCCCTATCTGAGGACTTCTTCGGTTCAAGGTAAAAGGGAAGTTATCACCTCGATACATCGGACCCTTTCAAGTTCTGGAGAGGAAAGGCGAAGTGGCATATCAACTAGAACTACCGGCTCGCCTATCGGATGTGCACGATGTATTCCATGTGTCACAGCTCAAGAAATGTCTGAGGACGTCTCAAGAGATGTTACCCATGAATGAGGTTGACGTAGGAGAGGATCTATCTTATGCCGAGCAACCGGTGAAGATTTTGGAGACAATGGAACGCCTTACAAGAAATAAAAGAATTCGGATGTGCAAGGTGGAGTGGAAGCATCACTCGGAAGAGGAAGCCACATGGGACGAGCTTAAGGCACAGTTTCCGGAATTGTTTTCCTAGAACCACCAATCTCGAGGACGAGATTTCTTTTAAGGGGGGTAGAGCTGTAACACCCCAAAATCTGTTAAGAGGGGAATTTAAAAAATTTTGGACGTACTGCATGTGGTGCAGAAATTCAAATTCAAATTGGAATTCAAATTCAAATCAAAACAGAAAAGAAAAGGAAAAAAGAAAAAGAAAAAGAAAACCCAACCGGCCAGTGGGCTGAAACCCGCCAGCCGGCCCACTATTCTCCCCCCCCTCGCGCCAGCCCACGACCAAGCGCCCTCTCTCCCTCTCACTGACACGTGGGGCCCGCGTGTCATCTCCTACCTCCCGCTCGCGCCAACCGACCGGACTCTTCCCCGCGCCCGATCGCAACGAACTCCGGAAACCCGCACCCCCAGCCCGACTCCCGGTCCCGGACGACTCCAACTCGATCCCAACAGACCGCCGCCCCCCTCGCCTATATAAACCTCAACATCGCCCTGTTCCCCCCCCATCGGCTGTTTTTTCTCCAGGTGAGAACCGAAGCTTCTACCGCCGTTTTCCTTCGATCCTAGCTCGGATTTCCTGATCTAACGCGCTGATAATGTTCCACCGCCTCCGGGGAATCTCGCGGGTGAAGGAAATCCGGTGTTTTGCGCTCTAGACACAGCTCCGACGAGCACCGCCGCGTTTGACCTCGCCGCCGACCGCCTTCCAGGGCCTCCGAGCTCAAGAAAAACCCCGATGTGAGATCTCCGACCTCCCCTCTACCGTTCTATGCCATGAAATCCAAGTTTTAGGAAGTATAGACGAAAACCCGAAGATCTCCGGCGAGATCGCCGCCTCCCGCCGCCGAGCAGCGCGGGATGGCTCCGGCCAGGGCGACGTGGCCCCTTGAGGGCCGTCTATTTTAAATCACAAGGTAGAATCAAAACCCGCGCGTACCGGTTCGGGGATCTAATCTGAGCCATCTATTTTAAATCAGACGGTCCACATCATCCCCGCGTTATAAAGTGTCACACCCGGTTTTCCGAAGAACAACCAAGTGAATATCACATGTATGCCAGGATCATTTTCTCATACATGTGATGACAAATAGTGAAGCATCATTTATTACAAGCCAGGTGTCGAATATAAATATGTCTTACATAGCAAATGTCTTGATGGACAATAATAAGTTCATCACAAGTAAATAAACTAGCAGCGGATTATTATTCTTGAGGGCTCCATCACAGGCGTTGCCCGGGGGGTCTCCTTGAACCTAGAAACCTTCTTCAGGTCCAAAGTCTTGGTCATTATACACCACCTCATTATCTTGACCTGAGCAGCAATATAAACCAACAAATATCCAAGGTTGAGTACCGATGGTACTCAGCAAGTGTGGGAAAGTTATGTCATGCATGGCTAGAACAAGGGGAGGTTGAACTCGTGGTTAAAGCACTACGCGATTAATACCTATCACCTTAGCTTATTAAGCACCTACATTACTACACAGGTGAAATGGTCCCAATCTCCCATCCCATCATCATAATCAAATAACCATAACATCATTTCGAATGTTAAGCTCCCCGCTTAACATCCACAACTTCCAAAACCATCAATCCTCTAATCATGAATAAGTCCAAGCCGCTCTTGACCGTGAGCACGGCTGTCATGACAGTTTTTGACTCTGCGGAGTTTGTACCACTGTACCCACATGTAGTGATTTCATCCCCCGTTGCCGGTGGACTAAAAGAACCTCCATTATGCCAGTGGCTACGAACCACATTCACACTTCCCAGGTGTGTAGCCAGGAGATCACTACGAAGCCTTTACAAAGGGATTCCCGACGAGCGTGGGCCCACTGAGGTTTCACCCCTAACAGCATACAAGAGGCTCCAACCCCGCTGCAGTGGCCCCCTCTTGAGCCTTGCGGTTCATATGGTAGTCCAGCTGACACCTACTCCCCGCACCATCCAACACACCCATACTACGCCGGGGATACGCCTAATTAATTGTCCAAGGTGCCCCATCTCAGCATGTGGTTGGCACGGTAAAGCCAGGTTACATGCTCCATGAACCGGTCCTTAGGATCCAGGCAAGTACTAAACACAAACCCGAGTCTCGTGCACCCAGCACACAACCAAAACATCCAACTTGCCTTGATCCCTACCTCTACATAACTCACAATATCTCATTCAAGAGTATGGTAAAATAAACTGATGATCTCATATCCCAAATATCCCATTCTAAGCATGGCTAAGCATATGCATAATAATAAATGACATGATAAAATAAATCCCAACCTAAGCTACAAGGAAACAAGGTAATGCAATTCTAGGGAAACTTCCTAGCATGGGTTTCATATTTCATTTGACAATGCAAATAATTCTATCTACACATCCTAGCATAGGATCAAAGTGGTCAAGGACACTTGCCTCCTTCCTGCTGCTCTTGAAATGGGTAGTCCTGATCTTGGAAAGGAAGAACTTGCTCTGGAGCAGGTTCTACATCATACCATCACACATAGCAAAAGAAAAACAACAATCCATAAGACATAGTTAACACTTCCACTTCATACAAACCACACATTCACATGAAATTAAAGCCATTCACAAATTCTATGTGTTGTGGTTACTCTATGTGTGTTGATCTTTGGCTTACATGCACTTTTAATTCATTTATATATGATTCCTACTTTTGTATTCACATTTATAATTGCATGCTATATACATGAGTTTCCAATTTAAATACATTCCTTATATTCAATTACTTCACCTTTTAGCTACCAAGTATGCATGAAAGGTATTTTCCTACTCCATATGTGTCTTCAGAACTTCTACCAACCCTAAACTGAATTCTTTGGTTTTTAGAAACTTCATTTATCATTTACTAGTTGCTATATTTTCAGATTTATTTCCTATACCTAAATGTGAACTTTATTATGAAAATAATAAGACACATCATCTAAACAGAATAGGTTCTGATCTAAAATATTTAATAATATATTTTTGACCTTTTCCTCTGATGTAAACTATTTTACATTTATTTTCCTAATTTTCAGAACTATTCTTTACTTAAAAGTGTGTCCCTATAACTAATAAATGTGAATAATAAATTAAACAATTCATTTCAGCCAAAAATCTATTTTTATCTCACTCCAAGATTTTCTAAGTACTGAGAAAGTTTTTAATTTAAATTTGACAATATGTTTGTCCCACTTTTTAAATTTTAAATACTAGCCACATATTCAATTTCCTAAATTTAATATCAAACAGGGTTAAAAAGGTAAACTCACCCCACTACAGGGTCTATAATATTATTTTAACAATTTCCTAATTTTTATTAAGTCCAGTGGCTAAAACTGATTTTTAAATGAATTTACGTGATTTTCTGAAGTTCCAGGGGCTAGATCAGAAGTTTCCGGTGCTAGCTCTTATTTCCCGAGAACCCCAGGGGGTAGCACGTAAGAATTCCAGTCTTTATAACGCGGGGCTGACGTGGACCGTCCGATTTAAAACAAACGGCTGAGATTATAACGTCGAACCGGTACGCGGGGATTTAAACTCCACCGTGCGATTTAAAATAAACGGCGCACAAGCGGCCACGTCGCTCTGATCGAGCGCGGGCGGCGCTGCCCGGCGGCGCACGGCGGTGGGAGGCGGCGATCTCGCTGGAGAGTTTCGGATCTTCGTCAATTCTTCCTAAAACTGTGATTTTATGGAATAGATCGGTAGAGGGGAGGTCGGGGATCTCACCTCGGGGGTTTTCTTGAGCTCGGAGGTCCTGGAAGGCGGTCGGCGACGAGGTCCGAGGTGAATTCACGGCGAGGCTCCTCGGCGCTATGTTTGAACCGCAAACCACTGAGTTTTCTGCACCTGCGAGGTTCCCCGGAGGCGGTGGATCAAGACCAGCGAGTTAGATCGGAATTTCCGAGCGTAGATCGGCCAGAATTCGCCGGAGGGGCTCGGGTTCTCACCGGAGAGAAAATCGGCAGATCGTGGAAAAAACGGGACGATGTCGGGGTTTTTATAGACGGGGGAAGGGTGGCGTTCGGTTGTGATCAAGTTTGCGTCACCCACGACCAAAATTCGGCTGGGATACGCAGGAATCCAGGTCGGTTTGGATTCGGGGTGAGAGAGCGTCCGGCCGAGCGCGGCGCTAGCACGAGGAAGAAGAAAGACTGGCGGGCCCCGCCTGTCAGTGGGAAGAAGAGGGCGCGCGCGGCTGCGGGCTGGCGCGGGGGTTGGGTGGGCCGGCTGGTGGGTTTCGGCCCACTGGCCGGTTTTTTTCTGTTTTCCTTTTTCTTTTTCTATTTATTTTCTGTTTTGAGTTTAATTTGAATTCCAGTTTGAATTTGAATTTTTGCAACACATGCAATACGTCCAAAAATTTTTAAACTCCCCTCTGAACAGGATTTTGGGGTGTTACATAAAGGCCAGGATTCTTACGTGCTACCCCCTGGGGATCTCGGAAAACACGAGCTAGCCCCGAAAACTTCTGATCTAGCCCCTGGAACTTCAGAAATTCGTGTAAATTCATTTAAAGATCAGTTTTAGCCCCTGGACTTAATAAAAATTAGAAAAACCCCTCTGTTATGTGTAGTTAGACCCCTGAAAATTTATGAAATAGCAAATTAGACCCTGCAGTAGGGTGGATTTACCTTTTTGACCCTATATGATATTAAATTCAGAAATTTAAATATGTGACTAGGATTTAAATTTAAAAGGTAAGGCAAACACATGTGCAAATTCAAATTTAATTTCTCCTAACACTTAGAAAACTTTAGAATGAGTTAAAAATAGATTTTAGGCTGAAATGAATTCTGTCTAAATGATATTCACATTTATTAGTTCTAGAAACATATTTTAGGCTAGGAAATAATTCTAAAAACTAGTAAAATAAATTTAATTTGTTCCACATCATAGAGGAAGTTCAAAGATATATTATTGAACGTTTTAGATCAGAACCTATCTGTTTAGATGATGTGTCTTTCTATTTTCATAATAAAGTTCACTTTTAGGCATAGAAAATAAATCTAGAAATATAGGAAAATAAGTATACATAATTACAAAATGATAAATGAAGTCTCCAAATCCAAAAAACTTCAGTTTAGGATTTGGTAGAAGATCTGGAAACATATTTGGAGTAGGAAATTTCCTTTCATGCAAACTTGGTAGCTAAGAAGTGTATTAATTAAATATAAAGAATTTGTTCAAATGGAAATTCATATATAGTGTGCAAACAGAAATCTGAATACAAAAGTTAGAAATCATATACATATGTTTAAAAGTGCATGTAGGCCAAAAATCAACACATGTAGAGTAACCACAACACTTAGAAATGTGAATGACTTTCATAGGTGTTAATGTCCGGTTTGTATGAAGTAAAAGTGTGAACTATGTCTTATGGATTGTTGTTTTCTTTTGCTATGTGTATTGGCATGAGTAGAACCTGCACCAGAGCAAGTTCTCCCCTTCCAAGACCAAGACTTTCCATTCCCAGAGCAGCAGGAAGAAGGCAAGTGTCCTTGACCACTTTGATCCTATACTAGGATGTGTAGATAGAATTATTTGCATTTGTCAATTGAACTATGAAACCCATGCTAGGAAGTTTCCCTAGAATTGCATTACCTTGTTTCCTTGTAGCTTGGGTTGGGATTTATTTTATCATGTCATTTATTTATATGCTTATGCTTAGCCATGCTTAGAATGGGATAAGTGGGATATGAGATCGTCAACTTATTTACCTTGCTCTTGAATGAGATATTATGAGATTATGTAGAGATAGGGATCGAGGCATGTTGGATGATTTGGTTGGTGCTGGGTGCACGAGACTCGGGTTTGTGTTTAGTACTTGCCTGGATCCTAAGGACCGGTTCATGGAGCATGTAACCTGGCTTTACCGTGCCAACCACATGCTGAGATGGGGCAGCTTGGCCAATTAATTAGGTGTATCCCCGGCGTAGTATGGGTGTTTTGGATGGTGCGGGGAATAGGTGTCAGCTGGACTACCATATGAACCGCAAGGCTCAAGAGGGGGCCACTGCAGCGGGGTTGGAGCCTCTTGTATGCTGTTAGGGGTGAAACCTCAGTGGGGCCACGCTCGTCGGGAATCACTTTGCAAAGGCTTCATAGTGATCTCATGGCTACACACCTGGGAAGTGTGAATGTGGTTCGCGGCCACTGGCATAATGGAGGTTCTTTTAGTCCACCCGGCAACGGGGGATGAAATCACTACATGTGGGTACAGTGGTGCAAACTCTGCAGAGTCAAAACTGTCATGACAGCCGTGCTCACGGTCAAGAGCGGCTTGGACTTATTCATGATTAGAGGATGATGACTTTAGAAGTTGTGGATGTTAAGCGGGGAGCTTAACATTGGAAATGATGTTATGGTTATTTGATTTTGATGATGGGTTGGGAGATTGGGACCATTTCACCTCTGTAGTAATGTAGATGCTTAATAAGCTAAGGTGATAGGTATTAACTGCGTAGTGCTTTTACCATGAGTTCAACCTCTCGTTGCTCTAGCCATGCATGACATAACTTTCCCACACTTGCTGAGTGTCAACGGTACTCAAACTTGCATATTTGTTGGTTTAAATTGCTGCTCAGGTCAAGGGGATGATGTGGTGTTCAATGACCAAGACTTCGGACCCGAAGAAGGATTCTAGGTTCATGGAGTCCCCCGGGCAACGCCTGTGACGGAGCCCACAAGAATAATATTCCGCTGCTATTTTATTTACATGTTATGAACTTATTATCGTCCATCGAGACGTATGCTTTGTAAGACATATTTATATTCGACACCTGGCTTGTAATAAATGATGCTTCACTATTTGTCATCACATGTATGAGAAAATGATCCTGGCATACATGTGATATTCACTCGGTTGTTCTTTGGAGAAACCGGGTGTGACAGTATCGTGGACGTTGTTGGAAGGTGTTTGCACGTGTGCAAGGAGTGCATGGACGTGGCAACATGGTTCTAAGGCGTGGTAAAGAGATATGGAAGTGGAGATATGGTTGAAAAGGTTCAACCGGCTGGATTTTGCGCTCAGTCTGCGGCTGAGGCGGTTATGGTTTGTTTATGGAAAGTTTCGAGTTGGTTATAACAGGATTTCGTGTTAGGCATGAAGTTGAGTTGTTTTAGGAATGTTTGGGACGTTCCTAAGGCGTTTGGAAGTCTTAAGATTGCTTCTATCTGCGTATAGAAGAGTCTCGAGCAGTATTGGAAAGTTATAGTTTGAATCAAGTGGGAGTAGGAGTCCTAGTTTGAATTGGATTGGCCATAGAGCTGGTTATATAAGCAAGGGAGGCCAAGGCTCGTGTAGAGCACGACTTTGAGGCTGTTCCTCTTGTGCTTTGATAAATAAAAATCCTATTCTAAAGGAACTTTTGTGCCCTGTTCGTCCGACTTGTTTCACACAAGTTTTTCTCGTCGAGTTTCTGTTCAGCACTACCTTGCTTCGGTGGTTTTATCATAACTCGAGTTTTACAGATCCATTTGATGTGATTCTTTTTGGGTTGTCTTCACAACTTGATTATCTATCATCTATGAAAATTTCACAGTCATTGAATTTGTGGTTTCTGATCTACACGAGTTTCTTTGCAGTATTCCAGAACTTTTTTTCTCGCGCAGGACAGATTGACGTTTGTTCGATCTTTCGATCGTAACTTGAGTTTCTCTCAACTGATTTTCATGATTCTTGTTGTGACGTCTTCGTGACTTGATTCTCTACAATCTATGCTAGTTTTGTCACAGTTGAACACGTTTAGATTAGTCGCTTACACGGTTTCTTTAACAGATCAGTTTTCTGCTGAGGGGTGTTTTGTTGCTTCCGCTGAGAAGTTTTTATCTACTATTCACCCCCTCTGGTAGCTTTACACGTGTACTGCAATCCTACAATTGGTATCAGATCCAGGTTGCTCTAATCTTTGTGATTTGCACGTGTTTTGACTAATCATCATGGAGAAATACTCCGCCAAACCTTGTGTGTTTAGTGGTATTAATTTTCAGGTTTGGAAGGCACGCACGGAAGCTTTCATCCTGGCGCAAGGCTTTGCAATATGGGAAAAGGTGTACAAGCCTTACGATGTGCCTTCAAACAATCAAGTCACGGCTACAAACATGAGAGATCTGGACAACAACAACAAACCTCAGAACTTGATCATACAAGGACTAACTCAGAGCGACTTCGACCGTGTTGCACACCTCCGATCGGCGTACGATGTGTGGAGAGCACTTTGTGACTACCACGAAGGATCCAACATGATCAACGAGGTAAGACAGGATATGTTCAAGAAAGAATACATGCGCTTTGAGATGCAACCCGGTAAGTCCATTGATGACCTCTTTGCTCGCTTTAATAAAATTCTCAGCAACTTGCGTAGCGTCAATGTTAATTTTTCCGATGCTGAAAATGCTAGGCAATTACTAAGTGCATTAGACATGTCAATTTTGGAGATGAAAGTAACATCCATACGTGAATCCACTGTCATGAGTACTCTTACATTAGATGTGCTTTATTCTAAGCTAAAAACTCATGAAATTGACATTATATCACGTAAGAACCCAAATAAGACTATTGCATTTGTCTCACAACGTGATATGCCTAGCTCCGGCCAATCATCTAGAAATACACTTGCTTTTGTAGGATCGAAGTACACGTGTAAAGCTGCGGAGGGGGTGAATGGTAGATAAAAACTTTTCAGCCGAAGCAACAAAACACCCCTCAGCAGAAAACCTATCTGTTAAAAAAACTGTGTGTGCTACTAATATAAACGTGTTCAACTGTGACAAAACTAGTATAGATTGTAGAGAATCAAGTCTCAAAGACTTCACAACAAGAATCACGAAAATCCGTTGAGAGAAACTCACGTTACGGTCGAAAGATCGAACAAAGGACAATCTGTCCTACGCGAGAAAAACAGTTCTGGAATACTGCAAAAAAACTCGTGTAGATCAGAAACCACAAATTCAATGACCATGAAATTTTCACAGATGATAAATAATCAATTTGTGAATACAACCCAAAAAAATCACATCAATTGGATGTGTAAAACATGAGTTATGATAAAACCACCGAAGCAAGGTAGTGCTGAACAGAAACTCGACGAGAAAAACTTGTCTGAAACAAGTCGGACAAACAAGGCACAAAAGTTCCTTCATAATATGAATTTTATTTATCAGAACACAAGAGGAACAGCCCCAAAGTCGTGTGCCCACGATCCTGGCCTCCCTTGCTTATATAACCAGCACTAAGGCCAACCCAATTCAAACTAGGACTCCTACTCCTACTTGGATTCAAACTGTAACTTTCCAATACTGCTCAAGACTCTTCGACACGCAGATAGAAGCAATCTTAAGACTTCCAAACACCTTAGTAACGTCCCAAACATTCCTAAAACAACTCAAATTGTTGACCCACACGAAATCCTATCGTAACCAACTCAAAACTTTCCATATTTGAGTCAAACACGACTCAGCCGCAGCTTGAGTCCATTACCTAGTCGGTTGGACCTTTCCGACCAATTCTTTACGTCCACATCTCTTCATCACGCCTTGGAACCATGCAGCCACGTCCATGCACTCCTTGCACACGTGCAAACACCTTCCAACAACGTCCACGATACATTCATATGCATTGTTCTTGATCCAAATATGCTGCGTGACCTCCCGATCAACTCAACCACAATTTCTCCCGAACTTGGTTGTTGAACCTCATCTTCTCCCTAATACTAGTTCAATGGATCCCGTCACCAGTCATGTCTTGAACTCAAGCAACACCTGCACATGAATAAACAACCAATACTTCCGAGCACAAGTCCTCGACTTGACTCTCGTTAGTTCCGAAACTACAACATCTTATGTGAGCACCTCACATAAGCATGTTGTAAACCATAGCAAAATGATATCAGCCATAACCATCAAAACACACCAAAAACTTAGTAAAATAATACTAAGCAAACTTTCCATAAGAGTAAAGCAAGTTCGAAATATTGCAAGTTAAAAGCAGAACCATTACAATCAAGCTCCGAACCTTACCAAAGCAAACCGGACCTTGAACCGGAGCTTACCAAAGCTAGTCGGACCCAGAGCCAGAGCTTACTAAAGATTAGTCGAACCTAGCACGGAACTTACCAAAGCTAGTCGGACCTAGCACCAGAGCTAGCAAAAACAAGTCGGACCTAGCCAAAATAAGTCAGACCTATACAAAGCAATTCGGACCTTACGTCGGACCTTGCCGAAGCTACCCAAAAAAAGTCGGACCTATCGTCGGACCTTGCAGGAGCTCGGACCTAGAGTCAGACCTTGTTAAAAAGATGTTTTGGTAGTTTTCAAAACTTTTATCGTCAAAGCCAATGTATTCAGCACACATAGGTCTCACTGCTTTGCTGTCTTCACTAACCCTGGAACAGATTGAGGAGTTTCCAGAGGAGGAGCTAGTACTTCTTTCTACAAAGTTCTCAAAAGCATTGCAAAATGTGAGAACTAGAAGGAGAGGAAGCTCCTGACCTCAACGATAATTTGAATGTGGTAAGACAGGACACTTTCGTACACATTGCCCTAACCTTTCAGGTCTTTCTAACCGTAATGAAAAGCAAAATAAAGTCAAGTCCTCTTTTGGCAACACCAACAAGAAAAAGAAGGGTTTTACAGGACGCAAACTTAAAAACAGTTTCATCACCGCACTTCAAGAACTTGGCTCGAGTGATGTAGACATTGGAAGTGATGAAGATGAAGATGATCTGGCAAACTTGTGCTTCATGGCGGGCAAATCAAAATCAAGTATGGAGGATGCAGAACACAACAGTGACAACGAAGAGGTATGTCCTACTTGCGAAGAAATGTGTGATGCTTTTTCTCGTGCCACTATTATTGTTAAGAAAAAGGACAAAAAGCTTAGGGACAATGCTGTTAAAATTAAGTCACTAGAATCTGAAATTAATCGTTTAAAATCCTTGATTCCTAGTGATGATTCTTGTTCCTCATGTGATTTAATATATGAACAATTGTCCTCTCTAAGAAGTGCACACACCTCCACACTTGATAAACTTGAACTTGAAATTGAAAAGAACAAAAAGCTTGCTGCACTTAATGATAAAAACTTGAAAGATGCTTGTTATTCTACAATTGATTTGCATTATTCTACTTGCGATGATCTTGATAAGAAACTACAAGATGCTATGAAAGAAATTTCTATATTGAACAATGCATTACGTTCTCATGAAGTTAAATATTGTTCCAATTGCAAATTAAAAGGAAAAACTTCATGTGAAAATTGTCTTAATCTATCAAATAAACTTGATAACATGCATAAGACATTAGATCGGTTTTGTAATGGGAATAAGAACCTAAACTTGCTGCTGAATTTATCCAAGTCTTGCAATGATAAAACTGATTTAGGTTTTGATTCACATGCTCATGCTAAGGAACATCCACCTAAAATTGTAAAGTCATTAGGAAGTGGTTTGATTCAAACAGTTCCTAAACAAAAAGAAGTGGTTTTTAAATCTGCAGGAGTGTTGTCACATTAGGGTTCAAATAAGTATACTGCATGCTCATCTAGACATGAACACAAAGTTAAATTTCATTGTACCTATTGTGGTAGAGATGGTCATGTCATAGATTGTTGTTATAGACTAGCTAAACAACATAAAAAGGAAAGAATGCAAGCTAGATCTTATAACTCTCATGTAAAATTTGCTGCACATACTAAACCGAATGTCAGAAACATGCAACCTGCTGTTATGAGTCAGAAATATTCAAAGTTTACCTCCGGAGCTTCAGTTTTTGCCTCTGGAGCTACTGATTTTCATGCTACACAAGTAACACCTCATAGGTCAGTAGTTAAGAACAAAAAATCTCTAACTTTGACTCATAAACCTGCTGTTTTATCTCAGCTTTCACATGTTATTCCTGCTGGACATCGTGTGACTCAGTACTGGATTCCTAAATGCCTTTTAGCTAACCCCAGTATTGAGTCATCGACGTATTGTGCTTCTATGTAGGTTACACGCTTGAGGAAGGATAACATTTGGATTGTGGATTCAGGTTGCTCATGCCACATGACGGGTAACAAAGAATGGTTCTCCTCTCTCTCTTTTGTGTCACGTGTAGAGAATGTAACTTTTGCCGATAATTCTTCAACTCCTATAATTGCTAAGGGTTCGGTTAGAGTAAATGATCACTACACTTTGAAGGATGTGGCACTTGTCAAAAATTTGAAATACAACTTGCTTTCTGTTTCACAATTGCTAGATGAAAATCTAGAAATTATTTTCAATAAAAATTGCTGCAAAGTTGTAGGTTCAAATAGTGAGCTTATTTTTAACATGTCTTGGATTGGAAGAGTTTTTAAAGCTGATTTTGATATGTCTTCCTCTAAGCATAGATGTCTAGTTGCAAATAATTCCAAAGATTTATATTTTTGGCATCGTAGACTTGGTCACGTAGGCTTTGATCATCTCACGCGTGTTAGTGCTCTTGATCGCATACGTGGGCTGCCTAAGCTTAAAGGGGACAAAGAAATTGTGTGCTCTTTTTGTAGACATGCTAAGATGGTTGCAGGTTCACATGCTCCTCTCACAATGACCATGACAACTGAACCGGGTCAACTTTTACACCTTGACACTGTAGGACCTTCACGTGTTCAATCCTTCAGAGGTAAATGGTATGTTCTTGTGATTGTTGATGACTATTATAGATACTCTTAGATTTACTTTATGGCATCTAAGAATGAAGCTTTTAGTCACTTTAGAACTTTATTTCTTAGATTATCAATTGATCACCCAGAATCTTTAAGAGCAATTAGAAGTGATAATGGAACCGAATTTAAAAATCAATCGTTTGATCACTTTTGTGCTGAAACTGCAATAGACCATCAATTTTCTTCACCATATGTACCTCAACAAAACGGTGTTGTAGAGAGAAAGAACAGAACCTTCGTTGAGATGGCTAGAACTATGCTTGATGAATATCAAACTCCTAGGAAATTTTGGGCTGATGCAATTGCAACCGCTTGTTATGTCTCAAATCGTGTTTTCTTGCATGCTAAGCTAGGTAAAACACCATATGAGCTCAGGTTTGGACATAGGCCTAGTGTCACACACTTTAGGGTCTTTGGTTGCAAATGCTTTGTTAAGAAACATGGTAATCTCGATAAATTTGAAGCTAGATCTGTTGATGGCATGTTTCTTGGTTATCCATCTCATACTAGAGGCTACCGTGTGCTTTTACTTGATACTAACAAAATCGTGGATACTTGTGAGGTTTCTTTTGATGAAGCTAGCCCAGGTACTAGTTCAAATATTGCAGGTCCGGATCCATATCCGCAGGGGGAGAGTATTTTCGTTGAAGAAGAGGAAGAAGTGGTGCTGCTGCCCAAAAATTCAGCAGCTAATGACATTGTTCCAGCTCCTGATCTTGATTCACAGCCAGCACCGACGACCACCATTGCTGGTCCAGATCCTCCTCACGTCACAAGCTCATCTATTTGTGATGAACATGAAGAAGAAGAAGCTTGTGAAGTGTCCACTCCCCTCCGGATTCTCAAAATTCATCCTCCACAACAAATTATTGGAAGCTTGCATGAACGAGTTACAAGATCCAGGTTTTTCGACCCCAATTCTCATGCTCATTCTGCTTTTGTTGTTTCTTTTGAACCCAAAGATATATCACACGCACTCACTAATGAATCTTGGATTACTGCCGGCAGAAGAGTTAGAAAATTTTGAAAGAAATAATGTTTAGAAACTTGTACCTCCACCTCAAGGTCACACTTTAATTGGAACTAAATGGGTGTTTAAAAATAAACAAAGTGAGGATGGGGTTGTGGTTAGGAATAAGGCTAGGTTGGTTGCTCAAGGTTTCACACAAGTTGAAGGTCTAGATTTTGATGAAAGTTTTGCTCCTGTTGCTAGATTAGAAGCCATAAGAATTTTGTTAGCCTTTTCTGCATCTAAAGGTTTTAAGCTATATCAAATGGATGTTAAAAGTGCTTTTCTTAATGGATACATAGATGAGGAGGTTTATGTCAAACAACCACCTGGTTTTGAAAATCCAAATTTTCCTAATCATGTTTACAAACTGTCCAAAGCCTTGTACGGTCTCAAACAAGCCCCTAGAGCATGGTATGATAGGTTAAAAACATTCTTACTTGAAAAGGGGTTTACCATGGGCAAGGTTGGTAAAACTCTTTTTGTTCTTAAACATGGCAATGACTCATTATTCGTTCAAGTGTATGTGGATGATATTATCTTTGGTTGTGCTTCTCATGATATTGTGTCCAAGTTTTCAGCTATGATGAGTTCAGAATTTTAGATGAGTATGATGGGAGAACTCACGTACTTTTTGGGGCTGCAAATCAAGCAAACCAAGGAGGGTACCTTTGTGCATCAAACAAAGTATACAAAAGATCTGCTAAGGTGCTTCAACATGGACAAAAACAAGCCTCTTCGGACACCAATAGGAACAGAAACAACACTTGAACTTGATGAAGATTGTGATCCCGTTGATCAAAAAAAATATAGAAGCGTGATCGGATCACTTTTGTATTTCACGGCATCAAGACCGGACATACAATTCAGCGTATGTATTTGTGCACGGTTTCAAGCCTCCCCATGTGCTTCACATCGTCAAGCCGTAAAAAGGATTCTCAGGTACTTACATGGAACTCAAGAATTTGGCATTTTTCTTCCTTCTTCCTCAACCGTTACTTTGAAAGCTTTTTTCGATGCTGATTTTGGGGATTGTAGGATTGATAGGAAAAGTACTTCTGGTGCTTGTCATTTTCTTGGTAATTCACTTGTTGCCTGGTCCTCTAGAAAACAAAGTTCAGTTGCACAATCCGCAGCCGAATCTGAATATGTAGCTGCTGCTAGTGCTTGCTCACAAATTCTTTGGATTGTTCAGACACTTAAGGACTATGGGGTTGATCTAGATAGTGTTCCACTGTTTTGTGATAGCACTAGTGCCATTTTGTGACGCCCTCAATTCTGTGGAAAACCACGGAACCCAGAACTAATGCATATGTGTGCCCAGGATGTTCATCACACATACACATATGTTCCACAAACTGAATTCAGATTATATATTACCACGAATAACTGAGTTTATTACAATGTCTCATGAGTCTTGGACTCATGCTCACAGCGGAAGTCTTATTTCTATGCAGGGGAAGTCTTTATTCTAATGCGGAAGCAATTTAACTAATGCGTTAGCAATTCTAGGCAGCAATGGCTCCATCTCTACTCCATTCCCACAGGCAAGGTTGAGACAGATCACACGCCTAATGCTCCACTTGGTCTTCATAGTAATATTCTCCCGTTGCTGATGATGAGATAATAATGCAAGTTTGAGTACAATGATGTACTCAGCAAGTGCGGAAAAATATGATATGTAGCTCATAACAAGGTAGTTATAAAAAGGCTCATTGCAGAAAGCAAAGTTATTTATCAAAAACATGATAAAACAGCGACTCATCTTTAACTGAATGTAATCCCAACATGTATTAAAATACCAATCGTACCTCCGTTGTTCATTACCTTCCATGTCACAACCAGACATCAATAAATCTCATTCTTGCTCACAAATACCTCCTCGTATTCGCTACCATCTCACGAATACCATCTCGCATTCGCTACCATTTCATCTCATAAAACAACTTCGTCTCCCACCGAGACCAACCTTGTTGCCATGACTCAACAGTCATACAACCCATCTTATCACCCGGACTCAACAGTCCCAAAAACCAAACCAAAACCAAACCATAACCAATAACCATATCCAATAACCATATCCAATAACCATCCCAACTAATCATGGAAGTTGGCCAGGCGCTCGTGACCGTAAGCTCGGCTATCATGATAGTTTTAGAACTCTGCAGAGTTTGCACCTCTTTACCCACAAGTTTGTGATTTCATCACCCGTCGGCGACTGCAGAACCTCCATTATACCAGTACACAACCGTCGGTGTATGGCCAAGAGATCACAAAATAGCCTTTACAAAGAGGCTATTAGATGTATGGACTCACTAAGGTTTCACCGGCAGGCTAGAATCTCCAATTCTCCCACCCACGGGCCCCCTCTTATGCCATGCAGTTCCCAGGGCAGTCCTCACTCGACTCCCATTCCCCGCGCCTTCCACGGTTCATAACAATCTAGCAACTTACCTAATTACTCAGCTAAGTCGCACCCATACTTGGCCTTGTGGTGGCACTGTTATCCTGGCATGTGCTCACATGAACCGGTCCTTAGATCTACGGAGAGTAAATCACCATCTCATGCTACGTCATTCACAAACCTAGTCTTTCCTAGATCTCTCCCCGATCGATGTTCATTAACAACATCAGTTTCTCATTATCATTACGAGTGCAGTTAGCTAAACTCATCTATCTCGCTTCCCAATCCCATGGACTCAGCGAAGCATAAAAGTAAAAACCATACCCGACTCATAAACATCCCCGGCGACAAGGGTGGTTTAACCAAAGCTAGTAAACTCCTATAAAATGGTTTCCCATCATGTTTGACTCAGCACGCATACCTTTTCGCAAAATAAAACACTTTTTTCCCAAAAACATAGGATCAATATGGTCAAGGAGCACTTGCCTTGTTCTTGCGGTTCCGGTTGCTCTTGGATCTCAAAACCTTGTTGTTGCAGCTCGTCGTAGACAGCTCCCTGAGCTTGTCCTTCTATACAGGATCACGCACATACAAAATTCATAACAATCAATACCATGAACAAACTTTAAACTAGATGTGATGATGCATATGCATGCTATCCTATAATGCAGTTTAGTTTTATTAGGTCGGTTTGTACTTGTTCTTGCATGGTTTTATGATGAACAGAGGTGTTCGGATCAGATGTGGACGTGGCGATGACCTTGTCTTACGATCAACCCGATCAACAAGTGATCTGTCCACGAGAAAGCTTCTGTTCGAAAGGAATCGAAGAACAGATGCAAAGAAAACACAACGATATTGTAAGGTGGTATTGGAGACCTACCTTACGTTCTTCTCGGTCTCGCGGTCCTTCTATGATCAGAAAGATCGTTGGAGCTCTCTTCCGGCGATCATCCTCGCTGATCTCCGGCGATGGCTTACTCGGCGAGTTGGGGCTAGGGCTCTAAGTCATCGGCTCAGGAGTTGGAAAAGAAGGTTGTGGTTTCGGCCAGAGGTTCTTGGTTCCATTTATAATCGGGAGAAGAAGAGTCCTAATCTGATTGTATTTCGAATAAGAGTCCTATTCAGATTGTCGTTGAATCTTAACAACTTATCTTTAGTCGATTTGATGTGGTAACATTGTGGAATTCAGGTTGGTTTCTCCTCCGTACCAGTATTTCTATGCGTATAGAATCCAAAAACCGCTCCAGAAGTCGTTACTTCCGCGGTGATGACCTCCGGAAGCTCCACGTGTCCATCGGGGCCTGGTATCTCCTTCTGCGTAGAGACGATCTCCGGTTGTGCCGCGTGTCAAGCGAGCGAGACCTCCCTTACCCTTTGGAGGTGACCTCCGCGTGCGCCACGTATCCTGGCGGTCGGGACCTCCTCTCTATTCGGAGGTGGCTCCGCGCACGCCACGTGTCAGTGCCAGACCTTCCCTCTCTTCGGAGGTGGCTCCGGGTGTGCCACGTGTCCTAACAACGCCAGACTCCCTTTCTGCTCATAGACGAGCTCCGAAGTTGACATGTGTCCAACAGTGATGGACCTCCCGGAGATAAGCTCCGGTGGCGACACATGTCCAATAGGACAGGACCTCTCGGAGGTGATCTCCGAGATTGACATGTATCCCGCGCGACGGGTTCTCTGATTTCCGCGGTGACTAGCTCCGAAGGTGACATGTGTCCTGCGGAACTGCCTTTGCTTCTTCCGTAGAGGCTAGCTCCGGGGGCAACACGTGTCCCACAGGGTCGGACCTCTCCCCCTTTGCGGAGATGAGCCCCGAGCTTGCCACGTAGCCAGTTTAGCGGCGGACCTCTCCCCACTCCGCAGGGATGAGCTCCAAACACGCCATGTGGCCAGCGGGCCGCGGAAGTTGTCTTCGGCGCTCTCTGGGAACTGGATTCGGCTCTTATTGGCTATCTTTTTGATATTTTTCTCTATTCCCACTTCTTTTAAAATGTTTTCTCTACATGAAACATGAATACATGCAGAAACCAGAAATGAGGGTGTCACAAATATACCTCCCTTTAAATTGAATCTCGCCCTCGAGATTCGTTGGTAGAGAATAGATGAGGAAATTCTGCCTTGATGTCTTCTTCACGCTCCCATGTGGCTTCAGCTTCAGTGTGATCCATTGCACCTTGCACCATCGAATCACTTTGTTCCTGGTGACCCTTTCCTTTACATCCAAAATTCGGACAGGGTGCTCCTCATAAGTCAGGTCCTCTTGAAGTTCAAGCTCTTCCATTGGTATTTGCTCCTCTGGTACTCTCAAGCACTTCTTGAGCTAGGATACATGAAATACGTCATGTACGTCGGAGAGATATGTTGGGAGCTCTAGTTGATAGGCTACCTCTCCTCGCTTGTCCAAAATCTTAAATGGTCCGATGTAGCAAGGTGCTAGCTTTCCCTTGACGTTGAAACGTCGTTGGCCTCGGATAGGCGATACCTTAAGGTATACGAAGTCTCCTATTTCGAAGGTCAACTTCCTTCGCCTATTGTCCGCATAGCCTTTTTGTCGTGACTTAGCAGCCTTTAAGTTCTCCCGTATCGTTTGGACTTGCTTTTCAGCTTCTTGTAGCACTTCGGTTCCAAACACCTGGTTCTCTCTGGTTTCGTTCCAAAACAGTGGCGTTCTACACCGTCTACCATATAGTGCTTCAAAAGGCGACATCTTCAAGCTAGCTTGATAGCTGTTGTTATAGGAAAATTCGGCGTATGGTAAACTCCTATCCCAACTACGCCCACGTTTCAAGGCGCAAGCTCTCAACATGTCCTCCAAAATTTGGTTTGTCCTTTCAGTTTGCCCATTGGTTTGTGGGTGATAGGCGGAGCTAAAATCCAGTCGTGTACCCATAGCTTTCTGCAGCTTCCTCTAGAATCTAGAGGTAAACTGAGAACCTCGATGTGAGACTATCCTCCTCGGGACTCCATGACGGCACACGATCTGTTCCATGTACAACTCGGCTAATTGTGCAACGTTGTACTTGGCCATTATAGGGAGAAAATGGGCTGTTTTCATCAATCAGTCCACGATAACCCAGATGGAGTCGTAACCCGACTGAGTACGTGGCAATCCGACGATGAAATCCATACTGATGTCCTCCCACTTCCACTCTGGTACCTTCAAGGGTTGCAACAATCCAGCGGGTCTTTGATGTTCGGCCTTCACCCCTTGGCATGTGTCGCATAGGGCAACATATTCGGCTATATCCCTTTTCATACCATCTCACCAATAACAAGTTTTCAGGTCCTTGTACATTTTGGTACTTCCGGGATGTATGGAATAGGGTGAATCATGTGCCTCCTTCAATATCATGTCGCATAGGTGCTTCACGTTAGGCACACAAATCCTTTTTCCTAGCCAAAGCGTACCCTTCTCATCTTCTTTGAAATCATTCTCTATTCCTTATCGGATCCTTTCCTTGATCTCCTCATCCATTGCTTGGCCATCTCTTATCTCTTGCTCCAATGAATAGTGGATCTCCATCATTTCCATGTTGTTCAAGAATCCGAGGTGTAACCGTTCGAACTCCTTACGTAGTTCGGGTGGTAGCTCCCGAACCGTGAGTTGGTGACATGCTCCCTTCCGGCTCAATGCATCAGCTACTACATTGGCCTTCCCAGGGTGGTAGTTGATTCCAACATCGTAATTCTTGATGAGTTCCAACCATCGACGTTGCCTCAAATTCAAGTCCATTTGTGTAAATATGTACTTGAGGCTTTTATGATCTGTATAGATCTCACATCGATGACCAAGGATATAATGTCTCCAAATCTTCAATGCATGCACTACTGCTGCTAGCTCCAAGTCATGTGTAGGATAATTAAGCTCGTGCTTCTTTAATTTTCGTGAGGCATAGGCTACCACTTGTCCTTCTTGCATGAGCACACATCCGAGCCCCTGTCTAGATGCGTCACAATATATGTCAAAGCTCTTGCTTACGTCCGGCAATACCAAAACCGGCGCTGTGGTTAGCCTTTTCTTGAGCTCCTCAAAACTTTCTTGGCATGCTGGTGTCCATCGAAAGGCTTTCCCCTTCGTTAGCAACTCCATCATAGGCTTTGCTATCTTAGAGAAGTCCTTAATGAAGCGTCGGTAGTATCCAGCCATCCTAAGAAAACTTCGAATATCCCTCACGTTTTGCGGTTGGTCCCACTTTAGAACATCCCTCACTTTTCCGGGATCGACCGATACCCCTTCTTCGGAGATAATGTGGCCTAGGAACGATATTTCCTTTAGCCAAAATTGACACTTGTTAAGCTTGGCATACAATTGATGCTCACGCATTTTCTGCAAGGTCAATTTTAAATGCTCTTCATGCTCCTCCTCACTTTTTGAATACACCATAATGTCGTCGATGAAAACCAAGATGAACTTATCCAAGTACTCCATGAGAACCTTGTTCATGAGGTACATGAAGTATGCGGGTGCATTTGTTAACCCAAAATACATGACAATATATTCATACGAACCATACCGTGTTCGAAAGGCAGTCTTGGGTATATCGGAGGGCTTAATCTTCAGCTGGAAATATCCTGACCGAAGATCAATCTTGGAGAACACTCGGGCTCCTTTCATTTGGTCGAATAGGTCCTCTATACGGGGCAGAGGGTATTTGTTCTTGATTGTCACCTCGTTGAGAGACCTATAGTCCACGCACATCCTTTGGGTCCCATCCTTCTTGTCTACGAAGAGCACAGGAGCTCCCCATGGTGATGAGCTTGGACGTATAAAACCCTTCTCCAACTGCTCTTGGATTTGCTTCTTGAGTTCCACTAGTTCATTGACAGGCATCCTATAGGGTCTCCTTGCTATGAGTGCAGTTCCGGGTACCAAATCAATGGCAAACTCAATGTCCTGATCAGGGGGCATACCCGGAAGCTCCTCTGGAAACACGTCCAAGAATTCCTGAACCATTGGAATGCTGTCCTATGTTGCTCCTTCGACGTGGTTCAATATTGCCCTTTCGGTTGTTTGTTGGGCTGACTCAAACTCGACACGAATACCGTGCTTATTTGTCAACTGCACGCTTCTTTCAGCACATTGGATTACCCCATTGTGCTTGCTTAACCAATCCATCCCGAGTATTATGTCAATCCCTTGGGAATCCAAGACAATGAGGGTGGCAAGGAAGTCTACCCCCCTTATTTTAAGGCTTACTTTCGGACATACTATATTAGTCCTCATTTCTCCTCAGGGAGATTTAACTAACATAGCACATTTTAAGTGGGATATGGGTAGATTATTCTTGGCAACATACTTGGATGATATGAAGGAATGTGATGCTCCAGAATCAAATAAGATGGTGGCTGGGTTGGAGTTGGCAAGGAACATACCAATTTCGACGTCCTCAACCTGTTGTGCTTCCACAGCAGAGACATGGTTCACGTTCCACGAGCATAGTTCTGCTGTCCTCGGTTTCCTTGATTGTCCCCTCCGTTTGGTCGCGGGTTCTGTTTGGGCACGTTGCCTTGCTGTCCAGGGCCTCTCCTCGGGCAATGGTTCGCGAAGTGTCCTGTTTCCCCACATGCAAAGCATGCCCTGTTGCCTACGGCAGCAGGTACGTTGGGGCGGGGGTTTTGAACAGGAGCGCCCATGTTAGGTCGGGGCACAGGAGGCATGGGCACACGAGGTGCTGGTGCAACGGGTCGTTGCTGTGGTGGCTGGCTAGCGCGGTATACAGGAGTGGCCGATCCATACTGTGGTGCGGCCGGGGGAATGTACCGAGGTCGTACGTTGCTCCCTTGGGGCTGGTATGGCATCTTCCTCTTGCACTCTCGCTCGATCTCTCGGATCTTGCTTTCAACCACTATAGTGTCAACAAGCTTCTGAAAGCTTGCGTAGTCATTGTTGAGGAGCTGAACCTGGATCTCGTTGTTCAACCCTCTCATGAACAGGTATTGCTTCCTCTGGTCTGAGTTGACATCTTCGGGGGCATACCGGGATAGTTGTGTGAACTTGTTGAGATACTCATTCACGCTTCTCTGTCCTTGGCGGAGACCTTCAAACTCCTGTCTCTTGAGCATCATTACACCAGCAAGGATGTAATGAGAGCGGAAACTTTCTTTGAACTCAGTCCAAGTGATCTTCTCCGGGTCGACATGAGCGTTGCATAGGGCATCCCACCAGTCAGCGGCAGCTCCCATAAGTTGGTGCGACGCAAAAAGAACCTTCTCTCGGTCATTGCACTGCACTATGGCAAGCTTCTTCTCCATGGATTTCAACCAGTCGTCAGCCTCCATGGGGTCGTTAGCTTGAGCAAAGGTGGGTGGTCGAGTCCTCATGAACTCTCCCAGCCTGTTATGAGCCGGCGGTGGTGCTGGAACAGGGTTGTTGTTGTTAGCCTGCAACTGACCCAAAGTTTGGATCATGGTTTGCATAAGTTGGTTCTACATGGCCATCAACCGTTCCAGGTGGTTCTCACCAGCTCCGGGGTTAACAGGAACTTCATCGTTGCCATCCTCTTGGTTGTCACGGACGTTCCTTCGGCTGGCGTTTCCTCTCACCATCTGTGAGAGAGATCGAAATAGAATAGAAGGTTAGAAGGTTAGGTAGATCCCCTCAACTATATGCATCAAGGTGAGTTGGACTATATATATTAGCCCATATGAGGATGTGAACAAGTGCCGAAGCATCTCACACATCTTCTTACTTATGTGTGGATATGGACAACATTTTGAGACGTCCCACGACTCACACAAACCACACAATTCACAAACAATCATCACAGGGGCTCACATAACTCCTATTCAAGGCTTGTTCAATGGGGGTCCTATATGGCTTAGGGTATTGCCAATCTGTGTTCCAACTATGGCCTTTCCTAGGCTTGTATCCTATGTCAAGGTAGTTCCAATGCCAATCTATGCATCCTATGGTCAGCGTGGCTTAGCTACCAATCTGTGTCGGATAGCAATCTGTGACCTATCTAAGTGTGTAACCTACCTTTATCCATGGCTTTTGATACCAATCTATGTTTCCTAATTAGGCGTGTAACCCACTGTCAACCGTGGCTCTGATACTAATCTGTGACGCCCTCAATTCTGTGGAAAACCACGAAACCGAGAACTAATGCATATGTGTGCCCAGGATGTTCATCACACATACACATATGTTCCAAAAACTGAATTCAGATTATATATTACCACGAATAACAGAGTTTATTAGAATGTCTCATGAATCTTGGACTCATGCTCACAGCGGAAGTCTTATTTCTATGCAGCGGAAGTCTTTATTCTAATGCGGAAGCAATTTAACTAATGCGGAAGCAATTCTAGGCAGCAATGGCTCCATCTCTACTCCATTCCCACAGGCAAGGTTTAGAACAGATCACACGCCTAATGCTCCACTTGGTCTTCATAGTAATATTCTCCCATTGCTGATGATGAGATAATAATGCAAGTTTGAGTACAATGATGTACTCAGCAAGTGCGGAAAAATATGATATGTAGCTCATAACAAGGTAGTTATAAAAAGGCTCATTGCAGAAAGCAAAGTTATTTATCAAAAACATGATAAAACAGCGACTCATCTTTAAGTGAATGTAATCCCAACATGTATTAAAATACCAATCACACCTCCGTTGTTCATTACCTTCCATGTCACAACCAGACATCAATAAATCTCATTCTTGCTCACGAATACCTCCTCGTATTCGCTACCATCTCACGAATACCATCTCGTATTCACTACCATTTCATCTCATAAAACAACTTCGTCTCCCACCGAGACCAACCTTGTTGCCATGACTCAACAGTCATACAACCCATCTTATCACCCGGACTCAACAGTCCCAAAAACCAAACCAAAACCAAACCATAACCAATAACCATATCCAATAACCATCCCAACTAATCATGGAAGTTGGCCAGGCGCTCGTGACTGTAAGCTCGGCTATCAAGATAGTTTTAGAACTCTGCAGAGTTTGCACCTCTTTACCCACAAGTTTGTGATTTCGTCACCCGTCGGCGACTGCAGAACCTCCATTATACCAGTACACAACCGTTGGTGTATGGCCAAGAGATCACAAAATAGCCTTTACAAAGGGGCTACTAGATGTATGGACTCACTAAGGTTTCACCGGCAGGCTAGAATCTCCAATTCTCCCACCCACGGGCCCCCTCTTGTGCCATGCAGTTCCTAGGGCAGTCCTCACTCGACTCCTATTCCCCGCGCCTTCCACGGTCCATAACAATCTAGCAACTTACCTAATTACTCAGCTAAGCCGCACCCATAATTGGCCTTGTGGTGGCACTGTTATCCTGGCATGTGCTCGCATGAACCGGTCCTTAGATCTACGGCAAGTAAGCCACCATCTCATGCTACCTCATTCACAAACTCAATCTTGCCTAGATCTCCCTCCGATCCATGTTCATTAACAACATCAGTTTCTCATTATCATTACGTGTGCAGTTAGATAAACACATCTATCTCGCTTCCCAATCCCATGGACTCAGTGAAGCATAAAAGTAAAACCATACCCGACTCAATGCGGCTACTTTGGACAAAGTGTGGGCCACCGGCGGCTTCGCTGTCGGGCTCACACGTATCCCTGGGCCCCACCACCCGGGTTTAAACCTTCTGAATTTAATTTGAATTTCCAGATTTTAGTCAAAACTTTGAGGAGCCATAACTTTCAATAGGATTGTCCAAAATTTGTTGGATTCCTCTCAACCATTTATTTGCAGTGATGCAAAGAAATTTGTATGAAAATCCCTGGAATTGTCTCCAAAATTCCTCAAAAATTAACTCTTTGGGATTTAATTTCAAGAAATCCCTATTATAGAATTTGCCCAATTTTGGCCAGAAAGTCCTTCATAAATCTATTGATCTTCATTAAAAATTTGAGCAGCATTGGACCTCATTTACTTGGTCTAATGGTGTTCGAATGGATTCTGTTCCAAGAAAATTAGAAAAACATCAGAATCCAAATTCAGATTTTATCCAAACTTAGGAATTCAATATCTCGCAGTAGGAAGCTTTCAATTTAGTGAAACCAAGTCTCAGGGACTCAGAGAATTCTAAAGTTTCTGAAAAAACCCAAGTTTGCAACATGACAACTTTTCTGGTTGGAGTTATTTAATTCAGAGAAGGAAAATGATTAGGAAATTCTTTAGAGCACACACTTAATTAACTTCTCTGAATTTTTGCTAGCCATACCTGAGTATCATGGGTAATTCTCTGTAAAAATCCCAAGTTCATTAGATCTCAATTCATACATAAGCTAATTAGATGTTTATAGCTATTTTTACACATGAATACTTAATCATGTGCATTATTTACATCTCGATTAGTTGCTGAGCTCGAGAGACACCGGAGGCCTTGGCAGTGATTCCTCCAGTACTGGCCCTACTGACTACCAGCAACAAGGCAAGCCCCAGTTTGCCTTTAACAGTTTTTACCGAGTTTTGCTTTATACCAACCTAGATTGAAGTATGTATGTGCATTAGGTCTAGAATGATTGAGATCTAACTGCATGACCAGATTATCCTAAAGAGAGTGAGGGTAGTGTCTAAGTCCTCGAGTAGAATATGCCATGTTTGATGTCTTATAGACTTCGGTACAAGTCGAGTAGTTGGAATCTACTCGCGAGTATAGGTTTCACCACATACGGGATTGGTTCGAGATGTGAGATACACATAGAAAAATGAGACTAGGCAATGGCTAAGGATGCAGCAAGATGGAGTGTTGTGTGCGTAGCCCTGCCCGTGTCAATTGAAGACCGATCCGTGTGCAGCCCCGCTGAACAAGTTTGAATATATTGAAGACATATCACATATATGGGGTCCGATAAACTGATGTAACCTATACCTCCGGACGTCGAGGCATAACGCACCGATTTGTAGGTGTAGGTTGAGGGCAGCAAGGTGGGAATCTGCTAACAGACATAGAGAGATGCTCCGTGTAGGGAACCTCCTGCTCGTTTGGGTGCGACCGGTTCGACGTTTGTGCTGTCGGGTGAAAGGTTGTCCTGTACGACATCGGTTGAGCGTGCCGTTGCAACTCCAAGGATGGGCGCATGTGACGTGCTATTCAGGTATCCTAGCAGGTGTATATCGAGTTGATTCGCCGTCCCTCACGGTCATGAGTACCGCTTGTTCACTGTGTCGTGACATAGTAAATTTGAGATATGAATGTGATGATATTTGTGCTGTTATGATATATTTGTTTTGCAACATGTGTGCCACCAAATATTGCTCACTAAATTTTAGATTTATGAACCCTTAAATTGTGGCTAAAAGGTGAACTAAGGATGAACCATTAGGTGTGTCCGTTGCTGCAAAATAATATCCTACTTTTGGTATAACTTGCATCTACAGTTTCAAGTGTAGGTGAGTCGGATAAGTCTTGTTGAGCCATTGTGCTCACTGTTGCTGCTATGAGTGTTTTCAGGTGAAGAGTACCCCACTTAGATGGAGTACGGGTTCACCAGCGAGGTTTACCCTCTGTCGGGAACCACGGCTGAATGGGAGTCGTGCACGCCGCCATGAAGATAGAGTGTGATGCTAGTGTGGGTTGTCCATAGGGCTGGACAACCGACTTTTGCTAGTTAGGGTTAGGCATGAGTTGTATAGTTAATTTTAGCTGCAGGTAACTCTGTAAAGTAGATGTAAACTGAATGATATGTACCACTTTTATACAAATTCAATAAGTTGGAATGTAATACTTGTTTTCCTTATCGTTTGTTCCGTCAGATGTCGCATCGTGCGGCATCACCCTTTGTGATCTTGGATTGTACGGATTTCGGTCTGTCACAGTGTTGACAAAATGTAGAAAGAAATATTTCATTACTTTAATTGATGATGCTACAACATTCTACTATGTTTATTTGTTGCAAGCTAAAGATAAAAATTTTAGACTACTTTAAAATCTTTGTGACTGAAGTAGAAAATCAATTAGAGAGAAAGACCAAGAGTATTTGCTCAGGTTGTGCGGGCGAGTATTTTTTTCCAATCTATTTGATGAATTCTAAGAGGAATATGGTATTATTTATGAGAGGACACCTACTTATTCACCCCAATCAAATGAGGTAGCTGAGAGCAAAAACTGTATATTGACTGACTTGGTGAATGCGATGTTAGACACCGCTGGTTTATCTAAGGTAAGGCTTTATTGACTTTATATCTTATTCTGAACCGAGTTCTAAACAAGAATAAAGAGAAAACTCCTTATGAGAGGTGGGTTCAGAGAAAATCATCACTTTCTTGCGTACATGGGGATGTTTGACAATATCAATATTCCAATCTCCAAGAAATGTAAGCTTGTACCAAAGACAGTGAATTATATCTTTCTAGTCTATGCTCAGCGGAAGCATTACATATAGATTTTTAGTAGCCAAATCTGAAGTACCTGGTATGCATGTTCATACTACAATGAAATATCATGATGCAACGTTGTTTGAGAATATTTTTCCTATAAAAGGTATGCATGACACTATTAGAATTTTTTTCTAAATTTTTCTTAAGTCTGGTACGTCTAGTGAGTATTTTGAACAACCACGTGAGAATGTCCATGAGGAGCAACGGAATGAAACTACTCAGACAAGTAAAACACAAAAGATTGGTAACATCCTTTAGTGACCATTTCATTGTGTATCTTGTGGACAATAGTCCAAAATCCAATGCAGAGGCATATGCATCCCCAGATGCAGAGGCATATGCATCCCCAGATGCAGATGATTGGATAGTGCTCGTAGAACAGATAAACAAAGTCGCCTTTGCTGTTATAAATCTCGGCATTAGCCACCGAAACTTAGATAAATGCAAAGCTCCAGGCAGGAACGTGATAAGTCTCACTTATGTGGAGAGAGATGGATGCTTTACTCTGCAAAGAAACAAAGAACTACAAACTAAGCTAAGAACTATGAATAGTTAAGACGAAAGTACATCAACGAAGTTTTGATTGTGTTGACGTTTTTTCCTCGGCAGAATGCTGCCTTTATAGACTCGATACAAACCGGGCGACTCCATCTTCATAAGTATAAACCAAAACTCAAACATATCTCTAATACTCTATCTTATCTCTAAGGCACGGACAAATGTCATGCAAATCCTTCTAGAACAATTACATGACGCTAAGATAATATTTACAAAGTTTTCAGTCTTCCCGAGAATGACTAAGTCTTGTCCGACCTTTGCATCTTGTGGTTTAGCCGATTTAACTTGCGGCCACGAGTTGACTCGAGTTGAAGTCCCACCCGAGCGCTTGTATCTTGAGTTTTCAAGGTAAAATGTCTTCTCGCAAGTGATCTTCAAGTCTTAGGTAGGTTCTCTTGCCTAGATCATCTTCACCTTGAATCTCCAAGATAAAAAACCCTTTCACCATGTTTTCTGGCTCCTCCCACCTGCAAAACTCACAACCATTTTTCATCCCAAACACATGCCCCCTGTTTTTGGACAAATGGGGTATGCCAAAAAACATCTTCCAAGCCAAGATTTACTAGATAAATCATCTGTTTTCCCTTGCAAGTCTTAGATGTTTTGACCTTCTTGGCACACACTCGGGTAGAATTGTTTCAAGTATCTTCCATTGATAGCTATTACCGAGTTCTCTCCTTGCAAGTTCTCCATAATGTAGGCATTTCCAGGGACAATCCCTACGATTTTGAAGGGTCCTTCCTAGCTCGGTGACCGTTTGCCAAACTTTTTGCCTCAAGTTCCTAAGGGAAAATTTAATCTCTATACTAAGTCTCCGACTTGGAAAGATTTCTCTCGAACTCTTTTGTTGTAATGCTTGGCCACCCTGAGCTCCTCCTTCTCAATTTCTTTCAAGGCTTCCATTCGACTCTCGAATACTTCATCCAACTTGTCCATCATCAGCTCTTGATACTCCACAGCCGAAAGGTTATCCTTTGATCTACTCGACATGCCTTTTATCTTGATCTCTACAGGTAACACGGGTTCTTATCCATATACAAGATCAAAAGGAGTTACCTTTGTGGAACCGTGTATTGACACTCTATGAGCACACAGGGCTTCGTTCAAAGTCTCATGCCATCTTATAGGGTTCTCCTTGATCTTCTTTTTGATGAGCTTGATCAATATCTTGTTGCTACCTCAGCTTGTCCATTGGTTTGAGCATAGTATGGTGAAGAACTCAACAAGTTTATTTTAAAGGATTCAGCAAACTCTCTAAATCGAGAAGATATGAAGGCTCCTCTTTGGTCTGTGATTAGAGTTTGTGGAACACCGAATCTATAGATGATATGATCAAGGACAAAGCATGTTACCTCTTTGTACGTGTTTTCCTTGAGTTGGACGGCCTCTATCCACTTGGTGAAGTAGTCCATAGCAGCCAACATGAAGCGATGTTTCTTGGACGATGCAGGGTGTATCTCTCCAATGAAATACAGACCCACCCTCGAAAAGGCCACAACTTTAAAATAGGATGAAGCATACTAGACGGAGCTTGTTGGATGTCTCCGAATCTTTGACAAGCTTCACACCTTTTGTAGTACCTAAAACAATCCTCTTGCATAGTTGGCCAATAGAATCCAGCTTGCTTGAGCATCCACTTCATCTTGTGGGCAGATTGATAAGTGCCACAAAGCCCTTCATGCACCTCTCCAATGGCCTACTTTGCTTGATCTTTATTCAAACACTTCAGTAGGAGTCCATCAATGGTTCAGCGGTATAGTTCATCATTGATTAAGGTATAATTCAAAGCATGACGTTGAACCTTTCTATCCTGCATGTGTTTCGGTCTTTGATGCACTCAATAATCACTGGCCCAAATCTTTGATAGCCAACTCGTCTCTCTCGGTCGAATTGCCTTGTCCTTCTTTGGTTTCATCATCCCTTGATAATTTCGGCCTTGCTCTCACGTGGAACTTCCCCCTCTTCACCTCATAGCCCGATGCCTGCTGTTCCATGTCATTTGCCTTCTGGTTTTCATCTCTAGGGATGTGTTTGGCACACAATGTATTCAAATTCTTTATGATGTCCAGGCATCGTTCTCGGTAATTATTCTTTCACCACAATCCTGTTGAATGATGAGCTTAGAATCACCAAAGGCTCTGTCTTTGATTTCCATATCAACCAAATGTTCTAAGCCATTCAACAATGCTTCATATTCTGCTTGATTGTTGGTACACACAAAGTTTAGCCGAATAGAGAACTCCTACGCCGTGTTTGTGGGTAAAACCAACACATATCCGAGCCCCTGACCTTTATCACAAACCGATCCACCAAAGAATAGTTTCCATGGACATACCTCAACCATGCATTCCTCCTCGAGTTGCACATGGCTCCATGATGAAGTCAGCTACATCCTGACCTTTCATGCTTTGGAGAGGCTCGAACACATAGTCATATTCCACCAAAGAGTATGCCCACTTCCCTATCCTGCCACTTGGAATTGGTTGTTGCAACATATGTTTGACAATGTCGTGTTGACATGTCACAAAACAAGTGCTAGGGAGAATGTAGTACCGAAACATGGAACAGGCATAATAGAGATAAACATATATTTTCAACAAACATACCTAGTCTCGGCATCTAACAATTTTCTACCTTCCTTTACCTATTTTTAGATTGATTTATGTTCATCTTGCATTGAATTCGCAAATTGATAGCGATTCTAGTAGGAAACGGAGTATTCTTTACCTTGGCTTTCTTGAGTTAAAACAGCTCCGATAAGTTGGCTTTGACCAGCTATATAGAGCATAAAAGTCTACCTCATCTTCGGTGCTCGCAAAACTTGTGGCTTGATGAAGTATTCTTTGATTCTCTCGTTAGCCTCCTTCTGTTCTGCCCCCCCCCCCCCAAGTGAACTCCTATTCGTGCTTGAGCTTCAAGAGTGGCATGAAGGATCCAATTTTGCCAGCCAAGTTTACTGAACCTTCTCAAATAGTTTATCTTCCCAGGCAAACAATTGCACATCCTTCTTGCATGTCAGCTCTCCAATCTTCTTGATGGCTTCCATTTTCTTATCATCAATCTCTATGCCATGTTCATGCACGATGAAACCCAAGAAATGCTCAGTCGATATGCCAAACGCACACTTGAGAGGATTCATCTTAAGACCATACTTTCTCATCCTCTTAAAGGCTATCTTCAAGTCGGCCATATGCCCTTGGAATCCAGATGACTTCACCACAAGGGCATCGATGTACACCTCAAGGATATCTCCTAACATGTCGTGGAAGATCAGATTCATAGTCCTCTTGTATGTTGCACCGTCGTTCTTCAACCCGAAGGTCATCACAACCCACTCATAAAGTCCCATGAACCCAGGGACACATAAGGCTGGCATCGATGTGCCTTCCTCGGCCATGAATATCTTATTGTACCCTGCATTACCATCCAAGAAACTGATCATCTTGTGCCCTGAAGCATTGTTGATCAGCACGTCGGCAATGGGCATGGGGTACTCATCCTTGGGTGAAGCCTGGTTGAGGTCTCGGAAGTCTATGCAAATCCTAAGTTTTCTTGTGTTTTTCTTCTCTACCGGGACTAATGTTCGACACCCATTCGGCATACCTGCAAGGCCAAATGAACTTAGATTGGAGTAGATGATTCACCTCTTCCTTGATCTTGTCGTGTATGGCCGTGTTGAATCGTCTGAAGGGTTGCTTGTGAGGACGAAAACCTGGCTTGATTGGCATCTTGTGTTCCACAAGGTCTCGGCTAAGCCCTGGTATCTCGGTGTACTCCCATGCAAAGCAATCCTAATATTCTTGAAGGAGTTGGCTTACCTTTTTCTTCTGGTAACACCCAAGGTTTTTGTTGATGAAAGTTGGTCGATGTGTCGATCCCTCACTAAGGTTCACTTCCTCTAACTCGTCCACAAAAGAAAACACTTGCCCAAGTTTCCCAAAGTCGTCAAGGTCCTCTACTAGCTCACCCGTATCATTTTTACCTAAACGATATAGCTTGGTTTTCTCCTGCAACCAAGTTAAATGACCTTGTTTATCTAGCATTTTCAAGTTACATTGCTAAGCCGAGTGAAATCAGTCGGTTTTACACATATGGGTACAAACCTGTCCCTTCCTACACTCACAAAGTCATGGTCGATTAAGTCCCAACCTGTGAGACACCTAATGTCCTCATGTTGAAGGTTAGACTGCTCGCCCATTGCCACACAAGCCGAGTTATCAGCTTCAATCCCTTCTACTTCGTTGCAAACCCACTGGACAAGACATTGGTGAAGTGTGGATGGAACACACCCATTGGCATGAATCCAATCTCGTCCAAGAAGTAGGTTGTACCGGCTCCTTACGTTGATAACAAAGAAAGTTGTGGGTATTATCTTGCTTCCTACAGTGAGCTCCACAGACAGTACCCCCTTGGCCTCTGTTGGGTCCCCAACAAACCCACTCAGCGTTCTGTTGGTTTTGATGAGGTCACTTTCTCAGTATCCAAGTCTCTCGAACATGGATATAGGTATTACGTTCACCCCTGCTCCCCCATCAACCAACATACGTCCAACCGGTGTTCCATCAATGTGTCCTCGAATGTAGAGGGGTTTCATGTGTTTTCTGAGTTGCTCTAGCTTCTCAAAAACCACGTTCTTGATTCCTAGATTGAGCTCGGCCACCTCAACCTCCGGGATACAAAATGCAGCCGGTAGGTGGAACACCATGTTCACCCCGACCTAGTTTCAATCTTTGCCCATGATGTCTTCTTCGTTTTCAACATTTCCAGCTTCCTCCCGGGCAATCCTCTTCTCCTTCCAGGTCATCTTGGTGGTCATTGGTCGTGCTTGGTTGAACCAATGATCCCTTTGCTCCTCCTTCCTCTTCTCAGCAAGTTCCAGAGCTCTCAGTCATTGAATACGCATCTTTTGAGTCTTTTTGAGCCCTGTTGTAAAAGCCCAAGAATTTACTTGCTAGAATGTTCATCACATCACAACACCACAGCTCCTTGTGTGGAAGTCTCATGAACATTTATGAAGAGCAAGTAAACACCATCAAGAGGTTGATTAAAGGAAGAACTCAAAAATCCAAAAGTCGGACCTCACACCATTAAACATGAGAGGTTGAGCTCACCATTAGATTCTAAATATTCTTAGTAGTTCTCAGGCCAAGTTTCATGCAAATCCAAATCATTTTGAGGCACTTTTGGAGACTTTTGTAAAAAGGGGTAAATTGAATGCAAATTCAAATTTCAGCTACTTTCATCACTTGGATTCAAAAGTTGACCTCATATTCAAACTCAGCACCTTTTTCTGAGTTAGTCCACCAATTTTCATCCTCATTGGAGTTCATCTTGTCGGGAGCTATATTTGGATTAATACAAAAATGAATTTGAATTTCAAATTCAAATGTGGCCAAACAAACTCCAATTTGGTGAATTCAAATTCATTCCCTGACTTGGTGGCTAAGTCTACCGTTTAAGGGTGAGTAGCTGATATATTTGCAGCAAGAAATGGAAAAGAATTAGAGGGGAGCAGTGGGCTGACATGTCAGTGAGGGAGAACAGAGAGAACCGACTCAACAGAGCCGGAATTCCCTCGGTAAGCGCCGCTTGGCCACATATGGCCGTGGCTCGACTCAACCTCCACCTCACGGGAACGACGCTGCCTTAAGGAGCTAGCACACTGAGCTACCCTCTGTTCTCATCCTCTCGGACCCGAGCTGAGCTCCCACGCGCACGGTTCTTCGGCCGCACTTTGCCACCATCGACCGCCCTCTCTGCTCCCCGGTGCGCCGCTGTTCTAAGCCATTTCATGGGCAACCACCAACAGCAAACAGACGCGCCAGAGGCTGCTCTAACTCATTGTGAAAACCCTACACCATTTCATGCACTGTCGAGGGAGAATTTCCCCGTTTATCTTTTTGATGTTCAAAGAACCGAGCTGGACGGAACTCCAAAATCCTTGGTGGTCAGTACATACTAGCTCGTTTTCCCTTAGCCATACATCCTAGGCCTTCCAACGAACCTCTAGGATCAACAACCGGCAATGTTGGGTGTTTCCCTCACAGAACACTCACGGATTTGTGATGCAAATCATGTTGGAAATCAAGAGGTGTGGTATAGATCCAAGAACTCGAGTGGAGAACCGAAAGAAAATGAGTCGGATGAGTTGTGGTGGCGCTCAACAAACACCAGCGCGTTCTCCCCTTTTTATTAGCCGAAAGCCACGTGTTTACAACAACCTTAGCCCGGGTTTTGCACCATACAAATTTGAAAACATGCAGCACATGCATGTGCCATGCACGTATGGCCCAAAACCCCCCGGGTTGTGTTTGAAAATCAAACCAAAACACCTTCACACACACTAGGACTCGGTGCAACACATGTGACTCAGGACACACCCCTGGTTCTTGTCATGTGTGCTTTATTTTCTTGAAAAACATAAGGAAACTAAAACTTTGATAAACCTCCAGAAGTACTCAACAATCTCCCCCTACTTCTGAGGTTTGATCTCCTGAACTCCAATTTTCTCACGAAGTTCCTGAAAATGTGTACGTCCCAGTGGCTTTGTGAGGATATCAGCAAGTTCATCTTTTGTCCCAACATGCTCCAAGATGACTTCACCTCTATCAACACATTCTCCGACAAAGTGAAACTTGATGTAAATGTGTTTACTTCTATCATGCAAGACTGGATTCTTTGCCAAAGCAACTGCTGCTGTGTTATCCATCTTAATCACTGGTGGAGGTACTTGAATTCTTGTCACTTCTTCTAGCACATGCCTGAGCCAAACAGCCTGGCTTGCTGCAGCTGCTCCAGCCACATACTCAGCTTCACATGTGGACTTTGTCACAGCCTTTTGCTTTCGAGATAACCAGCTGATAGGATTTTCACTCAGGAAGAAGATGACTCCTGTTGTGCTTCTTCTGTCATCCACATCTCCCCCAAAATCACTATCACTATAGCCTCTTAACTCAAGACTTCCTTCACCTCGGTTGTAAGACAAGCCATACCTTATTGTAGCTGCCACATACCGAAGTAAATGTTTCAAAGCCACCATGTGTTCTTCTTGAGGTTCTGACATGAACCTGCTTAAGTATCCAACACCAAAACTAAGATCAGGCCGAGTATGTAAAAGATACCTGAGTCCACCAATTATACTACGATAAGTGGCTGGATCAGTGAGTGGTGCTGTACTTCTCTTGGTAAGCTTCAATTGGGATCCATGGGAGTGGCACACCCATTGCAACTTATCATCCCACTTTCTTTCCAGCAACTTTGCAGCATAAGCTCCTTGACACAATTCAGTACCATGTCTTCCTTGCTTTACTTCAATACCAAGATAGTAAGACAAGCTTCATAGATCACTCATGCAAAACTTCTCCTTCATTTTCTCCTTGAACCGACTGGTCTGTTCCATGTTCTCCCCCACAATAAGCAAGTCATCAACATACATACCCACAATGAGTCTTGCCTCACCTCCAAGCTCAGTATACAAGCCATTTTCTGATTTGCACCGTGTGAAACCGAGCTGCTTGAGACTTTCATCAAGTTTGCAGTTCCATGCTCGAGGAGCTTGTCTCAAGCCATACAATGCCTTGTGAAGTCTTAAAACCCACTTCTCCTTGCCTTCGTCTATGAAACCCGGAGGTTGAGTGACATAGATCTCCTCTTCTAGACTCCCATTCAAGAAAGCTGACTTCACATCCATGTGATGAACATGCCACCCAAAATGAGCTGCAACAGCTAACACAATCCTCACAGACTCCATCCTGGCAACTGGTGCAAAAACTTCTTCAAAATCAACTCCTTGCTTCTGCACATACCGCTTTGCAACCAGCCTTGCTTTGTGGCGTATGACATTCCCATGTTCATCTTTCTTCAACTTGAAAACCCATTTCAAGCCAATGGCAAGATAACCCTCCGGAAGTTGTACTAATGACCATGTGTTTGTTCTCTTCAATGGATGTGAGCTCCTCAATCATGGCAATGCGCCACTCCTTGGTCCTCAAGGCCTCTTCTGCTGTGCATGGCTCTTCACCTATGACAACAAGAAGTTAATCTACTCCTCCTTCTGGTTCACAGCTTGGCACCATCTCAAGGATATTTCTCATGGAACGATAACGAAGTGGTGCTTCTTTTAGCTCACTATCCATTTCTGGTGACATGGAAGGAGGTGACACAAACTCCACATCCTTGGATGCTTGTAGCCTCAGTTGTGTCATAGAAGACACTCCCTCAGCTGGAGTTTTGCCCCCCCTGACCTGTGTCACAAGAGGAAGAACTCACTCCACCAGGGTTCTCATCACGAAAGATGTATTCTACCCGAAAGATGTATTCACCATTCACCACTTCACTTGACTCAGTTGAATCCCACTTCCATGGGCGGTTTTCTTCAAACACAGCATCACGTGACACGTGAACACTCTCCGTGTTTGGATTGTAAAACCTCCATGCCTTACTTCCTTGCTCATATCCAATGAAGACCATTGGAATACTTCGATCTTCAAGTTTGCTAAGGCGCTTGCTTCCCTGTTTCACATGTGCCACACAACCGAAAGTGCGCAAATGATGTACACTAGGTTTCTTGTCATGCCATACCTCATATGGAGTCTTTCTCTCAACACTCCGAGTAGGAGATCAGTTCAACACATACACAGCTGTGGTCACTGCCTCCCCCCAGAACCAACCGGGCATATTCATTGCTTTCAACATGCTTCTTGCCATTCCCATGATAGTTTGGTTCCTTCTCTCAACTCCACCATTTTGTTCAGGAGAATATGGAGCTGTCAAGTGACGTTGAACACCCTCCTTGGTGCAATACTCAACAAAAGCCCGAGCTGTGAACTCTCCACCACGATCTGTGCGAAAAGTTCCAATCTTCCTCCCTGCCTCAGCTTCAACACTCGTTTGAAATGCCATGAAAGTACTCATTGCTTGATCCTTTGTGCTGATCAAAAACATCCACATGTATCTACTGAGATCATCCACAAGAAGAAAGAAAAACCTGCTGCCTCTTGGAGTTGCCAGCTTCACTGGTCCACAGAGGTCTCCATGCACAAGTTCAAGTTTCTTGTCAGCTCAGTACTTTGCCATGCACGGTAACGGTTTGACGTCTTTGTTTCCCATCCAAACAGCTATTACACTTCTCCTCAATTTGAGTGATGGTTGGCAATCCATATACAAGTTGCTCTTCGGCAAGTCTTCTGAGACTCTAAAAGTTTAGGTGCCCCATCCTTGCATGCCACATCCATGTTGCATTGCTCCCTTGTGCCATGAGACACCTTGGTTGCACTACCTTAAGATCAATGGTGTACAACCAGTTCACACCCCGTTTCACCATTGCCACAGGGGTTCCATCTTTATCCCAAATCTTGACATAACCATCCACCATGAAGATTCGGTGTCCCTCCTCCTCAAGCTGTCCAAGACTGATGATATTTGCCTTGAGCTAAGGAATAAGATAGACCCCAACCAACTCCTTTCGACCACCTCTCTTTCCTTGGAACACCACAGTTCCTTGGCCATCAATCTCTGTCACTGAGCCATCTCCCAAACCCACAGTACCATGCACCGTGTTATCAAGTTTTGTGATCACATCCCGTTTCCCGGTCATGTGATTTGTTGCACCAGAGTCCAGGATCCACCGAGTACTGCCTCCTCCCTCCAAGTCTCCTACTTGAACGTATAACATATCATTGTTGAGGCATACCTCCTCCAGGGACGTGTCTTGCTCAGCCTTTGTGTTGGCAAACGCCACCAAGAGGCTGGATTGAAAATCATGATCAACTTGATCTGTGTTCACCTCTTCATCCTTCTTTTTCTTCCTGCATTCTCTAGCCCAATGACCTTTCTTACCACAGTAGCGGCACTCATCTTTGGCCACTCCACGGCCTGAGTTTCCACCACCACGGTTACCTCAACCACGGCCACGTCCTCGGCCATGATCTCTCCTTGGTGCAAATGAGTCTTTGTGCCGTTCCTGTCCAGCTCCCCCAGACATCTTGAGACGTGTTGACAACCTTGCAAGCAACTCTTCTTCACTCAGATGCAAGTTCTCTTGTGTGTTGCCCTCCAAATAGCTTGCACCAAGCCTTTCTTCTGCAGCCTTGAGTCTACCAATCAACTCATCAATGGACATATCACTTAAGTCAAGCAATGTCTCGATGGAGGCCGCAATCTGCTCAAACTTTTGTGGTACCGCCTGAAGGAACTTCCGGATAATCTCCTCCTCTGAACGTTCACTCCCGAGTGCTGCAAGTTGAGACGTGATCCGGCTCATACGCACACCAAACTCATCAACAGTTTCACCATCGTGGAATCTGAGTGCATCAAACTCCCGACCCAATGTGCTTGCCCTGGCCTTGCGCAAACGTTTAGTTCCCACGTTGCGCAACTTGATCGCATCCCATGCAATCTTGGCCGACTCCTTCCCGGCAATGATCCCTATCATTTCTGGTGGCACAACCTTGGTGAGAGCCTCCAAAGCAATCCGATCTTCAATGTAATCATCGGTGCCAAGGCTCACCGCAGTCCACAAGCCTCTCGCTTGCAACATCACCCGCATAAGCGCCGACCAATCATGATAGTTTGTCTTCATAAGCATCGGATATGTACCACCACTGCTGACTTCCTTCGTGATGTGACGAATCACCAATGCCCCTGATCCTCCTCCTGCCCTGCTGGTGCCTCCCGGTGGTGTGGCGTCCCTCCATGAACGTCGGGCTGGCGATGAAGATCTCCTCCGCGACATCAGCGCCCACTCAAATGGCCGCGTCACGGTTCCAGGCAACGTAATCATCTCTGATGCCAATTGTTGGGTGTTTCCCTCAGAGAACACTCACGGATTTGTGATGCAAATCGTGTTGGAAGTCAAGAGGTGTGGTGTAGATCCAAGAACTCGAGTGGAGAACCGAAAGAAAAAGAGTCGGATGAGTTGTGGCGGCGCTCAACAAACACCAGCGCGTTCTCCCCTTTTTATTAGCCGAAAGCCACACGTTTACAATAACCTTAGCCCGGGTTTTGCACCATACAAATTTGAAAACATGCAGCACATGCATGTGCCATGCACGTATGGCCCAAAACCCCCCGGATTGTGTTTGAAAATCAAACCAAAGCACCTTCACACACACTAGGACTCGGTGCAACACATGTGACTCAGGACACACCTGGTTCTTGTCATGTGTGCTTTATTTCCTTGAAAAACATAAGGAAACTAAAACTTTGATAAACCTCCAGAAGTACTCAACAGGCGAAAACCATCGACTATGGTTGCTGTTCTTCGAGTTTTTCTGATCACCGCCGTTTTTAGCTCTAGGTCGATGGTGAGGTCCTAGCTCCAGCCGTTTCCAGGGCAAACCGAGTTCATTTTCATGCTCAGCATGTCACCAAGGAGCTGTAGGAGGAAACCGTTCCAAAAATAGGGTCCTGTGTAGCTCGGGCGACATCACCGGAGTTGGAGTCACCGCTGTCACTGTCGCGGGATAGTTTCTGGCCATCTCCAACCCTAGCTGACCCCCTCAGAAGGTTCCCCGTGTGAACCTAGGCCCAGGCGGCAAGTTTGATCGAGCTTCAAGCAGTAGAACGGCGGGCGGCGAGCCTCGTTGGAGTGCGCCGCCACGGGGAGCGCGGGTGTCGCGAGGAAGCCGAAGGGGGGGGGGGGGCGGGTCCACCGGTCAACCTCTGTTTTCCCATGGGGATCGGATTGCGTCAGTGATCCAGTGTGGCAGCGCGGGTGAAATCCCGTGGGCTGCGGTGTGGCCGCGAGCTCAGTGGGCCGGTTTAAATAGTGGGGCCCACAACCAGAGTTAAAACATTTCCAACAATTTTAGATTGTAGTTCAACTTCAAATGCCCATAACTTTTGCTAGGTTGGTCCAAATTGAGTGAACCAAATTTTGTTGGATTCAGCTCTCCGAGTACTACCCAGCAAAACAAGTTTAAGTTCATGAAACTTATTTTTTTCAGAACTAATTCCCTAAAGTTTAAACTATTGGGAATTTTATCTGGGGAATTCCCTTATGGAAAATTCTAAAATTTGGATAGGATGTTCATTTGAAAATCCTGGAGTCGCGGGAAAACTTTCAGATCCATCAAAGTTCATTTAGTCCCCCTAATGGTGTGATTAAGTGAACTGCCCTGAGAAAATAGAAAAATGTACAGAAACATTTTTCAGAATTTTCTCAAATCTTAATTAGGGCATAACTTTCTCTAGGATTCTTCAAATTACATGAAACCAACTCCATTACAACCATCTCAAACTCTAGTTTCCATAAAGTAATGGTTTGATCCATGAAAATCCCAGGAAATCCTTAGAAGCTCCAGTAATGACCATTTAGACTTTTATTTGTACAGGGCTCAAATGAGCTTTGTTCCAAGTGAAATTTGGTCAAGTCTCTGTTTAGGTTCTCACCAAGTCACAGTAAAAATTTCAAATCCAAATGGGATGTATAGCTAGAGTTATGGTCTTTATATACTAAATTCAACACATTTGCATTTAAATTGACATATCGTTAAATTGCTTACGTGTAGTCGCTGAACGCGAGGAGACCCCTGTGGCGGACCGGAATCCGCTCATCCAGGATCGCAGAGGGTGGTGCCGCACGATGCGACACCCGACAGCACACGTCATAAGAACACATTATATTACATGGGAAAACAAACTGAATGTACAAAGTAGTACACTTCTCAGTTACAAACTAGGGTCTTTTATTACACAGCGGAAGTTTCTTTTGTACAACTCACGCCCGCCTATCTAGCAAAAGTCGGTTTCCCAGCCCTAGGGCAACCAACACTAGCTGCACGTCTCAGCTCAGCGCGGCGTGTACGGCTCCCACTCAGCCGTGGTCCCCGACGGAGGGTAACCCTTGCCGGTGGACTTGTACTCCGAGTCCGTGGGTGGCTCCTCACCTGAAAAACACTTAAGCAGCAACCATGAGCACGAAGGCTCAGCAAGGCTTAACCGACTCACCTAAGCATGAAACTCTACATGAGGTGTACAATGACATAGGATAGCAATGTTGCAGCAAATGGACACGCCTACAAGTTCATCCTTAGTTCATCTTTTAGCAACAAGTTAACAGTTTATGAAGCTGAAATTTAGTAAGCAATATTTGGTGGCACAAATGTAGCAATACAATTATATCATAACATTTCATCCATTAGTCTACGTTACGACGCAGTGAACAAGCGGTACTCGTCACCGCGAGGGACGTCGAATCGACTCGATATACACCTGCAGGGAAACCCAAAGAGCACGTCACGTACGCCCACCCGTGGAGCTGCACAGCACGCTCACTCGATGTCGTACGGGACAACCTTTCACCCAACAGCCCAAACGTCGAACCGGTCGCACCGAAACGAGCAGGAGGTTCCCCACACGGAGCATCTCTCTATGCCCGTTGGCAGATTTCCACCTTGCTGCCCTCAACCTACACCTATAAATCGGTGTGCTATGCCTAGACGCCCGGAGGTTTAGGCTACATCGGTTTATCGGGGCCCATATATCCGATATGCCTTCGGTACGTTCAATACTTGTTCAGCAGGGCCGCACACGGATTGGTCCTCAATCGACACGGGCAGGGCTGTGCATACAAGACTTCCTCTTGCTGCGCCCTAGCCCCTGCCTAGTCTCATTTTCATTACTAAAGTGATCTCACATCACTCAACCGAACCCGTGTGTCCCAAGCCTATCTCGCGAGTAGATTCCAACTACTTGACTTGTACCGAAGCCCTATGAATGTTTAAGCATAGCCTTTCTACTCGAGATCTTAGACACTACCCTCACTCTTATGGAAAAATTCTGGTCATGCAAGTGGGGTTCCACCCATCCTATACCTAATGCACAATCATACTTCACATGACACATGTAACAAATTAAAACTTATCAAAAGGTCAATGCAAACCGGGGCTTGCCTTGTTGCTGCTGGTCGGGGGTTAGTTCCTCTTCCGGAAGTAGGAAGTCCAGCACTTCCGGAGTCTCTTCTTCAATGGCTACACGTTAATGAAACACTATATGTTAATTTAAATGCAATGTGAGTCTAGGGTAATACTTCTGCTATTAGTTCTAATAACCAGTCTCTAACAACTGGAACTCTATTTAAGAATTTAAAGATGAACTGGGTGTTGGTGGTTTGGCTTAGACTTAATCCCCCTGGTTAAATGCTAAGTGGTTTTCCCCCTTTTCCATATTAATCCCTCAAGTGGTTAAACAGGACAGGGGTGATCCAGAGCTCCAATGGAGCTGAGAATTTTTTTGTGAGTTCCTTGTCACAAGAAAACGCTCTAGACCAAACACTAGCACTTTTCATGGAGTGGTTTGCTCAGAATAATTCTTTTAGCAAATAAGCAAAGAAGAATTAATTCTGAGGTAATACCCCTGTTCATGCCCAACTTAGTGCACTACAATTACAATTATAGATCATAGAGTTTGCATGAATTTTCCTAGTATTTTTGGAGCTAAGATTTGCCCAGAACTGAATTTCCAAGTTTTGGAAATTCTCTGAAAATGTTTCTGTATTCAAATGAACACAGCACCTTCAAATTTGAATTGCTCTGACCAAATCAACTCCAAATGGTCTGAAACTTTTACAGGGGTTCACTAATGTCCTAAAGAACATTCTGGCAAAATTTGGGGATTTTTGGATGCACCAAACCCCCTCTAAAATTCTTTTGCTGAAAAGCTTTAAATAATTTTCCAGAATTAATTAATGGGTTTCATACAAATTGGGTTTCAGATTTGGATTGTACTCAGTTAGAGGAATCCAAAAAAATTTGTTTCATAATTTTTGGATTCTCCTACCCCGAGTTGTGGTCCTCCAAAGTTTGAACTACAAACTGGACATTTTAAAATGTTTAGATGTCTGCTAGTGGGTCCCACCCGGCAGTCTTCTCCTTCCTCGCGCCAAACAGGGGTCCGCGGCGGCGCGCTCCGGCGAGTGTCATCGGAACTGCTTTCCCGGCCGTCTCCCGATCTCAGACTCGCCGCCCCCCCGTAATTCGCGGCGCTGAACTCGTCGGTGGTGTCGCCGGCGGCCATAGCTCACCGGAACAGGGCTCCCGACGGTGACAGAGGCGGTTAGGGTTCCGGCGTGGTCAGGAATGCGTTACAACGCATCAAAATGATCGGCAAAGGGTCGGAGAGCACCGTGGGAGTTCGGGGGTGACGGAAATGACCGCCCAACTCCATGAAACGGTCGGCAACCTAGAGCTCCACGGTGAACCGAGCTATTATTCTATGGCGGCCCGAAAAACAACCCAAACCCGGCCATTTCTGGATCATTTCCCTTGATTCCTGGTCGAGGAGGGCCGCTATGGAGTGAGGAAGGTGCTGACAAGCCGGCGCGGCCAATAGCTAAGTGAGTAGCATGAATTTTGGGTTAGACCACGCTCTACCCAAACACACTACGTTTTGGAAGAATTGGAAATACTCTTCACCCGGTGAATCAAACCGCTAAACGGCTTGCACCTACACAATCTAGAGAGCATGGTGCACCTTTTTCGTGCAGGAGAGGAACGGTGAAAACGGCTGTGGAGCGCTGCCCACAGTGAGCCGGTTGCGGTTCCGCCGGTTGCACCTCGGTCCTCAGCTGCGATCGTCAATTGGTGTCCAAATGAAGTGCTAACACCGCAAGGTGGTGAGGTGGTCAGATAGAGCACACCCAGGCGCTTCCTTTTTGTGTGGGGAGCTCGGGCAAGGCCGAGCAGACGTCGGCGTGCAGGGGAGAATCGGAGGAGCGGCGTCGGGGGAAAGAACTGAGCTCGGTGTGGCGCTGCTCGGGAGAAGGAGGAAAAACACGATTGGCTCGTGGTCGTGGCGAGCTGGGGCACGGCTGGGTTTTACGGCACCCCCACGAGGAGCTCGCCAGCGCGCGAGGGGAAGAGCAGGAGGTGGCGCCCGGCGTTTCTCGGGGTGTCACCGTGGAGCCTCGGCTCTGTTCCGAGTGCAATACTTAGCCCCTAAGGCTGTTGACTTTTGTGCCATTTGATCCTCCACAATGAGATGTGGGACCCACTTGTCAGTGCTCCCCCACCCCTCAAAAGATCTACAAAACTTGGCAAGAGATGAATTCAAATGTTTGGAGTTTCAAACTGATCTACATTTGTATGGTTGGACAAATCTCCCCCAAATCCAAATGTATATTTGAATTATTGCACATTTGGGTCCTTTTTGGACAAATGGGTAGCAAACCTTTTCAAAAATTATTGAAACTTTCCTCCCCACTAATTTGGACCTGAGGAATCCAATTATGCACTTTGATCTTTGTTTTATATGCTGCAACCACGAGTTTGAATGTAACAGTTTTGAATCATCCTCTCATGTGTCATGTGTAAACTTCCCCCTTTTTGAACGTGTAGGCTTTCCCCTCTAACCACCCTTTTGATGGAGGTTACTTGCTCTTCACACTTTTTCACAATCTATCCACAACAAAACGGTGGTGTGGTGTGGTGATAAAAAGTTTTTGCAAGTCCCTTTTCTTTGGCTTTTACATCCCTCCCCCCTTAAAAGAATCTCGTTCCGAGATTATAAAAGAAGAGATAGCGATGTAACAGGGACTTACCCGTACTGAGATGCCATGAACTCCGGGTAATTTGAGCGAAGGAATTCCTCGCTCTCCCACGTCGCTTCTTCGGCGGTGTGGTTGCTCCAGAGTATTTTGTATAACCACAACGTTCTGCTACGCGTGGTTCGGGCTTTCTCATCAAGAATTTCCACCGGATACTCATCATATGTTAAATCCGGTTTCAGCTCGCCGATGTCTTTGGTAGGAACAGCAGCCGCATACTTCAAACATTTTCGCAGTTGCGAAACATGGAAAACATCATGGACACCAGCAAGGGATGCCGGTAGCTCCAATCGATATGCTGCTGGTCCACACTTCTCGGTGATAGCGTAGGGTCCATTAAAACGGGGAGCGAGCTTCCCCTTCACACCGAACCGGTGCACGCCCTTCATCGGAGACACGCGGAGGTACACATGTTCCCCAATGTCAAAGTGCAACGGCCTACGCCTCTTATAAGCGTAGCTCTTCTGCCGGGATTGAGCGGCCTTCAAATTGGCTTGAATTGTCCGAACGCGCTCTTCGGCGTCGTTCACCACATCAACCCCGAATGTGGCCCTTTCACCGGACTCGCACCAATTTAATGGGGTGCGGCATTTGCGACCGTGGAGAGCTTCGTAGGGTGCCATCTTGATACTCGCCTGATAGCCGTTGTTGTACGAGAATTCCGCCAACGGTAGGTGATCATCCCACTTCCTACCGTGGTGGATGGCACATGCTCTCAACATGTCTTCTAATACTTGGTTCACCCTCTCTGTTTGCCCATCTGTTTGAGGGTGATAGGCGGAGCTCCTGATCAACTTAGCACCCAATGCAGCGTGTAGCTGCTCTCAAAAGCGAGATACAAATAATGCACCTCGATCTGAGACGATGGTCTTGGGTACCCCGTATAGGCATAGAATCTTCGCTATGTACAGCTCCACATATTTGCCGGCATTGTAACGTGTATTCACTGGGATGAAGTGAGCCGTCTTGGTTAACCGATCAACGATTACCCATATGGAATCATACTTGTTGGATGTTAGGGGTAATCCTACAATGAAATCCATGCTCACATCTTCCCATTTCCACGCCAGGATCTTCAGGGGTTGCAACATCCCTGACTTCTTCATGTGATCAGCTTTCACTCATCTACACGTATCGCACTCGGATACGTACTTAGCTACCTCCCGCTTCATCCGTGTCCACCAAAAATTCTTTTTCAAATCTTGGTACATCTTGTTGCTGCCCAGATGAATGGAGTATTTGGACAAGTGAGCTTCATCAAGGAGCTTCTTCCTCAGCTCCATATCCCGGGGTACGACTATGCGGTCATTGAACCATAGGGTCCCCTCATCATCCTTCCGGAAACATTTGGTCTCTCCATTGTCTCTCCGTATCCAGAGATGTGCCATGCCTTTATCATCTTTCTGAGCTGCAACGATGTCCTCCCTGATGGTAGGGATGAGGCCAAGGTTGTACAGCGATCCATAAGGAACCAAGTATAAACTTGGCTCTTCCTCCTCCACCGGTGTAATGGTGAGGTGATGGACATGCGATTTCCGACTCAGCGTGTCGGCAACCACATTTGCCTTGCCGGGGTGGTAATGAATCTCAATTTCATAATCTTTGATCAATTCTAACCACCTCCGTTGCCTCATGTTCAGCTCCTTCTGGGTGAAAATGTATTTTAAGCTCTTGTGGTCGGTGTAGAGATGCACCAAGTTCCCCAGGAGATAGTGCCTCCACATTTTTAGCGCCAACACCATGGCAGCAAGCTCAAGATCATGAGTCGGATAATGCTGCTCATGGTTCTGAAGTTGGCGTGAGCCATAGGCGACCACACGTCCTTCCTGCATCAACACGCAGCCGAGCCCAATACCGGACGCGTCACAGTACACGTCGAAGGGCTTTGTTGTATCCGGCTGAGCTAAGACCGGGGCTGTGGTGATATGCTTCACCAATGTTCGGAATGCTCCTTCACACGCCGTGTTCCAAATATATTTCGTCCCTTTCTTCAGTAACTCTGTCATCAGCTTAGCGAGCTTGGAGAAACTTGGAATGAATCTCCGATAGTATCCCGCTAACCCGAGGAAGCTTCTGACTTCATGGACTGAAGTGGGAGCTTTCCATTTCAGCACTTGCTCTATTTTGCTTGGGTCAACCGCAATGCCTTCTGCTGAGATGATATGTCCCAAGAATGGAACTTGGCTGATCCAAAACTCGCATTTACTGAACTTGGCGTAGAGCTTGTGGTCTCGCAATCGTTGAAGAACGATCCGCAAGTGTTTGGCATGTTCGGCTTCTGTCTTGGAGTAAACCAAGATATCGTCGATGAACACTACCACAAACTTGTCCAGCTCCGGCATGAACAATGAGTTCATGAGATACATGAAACGGGCTGGAGCGTTTGTGAGACCAAAGGACATGACAAGATATTCATATAATCCGTATCTCGTCGAGAAGGCCGTCTTCAGAATATCCTCCGCCCGGATCTTGATCTGGTGATATCCAGAGCGAAGGTCCATCTTTGAGAACACACTTGCCCCCACAAGTTTATCAAACAAAATGTCAATACGGGGCAGTGGGTACTTATTCTTGATGGTTACGGTGTTGAGCGGCCGGTAATCCACACACAGCCTCAAGGTTTCATCTTTCTTCTTCACGAACAGCGCCGAGCATCCCCAAGGCGAGGAACTCGGCCTAATGAAACCCTTGCTCAACAGATCATTGAGCTGTTTTTTCAGTTCAGCCAGCTCATTTAGAGCCATTTTGTATGGTCTCCGTGATATGGGCGTAGTCCCGGGTGCAAGTTCAATCTTGAACTCGACATCCCGCTCTGGTGGCATGCCCGGAAGATCATCCGGAAACACGTCGGGGTACTCCCGGACTACGGGGATGTCTTCTAACTTGAGAGCTTCAGCATTATTAATTGCTAAAACTTCCCGGACTGGCGTGTCTAACACCATGGAATGCGGACGGTGGAATGGAGAATTTAAGTGAACCGTCCGTGTCCGAGTCTCTAGGATAGCGCCATGGTATTGTAGCCATGACATCCCTAAGATTGCATCAATCTTTTGTTCCATAAGGATTATCAATGTGGTGGGATATAGTTTCCCACCTAAGCACAGAGGTGCCTTTGGAATCATCATATTAGCTGAAATCTTCCCTCCCGGTGAGCAGATCATATAAGTGCAGTCGGTTGGGAAGACTGGCATTTAATGCTTAGCCACATAGGATGCACTTATAAAGCTGTGGGTTGCACCAGAATCAAACAATATGATGATGGCTTGATTGTTGAAAGTAAACGTACCCGCCAGCACGTTGTCTCCCTCTAGGGCGTCCTCATTGTCGAGGTTGCGGACGCCTCCAGTCCGCTGACCAACCTTATTCATCAGAGGTCATCCTCGAGCACCGCCCTGAAACTGGGCTTGCCCGCTGCTCTGCTGCCCCTGGGGACAGTCCTTCGCGAAGTGGCCCGCCTGGCCACACGTGAAGCAGGTGAAACGGGGCAGTCCCCCGCTGATCGGTGGACGGAATCCCGGGGCACGTTGTGGCGGTGGAAACGCCCGGAGTGCCGTCTGCTGCTGTTGCTGCTGCTGCTGTCTTGGTTGTGGCATCGGCAGACGGAACGGAGGTGCCTGAAAGGGACGTCCCCCGAACCGTTGAGGTCGTGCCGGTGGTTGCCACTTCTGCCCAGATGGCGTCCGATACACCATCCGGTACTTCTGGGGCGCGCCACCACCACTGCTAGGTGGAGCGCTGCGCTTCCTCTGCTCAGCTGCCAACTCCCGCTGAGCATCCTCTTGCATAATCGCGGCATTCACTAAGTCGTTGAATGTGGCGCGATTCCACTGCACGAGATGCGTCTTCATCTCCGGGTGTAACCCCCGATAGAAGTGCTCCCGCTTCTTCTCCTCGGTGGAGATGTAGTCTGACGCATATTGCGCCAGATGGTTGAAGGCACGGGAGTAGTCATGGGCACTCCTCCCGCCCTGCTTCAGCTCCAAGAATTCTTGGAACTTCCTCTTCATAATTCCGGGAGGGATATGATAGGCGCAGAACGCCTCCCGGAACTCTTGCCATTCCACGGCATGGCCAGCCGGACGTGAGGCGACATAATTCACCCACCACGCACCAGCGACACCGTGGAGTTTCTACGCTGCGAACAGAGTCTTCTGCCGCTCCGTACATTGGAGCAGCCCGAACTTGGACTCGATGGTCCGCAGCCAGTTGTCGGCCTCCAGTGGTTCTTCAGCTTCGGTGAACACTGGAGGGTGCGTACTCATGAAATCCGAGTACGACACTTCACGGGGCTCACGAGGCCCTCTATCTTGACGTCCCCCCGCCTGGGACGTATTCTGCACGATCGTGCGGAGCAGGTCGGTCTGCTCCTCACGACCACCCACCAGTGCCGCTATTACATCCGCTAGAGTAAGCGGAGGCGGCGGTGGTGGCTGCTGCTGCGGGGTGCTGTCGTAGGCCGGTGGCTGGGAGTCATCGCCTCCCTGCTGGCTAGACCCACCAACCTCGTGCGTGGTCCTAGTGCGAACCATCTGCAACCATACGACAATAAACATCAGTCCCGCAACATATTGCATGCAGTCAAATACAATAGGCGTAAACCGTAATGACAATAAAACCCGCGATACATCTCGTATGTAGATAATGTAATAACTTTGCACAAGCTACACCATTACCAGACCAAACACAAGCTAGTTACATCCAACTTGATGAACCTCAACTTTGGAAGCTCAACATAACTAGGTTTGGTCACTACGAGATATTAGTATCGCTTTGTCATCACGTATATCACCCGTAGGGTACAATACCCTCTCCAATGAGTTCAACTGTCATTCTTCTGTCAGAATGACCAGTTTCTACCTAATCCCAGTTTTGATCTGGTTTTGAGCATTTTCATGACTCAAGCTGAATACCAAAGTTAAAGTTAACTTCAGTATGTTTCCAATGAGTATTCATTTGCCCCCAGATCAGCTTTGGTTGAAAAGTTATGCTAATTCAAAGTCAGCAGAATTTCTGGGAGAATTTTAACAGCACCTCCCATGGAAGTGGCTGTTTTCAACCCTGGTTTCCACTGAAATCTGTGCTGAAATTTCAGAAACTTTGAATTGCAAAGATGTCACACATCTTCTACTCTTTCTAAGGATGTATCATATGAAAATCTTAAATTTTTCTACTGGGAGTTATGTTTGAAAAACAGAATAGTCCAGAGAGTGTTCCACTCTGTCCTGGTTATGGACAGTTTACATCCCTCTGGGTTTTAGGCCATCTCAAGTTGTGTTTCAGCTCTGGGAGTCTACAACAAAGTTGTAGAGTACTTAATTACCTTTCCAGAACTATATACCACACCTCCCTGGGCTAAAATACCTGTGAGTTATGCTCTGTTGAAGATCAGCACCCTTGCTGCCCAAAACAGAGCACTCTGTTTTTCAGTCTTTTGGAACTACACTCATCACTATCCAATTTGTCTATCCAACCAGGGTCCTAGATGTTGAACCTAGTGATTTTAGTTCCTTATTATCATTTATTTTTCATGGATATGCCTACAGTATCTCGGTACTACGTTCCCCCCAAACGAAAATCCTAACCGGATCATACCGGCATATACATCTCAAGTGTGGCACTAAACGGTTTCTCGCACACGTTTACTACATGGATACCTACGTGGTTAGTACCTGCAGAAGACCACACAATAATGGTGCACTCAATGGTTGGTTTCATTTCAGGCAGGATCATATTTAAAAGTAAATACAAACGCCCGTATCATTGCCATACGGCCGTCCTTGAGCTAAGTCACGTCTCAAGGCACGTGATCGTGTTTCAACACCACACGACGGGGAACCCGAGTATGTCATGAACGGGTCGTCACAGTTGGGAATGTTATCAACCTAACAGATACCACCTACTGCCCTGCAGGGCACGCTGATGGCAAGCGCTGCGTATGTCCTCCTGGGCTACTTCCAGACGAACACACTCTCGCGTTACTGACCACGCGATGGGGTCTCCACTTACTTGCCTAATGCACGCTAGGGATCAGCGTTTCATATGAACTCAGGAACATGAAGAGTCCAAGAGGTTCATATTGACATCTCACACCAAGCTGTGAGACTCTATCCCTGAACCACGTTCCTCGTCAGGGGGAGCTAACCAAAATTGAACCGCTTTCGGTGGCGTTCCTTACCATGCTTACCAGAGCGTAGGTGCGTCGTTACATAATTAAAATTCAGAAGTATAACACATAAGTTAGTCTTTGCCACTTTAAGTAACTATGCTAATATAGTCATTACTTGGGCAACTACCGAATCCTCACCGTAACCTAAGTTTTCCCATAAGGTAGTCCTTAAGTACTGTGCTATCCCCACTGCAGCTCTGATACCAGGTTGTGGCGGACCGGAATCCGCTCATCCAGGATCGCAGAGGGTGGTGCCGCACGATGCGACACCCGACAGCACACGTCATAAGAACACATTATATTACATGGGAAAACAATCTGAATGTACAAAGTAGTACACTTCTCAGTTACAAACTAGGGTCTTTTATTACACAGCGGAAGTTTCTTTTGTACAACTCATGCCCGCCTATCTAGCAAAAGTCGGTTGGCCAGCCCTAGGGCAACCAACACTAGCTGCACGTCTCAGCTCAGCACGGCGTGTACGGCTCCCACTCAGCCGTGGTCCCCGACGGAGGGTAACCCTCGCCGGTGGACTCGTACTCCGAGTCCGTGGGTGGCTCCTCACCTGAAAAACACTTAAGCAGCAACCGTGAGCACGAAGGCTCAGCAAGGCTTAACCGACTCACCTAAGCATGAAACTCTACATGAGGTGTACAATGACATAGGATAGCAATGTTGCAGCAAATGGACACGCCTACAAGTTCATCCTTAGTTCATCTTTTAGCAACAAGTTAACAGTTTATGAAGCTGAAATTTAGTAAGCAATATTTGGTGGCACACATGTAGCAATACAATTATATCATAACAGCAATATCGAAGCATAACATTTCATCCATTAGTCTACGTTATGATGTAGTGAACAAGCGGTACTCGTCACCGTGAGGGACGGCGAATCGACTCGATATACACCTGCAGGGAAACCCAAAGAGCACGTCACGTACGCCCACCTGTGGAGATGCACAGCACGCTCACTCGATGTCCTACGGGACAACCTTTCACCCAACAGCCCAAACGTCGAACCGGTCGCACCGAAACGAGCAGGAGGTTCCCCACACGGAGCATCTCTCTATGCCCGTTGGCAGATTTCCACCTTGCTGCCCTCAACATACACCTATAAATTGGTGTGCTATGCCTCGACGCCCGGAGGTTTAGGCTACATCGGTTTATCGGGGCCCATATATGCGATATGCCTTCGGTACGTTCAATACTTGTTCAGCAGGGCCGCACACGGATCGGTCCTCAATCGACACGGGCAGGGTTGCGCATACAAGACTTCCTCTTGCTGCGCCCTAGCCCCTCCCTAGTCTCATTTTCATTACTAAAGTGATCTCACATCACTCAACCGAACCCGTGTGTCCCAAGCCTATCTCGCAAGTAGATTCCAACTACTCGACATGTACCGAAGCCCTACAATGTTTAAGCATAGCCTTTCTACTCGAGATCTTAGACACTACCCTCACTCTTATGGAAAAATTCTGGTCATGCAAGTGGGGTTCCACCCATCCTATACCTAATGCACAATCATACTTCACATGACACATGTAACAAATTAAAACTTATCAAAAGGTTAATGCAAACCAGGGCTTGCCTTGTTGCTGCTGGTCGGGGGTTAGTTCCTCTTCCGGAAGTAGGAAGTCCAGCACTTCCGGAGTCTCTTCTTCAATGGCTACACGTTAATGAAACACTATATGTTAATTTAAATGCAATGTGAGTCTAGGTTAATACTTCTGCTATTAGTTCTAATAACCAGTCTCTAACAACTGGAACTCTATTTAAGAATTTAAAGATGAACTGGGTGTTGGTGGTTTGGCTTAGACTTAATCCCCCTGGTTAAATGATAAGTGGTTTTCCCCCTTTTCCATATTAATCCCTCAAGTTGTTAAACAGGACAGGGGTGATCCAGAGCTCCAATGGAGCTGAGAATTTTTGTGTGAGTTCCTTGTCACAAGAAAACGCTCTGGACCAAACACTAGCACTTTTCATGGAGTGGTTTGCTCAGAATAATTCTTTTAGCAAATAAGCAAAGAAGAATTAATTCTGAAGTAATACCCCTGTTCATGCCCAACTTAGTGAACTAAAATTACAATTATAGATCATAGAGTTTTCATGAATTTTCCTATTATTTTTGGAGCTAAGATTTGCCCAGAACTGAATTTCCAAATTTTGGAAATTCTCTGAAAATGTTTCTGTATTCAAATGAACACAGCACCTTCAAATTTGAATTGCTCTGACCAAATAAACTCCAAACGGTCTGAAACTTTTACAGGGGTTCACTAATGTCCTAACGAACATTCTGGCAAAATTTGGGGATTTTTGGATGCACGAAACTCCCTCTAAAATTCTTTTTCTGAAAAGCTTTAAAGAATTTTCCAGAATTAATTAATGGGTTTCATACAAATCAGGTTTCAGATTTGGATTGTACTAAGTTAGAGGAATCCAACAAAATTTGTTTCATAATTTTTGGATTCTCCTACCCCGAGTTGTGGTCCTCCAAAGTTTGAACTACAAACTGGACATTTTAAAATGTTTAAATGTCTGCCAGTGGGTCCCACCCGGCAGTCTTCTCCTTCCTCGCGCCAAACAGGGGTCCGCGGCGGCGCGCTCCGGCGAGTGTCGCTGGAACTGCTTTCCCGGCCATCTCCCGATCTCAGACTCGCCGCCCCCCCGTAATTCGCGGCGCTGAACTCGTCGGTGGTGTCGCCGTCGGCCGTAGCTCACCGGAACAGGGCTCCCGACGGTGACAGCGGCGGTTAGGGTTCCGGCGTGGTCGGGAATGCGTTACAACGCATCAAAATGATCGGCAAAGGGTCGGAGAGCACCGTGGGAGCTCGGAGGTGACAGAAATGACCGCCCAACCCCATGAAACGGTCGGCAACCTAGAGCTCCACGGTGAACCGAACTATTATTCTATGGCGGCCCGAAAAACAACCCAAACCCGGCCATTTCTGGATCATTTCCCTTGATTCCTGGTCGAGGAGGGCCGCTATGAAGTGAGGAAGGTGCTGACAAGCCGGCGCGGCCAATAGCTAAGTGAGTAGCATGAATTTTGGGTTAGACCACGCTCTACCCAAATACACTACGTTTCGGAAGAATTGGAAATACTCTTCACCCGGTGAATCAACCGCTAAACGGCTTGCACCTACACAATCTAGAGAGCATGGTGCACCTTTTTCGTGCAGGAGAGGAACGGTGAAAACGGCTGTGGAGCGCTGCCCACGGTGAGCCGGTTGCGGTTCCGCCGGTTGCACCTCGGTCCTCAGCTGCGATCGTCAATTGGTGGCCAAATGAAGTGCTAACACCGCAAGGTGGTGAGGTGGTCAGCTAGAGCACACCCAGGCGCTTTCTTTTTGTGTGGGGAGCTCGGGCAAGGCCGAGCAGACGTCGGCGTGCAGGGGAGAATCGGAGGAGCGGCGTCGGGGGAAAGAACTGAGCTCGGTGTGGCGCTGCTCGGGAGAAGGAGGCAAAACACGATTGGCTCGTGGTCGTGGCGAGCTGGGGCACGGCTGGGTTTTACGGCGCCCCCACGAGGAGCTCGCCAGCACGCGAGGGGAAGAGCAGGAGGTGGCGCCCGGCGTTTCTCGGGGTGTCACCGTGGAGCCTCGGCTCTGTTCCGAGTGCAATACTTAGCCCCTAAGGCTGTTGACTTTTGTGCCATTTGATCCTCCCCAATGACATGTGGGACCCACTTGTCAGTGCTCCACCACCCCTCAAAAGATCTCCAAAACTTGGCAAGAGATGAATTCAAATGTTTGGAGTTTCAAACTGATCTACATTTGTATGGTTGGGCAAATCTCCCCCAAATTCAAATGTATATTTGAATTATTGCACATTTGGATCCTTTTTGGACAAATGGGTAGCAAACCTTTTCAAAAATTATTGAAACTTTGCCTCCCCACTAATTTGGACCTGAGGAATCCAATTATGCACTTTGATCTTTGTTTTAGATGCTGCAACCACGAGTTTGAATGTAACAGTTTTGAATCATCCTCTCATGTGTCATGTGTAAACTTCCTCCTTTTTGAAAGTGTAGACTTTCCCCTCTAACCACTCTTTTGATGGAGGTTACTTGCTCTTCACACTTTTTCACATTCTATCCACAACAAAACGGTGGTGTGATGTGGTGATAAAAAGTTTTTGCAAGTCCCTTTTCTTGGGCTTTTACAACCCCGGAGATACTTGACTCCATACCTCCGGAGGAGACATTAACCCCTGACCAGCAGCAACAAGACAAGCCCCGGTTTGCATTTAACAAGTTTTATAAAGTTTTGCTTTATATTCACTTAGCTTGAGGTATGAGTGTGCATTAGGTGTAAAATGGATAAAACCCTAAATGCATAACTAGATTATTCCAACAAGAGTGAGGGTAGTGTCTAAGTCCTCAAGTAGTTCATGCTATGCTTAATGTTTATAGACTTCGGTACAAGTCTAGTAGTTGGAATCTACTCACGAGTATAGGGTTTGGGACACACGGGATTGGTTCAAGATGGGAGACAACTTTAGCAGAGAATATGAGACTAGGCAGGGGCTAGGATGCAGCAAGAGGAAGTCTTGTGTGCGTAGCCCTGTCCGTGTCGATTGAGGACCGATCCGTGTACGGCCCACGCTGATCAAGTTTGAATGTACCGAAGGCATATCAGATATATGGGTTCCGATAAACTGATGTAACCTATACCTCCGGGCGTCAAGGCATAACGCACCGATTTATAGGTGTAGGTTGAGGGCAGCAAGGTGGAAATCCGCTAACGGGCATAGAGAGATGCTCCGTGTAGGGAACCTCCTGTCCGTTTGGGTGCGACCGGTTCGACGTTTGGGCTTTTGGGCGAACGGTTGTTCCGTATGACATTGAGTGAGCGTGTTGTGCAGCTCCACGGGTGGGCGTACGTGACGTGCTATTCAGGTATCCCTGCAGGTGTATATCGAGTCGTTTCACCGTCCCTCGCGGTAATGGTACCACTTGGTCACTGAGTCGTGACGTAGGTAAATTATGGAATGTTGTGATTCAATATTGCTGATATGTATAAATTATATTGCTACATGTGTGCCACCAAATATTGCTCACTACATTTCAGATTCATGAACTGTTAACTTGTGGCTAAAAGATGAATTAAGGATGAACTTGTAGGCGTGTCCTTTGCTGCAATTTTCCATCCTATCTTTGTTATGACCTGCATGTAGAGTTTCCTGTGTAGGTGAGTAAGTTAAGACTTGATGAGCCATCGTGCTCACGGTTTCTGCTATAAATGTCTGCAGGTGAGGAGTACCCCACGGACTCGGAGTACGAGTCCACCGGTAAGGGCTACCTTCCATCGGGGACTACGGCTGAATGGGAGCCGTACACGCCGCGCTGAGGCTGAGTGCAGCTAGTATGGGTTGTCCGTAGGGCCGGACAACCAAATTTTTCTTGTTAGGTGTTGGCGTGAGTTGTACAAATACCTTCCTCTGTAGAAGACTCTGTACAAGAGTTGTAACTAAAGAGTATACTACTATTGTACAAATTCAGCATGTTTTCAATGTAGTGCTATGTTTTCCTTATCGTGTGTGCTCTCGGGTGTCGCATCGTGCGGAACCACCCTCTGTGATCCTGGGATGTATGGATTTCGGTCTGTCACATGCTGGCATCAGAGCTGCTTAGGGGATAGCACACTAAATAAGGACAGTATTACGGGAAAACTTAGGATTACGGTGAGGAATCGCTAGTATGCCCAAATAAGGACTATATTAGTATAGTTACTTAAAGTGGCATGATTAAACTATTTATTACAATTATGAATTTTGATTATGTAATGACACACCTACGCTCAGGTAAGCATGGTAAGGAACGCCACCGAAAGCGGTTCAATTTCGGTTAGCTCCCCTGACGAGGAATGTGGTTCCGGGATAGATCTCACAACTTGGTGTGAGACGTCAATATGAAACTCTTGAACTCTTCATGTTCCTGAGTTCATACGAAACGCTGGTCCCTGGCGTGCATTAGGCAACAAAGTGGAAACCCCATCATGTGGTCGGTAACGCGATAGTGTGTTCTTCTGGAAATAGCCTAGGAGGACATACGCAGCACTTGCCTTCGGTGTGCCCTGCAGGGCAGTAGGTGGTATCCGTTGGGTTGATAAAATTCCCAACTGTGACGACCGGTTCGCGCTCTACTCGGGTTCCCCGTCGTGTGGTGTGAACAGAAACACAATGACGTTCAATCACCCGTTTCTTTGCATTCACGTTTTTTGGGACTTTTACAGACGCTATGGTTCAATGACCGCATAGTTGTACCCTGGAATATGGAGTTGAGAAAGAAGATCCTTGATGAAGCTCACTTGTCTAAGTTCTCTATTCATATGGGCAGCAACAAAATGTACCAAGATTTGAAGAGTAAATTTTGGTGGACACGGGTGAAGCGGGAAATTGCCAAGTATGTATCCGAGTGTGATACGTGTAGACGAGTGAAGGTGGATCACATGAGAAAATCAGGGCTGTTGCAACCCCTGAAAATTCCCGCATGGAAGTGGGAAGATGTGAGCATGGATTTCATTGTGGGATAACTCATGACTTTTAACAAGCATGATTCCATTTGGGTAATCGTTGACCGGTTAACCAAGTCAACTCACTTCATTCCCGTGCATACACATTTCCATGCCAGCAGGTATGCGGAGTTGTACATTGCAAGAATCTTATGCTTGCACGGGTTACCCAAGACCATAATCTCAGATCGAGGGGCACTGTTTGTGGCTCGTTTCTGGGAGCAGTTGCACACTGCTTTGGGTACCAAACTGATTAGAAGCTCCGCCTATAACCCTCAGACTGATGGGCAAACTGAAAGGGTGAATCAAGTGTTAGAAGACATGTTGAGAGCGTGTGCCATCCACCACAGTAGAAATTGGGATGATCATCTACTGTTGGCGAAATTCTCGTATAACAATTGCTACCAAGCAAGTATCAAGATGGCACCATATGAGTCTCTCTACGGTCGCAAATGCCGCACCCCATTGAATTGGTGCGAGTCCGGTGAAAGGGTTACGTTCGGGATTGATTTAGTGAACAACGCCGAAGAGCGCATTTGGATGATTCAAGCAAACTTGAAGTACGCCCAATCCCTTCAGAAAAGTTACGCTGATAAGAGACGTAGGCCGCTGCACTTCGATGTCGAAGAACACGGGTACCTCCGTGTGTCTCCGATGGAAGGCGTGCACCGATTTGGCATGAAGGGGAAACTTGCTCCCCGATTTATTGGACCTATGCCATCACCGAGAAGTGTGGACCAGTGGCATATAGACTAGAACTACCGCCATCTCTCGCTGGTGTTCACGATGTTTTCCATGTTTCACAACAACGGAAATGTCTAAAGTATACAGATGCTGTCCCGTCTGAAGACATTGGAGAGTTGCAACCGGATTTAACCAACGCTGAATATCCGGTGGAAATTATTGATGAGAAAGTTCGGAACACGCGAAACCGAACGCTGTGGTTCAACAATGTCTCACCTGGTTTCTCCGAAGAACAACCGAGTGAATATCACATGTATGCCAGGATCATTTTCTCATACATGTGATGACAAATAGTGAAGCATCATTTATTACAAGCCAGGTGTCGAATATAAATAAGTCTTACATAACATATGTCTCGATGGACGATAATAAGTTCATAACAGGTAAATAAAATAGCAGCGGAATATTATTCTTGTGGGCTCCGTCACAGGCGTTGCCCGGGGGGACTCCATGAACCTAGAAACCTTCTTCGGGTCCAAAGTCTTGATCATTAAACACCACATCATTCTCTTGACCTGAGCAGCAATATAAACCAACAAATATGCAAGGTTGAGTACCGATGGTACTCAGCAAGTGTGGGAAAGTTATGTCATGCATGGCTAGAGCAAGGAGAGGTTGAACTCATGGTTAAAGCACTACACAATACCTATCACCATAGCTTATTAAGCACCTACCTTACTACACAGGTGAAATGGTCCCAATCTCCCATCCCATCATCATAATCAAATAACCATAGCATCATTTCCAATGTTAAGCTCCCCACTTAACATCCACAACCTCCAAGGTCATCATACTCTAATCATTAATAAGTCCAAGCCGCTCTTGACCGTGAGCACGACTGTCATGACAGTTTTGACTCTGCAGATTTTGCACCACTGTACCCACATGTAGTGATTTCATCCCCCGTTGCCGGGTGGACTAAAAGAACCTCCATTATGCCAGTGGCTACGAACCACATTCACACTTCCCAGGTGTGTAGCCAGGAGATCACTACGAAGCCTTTACAAAGAGATTCCTGACGAGCGTGGGCCCACTGAGGTTTCACCCCTAACAGCATACAAGAGGCTCCAACCCCGCTGCAGTGGCCCCCTCTTGAGCCTTGCTGTTCATATGGTAGTCAAGCTGACACCTACTCCCCGCACCATCCAACACACCCATACTACGCCGGGGATACACCTAATTAATTGGCCAAGCTGCCCCATCTCAGCATGTGGTTGGCACGGTAAAGCCAGGTTACATGCTTCATGAACCGGTCCTTAGGATCCAGGCAAGTACTAAACACAAACCCGAGTCTCGTGCACCCAGCACCAACCAAAACATCCAACTTGCCCTGATCCCTACCTCTACATAACTCATAACATCTCATTCAAGAGTATGGTAAATAAATTGATGATCTCATATCCCAATTATCCCATTCTAAGCATGGCTAAGCACAAGTATATGAGTGAATGACATAATAAAACAAATCCCAACCCAAGCTACAAAGAAACAAGATAATGCAATTCTAGGGAAACATCCTAGCATGAGTTTCATATTTCAATTGACAATGCAAATAATTCTATCTACACATCCTAGCATAGGATCAAAGTGGTCAAGGACACTTGCCTTCTTCCTACTGCTCTGGAAATGGATAGTCCTGATCTTGAAAGGGGAGAACTTGCTCTGGGGCAGGTTCTACTCATACCATCACACATAGCAAAAGAAAACAACAATCCATAAGACATCGTTCACACTTTCACTTCATACAAACCACACATTCACCTTTATGAAAGTCATTCACATTTCTATGTGTTGTGGTTACTCTATGTGTGTTGATTTTGGGCTTACATGCACTTTTAAACATGTGCATATGATTTCTAACTTTTGTATTCAGATTTATGTTTGCATACTATATATGAATTTCCAATTTAAATAAATTCCTAATACTCAATTGATACACATCTTAGCTACCAAGTATACATGGAAGGTATTTTCCTACTCCAAATGGGTTTTCAGATCTTCTACCAAATCCTAAACTGAAATCTTTGGATTTTGGAGATTTCATTTATCATTTTCTAGTTATGCATACCAATTTTCCTATATTTTAAGATTTACTTTCTATACCTAATTGTGAACTTTATTATGAAAATAGTAAGACACATCATCTAAACAGAATAGGTTCTGATCTAAAATAGTAAATAATATATTTTTGAACTTCTCCTCTGATGTGAACTATTTTACATTTATTTTACCAATTTTCAGAATTATTTCCTAGCCTAAAAATGTGTTTCTATATCTAATAAACATGAACACACCCAAACAGATTTCATTTCAGCCTAAAATTTATTTTTAGCTCATTCTAAAGCTTTCCAATTGTTAGTAGAGTTTAAACTTGAATTTACAATTTGTGTGCCTCACCCTTTTTAAATTTAAATCTTAATTACATAGTCAAATTCCTAAATTTAATATTATATAAGGTTAAAATGGCAAACCTACCCCATCAAAGGGTCTATTATATTATTTTATAAATCTCCAGGGGTCTAACTACACATAACAGAGGGGTTTTCTTAATTTTTATTAAGTCCAGGGGCTAAAAGTGATTTTTAATTGAATTTACATGAATTTTTGAAGTTCCAGGGGCTAGATCAGAAGTTTCCGGGGCTAGCTCGTATTTTCCGAGAACCCCAGGGGGTAGCGCGTAAGAATCCCGGCCTTTATAATGCGGGGCTGACGTGGACCGTCCGATTTAAAACAGACGGCCGAGATTAGGACGTCGAACCGGTACGTGGGGATTTAAATTCTACCGTGCGATTTAAAATAAACGGCGCACAAGCGGCCACGTCGCTCTGATCGAGCGCGGGCGGCGCTGCCCGGCGGCGGGAGGCGGCGATCTCGCCGGAATTCTTCGGATCTTCGTCAATTCTTCCTAAAACTGGGATTTCATGGCATAGATCGGTAGAGGGGAGGTCGGAGATCTCACCTCGGGGGTTTTCTTGAGCTCGGAGGTCCTGGAAGGCGGTCGGCGACGAGGTCCGAGGTGAATTCACGGCGATGCTCGTCGGCGCTGTGTTTGAAGCGCAAACCACCGAGTTTTCTGCACCTGCGTGATTCCCCAGAGGCAGTGGATCAAGATCAGCGCGTTAGATCAGAAATCCCGAGCGAAGATCGAGCGAAATTGGCCGGAGAAACACGGGTTCTCACCGGAAGGAAAAACGGCTGATCGTGGGTGAAAATCGGGAAGATGCAGGGGTTTATATAGCCGGGGGAGGGCGGTGGGTTTGTTTAGATCGAATTTGAGTCTTTTGGGACCGAGAGTCGGGCTGAGGGACGCGGAAATCTGGGTTGGTTACGATCGCGCGCGCGGGAGAGTCCGGCGGTTGGCGCGAGCGGGAGGTCGGGGATGACAGGCAGGCCCCGCATGTCAGTGAGAGGGAAGTGGGCGCGCGGCTGCGGGTTGGCGCGGGGGTGGGTGGGCCGGCTGGTGGGTTTCGGCCCACTGGCCGGGGAGGTTTGTTTTTTTCTTTTTCTTTTTTCTTTTTTGTTTTGATTTGAATTTGAATTTCTGCACCACATGCAATACGTCCAAAAATTTTTAAATTCTCCTCTTAACAGGTTTTGGGGTGTTACAGCTCTACCCCCCTTAAAAGAAATCTCGTCCTCGAGATTGGTGGTTCTAAGAAAACAATTCCGGAAACTGTGCGTTAAGCTCGTCTTCTCGCTCCCATGTGGCTTCCTCTTCCGAGTGATGCTTCCACTGCACCTTGCACATCCGGATTCTTTTATTTCTTGTGAGGCGTTTCATTGTCTCCAAAATCTTGGATGGTTGCTCGGCATACGATAGATCCTCAGCTACGTCAACCTCATTCATGGGTAACATCTCTTCAGGTGTTCTCAGACATTTCTTGAGCTGTGACACATGAAATACGTCATGCACATCCGATAGGCGAGCCGGTAAATCTAGTTGATACGCCACTTCGCCTTTCCTCCCCAGAACCTGAAATGGTCCGATGTATCGAGGTGATAACTTCCCTTTCACCTTGAACTGACGAAGTCCTCGGATAGGGGACACCTTGAGATAGACATAGTCCCCCACGTCGAAAATGACCTCTCTTCTTCGTACATCGGCATAGCTCTTTTGTCGTGTCTGTGATATCCTCAAGTTGTTGCGGATTTACCTCACTTTCGCCTCGGCTTCCTGTAGTACCTCGGGTCCAAACACTTTACTCTCCCCTGTTTGGTTCCAAAATAGTGGAGTTCTACACTTCCTCCCGTACAAAGCTTCAAACGGTGACATCTTCATACTAGCCTGATAGCTGTTGTTATAGGAGAACTCTGCATACGGTAAGATCTTATCCCAACTCCGATTGTTTTTGAGTGCACACGCTCTCAGCATATCCTGAAGGATCTGATTGGTTCTTTCCGTTTGCCCGTCAGTTTGGGGATGATAGGCAGAACTAAAGTTCAGATGGGTTCCCATGGTTTCATGCAACTTCTGCCAAAACCTTGAGGTGAACTGTGTCCCTCGATCCGACACTATCTTCTTTGGCACTCCATGGTAACACACGATCCTTGACATGTACAACTCCGCCAATTTGGATCCGCTGTAGCTTTCTTTCACGGAGATGAAATGAGCTACCTTGGTTAGCCTGTCGACGATGACCCATATTGAATCGTATCCTGATTGGGTCCTAGGCAATCCTACTATGAAATCCATACCGATTTCTTCCCATTTCCATTCAGGCACTTTGAGTGGTTGCAATAACCCCGCGGGTCATTGATGTTCCGCTTTCACCAACTGACATGTGTCACATAGGGCAACATGTTCCGCGACATCTCGCTTCATGCCATACCATCAATACCTGCTCTTGAGGTCCTGGTACATCTTCGTACTCCCAGGATGAATGGAATAGTCGGAATCGTGAGCGTCCTTCAAAATCAATTCACGGATCTCCTTTACTTCTGGCACACAGATTCTTTTCCCATGCCACACTGTTCCTTGTTCATCCTATCTGAAACCAGGGGCTCTATTTTCCTCGATGAGTTGCCTGATTTCTTGTATCTTCTCGTCATTCTTTTGACCATCGCGTATGTCTTGCTCTAGTGTGGAGTCCACTTCCATGGCGATGGCTTCACCACTATTCACCAAGCAGAGATTAAGTATTATAACATCGTCCTTCAATTCTGCAGGCATGTCCTTCAAGCTCAACCTATTGACCTGCACTTTCCGGCTTAAAGCATCTGCCACGACGTTTGCTTTCCCAGGATGATAGTTGATGCCCACATCAAAGTCATTGATTAGCCCTAACCATCTCCTTTGTCTGAGGTTGAGATCTGGCTGTGTGAAAATGTACTTTAAACTCTTATGATTCGTATATATCTTTGTCCTCTTCCCCATCAAGTAGTGCCGCCAAATTTTCAACGCGTGTACCACCGCGGCTAGTTCTAGGTCATGTGTAGGATAATTCTTCTCGTGTTTCCGGAGCTGCCGGGATGCATAAGCCACGACATGCCCTTCTTGCATGAGAACACATCCCAACCCGTTTCCAGAGGCATCGCAGTACATCAAAAAGTTCTTCTGTATATCCGGCATAACTAGCACTGGGGCTGTTGTCAATCTTTTCTTTAGCTCCTGAAAACTCGTCTCGTACTGCGGCGTCCACGTGAATGTGATTCCCTTCTCCAACAGTTTGGTGAGGGGTCTCGAGGTCTTGGAGAATCCCTCAATGAACCGTCGATAGTATCCATCCAATCCCAAGAAGCTTCGAACGTCCTCGACATTCTCAGGGGTCTTCCACTTCTTTATATCCTCGATCTTGGCAGGATCTACGGAGATTCCTCCCTCCGAGATTATGTCCTAAGAAGGGAACTCTCTTCAGCCAAAACTCACACTTGCTCAACTTGGCATATAATTGGTGTTCCCTCAGCTTCTGCAACACCAACATTAGATGTTTCTCATGTTCCTCTTCATCTTTGGAGAAGACGAGAATGTCATCTATGAAAACCACCACAAATTTGTCCAGATATTCCATGAATACCTTGTTCATGAGATACATGAAGTATGCCAGGGCATTAGTTAGCCCGAAAGGCATGACGGTGTATTCATACAGTCTGTACCGAGATACGAAAGCTGTCTTGGGAATATCAGTTTGCCTTATCTTAAGTTGGTGGTATCCCGACCTGAGATCAATTTTTGAGAACACACAAGCTCCCCTCAACTGACCAAACAAGTCTTCAATGCGGGGTAATGGGTACTTGTTCTTGATGGTTACTTCATTCAAGGCACGGTAGTCTACGCATAACCTTTGGGTTCCGTCCTTCTTGGGGACAAATATCACTGGAGCTCCCCATGGTGAGGAACTAGGACGAATGTACCCCTTCTATGTCAACTCTCTCAAATGATCCTTGAGTTCTCCCAGCTGTTTGGAGTCCATCCGATAAGGTCTCTTGTATATCGGAGCTGTTCTAGGCACTAGCTCAATCGTGAATTCCACTTCACGATCGGGAGGCATACCTGGCAACTCCTCCGGAAAAACGTTTGGGTATTCCCTGATAATCCTGATCTCCTCCACTTTCACCTCAACTTGATTTAATTTAATGTCCCTCCTAGGCTCTTGTATTGTTATGAACTTTACTCTTGTGCCACTAGGGTGAGTTAGTTCCACTGTTCTTATCGAACAATGGATGATTCCCTTATGTTTGGTCAACCAATCCATGCCCAAAATAATATCTATCCCTTGTGAATCTCACTATGAGGTTGGCAGTAAATACCACCCCATTAATGTCTAGATTCACCTTGGGACACACTTGTCTTGTCCTTATTTCTCCACCTGGAGAGTTTACTGCTAGCATATGGTTCATTTGTGTTGTTGCTAGATCATGCTTCTTAACAAACCCTTGGGCAATGAACGAATGGGTAGCACCAGAATCGAACAACAGGGTTGCAATGTGTAAATTGGCAGGAAACTTACCAACTACCACGTCGGGTGCCTCTTGCGCCTCCTCCATGGTGACGTGGTTCACCCGTCCTCGCATTATATTCTGCTGTTGCGGCTGCACGGGCTTCTTCTTTGGGCACTTAGGGGCGTAGTGCCCCACTTCACCACAGTTAAAGCATTGCACCCCAACCTTAGGTGCCTGGCCTTTGTTGTCTTGGGGTTGGTTTGGGGGTCCTTGTACTGCTGGTCGAGGTTGGTATGTAGGGCGAGGCTGCTGTCCAAACTGACGCTGTGGCGGTGCTGGTGCTGCCGGAGGCCTGAAGTTCGGGTTGTACCCTCTCGGTGCTGAGTAGGGTACCGCAGCACGGCTCATCTGCCCTGCGGGTTGCAGTATCAGACGTGGGCGGGTGTTGCTACCCGAGGCTTGGTGTGACCACCCGGCCTTCCTCTTGTTTTCATTTTCCAAGGCCTTCAGCTTCCTTTCTACAACAAATGCTCTGTCCACCATCTTTTGGAAGCTTTCATACTCGTTGGAGGACATTGCACACTGCATTTCTGCATTAAGTCCTTCCACGAAACAATCCTGTTTCTGCTCATCAGTCTCTATGTCCCGTGGAGCATAACAGGATAGTTGAGTGAATTTAGTGAGGTATTCCCTCACAGTCATGTTTCCTTGCTGCAATCCCAAGAACTCCTTCCTATTGTTTTGAGTCCACCCCTTGGTATGTAATGGTTGCGGAAGCTACGCTTGAACTCTTCCCAAGTGATGTTCTCAGGGTCATGATGGGCGGCCATGTAAGCGGTCCACCAATCAGCAGCAGGTTCATGCAATTGGTGAGAGGCAAACAGCACCCTCTCATACCCTTGGCATTGTATAATCCTCATCTTGCTCTCAATGGTCTTTAGCCAATCATCTGCCTCCAGGGGTTCAGCAGCACTTGCAAACTTTGGAGGTTGAGTTCCTAGAAACTCACTCAACCTTGGTTGGCGTGGTGCAGCTTGTAGAGGTGGAGCTTGGTGCAAGTTGGACACCACTTGAGTCAGGTTCTGGATGAGCTGATTTTGATTCTCAAGCATTTGGTGGATGGGATCAACTCCTTCATGGCGTCCACCCCTGTCTTGGCTTCCAGAAAGATGAGGGTTGCCTGCCTCATCGTTGTTGTTGGCAGGGTTGGCAGCACGACCCTTTCCTCTTCCGGCCATCTATCATGATCAACCAAGTGTCAATTTAAAGCATTACGTATTAACTTACTTTAAAACTTTGAGAACTTATTTCATTTATATTTTCTGAGGATTTCATGTCTTACGTGAACATAAATGCACACTTAATTCATATAGGTTCACACTTCAAAGCAAAACAACCTAAAGACGAGGTTGTGGACAAACGCCCATGGCTTCCACAACTCACGTCACACACCAAGCATTAACACACCATTAACTAAGGTAACGACTCGACTACTCGACATCCTGCTAAACTAAGGGAAGGAATCTACACTACTCGTATCACTGAGCTGGCTCCTCGGGATCTTCCTCATTATTGCGGCTGCCTTCTGACTCCGCTTTGGGTGGGGAGGCTGCTGGTGGAGAAGTGCGACGACGCCTGATCGCCCGGCGATCTAGGGAGTCAGGAGTCCATGTGTCATTCACGGTGACACACAGTTCATTCCCATCTCCTTTTTCTCTCGCCCTCAAGCAGGCTCGAAGCAACGCCTCGGTTTCCTTCAGGGTGTCACGAACATCCTGAAGCTCCTGCTGACACTCCTGCAGTCGAGTGCTGAGCATAGCAGCATCCTCCAAGCACAAGTCCATGTGCTCATGGGAAGTCCCCTGCTGCACTGGCGGGTACTTGTACTCCGTTGTACCACTCTCGCACTGGAGGACATACATGTACTCAGTCCTGTCCAGGTGGCGACGGTAGATGTGACTCTGGCAGGTGATGGCCTCCCAGGTGACATCCTTCTCCGCATCGACCTGTGTCGCTCGACAAGCTGGAGAGCGGTGGATCTTGAGCAGCTGATTTTCGTGGATAATCCTCATCTCTGATCTCCATTCTTCCCTCTTCTCACGGATGGTCCGGGTAGAGCTATAGTGTATGATTAGCTTGCCCGTATTGTCGGCGGCTTGGAGCATGCGTCGAAGACGGCGCAACAAGCCTCCTACTGCCAATCCGTAGGAGGGATACGTCACCGGACGGTTCTCCTCTCTCAGGGCAAGGGCAACTACGGGAACTCTCCCTCCGGTGGACTTGCGAGCGGGCAGATCATGCGAACCATCTAAAACATAAAGCATTTAAAATTAAGTTAGATAAGATTTTAAACAAAAATCCTATTTTGAATAAAAGATGGGGTAAGATGAATAAAGTGGCCCATTAAATAACACTTTTCAACCCACACCTTGTAAAATAGTTTTTAAGAAAATAGGGTCCTTAAATACGTCCATTTCTACCTAGGTCCACGTTCCAACGGGCAACCTTGGCTCTGATACCACTTCGGTCACACCCAGTTTCTCCGAAGAACAACCGAGTGAATATCACATGTATGCGAGGATCATTTTCTCATACATGTGATGACAAATAGTGAAGCATCATTTATTACAAGCCAGGTGTCGAATATAAATAAGTCTTACATAGCATATGTCTCGATGGACGATAATAAGTTCATAACAGGTAAATAAAATAGCAGCGGAATATTATTCTTGTGGGCTCCATCACAGGCGTTGCCCGGGGGGACTCCATGAACCTAGAAACCTTCTTCGGGTCCAAAGTCTTGATCATTAAACACCACATCATTCTCTTGACCTGAGCAGCAATATAAACCAACAAATATGCAAGGTTGAGTACCGATGGTACTCAACAAGTGTGGGAAAGTTATGTCATGCATGGCTAGAGCAAGGAGAGGTTGAACTCATGGTTAAAGCACTACACAATACCTATCACCTTAGCTTATTAAGCACCTACCTTACTACACAGGTGAAATGGTCCCAATCTCCCATCCCATCATCATAATCAAATAACCATAGCATCATTTCCAATGTTAAGCTCCCCGCTTAACATCCACAACCTCCAAGGTCATCATACTCTAATCATGAATAAGTCCAAGCCGCTCTTGACCGTGAGCACGGCTGTCATGACAATTTTGACTCTGCGGAGTTTGCACCACTGTACCCACATGTAGTGATTTCATCCCCCGTTGCCGAGTGGACTAAAAGAACCTCCATTATGCCAGTGGCTACGAACCACATTCACACTTCCCAGGTGTGTAGCCAGGAGATCACTACGAAGCCTTTACAAAGGGATTCCCGACGAGCGTGGGCCCACTGAGGTTTCACCCCTAACAGCATACAAGAGGCTCCAACCCCGCTGCAGTGGCCCCCTCTTGAGCCTTGCGGTTCATATGGTAGTCCAGCTGACACCTACTCCCCGCACCATCCAACACACCGATACTACGACGGGGATACACCTAATTAACTGGCCAAGCTTCCCCATCTCCGCATGTGGTTGGTACGGTAAAGCCAGGTTACATGCTTCATGAACCGGTCCTTAGGATCCAGGCAAGTACTAAACACAAACCCGAGTATCGTGCACCCAACACCAACCAAAACATCCAACTTGCCTTGATCCCTACCTCTACATAACTCATAACATCTCATTCAAGAGTATGGTAAATAAACTGATGATCTCATATCCCAATTATCCCATTCTAAGCATGGCTAAGCACAAGTATATGAGTGAATGACATAATAAAACAAATCCCAACCCAAGCTACAAGGAAACAAGATAATGCAATTCTAGGGAAACATCCTAGCATGGGTTTCATATTTCAATTGACAATGCAAATAATTCTATCTACACATCCTAGCATAGGATCAAAGTGGTCAAGGACACTTGCCTTCTTCCTGCTGCTCTGGAAATGGATAGTCCTGATCTTGAAAGGGGAGAACTTGCTCTGGGGCAGGTTCTACTCATACCATCACACATAGTAAAAGAAAACAACAATCCATAAGACATAGTTCACACTTTCACTTCATACAAACCACACATTTACCTTTATGAAAGTCATTCACATTTCTATGTGTTGTGGTTACTCTATGTGTGTTGATTTTGGGCTTACATGCACTTTTAAACATGTGCATATGATTTCTAACTTTTGTATTCAGATTTATGTTTGCTTACTATATACGAATTTCCAATTTAAATAAATTCCTAATACTCAATTGATACACATCTTAGCTACCAAGTATACATGGAAGGTATTTTCCTACTCCAAATGGGTTTTCAGATCTTCTACCAAATCCTAAACTGAAATCTTTGGATTTTGGAGATTTCATTTATCATTTTCTAGTTATGCATACCTATTTTCCTATATTTTAAGATTTACATTCTATACCTAATTGTGAACTTTATTATGAAAATAGTAAGACACATCATCTAAACAGAATAGGTTCTGATCTAAAATAGTAAATAATATATTTTTGAACTTCTCCTCTGATGTGAACTATTTTACATTTATTTTACCAATTTTCAGAATTATTTCCTAGTCTAAAAATGTGTTTCTATATCTAATAAACATGAACACACCCAAACAGATTTCATTTCAGGCTAAAATTTATTTTTAGCTCATTCTAAAGCTTTCCAATTGTTAGTATAGTTTAAACTTGAATTTACAATGTGTGTGCCTCACCCTTTTTAAATTTAAATCTTAATTACATTGTCAAATTCCTAAATTTAATATTATATAAGGTTAAAAAGGCAAACCTACCCCATCAAAGGGTCTATTATATTATTTTATAAATCTCCAAGGGTCTAACTACACATAACAGAGGGGTTTTCCTAATTTTTATTAAGTCCAGGGGCTAAAACTGATTTTTAATTGAATTTACAAGAAATTCTGAAGTTCCAGGGGCTATATCAGAAGTTTCCGGGGCTAGCTCGTATTTTCCGAGAACCCCAGGGGGTAGCGCGTAAGAATCCCGGCTTTTATAACGTGGGGCTGACGTGGACCGTCCGATTTAAAACAGACGGCTAAAATTATAACGTCGAACCGGTACGCGGGGATTTAAATTCTACCGTGCGATTTAAAATAAACGGCGCACAAGCGGCCACGTCGCTCTGATCGAGCGCGGGCGGCGCTGCCCGGCGGCGCGCGGCGGCGGGAGGCGGCGATCTCGCCGGAAATCTTCGGATCTTCGTCAATTCTTCCTAAAACTGGGATTTCATGGCATAGATCGGTAGAGGGGAGGTCGGGGATCTCACCTCGGGGGTTTTCTTGAGCTCGGAGGTCCTGGAAGGCGGTCGGCGACAAGTCCGAGGTGAATTCACGGCGATGCTCGTCGGCGCTGTGTTTGAAGCGCAAACCACCGAGTTTTCTGCACTTGCGTGATTCCCCAGAGGCGGTGGATCAAGATCAGCGCGTTAGATCAGAAATCCCGAGCGAAGATCGAGCGAAATTGGCCGGAGAAACTCGGGTTCTCACCGGAAGGAAAAACGGCTCATCGTGGGTGAAAATCGGGAAGATGCCGGGGCTTATATAGCCGGGGGAGGGTGGCGGGTTTGTTTAGATCGAATTTGAGTCTTCTGGGACCGAGAGTCGGGCTGAGGGACGCGGAAATCCGGGTTGGTTACGATGGCGCGCGCGCGGAAGAGTCCGGCGTTTGGCGCGAGCGGGAGGTCGGGGATGACAGGCGGGCCCCGCATGTCAGTGAGAGGGAAGCGGGCGCGCGGCTGCGGGCTGGCGCGGGGATGGGTGGGCCGGCTGGTGGGTTTCAGCCCACTGGCCGGGGAGGTTTGTTTTTTTTTTCTTTTTCTTTTTCTTTTTCTTTTCTATTTTGAGTTTAATTTGAATTCTAATTTGAATTTGAATTTCTGCACCACATGCAATACAACAACAACAACAACCAAGCCTTTATCCCAAGCCTGTTGGGGTTGGCTAGACATGAAACCCAATATCAATGAAGTAAAACAGAGGAAGAGATATGAGAACAAGGAAAAAAGAAAAAAAAAGAAAAAAAGGAAAAAGAAAAAAAGAAAAAAAGGAAAAAAGAAAAGAGAAAATAGAAAAGAAATAAGAAAAAAGGAAAAGAAAAGGAGAAAAGAAAAAAAGAAAAAAAAAGAAAAAAAGAAAAAAAAAAGAAAAAAAAAAGAAAAAAAAAAGAAAAAAAGAAAAAAAAAACAAGACTACGATTCTGGCACATGAATTGCTACTTTCCATGCGGTCTTATCATGAGCTAAGTCTCTGGATACATTCCAATCTCTCAAATCTCATTTTACCGCCTCCTCCCAGGTCAACCTTGGTCGTCCTCTACCCCTCCTAATATTTTCTCTACCTCTTAAAATCCCACTGTTAATCGGTGCTTCTGGAGGTCTCCGTTGGATATGTCCAAACCACCTAAGCCGATGTTGGACTAACTTCTCTTCAATCGGCGCCACCGCTACCTTATCACGAATCGTCTCATTCCTTATTCGGTCTCTTCTCGTGTGCCCACACATCCACCGTAGCATGCGCATCTCTGCGACACTCATTTGTTGGACATGTTGCCGTTTAGTTGGCCAACATTCCGCCCCATGGAGCATCACGGGTCTGATCACCGTCCTATAGAACTTCCCTTTTAGCTTTTGTGGGACTTTTCTATCACATAGTATTCCAGAGGCTTGTCGCCATTTCATCCACCCTACCTTGATCCTGTGGCAAACATCCTCATCAATATCGCCATTGCTTTGTAACATTGATCCTAAGTATCGGAAAGAGTCCCTTCTAGGTACTATTTGTCCTTGTAGACTAACATTTCCCTCTTCACGACCAACACCACTAAAGTCGCACCTCATATACTCGGTTTTGGTCCTACTAAGTCTAAACCCCTTGGACTCTAAGGTTTGTCTCCATAACTCTAATTTCTTATCAACACCATCTCTAGTTTCATCTACCAGCACTACATCATCAGCAAAGAGCATGCACCAAGGGATATCCCCTTGTATATCCTTCGACACCTCATCCATGACCAAGGAAAAGATGTATGGGCTCAAAGCTGATCCTTGATGTAGTCCTACCGTGATAGGAAATGCATCAGTCTCACTATCACTTACGCGCACACTTGTCCTAACATTATTGCACATATCCTTGATAAGGGTAATGTACTTTGTTGGCACTTTATGTTTCTCTAGTGCCCACCACATGACTGACCTTGGTATCTTGTCGTACGCCTTCTCCAAGTCGATGAACACCATATGCAAGTCCTTCTTCTGCTCCCTATATCTCTCCATAAACTGACGAAGCAAGAAAATCGCCTCCATTGTAGACCTCCCAGGCATAAAACCAAACTGGTTTTTAGTGACATTGGTCACTTTCCTCAGGCGATGTTCAATCACCCTCTCCCAAAGCTTCATAGTATGACTCATAAGCTTAATACCTCGATAACTAGTACAACTTTGAATATCTCCTTTATTTTTGAAGATAGGTACTAATATACTTTTCCTCCATTCTTCAGGCATCTTGTTTGACCGAAAAATGTGGTTGAATAGCTTTGTGAGCCATACTATTGCGACGTCCCCAAGACATCTCCACACCTCAATAGGGACATCGTCAGGGCCGAGGGCCTTTCCTCCTTTCATCCTTTTTAAGGCCTCCTTAACCTCAAACTCTTGTATCCTCCGCACGAACCGCCTGTTGGAGTCAGCAAAGGAGTCATCCAACTCAACCATAGTGCTCTCATTCCCATCATTGAATAGCCCATTAAAGTAATCATGCCATCTATTCTTAATCTCTTCATCCTTCTGCACCACATGCAATACGTCCAAAAATTTTTAAATTCTCCTCTTAACATATTTTGGGGTGTTACATACAAGATATTGTGGAGCAACCACACTGCTGAGGAAGCGACGTGGGAGAGCGAAGATTTCCTTCACTCAAACTACCCGGATTTCATGGCGTCTCATCACGTGTAATTCCTCTTACATCTTTGTCTCTTCTGTTATAATATTAGGACGAGATTCTTTTAAGGGGGGATGTAAAAGCCCAAGAATTTACTTGGTAGAGTGTTCATCACATCACAACACCACAGCTCATTGTGTGGAAGTCTCATGAACATTTGTTAAGAGCAAGTAAACACCATCAAGAGGTTGATTAGAGGAAGAACTCAGATATTCAAAAGTCGGATCTCACACCTATAAACATGAGAGGCTGAGCTCACCATTAGACCCTAAATATTCTTAGGAGTGCTCAGACCAAGTTTCATGCAATACCAAATCATTTTGAGGCACTTTTGGAGACTTTTGTAAAAAGGGTTAATTTGAATGTAAATTAAAATTTCAGCTACTTTCATCACTTGGATTCAAAAGTTGACCTCATATTCAAACTCAGCACATTTTTCTGAGTTAGACCACCCATTTTCATCCTCATTGGAGTTCATCTTGTCAGGAGCTATATTTGGATTAATTCAAAAATGAATTTGAATTTCAAATTCAAATGTGAATAAAATGTGGCCAAACAAATTCCAATTCGGTGAATTCAAATTCATTCCCTGACTTGGTGGCTAAGTCTACCATTTAAGGGTGAGTAGCTGAGATATTTGCAGCAAGAAATGGAAAAGAATTAGAGGGGAGGAGTGGGCTGACATGTCAGTGTGGAAGAACAGAGAGAACCGACTCAACAGAGCCGGAATTCCCTCGGTGAGCGCTGCTCGGCCACGTACGGTCGGTGCTCGACTCAACCTTCACCTCACAGGCACGGCGCCGCCTTAAGGAGCCAGCACACCGAGCTACTCTCTGTTCTCATCCTCTCGGACCCGAGCTGAGCTCCCACACGCACGGTTCTTTGGCCGCACTTTGCCACCATCTGTAAAATCCCAAGAATTGACTTGCTAAAATGTTCATAACATCACCACACCACAGCTCATTTGGTGGATAGCTCATGAACATTTGAGAAGAGCAAGTAAACACAATCAAGAGGGTGATTAGAGGGGAAACCCATAACTCCAAAAGGTAGGAGTTCATACACATAAACATGAGAGGCTGAGCTCACCCCTAGACCTTAAATATTCGTGGGAAGTCTTAGGCCAAGTTTCATGCAAATCCAAGCCTTTTTGGAGGCACTTTTGGAGACATGTGTAAAAGGGGCTATTTGAATGCAAATCCAAATTTCAGATAGTTTTCCTCACTTGAATTCAAAAGTTGACTTCATATTAAAACTCAGCACATTTTTCTGAGTTAGCCCACAAATTTTCATTCTCATTGGAGTTCATCTTGTCAGGAGCTAAATTTGCATTAATTCAAAAACTGAATTTGAATTTCAAATTCAAATGTGAAGCAAATTTAGCCAAACCAATTTCAAATTGAGGAACTCAAATTCAACTCATGACTTTGTGGCTAAGTCTACCATTTATGTGTGAGTAGCTGGGATATTTGCAGCCAAAAATTGGAAAAGAAGTAGAGGGGAGAGCTGGGAGCCACTAGTCAGTGACTGCACACAGAGGAAACCCACTCCAACCGAGCACCGCAGCGCGGGCGACCGACGCCGGCTCGCAGAGGCCGCCAGCACGCTCGGTACCTCCACCTCACGGTGAAAATTTTGGCTCAAAATCCAGCACACCGAGCTGTTTCACCATTCTCTTCATTTCCGAGCAAAAAACGAGCACGTCGCGAGCTGTTCTCCGGTTTCCACGCATGAACTCGTCGCCGCTCCCTCTGATCACCGGTGACCGGCTGATCCCGTATGTTTCACATGCTGCCACCAGAGAAGAAAAGGTGCGCTTGCTTGTGCTGAAGCTGTAGGAGGAAGCCGTATTCCATTTCATGCGGTGTAGAGCGAGAATTTCTAGTTTCCTTCCTCGGAGTGTGTTAGGGTTAGAATCCGGTCGACGGCGAAATTCATTGCACAGAAGCAACCACAGGTCGAGCTGCAGCTTACAAACGCTCTAGAACACCTAGCGCACCTCCTCGATCAAGTAGAAACCAGTTCCATGCACTAGGACCCTAGTTCCGCGAGAATTTGGTGCCGGCGGCTGAAAACAGGGCACCTCGCCAGTGAGGTCCTAATTGCGGCCATTTTCACGAGGATCGGTGCTCATATTCGTGATCAGCAAGTCTCAGCGGAGCTCTCTGAGCAAACCACGTCGAAAAAGGTGTAGAGCACACTGAGTTTGACGTCGCCGATGAGCTCCTGGCCGCTGTCACCGTCACGAACACTGTTCCAGCCATAGCTGAGCCCAGTGAGTGCACCAACGTGTTCCTCGGGCGAAGATGTGCACAGGCAGCGAGTTTCATCGAAGGTCCAGCAGTAGAACGACCGGCGGCGAGCTCTCTGGCGAGGCGCCGCCGCGGTTACCGCAGGTGGCGCGAGGTAGACGAAAGGGGGCGGGCCCCGCGTGGCAGTGAGGGGAAAATGGGCCCGGGATCCGCTGTGACGCCGAGATCGTGTGCAGCTACGAGGGAAATTAAGCGGACCCACGTGTGGCTTCGTTATAGAGCTGACACGTAGGCCTGGGCCCACCAGCCAGTTTAAATATTTCATTGAATTTCAGAATTTGGTTCAAATTTCAACTAGCTATAACTTTTGCTAGGACGCTCCAAATTCAGTGAACCAAATTTTGTTGGATTCAGCTCTTTGAGTACTATCCAGCAAAACAAGTTTCAGCTCATGAAACTCATTTTTTCAAGAACTAATTCCCTAAAATTTAAACTGTTGGGAATTTTATCTGGAGAATTCTTTTATGGAAAATTCTGAAATTTGGCTGGGATGTTCATTTGGAAATCCTTGAGTCACAGGAAAAATTTCAGATACATCCAAGTTCATTTAGTCCCCCTAATGGTGTGATTAAGTGAACTGCCCTAAGAAAATGGAAAAATGTACAGAAACATTTTTCAGATTTTCTCAAATCTTGTTTAGGGCATAACTCCTTCTAGGATTCTTCAAATGACATGAAACCAAGTCCATTAGAACCATCTAAAGCTCTAGATTCCAGAAAATAATGGGTTGAGCCATGAAAAATCTCTGGAAATCCTTAGAAGCTCTAGTAATGACCAAATAGACTTTTATTTGTACAGAGCTCAAATGAACTTTGTTTAGGATGAAACTTGGTCAAGTCTCTGGTTAGGATCCTACCAAGCCACCATAAAAATTTCAGAGCCAAAGGGAGGGCTAACTAAAGTTATGGTCTTTACATACTCAAGTTAACCCATTGCATTTAAATTGACATATAGTACATTACTTACATGTAGTCGCTGAAGGCGAGGAAACCCCGGAAGTGCTGGACTTTCTCCTTCTGGACGAGACCCTAACTTCTGAACAGAAGCAACAAGGCAAGCCTTGGTTTGCATTAAACGAGTTTTAAAAGTTTTGCTTTATATACATATATAGTTTGAGGTATGTATGTGCATTAGGTATAGGATGGATGAAACCCCAAATGCATAACTAGATCATTCCAACAAGAGTGAGGGTAGTGTCTAAGTTCTCGAGTAGTTTAGGCTCTGCTTAATGTGTATAGACTTTGGTACAAGTCGAGTAGTTGGAATCTACTGGCGAGTATAGGCGTTGCGACACACGGGATTGGTTCGAGTGAGGTGAGATCACTTTAGTAAGAAAATGTGACTAGGCAGGGGCTAGGGTGCAGCAAGAGGAAGTCTTGTGGGCGCAGCCCTGTCCGTGTCGATTGAGGACCGATCCATGTGCAGCCCCACTGAGCAAGTTTGAACATACCGAAGGCATATTGGATATATGGGGTCCGATAAACCGATGTAACCTATACCTCTGGACGTCGAGGTATAACGCACAGATTTATAGGTGTAGGTTGAGGGCAGCAAGGTGTAAATCCGCTAATGGGCATAGAGAGATGCTCCGTGTAGGGAACCTCCTGTCCATTTGGGTGCGACCAGTTCGATGTTTGGGCTGTTTGGTGAAAGGTTGTCCTGTACGACATCGAGTGAGCATGCTGTGCAGCTCCACGGGTGGGCGTATGTGACGTACTATTCGGATATCCCTGCAGGTGTATATCGAGTCGATTCACCGTCCCTCACTGTTATGAGTACCGCTTGTTCACTGTGTCATGATGTAGGTTTATATATGAAATGAAGTGATTCAATATTGCTGTTACGATTAACTTGTATTGCTACTTGTGTGCCACCAAATATCGCTTACTAAATTTCAGATTCATGAACTGTTAACTTGTGGCTAAAATATAAATTATGGATGAACTTGTAGGCGTGTCCTTTGCTGCAATGTGTCATCCCATGTTGGTTATGAACTGCATATAGAGTTTCATGTGTAGGTGAGTCGGTTAAGTGTTGCTGAGCCATCGTGCTCACGGTTGCTGCTATGAGTGTTTTTCAGGTGAGGACTACCCCACGGACTCGGGGTATGAGTCCACCGGCGAGGGCTACCCTCCGTCGGGGACCACCGGCTGAGTGGGAGCCGTACACGCCGCGCTGAGCTGAGGAGTGGAGCTAGTGTTGGTTTTCCATAGGGCTGGACAACTGACTTTTGCTAGTTAGGTGGGCATGAGTTGTAAAAATTTAGCTTCCGCAAGTGTAGACTCTGTACTTAGTTGTAAACTGAAGGTTGTACTACTTTGTACATATTCAGTTGTGTTTTCTATGTAATACAATGTTGGCCTTATGATGTGTGCTGTCAGGTGTCACATCGTGCGGCACCACCCTCTGAGATCCTGGGAGTACGGATTTCGGTCCGTCACAGGCTGGCATCAGAGCTGCTTAAGGGATAGCACACTAACTAAGGACTGTATTACGGGAAAACTTAGGATTACGGTGAGGATTCGCTAGTATGCCCAAATAAGGACTATAGTAGTATAGTTACTTAAAGTGGCATGACTAACAAATGTGTTATAATTCTGAATTATGATTATGTAACGATGCACCTACGATCAGGTAAAAATGGTAAGGAACGCCACCGAAAGCGGTTTAATTTCGGTTAGCTCCCCTGACAAGGAATGTGGTTCAGGGATAGGTCTCACAGCTTGGTGTGAGAAATCAATATCAAACTCTTGGACTCTTCATGTTCCTGAGTTCATATAAAACGCTGGTCCCTAGCGTGCATTAGGCAAGCAAGTGAAGACCCCATCGTGTGGTCAGTAACGCGATAGTGTGTTCTTCTGGAAATAGCCTAGGAGGACATACGCAGCGCTTGCCGTCGGTGTGCCCTGCAGGGCAGTAGGTGGTATCTGTTGGGGTGATAAAATTCCCAACCGTGACGACCCGCTCGCGCTCTACTCGGGTTCCCCGTCGTGTGGTGTGAAAACACGATCACGTACCTTGAGACGTGGCTTAACTCAAGGACGGCCGTATGACAATGATACGGGCGTATGTATTTACTTTCAAATATGGACCTGCCTGAAATGACAATAACCTTTGAGTGCATCACTATTGACTGTTCTTCTGCAGGTACTAACCACGTATGTAGTCCGTGTAGTACACATGTGCGAGAGACCGATTAGTGCCACAATTGAGACGTATATGCCTGTATAATCCGGTTAGAATTTTCTTTTTGTGAGGAACGTGTATCGACATATAATAGGCATGTGCATTAAAGATAATGATAAAAAGGAACTAAAATAACCAAGTTGTAATATATAGGACCCTGGTGGGTAGGAAAAATTCAACAGTTGATTAGCTTAGCTCAAAGGAATTGAAAAACAGAGTGCTCTGTTTTGGCAGCAAGTTTGCTGAAATTTAACAGAGCATAGCTCACAGATTACTTAGCCAATGGGGGTGTGGGATATAGTTCTGGAAAGGTGTGTAAGTACTCTACAACTTTGTTGTAGATTCCAGAGCAGAATCACACGTTAAACTGGTTGAAATTCCAGATGATTGTAAACTGTCCAGAACCAGGACAGGTTCAAAACCTCTCTGGACTGTTCTGTTTTTCAAGCATAACTTCCTGTAGAAAAATCTAAAGTTATCATATGATACATTTTTGGAAAGGGTAAGAAATGTGTTATATCTTTGTAATTCAGAGTTTCTGCAATTGCAGCACGGAGTTCAGTGGAATTTAGAGTTGAAAACAGGAACTTCCAAAGGACGTGTTGTTGAAATTCTTCCAGAAATTCTGTTGATTTTGAATTATCATTACTTTTTAACCAGAGCTGATCTGAGGGCAAATAAATACTCGTTGAAATATAGTGAAGTTAACTTTAACTTTGGTATTCAACTTGAGTAATGAATATGCCATGTACCAGGTCGAAATCTAGGATATGAAGAAACTGGTCATTCTAGGCAGAGGGATGGACAGTTGAACTCATTTGAGAGATTGTTGTACCCTAAGGGGGTTTGATTACTTCAACTAGTGAAAGGTTTGAGTATATTTCCTACTCAAATTTCTTTTGCTAGAGACCATGTTTTTGTCGTACTGAAGATAAAAGGGCAGTATGAATGATGACAACACGATATTAACATCTCGTAGTGACCAAATCTAGTTAAGATGAACTTCCAAAAAGGAAGTCCATCAAGTTGGATTTAACTAGTTTGTATTTGATCTGGTAATAGTGTAGCTTGTGCAAAGTTATTACATTATCTTTATACGAGATGTATCGCATGTTTGTTGTCATTATGTCTTTATGCATATTTTATTGGACTGCATGAAGTTTGTTACGGGACTGATTTTATTGTCGTATGGTTGCAGATGGTTCGTACATGGGCCACGCATGAGGTCGGTGGCTCTAGCCAGCAGGGGGCTGATGACTCCCAGCCACCTGCCTACGACAGTACCCCGCAGCCACAACCACCACCGCCGCCTCCGCTTACACTAGCGGATGTGATCACGGCACTGGTGGGCAATCGTGAGGAGCAGACCGATGTGCTCCGCACGATCGTGCGGAATACGTCCCAGGCGGGGGGGGGGGGGGTCAAGAGAGGGGGCCTCATGAGCCCCACACTACGACGTACTCGGATTTCATGAGTATGCATCCTCCGTGTTCACTGAAGCGGCAGAACCACTGGAGGCTGACAACTGGCTGCGGACGATTGAGTCCAAGTTCGGGCTGCTCCAATGCACTGAGCGGCAGAAGACTCTCTTCGCGGTGCAGCAGCTTCACGGTGCCACTGGTGCGTGGTGGGCGAACTATGTCACCTCACTGGCAGCTGGCCACGCCGTGGAGTGGGAAGAATTCCGGGAGGTGTTCTGCGCCTACCATATCCCTCCCAGGATAATGAAGAGGAAGTTCCAAGAGTTCTTGGAGCTGAAGCAGGGCGGGAGGAGTGCCCACGACTACTCCCGTGCCTTCAACCATCTGGTGCAGTATGTGTCGGATTATGTCTCTAATGAGAAGTTTAGGTCCGATCTTCCGAAAGGTAGGTCGATTGAAGTGGAGATCTCGACGTTGATGATCCGAGGCACTCGAGCAGACCAGAATACCCCTGCAATCACTACACCCCTGCTCCATTGGTTATCAACCGTGCTTCACATGCTTGACCTTGCCAAGAAGGCTATCCCTGCAGGTGCAACCGAGAACACAAGCAAGAACGATGAAGATGCAATCTGAAATTGCGAAATTGGGGTCTCACAAACCGTAGAATGGCGAAATTGTTTAATCTAAGCAAAAACCACCGAATATGGCCGGCGGCTACAGTATTTAAAGGCTAGGGTTTGGCCATAAGACCCTTAGACGCGTCCCTAATGGATTCATACGGGATACAAGGCCAAAAAGCCCAATACGGTGGCGCAGCACCGGAGAGAACTCTAAATTCGACTTGACTCGACAATTCCCAATGTGGGACCAGAACCATTGGAAAGTTTATCTTTTCATCTTTCTGTTCATATGTAGAACGTCGAAAACGGAGTCCGTATGCATCCTGGGCGTCCGTTTTAAGATGGACTGCTCTGGACTCCGAGTTCAACTCGAGTCCGAGTTGGTGACTGTTTCCATCAACTTGTGGACGTCCCATCTGGTTCTCCACGTCCCCAAATCCTCCTCCCTTTACTTTTTGATCATGTCCACGGTTCCTAATAAAAAATAAATCATTGAATAGCAATCCATTCTGAAACTCACGGGGTAGGAAGTTAGGAACGAGTTCACCTGCTGATTTTGTAACCGTGCTCGTGCTCTTGTGATTGATCCTTGTATATCAATGTGAGTATCCACTGTTGTGATGTCCTCATCATCCTCCCTCTCTTGAATCGGAGTCGTCCTCGACTCAAGATCATCTTCTTGTCCCATGTATGGTTGATCTGAAATGTTAAATGTGGGACTAACCCCAAAATCGGGAGGCAACTCGAGCTTATATGCATTGTCATTGATCTTTTCAACAATCTTAAAAGGACAAGCAGCTCGTGGCATAAGTTTAGATTTTCTCAAGTGAGGGAATCGTTCTTTTCTCAAATGTAGCCATACCAAGTCCCCTGGTTCAAGTTTTACTTCTTTTCTACCTTTACTACCAGAAATTCTATACTTCTCATTCATCCTTTCAATATTTTTCTTTGTAGTTTCATGCATCTTAAGAATGAATTCAGATCGTTGTGTAGCATCCAAATTTGTAGTTTCAGAAGGAGGCGAAGGTAATAAATCAATAGGAGCACGGGGATTGAAACCATACACTACCTGGAATGGGCTTACCTTTGTAGAAGAGTGAACTAACCTGTTGTAAGCAAATTCTATATGTGGTAAACAATTCTCCCAACCTTGTTTTTAAAACAGCCAGCAACATAGTGGATAGAGTACGATTTACTACCTCAGTTTGTCCATCGGTTTGTGGGTGACATGTGGTTGAAAACAGCAGCTTGGTTCCCAATTTATACCACAAAGTTCTCCAAAAATGACTTAAAAATTTTGCATCACGATCAGAAACAATGGTATTTGGCACACCATGTAAACGAATAATTTCCGTCATAAACAAATCAGCAATGTGTGAGGCATTATCATTCTTATGACAAGGTATAAAATGTGCCATTTTAGAGAAACGATCAACAGCCAAAAAAATACTATCCCTCCCCCTCTTAGTCCTAGGCAATCCCAAAACAAAATCCATGGAAATGTCCTGCCAAGGTACACTAGGAACAGGAAGAGGCATATAAAGACCATGTGGGTTAAGTCGAGACTTAGCTTTATTGCAAGTAGTGCATCGTGACACGTAGCGCTCGACATCACGTCTCATCTTTGGCCAAAAGAAGTGTGTGGCCAGCACGTCCTTAGTTTTCTTCACTCCAAAATGTCCCATCAAACCTCCTCCATGTGCTTCCTGCAAAAGTAATAGGCGAACGGAACTAGCAGTAACACATAGCTTGTTAGCACGATAGAGGAGGTCCTTCCGTAGTACATATTTATTCCAAGTTCTTCCTTCTCTACAAATTTCAAAAGCATTTTTGAAGTCCAAATCGTCAGTAGGATATAATCCTGTTATTGTTTCCAAACCAAATATTTTATGATCAAGTTGGGACAGCATGGTATAACGTCTAGATAATGCATCTGCAATAACATTCTCTTTGCCTTTCTTATGCTTAATGATGTATGGAAACGATTCTATGAACTCAATCCATTTAGCATGTCGTTTATTCAGATCGGTTTGACAATTAAGATACTTCAAAGATTCATGATCGGAATGTATGACGAACTCCTTAGACCAAAGGTAATGTTGCCAAGTTTGTAGAACTCGCACTAAGGCATATAATTCCTTATCATAAGTAGAATAATTCAGAGAAGGACCATGCAATTTTTCACTAAAGAATGCAACGGGTTTACCTCCTTGTATGAGAACACCTCCAATACCAGTGCCGCTTGCATCACATTCTAGCTCAAATGTCTTGTCAAAATCAGGAAGTTGTAGCAATGGTGCTTGTGCAAGCTTTGATTTGAGAACATCAAAAGCTTATTGCTGCTTTTTGCTCCATCGAAACAGCACTCCCTTCTTCCTTAGTTCATGGGGAGGTGCTGCAATGGTGCTGAAACCCCGCACAAAGCGTCGATAAAAACCTGCAAGACCAAGAAAACTATGCATCTGCGTGACGGTTGATGGAGTTGGCCAGCTAGTGATCGCCACAATTTTTGCCTCATCCATCTCAATTCCCTGCGATGAAATGATATATCCAAGAAACGAAACTCGATTGGTGAAAAATACGCACTTTTTGAGGTCACCAAACAAACATGCATCTCTCAAGACACTGAAAACAGCACGCAAATGATCAAGATGTTCGTCATATGACTTGCTGTAAATGAGGATATCATCGAAGTAAACCACCACAAATTTTCCAATAAAAGAATGTAAAACCTCGTTCATTAATCACATAAAAGTACTAGGTGCATTAGTTAAACCAAAAGGCATGACTAACCACTCATAAAGTCCAAACTTGGTTTTAAATGCAGTTTTCCATTCATCTCCTAGTGCCATTCTAATTTGGTGGTAACCACTACGCAAGTCAATTATTGTGAAAATAATAGCACCACTCAATACATCAAGCATGTCAATTAAGCGAGGAATAGGATAATGATATCGAATGATGATGTTATTAACCGCTCTACAATAAACACACATGCGGCAGCTACCATCTTTCTTGGGAACCAAAAGAACAGGAACAGAACAAGGACTAAGGCTTTCATGAATATACCCGCGGTTCAAAAGATCTTGAACTTGTCGCTGAATTTTCCTTGTCTCTTACGGATTCGCCCTGTACGCCGCATGATTTGGCAAACTTGCCCCTGGAATCAAGTCGATCTTATGTTTAATGCCCCTCATAGGTGGTAATCCAGGGGGTATCTCGGGGGAAAACACATCCGCAAAATCCTGCAAAAGGTTAGCAACAGCAGGGGGCAATGCAATGGACACTTCATGAAGTGAAAATATGGCTTCTTTGCATACTAAAGCATATTACATCCCCTTGGTATTAAATAAATCAGCAAGGTCAGATTTAGTTGTGAGCAACGAAGGTGATTTTAACTTAATTACTTGCTGTTTTTAGAGTCTAGTGATTTTGTTGCTTTATCATCACGTGTTTTACTTTTCTCCAAATGCACAATTTCAGCAGGAGTCATATTAAGCAAAGTGATTTTTTTCTTTATGCATCAGAGTATATTTATTAGTTCTACCATGATGAATAGCATCTGTATCAAATTCCCAAGGACGTCCGACAAAAGAGAACAACCATCCATAGGTACGACATCAAAATCAGCAAAATCATGGTAAGAGCCAATCGAAAAATGTACTCTCGCTGTTTGTGTTACCCTAACCTTCCGCTGTTGTTGAACCACTGAATGTGGTATGGATGAGGGTGTGCTCTTGTTGTCAACCCAAGTTTCTTGACCACATCCATGTTCACCAAGTTATTGCAGCTGCCTTCATCAATTATAGTGTGTACACGGCAGTCTTGATGATGAGAAACATGTGAAAAAAATTGTGTCGTTGTAGCTTGTCATCCGCCTCAACTTTGGAGCTCAAAGCATGCTGCACAATTATGCTTCTATAATTTTCCGTTGCTGCAGTACCAAGTACCTCTTCATCTGTGCTATAGTGGTCATCTTTTGGTCCTGCAACATTAGTAGCAAGAGAATATTCATCTTCAACATCCGAAGTACTATCATACCCACCATCATCTCGTGCTATGTATGCTCGTTTGCTAGGGCAATCTTTCATCACATGAACAACTCCCTGGCAGCGGTGACACTTAGTGTTGGAAGTTTGACTCGTGGAAGCAGTGGAAGACGTAGGCTTGAATGTTGTCGTCTTGCTGCCCTCCGGCGCGCGAGGAAGTGGAGCAGTAGGTGAAGTTCGTTGGCCACCATTGGATGGTGTAGTGGCTTTACGAAAACTCGAAGATGGTGCTGTTTTGGATGGTGTAGATGTCGAACGCAGTGTGAAGGTGCTCCTCGTGCGTTGTTGCTGCTGCTGCTGGCGGCCCTGCAATTCTTTTTCTGCCAACATAGCCAACTGCAATAATCTGTTAACAATATCATATTGTAAGTGCATCTAGGCACCCCCGTGGGTTTTGCATGATTGATGACGACAAATTAAGAGACTAATGAGCTGAGATGATCATAAGCACAGGACATTTCCAAGGTGGACATCTAAACTATCAAAAAGGAAAAAGATGAAGAGTGGTGTCGAAGACTCGAAGAGTAGAAACTAAGTTTTCACTTGAGTCTTTAGTAGGCTAGCCGTGTAAAAGAAAGAGTGTGTGTGTCAAGTGCATTGAGATCATAGAAGAGAGCTCAAAGCGTTAGAAGTGTCAAATCCTTAGTGGAGAGAGGTAGAGAGGTAAAGTTGGGTAGGCCGGACTTGTCCAGGGAAGAGGCCGGACTAGTCCGGAAGTCCTACGGCCTAGTCCGCTTTGGGGCGGGCTGAGAGTTCCTGACTGAGATCGGACCTGTCTGTTTTGGGACGGACTAGTCTGTTTCTCTCTTGGTGAGAGTGTTTTTGGGGCTAAGTCCTATTAGACCGGACTTATTCGCCTCACTGGACGGACTAGTCCGGGCTAGCCAGACTTGTCCGTTTTCACACGGACTAAGAGTTCTAGTGTGAGTTTGGGCTAGTCCATTCTAAGGTGGACTAGTCCGTATGGGTGTGAGATGAGACCTCCCACAGCTAAGTCTCGGTAGACCAGACTTGTCCGACTTAGTGGCTGGACTAGTCCGGGTCCTCCAGACTTGTCCATTCTCACCCGGACAAATAGTTCCTGTGTGAGATCAGACTAGTCTGGTGTGAGGCGGACTAGTCCGAACTTTCGGTAGGTGGCAACGGTTGGCTTCGGGGCTTCTATAAAAGGAGATGCCCTGACTTCATTTAGAAAAAACTGGACCCTAGCGCCGCCACAGCGATCCTAGAGCCCCCCTAAGACTTTTCTCTTGCCTACTCATTCTCTAGAACCAATTCTTGAGTGGATTTGGGTGTGTGAGGAGAGGAGAAGGAAGAACTTCGTGTTTTGGCTCTCGGAGTGATCTCGTGCACTTGGTGTGAGTCTTTCTGACCTGTGGCTTGTGAGATCCGTGGAGTTTTTGTAACACCCCAAAACCTGTTAAGAGGGGAATTTAAAAATTTTTGGACGTATTGCATGTGGTGCAAAAATTCAAACTCAAACTAGAATTCAAATTAAACTCAAAATAGAAATGAAAAAGAAAAAGAAAAAGAAAAAATAAACCTCCCCGGCCAGTGGGCCGAAACCCACCATCTGGCCCACTCACCCCTGCGCCAGCCCGCAGCCGCGCGCCCCCCCTCTTTCCCACTAACGCGCGATGCCCGTCATCCTTCTTCCTCCTCGCGCCCGCGCTCGGCCGGCCGGGACTCTTCTCACCTCCGAATCAAAACCGCCCCGGATACTCGCGTATCCCAGCCGAATTTCGGTTCTGGACGACGCAAACTCGATCACAACCGAACGACGCCCCTCCCCGGCTATATAAACACCGGCATCTTCCCGATTTTCACCCACGATCAGCCGCTTTTTCTTCCGGTGAGAACCCGAGTTTCTCTGGCCAATTTCGCTCGATCTTCGCTCGGGATTTCTGATCTAACGCGCTGATCTTGATCCACCGCCTCCGGGGAATCACGCAGGTGCAGAAAACTCGGTGGTTTGCGCCTCAAACACAGCGCCGATGAGCCTCACCGTGAATTCACCTCGGACCTCGTCGCCGATCGCTTTCCAGGACCTCCGAGCTCAAGAAAACCCCTGAAGTGAGATCCCCGACCTCCCCTCTACAGATCTATGCCATGAAATCCCAGTTTTAGGAAGAATTGATGAAGATCTGAAGCTCTCCGGCGAGATCGCCGCCTCCCGCCGCTGCGCACCGCCGGGCAGCGCCGCCCGCGCTCGGTCAGAGCGACGTGGCCGCTTGTGCGCCGTTTATTTTAAATCGCACGGTAGAATTTAAATCCCCGCGTACCGGTTCGGGTTTATAATCTCAGCCGTCTGTTTTAAATCGGACGGTCCACGTCAGCCCCGCGTTATAAAGGCCGGGATTTTTACGCGCTACCCCCTGGGGATCTCGGAAAATACAAGCTAGCCCCGGAAACTTCTGATCTAGCCCCTGGAACTTCAGAAATTCATGTAAATTCAATTAAAAATCAGTTTTAGCCCCTGGACTTAATAAAAATTAGCAAAACCCCTCTGTTATGCATAGTTAGGCCCCTGAAAATTCTTAAAAAAATATAATAGACCCTGTAGTGGGGTGAGTTTACCTTTTTAACCCTATATGATATTAAATTTAGGAATTTGAATATGTGATTAGTATTTAAAATTCAAAAGATAGGACAAACACATTGTAAATTCAAATTTGAACTCTCCTAGCACTTGGAAAACTTTGGAGTGAGTTAAAAATAAATTTTAAGTTGAAATGAACTGTCTAATTGATTATTCACATTTATTAGTTATAGGTACACATTTTTAGGTTAGAAAATAATTCTGAAAATTGGTAAAATAAATGTAAATTAGTTCACATCAGAGGAGAAGTTCAAAAATATGTTATTTAATATTTTAGGTCAGAACCTATTCTGTTTAGATGATGTGTCTTATTATTTTCATAATAAACTTCACAATTAGGTATAGAAATAAATCTTAAAATATAGGAAAGTAGGTATGCATAACTATAAAAGGATAAATGAAGTTTTCAAAATCCAAAGAATTCAGTTAGGGTTGGTAGAAGGTCTGAAGACACATTTGGAGTAGGAAAATACCTTCCATGCATACTTGATAGCTAAAATGTGTATCAATTGAATATAAGGAGTTTATTTAAATTGGAAATTCATATATAGTATACAAACATAAATATGAATACAAAAGTAGAAATCATATGCAAATGTTTAAAAGTGCATGTAAGCCCAAAATCAACACACATAGAGTAACCACAACACATAGAAATGTGAATGGCTTTCATAAATGTGAATGTGTGATTTGTATGAAGTGGAAGTGTGAACTATGTCTTATGGATTGTTGTTTTCTTTTGCTATGTGTGATGGTATGAGTAGAACCTGCTCCAGAGCAAGTTCTTCCTTTCCAAGATCATGACTACCCATTTCCAGAGCAGCAGGAAGAAGGCAAGTGTCCTTGACCACTTTGATCCTATGCTAGGATGTGTAGATAGAATTATTTGAATTGTCAATTGAAATATGAAACCCATGCTAGGAAGTTTCCCTAGAATTGCATTACCTTGTTTCCTTGTAGCTTGGGTTGGGATTTATTTTATCATGTCATTTATTCATATGCTTATGCTTAGCCATGCTTAGAATGGGATAATTGGGATATGAGATCATCAATTTATTTACCTTACTCTTGAATGAGATATTATGAGTTATGTAGAGGTAGGGATCGAGGCAAGTTGGATGATTTGGTTGGTGCTGGGTGCACGAGACTCTGGTTGTGTTTAGTACTTGCCTTGATCCTAAGGACCGGTTCATGGAGCATGTAACCTGGCTTTACCGTGCCAACCACATGCTGAGATGGGGCAGCTTGGCCAATTAATTAGGTGTATCCCCGGCATAGTATGAGTGTGTTTGATGGTGCGGGGAGTAGGTGTCAGCTGGACTACCGTATGAACCGCAAGGCTCAAGAGGGGGCCACTGCAGCGGGGTTGGAGCCTCTTGTATGCTGTTAGGGGTGAAACCTCAGTGGGCCCACGCTCGTCGGGAATCCCTTTGTAAAGGCTTCGTAGTGATCTCCTGGCTACACACCTGGGAAATGTGAATGTGGTTCGTAGCCACTGGCATAATGGAGGTTCTTTTAGTCCACCCGGCAACGGGGGATGAAATCACTACATGTGGGTACAGTGGTGCAAACTCTGCAGAGTCAAAACTTTCATGACAGCCGTGCTCACGGTCAAGAGCGGCTTGGACTTATTCATGATTAGAGGAAGATGGCTTTGGAAGTTGAGGATGTTAAGCGGGGAGCTTAACATTGGAAATGATGTTATGGTTATTTGATTATGATGATGGGATGGGAGATTGGGACCATTTCACCTGTGTAGAAATGTAGGTCCTTAATAAGCTAAGGTGGTAGGCAATAATTGCGTAGTGCTTTAACCATGAGTTCAACCTCTTCTTGTTCTAGCCGTGCATGACATAACTTTCCCACACTTGCTGAGTACCATCGGTACTCAACCTTGCATATTTGTTGGTTTATATTGCTGCTTAGGTCAAGATAATGAAGTGGTGTTTAATGATCAAGCCTTTGGACCCGAAGGGGGTTTCTAAGTTCATGGAGTCCCCCGGGCAACGCCTGTGACGGAGCCCACAAGAATAATATCCCGCTGCTAGTTTATTTACATGTTATGAACTTATTATTGTCCATCGAGACGTATGCTTTGTAAGACATATTTATATTCGACACCTGGCTTGTAATAAATGATGCTTCACTATTTGTCATCACATGTATGAGAAAATGATCCTGGCATACATGTGATATTCACTCGGTTGTTCTTCGGAGAAACCGGGTGTGACAGAAGTGGTATCAGAGCCAAGGTTGCTCGTAGGAACGTGGACCTAGGTAGAAATGGACGTATTTAAGGACCCTATTTTCTTAAAAACTATTTTACAAGGTGTGGGTTGAAAAGTGTTATTTAATGGGGTCACTTTCTTCATCTTACCCCAACTTTTATTCAAATTAGGATTTTTTAAAAATTATTATCTAACTTAAGTTTAAATACCTTATGTTTTAGATGGTTCGCATGATTCGCACCGCTCGCAAGTCCACAGGAGGGAGAGTTCCCGTAGTTGCCCTTGCCCAAAGAGAGGAGAGCCGTCCGGTGACGTACCTTTCCTACGGATTGGCAATAGGAGGCTTGTTGCGCCGTCTTCGACGTATGCTCCAAGCCGTCGGCAATACGGGCAAGCTAATCATACACTATAGCTCCACCAGGACCATTCGGGAGAAGCAGGAAGAATGGAGTTCAGAGATGAGGATTATCCACGAAAATCAGCTGCTCAAGATCCATCGATCTCTAGCTTGTCGAGCAACACAGGTCGATGCGGAGAAGGATGTCACCTGGGAGGCCATCACCTGCCAGAGTCACATCTACCGTCGCCACCTAGACAGTACTGAGTACATGTATGTCCTCCAGCGTGAGAGTGGTACTACGGAGTACAAGTACCCGCCAGTGCAGCAGGGGACTTCCCATGAGCACATGGACCTGTGCTTGGAGGATGCTGCTATGCTCAACACTCGACTGTAGGAGTGCCAGCAGGAGCTTCAGGATGTTCGTGACACCCTGAAGGAGACAGAGGTGTTGCTTCGAGCCTGCTTGAGGGCGAGAGAAATAGGAGATGGGAATGAACTGTGTGTCACCGTGAATGATACATGGACTCCTGACTCCCCAGATCGCCGGGCGATCAGGCGTCGTCGCACTTCTCCACCAGCAGCCTCCCCACCCAAAGCGGAGTCGGAAGGCAGCCGCAATAATGAGGGAGATCCCGAGGAGCCAGCTCAGTGATACGAGTCGTGTAGAGTACTTCCCCATAGTTCAGTAGGTTATCGAGTAGGCGAGTCAATACCCTAGATAATGGTGTGTTAATGTGTTGAGTGAGTTTCTTGGAACTCAACCTCCAAAGTTTGCAAGTGCTGCTGAACCTCTGGAGGCAGATGATTGGCTAAAGACAATTGAGAGCAAGATGAGAATCATACAGTGCCAAGGATATGAGAGGGTGCTGTTTGCCTCTCACCATTTGCATGGACCTGCTGCTGATTGGTGGACCGCTTACGTGGCCGCCCATCATGACCCTGAGAACATCACTTGGGAAGAGTTCAAGCGTAGCTTCCGCAACCATTACATACCAAGGGGTGAACTCAAAAACAAGAAGAAGGAGTCCTTGGGGTTGCAGAAAGGAAACATGACTGTGAGGGAATACCTCACTAAATTCACTCAACTATCCCGTTATGCCCCACGGGACATAGAGACTGATGAGCAGAAACAGGATTGCTTCGTGGAAGGACTTACCGCAGAAATGCAGTGTGCAATGTCCTCCAACGAGTATGAAAGCTTCCAAAAGATGGTGGACAGAGCATTTGTTGTAGAAAGGTAGCTGAAGGCCTTGGAAAATGAAAACAAGAGGAAGGCCGGGTGGTCACACCAAGCCTCGGGTAGCAACACCCGCCCACGTCTGATGCAGCAACCCGCAGGGCAGACGAGCCGTTCTGCGGTACCCTACTCAGCACCGAGAGGGTACAACCTGAACTTCAGGCCTCAGGCAGCAACAACACCACCACAACGTCAGTTTGTACAGCAGCCTCGCCCTACATATCAACCTCGACCAGCAGTACAAGGACCCCCAAACCAACCCAAGACAACAAAGGCCAGGCCCCTAAGGTTGGGGTGCAATGCTTTAACTGTGGTGAAGTGGGGCACTACGCCCATAAGTGCCCAAAGAAGAAGCCCGTGCAGCCGCAACAGCAGAATGTGATGCGAGGACGGGTGAACCACGTGACCATGGAGGAAGCGCAAGAGACACCTGACGTGGTAGTTGGTAAGTTTCCTGCCAATTTACACATTGCAACCCTGTTGTTTGATTCTGGTGCTACCCACTCATTCATTGCTCAAGGATTTGTTAAGAAGCATGATTTAGCAACAACACAAATGAACCATATGCTAGCAGTAAACTCTCCAGGTGGAGAAATAAGGACAAGACAAGTGTGTCCCAAGGTGAATCTAGACATTAATGGGGTAGTATTTACTGCCAACCTCATAGTGATAGATTCACAAGGGATAGATATTATTTTGGGCATGGATTGGTTGACCAAACATAAGGGAATCATCCGTTGTTCGACCAGAACGGTGGAACTAACTCACCCTAGTGGCACAAGAGTAAAGTTCATAACAATACAAGAGCCTAGGAGGGACATTAAATTAAATCAAGTTGAGGTGAAAGTGAAGGAGATCAGGATCATCAGGGAATATCCAGATGTTTTTCCGGAGGAGTTGCCAGGAATGCCTCCTGATCGTGAAGTGGAATTCGCAATTGAGCTAGTGCCTGGAACAGCCCCGATATACAAGAGACCTTATCGGATGGACTCCAAGCAGCTAGGAGAACTCAAGGATCATTTGAGAGAATTGACGGAGAAGGGATATATTCGTCCTAGTTCCACACCATGGGGAGCTCCAGTGATATTTGTGCACAAGAAGGACGAAACCCAAAGGTTATGCGTAGACTACCGTGCATTGAATGAAGTAACCATCAAGAACAAGTATCCATTACCCCGCATTGAAGACTTGTTTGATCAGTTGAGGGGAGCTTGTGTGTTCTCAAAAATTGATCTCAGGTCGGGATACCACCAACTTAAGATAAGGCAAATTGATGTTCCCAAGACAGCTTTCGTATCTCGGTACGGACTGTATGAATACACCGTCATGCCTTTCGGGCTAACTAATGCCCCGGCATACTTCATGTATCTCATGAACCAGGTATTCATGGAATATCTGGACAAATTTGTTGTGGTTTTCATTGATGACATTCTCGTCTTCTCCAAAGATGAAGAGGAACATGAGAAACATCTAAGGTTGGTGTTGCAGAAGCTGAGAGAACACCAACTATATGCCAAGTTGAGCAAGTGTGAGTTTTGGCTGAAGAGAGTTCCCTTCTTAGGACATATAATCTCGGAGGGAGGAATCTCTGTAGATCCCGCCAAGATCGAGGATATACAGAAGTGGAAGACCCCTGAGAATGTCGGGGACGTTCGAAGCTTCTTCGGATTGGCTGGATACTATCGATGGTTTATAGAGGGATTCTCCAAGATCTCGAGACCCCTCACCAAACTGTTGGAGAAGGGAATCACATTCACATGGACGCCACAGTGAGAGACGAGTTTTCAGGAGCTAAAGAAAATATTGACAACAGCCCCAGTGCTAGTTATGCATAAGAACTTTTCGGTGTACTGCGATGCCTCTGGAAATGGTTTGGGATGTGTTCTCATGCAAGAAGGGCATGTTGTGGCTTATGCATACCGGCAGCTCCGAAAACACGAGAAGAACTATCCTACACATGACCTAGAACTAGCCGCAGTGGTACACACGTTTAAAATTTGGCGGCAGTACTTCATGGGGAAGAGGACAGAGATATATACGGATCATAAGAGTTTAAAGTACATTTTCACACAGCCAGATCTCAACCTCAGACAAAGGAGATGGTTAGAGCTAATCAATGACTTTGATGTGGGCATCAACTATCATCCTGGGAAAGCAAACGTCGTGGCAGATGCTTTAAGCCGGAAAGTGCAGATCAATAGGTTGAGCTTGAAGGACATGCCTGCAGAATTGAAGGACGATGTTATAAGACTCAATCTATGCCTGGTGAATAGTGGTCAAGCCATCGCCATGGAAGTGGACTCCACACTAGAGCAAGACATACGCGATGGTCAAAAGAATGACGAGAAGATACAAGAAATCAGACAACTCATCAAGGAAAATAAAGCCCCTGGTTTCAGAGAGGATGAACAAGGTACGGTGTGGCATGGGAAAAGGATCTGTGTGCCTGAAGTAAAGGAGATCCGTGAATTGATTTTGAAGGAGGCTCACGATTCCTACTATTCCATTCATCCTGGGAGTACGAAGATGTACCAGGACCTCAAGAGCAGGTATTTGTAGTATGGCATCAAGCGAGATGTCGCGGAACATGTTGCCCTATGCGACACATGTCAGTTGGTGAAACAAGAATATCAATGACCCGCGGGATTATTGCAACCACTCAAAGTGCCTGAATGGAAATGGGAAGAAATCGGTATGGATTTCATAGTGGGACTGCCTAGGACCCAATCAGGATATGATTCGATATGGGTCATCGTCGACAGGCTAACCAAGGTAGCTCATTTCATCCCCGTGAAAGAAAGCTACAGCGGATCCAAATTGGCGGAGTTGTACATGTCAAGGATCGTTTGTTACCATGGAGTGCCCAAGAAGATAGTGTCGGATCGAGGAACGCAGTTCACCTCAAGGTTCTGGCAAAAGTTGCATGAAACCATGGGAACCCATCTGAATTTTAGCTCTGCCTATCATCCCCAAACTGACGGGCAGACGGAAAGAACTAATCAGATTCTCGAGGATATGCTGAGAGCGTGTGCACTCAAAAACAATCGGAGTTGGGACAAGAACTTACCGTATGCGGAGTTCTCCTATAACAACAGCTATCAGGCTAGTATGAAGATGTCGCCGTTTGAAGCTTTGTATGGAAGGATGTGTAGAACTCCACTATTTTGGAACCAAACAGGGGAAAGCAAAGTGTTTGGATCCGAAGTACTACAAGAAGCCGAGGCGAAAGTGAGGGAAATTCGCAACAACTTGAGGATAGCACAGACACGACAAAAGAGCTATGCCGATGTCCGAAGAAGAGAGATCGTTTTCAACGTGGGGGACTATGTCTATCTCAAGGTGTCCCCTATCCGAGGACTTCGTCGGTTCAAGGTGAAAGGGAAGTTGTCACCTCGATACATCGGACCCTTTCAAGTTCTGGAGAGGAAAGGCGAAGTGGCGTATCAACTAGAATTACCGGCTCTCCTATCGGATGTGCATGACGTATTCCGTGTGTCCCAGCTCAAGAAATGTCTGAGAACACCTGAAGAGGTGTTACCCATGAATTAGGTTGATGTAGCTGAGGATTTGTCTTATGCCGAGCAACCATCCAAGATTTTGGAGACAATGGAACGCCTCACAAGAAATAAAAGAATCCGGATGTGCAAGGTGCAGTGGAAGAATCACTCGGAAGAGGAAGCCACCTGGGAGCGAGAAGACGAGCTTAAGGCACAATTTCTGGAATTGTTTCCTTAGAACCACCAATCTCGAGGACGAGATTTCTTTTAAGGGGGTAGAGCTGTAACACCCCAAAACCTGTTAAGAGGGGAATTTAAAAAATTTTGGACGTATTGCATGTGGTGCAAAAATTCAAATTCAAACTGGAATTCAAATTAAACTCAAAACAGAAATGAAAAAGAAAGAGAAAAAGAAAAAATAAACCTCCCCAGCCAGTGGGCCGAACCCCCCCCCTCTTTCCCACTGACGCGTGGGGCCCGCCATCCTTCTTCCTCCTCGCGCCGCGCTCGGCCGGCCGGGACCCTTCTCACCTCCGAATCAAAACCGCCCCGGATACTCGCGTATCCCAGCCGAATTTCGGTTCTGGACGACGCAAACTCGATCACAACCGAACGCCGCCCCTCCCCGGCTATATAAACACCGGCATCTTCCCGATTTTCACCCACGATCAGCCGCTTTTTCTTCCGGTGAGAACCCGAGTTTCTCCGGCCAATTTCGCTCGATCTTCGCTCGGGATTTCTGATCTAACGCGCTGATCTTGATCCACCGCCTCTGGGGAATCACCCAGGTGCCGAAAACTCGGTGGTTTGCGCCTCAAACACAGCACCGACGAGCCTCGCCGTGAATTCACCTGGGACCTCGTCGCCGATCGCTTTCCAGGACCTCCGAGCTCAAGAAAACCCCTGAGGTGAGATCCCCGACCTCCCCTCTACAGATCTATGCCATGAAATCCCAGTTTTAGGAAGAATTGACGAAGATCCGAAGCTCTCCGGCGAGATCGCCGCCTCCCGCCGCCACGCGCCACCGGGCAGCGCCACCCGCGCTCGATCAGAGCGACGTGGCCGCTTGTGCGCCGTTTATTTTAAATCGCACGGTAGAATTTAAATCCTCGCGTACCGGTTCGGCGTTATAATCTCAGCCGTCTGTTTTAAATCGGACGGTCCACGTCAGCCCCGCGTAATAAAGGCCGGGATTCTTACGCGCTACCCCCTGGGGATCTCGGAAAATACGAGCTAGCCCCGAAAACTTCTGATCTAGCCCCTGGAACTTCAGAAATTCATGTAAATTCAATTAAAAATCAGTTTTAGCCCCTGGACTTAATAAAAATTAGCAAAACCCCTCTGTTATGCATAGTTAGGCCCCTGAAAATTCTTAAAATAATATAATAGACCCTGTAGTGGGGTGAGTTTACCTTTTTAACCCTATATGATATTAAATTTAGGAATTTGAATATGTGATTAGTATTTAAAATTTAAAAGATAGGACAAACACATTGTAAATTCAAATTTGAACTCTCCTAGCACCTGGAAAACTTTGGAGTGAGTTAAAAATAAATTTTAAGTTGAAATGAATCTGTCTAATTGATTATTCACATTTATTAGTTATAGGGACACATTTTTAGGTTAGAAAATAATTCTGAAAATTGGTAAAATAAATGTAAATTAGTTCACATCAGAGGAGAAGTTCAAAAATATGTTATTTAATATTTTAGGGAACCTATTCTATTTAGATGATGTGTCTTATTATTTTCATAATAAACTTCACAATTAGGTATGGAAAATAAATATTAAAATATAGGAAAGTAGGTATGCATAACTATAAAAGGATAAATTAACTTTCCAAAATCCAAAGAATTCAGTTAGGGTTGGTAGAAGGTCTGAAGACACATTTGGAGTAGGAAAATACCTTCCATGCATACTTGGTAGCTAAATCGTGTATCAATTGAATATAAGGAATTTATTTAAATTGACAATTCATATATAGTATACAAACATAAATATGAATACAAAAGTAGAAATCATATGCACATGTTTAAAAGTGCATGTAAGCCCAAAATCAACACACATAGAGTAACCACAACACATAGAAATTTGAATGGCTTTCATAAATGTGAATGTGTGGTTTGTATGAAGTGGAAGTGTGAACTATGTCTTATGGATTGTTGTTTTCTTTTGCTATTTGTGATGGTATGAGTAGAACCTGCTACAGAGCAAGTTCTTCCTTTCCAAGATCAGGACTACCCATTTTCAGAGCAGCAGGAAGAAGGCAAGTGTCCATGACCACTTTGATTCTATGCTAGGATGTGTAGATAGAATTATTTGCATTGTCAATTGAAATATGAAACCCATGCTAGGAAGTTTCCCTAGAATTGCATTACCTTGTTTACTTGTAGCTTGGGTTGGGATTTATTTTATCATGTCATTTATTCATATGCTTATGCTTAGCCATGCTTAGAATGGGATAATTGGGATATGAGATCATCAATTTATTTACCTTACTCTTGAATGAGATATTATGAGTTATGTAGAGGTAGGGATCGAGGCAAGTTGGATGATTTGGTTGGTGCTGGGTGCACGAGACTCGGATTTGTGTTTAGTACTTGCCTGGATCCTAAGGACCGGTTCATGGAGCATGTAACCTGGCTTTACCGTGCCAACCACATGCTGAGATGGGGCAGCTTGGCCAATTAATTAGGTGTATCCCCGGCGTAGTATGGGTGTGTTGGATGGTGCGGGGAGTAGGTGTCAGCTGGACTACCGTATGAACCGCAAGGCTCAAGAGGGGGCCACTGCAGCGGGGTTGGAGCCTCTTGTATGCTGTTAGGGGTGAAACCTCAGTGGGCCCACGCTCGTCGGGAATCCCTTTGTAAAGACTTTATAGTGATCTCCTGGCTGCACACCTGTTAAGTGTGAATGTGGTTCGTAGCCACTGGCATAATGGAGGTTCTTTTAGTCCACCCGGCAACGGGGGATGAAATCACTACATGTGGGTACAGTGGTGCAAACTCTACAGAGTCAAAACTGTCATGACAGTCGTGCTCACGGTCAAGAGCGGCTTGGACTTTTTCATGATTAGAGAAAGATGGCTTTGGAAGTTGGGGATGTTAAGCGGGGAGCTTAACATTGGAAATGATGTTATGGTTATTTGATTATGATGATGGGATGGGAGATTGGGACCATTTACCTGTGTAGAAATGTAGGTGCTTAATAAGCTAAGTTGGTAGGCAATAATTGCGTAGTGCTTTAACCATGAGTTCAACCTCTTCTTGTTCTAGCCGTGCATGACATAACTTTCCCACACTTGCTGAGTACCATCGGTACTCAACCTTGCATATTTGTTGGTTTATATTGCTGCTCAGGTCAAGATAATGAAGTGGTGTTTAATGATCAAGACTTTGGACCCGAAGGGGGTTTCTAAGTTCATGGAGTCCCCCGTGCAACGCCTGTGACGGAGCCCACAAGAATAATATTCCGCTGCTAGTTTATTTACATGTTATGAACTTATTATTATCCATCGAGACGTATGCTTTGTAAGACATATTTATATTCGACACCTGGCTTGTAATAAATGATGCTTCACTATTTGTCATCACATGTATGAGAAAATGATCCTGGCATACATGTGATATTCACTCGGTTGTTCTTCGGAGAAACCGGGTGTGACAGTTTTGTGGACGTGATCAAGTGGGAGCCTCGGATTGTGAGCAGCCCCAACACTTTGTAAGTTCACCCCTGAGATAGTGAAGAACCGGGTTGGCCTTAGTGACGACTTGGTGAGGGAAGGGTTGTTAAATCTGGTCCTTTGTGGACTCCTCAATGGGGATGTAGATTCCTGAGTGGAACCGAACCTCGGGCAAAAATCTTCGTGTCATTTTGCACTTACATTTCATTGATTATTAGAATTGCTTAGGGTTCGTTCTATCATTTCGCTCTTATAATATTTCAGGTTACAATCTTGCAATCCACCTCAAAACTTTGTCATATTTGTTATATTAGATTGCTAGATAGTTTATATGCATTTCGTTAAACTAAAATCTAAAGAAAAACCCATAAAAATGAAGTTTAGGCTTTTCTGCAGTCTGACCGGACTAGTCCGCCCCTGAGCCAGACTAGTCCGACCTTTTAGGCTTTTCCTGCAGGTTGATCGGACTAGTCCGCCCCTGAGCCAGACTAGTTCGGCCCCTGTGTTCTAATCTCGTTTAATTAAGTCATTTCAGGAATTTTAGCCTATTCACCCCCTCCAGGCAATTTCAATTGGTACTGTAGCAGGTCTCTCCATCAGGAGTCTAACCACTCGAAGAGAAGATGGCCGGAGTGGAGGGATACGAGATTCTGTCGACGTCACAAGGTGACAACACATATGACAAGAAAAAGAACACGGATGTGCTGCAAAATCACTCGAGTGACGATGAAGAAGTTCGTCAGCTCAAGGCACAACTTCGCGAGAAGCTAGGTCACTCAAGTAAAGAGAAGAAGAAGCCGAAGGATCAAGAAAGGAGTGGTCAACCGTACTACTCCCAATATCCTTTCAACTATGAACGATTAACTTCCAACAATCACTACTTATCTATTCCTCTCGACAAACCTCCTCAATTCGATGGAAATGATTACTCAATGTAGAAGCATAATATGAAGATGCATCTAATATCCTTAAACCCTAGCTTGTGGCAAATTGTATTAACAGGTGTCCATCTTCCAAGAAATGAAGAAGACGTTACCTCAGAGCAAGTCATTCTACTTCATCGCAATGCTCAAGCAGTTGGGGTGATCACCTCATCCTTGACTCGAGAAGAGTTCAACCGAGTCGATGGACTGGAGGTGGCCAAAGACATATGGGACACACTTAAGACAGCGCATGAAGGAAACCGAGTCATTAGGGAAGCCAAGATCGAGATGATTGAAGGAGAGCTTGGGAGGTTCACCATCATGGATGGTGAGCCCCCTCAATACATGTACAACCGTCTCAAGGTCCTCTTTAACAAGATCCGATCTTATGGATGCACCCGGTGGACGGATCATGAGGTGGTGAAGAGGATGCTTCGGGCATTCATGCCTCGAAACATTGTTCTTTGCTCCTTGATCCATGAGAGCCCGGGATATGCTTAAATGACCCCAGAGGAAGTGCTTGGAAGAATCATCAACAACGAGATGATGGAGAAGGAAGCCATGTTCTACAGCGACCTCCAAAGGCTCGCCTCCTCAAATAAGAAAGATGTTGCTTTCAAAGCAACATCCTCATTACAAGACTTCAAAGCAAGTGATGATGAGGGCCTCGACATCTATGAAGAAGAGGCGCTCTTCATCAACAAGTTCAAGAGGATGATGAGAAGAAGGAAGGGGGGCAACCATTATGAGAACAAGAACAAGGAAAGGTCCAAGCCCAAGACGAAAAGAGCATGCTACAACTATGGTGAATATGGACACTTCATTGTGGATTGTCCATATGAAGAGAGTAAGAAGAAGAAAGATGGCAAGTCTCAAGAGAAGAAATTCTTCAAGAAGAAGAAGCCATCAGGACATGCTCACCTTGGGAAGGAATGGGACTCAAACGAAGACTCATCCTCCGAGGATGAAGAGAAAGTGGCAACACTTGCCATTGGAAGGAGCAAGCTCTTCCCAAACATTGAAGACTTCAAGTCTACATGTCTCATGTCTAAGGAGGGAAGAAGAAAGGTTAAATCTAAACCATCCTCCTCTACCTCTTCACTTGATAGCTTTGATAGTAGTAGTGATAATGAATCCATGCTTAAGGATCTTAGTAGGAGCACCTTGAAAAAGATAAGATTGTTGTCAGAAAAAATCTTTGAGAAGGATGAACTCATCAACCGTTAAGAAGACATGCTCATCCTTGAAAAGGAGAGATGTCATGAGATTGAAGAGCTTCTTGAGGTTGAAAGGGAAAGAAGCAAGGCACTTGAGCATGAACTCGCTTTGAGCAAAGAAACTTGCTCAAATCATGAATACACAACTGTTGTGCTCAAGGATGAAATTGTTAACTTGACAAAAGACAACAAGATCCTTGAAACACAAGTTGAGTCTCTCAATATCAATGCACCTTCTTCCTCTATGATTTCACCCTCCTCAAAGAAATCTCCCGAAGCAACTCAAACTTGTAAGTGCTCAAACTTAATCCTAAAACTCAAAGATGAACTTAAGTTGGCACAAAACAAGCAGTCACCGAAAGGTGGTATCTTTAACAAGGAAAAAGTGGCATATGCACGAAGTGCATATACCAATGTAAGACCTCCACATGTCAAAGATGGTCTTGGCTATTCGCGGGAGTGGAGGCAACATGCTAAAACTCCCAAGAAGGGAAAAGACTTGATTGTATTTGTCAAGGAAGGTTCATCCAACAAAGAAAATGTAAAGAACATTGCAAACTCATCTAACATGCCTAAAAATAAGTCTCATCCTTTGTTCCATGATTTTGATGCCTCATATGTTTTATTGAGAAACAAATTTGGAAAGATCTATGCTAGATATGTTGGGCCACTCCGCAAGAGTCCAAAACCTTGTGCGTGGGTGCCCAAGTGCCTCTTGTCTAACATGAAAGGACCCAACTCCGCTTGGGTACCAAAAGGTAAGGCATAACTCCATTTTGTAGGCATACTCCTCCGGTGGATCAAAATGGGTGCTCGACAGTGGATGCACAAACCATATGACCAGAGAGAGAAATATGTTTGTGGAATATGAGGAAAACGAAGATCCAAGTGAAGGAATATACTTTGGGGACAATAGCCAAGGGAAAATCCTTGGCACCGGTAAAATTGCTATCTCTCCCCATCATACTCTTTCAAATGTTTTGCATGTTGACTCCCTTGATTATAACCTTCTATCCATATCCCAATTATGTGATAAAGGTTATAATTGTATGTTCACTAACGAGGGTGTGACTGTCTTGAGAAGAAGCAATGACTCAATCTCCTTTAAGGGCGTACTCAAGGGAAAGATTTACCTTGTGGATTTCACCACGGATAAAGCTCAACTTGACATGTGCTTAATGGCGAAGACCAACATGGGATGGCTGTGGCATAGAAGGCTAGCCCATGTTGGGATGAGGAACTTGCAAAAACTTCTCAAGGGAGAACACATTCGAGGCTTGAAGAATGTTGTTTTTGATAAGGATAGGCCATGTAGTGCTTTTCAAGCCGGAAAGCAAGTTGGATCTCAACATCCATCCAAAAATGTCATGACGACCACAAGACCCTTGGAGCTACTTCACATGGACCTCTTCGGCCCAATCGCCTACATAAGCATCGGCGGTAACAAATATGGTGTTGTTGTTGTAGATGATTATTCTCGTTTCACTTGGGTGTTCTTTTTGCATGACAAAGGAGAAACTCAAGGTGTGCTCAAGAAATTCTTGAGAAGAGCTCAAAACGAGTTCTCCTTAAGAATTAAGAACATAAGGAGCGATAACGGCACCGAATTTAAGAACACTCAAGTGGAAGAATACTTGGATGAAGAAGGCATCAAGCATGAGTTTTCAGCCCCCTACTCCCCTCAACAAAATGGGGTTGCTGAGAGGAAGAATAGAACTCTCATTGAGATGGCAAGCACCATGCTTGATGAGTACAAGACGTCGGACCAGTTTTGGGCGGAAGCGGTTAACACCGCCTGCCATGCTATAAACCGGTTGTATCTTCATCGACTTTTAAAGAAGATGTCTTACGAACTTCTAACCGGTAACAAAACAAACATCTCTTATTTTTGTGTCTTTGGGAGCAAGTGTTATATTGTCAACAAGAAGCCTAGGACTTCGAAGTTTGTCTCAAAGTCCGATGAAGGTTTCTTGCTTGGTTATGACTCAAACACCTACGTCTATCGTGTTTTCAACAAAACTTCCGGAATTGTTGAAATAGCGAGAGACGTAGTGTTTGATGAGACTAATGGCTCCCAAGTGGAGCAAGTTGATCAAAGTGTGCTAGATAAAGAAGAGGCTCCACAAGAAGCACTTAAAAGGATGCCACTTGGAGAAATTTTTCCTCAAGAACATCCTCAAGACTCAAATGATCATCCAACAAACGAAAATATGCCTCCCTCCCATGATCAAGCTCAAGATTAGCAAGGCCAGCCTCAACAAGATCAAAACGATCAAAGTCAAGATAGAGGATTGGATCAAGGGGGAGACGAAGAAAAGAGTGACAATGAAGATGAAGATCAAATAGTTCAACCACCTCATCCAAGAGTGCACCAAAGTGTTCAACGGGATCATCCCGTCGACAACATACTAGGAGATATCTCCAAAGGGGTGACCACTCGCTCTCGAATGGCTAATTTTTGTGAACATTACTCTTTTCTTTCCTCTTTGGAGCCCCGCAAGGTAGAAGAAACACTACAAGATCCGGATTGGGTGGTTGCCATGCAAGAGGAACTCAATAATTTCGAAAGAAATCAAGTGTGGGATCTTGTGAAGTGACCCAACGCAAATGTTGTGGGAACCAAGTGGGTATTCCGCAACAAGCAAGACGAATATGGGGTTGTAACAAGAAACAAGGCAAGACTTGTTGCAAAGGGATATGCACAAGTAGAATGTTTGGATTATGATGAAACTTTTGCTCCCATAGCTAGGCTTGAATCAATTCGTATTTTGCTTGCTTTTGCAACTCACCATGATTTCAAGCTATACCAAATGGATGTGAAAAGCGCTTTCCTCAACGGTCCAATCAAGGAGGAAGTGTACATGGAGCAATCACTCAGATTTGAGGACGATAAGTATCCTAACCATGTCTTTAAACTGTGGAAAGCCCTCTATGGCCTCGAACAAGCTCCTAGAGCTTGGTATGAGTTTATTAGAGATTTTCTTATTAAAGATGGTTTTAGGATAGGAAAAGTTGACTATATACTCTTCACTAAGCATTTTAACGATGATTTATTCGTGTGCCAAATATATGTCGATGACATTATATTTGGTTCTACTAACAAAGCTTTTTGTGATGAAGAATTGAAGTTCTTCCTAGGATTCCAAGTCAAATAACTCAAGGAAGGAACGTTCATAAGTCAAACCAAGTATACTCAAGACATACTTAAGAGGTTCAACATGGACAAAGCCAAACCCATCAAGACTCCCATGAGAACCAACGGACATCTTGACCTTAATGAAGATGGTCCAAGTGTGGACCAAAAGGTATTTCGTTCCATGATAGGCTCTTTGCTTTACCTTTGTGCATCTAGGCCCGACATAATGCTTAGTGTGTGTATTTGTGCATGGTTTCCAAGCCGCTCCTAAGGAGTGCCACTTGACGGCCGTTAAGCGGATTCTTAGATATTTGGTTCACACTCCTAACCTAGGACTTTGGTATCCCAAGGGATCCAAGTTTAATCTCATTGGATACTCCGATGCCAATTATGCCATTTGTAAGGTAGATAGGAAGAGCACGTCAGGGACTTGTCAATTTCTTGGTAGGTCCTTGGTTTCATGGTCTTCAAAGAAACAATACTCCATTGCCTTATCCACGGCCGAAGCGGAGTACGTCGCAGCCGGGAGTTGTTGTGCACAACTCCTATGGATGCGACAAACTCTTAGGGACTATGGTTACACTTTGAGCCATATTCCACTCGTATGTGACAATGAGAGTGCCATCAAGATTGCTCACAATCCCGTGGAGCATTCTAGAACCAAACATATTGATATCCATCACCATTTCCTGAGAGATCACTCTATCAAGGGAGATATCGTTATCTCTCATGTTAGGACTGAGAAGCAATTGGCGGACATCTTCACAAAACCCCTTGATGAGAAACACTTTTGTGACCTAAGGAGTGAACTGAATATCCTAGATTCTCGAAATGTTGCTTGAAGTGTGCACATCTGTTTGTTTCTTGTTTATAAACTTCAAAAACCACATGTTTTCAACATACTACCCTAATCTCTCTTACTCTATGAAAACTATGTTCAAAAGGACTCTTTGTCAAATATGGTCATTGTTTGATTGATGTATGCTTACTGACCATGTTTGCCAAAGATATTTGCAAAAACTTATCCAAAAGGATCATATTCTTGAGCTAAAACTCAAATTATATGAACTTCAGCTTGTAGCCGGACTAGTCCGCCTGGGAGGCCGGACAAGTCCGGCCCTAGAGAAGTCCGGCTCTGGTCCACCAACAGGACTTATCCGGACAACAAGCCGGACTAGTCCGGCCCCGCCGGACACGTGTCGACTTCGGAGCTCACCCCTGTGTAAGGGATGAGGTCCGGTCCCGCGGGACACGTGTCGCCATCGAAGCTCACCCCTATGGAAGGGATGATGTCCGGCCCCATGGGACACGTGTCGCCACCGGAGCTCACCCCTGTGGAAGGGATGAGGTCCGGCCCCGCGAGACACGTGTCGCCACCGGAGCTCACCCCTGTGGAAGGGATGAGGTCCGGTCCCGCGGGACATGTGTTGCCATCGGAGCTCACCCCTGTGGAAGGGATGAGGTCCGGTCCCGTGGGACACATGTCACCACCGGAGCTCGCCTCTGAGGAGAGGCCCCGACCCGCTGGACACGTGTCACCACCGGAGCTCGCCTCTGAGGAGAGGAGAGACCCCGGCCCGCTGGACACATGTCACCACCGGAGCTCGCCTCTGAAGAGAGGAGAGGTCCCGGCTCGCTGGACACGTGTCATCACCGGAGCTCGCCTCTGAGGAGAGGAGAGGCCCCGGCCCGCTGGACAATTGTCGCTACGGGAGCTTGCCTCTGAGGAGAGGGGAGGTCGGGCCCCGCTAGACACTGACGCCCTCGGATCTCGCCTCTGAGGAGAGGGGAGGTCCGGCCCCACCGGACACGTGGCGCCCTCAGAGCTCGCCTCTGAGGAGAGGGGAGGTCTGGCCCCGCCGGACACATGGCGCTCTCGGATCTCGCCTTTGAGGAGAGGGTAGATCTGGCCCCGCTGGACACATGGCGTCCTCGGAGCTCGCCTCTGAGGAGAGGGGAGGCCCGACCCCGCTGGACATGTGGTGCCTTCGGAGCTCACCCTGGTAGTGCCCACGTGGCAGGGTTGGGCTTCGCAGTGGACAAGTCCAAACCGGACTAGTCCGCCTGGGGAGGCCGGACATTCCGGCCCCAGAGAAGTCCGGGTCTGGTTCGCCAACCGGACTTGTCCGGACACCAAGCCGGACTAGTCCGGCCCCTGGGGACTTAACCTCCCAGGGGTGGCCAGACTTCTCTCTTCACAGACTAGTCCGCTCACATCCTCTCTCAAGTCGGAAGCGCCCACGAATTGGCGATTTTCGCTTTCCTCCACCAAAAATCTCGTCCAATCCACGGATTGGAGACCTAAGGAGTGCGGAAACCCTTCCCCGGGCTTCGTTGCTCAAGTTTCGACTCCAAATTCATCACATTTGAAGATTTCAAGAGGTATTCTTGACCTAACCAAAAATCCTTCCTTTTCTTCATTCTTAGGTCTTTTGCTAGAAATCTCTTCACAAATGGTGTTCCTAGTGTCGATGCGATCATAGCCTAGGAGTATTGCAACTTAATTTGAAGTTTTTGTGAAAAATTGTTAGGGTTAGGGTTCTTCCTGTATAACCCGGACTAGTCTAGTTTTGGGCGGACAAATTCGTTCTCGAGCGGACTAGTCCGGTCCTTTAACGGACAGGTCCGGTTTACACAGAACAAACTCCAAATTTAGCCATTTTTAGTGAATTCTCTTGCAATATTCCACTTCCTTGACCTCTAATCTCCTCTCTCTCAGGAAATATGTCAAACTCCGACCAAAGCTCTCCCCTTCCAAGTCCCATGACCGAGGAGGCTCGACAAGCCCTTCATCGGCGCGTTGCCAAAGAAAGGGCAGCAAAGGAGGCCCAAGCGGCTAAAGAAGTCGTCCGTCGAGAAGCAAGAACAAAGAAGAAGCATGATCTCGACGAAGAGGCCCAAATTTCCCAAGCCATTGAGGAATCCACGAAGGATCAACAGAGAAAGAAAAGGGCCGAACGTGAAGCCCAAAGCTCCCAAGCTGCTAGTGCCTCAGAGCCCAAGAGAAAGAGGCTGGTCACCTTGGGAGATAAAGAGCGGGAAAAAGAGAAGGAAAAGGAATCCGAGGGTAGGGTTCCTCATGATCCAAAGAAGGGTAAGGCTCCACTTCCTGAGGAGCCCAAGAACAAAAAGGCAACTGCCAAAGCACCGACAAATAGAGCAGGAGGGATAAAAATAAGAGAGAAAGGGCAACTAAAGCCCATCGGCCCCTTAAAGATGGCTGCCCCTGCTAGAGACCCAAACAGGCAGCCCAACAATCCGGCATTTGTATTCAAAGGAAAGGGGGCTGAAAAGGCGAGAAAGCTGAGGATGGATAAAGTCTATGACTATGAGAAGCACACAGCCGACCCTAGGTTTTGGTGTGACTTTCACTGCGATTACTACCGCTTGGTGTACCTAAAAATGAAGACCACAGTCACTCGAGCTCAATCGGTAGATTGGGACTACATGGCCAAAAGGGAGCACAAAGCTTTTGATGCAGTGATTGGAGCCGCAGAGCGCCATGGAATCAAGGAAATCATGAGCTTAAAGTATGACTGGAACATTGAGGTAATTGTGCAGTTCTACACCGCTGTCTACTTCTCCACCTACCGTCACCCGAAAATCACCTGGATGACTCATGGAGAGCAGTACTCAATCACCTATGAGAGGTTTGCACAGATACTTGGCCTTGAGGAGCACTTGGATCATGAGATTATCATTTCCAATCTCAAGGCAGTGGACAGGGATCAGCTTGACTATATGTATCCTAGTCATATTCCCTATGAGGCCGGGCTTGCTAGGAACATCAAGCCGTTCTATAGCATCCTCAACCGGATTCTGAGGAGGACCATTGCCCCCAAGGATGGAGATGCAGGGGTAATTCAAGGAAACTTAAGGCATCTCCTCCTCTTGATAGATGGTGAAGAGAAGTTCAACCTTGTTGAGCACATTTATGATGACATCTTCAACATCTCTCACACTCCCAACCGCTCATGTGGTTATGCACCGTACATCATGTGCCTAATTGAGAAGGTGTCGGGAATAGTCTTTGTCAAGGATGTCACTCATCGACCTCTCCGTCCTTAGCTACCCCCCATTGTGCCAGAACCCTCAAGGAGGAAAAATGCTAAACCTCCGTCCATCTCAGCGGCCCCTTCAAGCTCAGCGGCTCCCCCATCATCTCCTCCTCCGCAGTCCATGAGCGGATTCTTCAAGTGCTTCAACGCACTTTTCGCCTCCTGTCGACGTGTGGAGGTCCGGACTCGACGCATGGAGAGGCATAAAGAGAAGTACCTCAAGGCTATGTGTGACAAGCTTGAGGTACCCATGTCTCCCCCTGAGGAGAGTGATGGGGAACTAGCTCCATATCCAGAGTTCACCGCTGATGAGTTCGCCCAGTTCAGGGAAGATGGAAGCTTTTCCAAGGTCGTGCCTCCATCCACCACCGCCGACGAAGAAGAAGGGGATACGGAGGCTACAGAGAGCGATGAAAATGGTGATGAAGAAGAAGACGAAGAAGATGACGAGTAGACTTAGGTGTATCTTCTTCCCTCTTTTCCTTTTTGGTGCCTTGATGCCAAAGGGGGAGAAACGTGAAAAGGATGTCCTATTTTTTATCATCTTCTAGTCTTGTAATAGATCTTTTGGACATGACTATCTTGTAATAGATCTTTGGACATGGCTATCTATGTTTTATGTTTCATGCATGACTATCTTTTGTGTAAAACTACGTGTTGGACTTTAAGGCTGTTTGATGCTTATTGTCTTATCACATTTTTTTAGCACAACTTGTAGGCACCCCACCATAACATGTGAATGTACGCCAACTCCCCTCTTTTACTCTTGCATACATTCAGGGGGAGTTTTGCATACGTACACTTGTTATAAAAATAAAATTTTTACCTCTTATGTTGAAACTTAATGTGTTGTCATCAATCACCAAAAAGGGGGGAATTGTAAGTGCATCTAGGCACCCCCGTGGGTTTTGGATAATTGATGACACAAATTAAGAGACTAATGAGCTGAGATGATCATAAGCACAGGACATTTCCAAGGCGGACACCTAAACTCTCAAAAAGAAAAAAGATGAAGAACGACGTCAAAGACTCGAAGAGTAGAAATTAGGCTTTCATTTGAGTCTTTAGTAGGCTAGCCGTGTAAAAGAAAGAGTGTGTGTGTCAGCATTGAGATCATAGAAGAGAGCTCAAAGCGTTAGAAGTGTCAAATCCTTAGTGGAGAGAGGTAGAGAGGTAAAGATGGGAAGGCCGGACTTGTCCGGGGAAGAGGCCGGACTAGTCCGGAAGTCCTACAGCTTAGTCCGTTTTGGAGCGGACTGAGAGTTCCTAACTGAGATCGGACCTGTCCGTTTTGGGACGGACTAGTACGTTTCTCTCTTGGTGGGAGTGTTTTTGGCGCTAAGTCCTGGTAGACCGGACTTATCCGCCTCAGTGGCTGGACTAGTCCGGGCTAGCCAGACTTGTCCGTTTTCACACGGACTAAAAGTTCTTGTGTGAGTTCGGGCTAGTCCGTTCTAAGGCGGACTAGTCCGTATGGGTGTGAGATTAGAGCTCCCACGGCTAAGTCTCGATAGACCGGACTTGTCCGCCTTAGTGGCTGGACTAGTCCGGGTCCTCCAGACTTGTCCATTCTCACCCGGACAAATAGTTCCTGTGCGAGATCGGACTAGTCCGGTGTGAGGCGGACTAGTCCGGACTTTCCTTAGATGGCAACGGTTGGCTTCGGGACATCTATAAAAGAAGATGCCCTGACTTCATTTAGAAAAACCTGGAACCCTATGTGGGGACCACCCCGTGGTTCGCCCACTCCGGGATCGCAGAGGATGGTGCCGTGCGATGCGGCACCCAATAGCACACACGAAAAGAATTAAGAACAACATACAAACTTTTATTTAATATAAAACAGTGGAAGTCTTTTACATAACCTAATTAACAGCGGAAGTATTATACATAGATGGCCTCTCATACTAACTATGCAAAAGTGCAGCCGTCCAGCCCGGGGACGCTACACACTAGCAGCAAGTAACCGGAGATCACGGCGGCGTGCAGGGCTCCAGCTCGCCCGTGTACCCCGACGGGGCATCGCCTCGTCCTCGGAACCTTCCTCATAACTCTCACCTGCACACAGCTCAAATATTGCAACCGTGAGCACGAAGGCTCAACAAGTCTTAACCGTCAACCCTAGGCATGGAACTCTACATGCAAGGATGTGTAAGATAGGAAAAGGACTTTGCAATAAAGACACGCCTACATGTTGATCCTTACTTCGAGTTTTATAGCAACAGTTTATTGAGCCTTAGGCAGCCCTCATATCGGAAGTCCACAATCAAACAAGAAACGCTTTCCTCCGATGTGGTGATGCCCAAAGTGGAATATAAACTTAATTAGCTCTATAACTACAGCATACAAGGTTTCAAGACATTAATAGTTCAATACAGCATGTTCAGTTGGCTTATTTCACTTCTTACTACGTCACAGCGCAGTGAACAAGCGGGTACTCAAATAACCACGAGGGACAGTGATTGCAATCAAGACACACCCGGATAACACGTCACATACACCCACTTTCAGAAGCGTGATTCCACACCCCTTCCTACTCTGTTGTATGCAACAACCTTTCAAAGGCAACCCAAATGCCGAATCGGTCCATCCGTAACGGGCAGGAGGTCCCCGCGTGGAGCGTGACTGTGCCCACCGGCAGATTTACACCTTGCTACCCTCAACCCACTCCTATTTACGGTTGGGTAAGCCTCGGCACCCAGGTTAACCAATTACATCGGTTTCCTGGTTCCCATATGTCAGTATGCATCCGGTACTGTTCGATACTTGTCTAGCAGGGCCGCACATGGACGGTCCTCAATCGACACCAACAGGGCTACGCACGTTAGACCTCTGCTCACTGCATCCTATCCCCCCTGCTGGGTCTCATTTTCACAACTTAAGCCGTTTTCTACCTCTTCTCATTCTGTGTGATAAGTACTATCTCGCGAGTAGCTTCCAACCACTCGACTTCTACCGAGATCCTAAACATTAGCATGGCATTCTCTACTCGTCGAGTCTGTAAACTGGCCAACCCTCCATAGGATTTAAAAGTTATGCAAGTGGGGTTTCAATCACCCTAACTCTAATGCAAACATTCACCTTAGACATAAGTGATACAAATAAAGAATTTTATAAAAGGTACTTAAGTGCAAACCGGGGCTTGCCTGGTTGCGAGTCAAACGGGAAGTTAGCTTCTGGTGGAAGGACGTCCAAGGGCTCCGGTGCGTCCTCAATTTCGGTCACTATTATGAAAGGTAATAAAATACATGTTAAGTATTAAGGATTTATGAGAATTGGACTTCTATTCATAGCTATTGCTATTTAGAATCCTTAACTAACTTTGGGATTTTTACCATGGATACTAGACTCTCTAAGGATGATCTAAGCAAAATTTGGAGACGTCATTGCACAATGTAGTCTTCAAAATTTCTACAAGTACAATGCATCTCTGAATTTTGAGCCCAAATCAGGAGCTTCGACATAGGTAACAGTGGAAGATCTGATTAGGGTAAGTCTCCATGGCTCTAACAAAATTTGTTTCACCATTTTTGGAGCTACCAACAGAGAGATATGAATTTTTGAACTTGGGCAGGAGTTCTGAAAAGTTCCTGTTTAAATTTGAATTTCCAAATAAAGGCTGAACTTTGGGAGGCAATTTAGCCTACCAAATTAATTCCAATGAAGCTCAAATTTTTACTGGAGATCAGTAATACCATAAGGAACCTCCTAGCAAAATTTGAAGAATTTCCGTAACAGGGATATTCTGGAATTAATTCCCAAATACTTAACTTTGATGAATTTTGGAGCAATTTGCATAAATCACCAGATCAATTTCTTTGCATTTCTGCAAAGTACTGATTGAGAGGAATCCAACAAAATTTGTTTCACAAATTTTGGACATTCCTACGTAAAGTTATGGCCCTTTGAATCTTGTACTAAATCTGAAAATTGAAGAAATATTTAAACTCTGGCTGTGGACCCCACCCGCGACGTTATCCACTCAGATGATGTCAACACAGAGGCCACGGGGTTATTCCCGCGCAGCCGCACCGGATCGCCGCACCGGATCCGGTGCCACAGGCCGATCCCCACGCGTACACAAAGGCTGACCGGTGGGACCCGGCCCCCCTTCGTCTTCCTCGCGCTGCCCGCACCTCCCGCGGCGGCGCACGCCGGCGAGGCTCGCCGGGACGGGGTTGCCGTGGTCCGCGCTTCCTCAAACTCACCGCCTGTGAGTTCTACACCGCGCTGAACACAATGGTGAGGTCGGGAGCCGATGACAACGGCCGGAACGGTTCCTGCACCGGCGACCATGTCGGACCTTACTTCGGCGACCTTGTTCTCCCTCGACAGCGGGTCTTTCGGGCTAGGGTTTGCTCCAAAAGCATAAGTGTCACATGCACAACCTCGACCCATAGGCCGCTCTCCATGAAAACCACCGGAGAGGGGACCTCACCGGCGACCCGAGCCCGCAAAACGCCGGCGATGACAAAAACTCGAAGAACTCCTTCAGTCCTTGATGGTTTCTGGCGCCGTTTGAGCGAGAAGGATCGCAGGGATCTAGCAAAGCTTCTCCTAGACCAGAATGAGCTCTAGCTATCACAGCACGACGAATTTGATCGTAGACCGAGAGGTGTTGCTATGAACTAGGGTTTGGTAAAACCCAAAATTCTCACTACCCAATTGATCAATTGTCCTGAAGCTTTCGGTAAAACGATCTACAGACAACAACGCACCTTTCTTGCGCAGGGAAGGGGCGGTGAAACTGGCCGTAGCGTGCTGCCCACGGTGAACCGAACGTAGTTCCGCCGAGCACCTCCGAACACCGGCGCCAATTGTTGGTTTGCGCGTAGCACGAGCTAGGAAGCTTAGATGGAAGAACGGTGGAGGCTGGAGCACGCTCTTGCGCTTCTTTTTGCTGCTTGGAGCTCGATCGTCCGAGCTCAGCCAAGCGTGGGCGAGGGAGGAACAGCAACGACGCCAGGCGGTTTCCTTGCGGAAGAAACCGAGCAGCGGTGAGCGTGCGAGGGAGCAAAAGAGCGTTTCGGTGCTGCAGCTGGGGGGGCGCGGAGAGGATCACGCGGCCGAGAAGCAGGAGCTGGCGCGGTGCCGTCCTCGGGAGAGGGTCGCGCCAGGAGCTGGCGTCGCCTCGGCGACCGGCCGAAGAAAAACAGAGGCGGTAGCTCTGTTGGGAGGCTGACAAAGGGGTCCCACCACCTCTAATTTTTATCCAATTACTACTGATATTTTTTTACCCCAGCTACTCAGAATTAAATTTCATACTTCCACCCCAATTCATGGTTTAAACTTGCTGAATTCAAATAGTTTGAATTCAGGTGTGAAGTTTGAATTGGATTTGGTCATTTGAATTTGAAATGGAATTTGAATCCTCCATTTTGTATAGTTCCATAAACCTAGCAAACCAAGTCCAAAGTTTCCAATTTTTGGCATGGCTGCTCATTCAAATGTGGAGAACACATTTGTGGAACCAAATTTGCAAATTGGGGGAATAGGAATCTGAAACTGAATTTAAAATTCAGATTAAAGGGCTTCTCCTTTTAATTCCAAACAAATATCAAAACTCCTCCAAATGAGCTGATATTTGGAAGGGTGAATATTTGAACTATGAAGATCCAAGCTATGCATTTAGATCTCCATGTTTGGAAGTTTTTGGGAGATTTAAATCCTCACTTTGAACTTACACCGTTATAATTCAAAGTTTTAATTCCCCTCATTTTTCCTAAGTGTACATGAGCTGAAAATTCTCTTGCCACCACTTTTGGGGATTTTACACCCTAGCACCACCACAGCGATCCTATAGACCCCTAAGCCTTCTCTCTTGCCTACTCACCCTCTAGAACCAATTCTTGAGTGGATTTGGGTGTGTGGGGAGAGGAGAAGGAAGAACTTCGTGTTTTGGCTCTCGGAGTGATCTCGTGCACTTGGTGTGAGTCTTTGTGACCTGTGGCTTGTGAGATCCATGGAGTTTTGTGGACGTGATCAAGTGGGAGCCTCAGATTGTGAGCAGCCCCAACACTTTGTAACTTCACCCCTGAGATAGTGAAGAACCGGGTTGGCCTTAGTGGCGACTTGGTGAGGGAAGGGTTGTTAAACCCGGTCCTTTGTGGACTCCTCAACAGGGACGTAGATTCCTGAGTGGAATCAAACCTCAGGAAAAAATCTTCGTGTCATTTTGCACTTACATTTCATTGATCGTTAGAATTGCTTAGGGTTCGTTCTATCATTTCGCTCTTATAATATTTCAGGTTACAATCTTGCAATCCACCTCAAAACTTTGTCATATTTGTTATATTAGATTGCTAGATAGTTTATCTGCATTTCGATAAACTAAAATCTAAAGAAAAACCCATAAAAATCAAGTTTAGGCTTTTCTGCAGTCTGACCGGACTAGTCCGCCCCTGAGCTAGACTAGTCCGACCTTTTAGGCTTTTCCAGCAGGTTGATCGGACTAGTCCGGCCCCTGTGTTCTAATCTCGTTTAATTAAGTCATTTTAGGAATTTTAGCCTATTCACCCCCCTCTAGGCAATTTCACATATTCCTTATAATCAACAATGTACTGAATTTCACGCCTCAACCCTCCATAAAAACGAGCTATTTTATCATCCATATCCTCTACTACCCCACAGCGCAACATACCCTTTTATAACTCTTGATAATACTCCTCTACGGACATGTTACCTTGGTCTAAGCGCTGCAATTTTTTACGAAGGTCCCGCTGAAAAGGAGGGATAAAACGAACACGCATAGCTTCCTTTAATCTATCCCATGTTGGAGGATCAATTCTAGTTTTAACAAGTTCATTCCACCATATGATAGCAAAATCCTTAAACTCACTAGTGGCTTGACGAACTCTATGTTGTTCGGGAACAAGGTGGGCATTAAATTTCTTCTCTACTGTCATCTCCCAATCAAGATATGCATCAGCATCATAAGCACCAGAAAAAGAGGGTATAGTAAATTTGACTTTAGCAAAAGGATCATCAAGAGGGCGATTAAAATTGTTATAATGATCATTGTAATTATAACGATTATTACCTCCTATACCTCATAGATAAAGTGGAAGTCGTGGTTGATTGTTATGATCTTCCATATTATAAGCACCGTGTTCACGTTCTTCAGCGAGAGGCAGCCGCGCCTCAAGAGTATCCATCCGAACAACAAGATCAGCAAGTTGGTGATTCAAGGTCGTCAATGACGCCTCTGTTGATGCGTGGGTTTTGGTGAACATATCTGTCATTTCCCTCATCATGTCACGCAACTCAGCATGTTGAACACATTCATCATCACTTTTATCTTCTACCATTGTTAGTAGTAAATAAAAGACAACAAAAAGATGTTATCCCTATCAACTAGTGGCAATGTGAAAAGTGGAAGGAAGGAAACAATCTCTCTCTCTCTCAAGCGTCTTACCACGTTCTTACAAGTGTTCTTACCGACACAGCAGGTGGTAAACAGTGGACGGTGAGAACCAATGAAGCATGGAGTGATTGCAAAAGTACCTGTTCTGCTCAAGAGGAAAAGTGAAGCTTGGATGGCACAATATGGTGGCTAATAAGCAAAAATCGTTAACAGGAAAACAAAGTTGAATAAATATTCAATGTAGGAACAGTTGCTGGTTAACAAGTGTTCTAGGACTAGCACAACACAAGGTAGTAGAAAGGCAAATAGAAGATCAGGAAGATATAACCAACAAGTACAACACAAGTGTATAGGCTAACTATTTTCAAGTGTGTGCTGTCAATCCTTTAATATCTGTGCTATCTTCACTATTTTTTCTTTTTTTAAATATTTTTCTGATATTTTTTTACTTGAGAGCACGAAAATAGGAAACACACAACTTTGCAGCTAAATTAGATGTAAGATGTGGCCTATAGAAAATCAGGAAGATTCTTTAAAGTTCGTGCTGAAACTTCGGAGGCCAGATAGTCTATCTTCCAAGGGGAATTTGGCCAAAAAAATTTTGCCGAACACAGCGAAGCAGTGGAAAATCATGTGACGCCCTCAATTCTGTGGAAAACCACGGAACAGAGAACTGATGCGTATGTGTGCCTAGGATGTTCATCACACGTGCACATATCATCCACAAACTGAATTCAGAATATATATAACCACGAATAACAGGGTTTATTACAAAGTTTCATGAGTCTTGGACTCATGCTGGCAGCGGAAATCTAATCTTAGCAGCGGAAGTCTTTATTCTAGCAGCGGAAGTCTTCTAACTAGTGCGGAAGCAATCTAAGCAGCAGCAGCAGCTCCATCTCTACTCCATCCCCACAGGCAAGGTTGAGGACAGATTACACGCCTAATCCTCCACTTGGTCTTCATAGTATTCTTCTCCTATTGCTGATGATGAAGTAATAATGCAAGTTTGAGTACAATGATGTACTCAGCAAGTGCGGGAAAATATGATATGTAGCTCACAGCAAGGAAGGTATAAAAATGCTCATTGTAGAAAAGCAAAGTTATTTCTCAAAACCACGATAAAACAGCAACTTAGCTTTAAGTGGATGTAATCGCAACATGTATTAAAATACCAACATTCCTCCATTATGTTTCATCACTTTCCATGTCTCAACCAGACATTAATCTTTTTCAACTTTGCTCACGAATACCTTCTCATATTTGCTACCATCTCACGAATACCATCAGGTATTCGCTACCATTTCATCTCATAACAATTCCGTCTCACACCGAGACCAATCTCGTTGCCACGACTCAACAGTCATGCAACCAATCTTCTCACCCGGACTCAACAGTCCCGAAAACTAAACCAAAACCAAACCATAACCAAAAACCATAACCAAAACCATAACAAAAACCATAACAAAAAACCATCCAACTAATCATGTGGGTTGTCCAGGCGCTCGTGACCGTAAGCTTGGCTATCATGATAGTTTTAAGAACTCTGCAGAGTTTGTACCACTTTACCCACAAAGTTTGTGATTTCATCACCCGTCGGCGACTGTAGAACCTCCATTATACCAGTAAACAACCGTCGTCGTATGGTCAATAGATCATAAAATAGCCTTTACAAAGGGGCTACTAGATGTATGGACTCACTAAGGTTTCACAGGCAGGCTAGAATCTCCAATTCTCTCGCCCACAGGCCCCCTCTTGTGTCATGCGGTTCCCAGGGAACTCCTCACTCGACTCCCATTCCCCGCGCCTTCCACGGTCCATAACAATCTAGCAACTTACCTAATTACTCAGCTAAACTGCACCCATACTTGGCCTTGTGGTGGCCCTGTTATCCTGGCATGGCTCGCATGAACCGGTCCTTAGATCTACGGCAAGTAACCACCACCTCATGCTACCTCATTCACAAACCCAGGCTTGCCTAGATCTTCCTCCGATCCATGTTCATTAACAACATCAGTTTCTCATCATTCTTACGAGTGCAGTTAGCTAGACACATCTATCTCGCTTCCCATAATCCCATGGACTCAGCAAAGCATAAAAGAAAAACCATACCCGACTCATTCACTTCCCTGGCGACATAGGTGGTTTAACCAAAACTAGTAAACTCCTATGAAAGGGTTTCCCATCATATTGACTCAAGCACACGCACCTTTTTGTAAACAGAACAGTTTTCCAAAATATGGGATCAATATGGTCAAGGAGCACTTGCCTTGTTCTTGCGGTTCCGGTTGCTCTTGGATCTCGAAACTTTGTTGTTGCAGCTCATCGTAGACAGCTCACTGAGCTTGTCCTTCTATACATGATCACGCACATACAAGATTCACAGCAATCAATATCATGCACAAACTCTAATCAAGATGTGATGATGCGTATGCATGTTAATTCCTATGGTGCAGTTTATATTAGATCTGTTCATACGTGTTCTTGCATGTTTGCATGGGTTGTACGATGAACAGAGGTGTAGAGATCAATTGTGGATGTGGCGATGATCTCATCACAAGATCTAGATCACACCGATCAACACGTGATCTGTCCCACGAAAAAGCTTCTGTTCCAAAGGATCAAAGAACAGATGCAAAGAAAACGCGATGATGTCGTAAGGTGGTATTGGAGACCTTCCTTACGTTCTTCTTGGTCTCGGAGTCCTTCTCCACGCAAGACAGATCGTCGGGCTCTCTTCCGGTGATCTCCAGCGACTGAACTCCGCGAAGCGGTTTACTCGGCGAGCTGGGGCTATGGCTCTAAGTTGTCGGCTCAGGAGATGGAAAAGAAGTTTGTGGTTGCAGCCAAAGGTTTTCGGTTCTATTTATAAGAGGAAAATGGAGAGTCCTCCTCTGATCGGAATTCAAACAATAGTCATATTCAAATTGTTTTTGAATCTTAACAACTTATCTTAGATTGATTCGGTGCGGTAACATTGTGGAAATCGTGTCGGTTTCCTCCCGTACCGGTATTCCCACGCGTACAGAGGAAAACCGCTTCAGAATCGCGTTACCTTCGCGGCGGTGAGCTCCGGAAGCTCCACGTGTCCTGCAGGAACCTGGGCTCCCTTTTCCGCAGAGACAAGCTCCGGTTGTGCCACGTGTCAGGCGGGCGAGACATCCCTCTTACTCAGAGGTGAGTTCCGCGTGCGCCACGCATCCTGGCGGGCGGGAACTCCCTCTCTCCAAGGCGAGCTCCGCACGCCACGTGTCTGGTGGGTTGGGACCTCCCCTCTCAATCAGAGGCGAGCTCACAGAATGCCACGAGTCAGTTCCGGACCTCCCCCTCTCTTCGGAGGTGGCTCCGGGGGTGCCATGTGTCAATTCCGGACCTCCCCTCTCTTCGGAGGTGAGCTCCGAGAATGCCACGTGTCAAGTAGCGCCGGACTTCCTTTCTTCTCAGACACGAGCTCCGAGGTTGATACGTGTCCAACCATGACGGACCTCCCGGAGGTGAGCTCCGGAGGTGACACGTGTCCGATAGTGTCAGACCTCCCGGAGGTGTGCTCTGAGAGCGACACGTGTCTGGCGGGGCCGTACCTCTCGGAGATGAGCTCCGAGAGCGACACGTGTCCTGCGCGACTGGACCTTTCTTTTCCGCAGTGAACAGCTCCTCAGCCGACACGTGTCCTGCGGGACTGGCCTCGCTCCTCCGCAGAGGCTAGCTTCGGGGGCAACACGTGTCCCATGGGGTCGGACCTCTCCCCCTTTGCGGGGATGAGCCCCGAGCCTGCCACGTAGCCAGTTTAGCGGCGGACCTCTCCCCCTTTGCGGAGATGAGCTCCGAACGCGCCACGTGGCCAGCGGCCGCGGGAATTGTCTTCGGCGCTCTCTGTGAACTGGAATTTGCTCTTTTTGGCTATCTTTTTTATTTCTTTTCCGTTTCTATTTATTTTAAAAATGTTTTTTTACATGAAACATGAATACATGCAGAACCCAAAAAATGAGGGTGTCAAAAATCTACCTCCCTTAAATTGAATCTTGCCCTCGAGATTCGATAGTGGAGAATAGATGAAGGAATTCTGCTTCCTGGGTTGTTGGCTGGGCTGACTCAAACTCGATGCGAGTACCGTGCTCATTTGTCAACTGCACGCTTCTCTCAGCACATTGGATTACTCCATTGTTCTTGCTTAACCAATCCATTCCGAGTATTATGTCAAGCCCTTGGAAATCCAAGACAATGGGGTTGGCAAGGAAGTCTACCCCCCTTAAATTAAGTTTTACTTTCCGACATACTATATTATTCTTCATCTCTCCACTAGGAGAATTAACCAACATAGTATATTTCAAGTGTGTTATGGGTAGATTATGCTTGGCAACATACTTGGATGATATGAAGGAATGTGATGCTCCAGAATCAAATAAGATGGTGGCTGGATTGGAGTTGGGAAGGAACATACCAATTATGACGTCTTTAGCCTGTTGCGATTCCTCAACAGAGACATGGTTCACGTTGCCGCGAGCATAGTTCTGCTGTCCACGGTTTCCTTGCTGTCCAGGACCTCTCCTCAGGCACTGGCTCACAAAGTGTCCCGTCTCCCCGCATGCAAAGCATGCCCTATTTCCCACGGCAGCAGGTACGTAGGGGCGGGGTTTTGAACAGGTGCGCCCATGTTGGGTCGGGGCGCTGGAGGCAAAAGCACACGAGGTGCTTGTGCAATGGGTCATTGCTGTGGTGGCTGATTAGGGCGGTATGCGGGAGCGGTCGATCCATACTGTGGTGCAGCTGGGGGGCATGTACCAAGGTCGTACGTTGCTCCCTTGCGGCTGGTATGGCATCTTCCTCTTGCCCTCTCGCTTGATCTCTCGGATCTTGCTTTCAACCACTATAGCCTTGTCAACCAGCTTCTGGAAGCTCGCGTAGTCATTGTTGAGGAGTTGAACCTGGATCTCATTGTTCAACCCTCTCATGAATAGGTACTGCTTCCGTTGGTCCAAGTTGACATCTTCAGGGGCATACCATGACAGTTGTGTGAACGTGTTGAGGTACTCATTCACACTTTTCTGTCCTTGGCGGAGACCTTCAAACTCTTGCCTTTTGAGCATCATTACACCAGCGGGGATGTAATGAGATCGGAAACTATCCTTGAACTCAGTCCAAGTGATCGTCTCCGGGTCGACATGAGCGTTGCACAGGGCATCCCACCAATCAGCGGCAGCTCCTATGAGTTGGTGCGACACAAAGAGAACTTTCCCTCTGTCGTTGCACTGAACTATGGAAAGCTTCTTCTCCATGGACTTCAACCAATCGTCGGCCTCCATGGGGTCATTAGCTTGAGCAAAGGTAGGTGGCCGAGTCCTCATGAACTCTCCTAGCCTGTTATGAGCCGGCGGTGGTGGAGGTGGTGGCGGTGGTGCCGGAACAGGGTTGTTGTTGTTGGCCTGCAGCTGACCCAAAATTTGGATCATGGTCTGCATAAGCTGATTCTGCATGGCCATCAACCGTTCCTGGTTGTTTTCACCAGCTCCGGGGTTAACAGGGACTTCAACATGGTCCTCTTCTTGGTTGCTGCGGACGTTCCTCCCTTGACGGCCGGCGCTTCCTCTCACCATCTTGAGTGGAATTGGATAGAATAGAGATTTAGAAGTTTAGATGGATCCCCCTAACTATATGCATCAAGGTGGATGGACTGTATATATATCAGCCCACATGAGGATGTGAACAAGTGCCGAAGCATCTCACAGCTCGCTACTATTTGTGGATATGGACAACGCTGAAATGTCCCACAACTCACACTAAGCACACAAGCACAAGCAATCATCACAAAGGCTCACACAACTCCTATTCAAGGCTTATTCAATGGGAGTCCTATGTGGTTTAGGATGAATACCAATCTGTGACTTCACTATATGTCAAGGTGGTTTGGGGTGATACCAATCTGTGATCCAACTATGGCTTCTCCTAGGCTTGCATCCTATGTCAAGGTGGTTTCAATGCCAATTTATGCATCCTAGGCTTGCATCCTATGGTCAGCGTGGATTCTAATACCAATCTGTTACTTGGGGTGCATCCTACAGTCAACGTGGCTCTATAACCAATCTGTGATCATTCTAGGTTTGTGACCTACAGTCAACCATGATAACTTGGTACCAATCTGTGGATTGTACCAATCTGTGACTAGGCATGGCAACCCTAATATCAATCTGTGACCTATCAGCTGTGTGATCTACGATCAACCGTGGTAGGTTGATACCAATCTGTGTCTGATACCAACTTGTGACTTCTATCTAAGTGTGTAACCTACCGTCAACCCGTGGCTCTAATACCAATCTGTGACTTATCTATCTAGGTGTGTAACCTACCATCAACCTGGCTCTGATACCAATCTGTGATGCCCTCAATTCTGTGGAAAACCAAAGAACCGAGAACTGATGTGTATGTGTGCCCAGGATGTTCATCACACGTACACATATCATCCACAAACTGAATTCAGAATATATATAACCACGAATAACAGGGTTTATTACAAAGTTTCATGAGTCTTGAACTCATGCTGGCAGCGGAAATCTAATCTTAGCAGCGGAAGTCTTTATTCTAGCAGCAGAAGTCTTCTAACTAGTGCGGAAGCAATCTAAGCAGCAGCAGCAGCTCCATCTCTACTCCATCCCCATAGGAAAGGTTGAGGACAGATTACACGCCTAATCCTCCACTTGGTCTTCATAGTATTCTTCTCCTGTTGCTGATGATGAAGTAATAATGCAAGTTTGAGTACAATGATGTACTCAGCAAGTGCGGGAAAATATGATATGTAGCTCACAGCAAGGAAGGTATAAAAATGCTCATTGTAGAAAAGCAAAGTTATTTCTCAAAACCACGATAAAACAGCAACTTAGCTTTAAGTGGATGTAATCGCAACATGTATTAAAATACCAACATACCTCCATTATGTTTCATCACTTTCCATGTCTCAACCAGACATTAATCTTTTTCAACTTTGCTCACGAATACCTTCTCATATTTGCTACCATCTCACGAATACCATCAGGTATTCTCATACTGTGGCTTGGTTACAACCTAAACAGAGACTTGGTCAAGTTTTAGTTGCAGCAAAGCTCAATTGAGCCCTCCACAATTAATTATGTCCTTGACCTTAATTAAAGGCTTTTAGGGTGTTCTAATGATTTTCATGAAACAAACTATGACTTTCTGAAAACTAGGTTTTCAGAGGGTTCTAATGGATTTGGTCTCACTTAATTTGGGGGTTCCTAACTAAAGATTTGAGCCAAACAATTTCAGAGAAAATTCTGAAAATGTTTCTGAACATTTTCTATTTTCTCTGGAACAGTTTCACTAATCACACAATTAGGTGGATTAAATGAGCCCAAATGGATCTGAAATTTTTATGGTAGTTCAAGGATATTTTGTTGAACATCTCAGCAAAATTTCAGGATTTTCCTCCAAAGGATTCTCCAGTTAAAATTCCTAACAGTTTAAATTTTGAGGAATTAATTCTGGAGAAATAAGGAATTTCATGAAGTGAAACTTGATTTTCTGGAAGGTACTCAGAGAGCTGAATCCAGCAAAATTTGGTTCACTCAATTTGGAGCTTTCTAGCCAAAGTTATGAGGATTTGAAGTTTGAAGGAAATCTGAAAATCGGGGAAAAGTTTAAACTCGCGCGTGGGCCCAGGGGACACGCGTCGCACGCCGAGGCGACAGCACACCGCGGCCCACAATGATTTTACGCGCCAGCACACCCGATCCCGGCCGCAGCCGGATCCCGATTCAAAATATCTCCCGCTGACAGCTGGGGTCCACCCCCTTCTTCAACCTCGCGACACCCGCGCCCCGCCGCCGAGGGATCTCGGGGGAGAGCTCGCCGCCGGCCGCTGTACAGCTCCAAACTTCTCGATTCTGGCCGCACCTGCTTACTTTTACTTGGGGAACAGGATCCGAGGGTCAGCTGCTCATCACAACGACCGGAGCATGGTCGGCGACGAGCCGCCACCTCAGAACGACTTCGGCCATGTCGGCTGACTACCCTAGCACCTCAGCTACTTGGGAAACCGGTCGGGGAGCATCAGTGGACCTTAGAGAAGGTCGACATGAGCTCGAGGCAGCTCGGGGAAGGCCCTAAATAGGTCCTCACCGTGCGCCCGATGCCGCCCGTTCATTCCGCCATTAGTAGACCTCAAATTACGCCGGGCACAGAGGTTCTCCGGCCCAGAGTTGTGAAGGCAACTTGTGCGTTACCGTGTCTAGCTCGTGTGAGAGCGTCTTGAGGCCCTCTAATCCTTTCTAGAGCACGAATTAAACAGAATCGTACCCGAAGGTCGTTCTGCACACAGAAAGGGGAAAAGTGGAAATTCGCCGCCGGTGAGCAACCATTCGAGCTGTGGCTCGGGGATGAGCAGCACCGGTCACCCGCGCGTCCAAGGTTGCCTTGGCTCGGGCGTGACAACGCCCTGGTTGGGCTGTCCACGAGAGCCCGAGGTGTGGCGGTTCCAAGTCCCGAATTTGATCTTTCGGCACAGCCGATATCAATCGGTTTCAACCGAATTCTAGCAACGGGGAGGACGGAGGAAGGTCTCTAGTACCTTGCTGGGGCTCTGGAGTGGACGGAGGGAGCTTCGATCGGCATTCTCCGATCAAGTCCGAGCTGCGGAAGTTTTCGGCCGGCGCTAAGTTCTTGCGGGGAAGAACGGTGGTGCCTCGGCCGAGGAGGGGGGCAGGCGCCTTAAGAAGGCTCTGCACCGCCTCACGCCCGCGCGTGGGCAAGCAGCTGCTGGCGCGGCGGCTGCCCTCGGTGGCGATCACCGCTGCGGCTCGGCGACCCGAGTGAAAAAGTCTCAGTCGGTTTGATCTGAGCAGTGGCTTACATGTGGGTCCCACCTCCAGTTTTAATCTCTGAAATTTACTCCTAATCACTGTTGTAAACAGTGAACCCCATACTATCCTTGGCAATTCAAATTATTCACCCATGAGCCATTTGAATTGATCAAAGTTCAAATGAGGTTTGGTTTGAATGAATTTCAGCACAAGTTCAGTTTGAAATTCAAATAAAGTTTGAATTTCTCCCCCTTAGCTCATGTCAAGATCAACTCCAAATGGAGTGAAAATTGGTGTGTGAGCTCACAAAAATGTGCTGAGTAAGAATATGCCTTCCACTTTTAAATTCATGGGATAAAAACAGTTTGAATTTGAATATGGTTTCAAACTGCCCTCTTCCTAACTATACCCAAACTGACCTCAAAAAGGTTTTGAATTTGGGTGAAACTTGGCATGGACATCCTTAGTAAAGTGTAGGAGTTTTCATATGTCCAGCCCATCTATATCACATGTGGGAAATACCACTTTTGCAATGTGTGAGTTTGTTCTCTAATGAGCATGTTGATAATTGTTACTTGCTCTTCATTTGTGTTCATCATCCTTCTTCAAATGAGGTGTGTGGTGTGGTGATGAACACTGCAAATGTGTGTCAAAACTGAGGCCCTTACATTCCTCCCCCCTTAAAAGAATCTCGTCCCGAGATTATAAGGTGAAAATGAGAGAGAGGACGGTGGAAAATTACCGGATATGCGACGCGAAAAAGTCGGGGTAGTTAGTGCGAAGGAATTCTTCGCTCTCCCATGTCGCTTTGTCCATGGAGTGATTACTCCATAGAACCTTGTAGAACCACAACGTACGGTTGCATGTGGTTCGGGCCTTTTCATCAATAATCTGCACCGGTTCCTCCCGATAGGTGAGATCCGGTTGCAGTTCTTCAATGTCTTCCAGCTGAACGGTAGTTGATAGCTTGAGACATTTCCTCAGCTGGGAAACGTGAAAGACGTCGTGCACACCGGAAAGTGCTTCTGGTAACTTCAGCCGGTATGCCACAGATCCACATCTGTCGGTAATCTGAAATGGACGGATGAATCAGGGTGCCAACTTTCCTCTCACCCCAAATCTGTTTACGCCCTTCATTGGAGACACCCGTAGATATACGTGATCTCCAACTTCAAATTGTAATGGGCGCCTTCTCCGGTCCGCATACTGTTTCTGACGGGATTGAGCGGCTTTTAGGTTCGCTTGAATTAGTCGAACCTTTTCTTCCGTGTTGTTGACAAGGTCAATCCCGAAGGTAACCCTTTCGCCAGACTCACACCAGTTCAATGGCGTGCGGCATTTTCTTCCGTATAGTGCCTCGTAGGGCGCCATCTTGATGCTGGCTTGGTACCCATTGTTGTACGAGAACTCAACTAACGGCAAGTGATCATCCCAATTCTTGCCGTGGTTGATAGCGCAAGCTCGTAGCATGTCTTCTAGGATTTGATTTACCCGCTCGGTTTGTCCATCCGTCTGCGGGTGGTAGGCTGAACTACGGATCAGCTTCGTCCCCAAGGCAGCGTGTAGCTGCTCCCAAAAACGGGACACAAATAAAATGCCTTGGTCCGATATGATGGTACGGGGTACGCCGTATAAGCATAGAATCCGTGAGATGTACAGTTCAGCGTACTTCTTGGCGTTGTAGTTGGTGTTGACCGGGATGAAATGGGCAACTTTGGTGAGCCGATCGACGATCACCCACACAGAATCATGTTTCTGCAAGGTGGTGGGCAAACCGACGATGAAGTCCATGCTCACGTCCTCCCACTTCCAGGCAGGAATGCCCAGTGGTTGCAGCAGTCCCGGTTTCCGCATATGATCTGCTTTCACCCTCTGACATGTATCACACTCGGACACGTATTTTGCAACCTCGCGCTTCATCCGTGTCCACCAAAACTTTCTTCTGAGTTCTTGATACATCTTGTTACTGCCGGGGTGAATAGAGAACTTTGATAAGTGAGCCTCATCAAAGATCTTCTTCCGTAGTTCCGGGTTTCAGGGTACGACAATCCGGTCCTTGAACCATAGGACGCCGTCTCCGTCCTTCCGGAAACATTTCAACTCCCCACTGTCTACACGTCTCCGTAAATGTGACATGACATGCCCTTGTCATTCTTCTGGGCTGCCGCTATCTCTTCATAGATGGTGGGGATCAAAGCTAGGTTGTAGAGAGCTCCGTGTGGAATCACATGGAGTGGTGGTTCGCTCTCTTCCAACAGTGTGATGGTCAGATTATTGACGTGTGACTTGCGGCTCAGCGCATCTGCCACTACGTTTGCTTTGCCCGGATGATAATGGATCTCTATTTCATAATCCTTTATCAGTTCTAACCATCTTCGTTGCCTCATGTTCAGCTCCTTCTGAGTGAATATGTACTTGAGGCTTTTGTGGTCGGTATATAAATGTACGAGGTTACCGAGTAGGTAGTGCCTCCACATCTTCAGTGCAAGTACCACGGCAGCAAGCTCCAAGTCGTGAGTTGGATAATTTTGCTCATGGTTTCTAAGCTGCCGTGATCCATACGCGACCACTCTTCGGTCTTGCATCAGCACACACCCGAGCCCAATGCCGGATGCATCGCAGTACACATCGAACGGTTTTGTTGTGTCTGGCTGCGCCAAAACCGGTGCTGATGTCAGGTGCTTGACTAAAGCCTTGAATGCTGCTTCACATGTTGGACTCCAAACATACTTGGTAGCCTTCTTCAGCAGCTCTGTCATTGGCTTGGCAATCTTCGAGAAGTTCGGGATAAACCTCCGATAATATCCCGCGAGTCCGAGGAAACTCCGTACCTCGTGAACAGTTCTCAGGGATTTCCAATTCAGCACTTGAGTGATCTTGCTCGGGTCCACAGCGATACCTTCCGCTGAGATGATATGCCCGAGGAAAGGCACTTGTGATATCCAAAACTCGCATTTGCTGAATTTTGCGTATAACTTGTGATCCCGCAGCCGTTGCAAGACTATACGCAGATGTTTCTTGTGATCTTCCTCCGACTTGGAATATACCAGGATGTCGTCGATGAAGACCACGACAAACTTGTCCAGCTCCGGCATGAACACCGAGTTCATTAAGTACATGAAGTGAGCTGGAGCATTGGTGAGGCCGAAGGACATGACCAGGTACTCATAAAGTCCGTACCTCGTCGAGAAAGCCGTCTTCGGAATGTCCTCAGCCCTTATCTTAATCTGATGGTACCCGGATCTTAAATCCATCTTGGAAAAGATCCTTGCTTCGACCAACTGATCAAACAACATGCCGATCCGTGGCAACGGGTACTTGTTCTTGATGGTTACGGCATTTAATGGATGATAGTCCACGCAAAGCCGCAACGTCTCATCCTTCTTCTTGACAAATAATGCTGAACATCCCCATGGTGAGGAGCTCGGCCTAATAAAACCCTTCTCCGGAAGGTCCGTGAGCTGAGTCTTCAGTTCAGCCAACTCCTTGGGCGCCATCTTGTACGGCCTTCGGGATATTGGCATGGTTCCCGGTGCAAGTTCAATCTTCAACTCCACCTCTCTATCGGGTGGCATCCCCGGCAAATCGTCCGGGAATACATCAAGGAACTCTCGGACCACCGGAATATCTTCCAATCTGATGGTTGTGACTTGATAGACACTTGGAAGTTTTATTTCTGGATTGTACAGAAATAATGAGTGAGACTCGTGCACTCCGGAATTCAAGTGCACGACTCGAAGGACGGTGTCTAAAACAGTGCCGTGGCGGGTTAACCACGACATCCCTAAGATGACATCGACCTTTTGTCCCTCTAAAATTATGAGAGACGTAGGGTAAACTCTACCTTCTAAGCACAATGGCGCTTTTGGGACAATCATGCTTGCTGAAATTTTCCCACCCGGTGAACAGATCACATAAGGACTATCGGTGGGTAGTATTTGCAAGCTATACTTATCAATGAAAGCTTGGTTATGAAACTATGCGTGGCGCCTGAATCAAATAGTACTATAGCGGGATGTTGGTGGAGTTGGAACATACCCGCAAGGATTGGCTCGCCCTCCGGCACGTCCTCAATGGCAAGTTGGTGGACAGTGCCGGGCCTAGGGTTTGCCCGCCGCGCATTAGTAGGGTTCCGGGGTTGATTCCTCCCCGGAAACTGTGGTGCCACTCCGCCGCCTTGCCCCTCCGGGCAACTGCTCGCGAAGTGCCCTGGACGACCACACTTGTAACATGTGGCCGCTGCTGGTGGAGTGCTCGGTGGATGAAAGCCCGGCATGCGTTGCGGAGGTGCAAATGCACGCGGCATCGCCCGCTGCTGCTGTTGTTGTTGCGGTGGTACTGGCAGTGCCGGCCGGAATGCCGGCGAAGAATACGGCCGACTGCGGAACGGTATCGACCGCTGTGGTGGCTGCCAGCGTGGACCTGATGGTGGGCGATTCACCATCCGAAACTTCCGAGAAGGACCGCCTCCTTCTCCGCTGCTCTGCGGCGCGCTTCGCTTTCGCTCTGCCGCCGCCAACTCCTTACCGGAGTCCTCCTGAACAATCGCAGCATCAATGATGTCGTTGAGACTGCCGCGATTGAACATCGCCAACTTGTCCTTCAGGAGCGGGTTAAGCCCCTGGTAAAAATGGTCTCGCCGCTTCTCGTCTGTATCCGCGTGATACGACGCATATAGCGCGAGATCGTTAAACGCCCTGGAGTATTCCAGCGCGTTCCGGCTCCCTTGTTGCAGGTGTAGGAACTCCTGCGTCTTCCTCTTCATCAGACCTGGCGGTATATGATAGGCCCTGAAGGCCGTCCGGAACTCCGCCCAGGTCATCACTCGGTCGGTGGGCTGTGAAGCACAGAAGTTGGCCCACCACGCGCTCGCGGATCCTTGGAGCTGCTGGACCGCGAACTGAGTCTTGCGCTGCTCGCTGATTTGGAGCAGCCTGAACTTCATTTCTATGGCGCGGAGCCAGTTGTCTGCGTCAAGTGGTTCATCCGCCCTTGAGAATACCGGGGGATGAGTTGCCAGGAAGTCGGAGTAGGAGCTCTGTTGATGCTCCTCACGGTCCTGACGTCTCTCTGGGCGAGACGTATTCGCAATTAAAGTTTGCAGCAGCTCCGTGTGCTGCTGATGTGAACCCATAAAACTTGGAAACATAGTTCAAATTTTTAAACAAATTTGACTGCTGATCTGCTGTTCCCATGACAGCTCTGACCAGTTTCCATTTCAGCCTGATTTAGGCCATGTTGAAGGCAAAACCAATTCTGGAGCTCAACATCAAAGTTAAAGCTAACTTCAATAGCTTTCCAGAAAGTATTTACTTGGCCTAAGATCTGTCCTGGTTCAAAAGTTATGAGATGTCAAAGTTAACAGAATTTCTGGAGAAAATTGGACAGCACCTCCCTGCCTTAGGTACTGATTTGATCCAAATATCCCAGTTACTTCTGTTCCTAATCTGACAAAACTTTCTGTTACAAAGTTGTAACCCATCTCATAAGCTTTCCAGAACTACCTCATTTTCTATTTTTGGATTTTTATGCAGGAAGTTATGCTTAATTTACAGAGAGTCTACAGAGAGTCTTTATTCTGTCCTGTTTTCTGGACAGTTTCAACTCTACTGCATTTTTCGATTGGTTAAGGGATGAAACACCTCTGGACCTCAACAGAAGAGTTGTAAAGCTCTTCCACGCTTTCCAGAAATGTATCATACGACCCCAACCTCGAAAGAACTTAACCTCTAACCTCTGATTAACTCCAGCCTTGATTCAGCTGAAAACAGAGTGCTCTGTCCTTAACAACCTATAAGTTGAAAACTTGTTAACTTTGAATATCCTGTCCAAAGGGGAGTAGTTACATCAAGTTTTACTACTTTGGATCAAAACCTTCAAGTTTTTAAATGAAGTTGTTCATTTAGTTGGGGTGTGACGTCGATGCATCATCAGATTATGTCGGTACTACGTCCTCACAAAGGAAAAACCTGTACCGGACTTAGCCGGCTTCGTTAATTTAGTGGCACTAAACGTCACTCGCACACGGATGCTACATGTCTACCATTTCGTGGTCAGGCTACCTGCAAAAACTCAAATAATCATCAGACTCGGCTGCACACCGAGCCCGGAATCCATACAGTTGGTACACCCGGCCGTCATCACTCGCCCGGATGTTCTCAAGCCAAACACGCCTTGAGTTACGTGTTCACGTTTCAGACCACGTGACGGGGTCTCCCAAATTGCACCACGCACGCCAGGGACAGACGTTGCTCGAATACCCCAGACGACATGAAGAATCGTAGAGGATACTAAAGCGGGTCGGGTTACCTGCCACCCGTGGGGCTCCACCCTTCAGCTTGTGCGCACTGGTGGACAGCGCTTACGTGCACCCCCCAAGACATGAATGTCCCGAGATGCACGATTTTCCGACATAACAAATAGGTTAATATGCCACTTTCTATATACTAATAACATCCTTATACGGGCTACTAACTCGTTCCTCACTGGATTTTTGAAAAAGAAGATCTTTGTACTGTGTTAAACCTCAAGCGAGCTCTGATACCAACGCTGACACGACCCCATTGGTCCTGTCGAGCCAGGATCACGCTGAGGGGTGCTGCGTTGCACAGCACCGTATAACACACGTCAAAGGTACAAAGCGGAAGCGGAAGTTTTATTACATAAACAAGTTTATGAACATGTTTACATCAAAATAAGTTCAGTGTACACTCGCGGGCGTAGACTAAGCATCAAGTGCACGTTCAGCCCTCGAACGTGTCCTTGCTAGCACACACGCACACTAACTCTGCGGCGTGCACGACTCCCACTCGACGGGGTTCCCCTCCTGGGGTTCCGTCTCCTCTTCGAGAGTCCCTTCCTCATAGAACCCTGCAAAAGCTTCAAACACAAGCAGTGAGCACGAAGGCTCAGCAAGTCTGACCCGTCTCACCTAAACATGGAACTTCTACATGAGGGTAATGGGTTACATGAGGTAAAAATCATTTGCAAGGACTCGCCTAATTAGTAGAACCTTACTTTCAAGTTTTAGCAGCAGGTTGTGGAGAACCTTACGCTAAGGCACATGAGAGAGCCGCAATCAAACAAGAAACGCATTTCTCTCATGTACTTTGCCCAAAGTTGAAAAGAACTTTAGTTAGCCCTAAGCTACAGCATATCATTAACAATCAATGTCCAGCTTTCAATCAGCAACATTTTAACATGTGACTAGCCTGTTCTTTCTACGTCACGGTACAGTGAACAAGTGGTACTCACTGACCGCGAGGGACGGCGATTATAATCGATTTACACCTGCAGGGTTACCCGAACAACCCGTCACGTACGCCCGTACTCGATGTTGCCTACAACAACCATCACGGACGCCGTACGCGACTACTTTCACCCGTTAGCCAAATGTTGAACCGGTCCAATCGTCCCGAGCAAGAGGTCTCTGCACGCGCATCTCAGTGCCGCCAGCCGATTTACACCTCGAGCTCTCAACCTACCCTCTGAACGACCAGCTATGCCTCAACACCCAGCTACCCGAGTTACATCAGTTTCCCGGTTCCCATATAGCCGGTAGGTCTTCGGTACTGTTCTAGCTTGTTCAACAGGCCCGCACACGGCTCGGTCCTCAATCGACACAAGCGGAGCTATAGCACACAGGCCCCAAAGTCCTGCTGCCCTTACTCTCCGCTCGATCTCATTTTCTTGCCATATGTATCATGTGCTATCTCTACCCGAGCAATGTGCCTCTAGCCTATTCTCACGAGTAGTTCCAACTACTCGACTTGTACCGAATCCTACTCTATCCTAGCAATGCAGTAGCTAACGGGTTTGCAATCCTAAACCCAACCCATGGTTCTCTTGGCTATGCAGTGGGGCTCCCAAACAAGACTCTAATGCACAGAATAAAGGAAACAAGTATGTGCTCAAAACAATAAAAATTTGTAAAATGGTCAATGCAAACCGGGGCTTGCCTTGCTGCTCTTGGTCGTAGGCTAGCTGTTCCTCCGGAGTAACAAAGTCTAGGACTTCGGGTTCCTCCTCGACCTTAGCGACTACATGATAAGAGCAATATATGTACCAATTTAAATGCTTTGGTATTAACTTTGAAGTTGTGAATTCTATAATCTTTGCTATACAGACCTAATGACTGGGAAACATTTACTGTGGCTTTGTTACAACCTAAACAGAGACTTGGTCAAGTTTTAGTTGCAGCAAAGCTCAATTGAGCCCTCCACAATTAATTATGTCCTTGACCTTAATTAAAGGCTTTTAGGGTGTTCTAAGGATTTTCATGAAACAAACTATGACTTTCTGAAAACTAGATTTTCAGAGGGTTCTAATGGATTTGGTCTCACTTAATTTGGGGGTTCCTAACTAAAGATATGAGCCAAACAATTTCAGAGAAAATTCTGAAAATGTTCCTGAACATTTTCTATTTTCTCTGAAACAGTTTCACTAATCACACCATTAGATGGATTAAATGAGCTCAAATGGATCTGAAATTTTTATGGTAGTTCAAGGATATTTTGGTGAACATGTAAGCAAAATTTCAGGATTTTCCTCCAAAGGATTCTCCAGTTAAAATTCCTAACAGTTTAATATTTGAGGAATTAATTCTGCGGAAATAAGGAATTTCATGAAGTGAAACTTGATTTTCTGGAAGGTACTCAGAGAGCTGAATCCAGCAAAATTTGGTTCACTCAATTTGGAGCTTTCTATCCAAAGTTATGAGGATTTGAAGTTTGAAGGAAATCTGAAAATCGGGGAAAGTTTAAACTCGCGCGTGGGCCCAGGGGACACGCGTCGCACGCCGAGGCGACAGCACACCGTGGCCCACAATGATTTTACGCGCCAGCACACCCGATCCCGGCTGCAGCCGGATCCCGATTCAAAATATCTCCTGCTGACAGCTGGGGTCCACCCCCTTCTTCAACCTCGCGACACCCGCGCCCCGCCACCGAGGGATCTCGCCGGAGAGCTCGCCGCCGGCCGCTGTACAGCTCCAAACTTCTCGATTCTGGCCGCCCCTGCTTACTTTTACTCGGGGAACAGGATCCGAGGGTCAGCTGCTCATGACAACGACCGGAGCATGGTCGGCGACGAGCCGCCACCTCAGAACGACTTCGGCCATGTCGGCTGACTACCCTAGCACCTCAGCTACTTGGGAAACCGGTCGGGGAGCATCAGTGGACCTTAGAGAAGGTCGACATGAGCTCGAGGCAGCTCGGGGAAGGCCCTAAATAGGTCCTCACCGTGCGCCCGATGCCGCCCGTTCATTCCGCCATTAGTAGACCTCAAATTACGCCGGGCACAGAGGTTCTCCGGCCCAGAGTTGTGAAGGCAACTTGTGCGTTACCGTGTCTAGCTCGTGTGAGAGCGGCTTGAGGCCCTCTAATCCTTTCTAGAGCACGAATTAAACAGAATCGTACCCGAAGGTCGTTCTGCACACAGAAAGGGGAAAAGTGGAAATTCGCCGCCGGTGAGCAACCACTCGAGCTGTGGCTCGGGGATGAGCAGCACCGGTCACCCACGCGTCCAAGGGTGCCTTGGCTCGGGCGTGACAACGCCCTGGTTGGGCTGTCCACGAGAGCCCGAGGTGCGGCGGTTCCAAGTCCCGAATTTGATCTTTCGGCACAGCCGATATCAATCGGTTTCAACCGAATTCTAGCAACGGGGAGGACGGAGGAAGGTCTCTAGTACCTCGCTGGGGCTCTGGAGTGGACGGAGGGAGCTGCGATCGGCGTTCTCCGATCAAGTCCGAGCTGCGGAAGTTTTTGGCCGGCGCTGAGTTCTTGCGGGGAAGAACGGTGGTGCCTCGGCCGAGGAGGGGGGCAGGCGCCTTAAGAAGGCTCTGCACCGCCTCACGCCCGCGCGTGGGCAAGCAGCTGCTGGCGCGGCGGCTGCCCTCGGTGGCGATCACCGCTGCGGCTCGGCGACCCGAGCGAAAAAGTCTCAGTCGGTTTGATCTGAACAGTGGCTGACATGTGGGTCCCACCTCCAGTTTTAACCTCTGAAATTTACTTCTAATCACTGTTGTAAACAGTGAACCCCATACTACCCTTGGCAATTCAAATTATTCACCCATGAGCCATTTGAATTGATCAAAGTTCAAATGAGGTTTGGTTTGAATGAATTTCAGCACAAGTTCAGTTTGAAATTCAAATAAAGTTTGAATTTCTCCCCCTTAGCTCATGTCAAGATCAACTCCAAATGGAGTGAAAATTGGTGTGTGAGCTCACAAAAATGTGCTGAGTAAGAATATGCCTTCCACTTTTAAATTCATGGGATAAAAACAGTTTGAATTTGAATATGGTTTCAAACTGCCCTCTTCCTAACTATACCCAAACTGACCTCAAAAAGGTTTTGAATTTGGGTGAAACTTGGCATGGACATCCTTAGTAAAGTGTAGGAGTTTTCATATGTCCAGCCCATCTATATCACATGTGGGAAATACCACTTTTGCAATGTGTGAGTTTGTTCTCTAATGAGCATGTTGATAATTGTTACTTGCTCTTCATTTGTGTTCATCATCCTTCCTCAAATGAGGTGTGTGGTGTGCTGATGAACACTGCAAATGTGTGTCAAAACTGAGGCCCTTACATCCTGTGGGACTGGCCTCGCTCCTCCGCAGAGGCTAGCTCTGGGGGCAACACGTGTCCCATGGGGTCGGACCTCTCCCCCTTTGCGGGGATGAGCCCCGAGCCTGCCACGTAGCCAGTTTAGCGGCGGACCTCTCCCCCTTTGAGGAGATGAGCTCCGAACGCGCCACGTGGCCAGCGACCGTGGGATTTGTCTTCGGCGCTCTCTGTGAACTGGAATTTGCTCTTCTTGGCTATCTTTTATATTTCTTTTCTGTTTCTGCTTATTTTAAAAATGTTTTTCTACATGAAACATGAATACATGCAGAACCTGAAAATGAGGGTGTCACAAATCGGTTGCGAAATTCTGAGTAGATCAATTTAAAAAAAATTGCCCGATTTTGAGTTCGTATGCAAAAGTTATGGCCGTTTTAAGGTTGGCTATCCGAGTTACTATTTTTTATGTTGATTCGAACTCAGTTTTGAAACAGATCTAGCAATAGGATGTGAAAAACAATTGGAATTTAGCAACGGCGACTGATGGGATGTTGGGTGATGAATCAAGGAGGACTGGCACAATGGTTTGTCACCTGTTCTAGGGCTGGCGATGCGGGAGTTCACGCAAGGCGGCTAGCTAGGGCAAAATCGATGATTGTGGTGGATCGGTTTGTTATTTAGGGATTGTGGAATAGGTGAGCAGCAAGAATAACAAGGAAGAAAAACGATAACTACGACCCAAAAACACAAAGCTAAACCAGCAACAAGACTCGACCACACGATACAAACTCAACAATGCAAACTGAAAAAAAAAGAAACTTGCAGGCACTATGGTCTAGGAATCAGTAAACATGATATGTTTTTTTGTGGCTTTTTCTGTGGACTCTAGGTATGAAAAACAAAACTAATATACTGGCAAATCAAAGTACCTCACGGGCAACCTGAAAGCTGATACCAATTGATGAGAAGTTTAGGCCCGATCTTCCGAAAGGTAGGTCGACTGAAGTGGAGATCTCAACGTTGATGATCCGAGGCACTCGAGCAGGCCCGAATACCCCTGCAATCACTATACCCCTGCTCCATTGGATATCAACCGTGTTTCACATGCTTGACCTCGCCAAGAAGGCTATCCCTGCAGGTGCAACTGAGAACACAAGCAAGAACGATGAAGATGCAATCTAAAATTGTGAAATTGGGGTCTCACAAACCGTAGAACGGCGAAATTATTTAATCTAAGCAAAACCCACCGAATATGGCCGGCGGCTACAGTATTTAAAGGCTAGGGTTCGGCCATAAAACCCTTAGATGTGTTCCTAATGGACTCATACAGGATACAAGTCCCAAAAGCCCAATACAGTGGCGCAGCACCGGACAGAACTCTGAATTCGACTTGACTCGACAATTCCCAATGACTCCTGGCGAGTTTTAATGTGGGACCAGAACCATTGAAAAGTTTATCTTCTCATCTTTCCAGGAATATGTAGAACATCAAAAACAGAGTCTGTATGCATCCTGGGCGTCCATTTAGGATGGCTGCTCCTGGACTCCGAGTTGAACTCGAGTCCGAGTTGGCGACAGTTTCCATCAACTTGTGGACGTCCCATCTGGTTCTCCACGTCCCAAAATCCTCCTCCCTTTATTTGTTGATCATGTGCATGGTTCATAATAACAATTAAATCATTGAATAGCAATCCATTCTGAAACTCACATTGGTAGGAAGTTAGGAACGAGTTCACCTGCTGATTTAGTAACCGTGCTCGTGCTCTTGTGATTGGTCCTTGTATATCAATGTGAGTATCCACTGTTGTGATGTCCTCATCAGTCTCCACTGAGGAGAAGAAGCGGGAGCAGTTCTATCGGGGGTTAAACCCTGAGATGAAGACACATCTCGTACAATGCAATCGCGGCACTTTCAACGACCTCGTCAACGCCGCGATCATGCAGGAAGATGCTCAGTGGGAATTGGCGCCTGAGCAGCAAAAGCGCAGCGCTCCAACCAGCAGAGGGGGTGGAGCTCCTCAAAAATACCGCATGGTGTATCGAACACCACCCGATCAGCAGTGGCATCCATTGGTGCGACCTCAGCAGTTCGGTGGTCGTTCTTTTCAGCCACCCCGTTCCGACCGCCGATGCCACCACCGCGTCCGCAACAGCATAAGATGGTACCCCGGGCGTTTCCACCGCCACAACGCGCCCCGGGTTTCCGTCCGTCAATCAGCGGAGGACCGCCTCGCTACACCTGCTACACGTGTGGCCAGGCGGGTCATTTCTCGAAGTACTGTCCCCAGGGGCAGCAGAGCAGCGGGCAAGCCCAGTATCAGGGCGGTGCTCGAGGCCGACCTCCAGTCAAGAAGGGAGGTCAGCAAACTGGGGGCATTCGCAACCTCAACAATGAGGACAACCCCAGAGGGAGAAAACATGCTGGCGGGTATGTTCACTCTCAACGATCAAGCAATCATCATATTATTTGATTCTAGTGCAACCCACAACTTCATAAGTGCATCATATGTTGTTAAGCATCAACTGAAAGCCTTTCCAACCGAGTGCTCTTATATGATTTGCTCACCGGGAGGGAAGATTTCAGCAACTATGATGATTCCAAAAGCACCACTGTGCTTAGGTGGGAAGATATATCCCACTACTATGATTATTCTTGAGGGGCAGAAGATTGATGCAATCTTAGAGATGTCATGTCTAAGTTACCATGGCGCTGTCCTAGAAACATTATCACGGACGGTTCACCTCAACTCCCCACTACACCGTCCACAATCCCCCATACTAGACAATCCAGTCCCGGAAGTTTCAGCCGCCTATAATAATGAAGCTTCCAAGTTAGACGACATCCCTGTAGTCCGAGAGTACCCCGACGTGTTCCCGGATGATCTTCTGGGCATGCCACCTGAACGGAATGTAGAGTTGAAGATAGAACTTGTACCCGGGACTACTCCCATATCACGGAGACCATACAAAATGGCTCCGAACGAGCTAGCTGAGTTGAAAGAACAGCTCAATGATTTGTTGAGCAAGGGTTTCATTAGGCCGAGTTCCTCGCCTTGGGGATGCTTGGCACTGTTCGTCAAGAAGAAGGATGAAACCTTGAGGTTGTGTGTGGATTACCGGCCGCTCAACACTGTCACCATAAAGAACAAATATCCACTGCCCCGTATTGATATCCTGTTTGATCAGCTTGTGGGTGCAAGTTTGTTCTTGAAGATGGACCTTCGCTCCGGGTATCATCAAATAAAAATCCGGGCGGAGGATATCCCGAAGACGTCCTTCTCGACGAGATATGGCCTATATGAGTATCTCGTCATGTCTTTTGGTATCACTAACGCTCTGGCACATTTCATGTATCTCACGAATTCGGTGTTCATGCCGGAGCTGGACAAGTTCATTGTGGTGTTCATTGATGATATCTTGGTGTACTCCAAGTCAGAAGCAGAACACGCCAAACACTTGAGAATTGTTCTTCAACGATTGCGGGACCATAAGCTCTATGCCAAGTTCAACAAATGTCAGTTTTGGATCAGCCAAGTGCCATTTTGAGACAAATCATCTCAGCGGAAGGCGTTGCGGTTGACCCCAAGCAAAATCGAACAAGTGCTGAAATGGAAAGTGTAAAAGTCCTAAAAATGCAAAGTCAATAAAGTGAATGTTGATTTCCATTCGTGTTGGAATGCATGAAAATGGGACTTACAAAAAATTTTGTACACGTGAGGATGCACATGGGTGTCCAACCAAACGAGCTCTCACGTTCATTTGAAATGTGTTAAGCCAAGGTTAGATTAACACCCTGTGTAAAGTTCTCATGTGTAAGAGGGAGTCTAAAATTCAGATTTGAACTCATAACATTGAATTCAGGGAAATTCATGGTGGCCACATCCTGATTTCAGGGTGGGCTAAAAAGGAGTCAAATATGACCATTTCAAAATGTGAGCTGAATTCAAAGTTGAAAGTGAACTTCACACTGAATTCGGTTTATTCAAACTTCAGTCCACGTTTAAACCCCCGAAATATCAGATTGAGGGGATTTACATGAAGGAAGATCTTTTGGAAACATTTGGCGGATAAGAAGAGGAGTAGGGGGTAGACCCCACATGTCATTGGGCTGCTTTAACTTGCTCCCGAAGTCTTTCTCTGTTCAGTGTCGAACACCACCCGAGCCTCCTCAGAGCGCCACCGAGGGCAGCCACCTCCAGCTTCTTACATCGAGCTGGCGACCTGCTCGTGGCTTCAACACCTCACGGTGTGATCCTCTCACTCACCAACTGAGCTGCAAGCGGAGGCCACCTCATCGTTATTTCTCTCGCGCTGGCGACCAGCTCGGGGGATTGAGTAGCTTCCGGCGTAATATTTCGCTCACAAAAATAGCAACCCCGTGCGTTATTTTCCCCTCGCACACGAACTGAACCGAGAGCTCCGAATTTAATGTTTTGAACCTAACGGAAGGTTAACTCCCGGTAATCAAATTCAGTTTGTGGAATTTGCTGCAAATTTGAAATTTTAATTTGGGAGCCACTGTTGTTTAGGAGGGAGACTGCCGGTGGGACCCGCATGTCATAGAAACAGAGAACCATCTGATTTCTCTTCTGTGTGGGCTTGCCACCGAGAGGGGTAGAGCTCCGGCGAGCTGCCTGTTTGTTGGCTTCCCGAGTCGGTTCATGTCCCTGTTCTTATCTGCTTGCTAAAGGTCACGGGTTGCACACATCAAATGCTTCTTCTCTACCTTACCCGAGCAAACCCACGGCAGAGGATGTCTTCTCGCACGCTCACTCGACTGAAACAGCGCCGCTCCCTGCTGCCTCAGCCCAGCCACCTTCCAGTCACCGTGGAGTCCGGTTGATGGCCCTAGAAGCTGCACCGGCGCCTCCTCAACGTTTTCCACCGTTCCTCAGCCGTGGGCAGCCTTCTACAGCCGGTGCCGAGTCGTGCTTCACCCTCAAAACAGAGAAAAAAGCGCCTGCACGGATCATCGTCGCCCGACCTCCTCCGTGCTGCTCCAGCCCGACAAAACACCCACGAAGGTTAGCACGGCCGTCTAGGTCATGCTCCCGACCTCCCCTTTCCCTTCCCTGTCGCCGGCTAGCAGTAATTTGAGTTTTGGCGCCGGTACACGTGAAGAACCGATACAAACCAAAACTGTAAATTCGCCTAACGTGGTTGATCATCGGTTCTACAATTCAAGCCACAGAAACTAGTGATCCTAACACCCTCCCACGCCAAAAACCGCAGCAAACCATCCACCACACGCCCCGGGCGACGAGAAATCGCCGGCGGCGGCAAAAACGGGTCGGTCCTCCGGTGAACCCCATGTTCCGGCCGTTTGCTGCCTGGTTTAGCATGCGTTCCATGTTCCCCGATCATTGGTGATGCTTTAGGGCAAGGTAGCTCGCCGGGAGAAGCTTCGGACACGCCAGAACGCGTTGATGCCGAGCTCCCGAGCTGCCCCACCGGTGCCGACCGGTTTTCGGCCGTTTTCATGCGCGGAAACCTTACCCGGCAGCTGCGCCATGTTCCCAGGAGCATGTAGGGCGAAACTGGAGCTAATTTGGTGGAGAAATAAGGGAGAACGAGCCATGCCACGATCTGAGCTGGGTGCACGCGCGTTCTCTGGCGGGAGGATGAAGAAAGACCTGACGAGTGGGCCCCCCTGTTAAGTCTCTGTGTAGGTTTCAAACAGAGAGCTATTCAAGTTTGAAAAATTCATAACTTTGTGTAGACAACTCCAAAAAGGATGATATCAATTTTGTTTGAATCCTTAGGAGGAGTACTTCACAGAGGAACAAATTGCTTTCTATGAAAATGACCAGGAATTTCTGTAGAATTGTTTTTATTAAATCCTTTAGGGATTTATTACAGGAGCAATTCTTTATGAAATATTCCCAAATTTGGACATCTAATCCTTTTCGTAGTTGCTGATCTTCAGGCAAAATTTGAGCCTCATTGCAGTTAATTTGCTAGGTCAAATTGTCTTGCAAAGTTCAGCATTTATTTGAAAATTCAAATTTAAACAGAAACTTTTCAGAACTCCTCTCCAACTTCAAAAATTCATATTTCTCTGTTGGTAGCTCCAAAAATGGTGAAACAAATATTGTTAGAACCATGGAGACTTACCCTAATCATATATTCCACTATTAGATATGTCAAAGCTCCTGAATTGGGCTCAAAATTCAGAGAAGCATTGTATTTGTTGGAATTTTAAAGACGACATTGTACAATGACATGTCTCCAAATTTTGCTCAGATCATCGTTAGAGAGTCTAGTATCCACTGTAAAAATCCCAAAGCCAATTAAGGATTCTAAATAGCAGTAGCTATAAATAGAAGTTCAATTCTCATAAATCCTTAATACTTACACATGTATTTTATTACATTTCATAATATTGACCGAAGTTGGGGACGCACCGGAGCCCTTGGACGTCCTCCCACTTGAAGTAACTTCCCGTTTGACTCGCAACCAGGCAAGCCCCTGTTTGCACTTAAGTACCTTTTATAAAGCTTTTCATTTGTATCACTTATGTCTAGGTTGAAGTGTATGCATTAGAGTTAGGGTGATTGAAACCCCACTTGCATAGCTTTTTTTAAATCCTATAAAGGGTTGGGTAGTTTACAAACTCGATGAGTAGAGAATGCCATGCTAATGTTTAGGATCTCGGTAGAAGTCGAGTGGTTGGAAGCTACTCGCGAGATAATACTTATCACACGGAATGAAAAGAGGTAGAAAATGGCTTGAGTTATAAAAATGAGACCCAGCAGGGGGGATAGGATGCAGTGAGCAGAGGTCTCACGTGTGTAGCCCTGTTGGTGTCGGTTGAGGACCGTCCGTGTGCGGCCCTGCTGGACAAGTATCAAACAGTACCAGATGCATACTGGCATATGGGAACCAGGAAACCGATGTAATTGGTTAACCTGGGTGCCGAGGCTTACCCAACCGTAAATAGGAGTGGGTTAAGGGTAGCAAGGTGTAAATCTGCCGGTGGGCACAGTCACGCTCCACGCTGGGACCTCCTGCCAGTTACGGATGGACCGGTTCAGCATTTGGGTTGCCTTTGAAAGGTTGTTGCATACAACAGAGTAGGAAGGGGTGTGGAATCACGCTTCTGAAAGTGGGTGTATGCAACGTGTTATCCGGATGTGTCTTGATTGCAATCACCGTCCCTCGCGGTTATTTGAGTACCCGCTTGTTCACTGTGTTGTGACGTAGTAAGAAGTGAAATAAGCCACGTGAATATGCTGTATTGAACTATTAATGTCTTCAAACCTTGTATGCTGTAGTTATAGAGCTAATTAAGTTTATATTCCACTTTGGGCATCACCACATTGGAGGAAAGCGTTTCTTATTTGATTGTGGACTTCCGATGTGAGGGCTGCCTAAGGCACATGAATCTGCTGCTAAAAACTGAAAATAAGGATCAACATGTAGGCGTGTCTTTATTGCAAAGTCCGCTTCCTATCTTACACATCCTTGCATGTAGAGTTCCATGCCTAGGTTTGATGGTTAAGACTTGTTGAGCCATCGTGCTCATCGTTGCAATATTTTGAGCTGTGTGCAGGTGAGAGTTATGAGGAAGGTTCTGAGGACGAGGCGATGCCCCCGTCGGGGTACACGGCCGAGCTGGAGCCTTGCACGCCGCCATGATTCTCCGGTTCCATGCTGCTAGTGTGTAGTGTCCCCGGGCTGGACAGCTCCACTTTTTCTTAGTTAGGATCTGAGAGTATCTATGTATATAACTCCCGCTGTATAATTAAGTTTTGTAAAAAGACTTCCGCTGTTTTATATCAAATAAAAGTTTGTATGTTGTTCTTAAATTCTTTTCGTGTGTGCTGTTGGGTGCCGCATCGCACAGCACCACCCTATGCGATCCTGGAGTGGGTGAACCACGGGGTGGTCCCCACAGAAAGCCCCCACTTCTGTCCAAAGTCAGAAGCTTCCTCGGTGACGAAACTATTAAAGAAGGGGACGAAATATGTTTGGAACGCAGCGTGTGAAGGAGCATTCCAGGCATTGGTGAAGCATCTCACAACAGCCCCGGTCCTATCTCAACCGGATACGACCAAGCCCTTTGACGTGTATTGTGATGCATCCGGTATCGGGCTCGGCTGCGTGTTGATGCAGGAAGGACGTGTGGTCGCGTATGGCTCACGCCAACTTCGAAACCATGAGCAGCACTATCCGACTCATGATCTTGAGCTCGTTGCTGTGGTTTTAGCGCTGAAAATGTGGAGGCACTATCTCCTGGGAAATTTGGTGCATCTCTACACTGACCACAAGAGCTTAAAGCATATATTCACCCAGAAGGAGCTGAATATGAGGCAAAGGAGGTCGTTAGAACTAATCAAAGACTATGAGATTGAGATTCATTACCGCCCCGGCAAGGCGAATGTGGTTGCCGACGCGCTGAGTCGGAAATCACATGTCCATAATCTTACCATTACACCGATGGTAGATGAAGAGCCGAGTTTATACTTGGTTCTATATGGATCACTCTACAAACTTGCCCTCATCCCTACCATTAGGGAAGATATTATTGCGGCTCAGAAGAGTGACAAGGGCATGGAACATCTCCGGGAACGGATAGAGAGCGGGGATATCAAATATTTCCGGAAGGATGAGGAGGGGACGCTATGGTTCAATGACCGCATAGTCGTACCCCGGAATATGGAGCTGAAAAAAAAAGATCCTTGATGAAGCTCACTTGTCTAAGTTCTCCGTTCATCCGGGCAGTAACAAAATGTACCAAAACTTGAAGAGTAAATTTTGGTGGACACGGATGAAGCGGGAAATCGCCAAATACGTATCCGAATGTGATACGTGTAGATGAGTGAAGGCAGAGCACTTGAGAAAAACAGGGCTGTTGCAACCCCTGGAAATTCTGGCATGGAAGTGGGAAGATGTGAGCATGGATTTCATTGAGGGATTACCCATGACTTCTAACAAGAATGATTCCATTTGGGTAACGTTTACCGGTTAACCAAGTCAGCTCACTTCATTCCGGTGCATACCAACTACCATGCCAGCAAATATGAGGAGTTGTACATTGCAAGCATCTTGTGCTTGCATGGAGTACCCAAGACCATAATCTCAGATCCAGGGGCACTGTTTATACCTTGTTTCTGGGAGCAGTTGCACGCTGCATTGGGTACCAAACTGATTAGAAGCTCCGCTTATCACCCTCAGACAGATGGGCAAACTGAGAGGGTTAATCAAGTATTAGAAGACATGTTGAGAGCATGTGCCATCCACCACGGAAGAAATTAGGATGATCATCTACCGTTGGCGGAATTCTCGTACAACAATGGCTATCAGGCGAGTATCAAGATAGCACAATACGAGGCTCTCTACGGTCGCAAGTGCCGCACCCATTGAACTGGTGCAAGTCCGGTGTAAGGGTCACTTTCGGGGTTGATTTGGTGAACGACGCCGAAGAGCGCGTTCAGGTGATTCAAGCCAACTTGAAGGCCGCCCAATCCTGACAGAAAAGTTACGCTGATAAGAGGCGTAGGCCACTGCACTTCGACGTCGGGGAATACGTATACCTTCGTGTATCTCTGATGAAAGGCGTGCACCGATTCGGCGTAAAGGGGAAGCTCGCTCCCCGATTTATTGGGCCCTATGCTATCACCGAGCAGTGTGGACCAGTGGCGTATAGACTGGAACTACCGGCATCTCTCGCTTGTGTTCACAATGTTTTCCACGTTTCACAACTACGGAAATGTCTAAAGTATACAGCTGCTGTGCCCACCGAAGACATTGGCGAGCTGCAACCAAATTTGACGTATGCTGAATATCCAGTGGCGATTATTGATGAGAAGGTTCGGACCACGTGTAACCGGACGCTGTGGTTCTACAAGTTACTGTGGAGCAACCACACTGCTGAAGAAGCGACGTGGGCGAGCGAGGAGTTCCTTCGCTCAAACTACCCGGACTTCATGGCGTCTCATCACAGGTAAGTTCCTATTACATCGTCATCTCTTCCTTTATAATCTCGGGACGAGATTCTTTTAAGGGGGGAGGGATGTAAAAGCCCATGAATTGACTTGCTAAAATGTTCATCACATCACCACACCAAAGCTCATTTGGTGGATAGCTCATGGACATTTGAGAAGAGCAAGTAAACACAATCAAGAGGGTGATTAGAGGGAAAACCCATAACTCCAACAAGTAGGAGTTCATACATATAAACATGAGAGGCTGAGCCCACCCCTAGACCTTAAATATTCGTGGGAAGGCTCAGGCCAAGATTCATGCAAATCCAAACCTTTTTGGAGGCACTTATGGAGACATGTATAAAAAGGGCTATTTAAATGCAAATTCAAATTTCAGATAGTTTTCCTCACTTCAATTCAAAATTTGACTTCATATTCAAACTCAGCACATTTTTCTGAGTTAGCCCACAAATTTTCATCCTCATTGGAGTTCATCTTGTTGGGAGCTAAATTTGCATTAATTCAAAAACTGAATTTGAATTTCAAATTCAAATGTGAAGCAAATAGCCAAACCAATTTCTAATTGAGGATCTCAAATTCAACTCATGACTTTGTGGCTAAGTCTACCATTTAACTGTGAGTAGCTGGGACATTTGCAGCCAAAAATTGGAAAAGAAGTAGAGGGGAGAGCTGGGACCCACTGGTCAGTGACTGCACACAGAGGAAACCAATTCAAACCGAGCACCGCAGCGCGGGCGACCGACGCCGGCTCGCAGAGGCCACCAGCATGCTCGGTAGCTCCACCTCACGGTGAAAATTTCGGCTCAAAGTCCAGCACACCGAGCTGTTTCACCCTTCTCTCCGTTTCCGAGCAAAAAACGAGCACACCGCGAGCTGTTCTCCGGTTTCCATGCACGAACTCGTCGCCGCTCCCTCTGATCACCGGCGACCAGCCGATCCCGGCTGTTTCACGCACCGCACCATAGAAGAAAAGGTGCGCTTTCTTGTGCTGAAGCTGTAGGAGGAAGCCGTATTCCATTTCATGCGTTGTAGAGAGAGAATTTCTAGTTTCCTTCCTCGGAGTGTGTTAGGGTTAGAATACGGTCGACGGCAAAATTCGTTGCACAGAGGCAAACGCCGGTCGAGCTGCATGTTACACACGCTCTAGAACACCTAGCGCACCTCCTCGATCAAGTAGAAACCAGTTCCATGCACTAGGACCCTAGTTCTGCGAGAATTTGGTGCCGGCGGCCGAAAACAGGGCACCTCGCCGGTGAGGTCCTAGTTGCGGCCGTTTTCACGAGGATCAGTGCTCATATTCGTGATCAGCAAGTCTCAGCGGAGCTCTCCGAGCAAACCGCGTTGAAAAAGGTGTAGAGCACACCGAGTTCGACATCGCCGATGAGCTCCCGGCCGCTGTCACCGTCGCGAGCACTGTTCCGGCCATTGCCGAGCCCCGGTGGGTGCACCAACGTGTTCCTCACACGAAGATGTGCACAGGCGGCGAGTTTTTTCGAAGGTCCGGCAGTAGAACAACCGGCAGCGAGCTCTCCGGCAAGGCACCGCCGCGGTTACCGCGGGTGACGCGAGGTAGACGAAAGGGGGCGGGCCCCGCGTGGCAGTGAGGGGAAAACGGGCCTGGGATCCGCTGTGGCGCCGAGGTCGCATGCGGCTACGCGGAAAATTTAGCGGACCAACGTGTGGCTTCGTTGTAGAGCTGACACGTAGCCCTGGGACCCACCAGCCGGTTTAAACATTTTTTGAATTTCAGAATTTGGTTCAAATTTCAACTAGCTATAACTTTTGATAGGAAGCTCCAAATTTAGTGAACCAAATTTTGTTGGATTCAGCTCTTCGAGTAATATCCAGAAAAACAAGTTTCAGCTAATGAAACTTATTATTCTTCCAGAATTAATTCCCTAAAATTTAAACTGTTGGGAATTTTATCTGGAGAATTCTTTTATGGAAAATTCTGAACTTTGGCTGGGATGTTCATTTGAAAATCCTTGAGTCACAGGAAAAATTTCAGATCCATCCAAGTTCATTTATTCACCCTAATGGTGTGATTAATTGAACTGCCCTGCGAAAATGGAAAAATGTACAGAAACATTTTTCAGATTTTCTTAAATCTTGTTTAGGGCATAACTCCTTCTAGGATTATTCAAATGATATGAAACCAAGTCGATTAGAACCATCTCAAACTCTAGTTTCCAGAAAGTAATGGGTTGAGCCATGAAAAATCTCTGGAAATCCTTAGAAGCTCTAGTAATGACCAAATAGACTTTTATCTGTACAGAGCTCAAATGAACTTTGTTTAGGATGAAACTTGGTCAAGTCTCTGGTTAAGATCCTAACAATCCACCATAAAAATTTCAGAGCCAAAATGGAGGGCTAACTAGAGTTATGGTCTTTACATACTCAAGTTAACACATTGCATTTAACTTGACATATAGTACATTGCTTACGTGTAGTCGCTGAAGGCGAGGAAACCCCAGAAGTGCTGGACTTTCTCCTTCCGGACGAGACTCTAACTTCTGACCAGCAGCAACAAGGCAAGCCCCGGTTTGCACTAAACGAGTTTTAAAAGTTTTGCTTTATATACATATATAGTTTGAGGTATGTATGTGCATTAGGTGTAGAATGGATGAAACCCCAAATGCATAACCAGATCATTCCAACAAGAGTGAGGGTAGTGTCTAAGTCCTCGAGTAGTTTAGGCTCTGATTAATGTGTATAGACTTCGGTACAAGTCGAGTAGTTGGAATCTACTCGCGAGTATAGGCGTTGGGACACACGGGATTGGTTTGAGTGAGGTGAGATCACTTTAGTAGGAAAATGAGACTAGGCAGGGGCTAGGGTGCAGCAAGAGGAAGTCTTGTGGGCGCAGCCCTGTCCATGTCGATTGAGGACCGATCCATGTGTGGGCCCACTTAGCAAGTTTGAATGTACCGAAGGCATATCGGATATATGGGGTCCGATAAACCGATGTAACCTATACCTCCGGGGGTCAAGGCATAACACACCGATTTATAGGTGTAGGTTGAGGGAAGCAAGGTGGAAATCCACTAACGGGCATAGATAGATGCTCCGTGTAGGGAACCTCCTGTCCGTTTGGGTGCGACCGGTTCGATGTTTGGGCTGTTTGGTGAAAGGTTGTCCCGTACGACATCGAGTGAGCGTGCTGTGCAGCTCCACGGGTGGGCATACGCGACGTGCTATTCGGGTATCCCTGCAGGTGTATACCGAGTTGATTCGCCGTCCCTCACAGTTATGAGTACCGCTTGTTCACTGTGTCGTGACGTAGGTTAATATATGAAATGAAGTGATTCAATATTGCTGTTATGATTAACTTGTATTGCTACTTGTGTGCCACCAAATATCGCTTACTAAATTTCAGATTCATGAACTGTTAACTTGTGGATAAAAGATGAATTAAGGATAAACTTGTAGGCATGTCCTTTGCTGAAATGTGCCATCCCATGTTGGTTATGAACTGCATATAGAGTTTCATGTGTAGGTGAGTCAGTTGTCTTGCTGAGCCATCGTGCTCACGGTTGCTGCTATGAGTGTTTTTCAGGTGAGGACTACCCCACGGACTCGGGGTACGAGTCCACCGGCGAGGGCTACCCTCCGTCGGGGACCACGGCTGAGTGGGAGCCGTACACGCTTCGCTGAGCTGAGGAATGGAGCTAGTGTGGGTTGTCCATAGGGCTGGACAACCGACTTTTGCTAGTTAGGTGGGCATGAGTTGTAAAAAAAGCTTCCGCAAGTGTAGACTCTGTACTTAGTTGTAAACTGAAGGTTGTACTACTTTGTACATATTCAGTTGTGTTTTCTATGTAATACAATGTTGGCCTTATGATGTGTGCTGTCGGGTGTCGCATCGTGCGGCACCATCCTCTGGGATCCTGGGAGTACGGATTTCGGTCCGTCACACCATCGACCACCCTCTCTGCTCCCCAGTGCGCCGCCGTTCTGATCCATTTCGTGGGCAACCACCAACAGCAAACAGACGCGCCAGAGGCTGCTCAAACTCATGGTGAAAACCCTACACCATTTCATGCACTGTCGAGGGAGAATTTCCCCGTTTATCTTTTCGGCGTTCAAAGAACCGAGCCGGCCGAAACTCCAAAATTCTTGGTGGTCAGTCCATACTGGCTCGTTTTCCCTTAGCCATACGTCCTAGGCCTTCCAACGAACCTCTAGGATCAACAACCGGCGAAAACCAACGACTATGGTTGCTGTTCTTCGAGTTTTTCCGATCACCACCGTTTTTAGATCTAGGTCGACGGTGAGGTCCTAGCTCTGGCCATTTCCAGGGCAAACCGAGTTCATTTTCATGCTCAGGATGTCACCACGGAGCTGTAGGAGGAAACCATTCCAAAAATAGGGTCCTATGTAGCTCGGGCGACATCACCGGAGTTGGAGTCGCCGCTGTCACCGTTGCGGGATAGTTTTTGGCCATCTCCAACCCTAGCCGACCCCCTCAGAAGGTGCCCCGTGCAAACCTAGGCCCAGGCGGCAAGTTTGATCGAGCTTCAAGCAGTAGAACGGCGGGCGGCGAGCCTCGCCGGAGTGCGCCACCGCGGGGAGCGCGGGTGTCGCGAGGAAGACGAAGGGGGGGCCGAGTCCATCCGTCAGCCTCTGTTTCCCACAGGGATCGGATTGCGGCTGTGATCCGGTGTGGTAGCACAGGTGAAACCCCGTGGGCTGCGGTGTGGCCGCAAGCTCAGTGGGCCGGTTTAAATAGTGGGGCCCACAACCAGAGTTTAAACATTTCCAACAATTTCAGATTGTAGTTCAACTTCAAATGCCCATAACTTTTGCTAGGATGGTCCAAATTGAGTGAACCAAATTTTGTTGGATTAAACTCTCCGAATACTATACAGCAAAACAAGTTTCAGTTCATGAAACTTATTGTTTTTCCATAATTCAGTCCCTAAAATTCAAACTGTTGGGAATTTTATCTGGAGGATTCCGGTATGGAAAATTATGAAATTTGGCTAGTATGTTCATTTGAAAATACTGGAGTCACAGGAAAAATTTCAGATCCATCCAAGTTCATTTACTCCTCCTAATGGTGTGATTAAGTGAACTGCCCTGAGAAAAAAGAAAAATGTATAGAAACATTTTTCAGAATTTTCTCAAATCTTGATTAGGGCATAACTTTCTCTAGGATTCTTCGAATTACATGAAACCAACTCCATTAGAACCATTTCAAACTCTAGTTTCCAGAAAGTAATTGTTTGATCCATGAAAATCCCTGGAAATCCTTAGAAGCTCTAGTAATGACCATTTATACTTTTATTTGTACAGTGCTCAAATGAGCTTTGTTCCAAGTGAAATTTGGTCAAGTCTCTGTTTAGGTTCTCACAAAGCCACAGTAAAAATTTCAAAGCCAAATGGGATGTATACCTAGAGTTATGGTCTTTATATACTAAATTCAACACATTTGCATTTAAATTGACATATCGTTAAATTGCTTACGTGTAGTCGCTGAACGCGAGAAGACCCCGGAGATACATGATTTCATACCTCCGGAGGATACATTAACCCCTGACCAGCAGCAATGAGGCAAGCCCATGTTTGCATTTAACAAGTTTTATTAAGTTTTGCTTTATATTCACTTAGCTTGAGGTATGAGTGTGCATTAGGTGTATAATGGATGAAACCCCAAATGCATAACCAGATTATTCCAGCAAGAGTGAGGGTAGTGTCTAAGTCATCGAGTAGTTCATGCTGTGCTTAATGTTTATAGACTTCAGTACAAGTCGAGTAGTTGGAATCTACTCGCGAGTATAGGGTTCGGGACACACGGGATTGGTTCGAGATAGGAGACAACTTTAGCAAGAAAAATGAGACTAGGCAGGGAGTAGGACGCAGCAAGAGGAAGTCTTGTGTGCATAGCCCTATCCGTGTCGATTGAGGACTGATCCGTGTGCGGCCAATGCTGATCAAGTTTGAATGTACCGAAGGCATATTGGATATATGGGGTCCGATAAACTGATGTAACCTATACCTCCGGGCGTCGAGGCATAACGCACCAATTTATAGGTGTAGGTTGAGGGCAGAAAGGTGGAAATCTGCTAATGGACATAGAGAGATTCTCCGTGTAGGGAACCTCCTGTCCGTTTGGGTGCGACCGGTTCGACATTTGGGCTGTTGGGTGGGCGTGCTGTGCAGCTGCATGGGTGGGCGTATGTGACGTGCTATTCAGGTATCCCTGCAGGTGTATATCGAGTTGATTCACCGTCCCTCACGGTAATGAGTACCACTTTGTCACTGAGTCGTGACGCAGGTAAATTATGGAATGTTGTGATTCAATATTGCTCATATGTATAAATTGTATTGCTACATGTGTGCCACCAAATATTGCTCACTACATTTCAGATTCATGAACCGTTAACTTGTGGCTAAAAGATGAATTAAGGATGAACTTGTAGGCATGTCTTTTGCTGCAATTTGCCATCCTATCTTTGTTATGACCTGCGTGTAGAGTTTCCTGTGTAGGTGAGTCGGTTAAGACTTGCTGAGCCATCGTGCTCACGGTTGCTGCTATAAGTGTTTGCAGGTGAGGAGTACCCCACGAACACGGAGTACGAGTCCACCGGCGAGGGCTACCCTCCATCAGGGACTACGGCTGAGTGGGAGCCGTACACGCCGCGCTGAGGCTGAGTGCAGCTAGTGTGGGTTGTCCGTAGGGCCGGACAACCAACTTTTGCTAGTTAGGTGTTGGCGTGAGTTGTACAAATACCTTCCGCTGTAGAAGACTCTGTATAAGAGTTGTAACTGAAGAGTGTACTACTTTTGTATAAGCTCAGCATGTTTTCAATGTAATGCTATGTTTTCCTCATTGTGTGTGCTGTCGGGTGTCACATTGTGCGGCACCACCCTTTGTGATCCTGGGATGTATGGATTTCGGTCCGTCACTCCTGTGGGACACCATTGGGGTTCTGGCTTTGTTCCCAGAGCCACTGTCTTGATCATGTCTTGTTTCGTCCCCTCTGGCTTTACATCCCATCTGTTGAGTCGTTTTGGAGCTGCCTTGGGTTGACTGTTTGATATCTTGGGGTTTCGGCTTTGTTCCCGGAGCCACTGTCTTGATCTTGTCTTGTTTTACCCCCTCTGGCCTCATATCCCCTCTGTTGAGCCGTTTTGGAGCTGTCTTGGGCTGGCTGATTGATGTTTTGAGTTGTTGTGGTCGTGCACGTTCAACCGCATTTGTATCTTGTGTTTGGGTGCTGGTGTGATGCCTCGACCGACGATGATTCTTCCCTCTGGAGACACCAGCCTAGAAAGTTTGCTAGGAGGTCTTAGATCAACTCAGGTTCTCTTGGCTTTGCTTGGACCAGTACCCAGCTTCATGTTGGAGCTGCTAACCTCAGGCCGTTTACCCAAACTTTGCTTTGTGAACTGGCATTCACTCCCCGTGTTGCTAGGGGCCAATTCATATTGGATCACACAAGGTACCAATCCAATCATCAGCACTTGGTGTCCCGAGCTCGTGTTTTCCTCGGTCTTGGTCATCCCGGCACGCATATGAGGTTGGGTGGAAGAATCAGCACTTTTCTGTGGTTTTAGCTTCAGTTTCCACGTTGTGGCGCTGCTTCCTCGCTTACCCGGGTGTTTCTCCTGCACCTGAGGTTCTCGAGCCTCTCGGGAGAGTGTTTTACCTTGGAAAATCACCGATTTCCTAAGGTACCGTTGATCTCAGGGCCGTGCCCCCAGAGCCCCTTAGGAAGGCCGTTTATCCTGGAAAATCATTGGTTTCTCAAGGTTCCTGTGACTCCCAAACCCGGTTCTCCCAAGAGTGCTTCCAAGGCTTCTGTTGGTGAAGGTCTTTGACCCGTCACACCTGCAATCTTTCAGCCTGTGGAAGACACTTTTTGCTTGCTTCTTCCTAATGTATTTGGTGACCAAATACTCCAAAGTTGGCTTGAATTGGGTTGTTTTTCTTGACTCGTTAAGCTTCCATATGCCGACTTCGGGGTTCTGAGGCTTGATCATAGTCTTTCATAGGTCATTGGACACGATCACGTTCTTACCTTTGGTTGTGGATGCCTTATCGGTCCTCACAAGGATCTTCTTCCACTCGAAGTTCACCATGTTGACGGGGAAAGGATTTGTGTCAAGCTTCATTCGGTGGCTATCACCGAGTGTCAACCGGCCATCATTTAGAGCCGATTGTACTTGCTGACAAAAGAAGCTGCACTCGTTAGTTGAATGAGAATAAGAGTCATGCCACTTACAATAACATTTATTGGCCAGCTGCTCGGTGGTGGGATAACATGGAAGTTCTTGATCTTGATGACCCGGTTTTGCAAGAGCACGTTGAAGAGCTTGTCACACTTTGTTACATTGAAGGTGAACTTCATCTCCTCCTTCCCGGGGCTAGATTTCAAGAAAGTGCAAGCCAATGGCTTATTATTGTGGTTTTCAACCCATTCGGCCACACAAACCTCCATCTCCTTGTCATTGGCCGAGTCTTCCCCGAGCTGGTTGACATGTTGTTGCTTCTCTCTGTCCCAGTGGTTGATTTCCTTGAACCGGCCGTGTGCCTTAGCTTCTCTTGCTCGGTTCTCATGTGCCACAGCTTGTTGTAGGACCTGGTTGACGTCTCCAAACTTGATGCCATCCATCTTCTCCCTAAGATATGCTAGAAGTCCTGCAAACGCTAGATCAGCCAAATCCTTTTCATCTATGGTTAGGCTAAAGCATTTGTTTCTAGTTTCCCTAAACCGTTTGATGTATTCTTCATTGTGTTTTTGCCTCACTGCGGTCAGATGGAACAACCTTAGCTCGGTCTCCCCAGTGAAGAAGTATTCATGGAACTTTTGTTCTAAACATGGCCAAGTTAAGATAGAGTTAGGAGCTAGTAAAGCGAACCAACTAAAAGCCGTGTCGGTTAGGAACAAGGGGAACAATCTGATCCGGTGTACATTTGTGATTCCTATATCATTGCACTAGATCAGGAATTGGCCTACATGTTCTTGAGTAGTTTTTGAATCCTCCCCACTAAACTTAGAGAAATCTAGCACCCTAAAGCCTCTAGGATACGGGACATTGTCATAGTGGTTGGGGTAACGCTTTCAGTAGTTTCTAATGGATGTCCTGGTTGCTACCCCGAGCTCTCTAAGTGTTCTAGCCACTTGATCTCTATGTTCATCGTGTGGTGCATTGTTATATGGCACGGGAGGTTCAATTAGGTTGCAAGGTGCAACTTGTGGAAGTGGTGGAGGGAAGTACACGTTGGGTACCGGCCCGAGCGGTACACCACTCCCTGTTGGTAGAACGGCAGGTCCATATGCCACCGTTTGGTAGTATGGCTGCTGCACGTTCACGATGGGCTGCCTAGCTTGCACGTATGTTGGTGGCATGCAAGGTGACAAAGTGCTGGCTACGTTCCCGGCTGAATTTCTCGTGTTAGCATTTGTGCATTTGCCCACCACCTCGTCTTGCACTTGTTGCACAGTAGATCAGATTTTCCGATGGAGGTTTCGATCTATTTTGTATTCTACATTGGCTTTGAAAGTATCAAAGGAATTCTTAAGCCTGTCCGCTATCGATGATGCCATCTGCTCTAGATCAGTGTTGTACTTCATAGCAACCAATACATCTACAAGTTAAAAGAGTTCTTCAAGGGATACCGGTGCGTTTACCTTGCGTGCTGTCGCCTAGCGTATGTCGGCCTTCTAGATGATGTCTCCTCGCGTCTTCTATAAACAATCAAGCTTAGTTTGCAGTCGTGCCATCTTCTCCACCTGGATCTCTCGCTCCAGATCCTCTTGGATGTGTTCACGGTCCTCCAGCGAGAGATCTTCGAGCTGCACGTCGATGGCATTGCTCACGTCGATGGATTTGTCGTCGGCCTTCCTCCTAGATGCATCTGCTATGCTCTTCCCGGCTCTGATCGGTACAAGATCATGTCTGTTGTTGAGTAGATGTGTTTAATCGATGCAGCTGACGTCTCTCCCCAGCGGAGTCGCCAATTCTATTCACGGAACAGATGAACGGAGTCGCCTTTGCTGTGATAAATCTCAGCGTTAGTAACCGAAACATAGATAGATGCAAATCTCTTGATGCAGGAATGTTGTAAGTCTCACTTACGTGGAGAGAGACGAATGCTTTACTCGACAAAGCAACAAAGAACTATGAAACTAAGCTAAGAACTATGAAAAGTAAAGATGAAAGTAACTGAACAAAGTTTTGATTGTGTTGACACTTTTTTTCTCCTTGACAGAATGCTGCCATTATATAGACTTGATACAACCGGATGAGTCCACCTTCCTAAGTTTAAACTAAGACTCAGACTTATCTCTAAGACTCTATCTTATCTCTAATGCACAGACAAATATCGTGCACATCCTTCTAGAACGATTACATGAAGCTAACTTAATATTTACAATGTTTTTAGTCTTCCCGAGAATGACTAAGTCTTGCCCGACCTTTGCATCTCATGGTTTAGCTAATTTAACTTGCGGTCGTGAGGTAACTTGGTCTTATCGGGTTGTAACTCCCACCCGGGCGCTTGTATCTTGAGTTTCCAATGTAAAATGGCTTCCCGCAAGTAATTTTCCAGTCTCACGTAGATTCTCTTGCCGAGATCATCTGCACCTTGAACCTCCAAGATAAAAATCCCCTTTCACCTTATTTTCTGGCTCCTCCCACCTGCAAAATCACAACCATTTTTCATCCCCAACAGATAGAAGTGGTTCATAGTGAGATGGACTTAATTCCTTCTAATGGTACTTAGGTGTTAACTGAACAGTCATACGGTTGTAAACCTAGAGTATGAGTGTTTAAAAAGAAGATTAGGTTTGATGGTACTATTGAGAAGTACAAGCCACGGCTAGTGGTCAAGCAATGTACTCAAAAAGAAGGTGAGGACTATTTTGACACATATGCACCCGTCGCTAAAATGATGACTATTCATTTACTTTCCTAGACTGGCCCTTATGGTCTAATCGTCATCAAATAGACGAAGTTGGAGGGGGGAATCTATATGGAACAACCTGATGGGTTTGTAGTAAAGAATGAAGAAGTAAAGGTGTGTAGATTGTTAAAGTCTTTATATGGCCTGAAACAAGCACCTAACTAATAGAATTAGAAGTTTGACAAAGCAGTAACTTCTATGAGCTTTGTCATTAATGAGGTTGATAGATGCGTGTATTATCATCATGGTTTGTACTATAGTGTTATATTATGCTTATATGTGCATGACTGCTTATTTTTTATGTGACCATTAATATAATCATTGAGGTTGAATCTTCACTATCAAAATGTTTTGATATTAAACATTTGGAAGAAGGTAATGTTATTGTAAATGTGAAACCTAGGTGTTCTTAATACATTGGCAAAGAGTTGTAGAAGTGAGGTTTTCATGTAACTTTTGATCATATATGAGTTTTTGACATGTGACTTAATGACGGGTCTACATGGGCAGCCATGGGATGTGTCGATGTTCTTGGACGTGGTGTTTGACTGGTACTCCTTGGATGAGTTTTGTGGTGTGTTATTGTGGTTTGAATGTGGTGAACATGCATGTGTGCAACATGCACAAGTGCATCAGGTGTTTTTTGTGTACAACATGCTCATTTGAGGTTCTTGGTGAGGTATTGTGTGATTGTGTGCAGCATTCTCACATGAGGTGCTCATGTGAGGTGTTGTGTGGACTAACGAGATTCAACTCGTGGACTTGGGCTTGCATGAAGTGGTTGGGTTTGTTCATATGCAAGTATTGCTCTACAAATTTGGCCCAAAGTGCTAGAGCCAACTAAAATTACTAATAAATCTCAAAGGCCCATGTATGGTAAGAGTGTGTGCCAAATTTTAGTACCACATGCAGAGTAGTGGAGGAAGACTTGCTTATAAGAAAAGTTGTTCTACACTCCCTAAGTGAGTGAGAAGAGGAGTACTACACGCATGCTCCTCCTGCTCCCCCTTGGTAACTGTAACACCCCAAAACCTGTGAAGAGGGGAATTTAAAAATTTTTGGACGTATTGCATGTGGTGCAGAAATTCAAATTCAAATTGGAATTCAAATTTAACTCAAAACAGAAAAGAAAAAGAAAAAGAAAAAAAGAAACCCCGGCCAGTGGGCCGAAACCCACCAGCCGGCCCACCCACCCCCGCGCCAGCCCGCAGCCGCGTGCCCCCTCTCCCTCTCACTGGCATGCGGGGCCCGCCTGTCATCCAAGACCTCCCGCTCGCGCCAACCGCCGGACTCTTCCGCGCGCGCGCGATCGTAACCAACCCAGAAATCCGCGTCCCTCAGCCCGACTCCCGGTCCCAGACGACTCAAACTCGATCTAAACAAACCCGCCGCCCTCCCTCGTCTATAACAACGCCGGCATCGCCCCGTTTTTCCCCCACGATCAGCTGTTTTTCCTCCCGGTGAGAACCAGAGTTTCTCCGGCCGTTTTCTCTCGATTTTTGCTCGGGTTCTCTGATCTAACGCGTCGATCGTGTTCCACCGCCTCCGGGGAATCACGCAGGTGCAGAAAACTCGGTGGTTTGCGCTCCAGACACAGCGCCGACAAGCATCACCGTGTTTCCACCTCGGACCTCGCCGCCGACCGCCTTCCAGGGCCTCCGAGCTCAAGAAAAACCCCGAGGTGAGATCCCCGACCTCCCCTCTACCGATCTATGCCATGAAATCCCAGTTTTAGGAAGAATAGACGAAGATCCGAAGTTTTCCGGCGAGATCGCCGCCGTGCGCCGCCGGGCAGCGCCGCCCGCGCTCAGTCAGAGCGACGTGGCCGCTTATGAGCCGTCTATTTTAAATCGCACGGTGGAGTTAAAACCCGCGCGTACCGGTTCGGCGATCTAATCTGAGCCGTCTGTTTTGAATCGGACGGTCCACATCAGCCCCGCATTATAAAGGTCGGGATTCTTACGCGCTACCCCCTGGGGATCTCGGAAAATACGAGCTAGCCTTGGAAATTTCTAATCTAGCCCCTGGAACTTTAGAAATTCGTGTAAATTCAATTAAAAATCAGTTTTAGCCCCTGGACTTAATAAAAATTAGGGAAACCCCTCTGTTATGTGTAGTTAGACCCCTGGAAATTTATGAAATAATATAATAGACCCTGTGGTGGGGAGAGTTTACCTTTTTAACCCTATATGATATTAAATTTAGGAATTTGATTATGTGATTATGATTTAAAATTTAAAAGGTGAGACAAACACATTGTAAATTCAAATTTAAACTCTTCTAGCACTTGGGAAACTTTAGAATGAGTTAAAAGTAGATTTTAAGCTAAAATGAATCTGTGTAGTTGATTGTTTATATTTATTAGTATAGAAACATATTTTAGGCTAGGAAATAATTCTGAAAATTGTAAAAATGAATTTAAATTAGTTCACATCAGAGGAGAAGTTCAAAAATATATTATTTAATATTTTAGATCAGAACCTATTCTGTTTAGATGAGGTGTCTTACTATTTTCATAATAAAATTCACATTTAGGCATAGAAAATAAATCTGAAAATATAGGAAAATAGGAATGCATGACTAGAAAATGATAAATTAAGTCTCCAAGTCCAAAGACTTCAGTTTAGGATTGGTAGAAGATCTGAAAACTCATTTGAAGTAGGAAGTTACCTTCCATGCAAACTTGGTAGCAAAAGAGTGTATTAAAGAAGTTGTTTTAATTGGAAATTCATATATAGTGTGCAAACAAAAAAAATCTGAATACAAAAGTTAGAAATCATATACATATGTTTAAAAGTGCATATAGACCAAAAATCAACACATGTAGAGTAACCACAACACCTGGAAATGTGAATGACTATCATATGTATGTATGTGTGAAGTGAAAGTGTGAACTATGTCTTATGGATTGTTGTTGTCTTTTGCTATGTGTGTTGACATGAATAGAACCTGCCCCAGAGCAAGTTCTTCCCTTCCAAGATCAGGACTATCCATTCCCAGAGCAGCAGGAAGAAGGCAAGTGTCCTTAACCACGTTGATCCTATGCTAGGATGTGTAGATAGAATTATTTGCATTGTCAATTGAAATATGAAACCCATGCTAGGAAGTTTCCCTAGAATTGCATTACCTTGTTTCCTTGTAGCTTGGGTTGGGATTTATTTTATCATGTCATTTATTCATATGCTTATGCTTAGCCATGCTTAGAATGGGATAATTGGGATATGAGATCATCAACTTGTTTACCTTACTCTTGAATGAGATATTATGAGTTATGTAGAGGTAGGGATCGAGGCAAGTTGGATGATTTGGTTGGTGCTGCGTGCACGAGACTCGGGTTTGTGTTTAGTACTTGCCTGGACCCTAAGGACCGGTTCATGGAGCATGTAACCTGGCTTTACCATGCCAACCACATGCTGAGATGGGGAAGCTTGGCCAATTAATTAGGTGTATCCCCGGCGTAGTATGGGTGTGTTGGATGGTGCGGGGAGTAGGTGTCAGCTGGACTACCATATGAACCGCAAGGCTCAAGAGGGGGCCACTGCAGCGGGGTTGGAGCCTCTTGTATGTTGTTAGGGGTGAAACCTCAGTGGGCCCACACTCGTAGGGAATCTCTTTGTAAAGGCTTCGTAGTGATCTCCTGGCTACACACCTGGGAAGTGTGAATGTGGTTCGTAGCCACTGGCATAATGGAGGTTCTTTTAGTCCACCCGGCAACGGGGGATGAAATCACTACATGTGGGTACAGTGGTGCAAACTCTACAGAGTCAAAATTGTCATGACAGTCGTGCTCACGGTCAAGAGCGGCTTGGACTTATTCATGATTAGATGGATGATGGCTTTGGAAGTTGTGGATGTTAAGCAGGGAGCTTAACATTGGAAATGATGTTATGGTTATTTGATTATGATGATGGGATGGGAGATTGGGACCATTTCACCTGTGTAGTAATGTAGGTGCTTAATAAGCTAAGGTGGTAGGTATTAATTGCGTAGTGCTTTAACCATGAGTTCAACCTCTCCTTGCTCTAGCTATGCATGACATAACTTTCCCACACTTGCTGAGTACCAATGGTACTCAACCTTGCATATTTGTTGGTTTAAATTGATGCTCAGGTCAAGGGGATGATGTGGTGTGTAACGATCAAGACTTCGGACCCGAAGAAGGTTTCTAGGTTCATGGAGTCCCCCGGGCAACGCCTGTGACGGAGCCCACAAGAATAATATTCCGCTGCTATTTTATTTACATGTTATGAACTTATTATCGTCCATCGAGACATATGCTATGCAAGATTTATTTATATTCGACATCTGGCTTGTAATAAATGATGCTTCACTATTTGTCATCACATGTATGAGAAAATGATCCTGGCATACATGTGATATTCACTCGGTTGTTCTTCGGAGAAACCGGGTGTGACAGAAGTGGTATCAGAGCCAAGGTTGCCCATAGGAACGTGGACCTAGGTAGAAATGGACGTATTTAAGGACCCTATTTTTTAAAAAACTATTTTTACAAAGGCGTGGGTTGAAAAGTGTTATTTAATGGGGTCACCATATTCATCTTACCCAACTTTTATTCAAAATAGGATTTTTGTTTAAAATCTTATCTAACTTAAGTTTAAATGATTTATGTTTTAGATGGTTCGCATGATCCGTACCGCCCGCAAGTCCACCGGAGGGAGAGTTCCCGTAGTTGCCCTTGCCCTGAGAGAGGAGAACCATCCGGTGACGTATCTCTCCTACGGATTGGTAGTAGGAGGCTTATTGCGCCGTCTTCGACGTATGCTCCAAGCCGCCGGCAATACGGGCAAGCTAATCATACACTATAGCTCCACCGGGACCATCCGTGAGAAGCGGGAAGAATGGAGTTCAGAAATGAGGATTATCCATGAAAATCAGCTGCTTAAGACCCACCACTCTCTAGCTTGTCGAGCGACACAGGTCGATGCGGAGAAGGATGTCACCTAGGAGGCAATCACCTGCCAGAGTCACATCTACCGTCGCCACCTGGACAGGACTGAGTACATGTATGTCCTCCAGCGTGAGAGTGGTACAACGGAGTACAAGTACCTGCCAGTGCAGCAAGGGACTTCCCATGAGCACATGGACTTGTTCTTGGAGGATGCTGCTATGCTCAGCACTCGACTGCAGGAGTGTCAGCAGGAGCTTCAGGATGTTCGTGACACCCTGAAGGAGACTGAGGCGTTGCTTCGAGCCAGCTTGAGGGCGAGAGAAAGAGGGGATGGGAATGAACTGTGTGTCACCATGAGTGACACGTGGACTCATGACTCCCCTGATCGCTGGGCGAGCAGGCGTCGCCGCACTTCTCCACCAGTAGCTTCCCCACCCAAAGCGGAGTCAGAGGGCAGCCGCAATAATGAGGAAGATCCCGAGGAGCCAGCTCAGTGATACGAGTAGTGTAGAGTCCTTTCCCTTAGTTTAGCAGATGTCGAGTAGTCAAGTCGTTACCTTAGTTAAGGGTGTGATTATGCTTGGTGTGCGACGTGAGTTGTGAAAGCCAGGGGCAATTGTCCACAACCTCGTCTTCAGGATTGTTTTGCTTTGATGTGTGAACCCCTATGAATAAAGAGTGCATTTATTTCGCGTGAGACATGAAACCCTCAGAAAATATAAATCTAATAAGGTCCCAAAAATTTTAAGTTTAAAGCAAGCAAATTGGGAAGTTAATACGTAATGCTTTAAATTGACATTTGGTTGATCATGATAGATGGCCGGAAGAGGAAACGGTCGTGCTGCCAACCCCGCCAACAACAACGATGAGGCTGGCAACCCTCATATTTCTGGAGGACAAGACAGGGGTGGTCACCATGAAGGAGTTGATCCCATCCACCAAATGCTTGAAAATCAGAATCAGCTCATCCAGAGCCTGACTCAAGTGGTGGTCAACTTGCACCAAGCTCCACCTCCACAAGCTGCACCACGCCAACCAAGGTTGAGTGAGTTTCTAGGGACTCAACCTCCAAAGTTTGCAAGTGCTGCTGAACTTCTGGAGGCAGATGATTGACTAAAGACCATTGAGAGCAAGATGAGGATCATACAATGCCAGGGGTATGAGAGGGTGCTGGTTGCCTCTCACCAATTGCATGGACCTGTTGCTGATTGGTGGACCGCTTACATGGTCGCCCATCATGACCCTGAAAACATCACTTGGGAAGAGTTCAAGCGTAGCTTCCGCAACCACTACATACCAAGGGGTGAACTTAAAAACAAGAGAAAGGAGTTCTTTAGGCTGCAGCAAGGAAACATGACGGTGAGGGAATACCTCACTAAATTCACCCAACTATCCCGTTATGCCCCACGAGACATAGAGACTGATGAGCAGAAACAGGATTGCTTCGTAGAAGGACTTACAGCAGAAATGCAGTGTGCAATGTCCTCCAACGAGTATGAAAGTTTCCAAAAGATGGTGGACAGAGCATTTGTTGTGGAAAGGAAGCTGAAGGCCTTGGAAAATGAAAACAAGAGGAAGGCGGGATGGTCACACCAAGCCTCGGGTAGCAACACCCGCCCACGTCTGATGCAGCAACCCGCAGGGCAGACGAGCCGTGCTGCGGTACCCTACTCTGCACCGAGAGGGTACAACCCGAACTTCAGGCCTCCGTCAGCACCAGCACAGCCACAACGTCAGTTTGTACAACAGTCTCGCCCCACATATCAACCTCGACCAGCAGGACAAGGACCACCGAACCAACCCCAAGACAACAAAGGCCAGGCACCTAAAGTTGGGGTGCAATGCTTCAACTGTGGTGAAGTGGGGCACTACGCCCATAAGTGCCCAAAGAAGAAGCCCATGCAGCCACAACAACAGAATGTGATGCGAGGACGGGTGAATCACGTGACCATGGAGGAAGCGCAAGAGGCACCTGACATGGTAGTTGGTAAGTTTCCTGCCAATTTACACATTGCAACCTTGTTGTTCGATTCTGGTGCTACCCACTCATTCATTGCCCAAGGGTTTGTTAAGAAGCATGATTTAGCAACAACACAAATGAACCATATGCTAGCCGTAAACTCTCCAGGGGGAGAAATAAGGACAAGACAAGTGTGTCTCAAGGTGAATCTAGACATTAATGGGGTAGTATTTACTGCCAACCTCATAGTGATAGATTCACAAGGGATAGATATTATTTTGGGCATGGATTGGTTGACCAAACATAAAGGAATCATCCATTGTTCGACCAGAATGGTGGAACTAACTCACCCTAATGGCACAAGAGTAAAGTTCATAACAATACAAGAGCCTAGGAGGGACATTAAATTAAATCAAGTTGAGGTGAAAGTGGAGGAGATCAGGATTATCAAGGAATATCCAGACATTTTTCCGGAGGAGTTGCCAGGTATGCCTCCCGATCGTGAAGTGGAATTCGCGATTGAGCTAGTGCCTGGAACAGCTCCGATATACAAGAGACCTTATCGGATGGACTCCAAGCAGCTGGGAGAACTCAAGGATCATTTAAGAGAATTGACAGGGAAGGGGTACATTCGTCCTAGTTCCTCACCATGGGGAGCTCCAGTGATATTTGTGCCCAAGAAGGATGGGACCCAAAGGCTATGCGTGGACAACCGTGTGTTGAATGAGGTAACCATCAAGAACAAGTACCTATTACCCCGCATTGAAGACTTATTTGATCAGTTGAGGGGAGCTTGTGTGTTCTCGAAAATTGATCTCAGGTCGGGATACCACCAACTTAAGATAAGGCAAACTGATATTCCCAAGACAGCTTTCGTATCTCGGTACGGACTGTATGAATACACCGTCATGCCTTTCAGGCTAACTAATGCCCCGGCATACTTCATGTATCTCATGAACAAGGTATTTATGGAATATCTGGACGAATTTGTGGTGGTTTTCATAGATGACATTGTCCTCTTCTCCAAAGGTGAAGAAGAACATGAGAAACATCTAAGGTTGGTGTTGCAGAAGCTGAGAGAACACCAACTATATGCCAAGTTGAGCAAGTGTGAGTTTTGGCTGAAGAGAGTTCCCTTCTTAGGACATATAATCTCGGAGGGAGGAATCTCCGTAGATCCCGCCAAAATCGAGGATGTACAGAAGTGGAAGACCCCTGAGAATGTCGGGGAAGTTCGAAGCTTCTTAGGATTGGCTGGATACTATCGACGGTTTATCGAGGGTTTCTCCAAGATTTCGAGACCCCTCACCAAACTGTTGGAGAAGGGAATCACATTCACATGGACGCCGCAGTGCGAGATGAGTTTCCAGGAACTGAAGAAGAGATTGACAACAGTTCCAGTGCTAGTTATGCCAAATATGTAGAAAAACTTTTTGGTGTATTGCGATGCCTCCGGAAACGGGTTGGGATGTGTTCTCATGCAAGAGGGGCATGTCGTGGCTTACGCGTCCCGGCAGCTACGGAAACACGAGAAGAACTATCCTAAACATGACCTAGAGCTAGCTGCAGTAGTACACGCGTTGAAGATTTGGCGGCATTACTTGATGGGGAAGAGGACAGAGATATATACGGATCATAAGAGCTTAAAGTACATTTTCACACAGCCAGATCTCAACCTCAAACAAAGGAGATGGTTAGAGCTAATCAACGACTTTGATGTGGGCATCAACTATCATCCTGGGAAAGCGAACGTCGTGGCAGATGCTTTAAGCCGAAAGGTTCAAGTCAATAGGTTGAGCTTGAAGGACATGCCTACAGAATTGAAGGAAGAGGTTATAAAACTCAACCTATGTCTGGTGAATAGTGGTGAAGCCATCGCCATGGAAGTGAACTCCACCTTAGAGCGAGACATACGCGATGGTCAAAAGAATGATGAGAAGATACAAGAAATCCGACAACTCATCAAGGAAAATAAAGCCCCTAGTTTCAGAGAGGATGAACAAGGTACGGTGTGGCACAGGAAAAGAATCTGTGTGCCTGAAGTAAAGGAGATCCGTGAATTGATTTTGAAGGAGGCTCATGATTCATACTATTCCATTCATCCTGGGAGTACGAAGATGTACCATGACCTCAAGAGCAGGTATTGGTGGTATGGCATGAAGCGAGATGTCGCAGAACATGTTGCCCTATGTGACACATGTCAGTTGGTGAAAGCAGAACATCAACGACCCGCAGGATTATTGCAACCACTTAAAGTGCCTGAATGGAAATGGGAAGAAATCGGTATGGATTTCATAGTGGGATTACCCAGGACTCAATCAGGATATGATTCGATATGGGTCATCATCGACAGGCTAACCAAGGTAGCTCATTTCATCCCCGTGAAAGAAAGCTACAGCGGATCCAAATTGGCGGAATTGTACATGTCAAGGATCGTGTGTTTCCATGGAGTGCCAAAGAAGATAGTGTCAGATCGAGGGACACAGTTCACCTCAAGGTTCTGGCAGAAGTTACACGAAACCATGGGAACTCATCTGAACTTTAGTTCTGCCTATCATCCCTAGACGGACGGACAGACGGAAAGAACCAATCAGATCCTTGAGGATATGCTGAGAGCGTGTGCACTCAAGAACAATAGGAGTTGGGATAAGAACCTACTGTATGTGTAGTTCTCCTATAACAACAGCTATCAGGCTAGTATGAAGATGTCACCGTTTGAAGCTTTGTATGGGAGAAAGTGCAGAACACCACTATTCTGGAACATGTCGGGGAAAGTAAAGTGTTTGGACCCGAGGTACTACAAGATGCCGAGGCGAAAGTGAGGGAAATCCGCAACAACTTGAGGATAGCACAAACACGACAAAAGAGCTATGCCGATGTACGGAGAAGAGAGCTAGTTTTCAACGTGGGGGACTATGTCTACCTCAAGGTGCCCCCTATTCGAGGACTTCATCGGTTCAAGGTGAAAGGGAAGTTATCACCTCGATACATCAGACCCTTTCAAGTTTTGGAGAGGAAAGGCGAAGTGGCATATCAACTAGAATTACCGGCTCGCCTATCGGATGTGCACGATGTATTCCATATGTCACAGCTCAGGAAATGTCTGAGGACACCTGAAGAGATGTTACCCATGAATGAGGTTGACATAGCTGAGGATCTGTCGTATGCCGAGCAACTGTTCAAGATTTTGGAGACAATGGAACGCCTCACAAGAAATAAAAGAATCCGGATGTGCAAGGTGCAGTGGAAGCATCACTCGGAAGAGGAAGCCACATGGGAGCGGGAAGACAAGCTTAAGGCACAGTTTCCGGAATTGTTTTCTTAGAACCACCAATCTCGAGGACGAGATTTCTTTTAAGGGGGGTAGAGCTGTAACACCCCAAAACCTATGAAGAGGGGAATTTAAAAAATTTTGGACGTATTGCATGTGGTGCAGAAATTCAAATTCAAATTGGAATTCAAATTTAACTCAAAACAGAAAAAGAAAAAGAAAAAAAACAAAACCTCGGCCAGTGGGCCGAAACCCACCAGCCGGCCCACCCACCCCCGCCCAGCCCGCAGCCGCGCGCCCCCTCTCCCTCTCACTGGCACGCGGGACCCGCCTGTCATCCCCGACCTCCCGCTCACGCCAACCGCCGGACTCTTTCGCACGCGCGTACCGGTTCGACGATCTAATCTTAGCCGTCTGTTTTAAATCGGACGGTCCACATCAGCCCACATTATAAAGGCCGGGATTCTTACGCGCTACCCCTTGGGGATCTCGGAAAATGTCACACCCGTTTTTTCCGAAGAATAACCAAGTGAATATCACATGTATGCCATGATCATTTTCTCATACATGTGATGACAAATAGTGAAGCATCATTTATTACAAGCCAGGTGTCGAATATAAATAAGTCTTACATAGCAAATGTCTCGTTGGACAATAAAAAGTTCATCACAAGTAAATAAACTAGCAGCGGAATATTATTCTTGAGGGCTCCATCACAGGCGTTGCCCGGGGGTCTCCATGAACCTAGAAACCTTCTTCGGGTCCAAAGTCTTGGTCATTATACACCATCTCATTATCTTGACCTGAGCAACAATATAAACCAACAAAATATGCAAGGTTGAGTACCGATGGTACTCAGCAAGTGTGGGAAAGTTATGTCATGCATGGCTAGAACAAGGGGAGGTTGAACTCATGGTTAAAGCACTACGCAATCAATACCTATCACCTTAGCTTATTAAGCACCTATATTACTACACAGGTGAAATGGTCCCAATCTCCCATCCCATCATCATAATCAAATAACCATATCATCATTTCCAATGTTAAGCTCCCCGCTTAACATCCACAACTTCCAGAACCATCAATCCTCTAATCATGAATAATTCCAAGCCGCTCTTGACCGTGAGCACGGCTGTCATGACAGTTTTGACTCTGCAGAGTTTGTACCACTGTACCCACATGTAGTGATTTCATCCCCCGTTGCCGGGTGGACTAAAAGAACCTCCATTATGTCGGTGGTTACAAACCACATTCACACTTCCCAGGTGTGTAGCCAGGAGATCACTACGAAGCCTTTACAAAGGGATTCCCGATGAGCGTGGGCCCACTGAGGTTTCACCCCTAACAGTATACAAGAGGCTCCAACCCCGCTGCAGTGGCCCCCTCTTGAGCCTTGCGGTTCATATGGTAGTCCAGCTGAAACCTATTCCCCGCACCATCCAACACACCCATACTAAGTCGGGGATACACCTAATTAATTGGCCAAGCTGCCCCATCTCAGCATGTGGTTGGCACGGTAAAGCCAGGTTACATGCTCCATGAACCGGTCCTTAGGATCCAGGCAAGTACTAAACACAAACCCGAGTCTTGTGCACCCAGCACACAACCAAAACATCCAACTTGCCTTGATCCCTACCTATACATAACTCACAATATCTCATTCAAGAGTATGGTAAAATAAACTGATGATCTCATATCCCAAATATCCCATTCTAAGCATGTCTAAGCATATGCATAATAATAAATGTCATGATAAAATAAATCCCAACCCAAGCTACAAGGAAACAAGTTAATGCAATTCTGGGGAACTTACTAGCATGGGTTTCATATTTAACTTGACAATGCAATAATTCTATCTAAACATCCTAGTATAGGATCAAAGTGGTCAAGGACACTTGCCTCCTTCCTGCTGCTCTTGAAATGGGTAGTCCTGATCTTGGAAAGGGAGAACTTGCTCTTGAGCAGGTTCTACATCATACCATCACACATAGCAAAAGAAAAACAACAATCCATAAGACATAGTTCACACTTCCACTTCAAACAAACCACACATTCACATTTATGAAAGTCATTCACAATTTTATGTGTTGTGGTTACTCTATGTGTGTTGATCTTTGGCTTACATATACTTTTAATCATGTGTATATGATTCCTACTTTTGCATTCACATTTATGCTTACATACTATATATATGAGTTTCCAATTTAAATAATTTTCCTATATTTAATTACTACACCTTTTAGCTACCAAGTATGCATTAAAGGTATTTTCCTACTCCATATGTGTATTTAGAACTTCTACTAACCTTAAACTGAATTCTTTGGATTTTGGAATCTTCATTTATCATTTTCTAATTATTTATACCTAGCTTGCTATATTTTCAGATTTATTTCCTATGCCTAAATGTGAACTTTATTACGAAAATAACAAGACACATCATCTAAACAGAATAGGTTCTGATCTAAAATATTTACTAATATATTTTGACCTTTTCCTCTGATGTAAACTACTTTACATTTATTTTTCCTATTTTCAGAACTATTCTTTACTTAAAAATGTGTCCCTATAACTAATAAATGTGAATAATAAATTAAACAGATTCATTTCAGCCCAAAAATCTATTTTTATCTTACTCCAAAGATTTCTAAGTATTGAGAAAGTTTTTAATTTAAATTTGACAATATGTTTGTCCCACTTTTTAAATTTTAAATACTAGTCACATATTCAAATTCCTAAATTAAATATCAAACAGGGCTAAAAAGGTAAACTCACCCCACTACAGGGTCTATAATATTATTTTAACAATTTTCAGGGGTCTAGCTATACATAACAGAGGTGTTTTTCCTAATTTTTATTAAGTCCAGGGGCTAAAACTGATTTTTAAATGAATTTACATGATTTTCTGAAGTTCCAGGGGCTGGATCAGATGTTTCCGGGGCTAGCTCTTATTTCCCGAGAACCCCAGGGGGTAGCACGTAAGATTTCCAGTCTTTATAACGCGGAGCTGACGTGGACCGTCTGATTTTAAACCGACGGCTGAGATTATAACGTCGAACCGGTACGCGGGGATTTAAACTCTACCGTGCGATTTAAAATAAACGGCGCACAAGCGGCCACGTCGCTCTGATCGAGCGCGGGCGGCGCTGCCCGGCGGCGCACGGCGGCGGGAGGCGGCGATCTCGCCGGAAACTTTCGGATCTTCGAGAATTCTTCCTAGAACTGTGATCTTATGGCATAGATCGGTAGAGGAGAGGTCGGGGATCTCACCTCGGGTGTTTTCTTGAGCTCGGAGGTCCTGGAAGGTGATCGACGACGAGGTCCGAGGTGAATTCACGGCGAGGCTCGTCGGCGCTCTGTTTACACCGCAAGTCACCGAGTTTTCTGCACCTGCAAGGTTCCCCGGAGGCGGTGGATCAAGACCAGCGAGTTAGATCGGAATTTCCGAGCGTAGATCAGCCAGAATTCGCCGGAGAAGGCTCGGGTTCTCACCGGAGGAAAAACAGCAGATCGCGTGGAAAAACAGAACGAGGCCGGGGTTTTTATAGACAGGGGAGGGCGGCGGGTTTGTTTAGATCGAGTGGGAGTCCTCCGGAACCAGAATTCGGCCGGAAATCCGGTCGGTTGCGATCGCGCGCGCGCGGGTGAACAGTCTAAGTTTCGGACGATCGGGGGTTAGGGATGACAGGTGAGTCCCACCTGTCTGAGAGAGAGAGCGCGGGCGCGCGGCTGCGGGCTGGCGTGGTTGCTGGGTGGGCCGGCTGGTGGGTTTCGGCCCACTGGCCGGTTTTTTTCTGTTTTCCTTTTCCTTTTTCTATTTCTTTTCTGTTTTGAGTTTAATTTGAATTCCAGTTTGAATTTGAATTTTTGCAAAACATGCAACACGTCCAAAAAATTTTGAATTCCCCTCTTAACATGATTTAGGGTCTTAACAAGATTTTTGGGGTATTACAGCTCTACCCCCCTTAAAAGAAATCTCGTCCTCGAGATTGGTGGTTCTAAGAAAACAATTCCGGAAATTGTGCCTTGAGCTCATCTTCCCGCTCCCGGGTGGCTTCCTCTTCTGAGTGATGCTTCCACTGCACCTTGCACATCCGGATTCTTTTATTTCTGGTGAGCCGTTCCATTGTCTCCAAAATCTTGTATGGTTGCTCGACATAAGACAAATCCTCAGCTACGTTCACTTCATTCATGGGTAACACCTTTTCAGGCGTCCTCAGGCATTTCTTGAGTTGTGACACATGGAATACATCGTGCACATCCAATAGACGAGCCGGTAACTCTAGTTGATACGCCACTTCGCCTTTCCTTTCCAGAACTTGAAAGGGTCCGATGTATCGAGGTGACAACTTCCCTTTCACCTTGAACCGACGAAGTCCTCTGATAGGGGACACTTTGAGATAGACATAGTCTCCAACGTTGAAAACGAGCTCTCTTCTTCATACATCGGCATAGCTCTTTTGGCGTGTCTGTGCTATCCTCAAATTGTTGCGAATTTCCCTCACCTTCGCCTCGGCTTCTTGTAGTACTTCTGGACCAAACACTTTACTTTCCCCCGTTTGGTTCCAAAATAGGGGAGTTCTACACTTCCTCCCGTACAAAGCTTCAAACGGTGACATCTTCATACTAGCTTGATAGCTGTTGTTATAGGAAAACTCCGCATACGGTAAGTTCTTATCCCAACTCCGATTGTTTTTGAGTGCACAAGCTCTCAGCATATCCTCAAGAACCTGATTGGTCCTCTCCGTCTGCCCGTCAGTTTGGGGATGATAAGCAGAGCTGAAATTCAGATGGGTTCCCATGGCTTCTGCCAGAACCTTGAGGTGAACTGCGTCCCTCGATCCGACACAATCTTCTTCGGCACTCCATGGTAACACACGATCCTTGACATGTACAACTCTGCCAATTTGGATCCGCTGTAGCTTTCCTTCACGGGGATGAAGTGAGCTACCTTGGTTAGCCTATCAATGATGACCCATATCGAATCATATCCTGATTGGGTCCTAGGCAATCCCATGATGAAATCCATGCTGATTTCTTCCCATTTCCATTCAGGCACTTTGAGTGGTTGCAATAATCCCGCGGGTCGTTGATGTTCTGCTTTCACCAACTGACATGTGTCAGATAGGGCAACATGTTCCGCGACATCTCGTTTCATGCCATACCACCAATACCTGCTTTTGAGGTCCTGGTACATCTTCGTACTCCCAGGATGAATGGAATAGTCAGAATCATGAGACTCCTTCAAAATTAATTCACGGATCTCCTTTACTTCTGGCACACAGATTCTTTTTCCGTGCCACACCGTTCCTTGTTCATCCTCTCTAAAACCAGGAGCTTTATTTTCCTTGATGAGTTGTCTGATATCTTGTATCTTCTCATCATTCTTTTGACCCTCGCGGATGTCTCGCTCGAGTGTGGAGTCCACTTTCATGGCGATGACTTCACCACTATTTACCAGGCATAGATTGAACCTTATAATCTCGTCCTTCAATTCTGCAGGCATGTCCTTCAAGCTCAACTTATTGACCTGCACTTTCCGACTCAAAGCATTAGCCACGACGTTTGCTTTCCCAAGATGATAGTTGATGCCCACATCAAAGTCATTGATTAGCTCTAACCATCTCCTTTGTCTAAGGTTGAGATCTGGCTGTGTGAAAATGTACTTCAAACTCTTATGATCCGTATAAATCTCTGTCCTCTTCCCCATCAAATAGTGTCGCCAAATTTTCAACACGTGTACCACTGCGGCTAGTTCTAGGTCATGTGTAGGATAGTTTTTCTCGTGCTTCCGGAGCTGCCAGGATGCATAAGCCACGACATGCCCTTCTTGCATGAGAACACATCCCAACCCATTTCCAGAGGCATCGCAGTACACCGTAAAGTTCTTCTGCATATCTGGCATAACGAGCACTGGGGCTGTTGTCAATCTCTCCTTTAACTCCTGAAAACTCGTTTCGCACTGCGGTGTCCATGTGAATGTGATTCCCTTCTCCAACAGTTTGGTGAGAGGTCTCGAGATCTTAGAGAATCCCTCTATAAACCGTCGATAGTATCCAGCCAATCCCAAGAAGCTTCGAACTTCCCCGACATTTTCAGGGGTCTTCCACTTCTATATATCCTCGATTTTGGCAGGATCCACGGAGATTCCTCCCTCCGAGATTATATGTCCTAAGAAGGGAACTCTCTTCAGCCAAAACTCACACTTGCTCAACTTGGCATATAGTTGGTGTTCTCTCAGCCTCTCCAACACCAAACTTAGATGTTTCTCATGTTCTTCTTCATCTTTGGAGAAGACGAGAATGTCATCTATGAAAACCACCACAAATTTGTCCAGATATTTCATGAATACCTTGTTCATGAGATACATGAAGTATGTCGGGGCATTAGTTAGCCCGAAAGGCATGACAGTGTATTCATACAGTCCGTACCGAGATACGAAAGCTGTCTTGGGAATATCAGATTGCCTTATCTTGAGTTGGTGGTATCCCGACCTGAGATCAATTTTCGAGAACACACAAGTTCCCCTCAAGTGATCAAACAAGTCTTCAATGCGGGGTAATGGGTACTTATTCTTGATGGTTACCTCATTCAAGGCACGGTAATCCACACGTAATCTTTGGGTTCCGTCCTTCTTGGGCACAAATATCACCGAAGCTCCCCATGGTGAGGAACTAGGGCGAATATACCCCTTCTCCGTCAATTCTCTCAAATGATCCTTGAGTTCTTCTAGCTGCTTGGAGTCCATCCGATAAGGTATCTTGTATATTGGGACTGTTCCAGGCACTAGCTCAATTGCAAATTCCACTTCACGATCGGGAGGCATACCTGGCAACTCCTCCGGAAAAACATCTGGATATTCCCGGATAATCCTGATCTCCTCCACTTTCACCTCAACTTGATTTAATTTAATGTCCCTCCTAGGCTCTTGTATTGTTATAAACTTTACTCTTGTGCCACTAGGGTGAGTTAGTTCCACCGTTCTGGTCGAACAATGGATGATTCCCTTATGTTTGGTCAACCAGCCCATGCCCAAAATAATATCGATCCCTTGGGAATCTATCACTATGAGGTTGGCAGTAAATACCACCCCATTAATGTCTAGGTTCACTTTGGGACACACTTGTCTTGTCCTTATTTCTCCCCCTGGAGAGTTTACAGCTAGCATATGGTTCATTTGTGTTGTTGCTAGGTCATGCTTCTTAACAAACCCTTGAGCAATGAACGAGTGGGTAGCACCAGAATCAAACAGAAGGGTTGCAAGGTGTAAATTGGCAGGAAACTTACCAACTACCACGTCGGGTGCCTCTTGCGCTTCCTCCATAGTGACGTGGTTCACCCGTCCTCGCATCACATTCTGCTGTTGTGGCTGTGCGGGCTTCTTCTTTGGGCATTTATGGGCGTAGTGCCCCACTTCCCCACAGCTAAAACATTGCACCCCAACCTTAGGTGTCTGGCCTTTGCTGTCTTGGGGTTGGTTTGGAGGTCCCTGTACTGCTGGTCGAGGTGGATATGCGGGGCGAGGCTGCTGTACAAAACTGACATTGTGGCTATGCTGGTGCTGCAGGAGGCCTGTAGTTCGGGTTGTACCCTCTTGGTGCTGAATAGGGTACCACAGCACGGTTCGTCTGCCCTGTAGGTTGCTGCATCAGACGTGGGCGGGTGTTGCTCCCTGAGGCTTGATGTGACCACCCGGCCTTCCTCTTATTCTCATTTTCCAAGGCCTTTAGCTTCCTTTCTACCACAAATGCTTTGTCCACCATCCTTTGGAAGCTTTCATACTCATTTGAGGACATTGCACACTGCATCTCTGCGGTAAGTCCCTCCAAGAAACAATCTTGTTTCTGCTCATCAGTCTCTATGTCCCGTGGGGCATAACGGGATAGTTGAGTAAATTTAGTGAGGTATTCCCTCACCGTCATGTTTCCCTGCTGCAGTCCCAAAAACTCCTTCCTCTTGTTTTTGAGTTCACCTCTTGGGATATAATGGTTGCGGAAGCTACGGTTGAACTCTTCCCAAGTGATGTTCTCAGGGTCATGATGGGCAGCCACGTAGGCGGTCCACCAATCAGCAGCAGGTCCATGCAATTGATGAGAGGCAAACAGCACCCTCTCATCCCCTTGGCACTGTATGATCCTCATCTTGCTCTCAATGGTCTTAAGCCAATCATCTGCCTCCAGAGGTTCAGAAGCACTTGCGAACTTTGGAGGTTGAGTTCCTAGAAACTCACTCAACCTTGGTTGGCGTGGTGCAGCTTGTGGAGGTGGAACTTGATGCAAGTTGGCCACCACTTGAGTCAAGTTCTGGATGAGCTGATTTTGATTCTCCAGCATTTGGTGGAGGGGATCAACTCCTTCACGGCGACCACCCCTGTCCTAGCCTCCAGAAAGATGAGGGTTGGAGGCCTCATCGTTGTTGTTGGCGGGGTTGGCAGCACGTCCTTTTCCTCTTCCGGCCATCTGGCATGATCAACCAATGTTAATTTAAAAGCATTTAGTATCATCTTACTACTTACATTTGTTTGTACTTTGAAGTATTGAAGCTTTGTTATACTTTTCTGAGGTTTCATATCTCACACAAAAATAAATGCAATATTATTTCATGTGGGTTCACACACCAAAGCAAGACAATCTGAAGACGAGGCTGTAGACAATTGCTCATGGCTTCCACAACTCACGTCACACACCAAGCATTAACACACCATTAACTAACGTAACGACTCGACTACTCGACATCCTTCTAATTTAAGGGAAAGGTTCTACGCTACTCGTTTTCTTGAGCTGGCTCCTCGGGATCTTCCTCATCATTTCGGCTGCCTTCTGACTCTGCTTTGGGTGGGGAGGCTGTTGGTGGAGAAGTGCGACGACGCCTGATCGCTCGACGATCCGGGGAGTCAGGAGTCCATGTATCATTCACGGTGACACACAGTTCATTCCCATCTCCTCTTTCTCTCGCCCTTAAGCAGGCTCGCAGCAACGCCTCCGTTTCCTTCAGGGTGTCCCGGACATCCTGAAGTTCTTGTTGACACTCCTGCAGTCGAGTGCTGAGCATAGCAGCATCCTCCAAGCACAAGTCCATGTGCTCATGAGAAGTCCCTTGTTGCACCGGCAGGTACTTGTACTCCGTGGTACCACTCTCATGCTGGAGAACATACATGTACTCAGTCCGGTCCAGGTGGCGATGATAGATGTGACTCTGGCAGGTGATGGCCTCTCAAGTGACATCTTTCTCCGCATCGACCTGTGTCGCTTGACAAGCTGGAGAGCGGTGGATCTTAAGCAGCCGATTTTCGTGTATAATCCTCATCTCTGAACTCCATTCTTCCCTCTTCTCACGGATGGTCCTGGTGGAGTTATAGTGGATAATTAGCTTGCCCGTATTGCCGGCAGCTTCTAGCATACGTCGAAGACGGCGCAACAAGCTTCCTACTGCCAATCCGTAGGAAAGGTACGTCACCGGACGGCTCTCCTCTCTTTCGGCAAGGGCAACTACGAGAACTCTCCCTCCTGTGGACTTGCGAGCGGTGCGAATCATGCGAACCATCTAAAACAAAAAAGCATTCAAACTTAGGTTAGATAAACTTTTTAAACAAAAATCCTATTTTGAATGAAAATTGGGGGTAAGATGAAGATAGTGACTCATTAAATAACACTTTTCAACACACATCTTGTAAAAATAGTTTTTAAGAAAATAGGGCCCTTAAATACGTCCATTTCTACCTAGGTCCACGTTCCTACGGGCAACCTTGGCTCTGATACCACTTCTGTCACACCCGGTTTTTCCGAAGAACAACCAAGTGAATATCACATGTATGCCAGGATCATTTTCTCATACATGTGATGACAAATAGTGAAGCATCATTTATTACAAGCCAGATGTCGAATATAAATAAGTCTTACATAGCAAATGTCTCGTTGGACAATAAAAAGTTCATCACAAGTAAATAAACTAGCAGCGGAATATTATTCTTGAGGGCTCCATCACAGGCATTGCCCGGGGGTCTCCATGAACCTAGAAACCTTCTTCGGGTCCAAAGTCTTGGTCATTATACACCATCTCATTATCTTGAACTGAGCAGCAATACAAACCAACAAAATATGCAAGGTTGAGTACCGATGGTACTCAGCAAGTGTGGGAAAGTTATGTCATGCATGGCTAGAACAAGGGGAGGTTGAACTCATGGTTAAAGCACTACGCAATCAATACCTATCACCTTAGCTTATTAAGCACCTATATTACTACACAGGTGAAATGGTCCCAATCTCCCATCCCATCATCATAATCAAATAACCATATCATCATTTCCAATGTTAAGCTCCCCGCTTAACATCCACAACTTCCAAAACCATCAATCCTCTAATCATGAATAAGTCCAAGCCGCTCTTGACCGTGAGCACGGCTGTCATGACAGTTTTGACTCTGCAGAGTTTGTACCACTGTACCCACATGTAGTGATTTCATCCCCCGTTGCCGGGTGGACTAAAAGAACCTCCATTATGCCAGTGGTTACGAACCACATTCACACTTCCCAGGTGTGTAGCCAGGAGATCACTACGAAGCCTTTACAAAGGGATTCCCGATGAGCGTGGGCCCACTGAGGTTTCACCCCTAACAGCATACAAGAGGCTCCAACCCCGCTGCAGTGGCCCCCTCTTGAGCCTTGCGGTTCATATGGTAGTCCAGCTGACACCTATTCCCCGCACCATCCAACACACCCATACTACGTCGGGGATACATCTAATTAATTGGCCAAGCTGCCCCATCTCAGCATGTGGTTGGCATGGTAAAGCCAGGTTACATGCTCCATGAACCGGTCCTTAGGATCCAGGCAAGTACTAAACACAAACCCGAGTCTCGTGCACCCAGCACACAACCAAAACATCCAACTTGCCTTGATCCCTACCTATACATAACTCACAATATCTCATTCAAGAGTATGGTAAAATAAACTGATGATCTCATATCCCAAATATCCCATTCTAAGCATGGCTAAGCAAATGCATAATAATAAATGTCATAATAAAATAAATCCCAACCCAAGCTACAAGGAAACAAGTTAATGCAATTCTAGGGAAACTTCCTATCATGGGTTTCATATTTAACTTGACAATGCAATAATTCTATCTAAACATCCTAGTATAGGATCAAAGTGGTCAAGGACACTTGCCTCCTTCCTGCTGCTCTTGAAATGGGTAGTCATGATCTTGGAAAGGGAGAACTTGCTCTTGAGCAGGTTCTACATCATACCATCACACATAGCAAAAGAAAAACAACAATCTATAAGACATAGTTCACACTTCCACTTCAAACAAACCACACATTCACATTTATGAAAGTCATTCACAATTTTATGTGTTGTGGTTACTCTATGTGTGTTGATCTTTGGCTTACATATACTTTTAATCATGTGTATATGATTCCTACTTTTGCATTCACATTTATGCTTACATACTATATATATGAGTTTCCAATTTAAATAATTTTCCTATATTTAATTACTACACCTTTTAGCTACCAAGTATGCATTAAAGGTATTTTCCTACTCCATATGTGTCTTCAGAACTTCTACCAACCTTAAACTGAATTCTTTGGATTTTGGAATCTTCATTTATCATTTTCTAATTATTTATACCTAGCTTGCTATATTTTCAGATTTATTTCCTATGCCTAAATGTGAACTTTATTATAAAAATAACAAGACACATCATCTAAATAGAGTAGGTTCTGATCTAAAATATTTACTAATATATTTTTGACCTTTTCCTCTAATGTAAACTACTTTACATTTGTTTTCCCTATTTTCAGAACTATTCTTTACTTAAAAATGTGTCCCTATAACTAATAAATGTGAATAATAAATTAAACAGATTCATTTCAGCCCAAAAATCTATTTTTATCTTACTCCAAAGATTTCTAAGTACTGAGAAAGTTTTTAATTTAAATTTGACAATATGTTTGTCCCACTTTTTAAATTTTAAATACTAGTCACATATTCAAATTCCTAAATTAAATATCAAACAGGGCTAAAAAGGTAAACTCACCCCACTACAGGGTCTATAATATTATTTTAACAATTTTCAGGGGTCTAGCTATACATAACAGAGGTGTTTTTCCTAATTTTTATTAAGTCCAGGGGCTAAAACTATTTTTAAATGAATTTACATGATTTTCTGAAGTTCCAGGGGCTAGATCAGAAGTTTCCGGGGCTAGCTCTTATTTCCCGAGAACCCTAGGGGGTAGCACGTAAGATTTCCAGTCTTTATAACGCGGGGCTGACGTGGATCGTCTGATTTTAAACCGACGGCTGAGATTATAACGTCGAACCGATACGCGGGGATTTAAACTCTACTGTGCGATTTAAAATAAACGGCGCACAAGCGGCCACGTCGCTCGGATCGAGCGCGGGCGGCGCTGCCCGGCGGCGCACGGCGGCGGGAGGCGGCGATCTCGCCGGAAACTTTCGGATCTTCGAGAATTCTTTCTAGAACTGTGATCTTATGGCATAGATCGGTAGAGGAGAGGTCGGGGATCTCACCTCGGGGGTTTTCTTGAGCTCGGAGGTACTGGAAGGTGATCGGCGACGAGGTCCGAGGTGAATTTACGGTGAGGCTCGTCGGCGCTGTGTTTACACCGCAAGTCACCGAGTTTTCTGCACCTGCAAGGTTCCCCGGAGGCGGTGGATCAAGACCAGCGAGTTAGATCGGAATTTCCGAGCGTAGATCGGCCAGAATTCGCCGGAGAAGGCGCGGGTTCTCACCGGAGGAAAAACAGCAGATCGCGTGGAAAAACAGAACGAGGCCGGGTTTTTATAGATGGGGGAGGGCGGCGGGTTTGTTTAGATCGAGTGGGAGTCCTCCGGAACCAGAATTCGGCCGGAAATCCGGTCGGTTGCGATCGCGCGCGCGGGTGAACAGTCCGAGTTTCGGACGATCGGGGGTTAGGGATGACAGGTGGGTCTCACCTGTCTGAGAGAGAGAGCGCGGGCGCGCGGCTGCGGGCTGGCGCGGTTGCTGGGTGGGCCGGCTGGTGGGTTTCGGCCCACTGGCCAGTTTTTTTTCTGTTTTCCTTTTTCTTTTTCTATTTCTTTTCTGTTTTGAGTTTAATTTGAATTCCAGTTTGAATTTGAATTTTTGCAAAACATGCAACACGTCCAAAAAATTTTAAATTCCCCTCTTAACATGATTTAGGGTCTTAACAAGATTTTTGGGGTATTATAGAAAATACGAGCTAGCCCCAGAAACTTCTGATCTAGCCGCTGGAACTTCAGAAATTCATGTAAATTCAATTAAAAATCAGTTTTAGCCCCTGGACTTAATAAAAATTAGGGAAACCCCTCTGTTATGTGTAGTTAGACCCCTGGAAATTTATGAAATAATATAATAGACCCTGTGGTGGGGAGAGTTTACCTTTTTAACCCTATATGATATTAAATTTAGGAATTTGATTATGTGATTATGATTTAAAATTTAAAAGGTGAGACAAACACATTGTAAATTCAAATTTAAACTCTCCTAGCACTTGGGAAACTTTAGAATGAGTTAAAAGTAGATTTTAAGCTAAAATGAATCTGTCTAGTTGATTGTTCATATTTATTAGTATAGAAACATATTTTAGGCTAGGAAATAATTCTGAAAATTGGAAAAATGAATTTAAATTAGTTCACATCAGAGGAGAAGTTCAAAAATATATTATTTAATATTTTAGATCAGAACCTATTCTGTTTAGATGAGGTGTCTTACTATTTTCATAATAAAATTCACATTTAGGCATAGAAAATAAACCTGAAAATATAGAAAATAGGAATGCATGACTAGAAAATGATAAATTAAGTCTCCAAGTCCAAAGACTTCAGTTTAGGATTGGTAGAAGATTTGAAAACTCATTTGAAGTAGGAAGTTACCTTCCATGCAAACTTGGTAGCAAAAGAGTGTATTAAAGAAGTTGTTTAAATTGGAAATTCATATATAGTGTGCAAACAAAAAAATCTGAATACAAAAGTTAGAAATCATATACATATGTTTAAAAGTGCATGTAGACCAAAAATCAACACATGTAGAGTAACCACAACACCTGGAAATGTGAATGACTATCATATGTATGTATGTGTGAAGTGAAAGTGTGAACTATGTCTTATGGATTGTTGTTGTCTTTTGCTATGTGTGTTGACATGAATAGAACCTGCCCCAGAGCAAGTTCTTCCCTTCCAAGATTGGGACTATCCATTCCCAGAGCAGCAGGAAGAAGGCAAGTGTCCTTGACCACTTTGATCCTATGCTAGGATGTGTAGATAGAATTATTTGCATTATCAATTGAAATATGAAACCCATGCTAGGAAGTTTCCCTAGAATTGCATTACCTTGTTTCCTTGTAGATTGGGTTGGGATTTATTTTATCATGTCATTTATTCATATGCTTATGCTTAGCCATGCAATGGGATAATTGGGATATGAGATCATCAACTTGTTTACCTTACTCTTGAATGAGATATTATGAGTTATGTAGAGGTAGGGATCGAGGCAAGTTGGATGATTTAGTTGGTGCTGGGTGCACGAGACTCGGGTTTGTGTTTAGTACTTGCCTGGATCCTAAGGACCGGTTCATGGAGCATGTAACCTGGCTTTACCGTGCCAACCACATGCTGAGATGGGGCAGCTTGGCCAATTAATTAGGTGTATCCCTGGCGTAGTATGGGTGTGTTGGATGGTGCGGGGAGTAGGTGTCAGCTGAACTACCATACGAACCGCAAGGCTCAAGAGGGGGCCACTGCAGTGGGGTTGGAGCCTCTTGTATGCTGTTAGGGGTGAAACCTCAGTGGGCCCACGCTCATCGGGAATCCCTTTGTAAAGTCTTCGTACTGATCTCCTGGCTACACACCTGAGAAGTGTGAATGTGGTTCGTAGCCACTAGCATAATGGAGGTTCTTTTAGTCCACCCGACAACGGGGGATGAAATCACTACATTTGGGTACAGTGGTGCAAACTCTATAGAGTCAAAACTGTCATGACAGCCGTGCTCACGGTCAAGAGCGGCTTGGACTTATTCATGATTAGATGGATGATGGCTTTGGAAGTTGTGGATGTTAAGCAGGGAGCTTAACATTGGAAATAATGTTATGGTTATTTGATTATGATGATGGGATTGGAGATTGGGACCATTTCACCTGTGTAGTAATGTAGGTGCTTAATAAGCTAAGGTGGTAGGTATTAATTGCGTAGTGCTTTAACCATGAGTTTAACCTCTCCTTGCTCTAGCTATGCATGACATATCTTTCCCACACTTGCTGAGTACCAATGGTACTCAACCTTACATATTTGTTGGTTTAAATTGCTGCTCAGGTCAAGGGGATGATGTGGTGTGTAACGATCAAGACTTCGGACCCGAAGAAGGTTTCTAGGTTCATGGAGTCCCCCAGGCAACGCCTGTGACAGACCCCACAAGAATAATATTTCGCTGCTATTTTATTTACATGTTATGAACTATTATCGTCCATCGAGACATATGCTATGTAAGACTTATTTATATTCGACACCTGGCTTGTAATAAATGATGCTTCACTATTTGTCATCACATGTATGAGAAAATGATCCTAGCATACATGTGATATTCACTCGGTTGTTCTTCGGAGAAACCGGGTGTGACAGTAACTCACATCGCCTCCCAGACGTGCATGCCCTTTTCTTGAATTCAAGTCTCGAGCCGGGCCCAACTTTTATTTTTGCTACTCGGGAAATTGGTCGGTTTGAGTAGCAACCAAACCGTGAATTGTTGTAACCAACTCGGAGTCTTCGTGATCTGCTAAAAATAAGGGGTGTGCATGCAATGTTGGTTACACCATAGTAACACACTAGGTTTCGCCTCTTTGGCTACTACACCGCCATCATAATCTACTCCATCCCGAGCGCCGACATGTACCAACTATCGGGAGAGAAGGTCTCCGTAATCGCTCACCCTTGTGATCCTTCATCAGGAGAGGGAAAATAAGATTTTTTTAAGCGTTTCACGTGACTACTCGCGTTCTTTACCACGGATCGTCTGTCATCCATATCAAGCGGTGGAGCCTACCACCATCTTCGGCGTTGTCTATTTCGACCGGTATTTATCAACATTATAATAACATCTACACCTATGCTTGTGGCTACAGATCGATACGCCCAGTTAATACGTGTTCTAATAAATATGGTTGTAGTTACGTGCGTCTTATTACTTTTCATGTTGATTGTTATTTTTTCATCTGTCATTTTCCAGAATTAATCGGTAATATTGCCTAATCTTCTAACATACACATGATATATGAATACATCGTTTTTGTTTGTTTTCTTCGTTTCTAAGTTATATAGGTTGTGGCTATAACAGTCTACCTCAGTTGGGAGGAGTAAATATTTTCCATTTTAACTAGAACTTATGTCCTTTAGTTGTCGTCATAAAAAACGACAGTAATCCATAAGAAGCCGAATTCAAATTCATTGGCGTGTAGAAATGTCCAGATTAGACGTTCTCGTTGACATGTTCACCTGTGCGTACGGCCACTGCAATAATATTTATCTCCTACTCAATGTGATGGTTTGGATATGATAGCAACATCTCATCAAATCGAACTGGGAGTAGGTGAATTTCATAACTAACTTGTTAGAGGGAATAAATATTAATTTCGATCCAAGTCATGCCAAGCAAAGATGAGATGTTCACAGTGCATGGATGGCTCCATATAAGAAGTTTAACTTTCTGGCATATCCATACCTTGATGTATATATATATATATATATATATATATATATATATATATATATATATATACGCGCGCGCGGGTGGGTGTGTGTATATATAGTTAACACATGAGCTGTAAATGGTGGAGACGTTATTAAACAAGCTAAATGTAGTACAACCATACTTTACATTTGGGACGTGGGGATAGCTTCCAACACACCGTATTTAGGACATTGTATAATCCCAAAGCTTAGTCTATGGATCATGAATAATTGCATCTATACTGGAATTCAGAGTTTTACATCCTGATATATAAATCATTTTTTCTTATAATTTTCTCTTCTAGTTGAGAAATACAAGTTTAAATGTGTCCAAATGGATCATAAAACCATGTCTACTTTCTCGAAAAATATTAATTCTCAATGCTTCAACAAGAAGCATTCATATTTTTCTTCAATATTTTTAGATCTATTATTCACAATTTTGTTAAAGAGAAATTCATCATCTTCATTTCATGTACGAGGGGCTCAGCTCATCACTGCCAAAAGATCCTTATTCGTTCAGAGCTTTGCGAACTCAACATGCAATTTTGAGCCATATAACATACTAGAGTTTTAACTTAATTAGCTTTTGACCTTACGAAATTCTCATTGAAACCATTGGGAATACATAGGAATCAAACTATACATGTGACAAGTTACGACATTTATTTTTTTATACATTATTTTTGTGCATGTATCATATCCACAGTAGGACTATGATGTCTTGAAGTAATTGGTCGGCCAAATTTGTCTCCTTTTTAATATGAATATAGGCATACTAAACTAATACAATACCTGTTGGATCTTCACCACATAATCAATGTTGTGGATATCTTCTACTCCGTATGCTAGTAGTATATATATTGATTCCTTTTAAGATAATCCATTGATTTTGCTTTGTGTAATACCTGTGGTCATGCTGCCATGTGTCGTACCAAGATTTGGTATAAAGTGATCAATAGTATCCAGAAACAATATCCAAGAACAAAGAACACCTAGCTAGGCCATTTTTACCTGCAAACCTTTTTGTTAGTCATGACCCATATTTTTTTGAGGAAGTGTCATGACCCATATTTGCAGCCAACGGACTCTGACACAGCAAGTTAGTAGCAGTAATCAGCACATGCATGCAAATTAATATTGACAGGTGCACAATGGACAGTAATGGACCCATAATAGCATATATTGCACACCATTTTGAAAGGATTTAATATCATTTCACATATTCCGTACCAGTGGTAGTTTGCATGGAGTGTTGTAATAAGTTGAAACGTTATATGCTTGTTGTAACTTGAACCCAACTTATTACTCCTTCCAATTTTTTTTGTTGTCGTTGTTAACTCAAATTTCAGCTACACGACATCTACAAAATAAGATTGGAGGGAGTAAGAAACAATTAGAAAGTCTAACCAATATAAATGGCCACGCTATGAGGTGCATATGTACAGAATTATTATAATATACTGATCCCGTAGACTCTACAATGGAAATTGGAGCAGCCGTATTTTATATTTTACATAATAATATTTTTTGCAATTTTTTTACAAACTTTGCTATGGATATAGATCACGTATTATTAATATACATGTACCTACTTTGTACAGGTGCAGTTTATAGTAATTGGTTTTGCAAAGTCACTCATCTGCATCCCTACAAATTAATGTTGTATGTATCCATAACACAATTACTTTTTCTGTTATTATCAACTTGTCAACGGCTTAGAATCATAACACTGTGTGTTTCTCTATTTGTCCCTCGTTGTGGCATTGACATTTCTCTCTTTGAAACTAGCTAGATGTTATTTAGAGTAATCAAGTGCTTGTAAAAAAACATGCATGGTCGCTAGAATATATTCACAAAGAATAGTGAGACAACGACTGCCAAAGAAAGGTTATGCCAACACATACATTACTTATGAAAGATAGTTTCAAATCATTATTAGTTTTAGCAATGATAAGTTATCCCGATGCGTACGTTCATCTGCGGATGCTACAAATTTATAAACGGAGAAGTAAAATGGAAATGGTGCACTACAGGAAAAAGAAAAATTAGCGATGGTCAAAATTATTAACGACGGTACCGTCATTAATAAAATATTGACGACTGTGTATTATGGTCGTCGTTAATAAGCTACTTATTTTCACGACGGTTGACCTAGACCGTAGTGAATAATCACGTTATTCACTACGGTCAGCGCTGACCGATCGTGAATAAGAAGCTTATTAACGACGGGTACTTGTTCCGTCGTTATTAAAGCCTTATTTACGATGGCCGGACCCTGGCCTTCGTAAATAAGCGGTTTATACCCGCCTGAGCCAGGTCGATGCGGGCATTCACGCCCGCGCCGACCCCGACCCGTTCCACCGCCGCCGTCCTCGTGCGTCGCCGCCCATCCTGCCCCCCCCCCCCCCCCCACGCGCGCCACCGATCCCCCGCCCTGGCCACCCCCTACCGCCCTGGCCCGTTAAGGTTATTTTAATTAGTTTTAGTTATTTAATTAGTTTAGTTATTTAGTTTAATTAGTTATTCAGTTTAGTTTGTAATTTGTTTAATTAAATAGTTCAGTTTAGTTTAGTTTAGTTTAGTTTGTAATTATGTTTTAATTAGTTTATTTTAGTTTAATTTAGGTGATTAATTTGTTAATGAATCACTTAGTTAGTTTGTAATTAGTTTGTTTTTAGTTTTTAATTAATTTGTAATAAATTGTAATTAGTTTGTTTAACTAGTTTGTAATTGTTTAATTAGTTTTTATTGTTCAATTAGTTTCATAAGTTAATTAGTTTTAATTATTTATATGTTTATTTAATTTTGAAATGTTCACCTAGTTTTGAATTAGTTAATTAATTTATTGTGAGTGTTTAATAATTATATGTATATTAACGGGTTTCGGTCCGACCCGGCACGGCTTGACCCTACACGGCCCGACCCGGCATGGCTTGACCCTACACGGCCCGACCCGGCACGGCCCAACCTGGCACGGCATGGCTTGACCCTGCATGGCCCGACCCGGTAAGGCCCAACCCCGCACGGCACGGCCCGACCCGGCAGCATGACACGGCCCAACCCCCCACACGGCCCAACTCGGCACGACCCGACCCTGCACAGCCCGACCCAACATGGCCCAACCCGGCACGGAACGGCCCGAGCCGGCATAGGCCCTTTGAGCTTTCAACTCTGACCAACTTACCCCCTCTTTCTTGTACTTTCCTCTCATGTAAATGACTAAAAAATGAAAATGAATAACATAACCTATAGAAATTAATTACCCATTCTGAATCTGCACGTCTAACTTGTGATAGGCATGTGAGGCGTGCAGGTTCGGAATTGTCTTTTTTGAACAGCCTGAGAGTGACCGCGGATGTGCCTTTGACGAGTTAGGTACCGGGTCTGGATCTAGACGTGATTTCGATAGCATAACCCTAATGTTATTTGCTGCACCATAATTGGGCGTGCAATTGGAGAACAACTGAGTTATGCTATCGAAATTTCGTCCGGATTAGGACTCCATGTCTCATCATAAGCACGTTACCTCGGTCACTCTTGGGTGGGTTTAGAACCATCTTCCTAGTTGTCGGGGCCGTGACAAGATACAAAAATGTACTAATAATGATTGTCCACTTCGAAGGTATAACCTCAGACATGGCTGAAGACCGGACTTGGATGTATTCTGGTTAGAAAAAGAATGGGCATCACTTAGAGGAGTGGTTCACCAAGACAGATGATTTTATACAATGAGCTTTTTCGTTGTCCGACAACATTAGGGTGCGGTGCCCATGTACCAGATGACACAATGCAAAAATTTTCAACAAGGTGATGTTGACGTTTCACTTTTGTCGAAATGGTTTCATGCAAAAGTATGAGATATGGTACATATTCCGGAGCTGTAGAAGATGAAGTAGTGGATGATAGCACTGGAGTCGATAGGATGGACGAGATGCTTAAAGCCATAGATCCTGAGTTGAAGGAGAATGCTCTTACTACGGAGATTGAAATGTTCTTTAAGCTTCTCAAAGCTTCCGAAGAGCCACTGCATGAACACACAAAAGTGACTCTTCTTAATTTCATGACCATACTTATGGCAATAAAATCAAGTATTTTTACGACGTTGGTAGTAGCATGATCTACGACGCCACAACAGAAGAAAAGACGGCTGCTTTGCTCTATATGTACGCTAATATGGACGGATGGACAAATATCTTCAGTAACTGTTTGTTCACCATCTATACTAATTGGTACTAGTTTGCCATACATATATTCTAATTGCTATTTTTCATTATATATACAGTGAGTTTGATTGCCAAAATTGGAAATCTAAGCATTAACCTACAAGCAAGCAAGTAGAAACGATGCGACATTATGAGATAAATACAGGGCCTAACTTTCAATTTTGGTTTAGAGATCATGTAATGTTTTCTTGTCTTTATTCTCATATGACTTATGAGTATTGCACGATATAGTCTTCTAACATCTATATTTTGGATAGTATAAAAAAGATGTCGATGTCCATTAGGACTTGTGTCACCTGCTACGGATCCATTAAAGTTAGAAGCTACGGTCGATACGACGTCAATGGTTTCGGATTCCGCTCAACTGAATTTGAAGCTCTCTGTCCTCTCGCGGCAACTTGTAATACCGGTGTTGTTACTACGGCTGTTGACGCCGAAGGATGGGAACTAATTATTATGGGATCATTAAAAAAATCCTTGAATTCAGTTTTGACAGGAATAAGGAGCTTCAAGTAGTCTTCTTTGACCGCGAATGGATTGACAACAATAATGGAACTCGACATAACCAAATTGGTATGATAGATGTCAAACACAACGAAAGGCTACGAGGCTTCGACACCTTTGTCCTTGCATATCAAGTCCAACAGGTGCATTATTTACATTATCCATGCAAAAAAACTACATGCTTGGTGGGTTGTATACAAGGTAAATCCTCGTGAGCAGTTACATACACCATATGATGCTGGGTGCTGAGATAGTTTGTTGCCATTGAACGCTGAGATTGATGAGATTTACCAAGAACAAGAGTTGCCAGACTCTTTTGTCCTTGAACCTGGTCTAGGCCTCGATGAGTTGGTTGGAGATGCTTAAGATTTACAGACTCGTGAAATGTGAAAACAACGAAAAACAATCATGACAAAAGATCGGTGGTCCGGATTAAGGAGTAGAGTTCATGGTCGTGATACTGATGAATTTTGAAACAGATTTCAAGTAACGTTTCTTTTATCTTTTCTTTCGTCTTATATATTTTACTTTACATTCATTACCAACTTTTCCTTTTCAATAGGATGTCGTCGAGCAGTGGTAGAGGAAAGGGAAAGGCAAGGAGTGTAGCTAGAGGTTTCCTGCGCAGCGCAACTGACGTCTTTCAGGGCAGTATGTCTAGCGGGCTTTCTGCTAGAATGGTTGCTTTTATGAGTCAGCTACCGGAGCTGAGAGGCATAGCAGTCGCTTTACTGCGGTCAGACGAGGTAAATATCATTTCGTGAATCTTATAATGTCAATAATTACTTCATTCATCTACATTATTATTCTTTTAAATTATCAGGAGAACTCTAAGTCCGAGGACTCAGAGACGAGAGGTCCTCTGCAGGCAGCACAGGCTGACCACCCTTCGGGGTTCGGTAGCCAGCCTGTGCACCTGCCTGTGGATCCGCTTCTGGACTCTTCCCGTGACCACTCCTCCAGGTCACCTAATGTTGAGCCACCTCACAGGCGTCGGACTAAGAGGAGTCACTATGTGGCTCCTCCTCCGGAACCTACAAACTCAGATGACCGGATCATTATTCGTCCAGTTGGCGATATGTAAGTAAATCTTTACCTCTTTAATTTAGATTATTTTAGTGGTATAGATGTATTGATTTATCATTCTCTATAAGGTCTTGGTACGATAACTCGTTCACGGGTCAAGGACGACACAAGCAGGTGAACAGTGTCCTCGGGCAGCTTATCCGTTTGCACTACCCAGGTATAGTGAACGGTGACCCCTCCACGTCGTGGGACGATTACACCACCGCCCAACACGTTGCTCACGGCAACCACTAGGAGGTTGTGTGGTCCGACTTCATGATAACCATATATATTTCTTTAATACAAGTTTATAATATGGTTAATACCAATAATGTATAAATATGTTTTTCCAGGCACGGTACCGTTTGGAGGACAAGGGCGAGGTGGACTACGCCAGAGTCGTGTTCCATAAGAATGTTGGAAGCGCGTTATGTAGTCGTTATCGAACGCAAGAATTCAAGCGACGAGAGCGTACATGAAGCTGCATTCGAAAGAGGGTGAGCTGGGGGCATTCTGGAACGTGACTCCCAGGTACTTGATGGCGGAGCAGTACGCAGAGGTAAATTGAAAATATTTATTTTAAAATATGGAAGAAACACAATTGGTTAAAGGTTCTATAACCTAATAATAAATGTATGCAGGTCGTTGTAGCCTGGTTAGACGGTCTCCCGGAGGACTACCGTGCCCTGTGTGCTTTGTAGGCGAGTCAGGGGTTCCAGGTAGTTACTAGAACCCGCCGATAGAGCAGAGGACGGATGGGAAGCACACGTTTGGTGCGGACGGCTACTTACGTCTGGCTAAACGCATGGTAAATGTGATTACTATTGTTTTTAAATATATTTAAATTATCCATTATACTAACACATATATATAGGAGCGCGAGAGCGGTCAGGAGCGGACTCCGATTAAGGTCTGGAAGAGGGGTCACAAGGGAAGTGACCCGTCACAGCCTGACCTGCTATGTTCTCATATGGCGTCAGAAAGCGCTGGTGAGTTGTTTTGTATTTGTATTGAGTTTTCATAAATAGTTTTTATGATATTATGTTTTCGTATTTGTAGGAAAGGTATGGGCAGGAGGCGGAGCGACTTCACGGTGAAGGCTTTGTTTGGCACAGTGCGCCAATCATTCCAAAAGCCGCGTATGCAACCGGAGGCAGGAAACCTCATGGACGGTCAGTTCTCTAATTTTTTTATTGTCAATAAATTCGAGATACGAAAATTTAATAATCTTTCTTCTTTTTGTAGGTTCGCCATCTTTGATGGAGTTGTCAGCTCGAGGGAGGCACGGTCTTCCTCGAGTTGCTCTTCATCGCGATAGACAGGAGCGAGGAAGGCTAGCTCCCTGGAGCTCTAGAGTGTCCGGGAGGAGCTCAGCGGGACACAGGAGGAGCTCCGGCTAGAAAGGGAGCATCAAGCCGTGGAAAAGAGGGCTTGGGACGAGTATCAAGTCTCGTTCATGCTACAGATGCAAGCAGCAATGCAGGTATGTACTGGTCATTTTACTTAATATTTCTAACATATCAATGATGGTTACGTGATAATGTTTTATGCTCACAAGCTATGGCGGCAGGGCAGCCGGCCGTTTTCCCACAGTGGCAACCCCTACAAGAGCCACAGGTCCCGTTTACCGGAGCAAAGGTATCAATTTACTCAAACTTCCACAACATAGCCATATTTGATAAATTTAACCAAATTTCTTAGAATATCACCAAACTTAGTCAAACATAGACAAACTTAGTTTAATTTGATCAATTATAGGTTATAGTAAGCTAACTTAGGTAAATATGCATATTTAAACTCATAAATTGTCTAACTATACTTATACATAACAGTGCTATGCGATCGAGGCTCACATGCCATTGTCGCAGCTATCAGGAGGACGAAGGCTCGAGGACAACTTCCCGGGTTCTGGAGGTAGCGGACGTGGTAGTGTGTAGGGTGGTGTGTATATCTAGTGTTAATGAATTACTGTTATGTTTATAATATTTTGATTTCCTGTGTGAGCTGACCATCGATCCAGGGCTGGCCTCGAAGCCAGGGCAGAATTTTCTTATTTAAAAAATTACCAACCTTATTTACGATGGCTTTCTGGTCACGACCGTCGTAAATAAGCCAGAATTATTTACGGTGGTCTGCACGTCGTCAATAGTATCTAACTTATTCACGACAGTCCCGTCGTGAATAAACTGGAGTATTCACAACGGCTCCGTCATGAATAAAGCCCCCACTCCACGTGGCAGCCGGGGAACTTATTCGCGACGAGATTATTTAGCCACCGCGAATAAGCTTATTCACGACGGGTGCCGTCGTTAACAATCTTATTTACGACTAATTATCGATGACGGCCGAAATCCATTGTGAATAATTTATTCACGACGGTTTACCCTTTATTAACGATGGTTTTCAGCCTTCATTAATTGTTGATATTCCTGTAGTGGTGTACAGCCATCAGTGCACAAAACCGGCGCTGCTGGATGCTTTCCTCTAGCTATTCATGTTCTGTGTCACGTTATCTAGCCAGCTACAGATAGGTTAATTTCTGGCCGTACCTATAAGCCACCAAAACCGTAATTAACTTTCACCAAACTTTTTTCGACATTACAGACGGGAGAACTTTCAGCATGCGGACAGATAAGATACAACATGATGCGCAAGTTGACCATTTTGCGCGCGGCTGCTAATCCGTGTAGGATGCACGACAGGACCAGCTATATAAAACTATGATTTGACAGTGCCGGCTTAAAGAACAATCGAGGTGACAGCCTCTCGTCCTGTACCGGACAAAAGAGTGATCCCTTGGACTTTGGGAAATTAAACTATATATGCTCAGTATCTCACTGCGAAAATTGTACCAGCCATGCTATTGTTTTTTTTCAGGAATCGTGTCACAGGCACTAGGTTAATACTCTGCAACAGCCAGATCACATATGTGCCTCGAGCCACAGGGCTCAAAGTACGTATTACGTTTGTGACATTGTTTATAACATCAGCTAGAGCATATGTATAATGCATGTTTTTAGAGTAATAATTAAGATTTCACAGTAGACCTAAAAAAACACAAAACATTTCTCTTATACTTTCTGCATCTTCCTGTCGGAGAGAGTAAACATTCATTCATACTCGAACAAAGAGACGGATATCCCTCGCACTGTTGGACAACGTCAACAGTCCACCACGCATAACAACCCCGGGAATCGTTTCCTCTCTCCAACGGATCCAACTCTCGCCGAATCTTTGCATCGCGACTGCTAAAAAATAAGCTTGTTGCCTGACAGACAAGACACGTTTTCGATGCATGCTTGTTTCCATGCACGACGTCTTGCTACAACTCGAGCTGCATGTGTCGTCCTCACATGTACTTTTGGCCGTCCTGTGCACAGCAGCATGAAATCTATGTGCCCAGTGCAGACCTCATTTGGAGAGAGAGAGAACATGGTCACAGCAAGCAGATCTGGACAATAATCCAGCACAGAGAGTGAAGTACGAAACCAAGAGAAGCTAAGTATAGTCTGTCCCTGCTAGTGCCCTGGTCCAAACACAGTTATTTCCCACAGTAAATCATGACACTATACCTCTGGCGGAAAACGAGAGAGAAGAAGTACAACAATAGTACGTAGCAGGAGAGCAAGAGCATCTCGATCGATCCCAATGTCACAAACACATACACAGATTGTCGAGCAACGCTCAGGGCACGTGCGTATGTGGCCATGACAGAGGGATACATACATCAACACTAGTAGTAAGTAGTACGCTACACGGTACGAAAAAAAATACAGCAGTAAAACTCACACGCACACCTTGATGAACAATCAGTAATGACATTTCCGTTGTCTCTATCGGTTTACATCATCGTCACCTTTCCTTCTGAGCCGTCATGGAGTTGGCCTCCATGCATGTTACCGGCTGCGGTTGAGCTCATGAGTAGCTGGTTCATATCCTCGTAGTTGTATTCGACTGGTACCTGATGAGCCTGGTGATGTTCTTGAACCTGGAGGAGCCTGTGGTCATGCTCCATGCTCCTGCCATTGTTGTAGCCGTAGTACACGTCGTCTAAGCTATCCTTGCCATGGCTGAACTGCGGTCGGCTGTGCGTGCCGCCATCTGACGAGCTGCAGCTCTGCTGGTCGCTGCCGAACACGATCATGCTGCCGCTCTCCTCCTGCACCACGTGATGGTGAGGAAGCTGCTGCTGTCTCGCGGGTAGTAGTGAGGAGGTGTTTGGAATCACGAGGCTGGAGCTTAGCATGAAGTCCTGGGGTTGCTGCAGTGTTAATGCAGGGATGATGGGCTCGTGGAGGAAGCCGGCGTCGGGGAAGAAGCCACTGTAGGTGGGTTGGGATAACAAGGGTGATGAGTGTTGGAGCATGAGATTGAGGGGCCGGTGGTGCTGTCGCGGGGCGCGATGTGGTGGCACAGACACGGCGGAGCTCCCCAAGAGCTTCTTCTTCAGCTTGGTGTTCCAGTAGTTCTTGATATCGTTGTCGGTCCGTCCCGGGAGCTGAGATGCGATAATGGACCACCTGAAATAGTGAAATCTCTTCATGATGAAGCATATGGACCGTACACATTTCTTCCTTTTTCTTGCTCTCATTCTTGCCTCATGTCGAAGAAAGATCATGCAATGTGAACACGGCATATCTCCAATTATTTATTTCACACTTCAGGTAATCAGGTCATATCGGTAGTGGCATGCAGTCAGATATTTAATTCTGAACCAATAGCATACATATATAAACCATTTATATTGATGTTTTCTTGCAATTTGTACATAAGGGCAAATTAAAAAGACGTTCATGTATTGTGACTTTGTGGAGTAACTTATTTTTTAGGAACTTCTGGAACTCTTTTGGGAAAGACAAACGAAAGTGTGTTATTTCAAATAGGAATTCCCATTGTTTTACCTGCTTCCAATACTTGCATACATGCTGCAGATGACCCTGTCTTCGTGCTCAGTGAACTCGCCATGTTTGATATTGGGCCTCAAGTAGTTTAACCATCTAAGCCTACAGCTCTTGCCACATCTTCTCAACCCTGTAATCACAAGTATAGAGAAGCCATTGGAATCCTAGTCAACATAAATTTCATGAAGAATTCATTGTGTGGAGACGAATAAAAGACACTAATAAATAGCATGCAATTACGCATATGATACGACATGAACCACAAGGCAATTGGATATGCTGTCTTCTTCTGGTGAGAAACCTGGGACTTTAGCATGCCACTACAATTAAGATTCCTATAGTCGCATGAAGCGTAACTGCAAGCCTACCTAGAGACAACACCATTGATCCTACAAGCGTTAAGAAGTCCATAAATCCTTATCAATAAACTCAGCAGGCAAAATGGGAGTATTAAGCAAAGAAGGGTAAACAAAAGTACTTGGGCTCCTGACTGTTTAAATCGACTGTCTGAGAAAAAGAGTCTACACCATAGCAACACGCCAGATCTTTCAGAAATTATTAAGAAGGAGAAATGGAAAACTCCCAAATTAAATAGGTCCAATCCTATTAAAGGAAAAAGTAGTAAAGCCAATGGTGTGAAGATCTAATCAACATTTATAGCATCAAAGCTTGGACCTCAAATCTGTACAACCTTAGACAGCGAAAGGAGTTCGAATATAAAGGAACACCATGTTGTTGAGAACCCATGAAAGGATGATATGCAAATCCCAGTTTGCTTCTTTCACTCTCTTTTCTTTGAAACAACATTTCACAAACCACTACAGAAGTAATTCCAAAGATATCCAACAAAGAACAAGCTAAAGCAAACAGATCAGAAAAGAGAAAGCTGTATACATATTACCATCACAAATAGAGATTGGTTAAACTCAGATCCATAACTGCGTACTAAAACATCCAAAAGAAGATAAGATGCATCTGCATGTAAGTTCATGAATCATACCAGCTCTTTGTGGGAGGGCGATCCAGTTGCCGCCGGTGCCATGCTTCTCGATGAACTCCTTGAGCTTGGCATCCTCCTCAGTAGACCACGGCCCTTTCTTCACGTTGTTCTTATCGCAGCATGGAGCCCTCCCCATGAGGTCGCAACAAAAGGATCTGCCAGAACGAAGCTAAGGCAAACACCTAGCTACCAAATCCCACTGCTCTCAACCTTTTTGTTAATTTTCTGACTGTCTTGGCAGGCAGCTTGCTCTGAGCTATCTAGTTACTAGAGGACATTACAACACTGTCTTCCAAGGGCACAGAAAGCAAGGAGCGACAGGGGAGGGATCACAAGGCAACAATAGGAGCACAGGAAAAATATATAAGACTGATGAGAGGAGAGAGAGAGAGAGAGAGAGAGAGAGAGAGAGAGAGAGAGAGAGAGTGGTAACAAGTCAAAATGTGCAGGATTGTCTTTGTTTGGTTGCAATCACCTCCACCTCGATGGACGGCCCCCTCAAATCTCAGAACCAGAGAAAAAGGTTCACTACTTTCATCATAAGCATGCCTTACCCCACTACAGACCTGTCTTTCTGTAAACAAAAGTACAGTTGCACATGGCACCGCTCTCGGCGCGTGTTTGTTTGTGGATAGCCTGGCATCCGTATACTGGATCAGTAAGTACTTCTTCTAATAAGTATGATGTTTAATTTCACACGAAATTTTTCATTCGTATTTAGCAAGTGGATATATGTCACATGATTGGCAGCTGTTAGGGTTTTCTATATATCTTTAGTAATACATTTTTCGTTCGTGTGATTATTTATAGAGAAAAATAAAGACGACCTGGATCATATAGTAGCTTCGATCCCAAAGCAGTGTAATATGCAGTTTATTGTTTCTGATTGTTTGTATTTAAAAAAACATTCTAAATCGGATTTAAAAATCTGATTCAGAACCTATATATCTTGAAAGTGAGATAATGTTGATGCACCATTACAGACTTTACAAACTGGCTAAAAGGTTAAACCCCCCTTTAGCTATCTATTCAGCTAAGCCCCCTTTTGTATTATAGACTTTATAAACTGGCTAAAAGGTTAAACCTTAGACTACAAATATCTAAAATGCGTAAAATTGTATTCGACTCAAGTTAAAAGATAAAAAAGAATCATCAGTATTTCCCCAAACAATTATAGACATCCATTTTCTATATGCCATTTTAACCACAATCTATCCAAAATGAAGCCAGGTTCACATAATGTTTCACATATGATATCCGTTTTACTACCCTCAAAGTATCTCCACTGTCCACTTAACCCCCTAAATAAAATTGTAATCTAATTTACTCCCCCAAACAATTTAGATTGGTTCGATTCACCACCTTGTGATAAAAAGGGCAAAAGAGCATACCCAGTGCTGAAAGCTCCCACACATTGTGGGGTCTGGGGAAGGGAATTTCTAGGCAGCCTTCCCCTTGCTTATTTTGCAAGGAGGCTGATTCGAACCCAAGACCTCCAGGACACAAGTGGAGAGACTCTACCACTGCGCCAGGCCTGCCCTTCGATTCACCACCTTGTGAGATTTTACTTTTTTGTTTCTCAATGTTCATGTATTGTTTGATGATAAAATTTTATGAGATTGTAAGTTACAACAAAACATATGTCAGAAAAATGGTTTAAGTATTTTTTGTAATGTTTTTACATTGTAAGCATGTAATTCAGATTTGACATAGGAGATGTGTCGGTACTCTGCAGACCGGGTACCCCCACATAGTAGGTAAAAGACAGCCTTGGCCCGCCTCTCAGCTGAGGCGGACCCCAGCAAAAGCCACGTGCCTTGGTCCCCATGGTCAGCCCTGGGGCTACTGCGTGCATCTGAGCCCCGGAGCTGACACGTGCCCTGGGCTCCTTCCTGAGCCTCCCCGCTAAGGTGGGGTCCAGGGCTGCCACGTGTCCCAAGCTCTAAGCCACCTCCCCGAAGAGGACAGCACCGGGCCTGACACGTGCCCCGGGGTCTGGCCTAAGCCTCCTCACTGAGGTGAGGTCTGGAGCTGACACGTGTCCTCTGGCTCCGAGCCGCCTCCCTGCTGAGGACAACTCCGATGCTGACACGTGTCCCGGACTCCGGTCCGAGCCCCCCCTGCTGAGGTAAGGTTCGGAGCTACCACGTGTCCCCTTGCTCCAAGCCACCTCCCTTCTTAGGACAACTCCGATGCTGACACGTTCCCCGGGCTCCGGTCCGAGTCTTCCCACTGATGTAAGGTCCGGAGCCACCACGTGTCCCACGATCCTTTGTGGGCCGTGGGTCGACGAAGTCAAGAAGAGAAGTGTGCTGTCAGGCTTGGCATTCAAGGCTCGCGCCTTCCCTAGAAGCATGATGCACTACACATGCCTTCGTCCCTTGCCTGTTCGCCATTATGGTGACAGGATAGGACGGCAGGGCGTGACAGCAATACAGTGCCGCCCAACGGCACTAAGCCGCCCAAACAGGGCGAGGAGACGCGGTGACAAGACGACGTCTTCATCATCACGTGACAAGCAGTCAGGGGTGCTCAGCGCCCCAGACGGAGGGACTTAACTCCCTACTGGCCACTCTACTCAGAGGACGAAGCTCTAGATCGTGTATAGGACACTCAAAGCTTTGGGACCACCTGTCAGGCCCCAAACCTCATTGTAACCACCCCGGCCTTGAACTATAAAATAACCGGGGTGACCACCCAGCAGAGGGTTTTGTTCCCCCGCACTAGAGATCACACAACACACAAGGGCTCACGCTCAAGCAATAGAACAAGCACATCCGTGGACGTAGGGTATTACGCTCTGGTGGCCCGAACCACGTAAATCCTCGTGTTCATCCACTCCCTCAAGCCCAGGTCACGAACGGCGCCAAGCCCCCTCTGAAAAAAAAAGAACCTCGCTGGCTGCTTCTGAGCAGGCTGGGAGAAGTGTCGCAACTCGCACTCCGACATTTGGCGTGCCAGGAAGGGGGGTTTTACACGCCCTCCTCGCGACTATGGTGAACATCACTTCTCATAGAGAGCCTTCTCGCCCAACTCACCATCGTCTCCAGGCGGGAGACGATGAGCCCCCCCCCACTCCAGAGCGGGTAGGTTTGCCCAAGCTGGTAGCCAAGCGGTCGGCACACTCTGTGTGATGTACGGGGGTTCTTCCGATGTCTCGTCTAGATGGGCCGTCAAGACTCTCCGTCGAGTAGTGGCGGCCGCCACTCCAGTCCTAGGGCCGGCGCCACATCGCAAGTGGATGGAGATGTCGATCAGCTTCGACGCCTCCGACTGCTCCAAGAACATGGCAGGCGCTGGGCAGCTGCCTCTCCTCGTCACCCCGACCATCTCCAACGTGAAGCTCTACCACGTGTAGATCGATGGCGGGGTGACCCTCAGCGTTATCACTCTCGCAGCTTTCAAGAAGCTGCAGATCCCTATGTCCCAGCTTACCCCCTTGAGACCATTCTCGGGCGTAGGTCAGGATCCTATCTTCCCGTGTGGTAATATCTCCCTCCCGGTGACATTCGGGATGCCTGAGTTTACCGTACGAAGAGCGTCGTCTTCGATGTTGCGGAGGTCAGCCTCCCCTTCAATGCCATAATTGGCAGAGCAGCTCTGTACCGATTCATGGCAGTAGCCCACTATGGCTATTTGGTCTTGAAGAAGCCAACCCCGAGTGACGTTCTCAAGATCCGCGGTGACCGCACCGCGGCTGTCTCGGTGCTAGGAAAGCTCCAAGCGCTGGCAGCAGCATAGGAGGCCGCCTCCGGTCACGATGAAGCTAGCCGGCCACCTCCAAGCATGCGCCACCGAGGGGCTACATCTGCACCCCGAGTGCAGCTCTCGGATGGCGAAGACATACCGGTCAAGGTCGTCCATGTCGGTCCTGATGTAGCCCAGGCCACCCGGATCGCCGGGTTCCTGGGAGGCAAATAGGAAGACACGCTCGTCACCTTCCTCCAGGCCAATGTCGACGTGTTTGCCTGGCAACTGTTGAAAATGCCTGGGATCCCCAGGGAGGTGATTGAGCACCAACTAAAGATCCACCCAGATGCCAGGCCGGTCCAACAGAAGTCTCGGAAGCAATCCATCGAGCGGCAAGACTTCATCCGTGCAGAAATCAAGAAGCTGCTCGATGTCGGCTTCATCCGAGAGGTCCACAATCCGCGATGGTTGGCCAACCCTGTTATCGTCTCCAAGGCTGGCGGGAAGCTACGAATGTGCATCGACTACACCACCCTCAATAAGGCATGTCCAAAAGACCTGTTACCTCTCCCCCGTATTGATCAAATAGTCAACTCTATGTCTGGCTGTGATCTACTATGTTTCCTAGACGTATATTCAGGTTTCCACCAAATACCTATGTCTAGGGAAGATGAAGAGCACACTGCCTTCATCACAGTAGACAGTCTATACTGCTATGTTTCCATGCCTTATGGTCTCAAGAATGCGCTCTCCACTTTTGTGTGTGCAATGCACAAGACGTTTGGGACTCATTCAGGACTTGGTCGAGGTTTATGTCGTTGACATCGTAGTAAAGGTTAAGTTGCAAGCATCTCTGCTCGACAACCTGGCCCTAGTCTTCGACGGACTGCGTTCCACATGCATGAAGTTGAACCCAGACAAATAAGTCTTCGGGGTCTCTACCGGGAAGTTGCTCGGTTTCTTGGTCTCACACCCGAGGGATCGAAGCTAATCCAGAGAAGATTAAGGCGATAGAACTGATGCGGCCCCCTGCCTGCATCAAGGACGTGCAGAAGCTTACCGGATGCTTGGCCTCACTCAGTCAGTTTATCTCTAGACTAGCCAAGCGGGCTCTTCCGTTCTTCAAGCTTCTGCGCAAAACTGGTGCATTCGTATTGACCGAGGAGGCAGATGAGGCATTTTAGGAGCTGAAGTAGTTCCTCACAACGCTGCCCATCATGGTGGCCCCTGAAAAAAGGCGAGCCACTACTCCTCTACATCGCTGCCACAACTGAGGTCGTGAGCATGGTTTTGGATGCGGAGCGGCCGGAATGTCATCAATCTCAAGTCCTACAAAAGGCTCCTGCCGCCGTCGATCTGAAGCCACAGGGCCCAGACTCTGCAGGAAATCCCTAGGAAGGGGAAATAATCAGGCCCCAACCAGGCAGATCTGATGACCAATGCATATCCGGGTCCAAGCTCCCGGAATGCAGTCCCGGACCTGGGGGCCCTAGGGCCTCGGTTCCCGGACCTCTCCAAGAAGAACTAGTCGGGTCTCAGCCATCTAGAACCGGCAACCGGCGTGCGTCTGGGTCCAAGCTCCCAAAATGCAGTCTTGGACCAGAGTGTCGGGGGCCCTCGAGTCTCGGACCACTCCAAGAAGAACCAGACGGGTCCCAGCCATCTGGACCCCGCAACAGGCAAGCACCTGGTTCTGAGCTCCCAGAGTGCAGTTCCGGGCCCAGGGGCCGGAGGCCCCCGTGTCCCGGACCTCTACTAGACGACGCTTCGGACTCCTCCGGTAGGGTCCAAACCATCCAGTGTCCGGTCTACTTCATCAGCGAGGTCCTCCATGATGCCAAGACAAGATATCTCGAGGTGCACAAACTGCTCTATCACTACAGGAAAAATACAAATTTACGACGGCCAAAATTATTAACGACGGTACCGTCATTAATAATAATGTTCGCGACGGTGTCCAACGGCCGTCGTAAATAATGTCCTTATTCACGACGGTTGACCTAGACCATCGTGAATAATCACATTATTCACGACGGTTAAGGCTTACCGTCATGAATAAGTTCCTTATTCACGACAGGGCCAGTTACCGTCATAAATACCACATTATTTACGACGGCCAGGTCCCTGGCCGTCGTAAATAAACGATATATACAGCCCGTGCCGAGGTCGGCGCGGGCATTCACGCCCGCGCCAACCCCGAGTACTTCTGCTGCCACCGCCCTCTCGCGCCACCACCGCCGCCCCGTGCCGCCGCCCTCGCGCTGCCGCCGCCCAACAGCACCATCGCCGCCGCTGCCCAACGCCGCCACCGCGCCCATCCATGCCATCGCCCCATCATCCCCAGCCCGCTCGCCGCCGGGCCGTGCTGGCCCCCCGCGCCCGGTCCCGTCCGCCCCCAGCGCTGCCCCGGCCGCCCCAGCGCCCCTCCCCGGCCGCCTAGCAGCGCCGCCCCATCCGGCTCCCGCCGCTGCCCCGGCCGGCCACCCGCCGCCGGCCCTGCCGCGACCCGGCGCCGCCCCGCCCCGACCCGAGGTTTTTTAATTAGTTTTAATTAATTAGCTTATTTTAGATTAGTTTGGTTTACTTTATAATTAGTTTTAATTAATTAGCTTATTTTAGTTTAGTTTACTTTACTTTATAGTTAGTTTAGTTTGTAATTATGCTTTAATTACTTTAGTTTATTTTATAATTAGTTTAGTTCATTTTATAATTAGTTTAATTTGTAATTATGCTTCAATTACTTTAGTTGATTTTATAATTAGTTTAGTTAATTTTATAATTAGTTTAGTTTAATTACTTTAAATTAGTTTAATTTAGCTTATTCAACCCGCCCGAGTCGGGGTCGGCGCGGGCATTCACGCCCCTGCAGTCCCCGACCGGTTCCACCACAGCCGCCGCTCACCCCGGCCTCCCTGCACGCCGCCGCCCACCCCGTCCTCCCTATGCGCCGCCATCCACCCCGGCCTAACCGCGCGCCGCCGCCGCCACCCACTCCGGCCTCCCCGCGTGCCTTTGCCGCCGCCCACTTCGGCCTCCCCGTGCACCTTTGCTGCCGCCACCCCGACCGGCCCTCCCACCCCCGACCGCCCCGCCCTGACCCGGTCGGCCTCGACCGCCCTGCAGCAGACCCTGCCCCGCCTCGACCCGCTGCCGCCCCGCCCCAACCCGGCCCATTGAGGTTTTTTATTTAGTTTTAGTTAATTAGCTTATTTCTTAATTAGTTTTAATTAATTAGCTCCCTACCCGTTGGGTCCCTGCCCTGCCCGCCCCATCCGCCGGGTCCCTCCCCTGCCCGCCCCACCCGGCGGCTCCTTGCCTGCCCTACCCGCCAGCTTACTATTGTTTAAATTATTTAATTATTTATTTTGTTTCGAATTCCTCAATTAGATTATAATTATTTAATTGATTGATTATGAGTGTGTACTATTTATACGTATATTAATGGGTTTCGAGCCGGTCTGACCCGGCACGGCCCAATCCGGCCCGACCTGGCACGGCCCGAGCCTGCCCGACCCGGCATGGCCCAATCATGCGTCGACCCGGCACGGCCCAACCCGGCCCGACCAGGCACGACCCAATCCCGCCCTGACCCGGCACGGCCCAGATGGTTTTAGTCGCAAGTTATGTGTCGAGACGAGCAAGAAGGCGAATGATGACAATGACTTGGAATTTTCAACGGTGACGCAACACCCCTTTGAACTTTCAACTCTAACCAACTTACCCCCTCTTTCTCGTTCTTTCCTATCTTGTAAATGACTGAAAAATAAAAATGAGTAACATAACCTATAGAAATTTATTACCCATTTCGAATATGTACATCTCACATGCGATAAGCATCTGAGGCGTGCAGGTTCGGAATTGTCCCTTTTGGACAGCCTGAGAGTGACCGAGGACGTGCTTTTGACGAGTTAGGTATGGGGTCTGAATCTGGATGTGATTTCGACACTGTGAGACCTATGTGTGCTGAATACATTGGCTATGACGATAAAAGTTTTGAATTCTGCCAAAACACTCTTTTTGTCAAGGTCCAACTCTAGGTCCGAGCTCCGACAAGATCCGACGGAAGGTCCGACTTGCTATGGCTAGGTCCAACATGTGTTTGGTCAGCTCTGGCGGTAGGTCTGACTAGCTTTGGTAAGTTCCGGTGCTAGGTTCTGCTAGCTTTCGTAAGCTCCGGCTCAAGGTCTGGTTAGCTTTGGCAAGGTCCGGAGCTAAATCGCAATGGTTCTTCTTTTACCATGCAAATGTTTTGAACTTGCTTTACATATATGGAAAGTTTGCTTAGTATTATTTTACTAAGTTTTTGATGTGTTATGGCTGTTTACGGTGGTTAACATTTTGCTATGGTTTGTAACATGCTTATGTGAGGTGTTCACGTAAGGTGTTGTGGTTTTCGGAACTAACGTGAGTCAAGTCACGGACTTGTGCTCGAAAGTATTGGTTGTTTATTCATGTGTAGGTGTTGCTTGAGTTCAAGATATGGCTGGTGACGGGAACCATTAAACTAGTCTTAGGGAGAAGATGAGGTTTAACAACCAAGTTCGGGAGGAATTGTGGTTGAGTTGATCGGGAGGTCGCGCAACATGTTTGGATCAAGAACAATGCATATGAAGGTATCGTGGACGTCGTTGGAAGGTGTTTTCACGTGTGCAAGGTGTGCATGGACGTGACAACATGGTTCCAAGGCATGATGAATAGATGTGGACATAAAGAATTGGTAGGAAAGGTCCAACCGGTTGGATTATGGACTCAGGCTGCGGCTGAATCCATTATGGCTCAAATATGGAAAGATTTGATTTGGTTATGATAGGATTTCGTATGGGACACGAAGTTGAGTTGTTTTAGGAATATGGGATACGTTCCTAAGGTGTTTGGAAGTCTTAAGATTGCTTCTGACTGCGTATAAAATAGTCTTGAGCAGTTATGGAAAGTTTCGATTCAGAAACTGAGTAGGATTAGGGTTCTAGTTTGAATTGGGTTAGCCTTCGGGCTGATTATATAAGCAAGCGAGGCCAGAGCTCGTGGAAAGAAGACCTTGGGCTGTTCCTCTTATGTTCTGATCAATAAAATTCATAATTTAGAGGATCTTTTGTGCCTTGTTCGTCCGACTTGTTTTTGTCAAGTCTTTCTCGTGGAGTTTCTAGGCAGCACGACAGTACTTCGGTGTTTTGATCATAACTCGAGTTTTACAGATCCAATTGACGTGATTCTTTTTGAGTTGTCTTCACAACTTGATTATATATATTCTGTGAAAATTTCACGGTCATTGGATTTGTAGTTCCTTATGTACAGGAGCTTCTTTGCAGTGTTACAGATCTGGTTTTTACTCGAGTAGAACAGATTGACCCTCGTTTGATCTTTCGATCATAACTTGAGTTTTTCTTGACGGATTTCCATGGTTCTTGTTGTTGTGTCTTCATGACTTGATTTTCTATAATATATACCACTTTTTTCACGGTTGAACACATTTATAACAGTCGCATACACGGTTTCTTTAACAGATCGATTTTCTGCCGAGGGGGTTTTTGTTGCTTCCGCTAAAAAGTTTAAATCTACCATTCACCCCCCTCTGGTAGCTTTTCACGTGCTCTTCGATCCTACAATTGGTATCAGAGCCACGTTGCTCTAATCTTTGTGATTTGCATGTGTTTCGACTAATCATCATGGAGAAATACTCCGTAAAACCTTGTGTGTTCAGTGGCATCGATTTTCAGGTTTTGAAGGCACGTATGGAGGCTTTCATCTAGGCGCAAGGCTTCACAATATGGGAGAAGGTGTACAAGCCTTATGACGTGCCGCCAAACGATCGAGTCACGGCTACGAACATAAGAGATGTCGATAACAACAACAAAGAACGGAACTTGATCATACAAGCATTAACTCAAAGTGACTTTGACCGTGTTGCACACCTCCGATATGCATACGATGTGTGGAAAGCAGCTTGTGACTACCATGAAGATCCAACACGATCAAGGAGGTAAGGCAAGATATGTTCAAGAAAGAATACATGCGCTTCGAGATGCAACCCAGTGAGTCAATCGATGACCTCTTTGCTCGCTTCAATAAAATTCTTAGCAACTTACGTAGTGTCAACGTTAATGTTTCAGATGCTGAAAATTCTAGGCAATTACTAAGTACATTAGACATGTCAATTTGGGAGATGAAAGTTACATCTATTCGTGAATCTACTGTCATGAGTATACTTACATTAGATGTGCTATATTTTAAGATAAAAACTCATGGAATTGACATAATATCACCTAAGAACCCCAACAAGTCTCTTGCATTTGTTTCACAACGTGACATTCCTAGCTCTAGTCAATCTTAATCTTGTGGTACACTTTCTTAGTTGTCCTCTCTAACCCTTGAACAGATTAAAGAGTTTCCACAGGAAGAACTTGCACTCATCTCTACTCGGTTCTCAAAAGCATTGTAAAATGTGAGAAATAGAAGGAGAGGAAGTGCCGGACCTCAATGATGCTTCAAATGTGGTAAGACATGACATTTTCGTACAGAATTCCCTAACCATTCAGGTCCTACTTCCCGTGATGAAGAGAAAACTAGCACGAAGCACTCCTCTGCAAACGATAAGAAAAAAGAAGAAGGGTTTTATAGGATGCCAATTGGTAAATAGTTTTATCTCAACACTTCAAGAACTTGGCTCGAGCGATGTTGATATCGGAAGTGACGAAGATGAAGATGATTTGGCAAACTTATGCTTCATGGCGGGCAAGTGAAGTTCAAGAATGGAGGAGGCAGAACACAACAACGACAATGAAGAGGTTACACGCTTGAGGAAGGAGAACATTTGGATTGTGGATTCAAGATGCTCACGCCATATGATTGGTAACAAAGAATGGTTCTCCTCCCTCTCTTTTGTGTCACATGTAGAAAATGTTACTTTTGCCGATAATTCTTCAACTCTTATAAATGCTAAGGGTTTAGTTAGAGTAAATAATCACTACACTTTAAAAGATGTGGCACTTGTTAAAAATTTGAAATACAACTTGCTTTCTGTTTCACAATTGCTAGATGAAAATCTGGAAATTATTTTCACTAAAAATTGTTGCAAGGTTGTAGATTCAAATAGTGAGCTCATTTTTAATATGTCTCGGTTTGGAAGAGTTTTTAAAGCTGATTTTGATATGTCATCCTCTAAGCATAGATGTCTAGTTGCTAATGATTCAAAAGACTTATATTTTTGGCATCGTAGACTTGGTCATGTAGGCTTTGATCATCTCACACATGTTAGTGCTCTTGATCACATACGTGTGCTGCCTAAGCTTAAAGGGGACAAAGAAATTGTGTGCTCTTCTTATAGACATGCTAATATGGTTGCAGGTTCACATGCTCCTCTCACAATGACCATGACAACTGAACCGGATCAACTTTTGCACCTTGACACCGTAGGACCTTCACGTGTTCAATCGTTTGGAGCTAAATGGTATGTTCATGTGATTGTTGATGACTATTCTAGATACTCTTGGGTTTATTTTATGGCATCTAAGAATGAAACTTTTAGTCACTTTAGAACCTTATTTCTTAGATTATCAATTGATCACCCATGATCTTTAAAAGCAATTAGAAGTGATAACGGAACCAAATTTAAAAATCAATCGTTTGATCACTTTTGTGCTGAAAATGGAATAGATCATCAATTTTGTTCACCAAATGTACCTCAACAAAACGGTGTTGTAGAGAGAAAGAACAGAACCTTAGTTAAGATGGCTAGGACTATGCTTGATGAATATCAAACTCCTAGAAAATTTTGGGCTGATGCAATTGCAACTGCTTGTTATGTCTCAAATCGTGTTTTCTTGCACGCCAAGCTAGGTAAAACACCATATGAACTTCGGTTTGGACATAGGCCTATTGTCACAAACTTTCGGGTCTTTGGTTGCAAATGCTTTGTTAAGAAACATGGCAATCTTGATAAATTTGAACCTAGATCCATTGATGGCATGTTTCTTGATTACCCATCTCATACTAGAGGCTACCGTATGCTTTTACATGACACTAACAAAATTGTGGAGACTTGTAAGGTTTCTTTTGATGAAGCTAGCCCAGGTACTAGCTCTAATATTGCAGGACCAGACCCATACCCGCAGGGGGAGAGTATTTTCATCGAAGAAGATGAATAAGTGATGCTGCTGCCCGAAAATTCAGGAGCTAAAGACATTGTTTCAGGTCCCGATTTTGATTCACAACCAGCACCGACGACCACCATTGCTTGTCCAGATCGTCCTCAAGTCACAAGTTCTTCAATTTGTGATGAACATGAAGAAGAAGGAGCTTGTGAATTGTCTACTCTCCTCCGGGTCCTCAAAAGTCATCCTGCACAACAAATGATTGGAAGCTTGCACGAACAAGTCACACGGTCCAGGTTTTGTGATCCAAATTCTCACGCTCATTCTTCATTTGTTGCTTCTTTTGAACCCAAAGAAATATCACACGCACTCACTAATGAATCTTGGATTATTGCCATGCAAGAAGAGTTAGAAAATTTTGAAAGAAATAATGTTTGGAAACTTGTACCTCCATCTCAAGGTCACACTCTAATCGGAACTAAATAGGTGTTTAAAAATAACAAAGTGAGGATGGGGTTGTGGTTAGGAATAAGGCTAGGTTGTTTGCTCAAGGTTTCACACAAGTTGAAGGACTAGATTTTGATGAAACTTTTGCTCATGTTGCTAGATTAGAAGTCATAAGAATTTTGTTAGCATTTGCTGCATCTAAAGGTTTCAAGTCATATCAAATGGATGTTAAAAGTGTTTTTCTTAATGGCTACATAGATGAGGAGGTTTATGTCAAGCAACCACCAGGTTTTGAAAATCCAAATTATCCTAATCATGTTTACAAACTTTCCAAAGCCTTGTATGGTCTTAAACAAGCCCCTAGAGCATGGTATGATAGGTTAAAAACATTCATACTTGAAAATGGGTTTACCACGGGCAAGGTTGATAAAACTCTTTTTGTGCTTAAGCATGGAAATGACTCATTATTCGTTCAAGTGTATGTGGATGATATTATCTTTGGTTGTGATTCTCATGATCTTGTGTCCAAGTTTTCAGCTATGATGAGTTCAGAATTTGAGATGAGTATGATGGGAGAACTCACATACTTTTTGGGGCTGCAAATCAAGCAAACCAAGGAGGGTACTTTTTTGATCAAACAAAGTATACAAGAGACCTTCTTAAGCGCTTCAACATGGACAAAAGCAAGTCTCTTCGGACACCAATGGGTACAACAACGACACTTGAACTTGATTAAGATGGTGAACCCGTGGATCAAAAAGAATATAGAAGTATGATTGGATCACTTTTGTACCTCACGGCATTAAGACCGGACATACAATTCAGCGTATATCTTTGTGCACGATTTCAAGCTTCCCCACGTGCTTCACATCGTCATGCCGTCAAAAGAATTCTCAGGTACTTACATGGAACTCAAGAATTTTGGATATTTCTTCCTTCTTCCTCAACTGTTACTTTGAAAGCTTTTTCATATGCTGATTTTGGGGGTTGTAGAATTGATAGGAAAAGTACTTCGGGTGCTTGTCATTTTCTTGGTAATTCACTTGTTGCTTGGTCCTCTAGAAAACAAAATTAAGTTGCACAATCCACAATCGAATCAGAATATATAGCTGTTGCTACTGCTTGCTCACAAATTCTTTGGATTGTTCAAAAATTGAAGGACTATGGGGTTGATCTAGATAGTGTTCCACTATTTTGTGATAACACTAGTGCTATTTGCATTGCTAAAAACCCCGTACAACATTTGAGAACGAAGTACATTGACATTAGGTATCACTTTCTCCATGATAAATTTAAAAAAGGAAACATTGTGCTTCACCATGTAGATATCGAACAACAATTGGATGACATTTTTACAAAACCTTTGGATTTCACTCGTTTTTGTTTCATTCATAGTGAAATAGGGGTTATGCATCCTCATGTCTTAAATTTAGGGGGAGTTTTGAAATTTGGGAAGTATATGTGTGAATCTGAATTTAAAATAATATGAGCAAAGTATTTCATACATATATGACTTTGTGATTCCTTTTATATGCTGAAAGTTCTTACTACATTACTCATGTTATATATTTTGTAGTTTTTGCCATGACTAGTAATTGGAATAATTATTTACACTAAATCTGGTCATGATCAAACTTTCTTACTGTTTTAAACTTGTTGCATGCTCACAAGTGCTTTTAATAATGAAAAAAATAATCAATCAACTATTCACATGTTGAGCTTTTATGTTCAAATGAAAAATTGAGAAAAAAATTCAAGAGAATATGTATGCATCACACTTCTTCTTTTGAGATGGCTTATCATTGCACTTAGATATGAACTTGGAAAAAGTTGTGTATGTCTAAAACCATGTTCTTAAGCTTCAGATTGTCAAATGACAAAGGCTTGGCTTGGTTGGTTAGAATAAGGCTGATGCGGCATATAATCTCTTGCAAATGTCATATGATCTGAATTTGTGCTTTGAAAAATAATTAAAATGCAGCAAAAAGTGTCATGCTTTCTGGTCTTGACATAGTTAAGTTTGTTGGATCATGACTTGCTTAAATTGAAAATTACACTTGATCTCTAGCATGGCTTATACTACTTTATGTATCTCATTGATGTGATAGTGTAAGTTACTTGATAGTATGTCTTGGATGAGCTTTGTTTTATATGTATATGTTATAAATATGCTCATAACAATTAAAATTTCTCTTTTGAACCTTGTTGAATACATTGTCAAGGGGGGAGAAATTGATCACACATTGCACGCTTCACAAGTGTTTTGGCACGATTCTTCTCAGGGGGGAAATTTTTGTTTTTCTTCTCATTTTATTTCTAATTTACAAAGCGGGAGAAATATGTATAGGGGAAGAAATTTTTATTTCGAAATTTCTTTCTCATTTGATTGTTTTCAAAACTTTTCATGTGAATAAGCCAACAGACATCTTTTCCGGCGGACCTAACGTTGCCGCCGTTCGGGCTCTCGTGGGCGGCTCGGTGCAGCCGTTGTCACGTCCACTTCTCTACACAAGAAAGGTGTGTCGTTGTATGTAGATGGAGTACCCGAAAGTCGTTCGGCATTTGATCAACCCTCGGTTGAGAATTTCCATGTTAACTGCCAGCCAGTTCATATGAGCCGAGCACTGCAAGCCAGAAAGCTCCCCACAATTTCTTGATTTGAAGCAGTTTGGAGGTAGTCTCCTTCTTCATGTTCAGATTTTAAATGGTGTTGCCAATGCATTCATCAAAGGGGAGATTGTGAGACCTATGTGTGCTGAATACATTGGCTATGACGATAAAAGTTTTGAATTCTGCCAAAACACTCTTTTTGTCAAGGTCCAACTCTAGGTCCGAGCTCCGACAAGATCCGACGTAAGGTCCGACTTGCTATGGCTAGGTCCGACATGTGTTTGGTTACCTCTGGCTGTAGGTCTGACTAGCTTTCGTAAGTTCCGGTGCTAGATTCTGCTAGCTTTAGTAAGCTCCGGCTCAAGGTCCGGTTAGCTTTGGTAAGGTCTGGAGCTAAATCGCAATGGTTCTGCTTTTACCATGCAAATGTTTTAAAATTGCTTTACATCTATGGAAAGTTTGCTTAGTATTCTTTTACTAAGTTTTTGAAGTGTTATGGCTGTTTACGGTGGTTAACATTTTGCTATGGTTTGCAACATGCTTATGTGAGGTGTTCACGTAAGGTGTTGTGGTTTTCGGAACTAACATGAGTCAAGTCATGGACTTGTGCTCAAAAGTATTGGTTGTTTATTCATGTGCAGGTTTTACTTGAGTTCAAGATATGGCTGGTGACGGGATCCATTGAACTAGTCTTGGGAGAAGATGAGTTTCAATAACCAAGTTCGGGAGGAATTGTGGTTGAGTTGATCGGGAGGTCGCGTAGCATGTTTGGATCAAGAACAATGCATATGAAGGTATCGTGGACGTCGTTGGAAGGTGTTTGCACGTGTGCAAGGAGTGCATGGACGTGGAAACATGGTTCGAAGGCATGATGAAGAGATGTGGACATAAAGAATTGGTAGAAAAGGTCCAATCAGCTGGATTATGGACTTAGGCTACGGCTGAATCGATTATGTCTCAAATATGGAAAGATTTGAGTTGGTTATGATAGGATTTCATTTGGGACACGAAGTTGAGTTGTTTTAGGAATGTGGGATACGTTCCTAAGGTGTTTGGAAGTCTTAAGATTGTATCTATCTACGTATAGAAGAGTCTTGAGCAGTTATGGAAAGTTTCGATTCAGAAACTGAGTAGGATTAGAGTCCTAGTTTTAATTGGGTTGGCCTCTGGGCTGGTTATATAAGCAAGGGAGGCCAGAGCTCGTGGCAAGACGACCTTGGGCTGTTCCTCTTATGTTTTGATCAATAAAATTTGTAATTTAGAGGAGCTTTTGTGCCTTGTTCGTCCGACTTGTTTTTGTCAAGTCTTTCTCATCGAGTTTTGGACAGCACAATAGTGCTTCGGTGTTTTGATCAGAACTCGAGTTTTACAGATCCAATTGATGTGATTCTTTTTGGGTTGTCTTCAAAACTTGATTATATATCATCTTTGAAAATTTCACGGTCATTGGATTTGTAGCTTCTGATCTACACGAGTTTCTTTGCAGTGTTGCAGATCTGGTTTTTACTCGAGTAGAACAGATTGACCCTCGTTTGATCTTTTGATCATAAATTGAGTTTTTCTTGACGGATTTCCGTGATTCTTGTTGTCATGTATGCATGACTTGATTCTATATAATATGTAACACTTTTTTCACGGTTGAACACATTTAGATCAGTCGCATACACAGTTTCTTTAACAGATCAATTTTCTGTCGAGGGGTTTTTTGTTGCTTCTGCTAGAAAGTTTAAATCTACCATTCACCCCCTCTGGTAGCTTTTCACGTGCTCTTCGATCCTACAGACAGCATAACCCTAATGTTCTCTGCTGCACCATTTTTGGGGTTATGTTGCCGAAATTTTGTCCAGATTCGGACACCGTGTCTCGTCATAAGCACGTTATCTCGGTCACTCTTAGGTGGGTTTAGGACCTATCTGCCTAGTTGTAGTGGCCGGGACAGGACATAAAAATGTACTAATAATGATTTGTCCACTTTCAAGGTATAACCACAGACATGGCTGAAGACTGAACTTGGATGTATTCTGGTTGGAAAAAGAATGGGCATCACTCAGAGGAGTGGTTCACCAAGACAGATGCTTTTATACAACAAGCTTTTTCGTTGTGCAACAGCAGTAAGGTGTGGTGCCTATGTACCAAATGTCAGAATGCAAAAATTTTCAACAAGGTGACGTTGACTTTTCACTTGTGTCGAAACGGTTTCATGCAAAAGTATGAGGTATGGTACTTTCGCGTTGAGACACGTTCTGAAGCTGTAGAAGATGAAGTGGTGGATGATAGCATGGGAGTCGATACGATGGACGAGATGCTTGAAGCCATAAATCCTGAGTTGACGGAGGATGCTACTACAGCGGAGGTTCAAACATTCTTTGAGCTTCTCAAAGCTTCAGAAGAGCCGCTGCATGAACATACAAAAGTGACTCTTCTTAATTTCATGACCAGACTTATGGCAATTAAGTCTAATATTTCTTCTCCAACAACTGTTACAACAATCTCATCAAATTGATCAGCGATATCCTTCCTCAACCGCATAAAGTGCCGAAAGATATGTACGAGTCCAAGAAATTGATTTCTGGTCTTGGTATGAAATATGAGAAGATTGATGTCTGCCCAAACAACTATATGCTTTTCTGGAAAGAGCACGCCAACGAGAAGAAGTGCTTACAATGTGGCAAATCGATGTTTGTCTAGGTTGATAATGACGAAGGAGAGCGTGTACAGACTGAAGTCGCACATAAGAAGCTTCGTTACTTGCCTGTCACACCTCGGTTGGAGCGCTTGTTTCTGTCGAAAAAAACTACCAGACATATGAGATGGCACAAAGAAGGTGTACGTGAGAACCTCGGAGTCATGGTGCACCCGTCCGACGGTGAGGCATGGAAGGCGTTGGACCGCTTCAATCCAAATTTCCCCAATGATGCAATAAATGTTCGCATCAGGTTAGCGACAGATGGCTTCTCGCCGTTCAGTACAAACGCCACACCATACTCATGTTGGTCTGTGTTCGCTATTCTATACAACTTACCGCCATCTCTCTATATGAAGTATGAATTTATGTTCCTTTGCCTCATCGTTCCTGGACCAGATCATCCCGGTTCACGACTCAACATTATGTTGAAGCCGTTGATTGAAGAGTTGAAATTGTTATGGGCAGGAATCGAAGCGTACGATTGTCACAAAAAGCAGAAATTCAATCTTCAAGCTGCATACTTGTGGTCTGTTCAATCTTCGAGCTGCATACTTCCAGCTGGAGTACTCATGGTCGTTTCACATGTCCGATATGTGCCGCGGACAAGGAATGTTTTCGTCTTAGTCATGGTGGCAAGATATGTTACTTCGATTATCATCGACGATGGCTACCTCTGAAACGCATGCATAAACAACAGAGGAATGCCTGCCGAAAGAACACCGTTGCCACAAAAGGACCACCACAATGTTTGAATGGGTCAGAGATATTATCCATGTTGGATAAGCTAGTCCCAGATGAAAATCATTCTGGATATTTTGTTGGTTATGGAGAGGACCACAATTGGACTCATGTATGTGTATTATGAGAACTACCGTATGTGAAGTCCTTAATTCTAATGCATAACATTGATGTCATGCACCAGGAGCGTAACATGAGCGAATGCATCATGAGCACATGCTTGGATGTGATGGGCAAAACAATAAGGCTTGAAAAGATTTGGCAGAGGTTTGTAACTGTCCAAGTCTTGAGCTCTCTGAAACTGGTGGCAAACCACGCGCTACTTTTTGTCTTAGACCTAAAGAAAAGAAAGAAGTGTTGCGGTGGTTGAAAAAGTTGAAATTCTCTGATGGTTATGCTGCTAGCCTGAGACGAGCTGTGAATGTAAAGACGAGAAAGCTCACTGGGTTGAAAAGTCATGATTATCACATAATCATGGAAAGACTTTTGCTGGTTATGTTTTGGTGCTACCTTGACGATGCAGTGTGGAAGGTGTTAGCCGAGCTAAGCTATTTTTATAGACAGCTTTGTGCTAAAGAAATCACAAAGGAGATGATGGAGAAGTCAGAAAATGAGATACTAGTTTTGTTATGTAAGATGGAAAAAGTTTCCCTCCAGGGTTCTTCAACCCAATGCAACACCTCCTAATCCATCTTCCATGTGAAGCTAAAGTGGGCGGCCCTGTTAAATACAGGTGGATGTACCACATTGAATGATCACTCACGTGTCTTAAACAAATGATTCACAATAGAGCAAGGGTTGAAGAATGCACGTCGAAGCATTTACATTTCAGTAGATAGGCTACTTCTCAAGTGTTTACTTTGCAGAAGAACACAATGTTAATGCTCCTACGTTGCGATAAAATGTCAATGAAGCACCCCCTTATTGATATTATAAGATTCACAAAATGTCCACAGGCTGGCTACCCGACCCCGAAGGGTGGTCCTCTGCATCCAGCATAGGCTGACCACCCTTCGGGGTCGGGTAGCCAGCCTGTGGACCCGCCTGTTGACTCTTCCGGTGACCACTCCTCCGGGTCACCTGACGTCGAGCCACCTCAGAGGCGTCGGACTAGGAGGAGTCACTATGTGGCTCCTCCTCCGGCTCCTGCAAACCCAGATGACCAGATAGTTATTCGTCCGGTTGGCGATATATAAGTAAATCTCTAACTCTTCAATTTAGATTATTTTAGTGTTCTAGATGTATTAATTTATCATTCTTTATCAGGTCTTGGTACGATGACTCGTTCACGGGTCAAGGACGTCACAAGTAGGTGAACAGTGTCCTCGGGCGGTTTATTCATTTGCACTACTCCGGTGTAGTGAACGGTGTCCCCGCCACATCGTGGGACGATTACGCCACCACCCAGCACGTTGGTCACGGCAACCACCAGGTGGCTGTGTGGTCCGACTTCATGGTAAGCATGAATTATATATTTCTGTAAGACAAGTCTATAATATGGTTAATACCAATGATGTATAAACATGTTTTTTAGGCACGATACCATTTGGAGGACGAGGCCGAGGTGGACTACGCCCTAGCCGTGCTCCAGAAGAACGCTGGGAAGCTCGTTACGCAGTCGCTATCGAACGCAAGAATTCAAGCGACGAGAGCTTACATGAAGCTGCATCCAGAAGAGAGCGAGTTGGGGGCATTCGGAAACGTGGCTTCTAGGTACTTGACAGCGGAGCAGCATGCAGAGGTAAATTGTAAAATATGTATTTTAAAATGTGGAAGAAGCACAATAGGTGAATAGTCTATAACCTAATAATAAATGTATGCAGGTCGGTGTAGCGTGGTTAGACGGCCGTCCGAAGGACTACCGTGCCCTGTGTGCTCTGTGGGCGAGTCATGGGTTCTAGGAAGTTTCTAGGACCCGTCGACAGAGCAGAGGGACAGATGGGAAGCACACATTTGGTGCGGACGGCTACTTACATCTGGCTAAATGCATGGTAAGTGTGATTACTATTGTTTTGAAATATGTTAAAATTATTCATTGAACTAACACATATACATAGGAGCGCGAGAGCAGTCCGGAGCCAACTCCGATTCAGGTCTGGAAGAGGGGTCACAGAGAAGTGACCCGTCATAGCCTGACCAACTATGTTCTCAGGCGGCATCGGATGCCCTGGTGAGTTGTTTTGTATGTGTATTGAGTGTTTTTAAATAGTTTTGATGATATTATCGTTCCGTCTTTGTATGCAAGGTATGGGAAGGAGGCGGAGCAACTTCACGGTGAAGGCTTCGATTAGTAGAGCGCGCCAATTATCCCAGAAGCCGCATATATAATCAGAGGCGGGAAACCTCATGGACGGTAAGTTCTCTTTTTTATTATTTAATGTTAATGAATGTGAGATTCGAAAATTTAATATTCTTTCTTCTTTCTTAGGTTCACCATCTTCGATGGAGTTGTCGACTCGAGGGAGGCACGACCTTCCTCGAGTGGCTCTTCATCGCGGCAGGCGGGATCGAGATAACCTAGCTCCCTGGAGCTCCAGAGTGTTCGGGACGAGCTCCAAAGGACATAGGAGGAGCTCTGGCTAGAAAGGGAGAAGCTCCGGCAAGAAAGGGAGCGTCAAGCCACGGCAAGCAGAGCTCGGGACGAGTATGAAGCCTCGTTCATGCTACAGATGCAAATGGCAATGCAGGTATGCAACAGTCATTTTAATTAATATTTCTAACATATCAATGATGGTTGTATGATAATGTTTTCTGTTCACAGGCTATGGCGGCAGGGCAGCTGGTGGTCTTTCCACAGTGGCAGCCCCCACAAGAGCCACAGGCCCCGTTTACAGGAGCAGAGGTACAAACATAGCCATATTTGATGAAATTTACCCAAATTTATTAGAATATCACCAAACTTAGTCAAACATAGCTAAAACTAGTTTAACTTGATCAATTCTAGGTTATAATAAGCTCACTTAGGCAAATGTGCATTATAAAACTTATAATTTTTCTAACTACACATATACATAACAGGGCTCCGCGACCGAGGCTCACACGCCATCGCCGCAGCTACCGGGAGGACGAAGGCTGGAGGACGAGTTCCCGGGTTCTAGAGGTAGCGCACGTGGTAGTGTGTAGTGTGGTGTGTGTGTAGCTATTGTAGATGTTTATAATATTTCTACAGCATATTGTTGTTGTTATTATTGACTGCTTGTGTGATCTAGCCATCGAGCCAGGCTGGTCTCAAAGACAGGGCGATATTTTCTAATTTTTTAAAAAGAATTACCAAACTTATTTACGACGGTTTCCTGGTGCTGGCCGTCGTAAATAAGCCACTAGTATTTACGAAGGATGGTGTCGGCCATCGTAAGTACCGGGTCTATTCACGACAGCACGTCGTGAATAAATTCCCCCAGCCACATGGCAGCCGGGGAAACTTATTCGCGACAGGATTTTTTAGCCGTCGTAAATTATCTTATTTACGACGGGTGCCGTCGTTAACAACCTTATTTATGACTATTTATCAGTGATGGCTGAAAACCGTCATGAATAAGGCTTTCCCGTCGTGAACAAATTATTCATGACGGTTTACCCTTTATTAACAATGGTTTCCAGCCGTCGTTAATTGTTCTTATTCCTGTAGTGTATGCAGTCCTCGTTGCATCAAGGAAGCTGCGCCATTACTTCCAGGCTTACAAGATCTCGGTGGTTACCTCGTACCCACTGAGAACCGTCCTCTACAGCCCCAACACCACTGGAAACATAGCTAAATAGGCTGCGGAGTTGGCGGAGTTCGAGCTGCACTTCTTACCACGCCATGCGGTAAAGAGCCAGGCGTTAGCTGACTTTGTGGCAGAGTGGACTCCACCACCATGCCAGCCGGGGGGCCAGGACATCGGTGAACCAGAGCCCAGAGCTCCGGTCTTCACTGAGCCCTACTGGACTCTCTACATCGACGGCTCCTCGCGAAAGCAGGGTGCCGGAGCAGGGGTTTTGGTCATTACACCAACCGGATAGCGGTTCAAGTGCATTGTGCAACTTGACTTCAAGGCGACCAACAACATGGCGGAGTATGAGGCTCTCATCTTCAAGTTGAAAACCGCTCTATCCCTCGGCGTCCAGCAGTTGTTGGTCAAGGGTGATTCTCAGCTGATCATCAAGCAAGTCAAGGGAGAGTGTAGTTGCAATGACCCACAGCTTGCAGCTTATCTCCTCCAAGCATAGAAGTTGGAGAAGGACTTCTTATCCTTGGACTTGTGCCATGTTCCCCGTGCCAATAATACAATAGTTGATGACCTGTGAACGAAGGCTTCCACTTGGGCTCCGGTGCCTAAGGGGGACTTTGAAAGGAAGTTGCTGCGACCTACCGCCTGGCCGGCCGAACCAGGCGAAGGGGGCGGGACCAGCACCTTGAAGCTGGAGGTCCCGGCGGCCATGTTACCAATGCGCCCGCAAGGATCGTAAGCGTCACCGGGGGCTCCACACGACCCAACGCTCAAGATCCAAGTGCTCAAGTAGGTCCCGATGCATGGATCATGGAGATCAAGGACTACTTGAAAGACAATTTCCTTCCCAATAAACATGTATCCGCTGAATGGATTGCTCGGTTGGCTAAGAGATACACACTGGTAGAATGGGATATCTACTGGCGTGGCGCTAATGGCGTCCTATTGTGGTGCATAACCCGAGAGGAGGGTTGTGACCTGCTCGTAGAGATCCATGGAGGTGAGTGCGGGAACCATGCAAGTTCCCGCACGCTGGTCGGTAAAGCCTTGTGAGACCTATGTGTGCTGAATACATTGGCTTTGACGATAGAAGTTTTGAATACTACCAAAACACCTTTTTAACAAGGTCCGACTCTAGGTCCGAGCTCCTGCAAGGTCCTACGATAGGTCCGACTTGTTTTGGGTAGCTCCGGCAAGGTCCGACTTAAGGTCCGACTTGCTTTGTCTAGGTCTGACTTATTTTGGCTTGGTCCGACTTGTTTTTGCTAGCTCCGGTGCTAGGTCCGACTAGCTTTGGTAAGTTCCGTGCTAGGTCCGACTAAGCTTTAGTAAGCTCCGGCGCTGGGTCCAACTAGCTTTGGTAAGCTCCGGTTCAAGGTCCGGTTAGCTTTGGTAAGGTTCGGAGCTTGATTGCAATGGTTCTGATTTTAAGTTGCAATGTTCCGAACTTGCTTTCCTCTTATGGAAAGTTTGCTTAGTATTATTTTACTAAGTTTTTGGTGTGTTTTGGTGGTTATGGCTTATATCATTTTGCTATGGTTTACAACATGCTTATGTGAGGTGCTCATGTAAGATGTTGTAGTTTCGGAACTAACGAGAGTCAAGTCGAGGACTTGTGCTTGGAAGTATTGGTTGTTTATTCATGTGCAGGTGTTGCTTAAGTTCAAGACATGGCTAGTGACGGGATCTATTGAACTAGTCTTAGAGAGAAGATGAGGTTCAACAACCAAGTTCGGGAGGAATTGTGGTTGAGTTGATCGGGAGGTTGCGCAGTATGTTTAAATCAAGAACAATGCATATGAAGGTATCTTGGACATCGTTGGAAGATGTTTGCACGTGTGCAAGGAGTGCATGGACGTGGCTGCATGGTTCCAAGGTGTGATGAAGAGATGTGGATGTAAAGAATTGGTCGAAAAGGTCCAACCGACTAGGTTATGGACTCAAGCTGCGGCTGAGTCGTGTTTTGACTCAAATATGGAAAGTTTTGAGTTGGTTATGATAGGATTTCGTGTGGGTCATAAATTTGAGTTGTTTTAGGAATGTTTGGGACGTTACTAAGGTGTTTGGAAGTCTTAAGATTGCTTCTATCTGCGTGTAGAAGAGTCTTGAGCAGTTTTGGAAAGTTACAGTTTGAATCCAAGTAGGAGTAGGAGTCCTAGTTTGAATTGGGTTGGCCTTAGGGGTGGTTATATAAGTAAGGGAGGCCAGAGCTCGTGGCACACGACTTTGGTGCTGTTCCTCTTGTGTTTTGATAAATAAAATTCGTATTCTAAAGGAACTTTTGTGACTTGTTCGTCCGACTTGTTTCAGACAAGTTTTTCTCGTCGAGTTTCTTTTCAGCACTACCTTGCTTCGGTGGTTTTATCATAACTCGAGTTTTACAGATCTAATTGATGTGATTATTTTTGGGTTGTCTTCATAACTTGATTACCTATCGTCTGTGAAAATTTCACGGTCATTGAATTTGTGGTTTCTGATCTACACGGGTTTCTTTGCAGTATTCCAGAACTGTTTTTCTCGCGTAGGACAGATTGACCTTTGTTCGATCTTTCGATCGTAACTTGAGTTTCTCTCAGCGGATTTTCATGATTCTTGTTGTGACGTCTTCGTGACTAGATTCTATACAATCTATACTAGATTGGTCACAGTTGAACACTTTTAGATTAGTCACACACGGTTTCTTTAACAGATCGGTTTTCTGTTGAGGGGTATTTTGTTGCTTCCGCTGAAAAGTTTTTATCTACCATTCACCGCCCCTCTGATAGCTTTACACATGTACTTCGATCCTACAAGCCTTCCGGCATGGATTTTACTGGCCGATGGTTCTCCAGGATGCCGTCGACCTGGTCAGGAGATGCAAGGCGTGCCAGCTCCACGCTAAGCAGATCCACACACCAGTGCGGATGCTACAGATGATCCCGCCCTCATGGCCCTTCGCTGTGTGGGGGCTGGACATCCTGGGACCATTTCCCAGATCTGTCGGAGGGTACCGGTACCTATACGTCGCTGTAGACAAGTTTACCAAGTGGCCGGAAGCTACCCCTATAGTAACCATCAACAAGCAGTCTACAATCAAGTTCATCAAGTCAATCGTCTACCTGTTCAGGGTCCCGCACAGAATCATCACCAACAACGTGACCCAGTTCACCAGTGTAGTATTCCGAGACTGCTGCGGAGACCTCGGCGTCCAAGTTTGCTATGCTTCCATTGCTCATCCAGAGAGTAATGGTCAAGCCAAAAGAGCCAACACCAAGATTCTTTGGGGACTCAAGACGCGCACCTACAACAACTTGAAAAAGCATGGTGCCAATTGGGTTGAAGAGCTTCCGTGCACACTGTGGGCTAGTTGGGCGTCCCTCGATCACTCGGCAGAGGAAACACCTTCTTCCTGATGTATGGGGTTGAGGCCATCCTTCCCCCGGAAATCACCATGGGCTCATCCCATGTCCGAGCGTACAACGAAACCATGCAGGACCAGCTCCGGCGTGAAGATATCGACCTTGTCAATGAGCAAAGATGGCAAGCATCTATCTGAAACGCCTGATACTGTCAAGCGCTCTGGTGTTATCAGCAGCGGTTCGTGCGGAGTAGATAGCTTGAGGTGGGCGACCTGGTACTACGACGGATACTTTATCGAGAAGGTGGGAACAAACTCTCCCCTAGCTGGGAAGGCCCCTTCCAAGTAACACATGTATGTCGTCTCGCGTGCGTGCGCCTAGCAACAGAGGATGGGGTATCTCTACCCAATCCTTGGAACATAGAACATCTCCATAAGTTCTATGTTTAGCACAGTGGTAGGGTCCTGTTTTCTCTAAAAAGGGTGTCATAGTGTCCAGGAACAGCGCTTAGAACAGCTAAGTTCCAGAGGAGTCCTGTCACTCTCAACATTCGAGATGGGGCGCTGTCTTCTAACACGACTTGTATCCTCCTATGAAGAAGAGCTTAAAGTGATAGAATTCTGCCTTGTCCTGTGTGTTCCCCCTTTACAGTTTGTGCTTCCTCAAGTACATCAACTGTAAACGGGTAAAGCCACATACCCTTGACCCTAAGATAAGCCCTGAGGCTACCACGTGTGCTTGAGCTCCAGAGCTGATGTAACACCCCAAAACCTGTTAAGAGGGGAATTTAAAAATTTTTGGACGTATTGCATGTGGTGCAGAAATTCATATTCAAATTGGAATTCAAATTAAACTCAAAACAGAAAAGAAAAAGAAAAAGAAAGAGAAAAAACAAACCTCCAGGCCAGTGGGCCGAAACCCACCAGCCGGCCCACCCACCCCCGCGCCAGCCCGCAGCCTCGCGCCCCCCCTCCCTCTCACTGACATGCGGGGCCCGCCTGTCATCCCCGACCTCCCGCTCGCGCCAACCGACAGACTCTTCCACGCGCGCGATCGTAACTAACCCGGAATTCCCCCTCAGCCCGACTCCTGCTCCCAGACGACTCAAACTCGATCTAAACAAACCCGCCGCCCTTCCTCGTCTATAAAAACACCGGCATCGCTCCGTTTTTCCCCCACGATCAGTCGTTTTTCCTCCCAGTGAGAACCAGAGTTTCTCCGGCCAATTTCTCTCGATCTTCGCTCGGGATTTCTGATCTAACGCGCTGATCTTGATCCACCGCCTCCGGGGAATCACGCAGGAGCAGAAAACTCGGTAGATTTCGCTCTAGACACAGCTCTGATGAGCATCGCCGCTGTTCCATCTCGGACCTCGTCGCCGACCGCTTTCTGGGACCTCCGAGCTCAAGAAAAACCCCGAGGTGAGATCCCCGACCTCCCCTCTACCGATCTATGCCATGAAATTCCAGTTTTAGGAAGAATAGACGAAGATCTGAAGTTTTCCGGCGAGATCGCCACCTCCTGCCGCCGCGCGCCGCCGGGCAGCGCCGCCCGTGCTCGATCAAAGCGACGTGGCCGCTTGAGGGCCGTCTATTTTAAATCGCACGGTAGAATTTAAATCCCGCATACCGGTTCGACGTTATAATCTCAGCCGTCTGTTTTAAATCGGACGGTCCACGACAGCCCCGCGTTATAAAGGCTGGGATTCTTACGCGCTACCCCCTGGGGATCTCGGAAAATACGAGCTAGCCCCGGAAACTTCTGATCTAGCCCCTGGAACTTCAGAAATTCATGTAAATTCAATTAAAAATCATTTTTAGCCCCTGGACTTAATAAAAATTAGGAAAACCCCTCTGTTATGTGTAGTTAGACCCCTGGAAATTTATGAAATAACATAATAGACCCTGTAGTGGGGTGAGTTTAACTTTTTAACCCTATATGATATTAAATTTAGGAATTTGAATATGTGATTAGTATTTAAAATTTAAAAGGTGCGACAAACACATTGTAAATTCAAATTTAAACTTTCATAGCACTTGGAAAACTTTGGAGTGAGTTAAAAATAGATTTTAAGCTGAAATGAATCTGTCTAATTGATTATTCACATTTATTACTTATAGGGACACATTTTTAGGTTAGAGAATAATTCTAAAAATTAGAAAAATAAATGTAAATTTGTTCACCTCAGAGGAGAAGTTCAAAAATATATTATTTAATATTTTAGATCAGAACCTATTTTGTTTAGATGATGTGTCTTACTATTTTCATAATAAAGTTCACAATTAGGTATAGAAAATAAATCTGGAAATATAGCAAGCTAAGTGTGAATAACTAGAAAATGATAAATGAAGTTTCCAAAATCCAAAGAATTCAGTTTAGGATTGGTAGAAGGTCTGAAAACCATTTGGAGTAGGAAATTACCTTGCATGCACTCTTGGTAGCTAAAGAGGATATTAAAGAATTTGTTTAAATTGGGAATTTATATATAGTGTACAAACAGAAATCTGAATACAAAAGTTAGAAATAATATACATATGTTTAAAAGTGCATGTAGGTCAAAAATCACCACACATAGAGTAACCACAACCCTTAGAAGTGTGAATGACTTTCATACGTGTGAATGTTTGGTTTGTATGAAGTGAAAGTGTGAACTATGTCTTATGGATTGTTGTTTTCTTTTGCTATGTGTGATGGTATGAGTAGAACCTGCTCCAGAGCAAGTTTTTCCCTTCCAAGAACAAGACTTTCCATTCCCAGAGCAGCAGGAAGAAGGCAAGTGTCCTTGACCACTTTGATCCTATGCTAGGATGTGTAGATAGAATTTATTGCTTTGTCAATTGAAATATGAAACTCATGCTAGGAAGTTACCCTAGAATTGCATTACCTTGTTTCCTTGTAGCTTAGGTTGGGATTTGTTTTATTATGTCATTCACTCATATTATTTGTGCTTAGCCATGCCTAGAATGGGATAATTGGGATATGAGATCAGTTTATTTACCATACTCTTGAATGAGATGTTATGGGTTATGTAGAGGTAGGGATCAAGGCAAGTTGGATGATTTGGTTGGTGCTGGGTGCACGAGACTCGGGTTTGTGTTTAGTACTTGCCTGGATCCTAAGGATCGGTTCATGGAGCATGTAACCTGGCTTTACCGTGCCAACCACATGCTGAGATGGGGCAGCTTGGCCAATTAATTAGGTGTATCCCCGGCGTAGTATGGGTGTGTTGGATGGTGCGGGGAATAGGTGTCAGTTGGACTACCTTATAAACCGCAAGGCTCAAGAGGGTGCCACTGCAGCGGGGTTGGAGCCTCTTGTATGCTATTAGGGGTGAAACCTCAGTGGGCCCACGCTCGTCGGGAATCCCTTTGTAAAGGCTTCGTAGTGATCTCCTGGCTACACACCTGGGAAGTGTGAATGTGGTTCGTAGCCACTGGCATAATGGATGTTCTTTTAGTCCACTCGGCAAAGGGGGATGAAATCACTACATGTGGGTACAGTGGTGCAAACTCTGCAGAGTCAAAACTGTTATGACAGCCGTGCTCACGGTCAAGAGCGGCTTGGACTTATTCATGATTAGAGGATGGATGGCTTTGGAAGTTGAGGATTGTTAAGCGGGGAGCTTAACATTGGAAATGATGTTATGGTTATTTGATTATGATGATGGGTTGGGAGTTTGGGACCATTTCACCTATGTAGTAATGTAGGTGTTTAATAAGCTAAGGTGATAGGTATTAATTGCGTAGTGCTTTAACCATGAGTTCAACCTCTCCTTATTCTAGCCATGCATGACATAACTTTCCCACACTTACTGAGTACCATCGGTACTCAACCTTGCATATTTGTTGGTTTATATTGATGCTCAGGTCAAGAGAATAATGTGGTGTTTAATGATCAAGACTTTGGACCCGAAGAAGGCTTCTAGGTTCATGGAGTCCCCCGGGCAACGCCTGTGACGGAGCCCACAAGAATAATATTCCGTTGCTATTTTATTTACTTGTTATGAACTTATTATCGTCCATCGAGACATACGCAATGTAAGACTTATTTATATTCGACACCTGGCTTGTAATAAATGATGCTTGACTATTTGTCATCACATGTATGAGAAAATGATCCTGGCATACATGTGATATTCACTCGGTTGATCTTCGGAGAAACCGGGTGTGATAGAAGTGGTATCAGAGCCAAGGTTGCCCGTAGGAACGTGGACCTAGGTAGAAATGGACGTATTTAGGGACCCTATTTTCTTAAAAACTATTTTACAAGGTGTGGGTTGAAAAGTGTTATTTAATGGGCCACTTTATTCATCTTACCCCATCTTTTATTCAAAATAGGATTTTTGCTTAAAATCTTATCTAACTTAATTGTAAATGCTTTATGTTTTAGATGGTTCGCATGATCCGCACCGCCCGCAAGTCCACCGGAGGGAGAGTTCCCGTAGTTGCCCTTGCCCTGAGAGAGGAGAACCGTCCGGTGACGTATCTCTCCTACGGATTGGCAGTAGGAGGCTTGTTGCGTCGTCTTCGACGCATGCTCCAAGACGCCGGCAACACGGACAAGCTAATCGTACACTATGGATGGCTTTAGAAGTTGAGGATTGTTAAGCGGGGAGCTTAACATTGGAAATGATGTTATGGTTATTTGATTATGATGATGGGTTGGGAGTTTGGGACCATTTCACCTATGTAGTAATGTAGGTGCTTAATAAGCTAAGGTGATAGGTATTAATTGCGTAGTGCTTTAACCATGAGTTCAACCTCTCCTTATTCTAGCCATGCATCACATAACTTTCCCACACTTACTGAGTACCATCGGTACTCAACCTTGCATATTTGTTGGTTTATATTGATGCTCAGCTCAAGAGAATGATGTGGTGTTTAATGATCAAGACTTTGGACCCAAAGAAGGCTTCTAGGTTCATGGAGTCCCCCGGGCAACGCCTGTGACGGAGCCCACAAAAATAATATTCCGCTGCTATTTTATTTACTTGTTATGAACTTATTATCGTCCATCGAGACATACGCAATGTAAGACTTATTTATATTCGACACCTGGCTTGTAATAAATGATGCTTCACTATTTGTCATCACATGTATGAGAAAATGATCCTGGCATACATGTGATATTCACTCGGTTGATCTTCGGAGAAACCGGGTGTGACAGAAGTGGTATCAGAGACAAGGTTGCCCATAGGAACGTGGACCTAGGTAGAAATGGACGTATTTAGGGACCCTATTTTCTTAAAAACTATTTTACAAGGTGTGGGTTGAAAAGTGTTATTTAATGGGCCACTTTATTCATCTTACCCCATCTTTTATTCAAAATAGGATTTTTGCTTAAAATCTTATCTAACTTAATTGTAAATGCTTTATGTTTTAGATGGTTCGCATGATCCGCACCGCCCGCAAGTCCACCGGAGGGAGAGTTCCCGTAGTTGCCCTTGCCCTGAGAGAGGAGAACCGTCCGGTGACGTATCTCTCCTACGGATTGGCAGTAGGAGGCTTGTTGCGCCGTCTTCGACGCATGCTCCAAGACGCCGGCAACACGGACAAGCTAATCATACACTATGGATGGCTTTAGAAGTTGAGGATTGTTAACCGGGGAGCTTAACATTGGAAATGATGTTATGGTTATTTGATTATGATGATGGGTTGGGAGTTTGGGACCATTTCACCTATGTAGTAATGTAGGTGCTTAATAAGCTAAGGTGATAGGTATTAATTGTGTAGTGCTTTAACCATAAGTTCAACCTCTCCTTATTCTAGCCATGCATCACATAACTTTCCCACACTTACTGAGTACCATCGGTACTCAACCTTGCATATTTGTTGGTTTATATTGATGCTCAGGTCAAGAGAATGATGTGGTGTTTAATGATCAAGACTTTGGACCCGAAGAAGGCTTCTAGGTTCATGGAGTCCCCCGGGCAACGCCTGTGACGGAGCCCACAAGAATAATATTCCGCTGCTATTTTATTTACTTGTTATGAACTTATTATCATCCATCGAGACATACGCAATGTAAGACTTATTTATATTCGACACCTGGCTTGTAATAAATGATGCTTCACTATTTATCATCACATGTATGAGAAAATGATCCTAGCATACATGTGATATTCACTCGGTTGATCTTCGGAGAAACCGGGTGTGACAGAAGTGGTATCAGAGCCAAGGTTGCCCATAGGAACGTGGACCTAGGTAGAAATGGACGTATTTAGGGATCCTATTTTCTTATAAACTATTTTACAAGGTGTGGGTTGAAAAGTGTTATTTAATGGGCCACTTTATTCATCTTACCCCATCTTTTATTCAAAATAGGATTTTTGCTTAAAATCTTATCTAACTTAATTGTAAATGCTTTATGTTTTAGATGGTTCGCATGATCCGCACCGCCCGCAAGTCCACTGGAGAGAGAGTTCCCATAGTTGCCCTTGCCCTGAGAGAGGAGAACCGTCCGGTGACGTATCTCTCCTACGGATTGGAAGTAGGAGGCTTGTTGCGCCGTCTTCGACGCATGCTCCAAGACGCCGGCAACACGGACAAGCTAATCGTACACTATGGATGGCTTTAGAAGTTGAGGATTGTTAAGCGGGGAGCTTAACATTGGAAATGATGTTATGGTTATTTGATTATGATGATGGGTTGGGAGTTTGGGACCATTTCACCTATGTAGTAATGTAGGTGCTTAATAAGCTGAGGTGATAGGTATTAATTGCGTAGTGCTTTAACCATGAGTTCAACCTCTCCTTATTCTAGCCATGCATCACATAACTTTCCCACACTTACTGAGTACCATCGGTACTCAACCTTGCATATTTGTTGGTTTATATTGATGCTCAGGTCAAGAGAATGATGTGGTGTTTAATGATCAAGACTTTGGACCCGAAGAAGGCTTCTAGGTTCATGGAGTCCCCCGGGCAACGCCTGTGACGGAGCCCACAAGAATAATATTCCGCTGCTATTTTATTTACTTGTTATGAACTTATTATCGTCCATCGAGACATACGCAATGTAAGACTTATTTATATTCGACACCTGGCTTGTAATAAATGATGCTTCACTATTTGTCATCACATGTATGAGAAAATGATCCTGGCATACATGTGATATTCACTCGGTTGATCTTCGGAGAAACCGGGTGTGACAGAAGTGGTATCAGAGCCAAGGTTGCCCATAGGAACGTGGACCTAGGTAGAAATGGACGTATTTAGGGACCCTATTTTCTTAAAAACTATTTTACAAAGTGTGGGTTGAAAAGTGTTATTTAATGGGCCACTTTATTCATCTTACCCCATCTTTTATTCAAAATAGGATTTTTGCTTAAAATCTTATCTAACTTAATTTTAAATGCTTTATGTTTTAGATGGTTCGCATGATCCGCACCGCCCGCAAGTCCACCGGAGGGAGAGTTCCCGTAGTTGCCCTTGCCCTGAGAGAGGAGAACCGTCCGGTGACGTATCTCTCCTATGGATTGGCAGTAGGAGGCTTGTTGCGCCGTCTTCAACGCATGCTCCAAGACGCCGGCAACACGGACAAGCTAATCGTACACTATAGCTCCACCAGGACCATCCGTGAGAAGAGGGAAGAATGGAGTTCAGAGATGAGGATTATCCACGAAAATCAGATGCTCAAGATCCACCGCTCTCCAGCTTGTCGAGCGACACAGGTCGATGCGGAGAAGGATGTCACCTAGGAGGCAATCACCTGTCAGAGTCACATCTATCATCGTCACCTGGACAGGACTGAGTACATGTATGTCCTCCAGCGTGAGAGTGGTACAACGGAGTACAAGTACCCGCCAGTGCAGCAGGGGACTTCCCATGAGCACATGGACTTGTGCTTGGAGGATGCTGCTATGCTCAGCACTCGACTGCAGGAGTGTCAGCAGGAGCTTCAGAATGTTCGTGACACCCTGAAGGAAACCGAGGCGTTGCTTCGAGCCTGCTTGAGGGCGAGAGAAAGAGGAGATGGTAATGAATTGTGTGTCACCGTAAATGACACATGGACTCCTGACTCTCCAGATCGCCGGACGATCAGGCGTCGTCGCACTTCTCCACCAGCAGCCTCCCCACCCAAAGCGGAGTCAGAATGCAGCCGCAATAATGAGGAAGATCCCGAGGAGCCATCTCAGTGATACGAGTAGTGTAGAGTCATTCCCTTAGTTTAGCAGGATGTCGAGTAGTCGAGTCGTTACCTTAGTTAATGGTGTGTTAATGCTTGGTGTGTGACGTGAGTTGTGGAAGCCATGGGCGTTTGTCCACAACCTCGTCTTCAGGTTGTTTTGCTTTGGTGTGTGAACCCATATGAATTAAGAGTGCATTTATGTTCACGTAAGACATGAAATCCTCAGAAAATATAAATGAAATAAGTTCTCAAAATCTTAAAGTTTAAATAAGAAAAAACTGGTAAGTTAATACGTAATGCTTTAAATTAACATCTGGTTAATCATGATAGATGGCCGGAAGATGAAATGGTCGTGGTGCCAACCCCGCCAACAACAACGATGAGGCCGGCAACCCTCATCTTTATGGAGGCCAAGACAGGGGTGGTCGCCGTGAAGGAGTTGATCCCATCCACCAAATGCTTGAGAATCAAAATCAGCTCATCCAGAACCTGACTCAAGTGGTGGCCAATTTGCACCAAGCTCCACCTCCACAAGCTGCACCATGCCAACCAAGGTTAAGTGAGTTTCTGGGAACTCAACCTCCGAAGTTTGCAAGTGCTGCTGAACCCCTGGAGGCAGATGACTGGCTAAAGACCATTGAGAGCAAGATGAGGATCATACAGTGCCAAGGGTATGAGAGGGTGCTGTTTGCCTCTCACCAATTGCATGGACCTGCTGCTGATTGGTGGACCGCTTACGTGGCCGCCCATCATGACCCCGAGAACATCACTTGGCAAGAGTTCAAGCGTAGCTTCCGCAACCATTACATACCAAGGGGTGAACTTAAAGCAAGAGAAAGGAGTTCTTGGGGCTGCAGCAAGGAAACATGACAGTGAGGGAATACCTCACTAAATTCACCCAACTATCCCGTTATGCACCACGGGACATAGAGACTGATGAGCAGAAACAGGATTGCTTCGTGGAAGGACTTACAGCAGAAATGCAGTGTGCAATGTCCTCCAACGAGTATGAAAGTTTCCAAAAGATGGTGGACAGAGCATTTGTTGTAGAAAGGAAGCTGAAGGCCTTGGAAAATGAAAACAAGAGGAAGGACGGGTGGTCACACCAAGCCTCGGGTAGCAACACCCGCCCACGTCTGATGCAGCAACCCGCAGGGCAGACGAGCCATGCTGCGGTACCCTACTCAGCACCGAGAGGGTACAACCCGAACTTCAGGCCTCCGGCAGCACCAGCACCACCACAGCGTCAGTTTGGACAGCAGCCTCGACCCACATATCAACCCCGACCAGCAGTACAAGGACCCCCAAATCAACCCCAACACAACAAAGGCCAGGCACCCTAAGGTTGGGGTGCAATGCTTTAACTGTGGTGAAGTGGGGCACTACGACCATAAGTGCCCAAAGAAGAAGCCCGTGCAGCCGCAACAGCAGAATGTGATGTGAGGACGGGTGAACCACGTGACCATGGAGGAAGCGCAAGAGGCACCTGACGTGGTAGTTGGTAAGTTTCCTGCCAATTTACACATTGCAACCCTATTGTTCGATTCTGGTGCTACCCACTCGTTCATTGCCCAAGGGTTTGTTAAGAAGCATGATTTAGCAACAACACAAATGAACCATATGCTAGCAGTAAACTCTCCAGGTGGAGAAATAAGGACAAGACAAGTGTGTCCCAAGGTGAATCTAGACATTAATAGGGTAGTATTTACTGCCAACCTCATACTGATAGATTCACAAGGGATAGATATTATTTTGGGCATGGATTGGTTGACCAAACATAAGGGAATCATCCATTGTTCGACCAGAACGATGGAACTAACTCACCCTAGTGGCACAAGAGTAAAGTTCATAACAATACAAGAGCCTAGGAGGGACATTAAATTAAATCAAGTTGAGGTGAAAGTGGAGGAGATCAGGATTATCAGGGAGTACACAGACATTTTTCCGGAGGAGTTGCCAGGTATGCCTCCCGATCGTGAAGTGGAATTCGCGATTGAGCTATTGCCTGGAACAGCTCCGATATACAAGAGACCTTATCGGATGGACTCCAAGCAGCTGGGAGAACTCAAGGATCATTTAAGAGAATTGACGGAGAAGGGGTATATTCGTCCTAGTTCCTCACCATGGGGAGCTCCAGTGATATTTGTGCCGAAGAAGGACGGAACCCAAAGGCTATGCGTAGACTACCGTGCCTTGAACGAAGTAACCATCAAGAACAAGTACCCATTACCCCGCATTGAAGACTTGTTTGATCAGTTGAGGGGAGCTTGTGTGTTCTCGAAAATTGATCTCAGGTCGGCATACCACCAACTTAAGATAAGGCAAACTGATATTCCAAAGACAGCATTCGTATCTCGGTGCGGACTGTATGGATACACCGTCATGCCATTCGGGCTAACTAATGCCCCGACATACTTCATGTATATCATGAACAAGGTATTCATGGAATATCTGGACAAATTTGTGGTGGTTTTCATAGATGACATTCTCGTCTTCTCCAAAGATGAAGAGGAACATGAGAAATATCTAAGGTTGGTGTTGCAGAAGCTGAGAGAACACCAACTATATGCCAAGTTGAGCAAGTGTGAGTTTTGGCTGAAGAAAGTTCCCTTCTTGGGACATATAATCTCGGAGGGAGGAATCTCCGTAGATCCCGCCAAGATCGAGGATATACAGAAGTGGAAGACCCCTAAGAATGTCGGGGACGTTCGAAGCTTCTTGGGATTGGCTGGATACTATCGACGGCTCATTGAGGGATTCTCCAAGATCTTGAGACCCCTCACCAAACTGTTGGAGAAGGGAATCAATTCACATGGACGCCGCAGTGCGAGACAAGTTTTCAGGAGCTAAAGAAAATATTGACAACAGCCCTAGTGCTAGTTATGCCAGATATGCAGAAGTACTTTTCGGTGTACTGCGATGCCTCTGGAAATGGGTTGGGATGTGTTCTCATGCAAGAAGGGCATGTCGTGGCTTATGCATCCGGCAGCTCCGGAAACACGAGAAGAACTATCCTACACATGACCTAGAACTAGCCGCAGTGGTACACGCATTGAAAATTTGGCGGCACTACTTGATGGGGAAGAGGACAGAGATATATACGGATCATAAGAGTTTAAAGTACATTTTCACACAGCCAGATCTCAACCTCAGACAAAGGAGATGGTTAGAGCTAATCAATGACTTTGATGTGGGCATCAACTATCATACTGGGAAAGCGAATGTCGTGGCGGATGCTCTAAGCCGGAAAGTGCAGATCAATAGGTTGAGCTTGAAGGACATGCCTACAGAATTAAAGGAAGAGGTTATAAAACTCAATCTATGCCTGGTGAATAGTGGTGAAGCCATCGCCATGGAAGTGGATTCCACTCTAGAGCAAGACATACGCGATGGTCAAAAGAATGACGAGAAGATACAAGAAATCAGACAACTCATCAAGGAAAATAAAGCTCCTGGTTTCAGAGAGGATGAACAAGGTATGGTGTGGCACGGGAAAAGAATCTGTGTGCCTGAAGTAAAGGAGATCCGTGAATTGATTTTGAAGGAGGCTCACGATTCCGACTATTCCATTCATCCTGGGAGTACGAAGATGTACCAGGACCTCAAGAGCAGGTATTGGTGGTATGGCATGAAGCGAGATGTCGCGGAACATGTTGCCCTATGTGACACAATTCAGTTGGTGAAAGCGGAACATCAACGACCCGCGGGATTATTGCAACCACTCAAAGTTGCCTGAATGAAAATGGGAAGAAATCGGTATGGATTTCATAGTGGGATTGCCTATGACCCAATCAGGATATGATTCGATATGGGTCATCATCGACAGGCTAACCAAGTAGCTCATTTCAACCCTGTGAAAGAAAGCTACAGCGGATCCAAATTGGCAGAATTATACATGTTAAGGATCGTGTGTTTCCATGGAGTGCCAAAGAAGATAGTGTCAGATCGAGGGACACAGTTCACCTCAAGGTTCTGGCAGAAGTTGCATGAAACCATGGGAACTCATCTGAATTTTAGTTCTGCTATCATCCCCAGACTGACGGACAGACGGAAAGAACCAATCAGATCCTTGAGGACATGCTGAGAGCGTGTGCACTAAAAAACAATCGGAGTTGGGATAAGAACTTACCGTATGCGGAGTTCTCCTATAACAATAGCTATCAGGCTAGTATGAAGATGTCACCGTTTGAGGCTTTGTATGGGAGGAAGTGCAGAACTCCACTATTTTAGAACCAAGCCGGGGAAAGTAAAGTGTTTGGACCCGAAGTACTACAAGAAGCCGAGGCGAAAGTGAAGGAAATCTGCAACAACTTGAGGATAGCACAGACACGACAAAAGAGCTATGCTGATGTACGGAGAAGAGAGCTCGTTTTCAACGTGGGGGACTATGTCTATCTCAAGGTGTCCCCTATCCGAGGACTTCGCCGGTTCAAGGTGAAAGGGAAGTTATCACCTCGATACATCGGACCCTTTCAAGTTCTGGAGAGGAAAGGCGAAGTGGCATATCAACTAGAATTACCGGCTCGCCTATCGGATGTGCATGACGTATTCCATGTGTCACAGCTCAAGAAATGTCTGAGAACACCTGAAGAGATGTTACCCATGAATGGGGTTGACGTAGCTGAGGATCTGTCTTATGCCGAGCAACCCTCCAAGATTTTGGAGACAATGGAACGCCTCACAAAAAATAAAAGAATCCGGATGTGCAAGGTGCAGTGGAAGCATCACTCGGAAGAGGAAGCCACATGGGAGCGAGAAGACGAGCTTAAGGCACAGTTTCCGGAATTGTTTTCTTAGAACCACCAATCTCGAGGACGAGATTTCTTTTAAGGGGGGTAGAGCTGTAACACCCCAAAACCTGTTAATAGGGGAATTTAAAAATTTTTGGACGTTGTAAGGATCGAAACGCCCAAGAGGGGGGGTGAATTGGGCTTTTTAAAATTTTAGAGCAATTTAGAACTTTAATGGTTGAAGCCCAATTCCCTATGCAAACTAACTACGCAAGCAAGAGAGCTAAGTGCGGAATAGTAAAAGCGTAATAGTAAGGGGTGAGGAGAGAAATGCAAACTCCCGCGGAGACTCGGAGACACGGCGATTTTTCCCGTGGTTCGGTAAGATCACAAAAATCTTCCTACGTCCACGTTGTGGCACCCACCAAAGGGTATAGCCACTCCCAAGTCACCAAGACGAGGGAATCCACTATCTTTCTCCGTTTGCCTTCTCCGGCAAGGTGGAGCTCAAGCCTTGTACAATGGTGATCCTCCGGGCTTCCACAAATGCCTTGGTAAGCTCCGGGACGATCTCTTCTTCCTCCAACTTTTACAAGGTGAGAGAAGTCACCAAGACACTCTCTCTCACTAGCCTAGAGATTCCAATCACCAAGAATGGACGCACACAAGCTTCTCTCTAGCTAGACATAACCTATTATTGGAGTACAAGAGGTTTTGAAGTGTGGAAGTGGTAGCTCTTGGTCTTGAATGCTTGAGAATGTGTAGAGAGGCTCTGGTGATCAAGACTTGTCGAAATGGCCGGTTGGAGGGGTATTTATAGCCAGCCCACACGAGATAGCCGTTGGAAAAGTGGGCAGACTTTGTCAGTTAACATCGGATCCTCCGATGCACCCCTTTATATGATCATCGGTCGAATTCCAAATTAGCTGATGTCACGTGTCAGATGTGACCGTTGGATATAACCGTTGGATCTTTTAATCGACCGATGTTACTTCAATTTATCATCGGATGATCCGGTGAGTTGATCTTCAGAATTGGGTTAGAAATATTGTCTCTGTTGAATTTGACCGATGTACACTTACTTCCTCATCGGATGATCCGGTGTGTATATCTTCATGATAACTCAGATATCAACCTTCGGGTGAACTCAACCGATGTGCCACTTCCTTCACATCGGATGATCCGGTGTGTACTGGGCTCTAAGGTCTTCTTCTTCTGCCAACTCAAACTCGACCGATGTAGTCTTTTTACAAGACATCGGATGATCCGGTGAGTGCAACTTGTTTGCTTCGAGTTGTTTTGAGTTGATCTTTTGGAATCTTCTTGAGTGACCTCTTTGACACTTGTTTGAAATGATATTATGATGAAGTGTAAGTTTCTTGTGTTGCCAATTTTGATAGAATAGAGTTGTTGTATGAGTTCTTTATTTAGTCTTCATGAGTATCGAATAACCCCTTAGAATAGATCGTTGAGGGGTCTCCATTTGTATCCAATGAGCAGTAGACGGTGTGAATAGATAGTTTATTAACGTTTGATGTGATATACGTGAAACCTCGCATCCACAAACTCATTAGTGATAACGAACGGTTGTCATTAATCACCGAAACCATACCTCACGGGGGCCTAGATGCTTTCAATCTCCCCCTTTTTGGTGATTGATGACAACACAACGAGTAGAGCATAGAGTTAATGGAATTAAAAACGCAACGCTCAAAAAAGGAAATATAACAAGTACAAAATGCAACACAAGTGGCTTGAAGGCTCAAATGATAAACAATAAAGCGTAAGAGCACAAAGTAGCACCCAAAGTACAATAATAGCAAATAATAACAGACAATCTCAAAGATAACAATGAGTAGCAAAGGGATAGACACTCCCCCTAAAACCAAGAACTCTCCCTATAACTGAGCTAACCTCCCCCTGACTCTAACACTTCTCCCCCTTTGGCATCAAGACACCAAAAAGGGAAGTCGAGTCCCTACGACTCAGGCGCGCTCCTGGCGATGGTGAAGCGGTCGGCGTCGACGGTGCTGTCGTCGGAGCTGCTGGAGGTAGAGGTCGCTGGTGCTGGAGCTGGAGCGGGAGGAGCTGGAGCTGCTGTGGGGGCTTGAGCTGGAGCTGGAGCTGCTGGGGGATCCGCTGAGACTGCTGGCGCAGGTGGAGGTACTGCCGGAAGAGGTGAGGACTGGAGTGAAGTCGGTGGCAGTACTGGAGCTGGTGCCAGTGGGGGTGCACCTGGAGCCTGACTGAGTCCCAAGTGCTGAGGTGGAAGAGCCACTCCAGTCTGCTGGTAGAGGTTGGTGACCAACCCCAGGATGCCCAACCGCATCTGCTGAGTCTGCTGCTGCTGGTCCAGAGTGCGTCGCGTCATCTGATCGACGAGGTTGGTGAACCTGTCGGTGTCCTCTCGCCTCTGACGGGCGATCTCCAGCTGCATCTCCTGCTGCTGCCTCTGAAGCTCCTCCTGTCGAGCTGCCTGCTGCTCCTGCTGCTGAGCCATCCGCTGAAGTAAAGCAGTGAGCTCTGACGGCTGAGTCACCTGAGCCTCTGACACTGGAGGAGGTGAAGGTGGTGGAGCAGCTGAGCCTCCTGCCTCTGCGTCGTGCTGTCTCGGTGAGGGTGGAGCAGGAGGGAAGTACTCCTGACACTGTCGCTGGTGTCGCTGTCCGACCATACGTGCTGTAGGTCTCCTCCCTGAGCCTCTGCCTGAGCCAGCTCTGCGTCCTCCTGAGTCAACTCTGCCCAGTCCTCCTCGGACAGTCTGGCTCGAACCTCACGCTCGACGGGACGGCCAAGGCGGCGGTCTCCCGGAGTGGGGACTCGGTAGTAGCTGAACCGGGTCACATGCATCTCTGTCAGCTGAGAGACTCCTGGAGTGTCCTCTGGAACCAGCTGGTGAAGAAGGTGACAGATCCAGTGACCAAAGACCAGCTGTCGTAGCATCCCAACTCCATCGGTGATCACGTCCTCCATCTCGCAGATCAGAATATCTATTATGTCGAACTCCATCCCGTTCATTACATAGAACAGGATGGTCTGCTGAAGGCTCGTGAATCCCTCCAAGTAGCCGGACCTCGGCAGCAGGGTACGTCTGAGGACGTGGTGAACTGTCCGGGCTGCTGGGGTGAGAAGAGCTGGCACCCTCGGCTGGTCAGGAGTGAACGTCTGAGTGAACAGACCTCTGATCTCCTCGAAAGGCGGTGCCACTCCTCCAGTCAGTGGCCTCCTCGGCGGGTCTGCGTCTCCGTAGACTATCTGGTGCAGACACGTAGTAGAAAGCTCCACACCGAGCAGTCTGCCCAACAAGTCTCGAGACACGTCGTGGATCCGCCCCATGAACATGAAGTGGATCGAGCGACGGCCCTCAGAGATATAGAGTGTCGCGTAGAACACCCTGACCCACTCCTCGACGTAGGCACTCCTCTGGTGTGAGAGCAGATCCACAAGTCCTCTGTATCTCTCAAAGAGGGGCCTGATCCCGTGTCCTGCTGCCACTGCAAGCTGATCCCAGTCAATGCTGTTGTGCTGGAATAGCTTGTGACCCCGACGCCTGTAAGTCTCGTACAAGGACGCCTGTGTCAGGGTCCAGAAACGGGAGTCAACTCGAGAGTCCCTAGGGCGCGGGAACCACTCCTCAAGGATCACTGACCATCTGAGCTTCTTCAGTTGCCTAGCCTTCGTCTTCCTGTAGTCGGTGAGTCTGACATCCTCGGCAACACGGACAGCTGTGTCCATCAGATGGATGGCCCTTTCGGCCTCTCTGTCCTCGGCGCGGTCAGCCGCAGAAGGACGCCGACTCGCCGTAGGGGTCTGTCCACCCCCACGAGTCCTCGGGGTGCGCCGGCGGATGAGTGGCGGCACCTCGGTCTCCTCCTCGTCAGAGCCCTCGGGAGGCACCGGCTGGATCGGAGGCTGCTCCTGCCTCTGCCGGGACTCGCGGATCCGTAAGGAACCGCGATGGCCGCGCTCACGCTCCTCGGCGGCGCGAGCGGCCAACTCCGCACGACGAATGTCCTTGGACATTTTGCGCTTCTTCACGGCGGGCTCCTCAATAGCCTTGCCCTTTCCTTTGCGATCGCGACCCATCTTGATGCAATAGAGAGCTAGGGTTAGCGACGGTGAAGGTGCATGACGAAAACAACGAGAGGCGTCGCGCGGCACGGAGCAAACCTTATCGACGAATCGGTGAACCACGGCGAAACCCTAGCGGAGAGGATGATGCGTGCCGGCGGCGAGTGGCTGGAAGGGAGACGGCGCGCGCGGGAGGCGGCGTGCGTGGGAGAGGCGGTTGTGCGTGGGAGGCAGCGGAGGCGGCACCTGGGAGGCTGCGGCGGCCGAAGGGCGGCGGCGGCGGCAGGGAGGCGGCGGCGGCCGAAGGGCGGCGCCTGGGACAGGGAGGCGGCGGCGGCAGGGAGGCGGCGGCGGCCGAGAGGCGGCGGCGGCGTCTGGGAGGCGGCGGCGGCTGCGCTCGGGAGGCGGCGGCCGAGGGGCGGCGACGGCTGCGCCTGGAGGCGGCGGCGGCGCCTGGAGACGGCGGCGGCGGCTGGGGGGCGTGAGGACGGTGGCGAGGGCGCGGGCGGCGACGGAGATCGGGAAAGAGAAGAAAGAAAAACAGGAAGGCGGCCGAGCCGTTTTTAAACTGTTCGGGCAAACCCTAGCCGCGCATAACACACCGGATGGACCGATGATCATCGGAGGATGCATCGGTCGAGTTCAACAGAGAGTTGTTCCAATAACTCTCTTGGAACACCGGATGGACCGACGTTGAGGTGGCGGTCATCGGTCGATTTCTGCAGGGCACCAGGAGAACTGAACACCGGATGCTCCGATGTCTTCTGAAATGAACTCATCGGTTGATATGTGACATCTGGCTTGAACTGAAGCACCGATTGATCCGATGATCTGCTGGCCCTGGCATCGGATAATCCGATGACTACAGAAAAACTAAGACTGCCCATATGTGTCCTTGGACTTAAACACACAAAGATAAGGATGGGTCCTCGGACTTTTTGGGCAACTCCTAACCTCTAATATAAGGCTTTAAATATAGTGCCACCTATTGACTAAGCCCTTAAGCAAAGAGAACCCACAAGGTTAAGAGTGAAACCATGAAAATGTAGGGCCCATGCTTTGTGAGCTAGAGTATAGAAAACTTCTATCTTTTTAAAGCATGTACCTTTAGAATTTTGCTTTATCGACATCATATGAGTTGAGATATTGCATTTTGAACAAGTCTCCTTCTCATGTTGTGGTTTCCCTTTGTGACAATCTACCGTATGCAATGCCAACCAAAATGATGCAAGATATTGAATGAGTGCAAGTCTATATGGCAGGAATCATGCAAGGAGTGATGTAAATCTATCTTGCCAAGTTTAAACCTGCCAAAGGCTTCCTCAGGAAAAGCTATTTCTAGCTTGCCCCTATCCTTTGGGAGTTAGACAAGACCTATTTGATGTGCAACCTTACATGAACATGGCAACTTACATGACGTTAGATGCATCTAGCACATTTAATTCACTTCTTAGTCTAGAAAAAGTTTTCTCATCAAGTGGTTTAGTGAAGATATCCGCCAATTGTTCTTCGGACCTTACACCTTGCAAAGAGATGTCTCCTTTAGCCTCATGGTCCCGTAAGAAGTGATGGTGAATATCAATGTGCTTAGTGCGGGAGTGTTGAACGGGGTTTCTAGCTATCTTAACCGCACTTTCATTGTCACAAAGGAGAGGCACACAATCAAACTTAATTCCAAAGTCCAAAAGGGTTTGCTTCATATATAGAATTTGGGCACAACATGCACCGGCCGCTATATATTCTGCCTCCGCGGTGGACAAAGCCACGGAGTTTTGCTTTTTGCTCGACCAAGATACTAGGGAACGCCCAAGTAAGTGGCACCCACCGGAGGTACTCTTGCGATCCACACGGCATCCGGCAAAGTCCGAATCCGAGTAACCCAAGAGATGGAAACTAGCGTTCTTGGGGTACCACAAACCTACACTTGGGGTATGCTTGAGATACCTAAGTATCCTAAAGACCGCCTTACGATGCGATTCTTTAGGTGCCGCTTGAAAGCGAGCACACAAGCACACACTGAACATGATATCGGGCCTAGATGTGGTAAGATATAACAATGAACCAATCATGGAACGGTAATGAGATTGGTCAATAGGTTTACCGTCCATGTCCGCGTCGAGATGACAATTTGTTGCCATTGGAGTACTTCTTGAGCTGCAATCTTCCATTTCAAACTTCTTCAAGAGGTCTTTGGTGTACTTTTCTTGGTAGATGAAAGTCCCCTCTTGAAGTTTCTTGATTTGAAATCCTAGGAAGAAATTGAGTTCTCCAATCATTGACATCTCGAACTCCCTAGACATCATGGTGCCAAACTCAAGACTAAGAGATTTGTTAGTTGAGCCAAAAATAATGTCATCAACGTAAATTTGACAAAGAAATAGATCCCCGTTGATGTCCTTGGTGAAAAGTGTAGTGTCCACCCTCCCGATCTTGAATCCTTGCATGACTAGGAAATCCCTAAGACGTTCATACCATGCCCTAGGTGCTTGCTTGAGCCCGTAGAGCGCCTTGTGTAACCTATACACATGGTTAGGATTCCTCGGATCTTCAAACCCGGGAGGTTGCTCAACGAAAACAAGCTCGTTAATGTAACCATTGAGGAAGGCACTTTTCACATCCATTTGATAAAGTATAATATTGTGATGTGAAGCAAAAGCTAGGAGTATACGAATAGCTTCTAACCGTGCGACCGGGGCAAAGGTCTCTCCAAAATCTAGTCCTTCTACTTGTGAAAAACCCTTGGCCACAAGCCTTGCCTTGTTGCGGACCACCACGCCATTCTCGTCTTGCTTGTTGCGGTACACCCACTTTGTTCCGATGACGTTCTTGTTCTTGGGTCGCTCCTCCAATACCCAAACTTCATTTCGGGTGAAGTTGTTGAGTTCTTCTTGCATAGCCATCACCCAATTTGGATCTTGGAGTGCTTCCTCAATATTTGCGGGTTCTACACACGAAACAAAAGAGTAGTGCTCACAAAATGAAGCAACATGGCGAGAACGAGTACTTACTCCCCTTGACGGACTTCCGATGATTTGATCCATCGGATGTGCCTTGGAGACGCGCCCATGCCTCATAAGAGGTTGTGAGGCACTTGGTGGTGGTGAGGCATCTTGCTCGTCTTGTGGTTGGACTTGACCTTGGACTTCTTCTTCTTCTTGGTGTTGTGTGGCATGTGAATCTTGCATTGGCAATGAATCATTTTTCTCTTCTTCTTCATCAATTTGAGGCGCCATGGAGGTGTTGATGTTAGAACTTGAGGCTCCCCCTTGATCATGGCTCTCCTCAACTTCGGGCTTGATGTCTCCTATGGTCATGTTCTTCATAGCTTCCCGTAGAGGCTCATCATCTATATCATCATGACCAAAACTCTCCTCTTGGGAGCCATTAGTCTCATCAAACTCAACATCACAACTTTCTTCAACTAACCCGGAGGTTTGGTTGAATACTCGATATGCTTTTGAGTTTGACGCATAACCAAGAAAGATACCAACATCACACCTTCTTTCAAACTTACCGAGCCTTTTCTTGCGGTAGATGTAGCACTTGCACCCGAAGACTCGGAAGTAGGAGATGTTGGGCTTTCCCCCAATGAGGAGCTCATATGGGGTCTTTTGAAGTAGTCGATGAAGGTAGACCCTATTTGCGGCATGGCACGCCGTGTTGATTGCTTCGGCCCAAAACTTCTCCGACGTGCCATAGTCATCAAGCATTGCTCTTGCAAGGGTGATGAGAGTCTTGTTCTTCCTTTCAACGACACCATTTTGTTGAGGGGTGTATGTGGCCGAAAACTCGTGCTTCACGCCTTCACGATCACACCACTCCCCAATGTTGTAGTTCTTGAACTCGGTGCCGTTGTCACTCCGGACCTTGATGATTGGAAGTTGAAATTCCCTTTGAGCTCGTTTAGCGAAGGTCTTGAAGATTTCCGGAGTTTCACCCTTGTCGCCTAGGAACAATGTCCAAGCATAGCGAGAATAGTCATCAACAATAACAAGACAATAGAGGTTACCGCCAAGGCTTTGATACGTGGACGGTCCGAAGAGGTCCATGTGAAGTAGTTCAAGTGGCTTGGAGGTTGACACCATTGTCTTCAACGGATGGTGTGAGGCAACTTGCTTCCCGGCTTGACATGCGCTACAAAGCTTGTTCTTCTCAAATGTGACATCCTTCACGCCGGTCACCATCCCAAGCTTGAATGACTTCTTGAGCTTGCTCATCCCAATGTGAGCAATGCGTCGATGCCATAGCCATCCCAAACTGGTCTTGGTGAAAAGACAAGTGGTCAAGCTAGCATCCTTGTTGGAGAAGTCCACCAAGTAAAGATGTCCATGCCGAAAACCTTTGAATATTAGTTCTTTGCTTGACTCACTAGTCACCACAACACCATTCTTGTCAAATGTGCACGTTAGTCCAAGATCACATAATTGTGCAATAGAAAGTAAATTAAAGCTAAGAGACTTAACGTAAAGCACATTAGAGATAGACAAATCATGAGAAATAGCAATTTTACCCAAACCAATTACCTTCCCCTTTGAGTTATCACCAAAGGTGACTTGTTCATGATTGCCGGGGTTTTCTATGGAGGTGAACATACCATCATTGCCGGTCATATGTTGAGTGCACCCACTATCGAGTACCCAATGCTTTCCTCCGGCTTTGTAGTTCACCTACACACATGAAGTTAGTTTTTGAGTTTAGGAACCCAAGCCAACTTAGGTCCTTGTATGTGTGATACAAGTGATTTTGGAACCCAAAGTTGCTTGGGGAGCTTCCCCTTCATGCCCTTGATGTCTTTGCCGATGAACCTTGCCTTCACCTTTCCACCTACTTTGCTCAATAGATAGTGATAATCATTGAAAGTAGATTTGTAGTTAGGAGGCAATTTGGGAGAAGGACGGTTGGGAAGAGGACACTCCCTCGTGTGATGTCCGGTGACCTCACAATGTTGGCAATAGGAACCAACTTCCTTGATGAAGCTTGTCCTAAGCTCCGGTGAGGGCACCTTTCCTTTGTTGGGCACCGGGAAGGATCCAAGTCCCCTCTTGTGGAAGCCTTTAGCTTGTTGGTAGAGGATTTCCTTGTGCTTGTCCTCCCCCTTAGAAAGTCTTGCCACACTAGTGCGAAGACTTTCAATTTCGTCCATTAGCTCCTTCTCCCTAGGGCTTGCTTTCAAAGGCAAAGACTTATCCAAACCATTAGTGGCATGTGAATTAGATGATATTTTGCCATCAAGGGTTTCTTTCTTTGTGTTTTTCAATTTAAGTTCAATAGCTTCATAAGCACGGTTAAGCACTTCATGTTCTTGAACCAACTCATTGTGCTTTGCCAAGAGTGCTAAGTTAGCTAAGTCAAGCTCATGATACTTAAGTTTGATTGTAGCATTTTCATCCTCGATTTGTTTGACATTTGATTTGAGCGTGTCATGCTCTTTAAGTATGGTTACATACTTGTCATGCAAATCGAGGTTAGCACTTTCAAGCTTAGCACGAGCTAGCTCAAGAGCCTTAACCTTAGCCTTTTCCCTTTTTATCATGGCATGATATTCACTAATCATGGATGCTAATTCATCGGGTGAAAGCTCCTCATCATCATCGCTAGAGTCTTCACATACCTTTGAGTTACCTTTCGCCATTAGGCACATAGGAGGTGGATGAAGAGGTGAGTCATTCTTGTTGACGATGGCGAGGCCCGCCAAGTTTTCTTCATCTTCACTATCTTCGTCGCTTGACTCTTCATCCGTGATCCACTCATTTGCTTCACACATGAAGACCTTTTGAGGCCCTCTTCTTTTCTTTGGAAAGAGCTTGGTTTTCTTGCCTTTGTCAAATTTCTTCTTTCCAAAGGAGCGCTTGGGCTTGACCTCCTCTTCATCATCACTTTCTTCTAGCTTGTGATGCTTGCCAATTTCCTTTCTTTTGTCCGGTCTTGGACAGTCATATGATATGTGGCCTAGATCACCACAATTGTAGCACGTCTTGTTTTCATCTTTTCTTGGCAAGAAGGCTTTCTTTTTGGGATCAAAAGAGTATCCCTTCTTTGCAATCTTGGAGTTGAGGCGTGAGAATTTTCTCATCATCAAAGCAAGCTCATCATCATCATCTTCGCTTGTTTCTTGCTCTTCTTCACTTGAGCTAGGCTCAACCACTTTCTTCTTCTTGGGAGTTGTCTTCTTGGTTGACGCCTTGAGAGCAATGGTTTTTGATGATGACTCCTCCATCATTCCAAGTACGCTCATTTCATGAGCATGAATTTCTCCAATGAGCTCCGAAACTTCAATGTTGTCTAGTGACTCTTTTTGGAGCATTGAATTGATAATGTTGTACTTGGGCTTGGGTAGAAGCATGAGGATCTTGCGATTTATAAGTCCCTTGCCAAGAGAAGCAATATCAAGTGCGTTAATTTCCTCAATGAGCACATTTAAATGCGAAAACATTTGATTAACGTTTTCATGAGGAAACATCTTAAATTCATCATATTTTGATTTAAGCATGTGATATTTGAGTTCTTTGACACGAGATGAGCCCTCATGTATTTCAACTAGACATGCCCAAATTTCACATGCTTTTTCCTTGCTAGCAATCCTAGCAAAAACATCTTGACTAATGCATTCATATATGGCATTTCTAGCCTTAGCATCCCATTTTAATTGGTCTCCAACATAGTCAAGATTTCCAAACCCCGCATGGGTCGCTTCCCACACTTCGGGAGCAATTGCCTCAAGGTAAGCGCGCATGCGTGCTTTCCAATAAGCAAAGTTCTTGCCCTCGAAGGTAGGAACCGAACCCCCATTCTTGGCCATTTTTGCTCTCTAGCGGTGAAGCTAGAATGATCCAATGAGCAACCAAGCTCTGATACCAATTGTAAGGATCGAAACGCCCAAGAGGGGGGGTGAATTGGCTTTTTAAAATTTTAGAGCAATTTAGAACTTTAATGGTTGAAGCCCAATTCCCTATGCAAACTAACTACGCAAGCAAGAGAGCTAAGTGCGGAATAGTAAAAGCGTAATAGTAAGGGGTGAGGAGAGAAATGCAAACTCCCGCGGAGACTCGGAGACACGGCGATTTTTCCCGTGGTTCGGTAAGATCACAAAAATCTTCCTACGTCCACGTTGTGGCACCCACCAAAGGGTATAGCCACTCCCAAGTCACCAAGACGAGGGAATCCACTATCTTTCTCCGTTTGCCTTCTCCGGCAAGGTGGAGCTCAAGCCTTGTACAATGGTGATCCTCCGGGCTTCCACAAATGCCTTGTTAAGCTCCGGGACGATCTCTTCTTCCTCCAACTTTTACAAGGTGAGAGAAGTCACCAAGACACTCTCTCTCACTAGCCTAGAGATTCCAATCACCAAGAATGGACGCACACAAGCTTCTCTCTAGCTAGACATAACCTATTATTGGAGTACAAGAGGTTTTGAAGTGTGGAAGTGGTAGCTCTTGGTCTTGAATGCTTGAGAATGTGTAGAGAGGCTCTGGTGATCAAGACTTGTCGAAATGGCCGGTTGGAGGGGTATTTATAGCCAGCCCACACGAGATAGCCGTTGGAAAAGTGGGCAGACTTTGTCAGTTAACATCGGATCCTCCGATGCACCCCTTTATATGATCATCGGTCGAATTCCAAATTAGCTGATGTCACGTGTCAGATGTGACCGTTGGATATAACCGTTGGATCTTTTAATCGACCGATGTTACTTCAATTTATCATCGGATGATCCGGTGAGTTGATCTTCAGAATTGGGTTAGAAATATTGTCTCTGTTGAATTTGACCGATGTACACTTACTTCCTCATCGGATGATCCGGTGTGTATATCTTCATGATAACTCAGATATCAACCTTCGGGTGAACTCAACCGATGTGCCACTTCCTTCACATCGGATGATCCGGTGTGTACTGGGCTCTAAGGTCTTCTTCTTCTGCCAACTCAAACTCGACCGATGTAGTCTTTTTACAAGACATCGGATGATCCGGTGAGTGCAACTTGTTTGCTTCGAGTTGTTTTGAGTTGATCTTTTGGAATCTTCTTGAGTGACCTCTTTGACACTTGTTTGAAATGATATTATGATGAAGTGTAAGTTTCTTGTGTTGCCAATTTTGATAGAATAGAGTTGTTGTATGAGTTCTTTATTTAGTCTTCATGAGTATCGAATAACCCCTTAGAATAGATCGTTGAGGGGTCTCCATTTGTATCCAATGAGCAGTAGACGGTGTGAATAGATAGTTTATTAACGTTTGATGTGATATACGTGAAACCTCGCATCCACAAACTCATTAGTGATAACGAACGGTTGTCATTAATCACCGAAACCATACCTCACGGGGGCCTAGATGCTTTCAGACGTATTGCATGTGGTGCAGAAATTCAAATTCAAATTGGAATTCAAATTAAACTCAAAACAGAAAAGAAAAAGAAAAAGAAAAAACAAACCCCCCGGCCAGTGGGCCGAAACCCACCAGCTGGCCCACCCACCCCCGCGCCAGCCCGCAGCCGCGCGCTCCCCTCCCTCTCACTGACATGCAGGGCCCGCCTGTCATCCCCGACCTCCCGCTCGCGCCAACCGCCGGACTCTTCCGCGCGCGCGCGATCGTAACCATCCCGGAATTCCGCGTCCCTCAGCCCGACTCCCGGTCCCAGACGACTCAAACTCGATCTAAACAAAGCCGCCGCCCTTCCTCGTCTATAAAAACGCCGGCATCGCTCCGTTTTTCCCCCACGATCAACCGTTTTTCCTCCCGGTGAGAACCAGAGTTTCTCCGACCAATTTCTCTCGATCTTCACTCGGGATTTCTGATCTAACGCGCTGATTTTGATCCACCGCCTCCGGGGAATCACGCAGGAGCAGAAAACTCGACAGATTTCGCTCTAGACACAGCTCCGACGAGCATCGCCGCTGTTCCATCTCGGACCTCGTCGCCGACCGCTTTCTGGGACCTCCGAGCTCAAGAAAAACCCCGAGGTGAGATCCCCGACCTCCCCTCTACCGATCTATGCCATGAAATTCCAGTTTTAGGAAGAATAGACGAAGATCCGAAGTTTTCCGGCGAGATCGCCGCCTCCCGCCGCCGGGCAGCGCCGCCCGCGCTCGATCAGAGCGACGTGGCCGCTTGAGGGCCGTCTATTTTAAATCGCACGGTAGAATTTAAATCCCCGCGTACCGGTCCGACGTTATAATCTCAGCCGTCTGTTTTAAATCGGACGGTCCACGACAGCCCCGCGTTATAAAGGCCGGGATTCTTACGTGCTACCCCCTGGGGATCTCGGAAAATACGAGCTAGCCCCGGAAACTTCTGATCTAGCCCCTGGAACTTCAGAAATTCATGTAAATTCAATTAAAAATCATTTTTAGCCCCTGGACTTAATAAAAATTAGGAAAACCCCTCTGTTATGTGTAGTTAGACCCTTGGAAATTTATGAAATAATATAATAGACCCTGTAGTGGGGTGAGTTTACCTTTTTAACCCTATATGATATTAAATTTAGGAATTTGAATATGTGATTAGTATTTAAAATTTAAAAGGTGCGACAAACACATTGTAAATTCAAATTTAAACTCTCATAGCACTTGGAAAACTTTGGATTGAGTTAAAAATAGATTTTAAGCTGAAATGAATCTGTCTAATTGATTATTCACATTTATTAGTCATAGGGACACATTTTTAGGTTAGAGAATAATTCTAAAAATTGGAAAAATAAATGTAAATTAGTTCACATCAGAGGAGAAGTTCAAAAATATATTATTTAATATTTTAGATCAGAACCTATTCTGTTTAGATGATGTGTCTTACTATTTTCATAATAAAGTTCACAATTAGGTATAGAAAATAAATTTGGAAATATAGCAAGCTAAGTGTGAATAACTAAAAAATGATAAATGAAGTTTCCAAAATCCAAAGAATTCAGTTTAGGATTGGTAGAAGGTCTGAAAACCATTTGGAGTAGGAATTTGTTTGAATTGGGAATTTATATATTGTACAAACAGAAATCTGAATACAAAAGTTAGAAATAATATACATATGTTTAAAAGTGCATGTAGGTTAAAAATCACCACACATAGAGTAACCACAACCCTTAGAAGTGTGAATGACTTTCATAGGTATGAATGTTTGGTTTGTATGAAGTGAAAGTGTGAACTATGTCTTATGGATTGTTGTTTTCTTTTGCTATGTGTGATGGTATGAGTAGAACCTGCTCCAAAGCAAGTTTTTCCCTTCCAAGAACAAGACTTTCCATTCCCAGAGCAGCAGGAAGAAGGCAAGTGTCCTTGACCACTTTGATCCTATGCTAGGATGTGTAGATAGAATTTATTGCATTGTCAATTGAAATATGAAACCCATGCTAGGAAGTTACCCTAGAATTGCATTACCTTGTTTCCTTGTAGCTTGGGTTGGGATTTGTTTTATTATGTCATTCACTCATATTACTTGTGCTTAGCCATGCTTAGAATGGGATAATTGGGATATGAGATCATCAGTTTATTTACCATACTCTTGAATGAGATGTTATGGGTTATGTAGAGGTAGGGATCAAGGCAAGTTGGATGATTTGGTTGGTGCTGGTTGCACGAGACTCGGGTTTGTGTTTAGTACTTGCCTGGATCCTAAGGACCGATTCATGGAGCATGTAACCTGGCTTTACCGTGCCAACCACATGCTGAGATGGGGCAGCTTGGCCAATTAATTAGGTGTATCCCCGGCGTAGTATGGGTGTGTTGGATGGTGCGGGGAATAGGTGTCAGTTGGACTACCTTATAAACCGCAAGGCTCAAGAGGGGGCCACTGCAGCGGGGTTGGAGCCTCTTGTATGCTGTTAGGGGTGAAACCTCAGTGGGCCCACGCTCGTCGGGAATCCCTTTGTAAAGGCTTCGTAGTGATCTCCTAGCTACACACCTGGGAAGTGTGAATGTGGTTCGTAGCCACTGGCATAATGGAGGTTCTTTTAGTTCACCCGGCAAAGGGGGATGAAATCACTACATGTGGGTACAGTGGTGCAAACTCTACAGAGTCAAAACTGTCATGACAGCCATGCTCACGGTCAAGAGCGGCTTGGACTTATTCATGATTAGAGGATGAATGGCTTTGGAAGTTGAGGATTGTTAAGCGGGGAGATTAACATTGGAAATGATGTTATGGTTATTTGATTATGATGATGGGTTGGGAGTTTGGGACCATTTCACCTATGTAGTAATGTAGGTGCTTAATAAGCTAAGGTGATAGGTATTATTTGCGTAATGCTTTAACCATGAGTTCAACCTCTCCTTGTTCTAGCCATGCATGACATAACTTTCCCACACTTGCTGAGTACCATCGGTACTCAACCTTGCATATTTGTTGGTTTATATTGATGCTCAGGTCAAGAGAATGATGTGGTGTTTAATGATCAAGACTTTGGACCTGAAGAAGGCTTCTAGGTTCATGGAGTCCTCCGGCCAACGCCTGTGATGGAGCCCACAAGAATAATATTCCGCTGCTATTTTATTTACTTGTTATGAACTTATTATCGTCCATCGAGACATACGCAATGTAAGACTTATTTATATTCGACACCTGGCTTGTAATAAATGATGCTTCACTATTTGTCATCACATGTATGAGAAAATGATCCTGGCATACATGTGATATTCACTCGGTTGATCTTCGGAGAAACCGGGTGTGACAGCTGACACGTGCCCCAGGCTCCGGTCCGGGCCAACTCCCCGTTGAGGAGAGCTCCGGTGCTTACACGTGCTCCAGGCTCTGGTCCAATCCTCCCTGCTGAGGTGAGGTCCAGAGCTACCACGTGTCCCATGGCTCCGAGCCTCCTCCCCGTTGAGGACAGCTCCGGAGCAGACACGTGCCCTGGGCTCCGGTCCGAAGCCTCCCTGTTGAGGTGGAACTCGGAACTGCCACACATCGCCCGGCTCGGAGTCTCCGCCCTGCTGAGGGTAGCTTCGGAGCACACACGCGCCGCGGGCATACCCCCTTTACATTTTGTGCTTCCTTAAGTATATCAACTGCAAATGGGCAAGTTACGTGCCCTAGGTCCAGAGGTCAATCCTGGGACTATCACGTGCGATTGAGCTTCGGAATCAATGCATGCCCTAGGCTCCGGTCCTAAGCCTCGCTGCAGAGCGAAGCCCGGAACTATCACGTGTCCTCGAACTCCGAGCTGCCTCCCTGCTGAGAACAGCTCCGAAGCTGACACGTGCCCCGGTCTCTGATACGGGTCTCCCCGTAGAGTGGGGTCCGGGGCTACCATGTTTACCTAGGCTCCGAGCCCCCCCCCCCCACCGAGGGAGGACAGCTCTGGTGCATACACTAGTCCAGGGCTCCGGGCAGAGTCTCCCCTCCGAGGAGAAGTCCGGAGCTGCCATATCCCCCGAGCCAATCTCTACGCAGTGAGACGGTCACCTGCTATAAGACCGAGGACGGCAGCAACACATGCTGGACCGAGGCAATAGTGAAATCCAGTGTCATGTGGGCCAAAACGCCACTTACGGCAGATTTTATTGTCCATGACAGTACTAGGAGGAAGGCTTGATCACTCTGGACTTAACCTTCCTCCGGTACTGGCAGGAAGTCCTCCTTCGGCGAGACGTCTAGAGGACATGTCCCAAACGACACTGGCGTAGGGACCACCGCAAGTTGAGGACCCTGTCCCCAATGGCCTTCCCTGCCACCGGCGCATCGTCAGGATAGCATGTGCTTCTATCCGAGGTTGTCAAGGGGAGGAATGCACCACAGAGCCTCACCGAAGGCCACACACATACGAACATATCGCAAAAGTGGACGAAGAGGTCTACCATTATAAAAGTATCTAGTTGATGAATACGCCGGGAAGCAGGAACTTCCAGCGCGCATGAGGAAAACAAAGGCTACATGGTGAGGGGGGTGCCAACCTACATTAGAAGGCCTCCTTTTATACACAGCCACGACCTCTGGCAGGGCAACAGGTGCGGAGATTGGGTTAACACCTATGCATGCCGCGGGTTATCCACCTCCCTCAACAGTGGGTAGGATCCATGTCCACCCGTCAGACACTGGGGGTTGGGAGGATAACCTCTTGGGAATGTCTAGCGGTTACCGAGCAGAGCGGAGCAACCAACTCATCGGTCGACGCAGTAAATGACCAAAGGCAACCCCTTGGGCATGTCTCCTAGACACTCACCTCCCCCATAGATGGGTAGGACCCAGGTCCACCCATAGACACTGCGGGCCAGGTGGGTAACATCTTGGGGAAGTTCGGCGGTCCCTGAGAAAAGAGGCATGATGGAACTGCAGCAACCAACCCGTTGGGTGCCGCAGTAAATGCCCCGAGGCAACCCCTCGAGCACGTCACCTTAGCACTTGCACCCACCAATGACAGGTAGGCCCTAGGTCCACCAGTCGGACACTGGTGGGATAGGCTAATAGAAACTCGGGAACGTACGGAGGTTCCCGAGGGAGGCAGCGCGGTATTCCTGCAGCCTATGGGCTGTCGCGGTAATTACCCCGAGGGAAACCCCTCGAGTACATCGTCGTGACCCGTCAAGTCAGGAGTAAATATGACGACGTTGCTGCTTGACTAAATACGCCCACTATGCCAAGGACATGCGGCCTTTTTGTCTCCTCGGTTCAACCACTCGTCCACTACGCGAAAGTCCCGCAACTGCTTTGGTTTCCAAAGCACAGGTTCAAAACCACCACGCGGGAGAGATGGGAGCCCCACCTGCGGGCTCAGTGCCTCACCCGAGATGGGCCTGAGGGTCACTGTCGATACTCTGCAGACCGGGTACCCCCGCGTAGTAGGTAAAAGACAGCCTGGGCCCCGCCTCCCTACTGAGGCGGGCCCCAGCAAAAGCCACGTGCCTTGGGCCCATGGTCAGCCCTGGGGCTACCACGTGCTCCTGAGCCCCAGAGCTGACACGTGCACTGGGCTCCAAAATGAGCCTCCCCGCTGAGGTGGGGTCCGGAGCTGCCACGTGTCCCCGGCTCCGGGCCACCTCCCCGAACAGGACAGCACCGGGGCTGGCACGTGCCCCGGGCTCTGGCCTAAGCCTTCCCGCTGAGGTGAGATCCAGAGCTGACACATGTCCTCCGGCTCCAAGCCGCCTCCCCGTTGAGGACAGCTCCCATGCTGACACGTGCCCCGGGCTCCGGTCCGAGCCTCCCTGCTGAGGTGAGGTCCGGAGCTGCCACATGTCCTCCGGCTCCAAGCAGCCTCCTCGCTGAGGATAGCTCCGGTGCTTACACGTGCCCTGGGCTCTGGTCCGAGTCTCCCCGCTGAGGTAAGGTTCGGAGCCGCCACGTGTCCCATGATCCTTCGTGGGCCGTGGGTCAACGAAGTCAAGAAGAGAAGTGCGCTGTCAGGCTTCGCATTCAAGGCTCGCGCCTTCCCCAGAAGCATGGCTCACACTCGAGAGGGTTTCATTCCCCCGCACTCAAGATCACACAAAACACAAGGGCTCACGCTCAAGCAATAGAACAAGAACACCCGTGGACGTAGGGTATTACGCTCCAGTGGCCCGAACCACATAAGTCCTCGTGTTCATCCGCTCCCTTAAGCCCAGGTCGCGAAGGGCGCCAAGCCCCTTCCGGAATAAAAGAACCTCATGGGGTGCTTTCGAGCAGGCCGAAAGGAGTGTTGCAGCTCACACTCCGACAAGATGAAATAATGAAAGAAAACATTTATGAAATTTTTTGAAAGAATTATTCTAACATTGTGTATGAGGTCATATACCATATCCAACAAAACTGTAACTATAAACATAACCCATATAAAGAGGTACAAAAAATAACAATCTCATAAAGAGGTAAATTGAACAAATCTAATATATAGTTTGAAGGAATAAATTGAACCAAAATTTTGTTTAGGGGGTTAAGTGGACAATGTAGATAACTTTAGGGTAGTAAAATAGAGTTTTTTCTTTAAATAGTAAAGGTCATTCTTCCTTTTCTAGTCAATTATTACAAAGAAGAAATGGTTGAAGATAATTAGCGATAGTGCTTTTCATCAGAAAATAGTATATATCCCAATTCAAATTCAATGTTGGACTCAATTCTCTACGGAAATTAAAATTAGCTGACCGGTATTAGTGGGTGGGCAGGCAGGTAGGTAGCAGCAGCCTCTGAAATAGACATGCAGTGTGACACCCGGTTCCGAAAAATGAACCAAGTGAATGTATATGTGTGCCCAGGATGTTTATCACACATACACATGTATTCCACAAACTGAATTCAGAATATAACCACGTACGAATAGTGTTTAAGTACTTTATTATAATGACTCAATGTCTCACTCATGAATATCTAACTTATTTAGCAGCGGAAAACTCTAAACAATAGCAGAAAATAACTAAAGCAGCAGACTCCAATATTCAACTCCACAGACATATTGACGGTAGTTCGCACGCCTAGTACTCCACATGTTCCTCGAAGTACTCTTCTCCTGTTGTTGTTGTACATGTGGGAATGCAAGGGTGAGTACATGTCATACTCAGCAAGTGCGGGAAAAGTATGACATGTAGCTTACAACAAGGTATCGAATAAAAAGGCTCATTGCAGCAAGCAAATTTTATTTCACAAATATGGTAAAAACAGCAACTATTTATAGGTGAGTTAAATCTCATCATAACCATATAATTCAGAAACATTCTCTTATCATGATTCACCATTTATCAAGTCTCAACCAGCCATTAATCTTTCTCAAGTTTATCTCATACTCATAAATATTCATAACCATCTCATATTCATGTAACTGAAACCAAATTCATTGTCATGACTCAAAACAGTCCCAAAACAAATCCCAATGACCATACCACAACCATACCGAATAAACATCCCATGTTTTTCCTCTAATCATGGAAGTTGGCTAGATGCTTGTGACCGGAAGTACGGCAATCATGATAGTTTTACACTCTGCAGAGGTGGCACAACTTTACCCACAAGTTTATGATTTCGTCACCCGTCGGTGAATAGAAAGAACCTCCATTATACCAGTACACAACCATCGGTGTATGTCCATGAGATCACAAAATTGCATTTATAAAGGGGCTACTAGAATGTACGGACCCACTGAGGTTTCACCGGCAGGCTCGAATCTCCATTCTCCCACCCACGTGCCCCCTCTTGTGCCATGCAGTTCATAGGGCAGTCCCACTCGACTCCCATTCCCCGCACCATCCAATGGTCCATAACAAGCTAGCAACACACCTAATTACTCAGCTAAGCCACCCCCATATTTGGCCTTGTGGTGGCACTATTTTCCTAGCATGTGCTGGCATGAACCGGTCCCTAGATCTACGGCAAGTAAACCACCATCTCATTCAGCAACATCCACGAACCAAGCTTGCCTAGATCTCCCTGATTCCATGCTCATTAACATCATCAAGTTCTCATCATCATTATTCATATGAGTGCAGTAGCTAACCATGTTTTAATTCAGCTTCCCGTATCCCGTAAATTAAGCGAAGCAAAATGGAAAAACGACCATACCCGACTCATCAACTTTTCCGACGACAAGGATGGTTAACAAAACAAGTAAACTCCTATAAAAGGGTGCCCCATCAAGTTGACTGAAGCATACGCGTTTTCATAAACAAAACAGTTTCAAAACATGGGATCAATATGGTCAAGAGGAACTTTCCTTGCTCCTGTGGTTCGTGTTGCTCAAGCGTTTCAAAGTCTTGGTGCTGTAGTTCCTCGTAGACGTCCTCTTGATCTGGTCCTTCTACTCATGACCACACACATACAAAATTTACAGCAATCAATCATCATGCACAAACTTAACTTAAGATGCAATGTGGTAGATGAATACAAATCCTATAGTGCAGTTTTATAAAACTAGTTTGTACGTGTTCTTGCATGTTTCAATGGGCTTTCATAGGGTTTTATGATGAACAAGGGTGTAGGGATAAGGTGTGGACGTGGTGATGATCTTGACACAAGACCTAGATCAATTCCACCGTCAAAAATTGATCAAAACATGTTTTGTCCACACGCGAAAGTTTCTGCTCGAAGGGGGCGAAGAAAACGGATGCGTAGAAACAGCGGCGATGTCGTAAGGTGGGTAATGAAGACCTACCTCACTTCCTCCTTGTGGCAGGGCCTTTCTCCTAGCAACGGCGGCAGTGGGGGATTTTTCTGTGGGGAATTATGGTAGGGCAGATCGTCGGGCTTCTTCTCCGGCGACGGCGAGGCGTGACGGGGCTCGACGGCGGGTCTCGACGACGGGGCTCGACGACGGGGCTCACTGGCAGGGCTCATCGGTGACCAAACTCCGGCAAGGGGGGGCTCAACTCGGCGAGTTAGGGGGGGGGGGGGCAGGGGCAACTCGGCGAGTTGGGGGGGGGGGCTGCGGCCAAAGGTGTAGGAGGCGCTGGGGGGTTGTATTTATAAGGGGGAAAAAGAAGAGTCCTAATCAAGTTGGGACTCAACCAAAGAGTCCTAGCAAGATGGGACTCATCCCAAAGAGTCCTAGGGTTTTCCCCCCTCTAGGGCTGCGGCCAATTTGGCCAATTTGGGGGAAAATCCCCCCCCTCAAGAGTGCGGCCAATTTGGGGGCAAATCCCCCCAAATGTAGGGGAAATTCCCACTTTGGGGAAGATTTGGAATTTTAGGAAATTTTGAAATGGCTCAATTCAGCTATCTTATTTCCATTTCTCTCCATTTCTATGTCCCTTTCTCCATTTCTATATTCCCTTCTTCATTTCTATATTCCTTTCTCCATTTCTATGGTTCTTTCTCTATCTCTATGGTTCTTTCTCCATTTCTATGGTTCTTTCTCCCTTTATACTTATTTTTAAATGCTTCTCTACATGAAAAATGTATGCAATGCATGGTAGTGAAATTGAGGGTGTAACAAACCTACCCCCCTTAAAATGAATCTCACCCTCGAGATTCGATAGAGTGGAGAAAAGATGAGGGAATTGTGCCTTGAGATCTTCCTCACGTTCCCATGTAGTTTCGGCATCAGTGTGATGGCTCCATCGTACCTTGCACCAACATATTACTTTGTTTCTCGTGACCCTTTCCTTTACGTCCAAGATTTTGACGGGGTGTTCCGCGTAGGTCAGATCCTCTTGAAGCTCTAGCTCATCCATCGGTACTTGTTCTTCCGGTATTCTTAGGAATTTCTTGAGATGAGATACGTAAAACACGTCGTGCACGTCGGAGAAGTGCGTTGGGAGCTATAGTTGATAGGCTACCTCTCCTTGCTTGCCCAAAATCTTGAATGGTCCGATCTAGCAAGGTGCTAACTTGCCTTTGACGTTGAACCGTCGTTAGCCTCGGATAGGCGACACCTTAAGATACATGAAGTCTCCAACTTCAAAGGTCAATCTTCTTCGCCTATTGTCCACATAACCCTTTTGTCATGACTGAGCGGCCTTCAAGTTTTCACGTATCGTTTGGACCTGCTTTTCAGCATCTTGCCGCACTTTGGGTCCAAATAGTTGGCTTTCTCTGGTCTCATTCCAGAACAGCGGATTTCTACACCGTCCACCATACAATGCTTCGAAAGGGGACATCTTCAAGTTGGCTTGGTAATTGTTGTTGTACAAAAATTCTGCGTACGGCAAGCTCCTATCCCAGCTACGCCCATGTTTCAAGGCGCAAGCTCTCAACATATCTTCCAAAATTTGATTTGTCCTCTCAGTTTGCCCATCGGTTTGTGGGTGATATGCGGAGCTGAAATTTAGCCATGTACCCATGGCTTCATGCAGCTTATTCTAGAACCTAGAGGTAAATTGAGAACCTCGATCTGAAACTATCCGCTTTGGAACTCCATGGCGACATACGATTTGCTCCATATACAGTTCAGCTAGTTGTGCGATGGTGTACTTGGTTCTAACAGGAAGGAAATGGGCTGTTTTCGTCAATCGGTCCACGATAACCCAAATGGAGTCGTAGCCGGACTGAGTACGTGGCAATCCGATAATAAAATCCATGCTGATGTCTTCCCACTTCCACTCAGGTACTTTTAATGGCTGCAACAATCCAGCGGGTCTTTGATGTTCGGCCTTCACTCGTTGGCACGTGTCGCATAGGTCAACATATTCAGCAATGTCCCTTTTCATAGCATCCCACCAATAGCAAGTTTTCAGATCCTTGTACATCTTTGTACACCTGGGATGTATGGAATAAGGTGAGTCATTTGCCTCCTTTAGTATCGTGTCGCGGATGTGCTTCACGTTAGGCACACAAATCCTTTTCCCTAACCAAAGCGTGTCTTTCTCGTCTTCCTTGAAAATCCTTTTCTATGCCTTGTCAGATCCTTTCCTTGATTTCCTTTATTTCCTCATCCGTTTCTTGGCCATCTCGTATATCTTATTCCAACGTTGAGTTCAGTTCTATCACCCCCATCTCATTTAAGAACCCGAGATGTAACCGTTCAAACTCCTTACGCAGCTTGGGTGGCAGCTCCCGAACCGTGAGTTGATGACATGCTCCTTTTCGGCTCAATGCATCAGCTACTACATTGGCCTTTCCGGGGTGATAGTTGATTCCAACATCATAATTCTTGATGAGTTCCAACCATCGACGTTGCCTCAAATTCAGATCTGCTTGCATGAATATATACTTGAGGCTTTTGTGATCCGTATAGATCTCACATCAGTGACCGAGGATATAATGCCTCCAAATCTTCAAGGCATGTACCACGGCTGCAAGTTTCAGGTCATCTGTGGGGTAATTCAGCTCATGTTTCTTTAATTACCTCGATGTATAGGCACCCACTTGTCCTCCTTGCATAAGCACACACCCAAGCCCTTGTATTGATGCATACCATTGATGCTCTCGCAGTTTCTGCAACGTAACCTCAAGTGTTCTTCATGTTCTTCCTCGCTTTTTGAATACACCATGATATCATTGATGAAAACCACGACGAACTTGTCCAAGTACTCCATGAAGGCCTTATTCATGAGGTACATAAAGTATGCGGGTGCATTCGTTAACCCAAAAGACATAACGGTATACTCATACAAACCATACCGTGTTCGAAATGCAGTCTTGGGTATGTCGGAGGGCTTAATCTTTAGTTGGAAGTATCCCGACCGAAGATCAATCTTGGAGAAAACTCGGGCACCTTTCATTTGATCGAATAGGTCCTCTATACGGGGCAGCAGGTATTTATTCTTGTTCGTCATCTCGTTGAGAGACCTATAGTCCACACATATCCTTTGGGTCCCATCTTTCTTGTCTACGAAGAGCACAGGGGCTCCCCACGGTGACGAGCTTGGGCGTATAAAACCCTTATCTAGCTTCTCCCGAATTTGTTTCTTGAGCTCCACTAATTCATTAGCAGACATCCTATATGGCCTCTTTTCTATAGGTGCAGTTCCGGGTACTAAATCAATGGCAAATTCAATGTCCCGATCAGGTGGCATACCTGGAAGTTCTTCTGGGAATACATCTGAATATTCTCAAACCACCGGAATGCTTTCCAATGTCACTTCTTCAATGTGGTTTAGCACTGCTTTCTCCGTTGTAGGTTGGGCTGCCTCGAGCTCAATACGAGTGCCGTGCTCACTTGTCAGTTGCACGATCCCCTGAGCACATTGAATCACTCTGTTGTGCTTGCTTAACCAGTCCGAACCAAGTATAATGTCAATCCCTTAGGAATCCAACATGATAAGGTTGGCAAGAAAGTCTACCCCACTTATTTTCAGCCTTACTTTCGGACATACTATATTTGTAGGAGCTAGAATTCAGATCTGAAAGAAGCGATTTTCCAATTATATGCATCAAGGTGTATGAATTAAGCAGATTCTTTTATTAATTTCAGCCTATATGAGGATGTGAACACATGCCGAAGCATCTCACATATCTCCACTATGTGTGGATGTGGACATCTACCAAAGCGTCCCACAACTCACATCAGCACACAAACCAAGCAATCATCACAAAAATTTCAGCACAACACTCTTATTCAAGCTACTACGATCTAAACGTTCCTATTACAGCTTTATTCAATGGAAACCTAAACTTAATCGTGAGAACTGGTGCTGTTCTCGCCGTGTGACGGGGGTGGTCCATATATGGGCACACGCCATGGTGAGTCAGCAGTCCATGTAGGAATAGATGACGCTGGTGCTCCATTTGCTCCTACGTTGGCACGAGTCTCCTCTTATTTCTCTAGCAAATACAGCTTCTTGCGGAGGTAACAGATCTCTTCTTTTGCGCTTGCATAGCGGTTTTCTAACTCCACGAGCAACCTATGAGACTTGTCAGCAGCTTGTGGGTTGGAAAGAGCTCCTCCATGGGGTCCAATGATCTCCCTTGTACCACTCTTCCGATATGGGTGCAGCACAAAAGTAGTGTTCTCAAGCTGCTCACGGAAGGCGTAGCACAGTCTGGTGAGTGCATCCCATGCAACATCATCGATAGCTTCTGCCCTTGTAGCTCTCTATGTGGGTGCTAAGTGCTGAGTAACAACCCTATTGTTAGATATGATGGTTACCTCAGCCTTCTACTCTTCATGTCCGAGACGAGGGACTTTCTTGAGAAGATATTTCGGGTATAAGCTGCAGCAATCCAGAAACTCTTTAAGCTCCTTGGATATGTATCCTCCTTCCATCCCGTCGGACCGGAATTCTTGAACTGAACGGTTGGGTCATTCATTACCTTCATTTTTGGCCTCAGCAGGGTGTGGCTCCTCTTCAGGTTCATCTCCTTCCGACATAGCTTCATGAGGCTCCACGGGGTGTAAGCCCGCGTGAAAGTCCTCCTGAGGTGCGTACCAATGTCGTTCTTGTGGATCATTTTCCATGTCGTCTTCGAATAATTCCACCTCTTCGCGATCCTCTTCCTCATGCATAGAGCTATTGACTTCATCTTCATCATGAGGTTCCATCTTCACCTCCTCCCAATATGGTCCATCGGACACCTCAATGGGGTTAAGTGCACTCTCACGTGGTGGTGGACGAGTCCTTATGCGTGTTGTGCTCCTAATCACCGGCATCTATAAATAAGACATGAGAAACTTTAGAGAAGGGATAAATAACTCCAAAACTTCAGAAGCTATGAAGCAAGAAAGCAAAAGTGTTGCTGTCCAAAAGAAGAGAAAAGAGGGGCTGAAAATAGCACTTTGTGGTGGCTGAACTGATAAGGAAAGTGCAGCAGCAAGCAATTTTTGAAAATAATAGTTTAGAGGGGTGATCTTATGTGTTTTAGAGTGTCCATTCTACCTAGGCTTGCGTCCTACGGTCAATGTGGCTCTGATACCAATTTGTGACACCCGGCCCCGAAAAATGAACCAAGTGAATGCATATGTGTGCCCAGGATGTTTATCACACATACACATGTATTCCACAAACTGAATTCAGAATATAACCACGTACGAATAGTGTTTAAGTATTTTATTATAACGACTCAATCTCTCACTCATGAATATCTAACTTACTTAGCAGCGGAAGAAATCTAAATGACAGCGGAAAATAACTAAAACAGTAGGCTCCAATTTTCAACTCCACAGGCATGTTGACGGTAGTTCGCACACCTAGTACTCAACATGTTCCTCGAAGTACTCTTCTCCTGTTGTTGTTGTATATGTGAGAATGCAAGGGTGAGTACATATCGTACTCAGCAATTGCGGGATAAGTATGACATGTAGCTTACAACAAGGTGTAGAATAAAAAGGGTCATTGCAGCAAGCAAATTTTATTTCACAAACATGGTAAAAACAACAACTATTTCTAGGTGAGTTAAATCTCATCATAACCAAGTAATTCAGCAACATTCTCTCATCATGATTCACCATTTATCAAGTCTCAACCAGCCATTAATCTTTCTCAAATTTATCTCATACTCATAAATATTCATAACCATCTCATATTCATGTAACCGAAACCAAATTCATTGTCATGACCCAAAACAATCCCAAAACCAATCCCAATGACCATACCACAACCATACCGAATAAACATCCCAAGTTTTTCCTCTAATCATGGAAGTTGGCCAGGTGCTTGTGACCGGAAACACGACTATCATGATAGTTTTATACTCCATAGAGGTGGCACCACTTTACCCACAAGTTTGTGATTTCGTCACCCATTGGCGACTAGAAAGAATCTCCATTATACCAGTACACAACCGTCAGTGTATGGCTAGGAGATCACAAAGTAGCCTTTACAAAGGGGCTACTAGAATGTATAGACCCACTTAGGTTTCACCGGCAGGCTCGAATCTCCATTCTCCCAGCCACGGGCCCCCTCTTGTGCCATGCAGTTCCCAGGGCAGTCCCTCTCGACTCCCATTCCCCGCGCCGTCCAATGGTCCATAACAAGCTAGCAACACACCTAATTAGTCAGCTAAGCCGCACCCATATTTGGCCTTATGGTGGCACTGTTTTCCTGGCATGTGCTCGCATGAACCGGTCACTAGATCTGCGGCAAGTAAACAACCATCTCATTTAGAAACATCCACGAACCATCCTTACCTAGATCTCCCCGATTCCATGCTAATTAACATCATCAAGTTCTCATCATCATTATTCATATGAGTGTAGTAGCTAACCATGTTTTAATTCAGCTTCCCGTATCCCGTAAATTAAGCGAAGCAAAAAGGAAAAACGACCATACCCAACTCATCAACTTTCCTGGCGACAAGGATGGTTAACAAAACTAGTAAACTCCTATAAAAGGGTGTCCCATCAAGTTGACTCAAGCATACATGTTTTCACAAAGAAAACCGTTTCAAAACATGAGATCAATATGGTCAAGGGGTACTTGCCTTGCTCCTATGGTTCATGTTGCTCAAGCGTTTCAATGTCTTGGTGCTGTAGTTCCTCGTAGACGGCCTCTTGAGCTTGTCCTTCTACTCACAACCATACACATGCAGAATTTACAGCAATCAATCATCGTGCACAAACTTTACTCAAGATGCAATGGGTAGATGAATGCAAATCCTATAGTGCAGTTTTATAAAACCAGTTTATACGTGTTCTTGCATGTTTTAATGGGCTTTCATAGGGTTTTATGATGAACAGGGGTGTAGGGATCAAGTGTGGACGTGGTGATGATCTTGACACAAGATCTAGATCAATTCCATCATAAAAAATCAATCAAAACATGATCTGTCCACACGTGAAAGTTTCTGCTCGAAGGGGGCGAAGAAAACGAATGCATAGAAACAGCGGCGACGGTGTTAGATGGGTAATGAAGACCTACCTCACTTCCTCCTTGTGACAGGGCCTTTCTCCTAGCAACGGCGGCAGTGGGAGATTTTTCTGTGGGGAATTACGGTAGGGCAGATCATCGGGCTTCTTCTCTAGCGAGGTGTGACAGGGCTCGACGGCGGGGCTCAACGACGGGGCTCATCGGCGGGGCTCAATGGTGGGGCTCGTCAGAGGGGCAACTCGGCGAGTTTGGAGGGGGGGCTGCGGCCAAAGGTATAGGGGGGGCTGGGGGTTGTATTTATAAGGGGGAAAAGAAGAGTCCTAATCAAGTTGGGACTCAACCAAAGAGTCCTAGCAAGATGAGACTCATCCCAAAGAGTCCTAGGGTTTTTCCCCCCTCTAGGGCTGCGGCCTATTTGGCTAACTTGGGGGAAATTTCCCCCTCCCCCTCAAGGCTACGACCAATTTGGGGGGCAAATCCCCCAAATGTGGGAGAAATCCCCCCTTTGGGAAATTTGGTGAATTTAGGGAAGATTTGGAATTTTGGGAAATTTAAAATGGCTCAATTCAGCTATCTTATTTCCATTTCTCTCTATTTCTATGTCTCTTCTTCATTTCTATATTCCCTTCTTCATTTCTATATTCCTTTCTCCATTTCTATGATTCTTTCTCCAGTTCTATGGTTCTTTCTCCATTTCTACTTCTTTTTAAATGCTTCTCTATATAAAAAATGTATGCAATGCATGGTAGTGAAACTGAGAGTGTTACATGCATCAACTAAACAGAGACAAATGATCATTCCCTATAATTGTTGCTCTCAGGCGCTTGAGAAATTTCTCCACAAATACAAGTGTGCGGCTAGCTGCAGGTCCACTGAAAGAGATGGGTTGGTTCTTCATTGCCTGTTGTTGCGTTTAGGCTGCTGCATTTAGATCAAATGGCTTACGTTGTATTGAGATGCTACGACGTGCAGGTCCCTGTCGGAGGCGGAAACTGCCAGCTATAGCATACCGCATCTGATTGAGACCCAGCCGATGGATGACGGAAGCCAGCTACGGGCCAGACCTGGAGACGAAGAATATGTCCCCGGGACTCCACGAGGTGTAAGAGCAGAACTGCACGAATGGATAGGGCAGATCTGTAGCCCTGATACGTAAGTGCAGGCAGTAAATCCGAACCGGTCTGTAGTCCAGATACACAAGATATTACATTTTTCCGGAAGAATCCACTTTTCTGGCTGTTCCATGCACACGTGTAGGATGTGTGGTTCTAAGCTTTCTTGCCAAGTCTAGCTTGATCTACTATTTGTCAGGCCGATCTTGTTATGTTCAGTACAGACCCACAGAAGGCTCTACAACCTAGCTTAAGTAGTAGAATTGAAACCAAAGGATGCCAGACTGGGAAGTCCATGCTATGTTTAGATAAATAATTCGTCGACTTATGTTTTCTTTATACATTGTCTAATATATACAATAGCTTACAGAGGCATTGATCATATATAGGTAAATGATGGCCAAAGATTTTACATATATTTCTTGAACCTGTTTTCTGTGAAAATATAGATTTAAAGGAAAAACATTATGAAAATGATGGATGCGAAGTAGGTAATGGGGAACATATATAGATGAAAAGTGCCGATAAAATTTATGAAACATCCAGTACTCGACTACACCAGCAAAATCCCTATGTTCGTAACTAGTAATACATAATACCCAGAAACTTCCTGCCTTATTACCTCCAGTTACCATCTGGCATCTTTTGCTCCTCGCTGTCATAGCTTATGCGCTTAATAGGCGTCTTGATCAAATAATAATATCCGTATCTTTTGAAGAGCTCAAGGAGTCACGGATAGCCTTCTTTTTATGAGGAATGTGCGCCACTGATATCGAATCACCTGTCGCACCCGTCCCCTCAAGGGATGGCCTCATCTACGGTCACCGTACGTCTTCTAGTAAGCTACGCCCTCCATCCTAGCGTCTAAGCAGCTCTGAGTTTAGTAACCTTCCCTATCACTAGCAAAAAATCATAACTATTTATTGTTGACTACATATTAGTGATATTATTGAATTTGTCATGAAACCAACGTACTTCCTAATATGTAAATTTTGATACATTTAAAATAATTCATATTCACAGATATTGTAGTTGCACTTAATTATATTCTACAACAAGGATAATAGCCTTATATCTCATCAATAATTTGCCCCTAGATTTTCTCGGTCGTCGTTGTATGGCTAGCTGGTCGCTTTTCTGCATAACGACCCGAACTTTTCAACCAATCCGTAACTATTAATAGCAACATTTGCAATTAAAAAAGGATAATATATATTAGCAATACAGATAATCGTGTTACGTATGCATGTGTACGTTGACCCCTGCCTCGAGTATAGTATTCCCTGCATGCTTGTCCTTTTCGAATCTTTTCCTTGGCCTTTGTTTATGGCGCGAGACAGCAGCCGCCGTCCATGTCACGATATATATATTTCCGGCGATTTGATCTGGGATACGACCACCGCGGCGTCATGCAGGCAGGCCAAAGGAGCTGTACAGCCAAGAGGCAAAGGTCCAACCCGCAACTGTCCAGAAAAGCACACATACACCTAACACGATCCTGGATCACGTATGATTGTATGTGCTGTGACGTTAATCTAATTATGTACTAGTTTTGAGGAAATAATTTATGTACTAGTTGATGCGCATCATGCGCGGCAACGGACGTTGGATTATAGGGGTCGATAGCATGTGGCGCCAATGATTGCTTAATGTAAGTTACGTGAGCCTTTACAGCACGATCATGACAGCGTTCCCTCCGTAACAGCCTTTTTGGAGTCTACGAGGTCAAGTTTCAAGTTGTACTAATTTATAATTATGGTAGTTAAAAAGGGCGTTCTCGTTTTCAGTGGTAGTGGCGTGTGGAAACAATGGAGTTCGCGTACGGTTAACGAGGTAAGTTCGGTAGAAAGAGACAAGGCCTGTTGCAACAGGACTGTTTATTAGATGTGCTATAGGAATAGAGTAGGATCTTTTTGAACCAGACAAATTTAATGGAAACAGATAAATAGAAATTCTAAACATGATATTTGAGCTAATACATGCTTAGAATCCTACTAGAATTGGAAGCAAGAGGCGAGTACAAAGGATATTATTTCCAATTAAATCCTGTGATCTAAAGGGCTTCAAAGGAAAAATTCCTAAAGGATCCAAATCGTTCATAATTCCCCTAGACATCTTGAATTTGAGGGAGTGGTATAGAATAAATTGGAGTGCATTCTACTCTCTCAGTGTGTTTTTGTTTCCTGACTGAAACCTAAATTTCTTCAATTAAGTGACTTTAACGTACTCTTCAAGGACTAATTATTTCACTTTAGTCTCGAATGGTAACTGTACATAGTTTTCAGTTTATCCTGTCATGATTATATCAGTTTGAATTCTACCACTAATAACAAAAAAAATATATCCTCATACTGTTCAACAGCAATTGCATGGATTTTAATTTCATATATATAGAGACTAAAGACAGTTCAGGTATCAGCCTGTTTAATTAGTGGAAAAAGAAAAATCATATATTTTTATTCAGATGTTGATGTTACTGTCATCCCAAAAAAAATGTAACTTTCAACGTGAAGAAACAAAACTAAAATGTCACCATAAGGCCATATGTTTTAGTACTTTCGGGAGTGTAACGTTAGTTTTTCCATCTTCTAGTCTTATGGAGATATATAAAATCATAGTTCGAAGAGAGAACATCGCTGGAAATCGTACTTGCGTATTTCACTGTAAGATTCTTTCCTATCATGGATCGCAAATGCATAATAAAAAATGTATGTATCAACTAGACAGTGTAACAACCAGCAGCCTTATAAAAAATGAAGGATGTCATGCATTAGACAATAATTGGAAACCTTTGGCTTCTGTTTATTGTTTCTATTTTATTGATATATCTAACTACTGCCGTGGAAGAGAATAATCGGCCACAAGTCAATGGCATCCTTACCAACTATGCAGGTTTGCACTTATATGCGCGTGTTTCATCGACTTGTTTTTACTGGTGGTCGGTAGGCACTTCAATGCTGCAGCATGCACTTCGGATCATCCAGTAATACTAGATGAAGAGTTTCTGCAACTCATGCTAGGCGTCTTACGCGGGAAAAATGGGCTGTAACCTGAATATTGCAAATGGGCCAGCAATTGTCAAGGGTCCACAAAAATGAACTAGCAGCAAATCGACTTCCTGACCATGCACGCGGATCAACGGTACTCTACCTGAATGGCGCCCCGTTCGTTAGAAGAACAACACGCGGCATCTTCTATCTTCAGAGTTATGGCATCTCATCACTGCTCTTTCCTGAAACATGGGCTGGGAATTGCTGTCGAATGAGTCATGTCGCAAGTAAGGTAAATGCCCGTTCGACACAAAACGCACAATTCGCGACGAAGTATGAACGAATCTGAGGGACGAATTCACTAGTGAATACGGGAGGGTTCTATTGTTGCTTTGAGCTCTGAAAGGCTACAGCGGCAAGATCATGATTTGTCTTTAAGACAAAGTTGTTATATCACTCCCTAAGTAAATGAGAAGACCAGTGTTACACGCGCGCTCCTCCTCCTCCTCACTTCTCCACGACTTGCCTTCATGAATTCAAGACTCGAGCACAACTTTTATATTTGCTATCTAGATCTCTCGCAAGTCGGCTCTCTAGTTCTCTGACAGGTTAGATCTCTGATAGGTCGGGTCTCCACGTCTCTGACTGGTCAGGTCTCTGCCAGATTGGACTATAGAGTGTTATAACGAACTCGAACTCTTCGCGATGTGCGGTCGTGCGCATAGGGGTGTAAAGGAACAGATTAGTTTTGTCTCTCCCATTCCTTGCACCACCATCCTAGTCTATTTCATTCCGAACGTATCGACGACCGAAAGACCATGTCTTCAAAACTGTCCGCCCTTATGATTCTGCACAGGGAGAGGGCGAATAATATTTTTGGAAAGCGCTCAGTGCGACTGCTCGCGTGCTTAATCACGGTTTGTCTTTGTCCAAGTCAAATGATGCTACTTATTGCTGTCTTCAACGTCGTATGTTGTGACCATTTTTCATCAACACTACAGTAACACCACAACGATTCTTCCATCTACATATCACTATGAGTAATCTGTTCGTTCCAATATGTTATTGTGAGATGGTCATAGTTACGCGTGTGTTACTACTATTTGTGTTGATGCTAGTGCTGATTACTATTTTTGTCATGCGATATTTTTTGGAATTAATTGGTAAATTGCCTATGTATCTAAAAATTCAAAAACCTTATTCTAGGCAATTTTTTGAATTAACCATGGCTACTTTAGCGAATACACTGAGGCTAGAGAAATTCTGTGGTGTGCACTCAAGAGGTAGCAAGTGCTCTGAATTCGCCATGGCTACTTTAGCGGATTCACACTCTAGCTTACTGCTATGAAAGTATTCTTGCTAACGGATCAGAGGGCAAGCCTCAAGTACCTTTGATTGTTGAAGAATTGACAAATTTTGAGGAAGCCAATCCTGACCCGAAAGGATATATTTTGAACATTCTTGACAACTGTCTGTGTGATTTTTACCTAACTATAATAGACATGAAAGAGCTTTGTGATGCACTAAATGTAAGAATCAGTGCAAACAATGCAGACAGTGAACTCTACATTATGGAGAGCTTTCATGGCAACAAAATAGTTAACACCCGACCTATAATAGAACAAGCTTATGAATTACAGTGCATTACGAGAGAGCTCAAACTCCTTAAGTGTTCTTTACCCAACAAGCTTGTGGTTGGATGCATTATTCTAAAATTGCCCTCTTCAAGGAGGAACTTTGCTACAACTCTCGAAAACAAGAGACAGGAAATATCAGTTGAAAATCTAATAGCATGTCTTGATGTTAAGGGGAAAGCTCGGGCTAAGAACACTATTGAGGAAGTAAGTGAGGGTCACCTAGCACCAACATGGTGCAAAAAAGAAATAATAAGCCTCCATTCAAACCAAACAAGGACTACTACTTTCAAAAATAAAGAAGTTGAACAAAGTTTTTTTTGAAGTGAAACAGTAGGGGAATCCCCGACTATATTATTTATGTATTGATAAATACTATGTTTCACCCTCAGGATACAAGCTGTCCATCTGTGCCACAACCCAAACTAGTCACGTCAAATAAGTCAAACAAAGTTGACCAAGGTCACTATACCTATAGAGAGCATGAGCATTTTTCCAAGAGCTGTCCAGATCTGGCAGGCCGCAAGGGGAAAAAGGACTTATGAATGTCCACATTGTGACTTATATGGAAATGGATGGGTATGGTAATTCATTTTTTGTTTTGTCTAAATTTCAATCACCATCTTGGTGATTTGATACGAGTGCTAAATCTATCTACGTGCTGACATGTCTATGTTCACTTCTTTTAAGTCCATCTAGGATTTCTCTGTCTTAATAGGAATGTGTTACATGCTCTTATTCGTGATGTTGGCACGGTAGATCTGAAGGTCACTTCGGGTAAGATCGTGCAACTGAGGAGGAACATGCATGCAACATGTCCTTCTATGAACAAAAATCTTATGAGTGGCTCCTTTCTGTGTAGAGATAGGTGTAAAGTAGTGTTAGAGTTCAATAAAATAGATGTGTTCAAGCATGGATAATTTATTAGTAAATATTATGAGTGTGGAGGCTTGTTGCAATTTTTATTTCCACTTTTTTGTAATAAGTATGTGAATCATATTGTGGTAATGTTAATGATTATGGAGTATTTTGCATTATCGTTTAGGTCATTTTATTTTTGGTTTAATGTCTCAGCTACCTAGTCTGAATTTAATTTTGATGCTCACAATTACCAAAGTTTCTAAGTGTGATAGTTGTGTGCAATTGAAACAGCATTGGAAGCCTCCTATTGCAACCGAGGAGGAAAATTTGATACCTCTATGACTCATATGTTCTGATCTACGCGAGATGAATGGTTTGTTAACAAAAGATGAAAAAAAATACTTCATGATAGTAATTCACTAGTACAGATATGATCCTTTATACCAATTCTAACTACCTTCTGTACCGGTTCTAGAAAAGTACAATCAGTAGCTAACCTTATTATCAAAACCATTTTCTCTGAACTTGATATGTCTCTCCATTCGTCAATAAGAATAGAGAAAAGATTATGTGCAATCCCTTGTTGGAACATTGTAGGCTACTCACAAGCACATTATCCGAGTGTGTGAGCTACGACACTCCTCCCGGCCTGCTCGGAAGCAGCCCGCGAGGTTCTTTGATCGGAGGGGGCTTGGTGCCATACGCGACCGTGCTCGAGGGAGCGGATGAACACCGAAATTTACATGGTTTGAGCCGCCGGAGCGTAATACCCTATGTCCACGGGTGTGCTTGTTGTATCGTTTGCTTGTATGTGCTTGTGAGGAACTTGGGAACCAATCCCCAGTCGGGTGGTCACCCCGGTCCTTTTGTAGTCCAAGGTCGGGGTGGTTACAATGTGGCTTGGGGCCCGACAGGTGGCCCCAAAGCTATGTGAACACTATACATGATCTAGGGCTTCGTCCTATGAGTTGAGTAGTCGACGGGGGAGTTAAGTCCTGCCGTGTGGCGCGCTGAGCGCTCTTGTCCATGTGTCAGGTGATGATGAAGACACCGTCCTGTCACCGCGTATTCTCATCCGGCTTGGGCGGCTTTGTGCCGTTGGGCGGCACTGTACTGCTGTCATGCCTTGTCGTCCTGTCTTGTCACCGTAATGGCGAACGGGCAGAGGACGGAGGCGTGCGTAGTGCGCCATGCTTCTGGGAAAGGCGCGAGCCTTGAATGCGAAGCCTGACAGCACACTTCCTTCTTGACTTCGTCGACCCACGGCCCACGATAGATCATGGGGCACATGGCGGCTTTGGAGCTCTTATCGACTGGTTTGGAGCTAGGGGACACGTGGCAGCTCCGGACCTCACCTCGGCGGGGAGGCTCAGACCGGAGCCCAGGGCACATGTCAGCTCCGAAGCTCTCCTCGGCAAGGAGGAGGCTCTGAGGCAGGAGACATGTGGCAGCTCCGGACCGCAGCTCAGCGGGGAGGCTTGGACCGGAGCCCAGGGCACGTGCTAGCACCGGAGTTGTCCTTAACAGGGAGGTGGCTCTAAGACAGGGGACACGTGGCAGCTCCGGACCTCACCTAAACGGGGAGGCTTGGATCAGAGCCTAGGGCACGTGTCAACTCCGGAGTTGTCCTCAGCAGGGAGGTGGCTCTGAGCCAGGGGACACGTGGCAGCTCCAGACCTCACCTCAGCGTGGAGGCTCGGACCGGAGCCCAGGGCACGTGTCAGCTCCGGAGCTGTCCTCAACAGGGAGGTGGCTCTGAGCCTGGGGACACGTGGCAGCTCCGGACCTCACCTCAGCGGGGAGGCTCGGACCAGAGACCAGGGAACGTGTCATCTCCGGAGCTGTCCTCAACAAGGAGGAGGGTCTGAGCCGGGGGACACATGGCAGCTCCAGACCTGGCCTCAGCAAGGAGGCTCGGACCGGAGCCTAGGGCACGTGTCAGCTCTGGAACTCAAGCGCTCCTGGCAGCCCCAAGGCTGACCTTGGGGCCAAGGGCACATGGCTACGCTGGGGCCGACCTTAGCAGGGAGGAAGGGCCCAAGCTGCCTTTTACCAACTACATGGGGGACCTGGTCTGCAGGGTACCAAAGTGGGCCCTGGGCCCATCTCGGGGAGGCAACGAGTCTGCAGGTGGGGCCTCCATTTCTCCCGCGTGATGGTTTTGAACCTGCACTTTAGAAGCCGAAGTGGTGGCGAGATTTTCGCATAGTAGACGAGTGGTTATACCTATGTAACACCCTCAAATTCATTTCCATGCATTGCATACATTTTTCATGTAGAGAAACATTACAAAAGAAGTAGAAATGGAGAAAGAACTATAGAAATAGAGAAAGAACTATAGAAATAGAGAAAGAACCATAGAAATGGAGGAAGGAACCATGGAAATGGAGAAAGAACCATAGAAATGGAGGAAGGAACCATGAAAATAGAGAAAGAACCATAGAAATGGAGAAGGGCATATAGAAATGGAGAATGGGACATAGAAATGGAGAGGGAAATGTAGAGATGGAGAATGGGACATAGAAATGGTGAGGAATGGGAAAAAGATAGCTGAAATTTGCCATTTCCAATTTCCCCAAATGTTTCCCCAAAATCTCCCAATTCCACAAAAAGGGGAATTTTCCCCACATTTGGGGAATTTCATCCCCATTGCTGCCGCACCAAATCAAAAGGGGATAAGTTTGTTAAGATTGAGTTCCAATTGGAGTAGGATTCCTCCCTCTCCCCCCCTTATAAATAAAACCCAACCCCCCCCCCCCTTTTGGCCGCAGCCCCCCTCTCCCCCCCAAGTCGGTGACTTGGCCCCCTCCCCAACTCGCCGAGTTTGCACCCCCCTCGCCGGAGTTTGGTCGCCGGTGAGCCCCGCCGGTGAGCCGCGCCGTCGAGCCCCGCCATCGATCCCCGCCATCGAGCCCCGCCGTCGAGCCTCGTCGTCGAGCCCCACTGTCGAGCCCCGTCGTCGAGACCCGCCGACGAGCCCCGTCATGCCTCGCTGTCACCGGAAAAGAACTGACGATCTGTCCTGCCCTAATCTTCCATAGAAAAATTCCTCGCTGCTGCCATTACTAGAAGGAAGGCCCTGCCACCAAAAGGAAGTGAGGTAGGTCCCCATTACCCATCTTACGACATCACCGCTGTTTCTACGCATCTGTTTCCTTCACCCACTTAGAACAGAAACTTTTTCGTGTGGACAGATCACGTTTTGATCGATTTTTGACGGTGGAATTGATCTAGATCTTGAGTCAAGATCATCACCATGTCCACACTTCATCCCAGCACCCTTGTTCATCATAAAACCCCATGAAAGTTATTAAAACATGCAAGAACACGTACAAACTGGTTTAATAAAACAAGCACCATAGGATTACCCCATTGCATCTTGAGTAAAGTTTGTGCATGATGATTATTGCTGTAAATTTTGTATGTGCGTGATCATGAGTAGAAGAACAAGCTCAAGAGGCCATCTACGAGGAACTACAGCACCAAGACTTTGAGACGCTCGAACAACAAGAACCACGGGAGCAAGGCAAGTGCCCCTTGACCATATTGATCCCATGTTTTGAAACTGTTTTGTTTGCGAAAACGTGTACGCTTGAGTCAACTTGATGAGACACTCTTTTATAGGAGTTTACTAGTTTTGTTAATCATCCTTGTTGCCGGGAAAGTGGATGAGTCGGGTATGGTCGTTTTTCCTTTTTGTTTCGCTTAATCCACGGGATACGGGAGGCTGAATTAAAAGATGGTTAGCTGCTGCACTCATATGAATAATGATGATGAGAACTTGATGATATTAATGAGCATGTAATCGGGGTGATCTAGACAAGCTTGGTTCGGGGATGTGGCTGAATGAGATGGTGGTTTACTTGCTGTAGATCTAAGGACCGGTTCACGACAGCACATGCCAGGAAAACAGTGCCACCACAAGGACAAATATGGGTGTGACTTAGCTTACTAATTAGGTGTGTTGCTAGCTTGTTATGGACCGTGGATGGCGCGGGGAATGGGAGTCGAGGAGGACTGCCCTGGGAACTGCATGGCACAAGAGAGGTCCCGTGGGTGGGAGAATGGAGATTCGAGCCTGCCGGTGAAACCTCAGTGAGACATTACATTCTAGTATGTCAGGAATAATCCTTGTTTGTGCTGTTATGTTCATTTTGTTTAATGCACTTGTTGCACGTTTGAGTTTATTGTTATCGAGCTCAGCAGGACACTAGGTCCGGGGCGCGTCGTGGTCTTTGCATGGCACTGTAGCCATGCATCACGTAGGTCGTGGGTCATTGTTGATCCGGGTTTTTTCTCCTCAGTTGTTAAGTTGTTTAATGAACTCGGCCGAGAGGAAATAGAGGAGGCAGTTGCTCCCAAAAGTGCTCGTGCGTTTCCCAGCCAAAAACTCTCTTGTGCGTCTGTGAGTGATTCGCAACGAAGAATCGGCGTCGATCGAAATTCAATTCTGTCAATTGGCATCAGAGCCGGCGTTGAGCTGGGCGGTGGCTGCGATGCGCTGTCGACGAGCAAGACCACGTCCAGATGGCGAAGATCGGCGGCAAAAGCGATGGGACCACAGGGAAGGGCGCCATGACTGAAGAAGGAGGAGGCATCTCGGTTCAACGTGTAATTCGTGAGGTGAGTGGAGGAGCGTGTTATCCTCTTCTCACCAAGACCAATTACTCGGACTGGGCACTCCTCATGAAGGTGAAGCTGAAGGCGCGTCTTCTGTGGGATGCGATCGAGACTGGGAGGGCCGAGCCGCATGAAGAAATGCATGCACTTGATGCGTTGTGCAGCGCTGTTCCACAGGAGATGTGGTCTGTTATCGCAGATAAAAGGTCGGCCAAGGAGGCCTGGGAGGCTATTGCGACGATGCGAATCAGCGATGAACGTGTGAAGAAAACGACGGCGCAAAACCTGCGACGTCAGTTTGATGCGGCGACATTCAAAGATGGTGAGTCCGTTGAGGATTTTGCCCTGCGTCTCAGCGGCATAGCCTCTCAACTGACGACTCTGGGTGAGAAGATTGAGGAGTCCCTGGTGGTGCAGAAGATTATACGTAGTGTGCCACAGCGACTCCGGCAAGTGGTGGTTGCGATAACCACGTTACTCGACGTGTCGTCCCTCAGCATTGTGGACCTAACCGGAAGACTCAAGGCTGCTGAAGATGCATTTGAAGATCCTCCATCTGTAATGCAGCACGATGGAAAGCTGTATCTTACGGAGGAGGAATGGCAGTCCCGGCGCAAGAAAAGGGAAGGAAACAATCACTCTGGTGGGAGGGGTGCAGGAAACTTAGGCCGTCATGGTGGGGGATGGCGTGGACGAGGAAGAGGCCGAGGCACTGAAAAAGGGTCATCTTCGAGAGGTTCGTCCAATACTCCTAAAAGGCTGAGTTCTGATGAGTGCAGGAAATGCGGAAAACTCGGGCATTGGGCACGAGATTGTTGGTCTAAGACGAAGAAAGAGCAAACACATGTTGTTCAAGATGGGGAGGAGGCCTCACTTCTTGTAGTGAAGTCTTCACCAGATATATCAAGGCCTCCGGTACTGGAACAGGTGGAGGCACAGTCTGGGGTGAAATCAGTGGAGCTGAATGAAGGAAGGGTGTTTGCGCAGCTTGAGACCGAAAGTGAAGATGACAAGAAAGCATGGGTGCTGGACACTGGGGCTACAAACCATATGACCGGGACTCGCTCAGCGTTCACTGAACTCGACACTGGTGTTGTTGGGTCCGTGCGCTTTTGCGACGACTCTGTGGCAAAGATAGAGGGTCGTGGCACGATATTTTTCAACTGCAAAAACGGTGAGCATCGTGCATTCTCTGGTGTCTATTTCATTCCACAACTTGCCACAAACATCATTAGTATCGGGCAACTCGATGAAGCCGGATATAGTGTCCGGATACTAGATGGAATTCTGGAGATCCGTGAGCCGAGTGGTAAACTACTGGTGAATGTCAAGCGTGGAGAGAACCGGCTGTATATGCTGCGGGTGAACTTGCACCGAGCCGGGTGTATGCTTTCAAAGGAGCATGATGAGGCCAGGAAGTGGCATGCTCGTTTTGGGCATGTTAACGTGGCAGCCTTGAGGAAAATGGTTCAGGAGGAGCTGGTGCGTGGCATGCCACTCGTGGGAAAACTGGAGAGGCTGTGTGAAGCCTGTCAAGCTGGGAAACAGAAGAGAAGCTCCTTCCCGGTTCAAAGTGAATACCGCGCTAAAAAGGTCCTGAAAATGGTACATGGTGATTTTTGTGGGCCTATTACACCAGAAACGCCAAAGGGAAATTTTTTTCCTTCTGCTTGTAGATGATAGAAGCCGGTATATGTGGGTAATGCCCATACCCTCAAAAGGACATGCATCAGAAGCCATCAGAAACTTCAAATTCAAAGTGGAAGCTGAATCGGGACACAAACTTGGTGGACTTCGTACCAATCGTGGGGGAGAATTTACATCACAAGAGTTTGCCGAGTTTTGCGTCCATGAAGGTGTGCGACGTCAGCTCACAGCGCCCTATAGCCCTCAACAAAATGGCATAGTGGAGCGCCGTAATGGGACACTGATGGCAGCGGCAAGGAGTATGTTGAAGGGAAAGAAACTGCCGGGCTGGTTATGGGGTGAGGCGCTGACTACTGCAGTATATGTGCTAAATAGGTGTCCAACAAAGAGTGTTGAAGGAATGACACCCTATGAGGCGTGGCATGGAAGAAAACCAAGTGTGCAACATTTGAGAGTGTTCGGATGCATTGCATATGTCCGCAACACTACTCCCCACCTCAAGAAACTGGAAGATCGTGGCAGAAAGATGATCTTTGTCGGGTATGAGGAAGGTACAAAGGCATATCGTGTGTATGATCCAACTGAAGGCCATGTCCATGTGACCCGGGATATGATATTTGAAGAAGAAGCACAATGGGAATGGAATGATGATGATGAAGATATTGATAGAGAATACAGAGCCGGCGGTGATGATATCTTCACTGTCGAATATAGTACTGGGGGTTTACTACCCCAGGAAGCTGAAGACGGGTACGTTGAAGAAGCGGTACATGAAGAGGAGGAGGCGGACATGCCACTGCCTGGTAATGATGCAGTGGCGCATGAAGATGGTATTGAGTTTGTTTCACCTCCGAGTAACTATGAGCAACAACTGGATGCTGATTGTGATGATGAAGCACCACTGCGGTTCAGACGCGTTGAAGGGATTGAACCGAGAAGGGTGGGATTAGAGGAGCTTAATGTAATAAGCCATGATGAGCCCATGTCATTTGCAGAGGCTTGTCATGAGCCATGTTGGAGGAAAGCAATGCAGGAAGAATTGAGCTCTATTGAAGATAATGACACTTGGATACTAGTGGATTTGCCACAAGGTCGAAGAGCGATTGGAGTGAAGTGGGTGTACAAGGTTAAGCGAGATGAACTTGGAGAGGTGGTCAAGCCCAAGGCACGCCTCGTAGTAAAAGGGTATGCTCAGAAAAGTGATATAGACTATGATGAAGTCTTTGCACCCGTGGCACGTCTAGACACCGTGCGAATGCTTATAGCTCTTTCGATGCATGTTGGTTGGGAGATACACCACATGGACATTAAATCCGCCTTTATGAATGGAAATTTACGTGAAGAAGTATACGTGGAGCAACCAGCAGGTTTTGTGAAGAAAGGAAATCAGCACAAGGTGTATAAGTTGAAGAAGGCACTCTACGGTCTCCACCAGGCACCCAGAGCATGGAATGAGAAACTGAATGACACCTTGTTGTCCTTCGGTTTCAAGAAAACCACAACTGAGCATGCAATCTATATGAGAAATATCAATGATCATCAATTGGTCGTCGGAGTCTATGTGGATGACTTGCTCATCACAGGTGCAGACCGAAGTGAAATCAAGAAATTCAAGACAGAAATGGCCAAGACATTCAAGATGAGTGATCTGGGACTTCTTCACTATTACCTGGGTATTCAAGTTAAACAAAGTCCTTCTGGTATCACCATGTGTCAAAGCAGTATGCAGAGAAGATATTGGAAAGGAGTGGTATGAAAGACTGCAATGCATGTCAGGTACCCATGGTGACCCGACTGAAGCTGAGCAAAACTAGTGAGGGATCACCGGTAGATGCACATGAGTATCGAAGCATTGTGGGAAGTCTAAGGTACCTGGTTAACACTTGACCTGATCTCGCTTTTTCAGTAGGATATGTAAGCAGATTTTTGGAGGATCCGAAGGAAGAACACCTGGGAGCTGTGAAGCATATTCTGCGCTATGTGCAGGGAACAAAGGAATGGGGACTTTGGTTCCAGAGAAAGGAAGAAGATGTATCATTAACTGGGTTTAGTGACAGTGATTTTGCAGGAGATGTGGATTCTAGAAAGAGCACTACTAGAGTGATGTTTTTCCTATCAGGGAGTCCTATTACTTGGCAATCAACGAAACAGAAGGTTGTAGCCCAATCGAGCTGTGAGGCTGAATATATATCAGCAGCAAATGCGGCCTGTCAAGGTGTTTGGCTTGCTCGGGTTCTAGCAGAAGAGCAAGGTATGAAAATCAAAGCTCCAATTTTAAAAGTAGACAACAGATCAGCCATTGCCTTGATCCGGAATCCAGTGTGGCATGGTTATAGCAAACATATAGAGGTGAAATATCATCTAGTCCGGGAATATGCCGAGAAGGGACAAATAAGTGTTGAATTTGTCAGGAGTGGGGAACAACTCAGTGATATACTCACTAAACCACTTGGGAAGATCAAGTTCCAGGAACTTCGTGACAAGATCGGACTCGTTGAAGTCGGTTCAAAGCACAACAAGTATTAGGAGGAGATATTGTCAGGAATAATCCTTGTTTGTGCTGTTATGTTCATTTTGTTTAATGCACTTGTTGCACGTTTGAGTTTATTGTTATCGAGCTCGGCAGGACACTAGGTCCGGGGCGTGTCATGGTCTTTGCATGGCACTGTAGCCATGCATCACATAGGTCGTGTGTCATTGTTGATCCGGGTTTTTCTCCTCAGTTGTTAAGTTGTTTAATGAACTCGGCCGAGAGGAAATAGAGGAGGCAGTTGCTCCCAAAAGTGCTCGTGCGTTTCCCAGCCAAAAACTCTCGTGTGCGTCTGTGAGTGATTCGCAACGAAGAATCGGCGTCGATCGAAATTCAGTTCTGTCATAGTAGCCCCTTTGTAAAGGCTGTTTTGTGATCTCTTGGCCATACACCGATGGTTGTGTACTGGTATAATGGAGGTTCTTTCTAGTCACCGACGGGTGACGAAATCACAAACTTGTGGGTAAAGTGGTGCCACCTCTGCAGAGTGTAAAACTATCATGATAGCCGTGCTTCCGGTGATAAGCACCTGGCCAACTCACATGATTAGAGGGAAAACTTGGGATGGTCACTCGGTATGGTTATGGTATGGTCATTGGGATTGGTTTTGGGACTGTTTTGAGTCATGAAAATGAGTTTGGTTTCGGTTATGTGAATATGAGATGGTTATGAATATTTATGAGTATGAGATGAACTTGAGGAAAATTAATGGCTGGTTGAGACTTTAGAAAAGGTGATTTATGATGAAGGAATGTTGCTGTTTTACTTGGTTATATTGGGATTAAATTTCATCTAGACTTAGTTTCTGTTTTTACCATGTTTGTGAAATAAAATTTGCTTGCTGCAATGAGCCTTTTTACTCCATACCTTGTTGTAAGCTACATGTCATACTTTTCCCGCACTTGCTGAGTACGACATGTACTCACCCCTGCATTACCACATAAGCATCAGCTACAGGAGATGAGTACTTCGAGAACCATGTGGAGTACTAGGCGTGCGAACTACCGTCAACATGTCTGTGGAGTTGAAGTTGGGGCCTGCTGCCTTTATTGATATTCCGCTGTCGTTTAGAGTCTTCCGCTGCAAGAATAAGATAGACATTCATGAGTGAGACATTGAGTCATTGTAATAAAGTAATTAAACACTATTTATTCGTGGTTATATTCTGAATTCAGTTTATGGATTACATGTATATGTGTGATGAACATCCTGGGCACACATATGCATTCACTTGGTTCTATTTTCGGAACCGGGTGTCACAGATTGGCATTAGAGCCACGTTGACCGTAGGATGCAAGCCTAGGTAGAATGGACACTCTAAAACACATAGGAACACCCCTCTAAACTGATATTTTCGAAAATTGCTTGCTGCTGCACTTTACTTGTCAATTCAGCCACCGCAAAGTGCTATTTTCAGCCCCTTTTTTCCCTTCTTTTGAACAGCAACGTCTTTGCTTTCTTGCTCCATAGTTTCTGAAGTTTTGGGAGTTATTTCTTCCTTCTCTAAAGTTTCTCATGTCTTGCTTATAGATGCCGGTGACCAGGAGCACAGCACGCATAAGAGCTCGTCCACCGCCACGTGGGAATGCTCTTAACCCCATTGAGGTGTCCGATGGACCATATTGGGAGGAAGTGAAGACGAAACCTCGTGATGAAGATGAGGTCAATAGTTATATGCATGAGGAAGAGGATCCGGAAGAAGTGGAACCATTCGAAGACGATATGGAGGATGATCCACAAGAACAACATTGGTACGCACCCCAGGAGGAGTTTCACGCAGGCTTACACCCCGTGGAGCCCCATGAAACTATGACGGGAGGAGATGAACCCGAGGAGGAGCCACCCCTTGCTGAGACCAATAATGAAGGTGATGAATGGGCCAACCATTCAGTTCAAGAATTCCGATCCGACGGAATGAAAGGAGGACACATATCCAAGGAGCTCAAAGAATTTTTGGATTGCTGCAGCTTATACCCGGAGTATCTCCTCAAGAAAGTCCCTCGTCTCAGACATGAAGAGTGGAAGGCTGACGTAACCATCCTATCTAACGGTAGGGTTGTCACTCGGCACTTCACACCCACATGGAGAGCTACAAGGGTAGAAGCTATCGATGACGCTGCATGGGAAGCACTCACCAGACTGTGCTACGCCTTCCATGAGCAGCTTGAGGACACCACTTTTGAGCTGCATCCGTATCGGAAGAGTGGCACAAGGAAGATCATTGGAACCCATATAACAGCCCTTTCCAACCCACAGGCTGCTGACAAGTCCCAAAGGTTGCTCGTGGAGTTAGGAAACCGCTACGCAAGCGCACAAGAAGAGATCCGTTACCTCCGCAAGAAGCTGTATTTGCTGGAGAAACAAGAGGAGACTCGTGCCAACGCAGGAGCGAATGGAGCACCAGCGCCATCTAACCCTACATGGACTGCCGACTCACCATGGTGTGCGCCCATTAAGGAGCACCTCTATCACATGGCGAGAACAGCACCGGTTCACATGATTAAGTATAGGATTCCCATTGAATAAGCTGTAATAGGAACATTTCAATCGGAGTAGCTTAAATAAGAGTGGTGTGTTGAACTTTTGTGATGATTGCTTGGTTTGTGTGCTGATGTGAGTTGTGGGACGCTTCGGTGAATGTCCACATCCACACATAGTGGAGAGATGTGAGATGCTTCGGCACGTTTTCTCATCCTCATATAGGCTGAAATTAATAAAAGAAGATATTTAGTTCATACACCTTGATGCATATAGTTGGGGGATCAATCTAAACTTCTATTTTCTATTCTACTCTACTCTCTCTCACATATGGTGAGGGAAAACGCCAGCCGTCAAAGGAGAAACGCTCGTGGCAACAATGAACCACAAGAGGATGGCAATGTTGAAGTTCCTGAAAATGCTAACCTCGGGGCTGATGCAAACAACCTTGAACGGTTAATGTCTATGCAGAACCAGCTCATGCAAACTATGATACAAACGCTGGGACAGATGCAAGGCAACAACAACAACAATCCTAATCCTGTTCCTGCACCCCCACCGTCACCACCGCCACCGCCGCCGGCTCACAACAGATTGGGAGAGTTCATGAGGACTTGACCGCCTACTTTTGCACAAGCTAATGATCCCATGGAGGCTGATGATTGGTTGAAGTCCATGGAAAAGAAGCTTGCTATTGTTCAGTGCAATGATCCGGAGAAAGTTCTCTTCGCATCGCACCAACTTATGGGAGCAGCCGCTGACTGGTGGGACGCTCTTTGCAATGCTCATGTCAACCAGGAGACTATCACTTGGACTGAATTCAAGGAGAGTTTCCGCTCTCATTACGTCCCTGCTGGAGTCATGATGCTTAAAAGGCAAGAGTTTGAAGGTCTCCGCCAAGGAAGGAAGAGCGTGAATGAGTACCTCAACAAGTTCACAAAGCTGTCAAAGTATGCTCCAGAAGACGTCAACTCGGATCAAAGGAAGCAATACATGCTCATGAGAGGATTGAAGAATGAGATCCAAGTTCAGCTGCTCAACAACAATTATGCAAACTTCCAGAAACTCGTTGACAAAGCTATTGTGGTTGAGAGCAAGATCCGTGAGATCGAGCAAGAGGGCAAGAGGAAGATGCCATACCAAGGACAGCTACAAGGGAGCAATGTACATCCCCGTTTCATGCCACCAGCTGCACCACAGTATGGCTCGTCAGTTTCTACTTTCCGCTCTACAAACCCACCTTGCCCTAATCAGCCACCGCAGCAACGTCCTGTTATGCAAGGACCTCGTATGCCTTTGCCTCCTGCGCCCCTTCCCAACATGGACGCCTATGCTCAAAACCAGCCTCGCCCCAACATTCCTGCTGTTATGGGCAGCAAAGCATGTTTTTCATGCGGAGAGGCGGGACATTTTGCAAGTCAGTGCCCGAAGAAAGGCCTTGGACAGCCGAGCAACACACCAAAACAGAATCCACGGCTGAATGGAGGAGCTACACAAGGTAACCGTGGGCAGCAGAACTACGCTCGTGGCAATGTGAATCATGTCTCCGCTGAGGAAGCACAACAAGCTGAGGACGTCGTGATTGGTATGTTCCTTGCCAACTCCAACCCAGCCACTGTTTTATTTGATTCCGGAGCATCGCATTCATTCATATCATCCAAGTATGTTGCCAAGTATAATCTGCCCATATCACACATGAAACACACTATGTTGTTTAATTCTCCCGGTGGAGAGATGAGGACTAATATAGTATGTCCAAAAGTAAACCTTAAAATAAGGGGGGTAGACTTTCTTGCCAACCTTATTGTCTTGGATTCCCAAGGGATTGATATAATACTGGGAATGGATTGGTTAAGCAAGCACAACGGAGTGATTCAATGTGCTGAGAGGAGCGTGCAGTTGACAAATGAGCACGGTACTCGTATTGAGTTCGAGTCAGCCCAACCGGCAACCGAGAAGGCAGCGTTGAACCACATTGGAGAAGCAACATTGGAAAGCATTCCGGTGGTTCATGAATTTTCGGATGTGTTCCCGGAAGAACTTCCAGTTATGCCACCTGACCGGGACATTGAATTTGCCATTGATTTGGTACCTTGAACTGCACCTATAGCGAAAAGGCCGTATAGGATACCCGCTAATGAACTAATGGAGCTTAAGAATCAAATTCAGGAGCAGCTAGAAAAGGGTTTTATATGCCCAAGCTCGTCACCATGGGGAGCCCCCGTGTTATTCGTAGACAAGAAGGACGGGACTCAAAGGATGTGTGTGGATTATAGGTCTCTTAATGAGGTGACGATCAAAAATAAATACCCGCTGCCCCGTATAGAGGACCTGTTCGACCAAATGAAAGGTGCCCAAATTTTCTCCAAGATTGATCTTCGGTCGGGATACTTCTAGCTGAAGATTAAGCCCTCCGACATACCCAAGACTGCATTTTGAACACAGTATGGTTCGTATGAATATACCGTTATGTCTTTTGGGTTAACGAATGCACCCGCATACTTTATGTACCTTATGAATAAGGTCTTCATGGAGTACTTGGACAAGTTCGTCGTGGTTTTCATCTACGATATCATGGTGTATTCGAAAAGCAAGGAAGAACACGAAGAACACTTGAGGTTGACATTGCAGAAACTGCGAGAGCATCAATTGTATGCCAAGTTCAGCAAGTGTCAATTTTGGCTAAAGAAGATACCGTTCCTAGGCCACATCATCTCCGAGGGAGGAGTATCGGTTGATTCCGGAAAAGTGCGAGACGTTTTAAAGTGGAACCAACCGCAGAATGTGAGAGATATTCGGAGTTTCCTTGGGATAGCTGGATACTAACGCCGGTTCATCAAGGATTTCTCCAAAATAGCAAAGCCTATGACTGAATTGCTAATGAAGGGAAAAGCATTTCAGTTGATACCAGTGTGCCAAGAAAGCTTTGAGGAGCTCAAGAAAAGACTAACCACAACGCCGGTTTTGGTATTGCCAGACGTGAGCAAAAGCCTCGACATATATTGTGACTCATCAAGACAAGGGCTTGGATGTGTGCTCATGCAAGGAGGACAAGTGGTAGCCTATGCATAGAGACAACTAAAGAAACATGAGCTGAATTACCCCACACATGACTTGGAACTTGCAGCCGTGGTACATGCCTTGAAGATTTGGAGGCATTATATCCGTGGCCACCGATGTGAGATCTATATGGATCACAAAAGCCTCAAGTATATATTCACGCAAACGGATCTGAATTTGAGGCAACATCGATGGTTGGAACTTATCAAGGATTATGATGTTGGAATCAACTATCACCCTGGAAAGGCCAATGTAGTAGCTGATGTGTTGATCCAAAAAGGAGCATGTCACCAACTCACGGTTCGGGAGCTGCCACCTGAGCTGCGCAAGGAGTTCGAATGGTTACATCTCGGGTTCTTGAACGAGATGGAGGTGATAGAACTGAACTCCTCGCTGAAACAAGAGATACGGGATGGCCAAGCAACAGATGAGGAAATCAAGGAAAAAATCCTAAAAGGCATAGAAAAGGATTTCAAGGAAGACGAGAAAAGGCACGCTTTGGTTAGGAAAAAGGATTTGTGTGCCTAACATGAAGCACATCCACGACACGATATTAAAGGAGGCACATGACTCACCTTATTCCATACACCCCGGCTGTACAAAGATGTACAAGGACCTGAAAACTTGCTATTGGTGGGATGGTATGAAAAGGGACATAGCTGAATATGTTGCCTTATGCGACACGTGCCAACGGGTGAAGGCCAAACATCAAATACCCACTGGACTGTTGCAGCCATTGAAAGTACCCGAGTGGAAGTGGGAAGACATCAGCATGGATTTCATTGTCGGATTGCCACGTACTTGGTCTGGTTACGACTCCATTTGGGTTATTATGGACCGATTCACGAAAACAGCCCATTTCCTTCCTGTTAGAACCACGTACTGCGTCGCAGAACTAGCTGAGCTGTATATGGAGCAAATCGTGTGTCACCATGGAGTTCCGAAGAGGATACTGTCAGATCGGGGTACTCAATTTACCTCTAGGTTCTGGAAGAAGCTGCATGAAGCCATGGGTACATGACTGAATTTCAGCTCCACTTATCACCCGCAAACCGACGGGCAAACTGAGAGGACAAATTTAATTTTGGAAGACATGTTGAGAGCTTTTGCCTTGAAACATGGGCGTAGTTGGGATAGGAGCTTGCCGTATGCTGAATTCTCCTACAACAACAGCTACCAAGCCAGCTTGAAGATGTCACCTTTCGAAGCATTGTATGGTAGACGGTGTAGAACGCCGCCGTTCTGGAATGAGACCGGAGAGAGCCAAGTGTTTGGACCCGAAGTGCTGCAAGACGCCGAGAAGCAAGTCCAAACAATACGAGAAAATTTGAAGGCTGCTCAGTCACGACAAAAAGGTTATGCGGACAATAGGCGAAGAAGATTGACCTTCGAAATGGGAGACTTCGTGTATCTTAAGGTATCGCCTATCCGAGGCCAACGACGGTTCAACATCAAAGGTAAATTAGCACCTCGCTACATCGGTCCATTCAAGATTTTGGACAAGCGAGGAGAAGTAGCCTACCAACTAGAGCTGCACCCACACCTCTCCGACGTGCACGACGTGTTTCACGTATCCCAACTCAAGAAGTGCTTAAGAGTACCGGAAGAACAAGTAGCGATGGATGAGCTCAAGCTTCAAGAGGATCTGACCTACGCGGAGCACCCCGTCAAAATTTTGGACGTGAAGGAAAGGGTCATGAGGAAGAAAGTGATCAGTTGGTGCAAGGTACAGTGGAGCCATCACACGGGAACTGAAACTACATGGGAGTGTGAGGAAGACCTCAAGGCAGAATTTCCTCATCTATTCTCTGCTCTATCGAATCTCGAGGGCGAGATTCAGTTTAAGGGGGGTAGGTTTGTAACACCCTCAAATTCATTTCCATGCATTGCATACATTTTTCATGTAGAGAAACATTATAAATGAAGTAGAAATGGAGAAAGAACTATAGAAATGGAGAAAGAACTATAGAAATGGAGAAAGAACCATAGAAATGGAGGAAGGAACCATGGAAATGGATAAAGAACCATAGAAATGGAGGAAGGAACCATGGAAATGGAGAAAGAACCATAGAAATGGAGAAGGGCATATAGAAATGGAGAATGGGACATAGAAATGGAGAGGGGAATGTAGAAATGGAGAATGGGACATAGAAATGGTGAGGAATGGGAAAAAGATAGCTGAAATGAGCCATTTCCAATTTCCCCAAATTTTTCACCAAAATCTCCCAATTCCCAAAAAAGGGTAATTTTCCCCACATTTGGGGAATATCATCCCCATTGCTGCCGCACCAAATCAAAAGGGGATAAGTTTGTTAAGATTGAGTTCCAATTGGAGTAGGATTCCTCCCTCTCCCCCCTTATAAATAGAACCCAAACCCCCCCTTTTGGCCGCAGCCCCCTCCTCTTCCCCCCCTAAGTCGGCGACTTGGCCCCCTCCCCAACTCGCTGAGTTGGCACCCCCCTCACCGGAGTTTGGTCGCCGGTGAGCCCCGCCGACAAGCTCTGCCGGTGAGCCCCGCCGTCGAGCCACACCGTCGAGCCCTGCCGTCGAGCCCCGCCGTCGAGCCCCACCATCGAGCCCTGTCGTCGAGCCCCGCCGTCGAGCCCCGTCACGCCTCGCCTTCGCCGGAAAAGAACCGACGATCTGTCCTGCCCTAATCTTCCATAGAAAAATTCCTCGCTGCTGCCATTGCTAGAAGGAAGGCCCTGCCACCAAAAGGAAGTGAGGTAGGTCCCCATTAACCATCTTACGACATCGCAGCTGTTTCTACCCATCCGTTTCTTTCATCCCCTTCGAACAGAAACTTTTTCGTGTGGACAGATCACATTTTGATCAATTTTTGACGGTGAAATTGATCTAGATCTTTAGTCAAGATCATCACCACGTCCACACTTCATCCCAGCACCCTTTTTCATCATAAAACCCCATGAAAGCCATTAAAACATGCAAGAACACGTACAAACTGGTTTAATAAAACAAGCACAATAGGATTTGCATTCATCTACCCCATTGCATCTTGAGTAAAGTTTGTGCATGATGATTGATTGCTGTAAATTTTGTATGTGCGTGATCGTGAGTAGAAGAACAAGCTCAAGAGGCCATCTACGAGGAACTACAACACCAAGACTTTGAGACGCTCGAACAACAAGAACCATGGGAGCAAGGCAAGTGCCCCTTGATCATATTGATCCCATGTTTTGAAACTGTTTTGTTTGCAAAAACATGTACGCTTGAGTCAACTTGATGGGACACCCTTTTATAGGAGTTTACTAGTTTTGTTAACCATCCTTGTTGCCGGGAAAGTTGATGAGTCGGGTATAGTCGTTTTTCCTTTTTGCTTCGCTTAATCCACGGGATACGGGAAGCTGAATTAAAATATGGTTAGCTACTGCACTCATATGAATAATGATGATGAGAACTTGATGATGTTAATGAGCATGGAACCGGAGTGATCTAGGCAAGCTTGGTTCGTGGATATTGCTGAATGAGATGGTGGTTTACTTGCCGTAGATCTAAGGACCGGTTCATGCCAACACATGCAAGGAAAACAGTGCCACCACAAGGCCAAATATGGGTGCGGCTTAGCTTACTAATTAGGTGTGTTGCTAGCTTGTTATGGACCATGGATGGCATGGGGAATGGGAATCAAGGAGGACTGCCCTGGGAACTGCATGGCACAAGAGGGGGCCGTGGGTGGGAGAATGGTGATTCGAGCCTGCCGGTGAAACCTCAGTGAGTCCATACATCTAGTAGCCCCTTTGCAAAGGCTATTTTGTGATCTCTTGGCCATACACCAACGGTTGTGTACTGGTATAATGGAGGTTCTACAGTCACCGACGGGTGACAAAATCATGACCTTTTGGGTAAAGTGGCGCTACCTCTGCAGAGTGTAAAACTATCATGATAGCCGTGCTTCCGGTCACAAGCACCTGGCCAACTCACATGATTAGAGGGAAAACTTGGGATGGTTATTCGGTATGGTTATGGTATGGTCATTGGGATTGGTTTTGGACTGTTTTGAGTCATGAAAATGGGTTTGGTTTCGGTTATGTGAATATGAGATGGTTATGAATATTTATGAGTATGAGATGAACTTGAGGAAAATTAATGGCTGGTTGAGACTTTAGAAAAGGTGATTTATGATGAAGAAATGTTGCTGTTTTACTTGGTTATATTGGGATTAAATTTCATCTAGACTTAGTTGCTTTTTTACCATGTTTGTGAAATAAAATTTGCTTGCTGCAATGAGCCTTTTTACTCCATACCTTGTTGTAAGCTACATGTCATACTTTTCCCGCACTTGCTGAGTACGACATGTACTCACCCTTGCATTACCACATAAACATCAGCTACAGGAGATGAGTACTTCGAGGACCATGTGGAGTACTAGGCGTGCGAACTACCATCAACATGTCTGTGGAGTTGAAGTTGGGGCCTGCTGCCTTTATTGATATTCTGCTGTCGTTTAGAGTCTTCGCTGCAAGAATAAGATAGACATTCATGAGTGAGACATTGAGTCATTGTAATAAAGTACTTAAACACTATTTATTCATGGTTATATTCTGAATTTAGTTTGTGGATTACATGTGTATGTGTGATGAACATCCTGGGCACACATATGCATTCACTTGGTTCTATTTTCGGAACTGGGTGTCACAACCTGGGAGATGAAAAGGCTGCACGTCCTTGACGTAGTGGGCACACGCTTGCTCCTGATTTGTGGGTTGTGACGACGTGCTTGAGGAGTTGCCCCGGGGTAGCAGCCCTCGAGTCGACCGCTGCAGTTCCACCCCGCCGCTTTTCTCGAGAACCGCCGGACATCCCCAAGGAGTTACCCGCCTGGCCCCCAGTGTCTGATGGGTGGACCTGGGTCCTACCCATCGTTGGAGGAGGCAGGCAGCCCGCGGCGTGGTACAGTGGAAACCCAAACGTTGCACCTGTTGCCCTGCTAGAGGTTGCAGACGCATAAAGGGAAGCCTTCCGGAGAAGGACGGTTCCCTTCCGCCTTTTGCAATCTTCGTCTTCCTCCTGTGCGCTCGAAGCCTCCGCTCCCCAGCGCTCACAACCCTTTTCTCAACACCATGTCTTCCGGCCTCCGTCCATCCAGGTTTTGCAGTGATGGCGACATCGCTCTTGTGAGGCACCTGCTCGGCTAGAAGTTGGCCACGTTTGATAGAAAGATCCGTCGCGGGAGGGTACCGCTGACCGACATGCAACCCAGCGAGGTGGTTCTCTTCACCTCGTACGTGCTGTCCGGGTTCGCACTCCCGGCGTCGTGCTTCCTCCTCACCCTGCTGGAGGTTGTAACACCCCAAAATCCTGTTAAGAGGGGAATTTAAAATTTTTGGACGTGTTGCATGTGTTGCAAAAATTCAAATTCAAACTGGAATTCAATTTAAACTCAAAACAGAAAAGAAATAGAAAAAGAAAAAGGAAAACAGAAGAAAAACCGGCCGGTGGGCCGAAACCCACCAGCCGGCCCACCGATCCCGCGCCAGCCCGCAGCCGCGCGCGCCCCCCTTTCTTCCCACTGACATGCGGGGCCCGCCAACCTTTCTTCCTCCTCGCGCTCGCGCCCGCGCTCGGCCGGACTCTCTCACCCGAATCAAAACCGACCGGAAAATCTCGCGTATCCCAGCCGACTTCCGGACCCCGAAGAATCCAGCTCGATCTAAACTAACCCGCCGCCCTCCCCCGTCTATAAAAACCCCGGCATTGTCCCGTTTTCCCCACGATCCGCCAATTTTTCTCTCCGGTGAGAACCGAGCCCCTCCGGCGAATTCTGCCCGATCTACGCTCGGGAATTCTGATCTAACTCGCTGGTCTTGATCCACCGCCTCCGGGGAACCTCGCAGGTGCAGAAACGAGGTGGTTTGCGGTTCAAACACAGCGCCGACGAGCCTCGCCGTGAATTCACCTCGGACCTCGTCGCCGACCGCCTTCCAGGACCTCCGAGCTCAAGAAAACCCCCGAGGTGAGATCTCCGACCTCCCCTCCACCGATCTATGCCATAAAATCACAGTTTTAGGAAGAATTGACGAAGATCCGAAACTCTCCGGCGAGATCGCCGCCTCCCGCCGCCGTGCGCCGCCGGGCAGCGCCGCCCGCGCTCGATCAGAGCGACGTGGCCGTTTGTGCGCCGTCTATTTTAAATTGCACGGTAGAGTTTAAATCCCCGCGTACCGATTCGACGTTATAATCTCAGCCGTCTGTTTTAAATCGGACGGTCCACGTCGGCCCCGCGTTATAAAGACTGGAATTCTTACGCGCTACCCCCTGGGGTTCTCAGGAAATAAGAGCTAGCCCCGGAAACTTCTGATCTAGCCCCTGGAACTTCAGAAAATGATGTAAATTCATTTAAAAATCAGTTTTAGCCCCTGGACATAATAAAAATTAGGAAAACCCCTCTGTTATGTGCAGTTAGACCCCTGGAAATTCTTAAAATAATATAATAGACCCTGTAGTGGGGTGAGTTTACCTTTTTAACCCTATTTGATATTAAATTTAGGAATTTGAATATGTGATTAGTATTTAAAATTTAAAAGAGGGGACAAACACATTGTAAATTCAAATTAAAAACTTTCCTAGTACTTGGAAAACTTTGGAGTGAGATAAAAATAGATTTTTGGCTGAAATGAATCTGTTTAATTGATTATTCACATTTATTAGTTATAGGGACACATTTTTCAGTAGAGAATAATTCTGAAAATTAGTAAAATAAATGTAAAATAGTTCACATCAGAGGAGAAGTTCAAAAATATATTATTTAATATTTTAGACCCAAAACCTATTCTGTTTAGATGAGGTGTCTTACTATTTTCATAATAAAGTACACATTTAGGCATAGGAAGTAAATTTGAAAATATAGCAAGCTAGGTATAAATAATTAGAAAATGATAAATGAAGTTTACAAAATCCAAAGAATTCAGTTTAGGGTTGGTAGAAGTTCTTAAGACACATATGGAGTAGGAAAATACCTTTCATGCATACTTGGTAGCTAAAAGGTGTAGTAATTGAATATAAGGAATTTATTTAAATTGGACACTCATATATATAGTATGCAAGCATAAATGTGAATACAAAAGTAGGAATCATATACACATGATTAAAAGTGCATGTAAGCCACAAATCAACACCCATAGAGTAACCTCAACACATAGAAATGATAATAACTTTCATAAATGTGAATGTGTGTCTTGTATGAAGTGGAAGTGTGAACTATGTCTTATGACTTGTTGTTTTCTTTTGCTATGTGTGATGGTATGAATAGAACCTGCTCCAGAGCAAGTTCTTCTTTTCCAAGATCAGGACTACCCATTCCAAGAGCAGCAGGAAGGAGGCAAGTGTCCTTGACCACTTTGATCCTATACTAGGATGTGTAGATAGAATTATTTGCATTGTCAATTGAAAATATGAAACCCATGCTAGGAAGTTTCCCTAGAATTGCATTACCTTGTTTCCTTGTAGCTTGGGTTGGGATTTATTTTATCATGTCATTTATTATTATGCATATGCTTAGCCATGCTTAGAATGGGATATTTGGGATATGAGATCATCAGTTTATTTTACCATACTCTTGAATGAGATATTGTGAGTTATGTAGAGGTAGGGATCAAGGCAAGTTGGATGTTTTGGTTGTGTGCTGGGTGCACGAGACTTGGGTTTGTGTTTAGTACTTGCCTGGATCCTAAGGACCGGTTCATGGAGCATGTAACCTGGCTTTACCGTGCCAACCACATGCTGAGATGGGGCAGCTTGGCCAATTAATTAGGTGTATCCCTGGCGTAGTATGAGTGTGTTGGATGGTGCGGGGAGTAGGTGTCAGCTGGACTACCATATGAACCACAAGGCTCAAGAGGGGGCCACTGCAGCGGGGTTGGAGCCTCTTGTATGCTGTTAGGGGTGAAACCTCAGTGGGTCCACGCTCGTCGGGAATCCCTTTGTAAAGGCTTCATAGTGATCTCCTGGCTACACACCTGGGAAGTGTGAATGTGGTTCGTAGCCACTGTCATAATGGAGGTTCTTTTAGTCCACCCGGCAACGGGGGATGAAATCACTACATGTGGGTACAATGGTACAAACTCTGCAGAGTCAAAACTGTCATGACAGCCGTGCTCACGGTCAAGAGCGGCTTGGACTTATTCATGATTAGAGGAGTGATGGTTTTGTAAGTTGAGGATGTTAAGCGGGGAGCTTAACATTGGAAATGTTGTTTTGGTTATTTGATTATGATGATGGGATGGGAGATTGGGACCATTTCACCTGTGTAGTAATGTAGGTGCTTAATAAGCTAAGGTGATAGGTATTAATTGCGTAGTGCTTTAACCATGAGTTCAACCTCCCCTTGTTCTAGCCATGCATGACATAACTTTCCCCCACTTGCTGAGTACCATTGGTACTCAACCTTGCATATTTGTTGGTTTATATTGCTGCTCAGGTCAAGATAATGAGATGGTGTATACTGACCAAGACTTTGGTCCCGAAGAAGGTTTCTAGGTTCATGGAGACCCCCGAGCAACGCCTGTGATGGAGCCCTCAAGAATAATATTTCGCTGCTAGTTTATTTACTTGTGATGAACTTATTATTGTCCATTGAGACATTTGCTATGTAAGACTTATTTATATTCGACACCTGGCTTGTAATAAATGATGCTTCACTATTTGTCATCACATGTATGAGAAAATGATCCTGGCATACATGTGATATTCACTCGGTTGTTCTTTGGAAAAACCGGGTGTAACAGAGGTGTATGATGCGTGCGACCTTCGGTGCGGCTCTTCAGGGTGTTCTTCTCCTTAAGGGCCTTGGGGAGAAGCACAAGCCAGCTGGGGGCTTACTACTTCCAGCACCAAGGGAGGAACTCCGCGCCTTACATCGCGCCCTTTACTCCCCAGAAGTGGGAGCACTAGAGGGAGGACTGGGTGATTTCCCAGACTGACGTCCACGACCGCCTGGAGCTGCCGGATGGCCCGCCGATGGCCGAGGTGGCCGCTGGGGATGAGATCCCCAACCTGCAGGACGCCTACACACCGGTGCTAGAGAGGATCAGGTACTTGGCGGAGTAAGGCCTGACCTCGCTGATGGTTCTGGCTGACTTCCTATCCCGCCGAATCGCCCCTCTCCAGCAGCGTGTCCGGGCCGCTTGGCAGTACATCAGGAAGGGTGACATGACCCGGTTGGAGTGTGAAGCGGGGTCATCGCCGGATTGGGAGATGCAAGAGACGATGCTGCAGAAGGTCTCCTGTGACCCGATCACTGACGACGTCATCACCCCATCAGCGATCTGCCAACCCGTCTACCTCAACACGCTGGAGCGGTCGAGGCTGCTGAGGGAACTGCCAACGCTGGACGACATCGATGTTTGCAGTGCGGCAGATCAGTGATCCCTCACGGGGCATCAAGATCCCTGGAGCAGACAGCGCCGGTGGTCAGGCAGGGCCTGCGCCGAACTCACTCCCATACAGAGGGAAGGAATCGGCAGGGAGGCCTGCACTTGTGGCGCACCCTCGTTTGCCACCCAAGATGCCCTAGAGTCGAACAGGGCGCCGAATAGGATGTTGGTCCGTCCTGACGGAAGCTTCGTCTCTGGACCCCAGGCGTGGGGTTCCCAGGCTTCCCGTGGTTCTGTACCGGGCTTGGCGACTGGCGCTGGGGGCAGCTCTAGAACTGCCGCTGCCGGAGCAGTCCCGGAGGCCATGGGAAGGGCATCTGGCGCTGCTGGATCTTCAAGACGGGCACCCGATGCACCTACGATGCAGAACAAGTCTTCAGGCGCGTCCCTGGCTCGGAAGCCATCGTCGGGGAAGACTCCTGAGGCGACGTCGGCAGCTCTGAAGGTTCCAGCAGCGTCGTCGGCTTCTCAGCCATCGAGGGCAGCCCCAGATCAGGGCATATCTTCGGCGTTGAAGTCCTCGGCAGGGAAATCTCCCCCTGCACCGTCTTCGGTGACGAAGACCCCTGAGGTTCCGCTGGCTATGAAACCAGCGGAGGCAACCTCAACGCCAGCGGGGGCGAGTGGCTCGAGCCCTCCGCGTAATAAGCTTCATGCGGAGTGGAATTTCCATACCTCCAGGTACGGCTCAACCTCCTAGGGCTGTGTGCTGAGCCGCTGGGTGGTGTAGTTTACATTTGGTGCTTCCTTTTGTAGGGCTCCTCAGCAGAGCACCTATGTTCCTTCTCCGCAGCAGTCCAGGAGCCAGAGCTCCTTTTCCGCCGAATATCCAACACCGGCGGCAGTGCCTGAGCCTTCACCTGGGACAATTCCGGATGTCGACATCCGGGCCCCCGAAGCCAGCCAATCGGCGGGCGCGGACGCCACTGGTAGCAGTGCAGATGCTGCTGGGTGGGCTGCTAGCGCTCCTCCTCTCCCTTCGCAGGTTGCCATGGTGGCAACCCCATCGGCGGACGAAGAGCTGGAGGGTGTCGAGGCGGTACCTCAGCTGGCAATGCTGAAGGTTGTCCTGGTCCCCAGGGCCGTGAGAGCTGTCCCCTCTAGCCTGGACCTAATGCAGGACGTGCTCGAGCAGGAGTGGGCCAAGCTGAGGTGTGAGCGGGAGCACCTCCGAGACTAGAATGACCTGTTGAAGGCATGGGTCCAGTCTGCCAGGGTGAATGCCCGGGCTCAGGAGGAGCAGCTCGAGGCTCGAGAGGAGGTGCTTGAGGAGAAAGAGGCCGCTATCGCCAACCTCGACAAGAATGCAGCGTACATCCTGGTTGAGTCCCAGGACCTCCATGCCTCCGCCGATGCACGTCACACGATCCTGAGGGATCTCCAGAAGACGCCCCTTCGTCGGGAGAAGGAGGTGGGGGCGAGGGAGAAGGATCTCTCCGACCGTCTGGCTGCCATGAGGAGGAGCAGGGGTGCCTGAAGGAGCAACTTCAGGGCGTCCACGACCGAGAGCTCATCGCCGCGTCCAGGGAGTCTGACCTGGGCAAGCGGGCCACGTTGCTGGCCACCAAGGAGCAGGCCCTGGTTGCTCAGGAGCAAGAGCTGGCCACTCGGGAACAGGAGCTAGCAAGGAGGAGTTTGGCTGGGGAGCTGGCTTCTTCCGTCAAGGTGGTCGAAGATCTCCGGGCTTCTCGTGCCGCTGAGGCAGAGAAGGTCTGGGACTTCCTCGACCGAGTGGAGGCAGCTTTGGAACCCTTCGGCTTCGGCTCCTTGCGCCTCGGAGGGCCGGTCCAGGAGGTGAGCCAGGTGCTCCCTACCCTGGACTCAGTCGGGGAGAAGCTCTTGGCACTGGAGAATGTCATGGGGGAGCAGCTGGAGGTCGAAGGTAAATCTCTGGCCCAGATGGTGGCATGGCATGTTCTCACTTGCCTTCAGAGCTGCGACCCTAGCATCTCCCTGGAACCTGTGGTGCAGGGCCACATCGCAGATTTGTCGGGGGCAGCGAAGTCTTCGCTGGAGGAGGCCGCTCGACTCATAGCTGCTAGGTTCTAGCGCGGATAGCTCCTAGGTCTCCCGCTTGCCTTGTGTCCCCCTATGTATGCCGGAGCTCTGTTGCCGATGAAGACTTTTTGTTTCAAGTCTTCTATTGTCTTGAGTTTTCGATGTAGACTTCACACTTTTTGGCAGTGCAAGCGTCCGGAATGAATTAGACGACGTGGATAGCTCTTTGCCGATGTCACGAGCTTGTCCCTCTGGATCCTTAGCAGCGTAAGGACCTAGGGCGCTCCGGCAGTGTGGCTACCACTCCTTCCGGGTCCTTGGCAGCGCAAGGACCCGAGGGAAGTTCGGCCCTTGTCTTTAGCTTGTCGTAGCTGGTGCTCCGAGTCTTCTGCTTGCTGCTGCAGTGGTCCGACATCCTACCCACGTGGTTCACCGTGATGGCCCCTGGTAGGTGTGGCCCTTGTGTTGGTGCGCACCTACCAGTGGATGAGGCAGGACGTTAGCATCAGGCCCCCTGGGAGGTCCGGGACGCCAAGGACCTGTGCGGACCTGCAGACATGGAAGAAAGAGGGAGTAGTCATGCTCTCTGGTCACTCTTCCTTGGTTGGTAGCTTCACCGTGGCTTACGGTCCTCAGCTGAGCTACAAGGATTGGGTAATTCAACGTGGATCGCCTGGGCTATGGTTAAAACCTTGCCCGGGGGTATGAGCCATCCGATTCCCCGGTACCGAGCTGTAGCGCTAGAGAGGCCGGTTTTGCACGCTAGGGGTACGGAACCAAGCATAGCAGGCTACGCACCCTGGACCTCCCGCTTGCGTAAGCCTTTCAGGGGAGGGACATTCAGCGCCATAGGGCCCCCAGGCAATGAGACAACCAAAGGTCCCCAAGTTACGGTTAAAACTTTGCTCGGGGGTATGAGCCGTCCGGCTCCCTGGTACTGAGATGTAGCGCTGGAGAGGAAGGATATGCACGCTAGGGGTAGGAACCAGGCATAGTAGGCTACACACACTTGACCTCCTGCTGGCGTAAGCCTTTCGTGGGAGGGACCATTCGGCACAATAGGGCCCCCGAGCAATGTGACAACCACATGACCCTGGGTACGCCACAGGTACCTCAAGCAGACCCGCCTGCAGATGGATAGCACAACTCTTTCTATGGTTGAACACAAGAAAAAGTGACTGGCCACACGGCCGGAGCGGTATGGAGAGAAAGCACAAAAAGAATGGGGGCAATGTCCGGGGTCCGGTTACTTTTCTTGTCCATAGGCATGTTCTTTCTGGCCCCCAAGTACTCAGTTTGTAGTGCAGGGGAGGCAGTGCGGCAGGCTTAGGGTACAGAACCAGGCTAAGCAAGCTGCACGTCCTAGACCTCCCGTGGGCGTCAATCTTTCAGCGAGGGGACCTTCCAGTGCCACGGGACCTAGGACAAGTACGTAGGACAGGCTCCGGACATGCCATTTAAAGTTGATATGCATGAGTAAGCACAAATTGTAAAGAAGGCACGTAAGGTAGGATGAATTTTTCTTATTTTTGGCTTCCTTCGGGTGATAGGAGGAAACAGGCCATGCAAGAAGACAGCGACCCGCCCCCGATGATAAGAGTAGCAGGATCCCTCCGGAGCTTAGCTGTTCTAAGTGCTGTTTCTAGACACTATGGCACATTTACCACTGCGCTAAGAATATAACTTACAGAGGTGTTCCATCTTCTGTGGATTGGGTAGAGGTACCCATCCTCCGTGGCTAGGTGGGCGCACCTAGGGCGGCATACTTGTGCTGCTCGGAAGGGACCATCCCAGATGGGGGAGGGTTTGTCATCCCTTCTTGAGAAAGTGTTAGTCGAAGCACCACGTGGCCCTACTTTGGGCTGTCTACTCTGCGTGTACTGTTGCTGATATCGTCGGAGCGCTTAGAGGTGTAGCGCAGTTCGAGCAGCCTCTAGCCACGTTGCCTCGTCGATGAGGTTGATATCTTCACGTGGAAGCTGGTCCTACGTGGCTTCGTTGTATATCTGGACGTGGGATAAGTCCTTGGTGTGTTCCGGGGGGAGGGCGGCCTCGACCCCCTACACCAGTGTAAGAGGGTGTTTCCCTTGTCGCACGGTGGGGGGAACGTCTAGTTAGACGTGGAGCGTCTTGCATCGCTCACTGTCGGCACCGGAGTCGGAGTCGGAGTGCGTCTTGATACTCCATCTCTTGCTCAGCGCTGGCCTCAGGTTTTGCCTTTTGTTTGCCCTCCTGCTGGCGGGAGGGTGCGCCGTCTTGGCGCGACCACTGTTGTTGCAGCTCACGGAAGCGTTCTGCAAGCTTCATGATCTCACAGGTGTCACTAGCGCCGTGGTGGCCGGAGCTGTGCACTGGGTACCATTGGCCATCGTCGCTGGTAGATGACGGCCTTGGGCGCTTGTTAGTGCGTGGGGCTCGGCCCCCACCAGCCGCTGCTAGGGCGGCAGTGGGTGTCCCGGCCAGAGGATTGTTTCTGCCCCTGGCCTTGTTCTTCTTGCTGCTGCACGGAGCAGCAGCCTCTCTGGCACTCCCTGCCACAGAGGCAGGTCGTGAGTGCCAGTCTCGACCTTCCACCACCCTGGCACATTTGTCGGCCAGGCTGAAGAGCTCGGAGACGTCTTGCACGTCATGCATGGATAACTTCTCGAGCATCTTCTTGTCACGGACGCCTTGTCGGAAGGCAACGACAACGGAGGCATTGGAGATGCGGGGGATGATGTTCCTGACCTGGGAGAACCGCTGGACGAAGGATCGCAGCGACTCCCCGTCACACTGTCGTAGGAACTCCTGAAGTTGTCTGTGAATCTCTAGCACAACTCTTCCCAGGGCGTGATGGAGCCTGGGGGAAGGTTCATGAGCCATGACCGGGCCGTGCCGGTCAGAGCCATGGGGAAGTAGTTGGCCATGACGGCTTCATACCCTCCTGCAACTAGGATGGAGGTGGAGTAGATCTGCAGGAACTCGGCGGGGTTGACTGTCCCGTCGTATTTTTCTGGCAAGCGGGGCCAGAACTTGGCTGGCCAGACCACCATAAGAAGGTGCGGGGCAAACGCCATGCAGCCTCCTACTGCCCCCGGAGAGGCATGTGTAGGCGGAGGGCGGCCGGCTGGTACAGCGCTTGGGGAGCCGTACCCTCCTTCGAGGTTGCGACGCCTCTCATGGCATTGTTCGATGGTAGTGCGACCATCTTCGCTTGCAAGACGGTGGTTCAGCTCGACCCTAAGGTCAGCCGTGGCCGTCGCGCGTGTGCCTGCCATCCCTCAGGCCATCGTCAAAGTGCGCGACTGGGACAACAAGGGCTCAACCCGCTGTCTCCTGTAGGCAGGAGAGTTCATGGCAGCAGTGACAAGATGGTCGACGTCGTGTCGCCACTGCTTTGCAGCCTCGGGGGTGGCACCCTCGCCCAGAGGGTTGTGGAGCAGAGCGCGTGCTACGGGCAGCATGCTCTCCGGGCTCGGTCGTGGTGGAACTTTCGCCACTGTTGGAGCAGAGGGCTGCCGAGAGGAAGCAGGCTATGGCGTTGTGAGCTCCGGTGGCACACCGTGCGTACGGTCACCAGCCCGTCCTGACCTGGGCGCCGTGGGTGCCACAGGGACACCAGCGATCTGGTCGCCAGTTCGGCCGGATTTGGGTGCTGTGGGCGCCGCTGGTACACCGCCCGTCTGATCGCCAGCCTGTCCAGACTTGGCCGCTCTGGAGCGGGAGGTAGCCTCGTCGTCTCCTGCCTGGAGACGACGGCGAGTTGGGCGAGAAGGCTCGCCATGGGAGGTGATGTTCACCATGGTTGCATGGAGAGCGAGGAAAGCCCCCCTACCCGGCGCGCCAAATTTCGGAGTGTGTGAGCTGCGACACTCCTCCTGGCCTGCTCGGAAGCAGCCCACGAGGTTCTTTGATCGGAGGGGGATTGGCGCCTTACGCGACCGTGTTCGAGGGAGCGGATGAACACCGAGATTTACGTGGTTCGGGCTGCCGGAGCGTAATACCCTACGTCCATGGGTGTGCTTGTTGTATTGTTTGCTTGTGTGTGCTTGTGAAAAACATGGGAACCAACCCCCAGTCAGGTGGTCACCCCGGTCCTTTTATAGTCCAAGGCCGGGGTGGTTACAATGTGGCTTGGGGCCCGACAGGTGGACCCAAAGCTATGTGAACCCTATACATGATCTAGGGCTTCGTCCTCTGAGTTGAGTAGTCGTCGGGGGAGTTAAGTCCCGCCGCCTGGTGCGTTGAGTGCTCCTGTCCATGTGTTAGGTGATGATGAAGACATCGTCTTGTCGCCACGTCTTCTAGACCTGCTTGGGCGATTTCGTGCCGTTGGGCGACACTGTACTGCTATCACGCCTTGACGTCCTGTCTTGTCACCGTAATGGCGAACTGGCAGAGGATGGAGGCGTGCGTAGTGCACCATGCCTCTAGGGAAGGCGTGAGCCTTGAATGTGAAGCCTGACAGCGCACTTCCTTCTTGACTTCATCGATCCACGGCCCATGACGGATCATGGGGCACGTGGCGGCTTCGGAGCTCGTATTGACGGGTTTGGAGCCAGGGGACACGTGGCAGCTCCGAACCTCACCTCGGCGTGGAGGCTCGGACCGGAGCCCATGGCATGTGTCAGCTCTGGAGCACTCCTCAGCAGGGAGGAGGCTCTGAGTCAAGGGACACGTGGCAGCTCCGGACCGCACCTCAGTGGGGAGGCTTGGACCGGAGCCTAGGGCACGTGTCAGCACTGGAGCTGTCCTTAACAGTGAGGTGGCTCTGAGCTAGGGGACACATGGCAGCTCTGGACATCACCTCAGTGGGGAGGCTCGGACCGGAGCCCAAGGCACGTGTCAGCTCCGGAGCTTTCCTCAGCAGGGAGGTGGCTCTGAGCCAGGGGACACGTGGCAGATCCAGACCTCACCTCAGCGGGGAGGCTCGGACCGGAGCCCAGAGCTCGTGTCAGCTCTAGAGCTGTCCTCAGCAGGAAGGTGGTTCTGAACCAGGGGATACGTGGCAGCTCCGGACCTCACCTTAGCAGGGAGGCTCGTACCGGATCCCAGAGCACGTGTCAGCTCTAGAGCTGTTCTCAGCAGGGAGGAGGCTCTGAGCCGGGGGACACGTGGCATCTCTGGACCTTGCCTCAGAGGAGAGGCTCGAACCGGAGCCCAGGGCACGTGTCAGCTCTAGAACTCAAGCGCACGTGGCAGCCCCAGGGCTGACCCTGGGGCCAAGGGCACGTGGCTACACTGGGGCCGCCTTAGCAGGGAGGAGGGGCCTAGGCTGCCTTTTACCCACTACACGGGGGTACCTGGTTTGCAGGGTACCGACACACATCATAAACTAACTGTCAGGGCCGAGCTGGTAAAATCCAAGGCCCCGTACGAAAAATAATACTATAAAATTATAAATATATATAATATAATAATATAGATCTCATATTTTATTTTGATATGAGGAGCCTTTTCATGATCGAATCACTACATGGGGCAATAAATTTGTGGGTAAAATACAGCTGATTAGGAAAAATAAATTTGTGTGCACACACGCAGTGGCGGATCCACCGGGGCAGCAGGGGGGCTCCAACCCCACTACTGTCCGCCAGACAATGGAGCGTCCCATCACATGTTGTGCATAATATTACTATTATAGTATACCACTTTGTGCAATTCCATTACAGATTGTAGAATACATGTTTCTTAGTCCCATTACATGGGTCAATCTATAATATTCTACAATGGTGGCATTCAAAATATTTATTTCAGTACGACCTTTGTATTCAAAATGTTACAAATAATGCCAAAATTGAGGGAGACATTCGAAGTCATGAAAATTTGTCATTATACCATATAAAAGTCAATACTTATAACTATTTTATTCTTTTTAGATTGTTAGTCATGATGATTAATGGACCGTCGACACATGTTTATATTATACTTTATCTGTATGTATCGAATTGCTTTGAATATTTAGATTTCAAATTTATGTATGACAACATTTAAACATATATTTACTAGAGTATGTTTCTTGGACAATTTGATGACTGCTGTTAATTAGGCTTGAACCAGATAAGAAATCGTGCTTGATCAGGACATGTGAAGTTCGGGTTTGGGCCTTCTGCTCAGCAGCTATAAAAGCTCGTGCTTGATTAGGATATCTAGACATGGGCCTTCTGCCGGCAGCCACAAAAACTCATGTCGTTAGCTGGGCCTGCAGGTTGTAGCAGAGAAAAAATAGGGCCCCCCTAAAAAATGGGGGCCCGGTGCGGTCACACAGGCCACACTCCCCTGTGCCCGGGCCTGTTAACTTTTCAAAAAGATTGTTTGCATGTAGATTATCATAGTTCATACCTTCCCTTTGGTCGGCGCAACAAAAGACTTCGAGAAGCACGCATAGCTGATGTAGTCGACATTGAGGACGTAGTTGTACGGTCTGATGAAGTGCGTAACTCAGTAGCTCCTCTACGGAGGTCAATATGTTTGGAGAGACGAACAATGCACTGTAGCTTGCTAGCGTTTCTCATCACGTAAGACGGATTTTCACAACTAACCTTTAGTCTAGGAGGAGACAGTAGGGAGGCGGTGGTGGCAGCTGCTCCCTGGTGGAAACGCCTCTGGTGGAGGCACCTATAGGGTTAGGTTTAAGAGGTCGTCTATTGACATTTATAAACTAACTAATGGGCAATTTATCATGAGCCTTAGGCTCACAATTGTTCTCAACTTCTGGGCAAACTCCAACAATCTTCCACTTGCACTAGAGTTGAAAAATGTGTTCACATGTTGCCACGTCTTGGGCTCAATCCAATTGATTCATTTATTTCCTTGATTATCTCTCCTTAAATGTGTGACCCCATAGGTTCATGCAACCAACAGTCATCACTTATAACCTATTTCTCATCAACACTTAACATTGGCCCCAAGCAAGGCATACTAACTCTTGAAGGTTTACAAATATCATATCTTGCATAATCTATAATAATCGCCAATACCATATGCTTCTGCCACACAACACCTAGTCAAGTACAAAGTGACTGTGAGGACCGGAGTCCCGACAACCAGGATCACGTTGGGTGGTGCCACACGCTGCGACACCGGACAGCTCACATACGAAAATACAAAAATATTACAACATGGGGTTCACTTAGTTATATTACATCAGAGTGCTAGTCTGGAAATAGAATCAGAAATAACGAAAATGTGACTAGATATTACAACTCGATGGCTACATAGGCTAAGGTGGTAGTAACGTCGTATCGAGCCCAATGATACGTCACTCTAGCATCACATCACTCACTCTTGCGACGAGCTAGGTTCCCATTGAACCGTCCAACCCTCAATGGGCGGCACTTCATTCAGGAGCCCTTCAACATTATCATCAGGAATGAATTCATAATTACCTGAAAACATAATTTAACAAACCCTGAGCAACTAATACTCAGCAAGACTTGCCCCTCAAAAGGCTCTCTAACATCTCTGCTAATATGCAGTGGAAACATTGGTAGTAGGGACTGTTTTGCATAAAAAAGCATAATTGTGTCCTTAATTAGCAAATTACAACAGCATTTTTAGTGGCACAAAAGAATAAAGTTTAGTTGGCCGCTAACCTAAACACTCAAGTTTGCATATCAACAATTGATCTAATTTCAGATCTGACCATATCAATAGAAATTTCAACTTGTTACTACGTGACGACGCAGTGAACAAGTGGTACTCATTATCCATGAGTGATGATGATTTGAACCAATTTTTATTCTTGCAGAAGAAACCCGAAAGCACGAGACGTGCGCACTTTCCGAAGTCATATACGGCGCACTTCGCAACTGCACTTCGCACGTGGCAACCTTTCTCATGACACCCTAAATTCTGAAAAAGTCTGCCGGCCTAGACAGATGGTTCCTTACACGAGATGTCCGACCGTGACGATCTCTGTGAGCGGATTACCTACTGCCCTCTCAACACCTGACCAAGGTCGGCGGAATGATCGTCGCCATCCAGGGTGATCAAGTTACATCGGTTTACTAGTGCCCATATTACTAGCATGCTACCGGTACATTCAATACTTGTTCAACAGGGCCAACTACGGCACGGTCCTTAAGCGACACAGGCAGGACTACGCACACAGGATCTGTCCCGTTGCTTCCTACTACCTGTCCGGTCTCCATTTATTAATTGTGATCCAAGAAATCGTTGTCATACCCATATTTCTTAGAAAATCCTATAACTCGCGAGTAGTTTCCAACTACCCGACTTCTACTGTTCGATATGTCTAATTAGCATAGCAAGAAGTAATGACGTAGCCGATCTAACCACTGAGCTAACAGGGATTTATAAGCCATGCAAGTGGAGTATCACCCAAATCCTAGAACTTAATGCACAATCACATTACACTAAGCACATATTGATGTAAAAAGGAAATATTTATAAAAAGCCTAATGTAAACTGGGGCTTTCCTTGATTCAGTTCAGGGGTTAGATCCACTACAGTATTCAAGTCAAAATCTTCTTCCGGATCCGGATATGCACATAAATGCAATAAAATTAATAATAGTAAGGTAATTTTATATTGTACCAACCACAACTAGTATGAAAAAAACAATTATTTGGACTATGTGACAACAGCTTTATGATCAATACTGACCTTTAGCTGCACTAAAACTGAAATGGAACATTTGGTTTATGCATAATCATACTTTTATATATATTAGCTACATGGGTTGAAATAAGTTACTAACATAGCATTACATTCTTAACATGGTGATTTAGTGGATGTTAGGAATATGTTTAGCAATGTACCATGATTTGTGAGGGTTTTTTGTCCATACTTTAATCTCTGAAAGCCTAGCATAAGCAGAGAATTAATAATTATTTAATCAAAATCTACAAAGCAAAATGAGCTGAAATTTTTACTGTGATATACTTCGTATGCAAATGTATGTTCTTCAAATTCTCATGTTTTTCCAATGGTTATCTCAACCTCTAATCAATTAACCATATTACAACTTAATATATCTGGCCCTAAGGAGTCCAACAAAATTGGTTTCACATTTTTCTGATTTTTCTAGAATTTTCTACAATTTTTATAAGGTTTTCAACATATCTAGAATTATTCCTAAATATAAAATCGTGGGGTATTACCGGGCCAATAGAGTTGGAGCCACACTGATGGTCGCACAGGATCCCGTGGCGCAGGGGATCACCGCACCTGGCTCGAGCCCACGCGCCAGGCAGCTCTGTCGGTAGCAGCAGCGGCACTCGGCGGCTGCTTGCCAGGAACGGCTAATGGCGCCATTTCTCTGGCCGTCTTCGAGGGAAAATGATCTATGCGCCAATGTGGTTCCATTTGAGGGGGTCTATGTAACACCCTCAATTTCGTAACCATGCATGCATTCATAGTTCATATAGAGAAAACATTTTAAAAGAAGCAGAAACGGAGAAAGAATGTGGAAGATAGCCAAAAAGAGTCAATTCCAGTTCGCCGAGGAGCGCTGTAGGCACTTCCCGCGGCCCGCTGGCCACGTGGCGCCTTCGGAGCTCATCACACGGAGGGGGAGAGGTCCACCGCTAACTGGCCACGTGGTAGGCTAGGAGCTTGCCTCTGCGGAAGGGGCGAGGTCCGACACCGTGGGACACATGTTGCCCCCGGAGCTAGCCTCTGCGGAGGAGCGAGGCCAGCCCCGCAGGACACGTGTCGCATTCGGAGCTAATCACTACGGAGAAGCGGGAGGTCCAACCCACAAGACACGTATCGCTCTCGGAGCTCGTCTCCGAGAGGTCCGGCCCTGTTTGACACGTGTCGCTCTCAGAGCTCACATCCGAGAGGTCCAACACTACTGGACACATGTCATCCTCGGAGCTCACCTCCGAGGAGAAGGTCCCGATGGACACATGTCATCCTCGGAGCTCACCTCCGAGGAGAAAGCACTGTGGTACACATGTCAACCTCGGAGCTCACCGCCGGGAGGTACAACACTGCTTGACACATGTTTTCCTCAGAGCTCACCTCCGAGAAATAAGGAAGTCCGACGCTGCTAGGACACGTGGCACATTCGGAGCTCACCTCCAAAGAGAGGGGAGGTCTGGAACCGACACGTGGCACTCTTGGAGCCACCCCCGAAGAGAGGGGAGGTCCGGCAATGACACATGGCATACGCGGAGCTCGTCTCTGGAAAGAGGGGAGGTCCCGACCCACCAGACACGTGGCGCACGCGGAGCTCGCCTCTAAGGGAGAGGGAGGTTCCCACTCGCCTGACACGTGGTGCAACCAGAGCTCGCCCCTGAGGAAAAGGGAAGCCCAGGCCCCTGCTGGACACGTGGAGCCTCCGGAGCTTATCTCTACGGAAGGACGAGGTCCTTAAGCGGTTTTTCTCTGTGCACGAGCGCCCGATACAGAAGAAACCAACAGGATTTCTTCTATGTTGATACCGCAGCAAATCTATTGAAGATAAGTTGTTAAGATCTAAACAAAAATCAAATAGGACTCTTATTTGGAATCCAATCAGAGTAGGACTCTTCTTTTTCCGGTTATAAATAGAACCCGAAACACCCCTTGGCCGTACCATCTATTCCCAAGTCGACGACTTAGAGGCCCTAGCCCCCAAACTCGTCGAGTTAATTTCCTTCGCCAGAGTTCAGTCGCCGGAGACCGCTGACGAGCTCGCTGTCACCGAAAGGGATCCCCGACGATCTGTCGTGCTAGGAGGAAGACCCCGAGACCAAGGAGGAGTGAGGTAGGTCTTTATTACCACCTTACGACCATCGCGGTTTTCTTTGCACCTATTTCTTCGATCCCCTCGAACAGAAGCTTTTTCATGGACAGATAACGTGTTGATCGGTTTGATCTAGATCTTGAGTCCAGATCATCACCACGTCCACGTTTGATCCTTACACCTTTGCTCATCGTAAAACCTCATGCAAACCATTAAAACATGCAAGAACACGTACTAACCGAATTAATGAAAATGCACCATAGGATCAAAATGCATCTACACCATTGCATCTTGAGTAAAGTTTGTGCATAATGATTAATTGCTGTAAATCTTGTATATGCGTGATCGTAATTAGAAGGACAAGCTCAGGGAGATATCTACGACGAGCTACAACAACAAGACTTCGAGATCCGTGAGCAACAGAAGCCACAGGAACAAGGCAAGTGCCCCTTGACCATATTGATCCCATATTTTTGGAAACTGTTTTGTTTGAGAAAATTATGTATTGCTTGAGTCAAATTGATGGGAAACCCTTTTATAGGACTTTACTAGTTTTGTTAACCACCCTTGTCGCCAGGCAAGTTTATGAGTCGGGTATGGTCATTTTTCTTTTCTGCTTTGCTAATCTACGGGATATGGGAAGCGATAGAATGTGTCTAGCTACTGCACTCATAATGTTAATGAGAACTTGATGATAATGAACATGAATCGGGGGAGATCATGGCAAGCTTGGTTCGTGGATGTGGTAGAATGAGATGGTAGTTACTCGCCGTAGATCTAAGGACCGGTTCATGCAAGCACATGCCAGGAATACAGTGCCACCACAAGGCCAAGCATGGGTGCGGCTTAGATGACTAATTAGGTAAGTTGCTAGATTGTTATGGACCGTGGAAGGCGTGGGGAATGGTAGTCGAGAGAGGACTGCCCTGGGAACCGCATGTCACAAGAAGGGGCCCGTAGGTGGGAGAATAGTGATTCGAGCCTGCTGGTGAAACCTTAGTGAGTCCATACATCTAGTAACCCCTTTGTAAAGGCTATTTTGTGATCTCTTGGCCATACACCGACGGTTGTGTACTGGTGTAATGGAGGTTCTGCAGTCGCCGACGGGTGACGAAATCACAAACTTGAGGGTAAAGTGGTGCAAACTCTGCAGAGTGTAAAACTATCATGATAGTCGTGCTTCCGGTCACAAGCACCTGGCCAACTTCCATGATTAGATGGGATGGTTTTTGGGATGGTTTGGGATGGTTTTTGGGACGGATGTTCGGTATGGTTTTTGAGATGGTATTCGGTTTTGGTTATTGGGATGTCATTGGTTTGGTTATGGTTTGGTCATTGAGGTTTGGTTTCAAGACTGTTGAGTCTTGGTAATGAGAATGCGACTGTTGAGTCATGGTAATGAGCTTTGGTCTCGGTTATGAGAAGAAATTAAATATGACATGAGATGGTCGTGAATATGAGATGGTATTCATGAGCATGAGAAAAGGTTGAGAAAGATAAATGTCTGGAAGAGACATGAAAGTTGGTGAATCATAAAGGAGGTATGTTGATTTTTAATTAGATATGTGTTGGAATTAAATTCACTTAAAATTACTTGCTGTTTTTACCATGTTTGTGAAATAAACTTTGCTTTCTGCAATGAGCCTTTTTAATTCTACCTTGCTGTAAGCTACATATCATATTTTCCCGCACTTGCTGAGTACGTCATGTACTCAAATTTGCATTATTACTTCATCATCAGCAACAGGAGAGGAGTACTCTGAAGACCATGTGGAGTACTAGGCGTGTGATCTACCGTCAACTTGCCTGTGGAGTAGGAGATGGAGCTACTGCCATTGCTTAGTTTGCTTCTGCTATAGTTTAGAAGACTTCCGCTGCTAGAATAAATTAGGGACTTGTGAATGAGACCTTGAGTCTTTGTAACAAAGTACTTCAACCCATTTATTCGTGGTTATATTCTGAATTCAGTTGTGGATTACATGTATATTTGTGATGAACATTCTGGGCACACATATGCATCAGCTCGGTTCCGGAGTTTTCTCGGAACAGGGGTGTCACAGATTGGTATCAGAGCAGCCACGTTGACTGTAGGACGCACCCCTAGTCACAGATTGGCATTAGAAGCCACGATGACCGTGGGTCGCAAGCTGAGATAGAATTCACAGATTGGCATTAGAGCCACGTTGGCCGTAGGACGCAATCTTACATAGAATGTATAGATTGGCATCGAACCACCTTGACTGTAGGATGCAAGCCTAGGTAAAAGTCACAGATTGATCACAGATTGGTATCACTCCAAACCACATAGGACCCCATTAAGCTTGAATAGGAGTGGTGTGAACTTTTGTGATGATTGTTTGTGCTTGTGTGATTAGTGTGAGTTGTGGGACGTTTCAGCATTGTCCATATCCACACATAGTAAAGAGATGTGAGATGCTTCGGCATGTGTTCACATCCTCATATAGGTTGATATATAGTTCATACCCTTGATGCATATAGTTGGGGGGGTTCATCTAAACTTCTAACCTCTATTCTACCCAACTCTCTCTCACAGATGGTGAGAGATAACGCCGGCCGTCAAGGGAGGAACGTCCGTGGCAACCAAGAGGATGACCACGTTGAGGTTTCTGAGAATGCTGACCCTGGGGCTGGTGCAAACAACTTAGGACGGTTGATGGCTATACAGAACCAGCTCATGCAAACAATGATCCAAACTTTGGGTCAGCTGCAAGCCAACAACAACAACCCCATTCCTGCACCTCCGCCACCACCACCGCCACCACCGCCGGCTCATAACCGATTGAGAGAGTTCATGAGGACTCGACCCCCTACCTTTTCACAAGCTAATGACCCCATGGAGGCCGATGACTGGTTAAAGTCCATGGAGAAGAAGCTTGCCATAGTTCAGTGCAATGATCGAGAGAAAGTTCTCTTCGCATCGCACCAACTTATGGGAGCAGCCGCTGACTGGTGGGACACTCTCTGCAATGCTCATGTCGACCAGGAGACTATCACTTGGGCAGAGTTCAAGGAGAGCTTCTGCTCTCACTATGTCCCTGTTGGAGTCATGATGCTCAAAAGACAAGAGTTTGAAGGTCTCCGCCAGGGCAGGAAGAGCGTGAATGAGTACCTCAACAAGTTCACGCAACTGTCACGGTATGCCCCCGATGATGTCAACTCGGATCAACGGAAGCAGTATTTGTTCGTGAGAGGGTTGAACAATGAGATCCAGGTTCAGCTCCTCAACAATGACTATGCGAACTTCCAGAAGCTAGTTGATAAAGCCATAGTGGTTGAGAGTAAGATCTGAGAGATCGAGCAAGAGGGCAAAAGAAAGATGCCATACCAGCCATAAGGGAGCAACGTATGCCCCAGGTACATGCCCCCAACTGCACCACAGCATGGCTCGTCTACTTCCACTTTTCGCCCTAATCAACCATCACAGCAACATCCCGTTCTGCAAGCACCTCGTGTGCCCTTGCCTCCGGCGCCTCGTCCTAACATGGGCGCCTATGAACAAAACCCCTGCCCCAACGTCCCCGCTATCTTGGGCAACAAGGCATGCTTTGCATGCGGAGAAATGGGACACTTTGCAAGTCAGCGCCCGAGGAAAGGTCCTGGGCAGCAAAGCAACGCGCCCAAGCAGAACCCACGTCCGAACGGAGGAGCTACGCAAGGCAACCGTGGACAGCAGAACTACGCTCCGGGCAACGTGAATCATATCTCCGCTGAGGAAGCACAACAGGCTGAGGATGTCGTGATTGGTATGCTCCTTGCCAACTCCTACCCAGCCACTGTTTTATTTGATTCCGAAGCATCGCATTCATTCATATCATCCAAATATGTTGCCAAGTATAATCTACTCATATCACACTTGAAATATACTATGTTGGTTAATTCTCCCGGTGGAGAGATGAGGACCAATATAGTATGTCCAAGGGTAAACCTTAAAATAAAGGGGGTAGACTTCCTTGCCAACCTTATTGTCTTGGATTCCCAAGGGCTTGACATAATACTCGGAATGGATGTGTTAAGCAAGCACAACGGAGTGATCCAATGTGCTAAGAGGAGCGTGCAGTTGACAAACAAGCACGGTACCCGTATTGAGTTCAAGTCAGCCCAACCGGCAGCCGAAAAGGCAACGTTGAACCACGTCGAAGGAGCAACATTGGAAAGCATTCCGGTGGTTCAAGAATTCTCGAACGTGTTCCCGGAAGAACTTCTAGGTATGCCACCTGACCCAGACATTGAGTTTTCCATTGTTTTGGTACCTAGAACTGCACCTATAGCAAAGAGACCATATAGGATGCCCGTTAATGAACTAGTGGAGCTCAAGAAACAAATACAGGAGCAGCTAGAGAAGGGTTTTATACGACCAAGCTCGTCACCATGGGGAGCCACCGTGCTCTTCGTAGACAAGAAGGATGGGACCCAAAGGATGTGCGTGGATTATAGGTCTCTCAATGAGGTGACGATCAAGAATAAATACCCGCTGCCCCGTATAGAGGATATGTTCGACCAAATGAAGGGAGCCCGAGTTTTCTCCAAGATTGATCTTCAGTCGGGATACTTCCAGCTGAAGATTTATCCCTCCGACATACCCAAGACTGCCTTTCGAACACGGTATGGTTCGTATGAATATACCGTTATGTCTTTTGGGTTAATGAATGCACCCGCATACTTCATGTACCTCATGTATAAAGTCTTCATGGAGTACTTGGAGAAGTTCGTCGTGGTTTAAATCGACGACATCATGGTGTATTCAAAAAGTGAGGAGGAACATGAAGAACATTTGAGATTGACATTGCAAAAATTGTGAGAGCATCAATTGTATGCCAAGATCAGCAAATGTCAATTTTGGCTAAAGGAGATATTGTTCCTAGGCCACATCATCTCCGAGGGAGGAGTATCGGTTGATCTTGGAAAAGTGGGAGATGTTCTGAAGTGGAACCAACCGCAGAACGTGAGAGATATTCGGAGTTTCCTTGGGATGGCTGGATACTACCGCCGGTTCATCAAGGATTTCTTCAAGATAGCGAAGCCTATGACTGAATTGCTAATGAAGGGAAAAGCATTTCAGTGGACACCAGCATGTCAAGAAAGCTTCGAGGAGCTCAAGAAAAGGCTAACCACAGCGCCGGTTTTGGTATTGCCGGACGTGAGCAAGAGTTTCAACATATATTGTGACGCATCAAGACAAGGGCTTGGATTTGTGCTCATGCAAGAAGGACAAGGGGTAGCCTATGCGTCAAGACAATTAAAGAAATACGAGCTGAATTACCCCACGCATGATTTGGATCTTGCAGCCGTGGTGCATGCATTAAAGATTTGGAGACATTATATCCTTGGCCACCGATGTGAGATCTATACGGATCACAAAAGCCTCAAGTATGTATTCACGCAAATGGATCTGAATTTGAGGCAACTTCGATGGTTGGAACTCATCAAGGATTATGATGTTGGAATCAACTATCACCCCGGAAAGGCCAATGTAGTAGCTGATGCATTGAGCCGAAAGGGAGCATGTCACCAACTCACGGTTCGGGAGCTACCACCCGAGCTGCGCAAGGAGTTCGAACGGTTACATCTCGGGTTCTTGAACGAGATGGAAGTGATGGAACTCCATTATTCACTAGAACAAGAGATAAGAGATGGCCAAGCAACGGATGAGGAAATCAAGGAGATCAAGGAAAGAATCCAACAAGGCGTAGAAAAGGACTTCAAGGAAGATGAGAAGGGTACACTTTGGTTGGGAAAAAGGATTTGTGTGCCTAACGTGAAGCATATCCGCAACACGATATTAAAAGAGGCACATGACTCACCTTATTCCATACATCCCGGCAGTACAAAGATGTACAAGGACTTGAAAACTTGTTATTGGTGGGATGGTATGAAAAGGGACATAGCTGAGTATGTTGCCTTATGCGACACATGCCAACGGGTGAAGGCCGAATATCAAAGACCCGCTGGACTGTTGCAACAATTGAAAGTACCCGAGTGGAAGTGGGAAGACATCAGCATGGATTTCATAGTCGGATTGCCACGTACTCAGTCGGGTTACGACTCCATCTGGGTTATTGTGGACCGATTGACAAAAACAGCTCATTTTCTTCCTGTTAAAACCAAGTACAACGTTGCACAACTAGCCGAGTTATACATGGAGCAAATTGTGTGCCGTCATGGAGTCCCGAAGAGGATAGTTTCAGACCGGGGTACCCAATTTACCTCTAGGTTCTGGAAGAAGCTGCATGAAGCTATGGGTACACGACTAGATTTTAGCTCCGCTTACCACCCGCAGACTGATGGACAAACCGAGAGGACAAACCAAATTTTGGAGGACATGTTGAGAGCTTGCGCCTTGAAACATGGACGTAGTTGGGATTGGAGCTTGCCGTATGCCGAGTTCTCGTACAACAACAGCTACCAAGCAAGTTTGAAGATGTCACCTTTTGAAGCATTGTATGGTAGACGGTGTAGAACGCCGTTGTTTTGGAACGAGACCGGAGAAAACCAAGTGTTTGGACCAGAAGTGCTGCAAGAGGCTGAGAAGCAAGTCCAAACGATACGGGAGAACTTGAAGGCCGCTCAGTCACGCCAAAAGGGCTATGCGGACAATAGGCGAAGAAAGTTGACCTTCGAAGTAGGAGACTTCATATACCTTAAGGTATCGCCTATCTGTGGCCAACGACGTTTCAACGTCAAAGGCAAGCTAGAACCTCGCTATATCGGGCCATTTAAGATTTTGGGCAAGCGAGGAGAAGTAGCCTATCAACTAGAACTCCCAATGCACCTCTCCGACGTGCATGAAGGGTTTCACGTATCCCAGCTCAAGAAGTGCTTGAGAGTACCGGAAGAATAAGTACCAATGGACGATCTCAAACTTCAAGAGGATCTGACCTATGTAGAGCACCCTGTCCGAATTTTGGACGTGAAGGAAAGGGCCACGAGGAACAAAGTGATCCGTTGGTGCAAAGTACAATGGAGCCATCACACAGAAGCCGAAGCTACATGGGAGCGTGAGGAAGACCTCAAGGCAGAACTCCCTCATCTATTCTCTACTCTATCGAATCTCGAGGGCGAGATTCAATTTAAGGGGGGTAGGTTTGTAACACCCTCGATTTCGTAACTTTGCATGCATTCATAGTTCATATAGAGTAAACATTTTAAAAGAAGCAGAAACGGAGAAAGAATGTGGAAGATAGCCAAAAAGAGCCAATTCCAGTTCGCAGAGGAGCGCTGTAGGCACTTCCCGTGGCCCGCTGGCTATGTGGCGCCTTCGGAGCTCATCCCTGCGGAGGGGGAGAGGTCCGCCGCTAACTGGCCACGTGGCAGGCTCGGAGCTTGCCTCTGCGAAAGGGGCGAGGTCCGACCTCGTGGGACACGTGTTGCCCCCGGAGCTAGCCTCTGCGGAGGAGCGAGGCCAGCCCAGCAGGACACGTGTCACCTTCGGAGCTAATCACTGCGGAGAAGCGGGAGGTCCAACCCACGGGACATGTGTCGCTCTCGGAGCTCGTCTCCGAGAGGTCCGGCCCTATTTGACACGTGTCGCTCTCGGTGCTCACCTCCGAGAGGTCCAACACTACTGGACACGTGTCATCCTCGGAGCTCACCTCCGAGGAGAAGGTCCCGATGGACACATGTCATCCTCGGAGCTCACCTCCGAGGAGAAGGCACTGCGGGACACGTGTCAACCTCGGAGCTCGCCGCCGGGAGGTCCGACACTGCTTGACACGTGTTATCCTCAGAGCTCACCTCCGAGAAGAAAGGAAGTCCGACGCTGCTAGGACACGTGGCACATTCGGAGCTCACCTCCGAAGAGAGGGGAGGTCCGGAACTGACACGTGACACTCTTGGCGCCACCTCTGAAGAGAGGGGAGGTCCGGCATTGACACATGGCGTACACGGAGCTCGTCTCTGGAAAGGGGAGGTCCCGACCCACTAGACACGTGGCGCACGCGGAGCTCGCCTCTGAGGGAGAGGGAGGTTCCCGCTCGCCTGACACATGGCGCAACCAGAGCTCGCCCCTGAGGAAAAGGGAAGCCCAGGACCCCGCTGGACACGTGGAGCCTCTGGAGCTTATCTCTACGGAAGGACGAGGTCCTTAAGCGGTTTTGCTCTGTGCGCGAGCGCCCGATACAGAAGAAACTGACATGATTTCTTCTACGATTGGTACCACACCGAATCTATTGAAGATAAGTTGTTAAGATCTAAACACAAATAAAATAGGACTCTTATTTGAAATCCAATCAGAGTAGGACTCTTCTTTTTCCGGTTATAAATAGAACCCGAAACACCCCTTGGCCGTACCATCTATTCCGAAGTCGACGACTTAGAGGCCCTAGCCCCCAAACTCATCGTGTTAATTCCCTTCGCCGGAGTTCAGTCGTCGGAGACCGCCGACGAGCTCGTCATCGCCGAAAGAGAGCCCCGACGATCTGTCTTGCTAGGAGGAAGACCCCGAGACCAAGGATGAGTGAGGTAGGTCTTCGTTACCACCTTACGACCTCATCGCGGTTTTCTTTGCATTTGTTTCTTCGATCCCCTCGATCAGAAGCTTTTTCGTGGATAGATCACGAGTTGATCGGTTTGATCTAGATATTGAGTCCAGATCATCACCACGTCCACATTTGATTCTTACACCTTTGCTCATCGTAAAACCCCATGCAAGTCATTAAAACATGCAAGAACACGTACAAACCGAATTAATGAAACTGCATCATAGGATCAGCATGCATCTACACCATTGCATCTTGAGTAAAGTTTGTGCATAATGATTGATTGCTTTAAATCTTGTATATGTGTGATCATAAGTAGAAGGACAAGCTCAGGGATCTATCTACGACGATCTACAACAACAAGACTTCGAGTTCCGTGAGCAATAGAAGCCACAGGAACAAGGCAAGTGCCCCTTCACCATATTGATCCCATGTTTTTGGAAACTGTTTTGTTTGCGAAAACTGTGTATTGCTTGAGTCAACTTGATGGGAAACCCTTTTATAGGAGTTTACTAGTTTTATTAACCACCCTTGTCGCCAGGGAAGTTTATGAGTCAGGTATGGTCATTTTTCTTTTCTGCTTCGCTAATCTACGGGATATGGGAAGCAATAGAATGTGTCTAGCTACTGCACTCATAATGTTAATGAGAACTTGATGATAGTGAACATGAATCGGGGGAGATCTAGGCAAGCTTGGTTCGTGGATGTGGTAGAATGAGATGGTGGTTACTTGCTGTAGATCTAAGGACCGGTTCATGCGAGCACATGCCAGGAATACAGTGCCACCACAAGGCCAAGTATGGGTGGGGCTTAGCTGACTAATTAGGTAAGTTGCTAGATTGTTATGGACCGTGGAAGGCGTGGGGAATGGTAGTCGAGAGAGGACTTCCCTGGGAACCGCATGGCACAAGAGGGGGCCCGTAGGTGGGAGAATGGTGATTCGAGCCTGCTGGTGAAACCTTAGTGAGTCCATACATCTAGTAACCCCTTTGTAAAGGCTATTTTGTGATCTCTTGGCCATGCACCGACGATTGTGTACTGGTACAATGGAGGTTCTGCAGTCGCCGATGGTTGACGAAATCACAAACTTATGGGTATAGTGGTGCAACCTCTACAGAGTGTAAAACTATCATGATAGCAGTGCTTCCGGTCACAAGCACCTAGCCAACTTCCATGATTAAATGGGATGGTTTTTGGGATGGTTTTTGGGATGGTTTGGGATGGTTTTTGGGATGGATGTTCAGTATGGTTTTTGATATGGTATTCGGTTTGGTTATTGGGATGTCATTGGTTTGGTTATGGTTTGGTCATTGAGGTTTGGTTTCGAGACTGTTGAGTCTTAGTAATGAGAATGCGACTGTTGAGTCGTGGTGATGAGCTTTGGTCTCGGTTATGAGAAGAAATTAAATATGAGATGAGATGGTCATGAATATGAGATGGTATTCATGCGCATGAGAAAAGGTTGAGAAAGATAAATGTCTGGATGAGACATGAAAGGTGGTGAATCATAAAGGAGGTATGTTGATGTTTTAATTGGATATATGTTGGAATTAAATTCACTTAAAATTAGTTGCTGTTTTTACCATGTTTGTGAAATAAACTTTGCTTTCTGCAATGAGCCTTTTTAATTCTACCTTGATGTAAGCTACATATCATATTTTCCCGCACTTGCTGAGTACGTCATGTACTGAAACTTGCATTATTACTTCATCATCAGCAACAGGAGAGGAGTACTTCGAAGACCATGTGGAGTACTAGGCGTGTGATCTACCATCAACTTGCCTGTGGAGTAGAAGATGGAGCTGCTGCCATTGCTTAGTTTGCTTCCTCTATAGTTTAGAAGACTTCCGCTGCTAGAATAAATTAGGGACATGTGAATGAGACCTTGAATCTTTGTAACAAAGTACTTAAACCCATTTATTCGTGGTTATATTCTGAATTCAGTTTGTGGATTACATGTATATGTGTGATGAACATCCTGGGCACACATATACATCAGCTCGGTTCCGGGGTTTTCTCGGAACAGGGGCGTCACAGTCTAGACGGGAGCAGCTTACCGGACAGTGCTGGCGGCGACGCGACTCCGGCAGCGGCGTGAGGCCAAAGGAAGGCACGAGGAAGCCTCCGGGTTGGTTGGTGAGCTTCTCGGAGTCGTCAATAACACCTGCAAGAATTCTAACACAGGCTGGGGTGGCTGGAGATAGGGGCTCGACATGGAGGTGTAGTTTGGTGGTGGTCGAAAGCGTCGGAAACAGCGAAGCCCGGCTCAATCAAGGTTCCACCTGTCAAAAGAAGAGCTTAGCATGGTGTACCCGAGGGTGAGGACGACTGATGTGGAAGGAATCAAGTTTTCCTCTACCGTAGGCAACAAATTTCACCCGGGAAGCTGCAAAGGTCCGGCGGCCGGCTCCTAGGAAGAACGACAAATTTGGCTCGCGTGTGTGCAAATGGGGATGAGTGAGGTGGTGAGGGAGGGGTAGGGCGAGCTGGCGTACGCTGTCGTGGATTCGGTAGCGCTCGGGAGATTGCTGGTACGGCGTGGCGGTGGAGATCGGGTGGTTGTAATGGAAGCTCGGTTTTTAAAGAAGAAGAGCCGAGGGAGCGTGAGAGGGAGGAAGAAGGAGGCAACGGTGCGCTGCAGGAAGTGTTAAGGCGCTGCAGCAGCTGGTGCTAGTGCACACGGCAGCCATGCGCTGGCGTGCATGCATCGGCCGCAGAACCAAGGTCCGCAGGGAGGAAAGAAGAAGCGGCTGACATGGGGGCCCCATGATCTTTATAATTATTTTGAACTTTGAATTTGCACACACTTCCTAATTGAAAAATAAATACCTAGAGACCTACAAAAATCATAAAAACTAGAGGAGAGGTTCTTCCCAATATATTCTCCATTTTGGTTAAATCAGATTCAAATTTGCTCAAGAAAAAAAATTAAATTACGAATTTTTCTTTGACCAACAAGTATTTAACTCATAATTTACAGAATTTATATACTATTTTGAAATATAGATTTTTATACATTCCTAAGGTGAACATCATTTCATGTGGGCATTTAGTTCATGCCCTTGAACCTGGAATCTTATATTTTAAATTGTTCTGGTGATTTGAATCGCATCTAAAATTAGAATTAAATATTGAATCTTCAATGATTTTTGGGTCATTAGAAATATAAATTGTTACAGTGACTGAAGTGTTTCCCTTGCCAACTCGGCCATATCTTGCTCTACGTATAGAATTTCTCATCAACTAACATTTAATCAAGGCATGACCATGCACTTTAATTCTAACACATCAAGAGCGCCCAAAGGAATCTCCTTTTAATGAGGGAGGGGTAGATTTCATCTTGACTCGATGCATTCCATGGCTTGCTTCATATCATATTTAAAAACTACTTTTATGACTATGCAATTTCAGAGTGGCATTTGACAACTCCAAAGTATGACTTACGCAATCCGACTCTTCTGTGCAATGTCAGGTCTGAGAAGTAAGTATGGGTGTTATTGCGAGACCAATCGATAGCACTGTATTTGATTCATCTCATGCTCGTTGATCGGATCTTGTGCTCCTAACATGTGCTTACATTTTTGGCGCAATATCCCATATTACTATGATCTGCAAAACATGATCATGCAACCAAGACAAGCGCTGGCTTATCTGTATGTCACAGCTCCGCGTGATGGATAGAAGCTAGGATCACATTTAGTACCATGTCAATCTGCGTGGTCATCCACTAACGAATCATGTATTAATTAACACCACGAAATGACAAACACTACAACAATCGCGATAATAGACGACAGCCACAAACCGTCGTCTATAAGGCCCAAACCTTCGTCTATAGCTTATTGACGACGGTATACGCTTATAGACGACGGTATACTGCCGTATATGTTTTTTGTCATCTATAACGTTATAACCGTCGTCCATAAACTATTTGACGACGGCCAAAATTAGCTGTCGTCGATAAGTGACTTCCTCCACGTGGCAGCAGGGGAAGCTTATCATCGACGGTGACAGAGACACCGTCGACTATAAGTTACAGTGTCGTCGACGGTAGAAGGGAACAATCGTCGATACTGGACACTTATCGTCGACGGTGTCCATGTCACCATCGATGATAACTTGCCAGTATCGTCAACGGCCTCCAGATAACCGTCGTCGATAGTTTTTGAAGTTTTTTTTAAACAGAAAATGCTGCCTGGCTTCGAGGCCAGCCCTGGCTCGATGACCAGATCATAGAGACAGAAAAACATGACACAAACATGCATATATATCACATGGCACCGCAAAATACATCACACAATATATTATTGCACAATTCTTCATACAAGTCTCACACCGCACATAGTCCACATCACACAACCCAAGTTTGAGAGAGGAGGGAACTCAGCTCACAAGTATGAGGCTCGGCTGACCTGACTAAGAGACGCTACCCCGTCCGCTGCCACCGGAGTTCGGAAAGTCGTCCTCCTGCAGTCGTCCAAGCATCTGAGGCGGCGGAGTTTGAGCCTCCGTTCCTGATGCCTGTGAAGTGCAAGTGTGGTTAGACATGTTACAAGAAAATGCATATTTTACTAAATTTGAACAAGTTTAACTAGTGCAAGTGTGATTTACTAAGTTTGTACCTGGGCTACCGGCGGTAGCTGTATCGCTGGTGGCGCCCATTGTGGAAAGACAACCGCCTGTCCTGCACTCATAGCCTGCAAAAACAAAGCAAATCATTATACATGTCATTTATATGTAAAAAATATTAAGTACAACATCTAGAATAGATTACCTGCTTGGCAGCTTGCATCTGTAACATGAACGAGTTTTGATACTCGTCTCTAGCCCTTTGCGCCTCATCCATAGCCCTGATCTCAGCTGCCCACGCCTCGTCCCTAGCCCTGAGCGCTTCTTGCGTCCTATGGAGCTCCTCTTGCAGACTCTGGAGCTCCAGATCTCGATTAGCGCGGCTGCTTCTGGACATGACCTGAAGCGATGAAGAGGCTCTCGAGGAAGCTTACGCCTGTCTCGAGTCGACCACTCCATCGAAGATGGCTAACCTGCACAAATGAAGTAAGATTATTAAATTTTGTATCTCGAAGTTTGTAACAGTAAATTAAAAATTACAAAGCTCACCGACCATGAGGTTTACCACCACTGCTTGCATACGCGGCTTCGGGGACGATTGGCGCGCTCTGCCAATCGAACTCTTTGCCTCGAAGACTCCACGCCTCCTCCCCGTACTTTGCCTGCAAAAACCAGAAAAATAACGTCATTAGTACTATTAAAGAGAATTCAATTAAGTTGAAAAAATTAACTCACCAAAGTCTATGTCACCGTCTAAGAAGAGCTGGTCAGGCTGCGATGGGTCACTTCCCAAGTGACCCCTCTTCCACACCTCGATAGGTGCCGGCTGCTGACCACTCTTGTGCTCCTATCGATACATGTTAGCACAATGAAGATTATAAAAATACTTAATAGAATGCTTATAGCACTTACCATCCGTTTAGCGAGGCGTATGTAGTCGTCCCCACCCAAACGATGTTTCCCGCCTATCCCTCTACTCTCTCGACGGGTTTTAGAAACTGACTTGAAGCCCTCGCTCGCCCAAAGATCACACAGGGCACGGTACGCATTCGGATGGCTGTCAAGCCACGCTGTGCCGACCTGCACACATTTATTATTAAATGAAAACATTGATCACGATCAGATAATGATGCAAAGTAAACTAAAAACTTACCTCTGTATATTGCGCCTCCGTCAAGTACGTGTCGCCCGATTCCTTCCTAGGCTCACCCTCGTCTGGATGTAACTTGAAGTACGCGTTTGTAGCTTGAATGCGAGCCGTAGATAGTGACTGTATCACGATCTTCCTAGTGCGGTTATGGAAGACGAGATGAGCGTGATCCGTCTGCTCGGACTCGTCCTCCAAACGATACTGTGCCTGAAAAGAAAGAAATATATAACTAAATGTATGTAACTTATAATAAATTCGTATTACACAAATATTATTCATACTTACCATGAAGTCGTGCCAAACAGCCTCCTGGTGGTTGCCGTGAAGAACGTCCTGGGCCCTATAGTAGTCGTCCCAAGACGTGGCAGTGCGTCCGTTCACTACATCAGGGTAGGGCAAACGGACAAGACGGCCCAAGACACCGTTCACCAGCGTGTAGCGTCCCTGGCCCATGAACGAAGCATCCTCCCAAGTCCTGATACATGATTCTCAATTAGTATACATATAAGGCTAAAAGTATCTAAATTGAATTGTTAGACATTTACTTACCTATCGCCAACCGGACGAATAATGACCCGATTGTTTGGGTCTGCAGGAGCCGGAGGAGGAGCCACGTAGTGGCTCATCCTCGTCCGCCACTGTGGAACCGGCTCCGAACAAGAAGGCTCCGAAGAAGGGTGCTCCAATGGAGGCTCTGAAGAAAGAGACTCCGAAGAAGGAGGCACCGTAGCCTCTGTGTCCTCGGACGTAGAGTCGTCCTGACAATTTTAAAGATTCATATTATAGAATAAAGAATTACTTATATCATTTATTTAATTAAATGTTCTTTACCTATCATGACCGCTGTACAGAACCAGGTGACGACTCCGGTAGATGGCTCAACAACTGAGCCCGTATACCCCCGCTAATCTGTCCCGTGGAAGACCTCGTCTGCTCTCGTGGGTGTCAGTGACAGAAAGCTCCGTGCCCCTGTACATCGTCGTCTGCTGCTGCTCGACGACATCCTGTCTAAAGGAAAAATTGCTAATGAATGAAATAGGAAGTATAGAAAAGAAAAGAAGAGATGAAAGAAAAGTTACTTGTACTCAGTTTTAAAATCCATCAGCATCACGATGTACTCTACTACGTAAACCGGATCATCGGTCTTCTGTCATAGTAGTTAGCTGTTTTCGTTTTCATTTTCGCATCTCACTAGTCTCTATATCTTCTGCATCTCCAACTAAGTCATCGAGTCCTAAATCAGGCTCGACGGCAAAAGAGTCCGGCAACTCTTGTTCTTGGTGAATAACATCAACCTCATCATCAAGGTATCCAACATTGTCTGGTATATATAACCGCTCACGAGGATTCACCTTGTGTACAACCCACCAACCTTTAAGCTTTTCGCATGGATAATGTAGATAATAAACTTGCTCGACTTGGTGTTAAAGGACGAAGGTGTCGCAGCCTCGTAGACGGTCCTTATGTTTCACTTCTACCATGCCAAATTGGTTTTCTCGAGTTCCATTGTTAGGATCAAACCAATCACAGTCAAAGAACACTACATTAAGGACCTTATTCCCCGCAAAACTGAATTCAAGGATATTTTTAATGATCCCATAATAATTACTTTCACGTCCTTGTGCGTCAACTGTCCTATTCACAACTCCGGTGTTACATGTTGCTCTGAAGGGACGTTGAGATTCAAATTCAGTTGAACGAAATCGAAACCCATTGACATCGTATCGACCGTAGCTTTTAATTTTAATGGAGCCGTAGGACAGTTGTCGCAATTCTTCATGGACGCCAGCTTGATTTTTGCACTGTTCAGCATATGAATTTAGAAGACTATTTTATGCTATACACATAATTACTAAGAGAAACAAGACATGAACATGTTACATGTGCATGAAACCAAGATAGGAAGTTAGGCCCTCCATTTACTCCATAATATCGTATCGATTGTATTTGTCTGCTTGTAGGTTGCTGCTTAGATTTCCAATTTTGTTGATCGAACTCACTAAATAAGATAAAACAGAATGATTAGCATAGATGTATAACACACCACAATAACTATAACACAAACACTTACTGAAAATGTTCATGCATCCCCTCTATATTAGCGTACATGTACATCAAAGCAGCTGTCTTTTTATCTGTTTCAAGATCGTAGCTCGTGCCACTACCAACAGTGGTGCCTCTCGTTTGAAAAATGGAGAGGCTACTACAAGGGGGTGCTTCATCCATATTGTACCGCAACATGGAAACATTAACATTGTGTTCTTCTACAAAATAGACGCTTGTAAAGTATCCAATCTCCTGAATGGCGTATGCTTCAGCGATGCATCCTTCAACCCTTGCCCAATTGCGAACCATTGGTTTAAGACTCATGAGTGCTCTTTCGACGTGATACATCCACCTATATTGCACAGGGCCGCCCACTTTGGCTTCATATGGAAGATGGATTAGGAGATGTTGCATTGGATTGAAGAACCTTGGAGGGAAAACTTTTTCCATCTTACATAAAAGCACTGGTATCTCCCTTTCCCACTTCTCCATCATCTCGGTTGTGATTTCTTTCGTACAAAGTTGTCTATAAAAGTAGCTAAGTTCGGCTAACACCTTCCACACCGCATCGTCAAGGTAGCCCCAAAACATAACCGGTAGAAGTCTTTCCATGATTATGTGATAATCATGACTTTTCAACCCTGGGAGATTTCGAGTCTTAACATTCTTGGCTCGTCTCAGGCTAGCAGCATAACCGTTTGGGAATTTCAACGTTTTGAACCATTCGAAGACTCCTTTCCTTTCTTTTGGTCGAAGACAGAAAGAAGCACGCGGTTTGCCACCAGCTTCAGTTAGCTCAAGAGTTGGACGTTTACAAACCTCTGCCAAATCCTTACGAGCTTTTATATTGTCTTTTGTTCTGCCCATCAGATCGAAGCATGTGCTTATGATGCATTCACCCATGTTACGTTCCTAGTGCATGACATCAATATTATGCATTAGGATTAAGGACTTCACATACGGTAGCTCCCATAGTGCACATATATGAGTCCAATTGTGGTCTTCTCTGTAACCAACAAAATATCCAGGACGACCTTCATCTGCCACTAAGTTGTTCAACTGTTCAGCAATCTGTGACCCGTTGAGACGTTGCGGTGGTCCTTTTTTGACAATGGTGTCCTTCCTAAAGGCATTCTTCTATTGCCTAAATACGTGATTAGGCGATAACCAACGTCGATGGCAATCAAAGTAGCAAATCTTGCCACCATGATTTAAACGAAAACATTCTGTGTCCGAAGCACATATCGGACATGTCAAACGACCATGAGTGCTCCAGCCAGAAAACATGCCGTAAGCTGGAAAATCATGGACAGACCACAAGTATTGTAAAAGACCAAGATAGGGACTTGTGAAAGTGATCATTTTCATCACCTCACAACACAACAGCTCATCTTGTGGATGTCTCATGAACACTTGTGAAGAGCAAGTAACCACCATCAAAAAGGGTAATTAGAGGGGAAAGCCCTAACATCCAAAAAGTAGGATTGCTACACATGAACATGAAAGGTTGAGCTCACCCTTAGACCTTATATATTCTTCGGAAGTCTCAGGCCAAATTTCATGCAAATCCAACACTTTTTGAGGCACTTTTGGAGACAATTCAAAAAGGGGCCAATTTGAATGCAAATTCAAATTGCAGCAACTTTCATCACTTGAATTCAAAAGTTGACTTCATATTCAAACTCAGCATATTTTTCTGAGTTATCCCACCAATTTTCATCCCCATTGGAATTTATCTTGTCGGGAGCTAAATTTGCATTATTCAAAAACTGAATTTGAATTTCAGTTCAAACATGCAGCAAGTTTAGCCAGGCCAGTTTCAAATTTAAGAAATCAAATTCGAACAATGACTTGGAGGCTAAGTCACTCATTCAATTGTGAGTAGCTGAGATCTTTTCAGTGAAAACAAAAATGAAAAACAGAAAAGGAATTAGAGGGGAGAGGGACCCACTGATCAGTGACTAGACACGGGGTGAAACCAACTCAAACCAGGCGACGTAGCGCGGACGGCCGACGCCGGCTCGCAGAGGCTGCCAGCAGCGCTCGGGACTTCCACCTCACGGTGAAAAATTTTGGCTCAAAGGCCAGTACACCGAGCTGCTTCAACCTTCTTTCTGTTCACGAGCGAAAACGAGCACGTCCCGAGCTATCCTCCCGTTTTCGCGCAAGAGCTCGTCGTCGCTTCCTCTGATCACCGGTGACCGGCCGATTCCGGCGGTTTCACGAGCCGTCAACAGAGAAGAAAAGGTGCGCTTACTTGTGCTGAAGCTGTAGGAGGAAACCGTGCGCCAGTTCAGGCGGTGTAGAGCAAGAATTTCTGGTTTTCTTCCTCAGAGCGTGTTAGGGTTAGAGTCCGGTCGACGACAAAATTCGTTGCACAGAAGCAACCGCTGGTTAAGCTATAGCTCACACATGCTCTAGAACACCTAGCGCACCTCCTCGATCAAGTAGCAACCAGTTCCATGCACTAGGACCCTAGTTCTGTTAGAATTTCGGCCCGGCGGCTGAAAACAGGGCACCTCGACGGTGAGGTCGTAGTTGCGGCCGTTTTCACAGGGATAAGTGCTCATATCCGTGATCAGCAAGTGTCAGCGGAGCTCCCCGAGCAATCCGTGTCAAAAAATGTGTAGAGAACACCGAGTGCGACGTCGCTGATGAGCTTCCGGCCGCTGTCACCGTTGTGAGTACTGTTGTGGCCATCGCCGAGCTCCGTTGAGGGCACCACCGTGTTCCCCAGGCTGAAATATGCACAGGCGGCGAGTTTCGTCGAAGGTCGGGCAGCAGAACGCCCGGCGGCGAGCTCTCCGGCGAAGGGGGTGGCGGGGAGCCACGGGAGCGCGAGGTAGACGAAGCCCCGCGGGTCTCACGTGTCAGCCTCGGGTTAAACAGCGCCGGATCTGCTGTGGCACCGGGATCCCGTGTGACTGCACGGAGGACTCTGCGGACCCCCGTGTGGGTTAGCTGCGGTGCTGACACGTAGCCCGGGGACCCCACCCGCCAGTTTAAACTTTATTTGAATTTTCAGATTTGGTTCAAACTTCAAATGCATGTAACTTCTGCCAGGAAGCTCAAATTCAGTAAACCAAATTTTGCTGAACTCAGCTTTTTGAGTACTTTCCAGCAATAACAAATTTCAGCTCATGAAACTTAATAGTTTTCCAGAATTTAATCCCTAAAGTTTAAAATGTTAGGAATTTTATATGGAGAACTGCTTTATGAAAAATTCTGAAATTTGGCTGCGAGGTTCATTGGAAAATCCTGGAGCCACAGTAAGATTTTCAGACCCATCCAAGTTCATAGTCCCCCTAATGGTGTGATTAAGTGAACTGCCCTGAGGAAATAGAAAAATGTACAGAAACATTTTTCAGATTTTCTCAAATCTTGTTTAGGGCATAACTTCCTCTAGAATTCTTCAAATGACATGAAACCAATTCCATTAGAACCATCTCAAATTCTAGTTTCCAGAAAGTAACGGTTGGAACCATGAAAACCCCTAGAATTCCTTAGAGGCTCTAATATTGACCAAATAGGCTTTTATTTGTACAAAGCTCAGATGAAACTTGTTTCAAATGAAACTTGGTCAAGACTCTGGTTAGGACCCTACCAAGCCACCATAAAAATTTCAGAACCAAAGGGAAGGGTTAGCTAGAGTTATAGTCTTTACATATTCAAGTCTAAACATTGCATGTGAATTGACATATAGTATCTCGTTGACGTGTAGTCGCTGAAGGATAGGAAACTCCGGAAGTGCTCGACTTCCTTCTTCCGGACGAAGCCCTAACCACTGACCAGCAGCAACAAGGCAAGCCCCGGTTTACATTAAACCATTTTACAAAGTTTTGCTTTGATATATACTTAGTATGAGGTATATGAATGTGCATTAGGTGTAGGGTGGATGAAACCCAAGTGCATAAACAGCTTTGTCCTATAAGAGTGAGGGTAGTGTCTAAGTCCTCGAGTAGACAGGCTATGCTTAATGATTCATAGAACTTCGGTACAAGTCGAGTAGTTGGAATCTACTCGTGAGTTAGGCTTGGGACACACGGGTTTGGTTCGAGTGATGTGAGATCACTTTAGTAATGAAAATGAGACTAGGAAGGGGCTAGGGCGCAGCAAGAGGAAGTCTTGTGTGCGCAGCTCTGTCCGCGTCGATTGAGGACCGATCCGTGTGCGGCCCTGCTGAACAAGTATTGAACGTACCGAAGGCATATCGGATATATGGGCCCCGATAAACCGATGTAACCTAAACCTCCGGGCGTCGAGGCATAGCACACCGATTTATAGGTGTAGGTTGAGGGCAGCAAGGTGGAAATCTGCTAACGGGCATAGAGAGATGCTCTGTGTAGAGAACCTCCTGTCCATTTCGGTGCGACCAGTTCGACGTTTGGGCTGTTGAGTGAAAGGTTGTCCCGTACAACATCAAGTGAGCGTGCTGTGCAGATCCACGGGTGGGCGTACGTGACGTGCTATTCGGGTATCCCTGCAGGTGTATATCGAGTCGATTCGCCATCCCTCACGGTGACGAGTACCGCTTGTTCACTGCATCGTAACGTAGATAAATTATGGAATGTGATGATTCAATTCTGCTGATATGTATAATATTGTATTGCTACATGTGTGCCACCAAATATTGCTTACTAAATTTCAGATTTATGAACTGTTTACTTGTGGTTAAAAGATGAACTAAGGATGAACTTGTAGGCTTGTCCATTTGCTGAAATTACTATCCCATGTTCGTGTAAACTGCATGTAGAGTTTCATGCCTAGGTGAGTCGGTTAAGTCTTGTTGAGCCTCGTGCTCATGGTGGCTGCTTAAGTGTTGTTCAGGTGAGGAGCATCCGACGGACTCGGGTTACGAGTCCACCGGCGAGGGTTACCCTCCATCGGGGACCACGGCTGAGTGGGAGCCGTACACGCCGCGCTGAGCTGAGGAGTGCAGCTAGTGTGGGTTGCCCTAGGGCTGGGCAACCGACTTTTGCTAGATAGACGGGCGTGAGTTCTACAAATTTAGTTTCCGCTGTGTAATATAAACACTAGTTTGTAACTGGAGTATTGTACGACTTTGTACATTTTAGTTGGTTTTCTATGTAATACAATGTGTCCTTATGATGTGTGCTGTCGGGTGTCGCATCGTGCGGCACCACCCTCTGCGATCCTGGATGAGCGGATTCCGGTCCACCACATGCTGGTATTAGAGCCTCATTGGGGATAGCACATTAATTAGGGATTGTATTACGGGAAAACTTAGGTTTACGGTGAGGATTCGGTAGTTTTCCCAAGTAAGGACTATATTAGCATAGTTGCTTAAAGTGGCAAGTCTAACATATGTGTTATAATTCTGAATTTTAATTATGTAACATCGCACCTACGCTCTGGTAAGAATGGTAAGGAACACCACCGAAAGCGGTTCAATTTCGGCTAGCTCCCCTGACGAGAAACGTGGTTCAGGGATAGGTCTCACAGCTTGGTGTGAGACGTCAATATGAAGCTCTTGGACTCTTCGTGTTCCTGAGTTCATATGAAACGCTGATCCCTAGCGTGCATTAGGCAAGTAAGTGGAGACCCCATCGCGTGGTCAGTAACGCGATAGTGTGTTTGTCTGGAAATAGCCCAGGAGGACATACGCAGCGCTTGCCATCGGCGTGCCCTGCAGGGCAGTAGGTGGTATATGTTGGGGTGATAAAATTCCCAACCGTTACGACCCATTCGCGCTCTACTCGGGTTCCCCGTCGTGTGGAGTTGAAACACGATCACGTACCTTGAGACGTGGCTTAACTCAAGGATGGCCGTATGGCAATGATTCGTGCATTTGTATTTAATTTCAACTGTGGACCTGACTGAAATGGAAATAACCTTTGATTGCATCATTATTGTGTGGGCTTCTGCAGGTACTAACCACGTATGTATCCCGTGTAGTAAACGTGTGCGAGAGACCGTTTAGTGCCACAATTGAGACGTATATGCCGGTATACTCACAGTACCGACATATCATAGGCATGTGCATGAAAGATAATGATAACAGGGAACAAAAATCACTAAGTTTCAACGTGTAGGACCCTGGTTGGGTAGAAAAATGTAATAGTTGATCAGTGTAGTCAAAGGGATTGAAAAACAGAGTGCTCTGTTTTGGGCAGCAAGTTGGCTGAACTTTGACAGAGCATAACTCACAGATTATTTAGCCAATGGAGGTGTGGGATACAGTTATGGAAAGGTGTGTAAGTACTCTACCACTTTGTTGTAGACTCCCAGAGCTGAATCACAACTTAAGCTGGCCGAAATTTCAGAGGATTGTGAACTGTCCAGAATCAGGACAGATTTAAACTACTCTCTGGACTGCTCTGTTTTTCAAGCATAACTTCCAGTAGAAAAATCAAAAAAATTCATATCATACATATTTAGAAATGGTAGGATATGTGTTACATCTTTGTAATTCAAAGTTTCTGAAATATCAGCACAGAATTCGGTGGAAAACAGAGTTGGAAACCGCAACTTCCCAGAGGAGGTGCTGTTAAAATTCTTCCAGAAATTCTGTTGACATTGAATTACCATAACTTTTAAACCAGAGCTGATCTAAAGGCAAATAAGTACTCGTTGGAAAGATACTGAAGTTAACATTAAATTTGGTATTCAACTTGAGTCATGAAAATGCCCAGAACTAGATAAAAATCTGGGATATGTAGAAACTGGTCATTCTGACAGAGGAATGACAGTTGAACTCATTTGAGAGATTGTTGTACCCTAGGGGGTTTAAGTACTTCCAATGGGGTAGATCATACTCATAAGTGGTTATCTTCAACTAGTGAAAGATTTGAGTATATTTCTTACTCAAGTTTCTTTTGCTAGAGACCATGTTTGTGTCATATTGAAGATAAAAGGGTAGTATACGTGATGACAAAGCGATGTCAACGTCTCGTAGTGACCAAACCTAGTTGAGATGAATTTCCAAAGAGGGAGTCCATGAAGTTGGATTTAACTAGCTTGTACTTGATCTGGTAATGATGTAGCTTGTGCAAAGTTATTACATTATCTGTATACGAGATGTATCGCATGCCTTATGGTCATTATGTTTACGCCTATTTTATTGGACTGCATGAAATATGTTGCGGGACTGATGTTTATTGTCGTATGGTTGCAGATGGTTCGCACTCGGACCACGCATGAGATTTGTGGCTCTAGCCAGCAGGGGGTGATGACTCCCAGCCACCTGCCTACGACAGCACCCCTTAACAACAACCACCACCGCCGCCTCCGCTTACGCTAGCGGATGTGATTGCGGCACTGGTGGGTGGTCGTGAGGAGCAGACCGACCTGCTCCGCACGATCGTGCAGAATACGTCCCAGGCGGGGGGCGTCAAGAGAGGGGGCCTCGTGAGCCCCATGCTGTGACGTACTCGGATTTCATGAGTACGCACCCTCCGGTGTTCACAGAAGCAGCAGAACCCCTGGAGGCCGACAACTGGCTGCGGACAATTGAGTCCAAGTTCGAGCTGCTCCAATGTACGGAGCGGCAAAAGACTCTGTTCGTGGCGCAGCAGATTCACGGTGCCGCTGGTGCATGGTGGGCGAATTATGTCGCCTCACGTCCGGCTGCCATGCCGTGGAGTGGGAAGAATTCCGGGAGGCGTTCCGCGCCTACCATATCCCTCCCGGGATAATGAAACGGAAGTTCCAAGAATTCTTGGAGCTGAAGCAGGGCGGGAGGAGTGCCCATGACTACTCCCGTGCCTTCAACCATCTGGCGTAATATGCGTCGGATTACGTCTCCACCGAGGAGAAGAAGCGAGAGCACTTCTATCGGGGGTTACACCCCGAAATGAAGACGCATCTCATCCAATGCAATTGTGGCACGTTCAATGATCTAGTCAATGCCGCGATCATGCAAGAAGACGCTCAGCGAGAGTTGACGGCTGAGCAGCGGAAGCACAGCACTCCACCCAGCAGTGGGTTGGAGCTCCCCAGAAGTACCGCATGGTGTATCGGACACCATTCGGTCAGCAGTGGCATCCACAGGCGCGACCTCAGCAGTTCGGGGGTCATTCTTTCCAATCACCCCCGTTCCGACCGCCGATGCCACCACCGCGACCACAACAGCAGCAGCAGACGGTACCCCGGGCATTTCCACCGCCACAACGTGCCCCGGGTTTCCGTCCGCCGATCAGCGGAAGACCGCCTCGCTACACATGCTTTACGTGTGGCCAGGCGGGCCATTTCTCGAAGGACTGTCCCCAGGGGCAGCAGAGCAGCGGGCAAGCCCAGTTCCAGGGGGGTGCTCGAGGCCGACCTCCGGTCAAGAAGGTTGGTCAGCGAACCGGGGTCGTTCGCAACCTCGACAATGAGGATGCCCCAGAGGGAGACAACGTGCTGGCGGGTACGTTCACTCTCAACGATCAAGCAATCATCATATTATTTGATTCGGGTGCAACCCACAGTTTCATAAGTGCATCCTATGTGGCTAAGCATCAAATGCAAGTCTTCCCAACCGACTGCACATATATGATCTGCTCACCGAGAGGGAAGATTTCAGCAAATATGATGATTCCAAAAGCACCACTGTGCTTAGGTGGGAAGATATATCCCACCACCTTGATAATCCTTACGGGACAAAATATTGATGCAATCTTAGGGATGTCGTGGTTACACTATCATGGCGCTGTCCTGGACACTCTGACACGGACGGTTCAACTGAATTCTCCATTCCACCGTCCGCATTCCATGGTGTTAGACAATCCAGTCCGGGAAGTTTCAGCAATTAATAATGCTGAAGCTCTCAAGTTAGAGGACATCCCCGTAGTCCGGGAATACCCCGACGTGTTTCCGGATGATCTTCTGGGCATGCCACCTGAGCGGGATGTCGAGTTCAAGATTGAGCTTGCACCCGGGACTACGCCCATATCACGGAGACCATACAAAATGGCTCCAAACGAGCTGGCTGAACTGAAAGAACAGCTCAATCATCTGTTGAGCAAAGGTTTCATTAGGCCGAGTTCCTCGCCTTGGGGATGCTCAGCACTGTTTGTAAAGAAGAAGGATGAAACCTTGAGGCTGTGTGTGGACTACCGGCCGCTCAACGCCGTCACCATCAAGAACAAATACCCACTGCCCCGCATTGACATTCTGTTTGATCAGCTTGTGGGTGCAAGTGTGTTCTCCAAGATGGACCTTCGCTCTGGATATCATCAAATAAAAATCCGGGCGGAGGATATCCTGAAGACGGCTTTCTCGACGAGATATGGCTTATATAAATATCTCGTCATGTCTTTTGGTCTCACTAATGCTCCAGCACATTTCATGTATCTCATGAATTCGGTGTTCATGCCAGATCTGGACAAGTTCATGGTGGTGTTCATTGATGATATCTTGGTTTACTCCAAGACATAAGCAGAACACGCCGAACACTTGAGGATCGTTCTTCAACGATTGCGAGACCACAAGCTCTACGCCAAGTTCAGAAAATGTGAGTTTTGGATCAGCCAAGTGCCATTTCTGGGACATATCATCTCAGCGGAAGGCATTGCGGTTGACCCGAGCAAAATCGAGCAAGTGCTGAAATGGAAATCTCCCACTTCAGTCCATGAAGTCAGAAGCTTCCTCGGTTTAGCGGGATACTATCATAGATTCATTCCAAGCTTCTCCAAGCTTGTTAAGCCGATGACAGAATTGCTGAAGAAGGGAAAAATTATGTTTGGAACACGGCGTGTGAAGGAGCGTTCCAAGCATTGATGAAGCATCTCACAACAGCCCCAGTCTTAGCTCAACCGGATACAACCAAGCCCTTCGACGTGTATTGTGATGCGTCTGGTATTGGGCTCGGCTGCGTGTTGATGCAGGAAGGACGTGTGGTCGCATATGGATCACGCCAACTTCGGAACCATGAGCAGCACTATCCGACTCATGATCTTGAACTTGCTGCTGTGGTGTTGGCCCTGAAAATGTGTAGGCACTATCTCCTGAGGAATTTGGTGCATCTCTACACCGACCACAAGAGTCTGAAGTACATTTTCACCCAGAAGGAGCTGAATATGAGGCAAAGGAGGTGGTTAGAACTAATCAAAGATTATGAGATTGAGATTCATTACCACCCCGGCAAGGCGAATGTGGTTGCCGACGCGCTGAGTCATAAATCACATGTCCATAACCTCACCATTACACCAGGGGAGGAGGAAGAGCCGAGTTTATACTTGGTTCCTTATGGATCACTCTACAACCTTGCTCTCATCCCTACTATTAGGGAGGACATCATTGCAGCTCAGAAAGTTGATAAGGGCATGGCACATCTCCGGAGACGGATAGACAACGGGGAAATAAAATGTTTCCGGAAAGATGATGAGGGGACGCTGTGGTTCAATGACTGTATAGTCGTACCCCGGGACATGGAGCTGAGGAAAAAGATTCTTGATGAAGCTCACTTGTCTAAAAACTCCATTCATCCGAGCAGTAACAAAATGTACCAAGATTTGAAAAAGAAATTTTGGTGGACACGGATGAAGCGGGAAGTGGCTAAGTACGTATCCGAGTGTGATACATGTAGATGAGTGAAAGCTGATCATATGAGGAAATCAGGGCTGCTGCAACCCCTGAAGATCCCGGCATGGAAATGGGAAGATGTGAGCATGGATTTCATTGTGGGATTACCCCTGACTTGCAACAAGCATGATTCCATTTGGGTAATCGTTGACCGATTAACCAAGTCGGCTCACTTCATTCCTGTGCATACACGTTACAATGCCGGCAAGTATGCGGAGCTGTACATAGCGAGAATTTTATGCTTATACGGGGTACCCAAGACCATAGTCTCAGATCGAGGTGCGTTATTCGTGTCTCGTTTTTGGGAGCAGTTGCACGCTGCATTGGGTACTAAGCTGATTAGGAGCTCCGCCTATCACCCTCAGACAGATGGGCAAACAGAGAGGGTGAACCAAGTACTAGAGGACATGATGAGGGCGTGTGCCATCCACCACGGTAGGAACTGGGATGATCACCTACCGTTGGCGGAATTCTCGTACAATAACGGCTATCAGGCGAGTATCAAGATGGCACCATATGAAGCTCTCTACGGTCGTAAATGCCGCACCCCATTGAACTGGTGTGAGTCCGGTGAAAGGGTCACATTCGGGGTTGATGTGGTGAACGACGCTGAAGAGCGCGTTCGGATGATTCAAGCCAACTTGAAGGCCGCTCAATTGTGACGCCCTCGATTCTGTGGAAAACCACGGAACCGAGAACTAATGCGTATGTGTGCCCAGGATGTTCATCACACATACACATATATTCCACAAACTGAATTCAGAATGTATACAACCACGAATAACAGAGTTTATTACAATGTCTCATGATTCTTGGACTCATGCTCACAGCGGAAGTCTTATTTCTATGCAGCGGAAGTCTTTATTCTAATGCGGAAGCAATTTAACTAATGCGGAGCAATTCTAGGCAGCAATGGCTCCATCTCTACTCCATCCCCACAGGCAAGGTTGAGAACAGATCACACGCCTAATGCTCCATTTGTTCTTCATAGTAATCTTCTTCTGCTGCTGATGATGAAACAATAATGCAAGTTTGAGTACAATGATGTACTCAGCAAGTGCGGGGAAATATGATATGTAGCTCATAACAAGGTAGGTATAAAAAGGCTCATTGCAGAAAGCAAAGTTATTTATCAAAACCATGGTAAAACAGCGATTTATCTTTAAGTGAATGTAATCCCAACATGTATTAAAATACCAATCATACCTCCATTATGTTTACAACCAGTCATCAATCAACCTCATTCTTGCTCCGAATACCTCCTCGTATTCGCTACCATCTCACAAATACCATCCTGTATTCGCTACCATTTCATCTCATAAAACAACTTCGTCTCCCACCGAGACTAACCTTGTTGCCATAACTCAACAGTCATGCAACCATCTTATCACCCGGACTCAACAGTCCCAAAACCAAACCATAACCAAACCATCCAAACCATAACCAATAACCATCCCAACTAATCATGGCAGTTGGCCAGGCGCTCGTGACCGTAAGCTCCGCTATCATGATAGTTTTAAGAACTTTGCAGAGTTTGCACCTCTTTATCCACAAGTTTGTGATTTCGTCACCCGTCGGCGACTGCAGAACCTCCATTATACCAGTACACAACCGTCGGCGTATGGCCAAGAGATCACAAAATAGCCTTTACAAAGGGGCTACTAGATGTATGGACTCACTAAGGTTTCACCGGCAGGCTAGAATCTCCAATTCTCCCACCCACGGGCCCCCTCTTGTGCCATGCAGTTCCCAGGGCAGTCCTCACTCGACTCCCATTCCCCGCGCCTTCCACAGTCCATAACAAACTAGTAACTTACCTAATTACTCAGCTAAGCCGCACCCATACTTGGCCTTGTGGTGGTATTGTTATCCTGGCATGTGCATGCATGAACCGGTCCTTAGATCTACGGCAAGTAAACCACCATCTCATGCTACCTCATTCACAAACCCAGCCTTGCCTAGATCTCCCTCCGATCCATGTTCATTAACAACATCAGTTTCTCATTATCGTTACGAGTGCAGTTTAGCTAGACATATCTATCTCGCTTCCCAATCCCATGGACTCAGCGAAGCATAAAAGTAAAAACCATACCTGACTCGTAAACATCCCTGGCGACAAGGGTGGCTTAACCAAAACTAGTAAACTCCTATAAAAGGGTTTCCCATCATATTTGACTCAGCACACACACCTTTTCGCAAAACAAAACAGTTTTTCCCAAAACATAGGATCAATATGGTCAAGGAGCACTTGCCTTGTTCTTGCGGTTCTGGTGGCTCTTGGATCTCGAAACCTTGTTGTTGCAGCTCGTCGTAGACAGATCCCTAAGCTTGTCCTTCTATACAGGATCACGCACATACAAGATTCATAACAATCAATACCATGCACAAACTTTAAACTAGATGTGATGATGCATATGCATGCTATCCTATGATCAGTTTTTATTAGATCGGTTTTGTACGTGTTCTTGCATGGCTTGTATGGTTTTATGATGAACAGGGGTGTTCGGATCAGATGTGGACGTGGTGATGACCTTGTCTTTAGATCAACTCGATCAACAAGTGATCTGTCCATGAAAAAGCTTCTGTTCGAAAGGAATCGAAGAACAGATGCAAGAAAACACAACGATGTCGTAAGGTGGTATTGGAGACCTACCTTACGTTCTTCTCGGTCTCAGGTCCTTCTCAGATCGTCGGGCTCTCTTCCGGCGATCTCTCTTGCTGAATTCCGGCGATGGCTTTCTCGGCGAGTTGGGGGCTAGGGCTCTAAGTCGTCAGCTCAGTAGTTGGAAAAGAAGTTTGTGGTTTTGGCCAGAGGTTTTGGGTTCTATTTATAATTGGGAGAAGAAGAGTCCAAATCTGATTGTATCCCGAATAAGAGTCCTATTCAGATCGTCGTTGAATCTTAACATCTTATCTTTAGTTGTTTTGGTGCGGTAACATTGTGGAATTCAGGTCGGTTTCTTCTCCGTACCGGTATCTCTACGCGTACAGAATCCAAAACCGCTCCAGAACTCGTTACCTCCGTGGTGATGAGCTCCGGAAGCTCCACATGTCCACCGGGGCCTGGTCTCTCCCTTTCCTCAGAGACGAGCTCCGGTTGTGCCGCGTGTACAGCAAGCAAGACCTTCCTCTCCTTCGGAGGTGAGCTCCGCGTGCGCCACGTATCCTGGCGGTCGGGACCTCCTTTCTTACTCGGAGGTGGCTCCGCGCACGCCACGTGTTAGTGCTGGACCTTCCCTCTCTCCGGAGGTGGCTCCAGTGCCAGACTTCCTTTCTTCTCAGAGACGAGCTCCGAGGTTAACACGTGTCCAACAGTGACGGTCCTCCCGGAGATAAGCTCCGGTGACGGCGCGTGTCCAATAGAACCGGACCTCTCGGAGGTGAGCTCCGAGATCGACATGTATCCCGTGCGACTGGTCCTCTGATTCCCGCGTTGACTAGCTCCGAAAGTGACATGTGTCCTGCGGAAATGCCTTTGCTTCTTCCGCAGAGGATAGCTCCGGGGGCAACACGTGTCCCACAGGGTCAGACCTCTCCCCTTTTGTGGAGATGAGCCCCGAGCCTGCCACGTAGCTAGTTTAGCGGTGGACCTCTTCCCACTTCGCAGGAATGAGCTCCGAACACGCCACGTGTCAACGGGCCACGGAAGTTGTCTCCGGCGCTCTCTGTGAACTGGATTCGGCTCTTATTGGCTATCCTTTTGATATTTTTCTCTGTTCCTACTTTTCTTAAAATGTTTTCTCTTCATAAAACATGAATATATGCTGACATCAGAAATGAGGGTGTCACATCAATCCCAGCAGAAAATCTACGCTGATAAGAGGCGTAGGCCGTTGCACTTTGACGTCGGGGAACACGTGTATCTCCGTGTATTTCCGATGAAAGGCGTGCACCGGTTCGGCGTGAAGGGGAAACTCGCTCCCCGATTCATTGGACCCTATGCTATCACCGAGAAGTGTGGACCAGCGGCCTATATACTGGAGCTACCGGCATCTCTTGCTGGTGTTCACGACGTTTTCCATGTTTCACAACTGCGAAAATGTCTGAAGCATACGGCTGCTGTTCCCACCGAAGACATCGGCGAGTTGCAACCAGATTTGACGTATGATGAATATCTGGTGGCAATTATTGATGAGAAGGCTCGGACCACACGTAGCTGAACGTTGTGGTTCTACAAGATACTTTGGAGTAACCACACCGCCGAAGAAGCGACGTGGGAGAGCGAGGAATTTCTTCGCTCAAACTACCCGGAGTTCATGACGTCTCAGCACGGGTGAGTTTCTATTACACCGCCGTCTCTTCTTTTGTAATCTCGGGACGAGATTCTTTTAAGGGGGGATGTAAAAGCCCAAGAAAGGGACATGTAAAAGTGATAATTTTCATCACCTCACAACACCACAGCTCATATTGTGGATGTCTCATAAACACTTGTGAAGAGCAAGTAACCACCATCAAAAAGGGTGATTAGAGGGGAAAGCCCTAACTTCCAAAAAGTAGGTTGCTACACATGAACATGAAAGGTTGAGATCACCCCTAGACCTTATATATTCTTGGGAAGGCTCAGGCCAAATTTCATGCAAATCCAACACTTTTTGAGGCACTTTTGGAGACAATTCAAAAAGGGGCCAATTTGAATGCAAATTCAAATTGCAGCAACTTTCATCACTTGAATTCAAAAGTTTACTTCATATTCAAACTCAGCATATTTTTCTGAGTTATCCCACCAATTTTTATCCCCATTGGAATTTATCTTGTCGGGAGCTAAATTTGCATTATTCAAAAACTGAATTTAAATTTCAGTTCAAACATGCAGCAAATTTAGCCAGACCAGTTTCAAATTTAGGAAATCAAATTCAAACAGTGACTTGGAAGCTAAGTCTCTCATTCAATTGTGAGTAGCTGAGATCTTTTCAGTGAAAACAAAAATGAAAAACAGAAAAGGAATTAGGGGGGAGAGGGACCCACTGATCAGTGACTAGACACGGGGTGAAACCGACTCAAACCAGGCGACGTAGCACGGGCGGCTGACGCCGGCTCGCAGAGGTCGCCAGCAGCGCTCGGGACTTCCACCTCACGGTGAAAATTTTCGGCTCAAAGGCCCGCACACCGAGCTGCTCCACCCCTCTTTCTGTTCCCGAGCGAAAACGAGCACGTCCCGAGCTATCCTCCCGTTTCCGCGCAAGAGCTCGTCGCCGCTTCCTCTGATCACCGGTGACCGGCCGACTCTGGTGGTTTCACGCGCCGTCAACAGAGAAGAAAAGGTGTGCTTACTTGTGCTGAAGCTGTAGGAGGAAACCATGCGCCAGTTCAGGCGGTGTAGAGCAAGAATTTCTGGTTTTCTTCCTCGGAGCGTGTTAGGGTTAGAGTCCGGTCGACGACAAAATTCATTGCACAGAAGCAACCGCTGGTTAAGCTATAGCTCACACACGCTCTAGAACACCTAGTGCACCTCCTCGATCAAGTAGCAACCAGTTCCATGCACTAAGACCCTAGTTCTGTCAGAATTTCGGCCCGGCGGCTGAAAACAGGGCACCTCGACGGTGAGGTCGTAGTTGCGGCCGTTTTCACGGGGATCAGTGCTCATATCCGTGATCAGCAAGTGTCAGCAGAGCTCCCCGAGCAAACCGCGTCAAAAAAGGTGTAGAGAATACCGAGTGCGACGTCGCCGATGAGCTTCCGGCCGCTGTCACCGTTGCTAGTACTGTTCCGGCCATCGCCGAGCTCCGTTGAGGGCACCACCGTGCTCCCCAGGCCGAAATATGCACAGGCGGCGAGTTTCATCGAAGGTCAGGCAGCAGAACGCCCGGCGGCGAGCTCTCCGGCGAAGGGGGCGGCGGGGAGCCGCGGGAGCGCGAGGTAGACGAAGCCCCGCGGGTCCCACGTGTCAGCCTCGGGTTAAACAGCGCCGGATCTGCTGTGGCACTGGGACCCCGTGTGACTGCGTGGAGGACTCTGCGGACCCCCGTGTGGGTTAGCTGCGTTGCTGACACGTAGCCCGGGGACCCCACCCGCCAGTTTAAACTTTATTTGAATTTTCAGATTTGATTCAAACTTCAAATGTGTGTAACTTCTGCCAGGAAGCTCCAAATTCAGTAAAACAAATTTTGCTGAACTCAGCTTTTTGAGTACTTTCCAGCAATACAAATTTCAGCTCATGAAACTTAATAGTTTTCCAGAATTAAATCCCTAAAATTTAAAATGTTAGGAATTTTATCTGGAGAACTACTTTATGAAACAATCTGAAATTTGGCTGGGAGGTTCATTGGAAAATCCTGGAGCCACAGTAAAATTTTCAGACCCATCCAAGTTAATTTAGTCCCCCTAATGGTGTGATTAAGTGAACTGTCCTGAGGAAATAGAAAAATATACAGAAACATTTTTCATATTTTCTCAAATCTTGTTTAGGGCATAACTTCCTCTAGAATTCTTTAAATGACATGAAACCAATTCCATTTGAACCATCTTAAATTCTAGTTTCCATAAAGTAATGGTTGGAACCATGAAAACCCCTGGAATTCCATAGAGGCTCTAATATTGACCAAATAGGCTTTTATTTGTACAAAGCTCAGATGAACCTTGTTTCAAATGAAACTTGGTCAAGACTCTGGTTAGGACCCTACCAAGCCACCATAAAAATTTCAGAACCAAAGGGGTGGTTTAGCTAGAGCTATAGTCTTTACATACTCAAGTATAAACATTGCATGTGAATTGACATATGGTATCTCGTTGACGTGTAGTCGTTGAAGGCGAGGAACTCCAGAAGTGCTCGACTTCCTTCTTCCGGATGAAGCCCTAACCACTGACCAGCAGCAACAAGGCAAGCCCCGGTTTACATTAAACCATTTTACAAAGTTTTGCTTTGATATATACTTAGTATGAGGTATATGAATGTGCATTAGGTGTAGGGTGGATGAAACCCAAGTGCATAAACAGATTTGTCCTATAAGAGTGAGGGTAGTGTCTAAGTCCTCGAGTAGACAGGCTATGGTTAATGATTCATAGAACTTCGGTACAAGTCGAGTAGTTGGAATCTACTCGCTAGTTAGGCTTGGGACACACGGGTTTGGTTCGAGTGATGTGAGATCACTTTAGTAATGAAAATGAGACTAGGCAGGGGCTAGGGCGCAGCAAGAGGAAGTCTTGTGTGTGCAGCTCTGTCCGCGTCGATTGAGGACCGATCCGTGTGCGACCCTGCTGAACAAGTATTAAACGTACCGAAGGCATATCGGATATATGGGTCCCAATAAACCGATGTAACCTAAACCTCCGGGCGTCGAGGCATAGCACACCGATTTATAGGTGTAGGTTGAGGGCAGCAAGGTGGAAATCTGCTAACGGGCATAGAGAGATGCTCCGTGTAGAGAATCTCCTGTCCGTTTCGGTGCGACCGGTTCGACGTTTGGGCTGTTGAGTGAAAGGTTGTCCCTTACGACATCGAGTGAGCGTGCTGTGCAGCTCCACGGGTGGGCGTATGTGACGTGCTATTCGGGTATCACTGCAGGTGTATATCGAGTTGATTTGCCGTCCCTCACGGTGACGAGTACCGCTTGTTCACTGCGTCATAACTGGAGTGTTGTATGACTTTGTACATTTCAGTTGGTTTTCTATATAATACAATGTGTCCTTATGATGTGTGCTGTCGGGTCGCATCGTGCGGCACCACCCTCTGCGATCCTGGATGAGCAGATTTCGGTCCGTCACAAGTATGCAGCTCGAAGGTTGAATTTCTGTTTTTTGTAACAGTCGTACGCTTCGATTCCTGTTCATAACATTTTCAACTCTTCAGTCAACGGCTTCAACATCACGTTCAAACGTGAATCGGGATGATCCGGTCTAGGTACAATAAGGCAAAGGAACATGAACTCGTACTTCATACAAAGAGATGGTGGTAAGTTGTACGGAATAGCGAACACGGGCCAGCAAGAGTACGGTGTTGCATTTGTACTGAATGGTGAGAAGCCATCTGTCGCCAACCCGATGCGAATATTTCTCGCGTCATTGGCGAAATCTGGATCAAAGCTGTCAAGCGCTTTCCATGCCTCACCGTCAGACGGGTGCACCATCATTTTGTCGTTCTCACGTAGACCTTCTTTGTGCCATCTCTCATGTGTCTGGCAGTTTTTTTCGAGAGAAACAAGTGCTTCAACCTAGGTGTCACAGGCAAGTAGCGAAGCTATTTCTGTGTGACTTCAGTCATTACTTTTGTACCGTCATCATTAACAACTTTGATAAATCTTGCTTTATCACATTTTAAACATTTGTTCTCGTTGGCATGCTCTTTCCAGATAAGCATGTAGTTGTCTGGGCACATATCAATCTTCTCATAGTCCATACCAAGCCCGGAAATCATTTCTTAGACTGATACATATCTTTAGGCAATTTATGAGGCTGTGGAAGGACATCACTGATCAATTTGACGAGTTCATTGTAGCAGTTATTGGAGAAGGAAAACTTAGACTTAATTGCCATAAATCTAGTCATGAAACTAAGGATCGAGACTTTGGTGTGTTCATGCACTGGCTGTTCAGAAGCTTCGACAAGCTTGAAAAACGTTTTAACCTCCGTTGTAGGAGGATCCTTCGTCAATTGAGGATTTATGGCTTCAAACATCTCATCCATCCTATCGACCCTAGTGTTGTCATCCTCATCTCGATCTTCTATAACTTGAGAAGGTGTCTCGCCGTGAAATGTCCACAACTCATAACGCTGCATGAAACCATTTCCACACAAGTGATACGTCAACGTCACTTTGTCGAAACACTTCGCATTCTGACATTCATACATGGGCACCGCACCTTCCTGTTGTTTGACAATGAGAAATCTCATTCTATGAAACCATTCGTATTGGTTAACCACTCCTCTGAGTGTCTCCCATCCTTTTTCCAACCAGTATACATCCAAGTGCGGTTTTCAACCATTTTTAAGAGTATACCTTCAAAGCAGACAAATCATTTACGAGAGAGGAAAGAACGAGAGAAAGAGAAGAAGGACAGTTGGTCTTAGATGATAATTCCACATCCGATGCATATATTGCGTGTCGTGTCGGGTCGGGCCGTGCCGGACCGGGTCAGCCTGAAACCCCTTTATGTCCATATGTTAAATAATAACAACGAATAAACTACTATTTCGAAAGCATAACGCCGTCTATTTAACACTACACCCCCCTATCCGGTGCAGTTCTTCAAGTAAAAATGGGAAAACTATGCGGTTATAGCCGTCATACGTATGTTGCGAGTCAAAGAAGAAGCGAGAGTTAGTTCTCGCTTTGAGGAAGGACAGGTCAAAGAAAAAGATTCAAAACAGTGTGCGGGCTACTGTGCACGGGCATCAAAGTCAAAGCATCTCTGCTCTAGGGTCTGCAGGGGCGGGTGCTTCCCGGCGGGGCGTGCAACGGCAGCGGGGGCGCAGGGGCGGTGGCGGCCGTCAGTACCACAAGGGCCGGCGTCATCCGGCGAGGGCGCAGGGGCGGCGGTGGCCCGCCATGGCGCAGGGGGCAGTGGCCGACGGGGGCGCAGGGGCAAAGGGCCAGCAGCGGAGCGGTCATGGCGCAGGGGCCGTGGCCATGGCGCAGGGGCAGCGTGCCGACGAGGGCGCAGGGGCGGTGGGGCCGGCGGGGCAGCGGCGACCAGCAGGGGTGCAGGGGCCACCAATCGTACAACAGAGACCTCACTACTATACCCAAACAAAGCAGTTAGCAAGAACCCATGGCGAAAGCACAGACAATGGGCGCACTACTGGCCATCGTGGTGGTCCTCGCCGCGTCAGCCCAGGTGGAGCACGGCATATGCAACCTCTCCAGGGAGGGCATCCGGTCCTGCCAGCCAGCGGCGGCGACCCACAACCCGACGAACGAACCGTCGGCTGCGTGCTGCTCCCCGCTGGCGGGAGCAAACCTGCCGTGCCTCTGCCAGTACAAGAGCTCCGTCGGCGCTTGGGTGAGGTTCTACAGGATCGACATAAACCGCGCAATGGGGCTGCCGGCCAAGTGTGGTCTTGAGATACCGGCCAACTGCTGATGGCCGTGTGGTCAGCAGTGCCCTGCATGCTGCGTGCATCTCGGTGCATCGAGACATCGTCATGATGCTGTATTATATATAGCTACTAGATTCAATAAATTGAAGCACTTCAAAGACTAGTCTGATCTAGTTGTGCTTCTTTCTGACTTACTGCAAAAAAGATACATGTATAAGAAACGTATTATGCAAAGTAGGCGTGATTAATATGAATGAACTTCCTTAATTGCAAGCACGTGACAGTGTATCTGTGGAGCAGCCGTTAATGGATATATCTACCCAGACAAGTATTGGCTTGCAATCTGGTCTAGTTTTCCGAAAATAACACTTCCAGGGCAATTTCATGGGTACACCAATTATTAAAAGAAAATAATAGTCCAGCAACAGTTTCATCAAGGGTTCAGCTTGTCCTCACATCATTATGCAACGAAATGCGGATACAATTAGTCCAGGTATAAACTAGAATTCACAGCGACAATGTGTATATATATACTATTGATTCAAGTTTGAACTAGAATTTCCCATATTTGAATTTGTTCATCACTTCACACACGTAAAATATATCCACAGTTTTGCATAGGCGGGGGCTTGCCGGCGGGGCGCGCAACGGCGGCGGCGGCCACCGGGGGCACAAGGGCCGGCGGTGTCCGACGAGGGCGCAGGGGTAGCAGCGGGGGCGCAGGGGCTGGCGGCGGGGGCATAGGGGCGGTGGCGGCCGGCGGGACCACAAGGACCGGCGGCGTCCGGTGAGGGCGCAGGGGCGGCGGCGGTTGGCCATGGCATAGGGGCCGGCAGTGACTGACGGGGGCGCAGGGGCGAAGGACCGGCAGCGGGGTGGCCATGGCGCAGGGGCCGCGGGTCCGGCGAGGGCGCAGGGCCGGCGGGGCCGTAGGGACCAAGGGTCGGCAGCTAGTGGGTCGGCCCATGGTGGGGCCGGCGGGTCGGCCATGGCGAGGCTGGTGGGTTGGCCATGGCGGGGCCGGCGGGGCGGCGGCGGCCGGCGGGGGCATACGTGCGGCGATGGCCGATGGGGCATCAGTGGCCGGCGCTGCGGTGGAGGAGGAGAGGAGGGAGGGAGGTGGCGTACTCGTTGGTCGGTGGCGACGGCGGGGTCGGCAATCGGCTCCGACGGCGTCGGCGTTGGCTCTGGCGGCGGTCGGCTCCGGCGGCGGTGGAGGCGTGAGACAGAGCGGCGGCGCTAGTCGGAGATAGAGCCGCGGCGCTGAGTATATCGGGCCTTAAAGACGATGGTGCGCTCACACCGTCGTCGATAAACCCGGGGCCTTAATTATTGACGGTGTACCATTGTCTATAAGTCCTGAGAACTTATAAACGACGGCCTAGGTTAACCGTCGTCAATAAATGATTAATTGACGACAGTGTTTTCTGGCCGTCGTCAATAAGTTTATTAACGACGGCCCCGTCGTCAATAAATCTGGCCGTCATCTATTGTTGTGATTCCTGTAGTGAAAGTCATGAAACATATCAGCAAAGCATGTAGTTATCAAATGTTGACATGACGCCATCATCTTATGACTAACAATAAGAGATACATCATCATAAGACCCCACTTATATTAGATTCAATCATGATGTTCGTTGCTCTTGTGTGTCTCATGCTTTATTTGTGGGAGTAACTTGGTGAATGGATATGCAATATTTCGCCCAAGTGTGCATTTTTCCTATGTTCGCATCTCCTCGATCGATGATATCTCAAATTAGGTGATAGAGACATAGATGTGCTCAGACGTTTTGATGTGACTTTGGCTCCTTTGCTTGCACTATTCCACCGCTATTGTCACAAAGAGGTCAATTCGACCAATCGTTTATTACTTGGAACTCTTCCAACTCACTGCCCTACCATTATAGCGGAAGACATATCCTCACTATGATTTGCTATCATTTTTTGGCTTTGGAAACTAGCATGGCGTAACTGTTGATAACAGCTAAAGTTCACAGATAAAACCCGCAGGTGCACGGATACCAATGTAGCACTTCACCAAGGAGTATTCCAAGGTATTGAATCCACAGGGCAATTGTGTGTATAATCTTCTAACTAGTTCGTACAAGGATAAGTAGAATATTGGTAGGCAAAGGGTAAAGTTTTTAAATTAAGATAAGTTATCTAGTAGTTTCTTGTATTGGGCACAGGTTTACCCCTAGTCCGTTAGGTAACTCATGCAAAATAGCCTACAACGTACATGGACGTGAAGGATTACAATAGATGGATAGGATTGTCGCCACCTATTGGTTGCCTCTACAATCCATGGAGTATGTGGTAAACAAAGGCAATCTCCAGTCTAGACACCACATCTACGCTATCAACTACTACCTTAATCGCCATACACGATCAGCCAAGACTAAAGCTTCTAACTGAATAGAGCGATAAGCAAACAAGCAATTAAAGAAAATAACTTTCTTAAAAAATATAAACTTAACTCAAAATAAAATCATGAATACTTATTTGAAAAAGAAGATCCGTCAAGATACAAGTGTCACTACAGGGATACGACTGACTTACGACGGCCGGAACCATCGTAATTAAGTCATAAACTTTCGTAAGTAGTTAACGGTATTCTGTTACTTACGACGGTGACGAGTCGAGGTAATTATTTTATTATAAATAAGCTAACTTACGACAGATACCGTCGTAAGTTAAGTAACTTACAACGGCATCGTGCATCCGTTGTAAGTAACGGCCCAGGCCACGTGGTGGCCCAAGCCACTTTACTTACGACGGCTTGCTCAGTGTCGTCGTAAGTAACTGAGGCTAACTTACGACGGTTCTGGTGACCGTCGTAAGTAGCAGAAGCTAACTTACGACGGCTTCTGGGCACTGGCCGTCGTAAGTTATGTTTGTAATTTTTTAAAAAACAAAAACTGACTACCCTGGCTCGATGGCCAGCTCACAGAATAGACAATATAGATAATATATACTTATAGCAGCAGTAAACAGTCTTAAACAGAGGCATACGCATCAAACACAAAATACAAAAGGGCTACACACTATCCCCTCGACTACCTCTGGAGCCGAAGAAACCGTCTCCGCGCGTCCCTCTGGAACAGGTAGCTGTGGCGATGGAGTCGAAGCCTCCGTCGTCGAAACCTGCAAAGCACATGAGTAGTTAGACATATTTTGGATTCATATATCCATGTCTTTCTCTTTTTTCTCACTCTCTTCGTCTCTCTCTACTTTTCATCTTCTTTCTCACTCTGTTCCTCTATCTTTGTACCATCCATCTCCTTTTTTTGTCACTCTCACCCTCTCTCTCGCACTCTCTCTCTCTCCCTCTATTGTAACACCCCATCTCTCCATCTCACTATCACCCTCTCTCGCACTCCCTCTCTCTCCCTTCTGTACCACTCTATCTCTCTCTATATCTTCCTCTCTCCCTATGTTAAATGAATAATACAATATTAAAGAGTTTATTACCTGTACCGGAGGCACCTGTGCTGCAGGATCCTGTGACAGGGTCACCTGTGGCGGCTGCCACGTAGGAATCACGATCTGCTGGCCATTCTGTTGAGCCAAGGTCTATAATTGCAAGTATTAGAACATACATATTTTTTAAATGCTATGAAAGTAAACTACAGTAATTTAAATTACTTACCTCCATCGCTGTCTGCATCTGGGTCATGTAGTTGGCTTGGTACTCCTGGATGGCCCTCCTCCTGTCGAGCTCCTCCTGGGTCCGTGTCAGCCTCTCCTGCATGGCACTGAACTCCATGTCCCTCTGCGAGAGACGTCCACTCGACGGCCCAACCGACGAATCCTGCATCGATGAAGTGCCTCTCGCAGGTCGTGCCAACCTCAAGTCGACAACTCCATTCAAAATGACAAACCTACAAAAGAAAGAAAAACAAATAAGTAAAAGAAGGAAGAGTGAAAAACATAAATCAAAGAAACCAACTCAACGGCCATGGGCCTTCCTGCCGCCGCTTGCATACACGGCTTGAGGGTCGATTGGCACGTTTTCCCAATCGTACCCTTCACCGTGTATTTTGACGACCTCCTGCCCGTACTTTTCCTAAAAACTTAGAAATGGTGTAAGCATGTAAATAATAATATTAGTTATAATTAAATTGAAGAATTTTGAAAACTTACTAGTCAATCGGTCGTGACCTGACTGCACTGCCCCGGCTGCGACGGGTCACTTCCCCTGTGACCTCTCTTCCAAACCTGGGGCGCGCTAGGCTCCTGACCGGTCTCTCGCTCTTGTAGATACGTGTTAGTAGGATAAATATATTATGAACACATAAATGAACTTAAAATACACTTACCATGTGTTTAGCCAAACGCAAATGACCATCGGCGCCATAGTTGTGCTTCCCGTCGGACCCTCTGCATCCTCGAGCCCTCATGGACTTAGCTTTGAATTCATCGCTAGCTCAATACCCATAGAGAGCTCGGTATGCATCGGGTTGACCCTCTAACCAGGAAATACTAACCTCACATATTTAGTATATCATTCAACTGTTAACATAAGTAACTATTGAAATTTTTTAACAATTAGAACTTACCTCTGCGTATTGATCCTCTATCAAGTACATGTCAGAGTCCCTTCTATAGGGACCCCATTCCTGCTGTTGCTGATGCCGTTTCTGGTTGTCGTTAATGGCCTGTATGCGGGCGTACGACAACGCCTGTGTCACGAGCTTCCGAGCGTTTGTGTGGAACATGACTGTCGCGTGCTCCATCATGCTCTCGCTCGTTTCCTCTAACTGGTACCTCAGCTTTAAGAAAAAAATATTTAATCAATATGCATTAACAATTTAAATGAGTTGAAGAATGTAAACATTTAAACTTACCATAAAATTGTTCCACACGGCCCCCTGAAGGGTGTCGAGCACCTCATGCGAGACACGAGCATAGTCGTCCCACGACAAAGCAGGGACACCATCGATGACACCGGGATAGTGCAAACGCACTAAAGCCCCGATGACACCGTTAACCTACCTGTGGTGTCCCTGGCCCGTGAACGAACAGTCGTACCAAGATCTGCAAAATTTGTTAACTCAGTAAGTAACGGTAGGTATCATGAAATATGTAATAGTATATGATTTTTTTACCTGTCTCCAACTTGACGAATAGTGACCCGCTCACGAGGAATAGGAGGAAGAGCCGCAAAGTGGGTCCTCCTCGTCCGTCGCCTCTGCGTGGGCACCACGTCCAGTGACTCGGAAGGATGGTCACCACTAGAGCCCGAAGGCTCCACGCTCGCCGGCTCCGAAGGGAGGGTAGCCGGCTCCGAGGGCTGGCTAGCCTGTGGTGGCACCCTAACCTTTGACTCTGACTCTAATGACTGTGAGTCAGACTGCAAAATTGAAGGATTGATAAGAATAAATTATTTATAAGTGCAATCTAAAATAACGTGTTTGACAACTGAAATTTACCTCTGTGCGCTGCAAGGCCAGAGCTCGGCCCGCAAAGTCTGGAAGGTGCCTCATCAGCTGAGAGCGTCTGGTCACACTTGACGAGCTACCTAAGAAGAGGTCTCGTGACCGACTGAGGAACCCTCGTGCCTCCTTCTTCCCGCTCCCCTTTAATGACGACATCCTGTTGTAAGGAAGAATTGATAAATATGCTAAGATAATATATACAAAATTCATGTTAAATTAGTGAAGAAAATGTTACATCATAAATTTCAAAATTCATCAACGTCATGATCATGTACCCTACTCCTTAATCCAGACCATCGATCTTCTTTCGTGAGCGTCTGGACTGGATTTCGTTTCCGTTTACGCATATCAGAAGTCTCGACATCTTGAGCGTCTCCAACTAAGTCATTGGGTCCTACACCAGGCTCAACGACAAACGAGTATGGTAACTCTTCTTCTTGGTAAACATCGTCAACCTCATCAGTATCATGGTAACCATCATCTCCTGGAGTGTATAGCCGCTCATGAGGATTCACCTTATGTACCACCCACCAAGCTTTGAGTTTTTTGCATGGATAGGGTAGATAATACACTTGCCCCACTTCGTGTGCAAGAACAAATGAATCGTATCCTCTTAGCCGTTCATTGTGTTTGCTTCCACCATGCCAAATTTGTTTAGTCGAGTTCCATGATTGATATCAAACCAATCACAGTCAAAGAATACTGCTCGAAGATCCTTATTCCTGGCAAAAGCAAATTCAAGGATTTTATTAATGATTCCATAATAATTAGTTTCATGTCCTTGAGAGTCAATTGCCCTCGTCACAACTCCGGTATTAGATGTTGCCGCGAGAGGGCGAAGAGATTCAAATTGAGTTGTACAGAATCAGAAGCCATTGATGTCATATCGACCATAGCTCCTAACTTTAATAAATCCATAGGATAGTTGTCGCAAGTCTTCATGAACGTCGGCATCTTTCATGCACTGTTCAAATATGAAGTTATAAGAAAACTTTGTAAATACTCGTAAGTTATAAGAATACTTTGTAAATATTGCTAAGTTAACGAGAAAATGTTACATGATCTTGAAACTAGGATAGTAAATTAGGTCCTCCATTTATTCCTTCCCGTTGCATCATTTCCACTTGTTTGCTTGTAGGTTGATCTTGAAATCATTTGAGTACTTCTTTATTTTCTTTAGGTCGAAGACAGAAAGAAGCATGTGGTTTAGCACCACTTTCAGAGAGCTCAAGAGTTGGATGGTTAGAAAGCTCTGCTAGGTCCTTTCGAGCCTTTATATTGTCTTTCGTTTTGCCCGTCATGTCCATGCATGTGCTTATGATACATTCGCCCATATTACGCTCTTGATGCATGACATCAATGTTGTGCATTAGTATCAACGACTTCACATATGGTAGCTCTCATAGTCCACATATATGAGTCCAATTGTGATCCTCTCGGTAACCAAGAAAATATACAGGACGCCCTTTATCTGACACCAGTTTGTCCAGCATATCAGATATTTCTGATCCGTTTATACGTTTCGGTGGTCCTTTAGAGACAACGTTGTCTTTTTTAAAGACATTCCTCTATTGCCTAAACATGTGATTCGAAGGCAGCCAACGTCTGTGACAATTGAAGTAGCATATCTTTCCTCCATGAGTAAGTCGAAAACAGTCCATGTCAGAAGCACATATCGGACACGTCAAACGACCATGAGTGCTCCATCCTGAAAACATACCGTATGCCAAGAAATCATGGACGGACCATAAATAAGCAGCTCGATGGTTGAATTTCTGCTTCTTGTAATAGTCGTACGCTTCAACTCCTGTCCACAATATTTTCAATTCTTTGATCAGCGGTTTCAACATCACGTTGAGACGTGGCCCAGTATGATCCGGCCCAGGTACAATGATGCTAAGGAACATGAACTCGTACTTCATACAAAGAGCTGGTGGTAGGTTGTACGGAATGACAAAGATGGGTCAACAGGAGTATGGTGTTGCGTTTGTACTGAACGGTGAGAATCCATTTGTCGCCAACCCGATGCGAACATTTCTCGCATCACAACTGAAGTCTGGATCGAACTGGTCAAGCATCTTCCATGCCTCACCGTCGGCCGGGTGTATCATGACTCCATTGTTCTCACGTACACCTTCTTTGTGCCATCTCATGTGTCTAGATGTTGTTTTTGATAGAAATAGCCGCTTCAACCGAGGTGTCACGGGTAAGTAACGAAGTTGTGTGCGACTTCTGTCATCACATTATCACCATCGTTATTAACAACTTCCACAAACCTTGATTCACCATATTTTAAGCATTTCTTCTCTTTTGCATGCTCTTTCTAGAAAAGCATGCAATTGTCTGGACACACATCAATCTTCTCATATTTCATACCGAGATCGGAAAGCAATTTCTTCGCCTGATACATATCTTTAGGTACTTTATGAGGCTGTGGAAGGATGTCGCTGATCAATTTGATGATGTCGTTGTAGCAGTTATTAGAAAAGAAGTACTTAGACTTAATTGTCATAAGTCTAGTCATGAAAGTGAGGAGGGCCACTTCAGCGTATTCATGCAGCGGCTCTTCTGAAGCTTTGAGAAGCTTGAAGAACGCTTCAACCTCCGTTGTAGGAGGATCCTCCATAAACTCTAGTTGTATAGCTTCAAGCATCTCATCCATCCTATCAACCCCCGTGTTATCATCATTTTCGTCTTCCACTTCTTGTACAGTTTGATAAGTTGTCTCTCTGTGGAAGGTCCACACCTCATAATGTGGCACGTAACAGTTTCAACACAAGTGTATCGAGACCGTCATTTTGACCAAAAACTTGGTATTCCGGCATTTCATACATGGGCACCGCACCTTATCGATCATTGACAATGAAAAACCTCGATCTACAAAAGCACCTGTCTTGGCGAACCACTCATCCGAGTGACCACCAAAACTGTTCTTCCAACCAGTATACATCCAACTACGGTCCTCACCCATGTTTGAATCTGCAGTTTAATGTCAAGGAAATTATAGTTACTTTATAATTTATTTATGTCACAGTCCTACATCTATTGGAAAGGATAGGTCCTAAACCCACCCAAGAGTGATCGAGAGGAACGTTCTTATAACAAGACATAGGGTCTAGATTCAGACAAAATTTCGGCAGCATAACCCCGCTTTTCTCCAACTGCACGCCCGAAAATGGTGCAGCAGAGAACATTTGGGTTACGCTGTTGAAACTACATCCAAATCCAGACCCCGCGTGTGACGCCCCGGTTCTGAGGGGAAACCTCTCGGGACTGAGACTGATGTGTATGTGTGCCCAGGATGTTCATCACACATACACATATAATCTACAAACTGAATTTCAGAATAATACCACGAATAATAGGGTTTATTACAATGTCTCATGAGTTTTGGACTCATTCTAGCTGCGGAAGTCTTATCTTAGCAGTGGAAGTCTTATTCTAGCAGCGGAAATCTTTATTCTAGCAGCGGAAGTCTTCTAAACTATTGCGGAAGCAACTAAGCAGCAGCAGCGGCTCCATCTCTACTCCATCGCCACAGGCAAGTTGACGGTGGATCACACTCCTAATACTCCACGTGTTCTTCATAGTACTCCTCTCCTGTTGCTGATGATGTATGATAATGCAAGTTTGAGTACATGACGTACTCAGCAAGTGCGGGAAAATATGATATGTAGCTCACATCAAGGTAGGTATAAAAAGGCTCATTGTGGAAAGCAAAGTTTATTTCACAAATCATGAATAAAACAACAACTAGCTTTAAGTGAATGTAATCCTAACATTTATCCAATTAAAACATCAACATACCTCCATCATGTTCCACCTCTTTTTATGTCTCATCAGACATTTATCTTTCTCAACTTTGCACATTGCTCATGAATACCATCTTGTATTCACTACCATCTCATCTCATATTCAATTCCGTCTCATGCCGAGACCAAATGCTCATTGTTTCAACTCAACAGTCCAAAACCATTCTCATTACCAGGACCCAACTGTCCCAAAATTGTGATACCCTCATTTTTTATTTCTGCATATATTCATATTTTATATGTAGAAAACATTTTAAAATAAGTAGAAACAGAGAAAATATCAAAAAGATAGCCAAAAAGATCAAATTCTAGTTCACCAAGAGCGCTGAAGACAATTCCCGCGGCTCGCTGGCCACGTGGCGCCTTCGGAGCTCATCCCTGCAAAGGGGGAGAGGTCTGCCGCTAAACTAGCTACGTGGTAGGCTCGGGGCTCGTCTCTGCGGAAGGGGCGAGATCCGACCCCATGGGACACGTGTTGCCCCTGGAGCTAGCCTCTGCTGAGGAGCGAGGTCAGCCCGCAGGACACGTGTCGCCTTCGGAGCTAGTCACTACGGAAAGAGAGGACCAGCCGCGCGGGACACATGTCGCTCTCGGAACTCACTTTCGAGAGGTCCGACCCGCGGGACACGTGTCACTCTCGGAGCACACCTCCGAAAGGTCCGGTCCTAATGGACATGTGTCACCTCCGGAGCTCGCCTCCGGGAGGTCCGACACTACCGGACACGTGTCACCTCCGGAGCTCATCTCCGGGAGGTCCGACCCTGATGGACACGTGTCGACCTCGGAGCTCGTCTCTGAGCAGAAAGAAAGATCGGCGCTACTTGACATGTGGCATTCTCAGAGCTAACCTCCGAAGAGAGGGGAGGTCCAGAACGGACACGTGGCACTATCGGAGCTCACCTCCGAAGAGAGAGGAGGTCCGGCTCTGACACGTGGCACATTTGGAGCCACCTCCGAAGAAAGGGGTGGTCCGGAACAGACACGTGGCGCACGCAGAGCTCGCCTCTGAGGGAGAGGGAGGTCCAGTCCGCCAGGACACGTGGCGCACGCGGAGCTCACCTCTGAGTAAGAGGGAGGTCTCGCCCGCCTGACACGCGGCACAACCGGAGCTGGTCTCTGCGGAAAGGGGAGCCCAGGTTTCCACAGGACACGTGGAACCTCTGGAGCTCATCACCGCGCAGGTAACGAGATTTGAAGCAGTTTTGCTTCTGTACGCGCGGGAATACCGACACGGAAGGAAACCGACACGAATTCCACGTTGCTACCGCACCAAATCTATTGAATATAAGTTGTTAAGATTCAAAAACAATTTGAATAGGACTCTTATTTGAATTCCGATCAGATTAGGACTCTTCTCTTCCCGATTATAAATAGAACCTGAAACAATCCCTTGGTCGTAACATCTTTTCTAAAGCTGACAACTTAGAAGCCCTAGCCCCAAAACTCGCCGAGCTAAACCCCTTCACCGGAGTTTGACCACCAGAGAGACCGCCGACGAAGCCCAGACACGATCGCCGCCGCCGGAAGAAAGCCCCGACGATCTGTTTTGCTAGGAGAGAGGACCCGAAGGAAGTAATGTAGGTCTCCATTACCACCTTACGACATCATCACGTTTTCTTTGCATCTGTTCTTCGATCCTTTCGAACAGAAGCTTTTTCGTGGACAGATCACGTGTTGATCGGGTTGATCTAGATCTTGAGATGAGATCATCGCCACGTCCATATTGATCTATACACCTCTGTTCATCGTAAAACCACATGCAAGCCATGCAAGAACATATACAAACTAAACTGCATCATAGGATTAACATGCATATGCGTCATTGCATCTTAAAGTAGAGTTCGTGCATGATGATTGATTGCTATGAATATTGTATGTGCATAATCGTGTATAGAAGGACAAGCTCAGGGAGCTACCTACGACGGATTACAACAGCAAGAATTTGAGCAATAGGAACCGCAAGAACAAGGCAAGTGCCCCTTGACCATATTGATCCCATGTTTTTGAAAGACTATTTTGTTTGCAAAAAGGTGTGAGTGCTTGAGTTAACATGATGGGAAACCCTTTCATAGGAGTTTACTAGTTTTGTTAACCATCCTTGTCACTGGGAAAGTTAATGAGTCGGGTACGGTTTTTGCTTTTATGCTTCGCCGAGTCCATGGGATATTGGAAGCGAGATAGATGTGTCTAGCTAACTGCATTCGTAAGAATAATGAGAAACTAATGTTGTTAACGAACATGAATCGGAGGGAGATCTAGGCAAGCTTGGTTTGTGGATGAGGTAGTATGAGATGGTGGTTACTTGCTGTATATCTAAGGACCGGTTCATGCCAGCCATGCCAGCCATGCCAGGGTAACAGTGTCACCACAAGGACAAGTATGGGTGCGGCTTAGCTGAGTAATTAGGTAAGTTGCTAGATTGTTATGGACCGTGGAAGGCGCGGGGAATGGGAGTGGAGTGAGGACTGCCCTGGGAACTGCATGCCACAAGAGGGGGCCCGTGGGTGGGAGAATTGGAGATTCTAGCCTGCTGGTGTGTGACACCCTCATTTTTGGTTTCTGCATGTATTCATGTTTCATGTAGAACAACATTTTAAAATAAGCTGAAACAGAGAAAATATCAAAAAGATAGCCAAAAAGAGCCAAATCCAGTTCACAGAAAGCGGCGAAGACAACTCCTGCCGCTAAACTGGCTACGTGGCAAGCTCGGGGCTCATCTCCGCAAAGGGGGAGGGATCCGACCCCGTGGGACACGTGTTGCCCCCGGAGCTAGCCTCTGCAGAGGAGCGAGGCCAGTCCCGAAGGACACGTGTCTACTACGGAGTTAGTCACCACGGAAAAGAGAGGACCAGCCGCGCGGGACACGTGTCGCTCTTGGAGCTCACCTCCGGGAGGTTAGCACTATTGGACAGGTGTCAACCTCGGAGCCTGTCTCTAAGGAGAAAGGAAGTCTGGAGCAGCTAGGACACGTGGCAATATCGGAGCTCACCTCCGAAGAGAAGGGGGGTCCGGAAACTGACACATGGCGTTCGCGGAGCTCGCCTCTGTTGAGAGGGGAGGTCTCGGCCCACCATACACATGACGCACGCGGAGCTCACCTTTGAAGAAGAGGGAGGTCTCGTCCGCCTGACACGCGGCACAACCGGAGCTTGTCTTTGCGGAAAGGAGAGCCCAGGTTCCCGTAGGACACGTGGAGCTTCCGGAGCTCATCACCGCAGAGGTAACGAGTTCTGGAGCGGTTTTGCTTCTGTACGCGTGGGAATACTGGTACGGGAGGAAACCAACACGAATTCCACAATGTTACCGTACCAAATCAACTAAAGATAAGTTGTTAAGATTTAAAAACAGTTTGAATGGGACTCTTATTCGAAGTCCAATCATATTAGAACTCTTTCTTCCTAATTATAAATAGAACCGAAAATCTTTGACCGAAACCACAAACTTCTTTTCAACTGTTGAGCCGACGACTTAGAGCCCTAGCCCCAGCTCACTGAGTAAAACCCTTAGCCGGAGTTCAGTCACGGGAGATTGCCGCAAGAGAGCCCCAACGATCTTTCTTGATAGGAGAAAGGACCCCGAGACCAAGAAGAACGTAAGGTAGGTCTCCAATACTACCTTACGACATCATCGCGTTTTCTTTGCATCTGTTCTTTGATTCCTTTCGAACAGAAGTTTTTTTCGTTGACAGATCACGTGTTGATCGGTTTGATCTAGAGTCAAGATCATCGCCATGTCCACATTTGATCTGAACACCTCTGTTCATCGTAAAACCCATGCATACCATGCAAGAACACGTATAAACTAATCTAATAAGAACTGTATCATAGGAATTGCATACATATGCATCATCGCATCTAGTTAAAGTTTGTGCATGATATTGATTGTAGTAAATCTTGTATGTGCATGATCGTGTATAGAAGGACAAGCTCAGGGAGCTACCTACGACGGACTACAACAACAAGATTTTGAGCAACCAGAACAGCCAGAACAAGGCAAGTGCCCCTTGACCATATGGATCCTATGTTTTGGAAAAACTGTTTTGTTTTTGAAAAGGTGTGGGTGCTGAGTCAAACATGATGGGAAACCCTTTTATAGGAGTTTACTAGTTTTGGTTAAACCACCCTTGTCGCAAGGGAAGTTTATGAGTCGGGTATGGTTTTTGCTTTTATGCTTCGCTGAGTCCATGGGATTACAGGAAGCGAGATAGATGTGTCTAGCTAACTGCACTCGTAAGAATATTGAGAAACTGATGTTGTTAATGAACATGGATCGGAGGGAGATCTAGGCAAGCCTGGGTTTGTGAATGAGGTAGAATGAGGTGGTGGTTTACTTATCGTAGATCTAAGGACCGGTTCATGCGAGCACATGCCAGGATAACAGTGCCACCACAAGGCCAAGTATGGGTGCGGCTTCGCTGAGTAATTAGGTAAGTTGCTAGATTGTTATGGACCGTGGAAGGCGCGGGGAATGGGAGTCGAGTGACGACTGCCCTGGGAACTGCATGGCACAAGAGGGGGCCCGTGGGTGGGAGAATTCGAGATTCTAGCCTGCCGGTGAAACCTTAGTGAGTCCATACATCTAGTAGCCCCTTTGTAAAGGCTATTTTGTGATCTCTTGGCTATACACCGACGGATGTGTACTGGTATAATGGAGGTTCTGCAGTCGCTGACGGGTGACAAAATCACAAACTTGTGGGTAAAGAGGTGCAAACTCTGCAGAGTCTAAAACTATCATGATAGCCGAGCTTACGGTCACGAGCGTCTAGCCAATTTCCATGATTAGTTGGATGGTTATTTTGGGATGGTTTTGGAAGGTTTTGGTTATGGTTTGGTTTTGGTTTTTGGGACTGTTGAGTCCGGGTGATAAGATTGGCTGCATGAATGTTGAGTCATAGCAACGAGATTTGGTCTCGGAGTGAGATGGAATTGTTTATGAGATGAATGGTAGCTAATACGAGATGGTATTCGTGAGATGGTAGCGAATACGAGAAGGTATTCGTGAGCGAGAATGAAGTTGATTAATGTCTAGTTGGACATGGAAAGTGATGAACATAATGGAGGTATGATTGGTATTTTAATACATGTTGGGAATTACGTTCACTTAAGGTTAAGTTGCTGTTTTATTGTGGTTTTGATAAATAACTTTTCTTTCTGCAATAAGCTTTTTTATACCTATCTTGTTGTGAGCTACATATCATACTTTCCCACACTTGCTGAGTACATCATTGTACTCAAACTTGCATTATCATTTCATCATCAGCAACAGGAGAAGATTACTATGAAGACCAGATGGAGCATTAGGCGTGTAATCTGTCCTCAACCTTGCCTGTGGGGATGGAGCGGAGATGGAGCTGCTGCTGCTTCTTAGATTGCTTTCGCATTAGTTAGAAGGCTTCCGCTGTTAGATTAAGACTTCCGCTGTTAGCATGAGTCCAAGACTCATGAAACATTATAATGAACTCTGTTATTCGTGGTTATATATATTCTGAAATTCAGTTTGTGGATGAGGTGTATATGTGTGATGAACATCCTGGGCACACATATGCATCAATTTTCGGTTCCGTGGTTTTTCCACGAAAATGAGGGCGTCACAGATTGGCATCAGAGCTATGGGTTGATGGTAGGTTACAAGTTTAGATAGAAGTCACAAGTTGGTATCAGGCACAGATTGGTGTCAACCTGCCACGGGTTAATCAAAGATCACACAACCTAGATGGGTCACGGATTGATATTAAAATTGTCATGCCTAGTCACAGATTTGGTAGCTGAGACCATAGGATGCAAACCTAGGATGCATAGTTGGCATTGGAACTACCTTGATATAGGATACAAACCTAGGAGAAGCCGTAGTTGAATCACAAATTGGCATCACCCTAAGCCATATAGGACCTCCATTGAATAAAGCCTTGAATAGGAGTTGTGTGAGCCTTTGTGATGATTGTTGTGATTGTATGTTGAGTGTGAGTTGTGGGACGTCTCAAGCGTTGTCCGTACCCACACATAAGTAGAAAGGAGGTGTGAGATGCCTCGGTGCTTGTTCACATCCTCATATGGGCTAATACAAATAGTTCAATCCACCTTGATGCATATAGTTAGGGGGGTCCATCTAATCTCCTAACCTATATTCTATCTCGTTCTCTCTCACATATGGTGAGAGGAAACGCCGCCCGCCAAGGAAGGAACGTCTGTGGCAACCAAGAGGATGGCCACGATGAAGTTCCTATTAACCCTGGAGCTGGTGAAAACAACCTGGAACGGTTGATGGCCATGCAGAATCAACTTATGCAAACCATGATCCAAACTTTGGGTCAGTTGCAGGCCAACAATAACAACCCCGTTCCGGCACCACCGCCGGCTCATAACAGACTGGGAGAGTTCATGAGGACTCGACCACCCACCTTTGCTCAAGCTAACGACCCCATGGAGGCCGACGACTGGTTGAAATCCATGGAGAAGAAGCTTGCCATAGTGCAGTGCAATGACCGAGAGAAGGTTCTTTTTGCGTCGTACCAACTCATGGGAGCTGCCGCTGACTGGTGGGATGCCCTATGCAACGCTCATGTCGACCCAGAGACAATCACTTGGACTGAATTCAAGGAGAGTTTCCGCTCTCATTACATCCCTGCTGGTGTAATGATGCTCAAGAGAATGGAGTTCGAAGGTCTCCGCCAAGGACAGAGAAGCGTGAATGAGTATCTCAACAAGTTCATGCAACTGTCCCGGTACGCCCCCGAAGATGCCAACTCGGAACAACGGAAACAGTACCTGTTCATGAGGGGGTTGAACAATGAGATCCAGGTTCAGCTCCTCAACAATGACTACGCGAGCTTCCAGAAGCTGGTTGACAAGGATATACTGGTTGAAAGCAAGATCTGAGAGATTGAGCGAGAGGGCAAGAGGAAGATGCCATACCAGCCACAAGGGAGCAACGTACGACCTCGGTACATGCCCCCATCTGCATCACAGTATGGATCGACCGCTCCTGCATACCGCCCTAGTCAGCCACCACAGCAACGAACCGTTGCACAAGCATCTCGTGTGCCTTTGCCTCCTGTGCCCTGACCCAACATGGATGCTCCTGTTAAAAAACCCCGCCCCAACGTACCTGCTGCCGTGGGCAACAGGGCATGCTTTGCATGCGGGGAAACAGGACACTTCGCGAGCCAGTGCCCGAGGAGAGGTCCTGGACAGCAAGGAAACGTGCCCAAGCAGAACCCGCGACTGAACGGAGGAGACAATCAAGGAAACCGTGGACAGCAGTACTACGCTCGCGGCAACGTGAACCATGTCTCTACTGAGGAAGCACAACAGGCTGAGGATGTCGTAATTGGTATGTTCCTTGCCAATTCCAACCCAGCCACCATTTTATTTGATTCTAGAGCATCACATTCCTTCATATCGTCCAAGTATGTTGCCAAGCATAATCTACCCATATCACACTTAAAATGTGCTATGTTAGTTAATTCTCCCGGTGGAGAGATGAGGACTAATATAGTATGTCCGAAAGTAAGCCTCAAAATAAGGGGGGTAGACTTCCTTGCCAACCTCATTGTCTTGGATTCCCAAGGGCTTGACATATAGTCGGGATGGATTGGTTAAGCAAGCACAACGGAGTAATCCAGTGTGCTGAGAGGAGCGTGCAGTTGGCAAATGAGCACGGTATTCGTATCGAGTTTAAGTCAGCCCAACAAACAACCAATAAGGCAAGTTTGAACCACGTCGAAGGAGCAACGTTGGACAACATTCCAGTGGTTCAGAAATTCTCGGACGTGTTTCCAGAAGAGCTTCCAGGTATGCCACCTGACCGGGACATTGAGTTTGCCATTGATTTGGTACCCAGAACTGCACCCATAGCAAAGAGACCCTATAGGATGCCCACCAATGAACTAGTGGAACTCAAGAAGCAAATTCAGGAGCAGTTGGAGAAGGGTTTTATACGTCCAAGCTCGTCACCATGGGGAGCCCCTGTGCTCTTCGTAGACAAGAAGGATGGGACCCAAAGGATGTGCGTGGACTATAGGTCTCTCAACGAGGTGACAATCAAGAACAAATACCCTCTGCCCCGTATATAAGACCTATTCGATCAAATGAAAGGAGCCCGAGTGTTCTCCAAGATTGATCTTCGGTCGGGATACTTCCAGCTAAAAATTAAGCCCTCCGATATACCCAAGACCGCCTCTCGGACACGGTATGGTTCATATGAATATACCGTCATGTCTTTTGGGTTAACAAATGCACCCGCATACTTCATCTACCTTATGAACAAGGTTTTCATGGAGTACTTGGATAAGTTCATCGTGGTTTTCATCGACGACATTATGGTGTATTCAAAAAGTGAGGAGGCGCATAAAGAACATTTAAGATTGACCTTGCAGAAAATGTGCGAGCATCAATTGTATGCCAAGCTTAACAAGTGTCAATTTTGGCTAAAGGAGACATCGTTCCTAGGCCACATTATCTTCGAGGAAGGAGTATCGGTTGATCCCGGAAAAGTGGGAGATGTTCTGAAGTGGAACCAACCGCAAAACGTGAAGGACATTCGGAGTTTTCTTGGGATGGCTGGATACTACCGAAGGTTCATCAAGGACTTCTCTAAGATAGCAAAACCTATGACGGAGTTGCTAATGAAGGGAAAAGCGTTCCAGTGAAGCGTGCCAAGAGAGCTTTGAGGAACTCAAGAAAAGGCTAACCACAGTGCCAGTTTTGGTATTGCCAGACGTAGGCAAGAGCTTCGACATATATTGTGACGCATCCAGACAAGGGCTCGGATGTGTGCTCATGCAAGAAGGACAAGTGGTAGCCTATGCCTCATGACAATTAAAGAAGCACGAGCTTAATTATCCTACACATGACTTGGAACTAGCAGCAGTAGTGCATGCATTGAAGATTTGGACACATTATATCCTTTGTCATCGATGTGAGATCTATACGGATCATAAAAGCCTCAAGTACATATTCACACAAACGGACTTGAATTTGAGGCAACGTCGATGGTTGGAGCTCATCAAGGATTACGATGTTGGAATCAACTACCACCCTGGAAGGGCCAGTAGCTGATGCATTGAGCTGGAAGGGAGCATGTCGCCAACTCATGGTTCGGGAGCTACCACCCAAACTACGCAAGGAGTTCGAACGATTACACCTCGGATTTTTGAACAAGATGGAAGTGATGGAACTCCACTCTTCATTGGAGCAAGTGATAAGAAATGGCCAAGCAACGGATGAGGAGATCAAGGAAATCAAGGAAAGGATCTGACAAGGGATAGAGAAGGATTTCCAGGAAGATGAGAAAGGTACGCTTTGGCTAGGAAAAAGGATTTGTGTGCCTAACGTGAAGCACATCCGCGACATGATAATAAAAGAGGCACATGATTCACCATATTCCATACATCCCGGAAGTACCAAAATGTACAAGGACCTGAAGACTTGTTATTGGTGGGATGGTATGAAGAGGAATATAGCCAAATATGCTGCACTATGCGACACATGCCAACGGGTAAGGCCGAACATCAAAGACCCGCTGGATTGTTGCAACCATTGAAGGTGCCCGAGTGGAAGTGGGAAGACATCAGTTTGGATTTCATCGTCAGATTGCCACGTACTCAGTCGGGTTATGACTCCATCTGGGTTATCGTGGACCGACTGACAAAAACAGCCCATTTTCTCTCTGTAAGGGCCAAGTACAACGGTGCACAATTAGCCAAGTTGTACATGGAGCAGATCGTGTGCCATCATGGAGTCCCGAGGAGGATAGTCTCAGATCGAGGTTCTCAGTTTACCTCTAGATTTTGGAGGAAGCTGCAGAAAGATTTGGGTACACGACTGTATTTTAGCTCCGCCTATCACCCACAAACCGATGAACAAACCGAAAGGACAAACCAAATTTTGGAGGACATGTTGAGAGCTTGGGCCTTGAAACATGGGCGTAGTTGGCATAGGAGTTTACCGTACGCCAAATTCTCCTATAACAACAGCTATCAAGCTAGCTTGAAGATGTCGCCTTTCGAAGCATTGTACGGTAGACGTGTAGAACGCCGCTGTTTTGGAACAAGACCAGAGAGAACCAGGTGTTTGGACCCGAAGTGCTACAAGAAGCTGAAAAGCAAGTCCAAACGATACGGGAGAACTTAAAGGCTGCTCAGTCACGACATAAAGGCTGTGCGGACAATAGGCGAAGGAAGTTGACTTTTGAAGTAGGAGACTTCGTATACATTAAGGTATCGCCTATTCGTGGCCAATGACGTTTCAACGTCAAAGGCGAACTAGCACCTCGCTACATCGGACCATTTAAGATTTTGGACAAGCGAGGAGAAGTAGCCTATCAACTAGAGCTCCCAACATACCTCTCTGACGTACATGACGTGTTTCATGTATCCCATCTCAAGAAGTGCTTGAGAGTACCAGAGGAGCAGGTACCAATGGAAGAGCTTGAACTTCAAGAGGACCTGAACTATGCGGAGCATCCCGTACGAATTTTGGACATAAAGGAAAGGGTCACGAGGAACAAAGTAATCCGATGGTGAAAGGTACAATGGAGCCATCATACCGAAGCTGAAGCCACATGGGAGCGTGAAGAAGACATCAAGGCAGAGTTCCCTCATCTATTCTCTACTAACGAATCTCGAGGGCGAGATGCAATTTAACGGGGGTAGATTTGTGACACCCTCATTTTTGGTTTCTGCATGTATTCATGTTTCATGTAGAACAACGTTTTAAAATAAGCTGAAACAGAGAAAATATCAAAAAGATAGCCAAAAAGAGCCAAATCCAGTTCACAGAAAGTGCCGAAGACAACTCCCGCCGCTAAACTGGCTACGTGGCAGGCTCGGGGCTCATCTCCGGAAAGGGGGGGTCCGACCCCGTGGGACACGTGTTGCCCCCAGAGCTAGCCTCTGCAGAGGAGCGAGGCCAGTCCCGAAGGATACGTGTCGACTACGGAGCTAGTCACCACGGAAAAGAGAGGACCAGCCGCACGGGACACGTGTTGCTCTCGGAGCTCACCACCGGGAGGTCCGTCACTATTGGACACGTGTCAACCTCAGAGCTTGTCTCTAAGGAGAACGGAAGTCTGGAGCAGCTAGGGCACGTGGCAATATCGGAGCTCACCTCCGAAGAGAAGGGAGGTCCGGAAACTGACACATGGCGTTCACGGAGCTCGCCTCTATTGAGAGGGGAGGTCCCGACCCACCAGACATGTGGCACATGCGGAGCTCACCTCTGAAGAAGAGGGAGGTCTCGTCTGCCTGAATCGCGGCACAACCGGAGCTTGTCTTTGCGGAAAGGGGAGCCCAGGTTCCCTAGGACACGTGGAGCTTCCGGAGCTCATCACCGCAGAGGTAAGAAATTCTGGAGCGGTTTTGCTTCTGTACGCGTGGGAATACCGGTACGGGAGGAAAGTGACACGAATTCCACAATGTTACCGTACCAAATCAACTAAAGATAAGTTGTTAAGATTCAAAAACAGTTTGAATGGGACTCTTATTCGAAGTCCAATCAGATTAGAACTCTTTCTTCCTGATTATAAATAGAATCGAAAACCTTTGGCCGAAACCACAAACTTCTTTTCAACTCCTGAGCCAACGACTTAGAGCCCTAGCCCCAGCTCACCGAGTAAAACCCTTCGCTGGAGTTCAGTCACGGGATATCGCCGGAAGAGAGCCCCAACGATCTCTCTTGATAGGAGAAAGGACCCCGAGACCAAGAAGAATGTAAGGTAGGTCTCTAATACTACCTTACGACATCATCGCGTTTTCTTTGCATCTGTTCTTTGATTCCTTTCGAACAGAAGTCTTTTTCATGGACAGATCACGTGTTAATCGGTTTGATCTAGAGTCATGATCATCGCCATGTCCACATTTGATCCGAACATCTCTGTTCATCGTAAAACCCATGCAAACCATGCAAGAACACGTATAAACTAATCTAATAAGAACTGTATCATAGGAATTGCATACATATGCATCATCGCATCTAGTTAAAGTTTGTGAATGATATTGATTGTTGTAAGTCGTGTATGTGCGTGATCGTGTTTAGAAGGACAAGCTCAGGGAGCTACCTACGACGAACTACAACAACAAGATTTTGAGCAACCGGAAAAGCCAGAACAAGGCAAGTTCCCCTTGACCATATTGATCCTATGTATTGGAAAAAAACTGTTTTGTTTGCGAAAAGGTGTGGGTGCTGAGTCAAACATGTTGGGAAACCCTTTTATAGGAGTTTACTAGTTTTGGTTAAACCACTCTTGTCGCCAGGGAAGTTTATGAGTCGGGTATGGTTTTTGCTTTTATGCTTCGCTGAGTCCATGGGATTACGGGAAGCGAGATAGATGTGTCTAGCTAACTGCACTCGTAAGAATATTGAGGAACTGATGTTGTTAATGAACATGGATCAGAGGGAGATCTAGGCAAGCTTGGGTTTGTAAATGAGGTAGAATGAGGTGGTGGTTTACTTGCCGTAGATCTAAGCACCGGTTCATGCGAACACATGCCAGGATAACAGTGCCACCATAAGGCCAAGTATGGGTGCGGCTTAGCTGAGTAATTAGGTAAGTTGCTAGATTGTTATGGACCGTGGAAGGCGCACGGAATGGGAGTCGAGTGAGGACTGCCCTGGGAACTGCATGGCACAAGAGGGGGCCCGTGGGTGGGAGAATTCGAGATTCTAGCCTGCCGGTGAAACCTTAGTGAGTCCATACATCTAGTAGCCCCTTTGTAAAGGCTATTTTATGATCTCTTGGCCATACACCGACGGATGTGTACTGGTATAATGGAGGTTCTGCAGTCGTTGACAGGTGACGAAATCATAAACTTGTGGGTAAAGAGGTGCAAACTCTGCAGAGTCTAAAACTATCATGATAGCCGAGCTTACTTCAAGAGCGCCTGGCCAACTTCCATGATTAGTTGGATGGTTATTTTGGGATGGTTTTGGAAGGTTTTGGTTATGGTCTGGTTTTGGTTTTCGGGACTGTTGAGTCCGGGTGATAAGATTGGTTGCATGACTGTTGAGTCATAGCAACGATATTTGGTCTCGGAGTGAGATGGAATTGTTTATGAGATGAATGGTAGTGAATACGAGATGGTATTCGTGAGATGGTAGCGAATACGAGAAAGTATTCGTGAGCGAGAATGAAGTTGATTAATGTCTGGTTGGACATGGAAAGTGATGAACATAATGGAGGTATGATTGCTATTTTAATACATGTTGGGAATTACGTTCACTTAAGGTTAAAGTTTCTGTTTTATTGTGGTTTTGATAAATAACTTTGCTTTCTGCAATAAGCCTTTTTTATACCTACCTTGTTGTGAGCTACATATCATACTTTCCCGCACTTGCTGAGTACATCATTGTACTCAAACTTGCATTATCATTTCATCATCAGCAACAGGAGAAGATTACTATGAAGACCAGGTGGAGCATTAGGCGTGTAATCTGTCCTCAACCTTGCCTGTGGGGATGGAGCAGAGATGGAGCTGCTGCTGCTGCTTAGATTGCTTCCGTATTAGTTAGAAGACTTTCGCTGTTAGATTAAGACTTCCGCTGTTAGCATGAGTCCAAGACTCATGAAACATTGTAATAAACTCTGTTATTTGTGGTTATATATATTCTAAAATTAAGTTTGTGGATGAGGTGTATATGTGTGATGAACATCCTGGGCACACATATGCATCAGTTCTCGGCTCCGTGGTTTTTCCACGAAATTGAGGGCATTACATGGTGAAACCTTAGTGAGTCCATACATCTAGTAGCCCCTTTGTAAAGGCTATTTTGTGATCTCTTGGACATACACCAACGGTTGTGTACTGGTATAATGGAGGTTCTGCAGTCGCTGACGGGTGACGAAATCACAAACTTGTGGGTAAAGTGGTACAAACTCTGCAGAGTCTAAACTATAATTATAGCCGAGCTTACGGTCATGAGCGCCTGGAAAACTCATAATGATTAGTTGGGATGGTTATTGGGATGGGTTGGATGGTATTTGGTTATGTTTTGGTATTGGATTTGGGACTGTCGAGTCCTGGTAATGGGATTGGTTGCATGACTGTTGAGTCATGGCAACGAGATTTGGTCTCGATATGAGACGGAATTGAACATGAGATGAAATGGTAGTGAATACGAGATGGTATTCACGAGCTTGAGAAAAGTTGTCAAAGATGAATGTCTCATGAGACATGAAAAGAGGTGATGAATCATGATGGAGGTCTGTTGGCGTTTAAATACATGTTGTAGGATCGAAGTACACGTGTAAAGCTACCAGAGGGGGGGTGAATGGTAGATAAAAACTTTTCAGCGGAAGCAACAAAACACCCCTCAGCAGAAGACTGATCTGTTAAAGAAACCATGTGTGCGACTAATCTAAATATGTTCAACTGTGACAAAACTAGTATAGATTGTATAGAATCAAGTCACGAAGACGTCACAACAAGAATCATGAAAATCCGTTGAGAGAAACTCAAGTTACGATCGAAAGATCGAACAAAGGTCAATCTGTCCTACGCGAGAAAAACAGTTCTAGAATACTGCAAATAAACTCGTGTAGATCAGAAACCACAAATTCTATAACCGTGAAATTTTCAAAGATGATAGATAATCAAGTTGTGAAGACAACCCAAAAAGAATCACATCAATTGGATCTGTAGAACTCGAGTTATGATAAAACCACCGAAGCAAGGTAGTGCTGAACAGAAACTCGACGAGAAAAACTTGTCTGAAACAAGTCGGGCGAACAAGGCACAAAAGTTCCTTTAGAATACGAATTTTATTTATCAAAACACAAGAGGAACAGCCCCAAAGTCGTGTATCCACGAGCCTTGGCCTCCCTTGCTTATATAACAATCCCTAAGGCCAACCCAATTTAAACTAGGACTCCTACTCCTACTTGGATTCAAACTGTAACTTTCCAATACTGCTCAAGACTCTTCTATACACAGATAGAAGCAATCTTAAGACTTCCAAACACCTTAGGAATGTCCCAAACATTTCTAAAATAACTCTAGTTCGTGACCCACAAAATCCTATCATAACCAACTCAAAACTTTCCATATTTGAGTCAAACACGACTCAGCCGCAGCCTGAGTCCAACCTAGTCGGTTGGACCTTTCCGACCAATTCTTTACGTCCACATCTCTTCATCACGCCTTGGAACCATGCAGCCACGTCCATGCACTCCTTGCACACGTGCAAACATCTTCCAACGACGTCCAATATACCTTCATATGCATTGTTCTTGATTCAAACATACAGCGCAACCTCCCGATCAACTCAATCATAATTCCTCCCGAACTTGGTTGTTGAACCTCATCTTCTCCCTAAGACTAGTTCAATGGATCCCGTCACCAGCCATGTCTTGAACTCAAGCAACACCTGCACATGAATATACAACCAATACTTCCGAGCACAAGTCCTCGACTTGACTCTCGTTAGTTCCGAAACTACAACATCTTACGTGAGCACCTCACATAAGCATGTTGTAAACCATAGCAAAATGATATCACCCATAACCACCAAATATACCAAAAACTTAGTAAAATAATACTAAGAAAACTTTCCATAAGAGTAAAGCAAGTTCGAAACATTGCAAGTTAAAAGCAGAACCATTGCAATCAAGCTCCGAACCTTACCAAAGCTAACCGGACCTTGAACTGGAGCCTACCAAAGCTAGTCGGACCTAGCGCCGTAGCTTACTAAAGCTTAGTCGGACCAAGCACGAAACTTACCAAAGCTAGTCAGACCTAGCACCGGAGCTAGCAAAAACAAGTCAGATCTAGCCAGAATAAGTCAGACCTAGACAAAGCAAGTCGGACCTTGCCGGGGCTACCCAGAACAAGTCGGACCTATCGTCGGACCTTGCAGGAGCTCGGACCCAGAGTCGGACCTTGTTAAGAAGGTGTTTTGGTAGTATTCAAAACTTTTATCGTCAAAGCCAATGTATTCAGCACACATAGGTCTCACAATCTCCCCCTTGATGAATGCATTGGCAACACCACTTAAAATCCTAACATTGGCTTATTCACATGAAAAGTTTTGAAAACAATTTCTCCCCCTTTGTAAATCAGAAATAAAATGAGAAGAAAAAAAATACCAAAAATTCTCCCCCCGAGAAGAATCGTGCCAAAACACTTGTTAATGTGTGCAATGTGTGATCAATTTCTCCCCCTTTGACAATGTATTCAGCAAGGTAAAAAGAGAAATTTTAATTTGTTATGAGCACATTATAACATATACATATAAAACAAAGCTCATCCAAATCATACTATCAAGTAACTTACACTATGACATCAATGAGATACATAAAGTAGTGTAAGCCATGCTAGAGATCAAGTGTAATTTTTAATTTAAGCAAGTCATGATCTCACAAACTTAACTATTTCAAGACTTCAAAGCATGACACTTGTTGCTGCATTTTATTTATCATTTAAAGCATAAATTTTGATCTTATGACATTTGCAAGAGATTATATGCAGCATCAGCCTTATTCTAACCAACCAAGCCAAGCCTATGTCATTTGACAGTCAGAAGCTTAAGGACATGGTTTTAGTCATACACAACTCTTTTCAAGTTCATATCTAAGTGCAATGATAAGCCATCTCAAAAGAAGATGTGCCATGCATGCATATTCTCTTGATCTTTTCTCATTTTTTATTTGAACATAAAAACTCAACATGTGAGTTGATTACTTGATTAATTCTTTATGATTAAAAGCACTTGTGAGCATGCAACAAGTTCAAAACAGCAAGAAAGTTCGACCATGACCAAATTTAGTGTAAGTAATTATTCTAATTACTAGACATGGTAAAAACTACAAAATGTATAACACGAGTAATGTAGTAAGAACTTTCAGCATGAAAAAGAAATCACAAAGTCATATATGCATGAAATACTATGCTCATATTATTTTAATTTCAGATTCACGCATAGACTTCCCAAGTTTCAAAATTCTCCCTCAATTTAAGCCATGAGGATGCATAACCCCTATTTCATTACGAATGTAACAAAAACGAGTGAAATCCAAAGGTTTTGTAAAAATGTCAGCCAATTGTTGTTCGGTATCTACATGGTGAAGCACAATGTTCTCTTTTTCGACATTATCACGGAGAAAGTGATACCTAATGTCAATGTGCTTAGTTCTCGAATGTTGCATGGGGCTTTTAGCAATGCAAATGGCACTAGTGTTATCATAAAACAGTGGAACACTATCTAGATCAACCCCATAGTCCTTAAGGGTTTGAACAATTCAAAGAATTCGTGAGCGAGCACTAGCAGCAGCTACATATTCAGATTCGGCTGTGGATTGTGCAACTGAACTTTGTTTTCTAGAGGACCAGGCAACAAGTGAATTACCAAGAAAATGACAAGCACCAGAAGTACTTTTCCTATCAATCCTACAACCCCCAAAATCAGAATCAGAAAAAGCTTTCAATGTAACGGTTGAGGAAGAAGGAAGAAAAATACAAAATTCTTGAGTTCCATGTAAGTACCTGAGAATCCTTTTGACGGCTTGACGATGTGAAGCACGTGGGGAGGCCTGAAACCGTGCACAAAGACATACGCTGAATTGTATGTCCGGTCTTGATGCCGTGAGATACAAAAGTGATCCGATCATGCTTCTATATTCTTTTTGATCAACGGGATCACAATCTTCATCAAGTTCAAGTGTTTTTGTTGTTCCCATTGGTGTCCAAAGAGGCTTGCTTTTGTCCATGTTGATGCGCCTTAGGAGATCTTTTGTATATTTTGTTTGATGCACAAAGGTACCCTCCTTCGCTTGCTTGATTTGCAGCCCCAAAAAGTACGTGAGTTCTCCCATCATACTCATCTCAAATTCTGAAATTATCATAGCTGAAAACTTGGACAAAAGATCATCAGAAGCACAACCAAAGATAATATCATCCACATACACTTGAACGAATAATGAGTCATTGCCATGCTTAAGCATAAAAAGAGTTTTATCAACCTTGCCCATGGTAACCCATTTTCAAGTAAGAATGTTTTTAACCTATCATACCATGCTCTAGGGGCTTGTTTGAGACCGTACAAGGCTTTGGACAGTTTGTAAACATGATTAGGAAAATTTGGATTTTCAAAACTAGGTGGTTGTTTGACATAAACCTCCTCATCTATGTAGCCATTGAGAAACGCACTTTTAACATCCATTTGATATAGCTTAAAACCTTTAGATGAAGCAAAAGCTAACAAAATTCTTATGGCTTCTAATCTAGCAACAGGAGCAAAAGTTTCATCAAAATCTAGACCTTCAACTTGTGTGAAACCTTGAGAAACCAACCTAGCCTTATTCCTAACCACACACCCCATCCTCACTTTGTTTATTTTTAAACACCCATTTAGTTCCAATTAAAGTGTGACCTTGAGGTGGAGGTACAAGTTTCCAAACATTATTTCTTTCAAAATTTTCTAACTCTTCTTGCATGGCAATATTCCAAGATTCATTAGTGAGTGCGTGTGATATATCTTTGGGTTCAAAAGAAGCAACAAAAACAGAATGAGCATGAGAATTGGGGTCGAAAAACCTGGATCTTGTAACTCGTTCATGCAAGCTTCCAATAATTTGTTGTGGAGGATGACTTTTGAGAATCCGGAGGGGAGTGGACACTTCACAAGCTTCTTCTTCATGTTCATCACAAATAGATGAGCTTGTGACGTGAGAAGGATCTGGACCAGCAATGGTGGTCGTCGGTGCTGGCTGTGAATCAAGATCAGGAGCTGGAACAATGTCATTAGCTGCTGAATTTTCGGGCAGCAGCACCACTTCTTCCTCTTCTTTAACGAAAATACTCTCCCCCTGCGGATATGGATCCGGACCTGCAATATTTGAACTAGTACCTGGGCTAGCTTCATCAAAAGAAATCTCACAAGTCTCCATAATTTTGTTAGTATCAAGTAAAAGCACACGGTAGCCTCTAGTATGAGATGGATAACCAAGAAACATGCCATCAACAGATCTAGCTTCAAATTTATCAAGATTACCATGTTTCTTAACAAAGCATTTGCAACCAAAGACCCTAAAGTGTGTGACACTAGGCCTATGTCCAAACCTGAGCTCATATGGTGTTTTACCTATCTTAGCACGCAAGAAAACACGATTTGAGACATAACAAGCGGTTGCAATTGCATCAGCCCAAAATTTCCTAGGAGTTTGATATTCATCAAGCATAGTCCTAGCCATCTCAACTAAGGTTCTGTTCTTTCTCTCTACAACACCGTTTTGTTGGGGTACATATGATGAAGAAAATTGATGATCTATTGCATTTTCAGCACAAAACTGATCAAACGATTGATTTTTAAATTCGGTTCCATTATCATTTCTAATTGCTCTTAAAGATCCTGGGTGATCAATTGATAATCTAAGAAATAAAGTTCTAAAGTGACTAAAAGCTTCATTCTTAGATGCCATAAAGTAAACCCAAGAGTATCTAGAATAGTCATCAACAATCACAAGAACATACCATTTACCTCCGAAGGATTGAACACGTGAAGGTCCTACGGTGTGAAGGTGTAAAAGTTGACCCGGTTCAGTTGTCATGGTCATTGTGAGAGGAGCATGTGAACCTGCAACCATCTTAGCATGTCTACAAGAAGGGCACACAATTTCTTTGTCCCCTTTAAGCATAGGCAGCCCAAGTATGCGATCAAGAGCACTAACACACGTGAGATGATCAAAGCCTACGTGACCAAGTCTACGATGCCAAAAATATAAATCTTTGGAATCATTTGCAACTAGACATCTATGCTTAGAGGAAGACATATCAAAATCATCTTTAAAAGCTCTTCCAAACCGAGACATGTTAAAAATAAGCTCACTATTTGAACCTACAACTTTGCAGCAGTTTTTATTGAAAATAATTTCCAGATTTTCATCTAGCAATTGTGAAACAGAAAGCAAGTTGTATTTCAAATTTTTTACAAATGCCACATTCTTCAAAGTGTAGTGATCATTTACTCTAACCGAACCCTTAGCAATTATAGGAGTTGAAGAGTTATCGGCAAAAGTAACATTCTCTACACGTGACACAAAAGAGAGAGAGGAGAGTCATTCTTTGTTACCGGTCATGTGGCGTGAGCAACCTGAATCCACAATCCAAATGTTCTCCTTCCTCAAGCGTGTAACCTACATAGAAGCACAATACGTCGATGACTCAATACGGGGGTTAGTTAAAAGGCATTTAGAAATCCAGTACTGAGTCACACGACGTCCAGTAGGAATAACATGCAAAAGATGAGATAAAACAGCAGGTTTATGAGTCAAAGTTTGAGATTTTTTGTTCTTAACTACTGACCTATGAGGTGTTACTTAAGTAGCACAAAAATCAGTAGCTCCGGAGGCAAAAACAGAAGGTCCGGAGGTAAAAACTGAAGCTCCGGAGGCAAAAACTGAAGCTCCGGAGGTAAACTTTGAATATTTCTGACTCATAACAGCAGGTTGTATGTTCCTGACATTTGGTTTAGTATGTGCAGCAAATTTTGCATGAGAGTTATAAGATCTAGCTTCCATTCTTTCCTTTTTATGTTGTTTAGCTAGTCTATAACAAAAATCTATGACATGACCACCTCTACCACAATAGGTACAATGAAATTTTACTTTGTGTTCATGTCTAGATGAGCATGCAATATGCTTATTTGAACCCGAATGTGACAACACTCCCGCAGATTTAAAAACCACTTCTTTTTGTTTAGGAACTGTTTGAATCAAACCACTTCCTAATGATTTTACAATTTTAGGTGGATGTTCCTTAGCATGAGCATGTGAATCAAAACCTAAACCAATTTTATCATTGCAAGACTTGGAAGAATTCAGCAGCAAGTTTAGGTTCTTATTCCCATTACAAAACTGATCTAATGTCTTATGCATGTTATCAAGTTTATTTGATAGATCAAGACAATTTTCACATGAAGTTTTTCCTTTTAATTTGCAAGTGGAACAATATTTAACTTCATGAGAACGTAAAGCATTGTTAAATATAGAAATTTCTTTCGTAGCATCTTGTAGTTTCTTATCAAGATCATCGCAAGTAGAACAATGCAAATCAATTGTCGAACAACAAGCATCTTTCAAGTTTTTATCATTAAGTGCAGCAAGCTTTTTGTTCTTTTCGATTTCAAGTTCAAGTTTATCAAGTGTGGAGGTGTGTGCACTTCTTAGAGAGGACAATTGTTCATATATTAAATCACATGAGGAACAAGAATCATCACTAGGAATCAAGGATTTTAAACGATTAATTTTAGATTCTAGTGACTCAATTTTAACAGCATTGTCCCTAAGTTTTTTGTCCTTTTTCTTAACAATAATAGTGGCACGAGAAATAGCATCACACATTTCTTCGCAAGTAGGACATACCTCTTCGTTGTCACTGTTGTGTTTTACATCCTCCATACTTGATTTTGATTTGCCCGCCATGAAGCACAAGTTTGCCAGATCATCTTCATCTTCATCACTTCCAATGTCTCGAGCCAAGTTCTTGAAGTGCGATGATGAAACTGTTTATCAGTTTGCGTCATGTAAAACCCTTCTTTTTCTTGTTGGTGTTGCCAAAAGAGGACTTGACTTTATTCTGCTTTTCATAATGGTTAGAAGGACCTGAAAGGTTAGGGCAATCTGTACGAAAGTATCCTGTCTTACCACATTCAAAGCATCGTTGAGGTCCGGAGCTTCCTCTCCTAGTTCTCACATTTTGCAATGCTTTTGAGAACCTAGTAGAAAGAAGTACTAGCTCCTCCTCTGGAAACTCCTCAATCTGTTCCAGGGTTAGTGAAGACAGCAAAGCAAGTGTATTGCTAGATGATTGGCCGGAACTAGGCATATCACGTTGTGAGACAAATGCAATAGTCTTATTTGGGTTCTTACGTGATATAATGTCAATTTCATGAGTTTTTAGCTTAGAATAAAGCACATCTAATGTAAGAGTACTCATGACAGTGGATTCACGTATGGATGTTACTTTCATCTCCCAAATTGACATGTCTAATTCACTTAGTAATTTCCTAGCATTTTCAGCATCTGAAAAATTAACATCGACACTACGCAAGTTACTGGGAATTTTATTAAAGCGAGCAAAGAGGTCATCAATGGACTCACCGGGTTGTATCTCAAAGTGCATGTATTCTTTCTTGAACATATCATGTCTTACCTCCTTGATCGTATTGGATCCTTCATGGTAGTCACAAAGTGCTCTTCACACATCGTACGCCGATCGGAGGTGTGCAACACGGTCGAAGTCGCTCTGAGTTAGTCCTTGTATGATCAAGTTCCGAGCCTTGTTGTTGTTGTCGACATCTCTCATGTTTGTAGCCATGACTTGATCGTTTGAAGGCACATCGTAAGTCTTGTACACCTTTTCCCATATTGCAAAGCCTTGCGCCTGGATGAAAGCTTCCATGTGTGCCTTCCAAACCCGAAAATCAATACCACTAAACACACAAGGTTTGGCGGAGTATTTCTCCATGATGATTAGTCAAAACACGTGCAAATCACAAATATTAGAGCAACCTGGCTCTGATACCAATTGTAGGATCGAAGTACACGTGTAAAGCTACCAGAAGGGGGTGAATGGTAGATAAAAACTTTTCAGCAGAAGCAACAAAACACCCCTTAGTAGAAAACCGATCTGTTAAAGAAACCGTGTGTGCGACTAATCTAAACGTGTTAAACTGTGACAAAACTAGTATAGATTGTAGAGAATCAAAGCACGAAGACGTCACAACAAGAATTATGAAAATCCGTTGAGAGAAACTCAAGTTACGTTCGAAAGGTCGAACAAAGGTCAATCTGTCCTACGCGAGAAAAACAGTTCTGGAATACTGCAAAGAAACTCGTGTAGATCAGAAACCACAAATTCAATGACCGTGAAATTTTCACAGATGATAGATAATCAAATTGTGAAGACAACCCAAAAAGAATCACATCAATTGGATCTGTAAAACTCGAGTTATGATAAAACCACCGAAGCATGGTAGTGCTGAACAGAAACTCGACGAGAAAAACTTGTCTGAAACAAGTCGGACGAACAAGGCACAAAAGTTCCTATAGAATACGAATTTTATTTATCAAAACACAAGAGGAACAGCCCCAAAGTTGTGCCGCACGAGCTTTGGCCTCCCTTGCTTATATAACCAGCCCGAAGACCAACTCAACTCAAACTAGGACTCCTACTCCTACTTGGATTCAAACTGTAACTTTTCAATATTGCTTAGGACTCTTCTATACGTAGATAGAAGCAATCTTAAGACTTCTAAACACCTTAGGAATGTATCCCACATTTCTAAAATAACTCAAATTCGTGACCCACACGAAATCCTATCATAACCAACTCAAAACTTTCCATATTTGAGTCAAACACGACTCAGCCGTAGCCTGAGTCCATAACCTAGTTAGTTGGACCTTTCCGACCAATTCTTTACGTCCACATCTCTTCATCACGCCTTGGAACCATGCAGCCACGTCCATGCACTCCTTGCACACGTGCAAACATCTTCCAACGACATCCAAGATACCTTCATATGCATTGTTCTTGATTCAAACATACTGCGCAACCTCCCGATCAAATCAACCACAATTCCTCCCGAACTTGGTTGTTGAACCTCATCTTCTCCCTAAGACTAGTTCAATGGATCCCGTCACCAGCCATGTCTTGAACTCAAGCAACACCTGCACATGAATATACAACCAATACTTCCGAGCACAAGTCCTCGACTTGACTCTCGTTAGTTCCGAAACTACAACATCTTACGTGAGCACCTCACATAAGCATGTTGTAAACCATAGCAAAAAGATATCAGCCATAACCACCAAAACACACCAAAAACTTAGTAAAATAATACTAAGCAAACTTTCCATAAGATTAAAGCAAGTTCGAAACATTGCAAGTTAAAAGCAGAACCATTGCAATCAAGCTCCGAACCTTACCAAAGCTAACCGGATCTAGAGCCGGAGGGTACTAAAGCTTAGTTGGACCTAGCACGGAACTTACCAAAGCTAGTCGGACCTAGCACCAGAGCTAGTAAAAGTAAGTCGGACCTAGCCAAAATAAGTCAGACCTAGACAAAGCAAGTCAGACCTTACGTCGGACCTTGCCGGAGCTACCCAAAACAAGTCGGACCTATCGTCGGACCTTGCAGGAGCTCGGACCTCGAGTCGGACCTTGTTAAAAAGGTGTTTTGATAGTATTAAAAACTTTTATCATCAAAGCCAATGTATTCAGCACACATAGGTCTCACAGAACTGAAAAACAGCTAGCTAACATATTTACCAAGCCACTAGATGAAAAATGATTTGTTGAACTTAGAAATGAGCTAAACATACTGGACTTTAGAAATGTGGCTTGATATATTGGACTAGGCTATGAAAGACGACAAACTTGATTAATGAGAGCCTGAAATGGAATTTCATGTCACTTTTGGCAAACTATTGGCTTTTCTCCAAAAAATGATATTTATATGGCTAACATAGGGAAAATTGTGAACTTGATAAATGATTAGTCAAAACTGGCAAGAGTATGTGCGAAAACATATATATATACATGTTTATGCCCCTCCTAAAATGCTACTAAGGACATTTTTCTGAATAATTCGGACATGTCCAAACTAAAGTCGGACATATCCGAACTATCGGAAAAGTCTGAAGGTCACACTTACCCAAAGAAGTCATACATGTCCGACATCATGTTCGTACATATCCGACGTCAGGGTATAAGGACCCCATAGCCGAGCCCGGTCAGTTTTTTCTCCTCTTTTCCTCCTCTCACAAACAGCTCTCCTCATTCCTAGCTCCCCAACGCGATTCTCACTTCCCACCGTTGATTCCTTCGTCCCTCGGAAATTTCTTGAAGGGTTCAAGCCCGGGACATCTTCCCCGGATGCCCCATTCCATCCTTGACTTGGATTGTTAAGGTTTCATCCCTTTTTGAAGATAATAATGCAAGTTTGAGTACAATGATGTACTCAGCAAGTGCGGGGAAATATGATATGTAGCTCATAACAAGGTAGGTATAAAAAGGCTCATTGCAGAAAGCAAAGTTATTTATCAAAACCATGGTAAAACAGCGATTTATCTTTAAGTGAACGTAATCCCAACATGTATTAAAATATCAATCATACCTCCATTATGTTTATAACCAGTCATCAATCAACCTCATTCTTGCTCACAAATATCTCCTCGTATTCGCTACCATCTCACAAATACCATCCTGTATTCGCTACCATTTCATCTCATAAAACAACTTCGTCTCCCACCGAGACTAACCTTGTTGCCATGACTCAACAGTCATGCAACCATCTTATCACCCGGACTCAACAGTCCCAAAACCAAACCATAACCAAACCATCCAAACCATAACCAATAACCATCCCAACTAATCATGGCAGTTGGCCAGGCGCTCGTGACCGTAAGCTCCGCTATCATGATAGTTTTAAGAACTTTGCAGAGTTTGCACCTCTTTACCCACAAGTTTGTGATTTCGTCACCCGTCGGCGACTGCAGAACCTCCATTATACCAGTACACAACCGTCGGCGTATGGCCAAGAGATCAAAAAATAGCCTTTACAAAGGGGCTACTAGATGTATGGACTCACTAAGGTTTCACCGGCAGGCTAGAATCTCCAATTCTCCCACCCACGGGCCCCCTCTTGTGCCATGCAGTTCCCAGGGCAGTCCTCACTCGACTCCCATTCCCCGCGCCTTCCACAGTCCACAACAAACTAGTAACTTACCTAATTACTCAGCTAAGCCGCACCCATACTTGGCCTTGTGGTGGTACTGTTATCCTGGCATGTGCATGCATGAACCGGTCCTTAGATCTACGGCAAGTAAACCACCATCTCATACTACCTCATTCACAAACCCAGCTTGCCTAGATCTCCCTCCGATCCATGTTCATTAACAACATCAGTTTCTCATTATCGTTACGAGTGCAGTTTAGCTAGACATATCTATCTCGCTTCCCAATCCCATGGACTCAGCGAAGCATAAAAGTAAAAACCATACCTGACTCGTAAACATCCCTGGCGACAAGGGTGGCTTAACCAAAACTAGTAAACTCCTATAAAAGGGTTTCCCATCATATTTGACTCAGCACACACACCTTTTCGCAAAACAAAACAGTTTTTCCCAAAACATAGGATCAATATGGTCAAGGAGCACTTGCCTTGTTCTTGCGGTTCTGGTGGCTCTTGGATCTCGAAACCTTGTTGTTGCAGCTCGTCGTAGACAGCTCCCTAAGCTTGTCCTTCTATACAGGATCACACACATACAAGATTCATAACAATCAATACCATGCACTGTAACACCCCAAAATTTTGATTCAAAACCTTAAATCATGTTAAGAGGGGAATTTAAAATTTTTTGGACGTGTTGCATGTTTTGCGAAAATTCAAATTCAAACTGGAATTCAAATTAAACTCAAATTAGAAAAGAAATAGAAAAAGAAAAAGAGAAAACAGAAAAAAACCGGCCAGTGGGATGAAACCCACCAGCCGGCCGACCCAGCCCCCGCGCCAGCCCGCAGCCGCGCGCGCTATTTCCTCACACTGACAGGCGGGACCCACCCGATCGTCGTCTACCTCGCGACAACGCCGGACTCCCTCGCACCCTAATCAAAACCGATCGGGATTTCGGCGTATCCCCGCTGAATTCTGTTCGTAGGCGACGCGGACATGATCTAAACCACCCCGCCGCCCTCCCTTGTCTATAAAAACCCCGGCCTCGTTCTGTTTTTCCCACGCGATCGCCGATTTTTACTCCGGTGAGAACCGAGACTTCTCCGGCGAATTCTGGCCGATCTAAGCTCGGAAATTCCGATCTAACTCGCTGGTCTTGATCCACCGCCTCCGGGGAACCTTGCAGGTGCAGAAAACTCGGTGACTTGCGGTGTAAACACAGCGCCGACGAGCTTCGCCGTGGTTTTGCCTCGGACCTCGTCGCCGATCACTTTCCAGGACCTCCGAGCTCAAGAAAACCCCCGAGGTGAGATCCCCGACCTCTCCTCCACCGATCTATGCCATAAAATCACAGTTCCAGGAAGAATTCTCGAAGATCCGAAAGTCTCCGGCGAGATCGCCGCTTCCCGCCGCCCGCGCTCGATCAGAGTGACGTGGCCGCTTGTGCGCCGTTTATTTTAAATCGCACGGTAGGGTTTAAACCCCCGCGTACCGGTTCGATGTTATAATCTCGACCGTCGGTTTAAAATCGGACGGTCCACGTCAGCCCCGCGTTATAAAGACTGGAAATCTTACGTGCTACCCCCTGGGGTTCTCGGGAAATAAGAGCTAGCCCCGGAAACTTCTGATCTAGCCCCTGGAACTTCAGAAAATCATGTAAATTCATTTAAAAATCAGTTTTAGCCCCTGGACTTAATAAAAATTAGGAAAAACACCTCTGATAAGTGTAGCTAGACCCCTGGAAATTCTGAAAATAATATTGTAGACCCTGTAATGGGGTGAGTTTACCTTTTTAGCCCTGTTTAGTATTTAAATTAGGAAATTGAATATGTGGCTAGTGTTTAAAAATTAAAAAGTGGGACAAACATATTGTCATAATTAAATTAAAAACTTTCTCAGTATTTAGAAAACTTTGGAGTGAGATAAAAACATATTTTGGGCTGAATTGAATCTGTTTAATTTATTATTCATATTTAGGGACACGTTTTTAAGTAATGAATAGTTTTAGAAAATAGGGAAAATAATTGTGAAATAATTTACATCAGAGGCAAAGGTCAAAATGAGTAATTAAATTATTTAGGACCATAACCTATTCTGTTTAGATGATGTGTATTACTAATTTCATAATAAAGTACACAATTATGCATAGGAAAATAAATCTGAAAATATATCAACTAGTAAATAATAAATGGAGTTTCTAAAATCCAAAGAATTCAGTTTAGGGTTGGTAGAAATTCTGAAGGCACATATGGAGAAGGAAAATACATTTCATGCATACTTGGTAGCTAAAAGGTGTAGTAATTGAATATAAGGAATCTATTTAAATTGGAAACTCATATATATAGTATGTAAGTATAAATGTGAACACAAAAGTAAGAATCATATACACATGATTAAAAGTGCATGCAAGCTACAAATCTACACACATAAAGTAACCACAACACATATAATTGTGAATGACTTTCATAAATATGAATGTGTGGTTTGTATGAAGTGGAAGTGTGAACTATGTCTTATGGATTGTTGTTTTTCTTTTGCTATGTGTGGTGGTATGATGTAGAACCTGCTCAAGAGCAAGTTATTCCTTTCCAAGATCAGGACTACCCATTTCAAGAACAGCAGGAAGGAGGCAAGTGTCCTTGACCACTTTGATCCTATGCTAGGATGTGTAGATAGAATTATTTGCATTGTCAAGATTAAATATGAAACCCATGCTAGGAAGTTTCCCTAGAATTGCATTACCTTGTTTCCTTGTAGCTTGGGTTGGGATTTATTTTATCATGTCATTTATTATTATGCATATGCTTAGCCATGCTTAGAATGGGATACTTGGGATATGAGATCATCAGTTTATTTGACCATACTCTTGAATGAGATATTGTGAGTTATGTAGAGGTAGGGATCAAGGCAAGTTGGATGTTTTGGTTGTGTGCTGGGTGCACGAGACTCGGGTTTGTGTTTAGTACTTGCCTGGATTCTAAGGACCGGTTCATGGAGCATGTAACCTAGCTTTACAGTGCCAACCACATGCTGAGATGGGGCAGCTTGGCCAATTAATTAGGTGTATCCCCGGCGTAGTATGGGTGTGTTGGATGGTGCGGGGAGTAGGTGTCAGCTGGACTACCATATGAACCGCAAGGCTCAAGAGGGGGCCACTGCAGCGGGGTTGGAGCCTCTTGTATGCTGTTAGGGGTGAAACCTCAGTGGGCCCACGCTCATCGGGAATCCCTTTGTAAAGGCTACATAGTGATCTCCTGGCTACACACCTGGGAAGTGTGAATGTGGATCGTAGCCACTGGCGTAATGGAGGTTCTTTTAGTCCACCCGGCAACGGGGGATGAAATCACTACATGTGGGTACAGTGGTACAAACTCTGCATAGTCAAAATTGTCATGACAGCCGTGCTCACGGTCAAGAGCGGCTTGGACTTATTCATGATTAGAGGAGTGATAGTTTTGGAAGTTGTGGATGTTAAGCGGGGAGCTTAACATTGGAAATGATGTTATGGTTATTTGATTATGATGATGGTATGGGAGCTTGGGACCATTTCACCTGTGTAGTAATGTAGGTGCTTAATAAGCTAAGGTGATAGGTATTAATTGCGTAGTGCTTTAACCATGAGTTCAACCTCTCCTTGTTCTAGCCATGCATGATATAATTTTCCCACACTTGTTGAGTACCATTGGTACTCAACCTTGCATATTTTGTTGGTTTATATTGTTGCTCAGGTCAAGATAATGAGGTGGTGTATAATGAACAAGACTTTGGACCCGAAGAAGGTTTCTAGGTTCATGGAGACCCTCGGGCAACGCCTGTGACGGAGCCCTCAAGAATAATATTCCGCTGCTAGTTTATTTACTTGTGATGAACTTATTATTATCCCTCGAGACATTTGCGATGTAAGACTTATTTATATTCGACACCTGGCTTGTAATAAATGATGCTTCACTATTTTTCGTCACATGTATGAGAAAATAATCCTGGCATACATGTAATATTCACTTGGTTGTTCTTCGGAAAAACCGGGTGTGATAGAAGTGGTATCAGAGCCAAGGTTGCCCGTAGGAACGTGGACCTAGGTAGAAATGGACGTATTTAAGGGCCCTATTTTCTTAAAAACTATTTTACAAAGGTGTGGATTGAAAAGTGTTATTTTAATGAGTCACTTTCTTCATCTTACCCCAATTTTCATTCAAAATAGGATTTTTGTTTGAGAGTTTATCTAACCTAATTTTAAATTCTTTTTGTTTTAGATGGTTCGCATGATTCGCACCGCTCGCAAGTCCACAGGAGGGAGAGTTCCCGTAGTTGCCCTTGCCGAGAGAGAGGAGAGCCGTCCGGTGACGTACCTTTCCTACGGATTGGCAGTAGGAGGCTTATTACGCCGTCTTCGGCGTATGCTCGAAGCCGCCGGCAATACGAGCAAGCTAATCATCCACTATAACTCCACCAGGACCATCCGTGAGAAGAGGGAAGAATGGAGTTCGGAGATGAGGATTATACACGAAAATCAGCTGCTTAAGATCCACCACTCTCCAGCTTGTAGAGCGACACAGGTCGATGCGGAAAAGGATGTCACCTGGGAGGCCATCACCTGCCAGAGTCACATCTATCGTCGCCACCTGGACAAAACTGAGTACATGTATGTCCTCCAGCGTGAGAGTGGTACCACGGAGTACAAGTACCCGCCGGTGCAGCAAGGGACTTCCCATGAGCACATGGACTTGTGCTTGGTGGATGCTTCTATGCTCAGCACTCGACTGCAGGAGTATCAACAGGAGCTTCAGGATGTCCGGGACACCCTGAAGGAAACGGAGGTGTTGCTGCGAGCCTGCTTAAGGGTGAGAGAAAGAGGAGATGGGAATGAACTGTGTGTCACTGTGAATGATACATGGACTCCTGACTCCCCAGATCGTCGAGCGATCAGGCGTCGTCGCACTTCTCCACCAGCAGCCTCCCCACCCAAAGCAGAGTCAGAAGGCAGCCGAAATGATGAGGAAGATCCCGAGGAGCCAGCTCAAGAAAACGAGTAGTGGAGTCCTTCCCTTAGTTAGCAAGATGTCGAATAGTCGAGTCGTTACGTTAAGTTAATGGTGTGTTAATGCTTGGTGTGTGACGTGAGTTGTGGAAGCCATGAGAAATTGTCCACAGCCTCGTCTTCAGATTGTTTTGCTTTGGTGTGTGAACCCACATGAAATAATAATGCATGTATTTGGTGTGAGATATGAACCCTCGTAAAAGTATAACAAAGCCTCAACACTTCAAAGTACAAACAAATGAAAGTAGTAAGATGATACTAAATGCTTTCAAATTAACATTGGTTGATTCTGCCAGATGGCCGGAAGAGGAAAAGGACGTGCTGCCAACCCCGCCAACAACAACGATGAGGCATGCAACCCTCATCTTTCTGGAGGCCAGGACCGGGGTGGTCGCCGTGAAGGAGTTGATCCCCTCCACCAAATGCTGGAGAATCAGAATCAGCTCATCCAGAACTTGACTCAAGTGGTGGCCAACTTGCATCAAGTTCCACCTCCACAAGCTGCACCATGCCAACCAACATTGAGTGAGTTTCTAGGAACTCAACCTCCAAAGTTTGCAAGTGTTGCTGAACCTCTGGAGGCAGATGATTGGCTGAAGACCATTGAAAGCAAGATGAGGATCATACAGTGCCAAGGGTATGGGAGGGTGTTGTTTGCCTCTCATCAATTGCATGGACCTGCTGCTGATTGGTGGACCGCCTACGTGGCTGCCCATCATGACCCTGAGAACATCACCTGGGAAGAGTTCAAGCGTAGTTTCCGCAACCATTACATCCCAAGAGGTGAACTCAAAAACAAGAGGAAGGAGTTTTTAGGACTGCAGCAGGGAAACATGACGGTGAGGAATACCTCACTAAATTTACTCAACTATCCCGTTATGCCCCACGGGACATAGAGACTGATGAGCAGAAACAAGATTGTTTTCGTGGAAGGACTTACCGCGGAGATGCAGTGTGCAATGTCCTCAAATGAGTATGAAAGCTTCCAAAAGATGGATGACAGAGCGTTTGTGGTAGAAAGGAAGCTAAAGGCCTTGGAAAATGAGAATAAGAGGAGGGCCGGGTGGTCACATCAAGCCTCAGGGAGCAACACCCGCCCACGTCTGATGCAGCCACCTGCAGGGCAGACGAACCGTGCTGCGGTACCCTACTCAGCACCAAGAGGGTACAACCCGAACTACAGGCCACCGGCAGCACCAGCACCGCCACAACGTCAGTTTGTACAGCAGCCTCGCCCCGCATATCCACCTCGACCAGCAGTGCAAGGACCCCCAAACCAACCCCAAGACAACAAAGGCCAGGCACCTAAGGTTGGGGTGCAATGTTTTAGCTGCGGTGAAGTGGGGCACTACGCCCACAAATGCCCAAAGAAGAAGCCCGCGCAGCCACAACAGCAGAATGTAATGAGAGGACGGGTGAACCACGTCACTATGGAGGAAGCACAAGATGCACCCGACGTGGTAGTTGGTAAGTTTCCTGCCAATTTACACCTTGCAACCCTGCTGTTTGATTCTGGTGCTACCCACTCGTTTATTGCTTTTTTTGGGGGGGGGGGGGGGGGGGTAGCAACAACACAAATGAACCATATGCTAGCAGTAAACTCTCCAGGTGGAGAAATGAAGGGACAGACAAGTGTGTCCAAAGTGACCTAAAGGTGGGTGGTATTTACTGCTAACCTCATAGTGATAGATTCACAAGGGAGGTGGGGGTGGTGGGTGGGGGGGGGGGTGGGGGGGGGGTGGGGGGGGGACGGGGGGGACTCAGAGGGGGGCAGAGGGAGGAACTCGGGTGGCCTCAAGAGTAAGGTTTAAAGTGCCTGCGGAGGAGCGGAGGGGTTAAAATTTAATCAAGTTGAGGTGAAAGTGGAGGAGATCAGGATTATCCGGGAATATCAGATATTTTTCCGGAAGAATTGCCAGGTATGCCTCCCGATCGTGAAGTGGAATTGCAATTGATCTAGTGGGCAGGACAGCCGATATACAAGAGACCTTATCGGATGGACTCAAGCAGCCTAGAAGAACCAAGGATCATGAGAGAATTGACGGAGAAGGGAATCATTTGATGAGATTGGAGGCGGAGGAAGGGGTTGATATTGGTGCACAAGAAAGACGGAACCAAAGGTGATGCGTGGATTACCGTGCTTTGAATGAGGTAAACTATCGAAGAAGAGGTAACCAATTACTTCGGCATTGAAGACTTGGTTTGATCAGTTGAGGGGAGCTTGTGTGTTCTCGAAAATTGATCTCAGGTCGGGATACCACCAACTCAAGATAGCAATTCGTATCTCGGTAAGGACTGTATCGATTTACGACAGGCCTAATACGATGCTTTAGAGCTAATGTCGGCATACTTCATGTATCTCATGAACAAGGTATTCATGGAACATCTGGACAAATTTGTGGTGGTTTTCATAGATGACATTCTCGTCTTCTCCAAAGATGAAGAAGAACATGAGAAACATCTAAGGTTGGTGTTGCAAAGGCTGAGAGAACACCAACTATATGCCAAGTTGAGCAAGTGTGAGTTTTGGCTGAGGAGAGTTCCCTTCTTAGGACATATAATCTCGGAAGGAGGAATCTCCGTAGATCCCGCCAAAATCGAGGATATACAGAAGTGGAAGACCCCTGAAAATGTCGGGGAAGTTCGAAGCTTTTTGGGATTGGCTGGATACTATCGACGGTTTATTGAGGGATTCTCCAAGATCTCGAGACCTCTCACCAAACTGTTGGAGAAGGGAATCACATTCACATGGACGCCGCAGTGCGAGACGAGTTTTCAGGAGCTAAAGAAAAGATTGACAACAGCCCCAGTGTTGGTTATGCCAGATATGCAAAAGAATTTCACGGTGTACTGCGATGCCTCTGGAAACGGGTTGGGATGTGTTCTTATGCAAGAAGGGCATGTCGTGGCTTATGCATCCCGGCAGCTTCGGAAGCACGAGAAAAAATATCCTACACATGACCTAGAACTAGCCGCAGTGGTACACGCGTTGAAAATTTGGCGACACTATTTGATGGGGAAGAGGACAGAGATATATACGGATCATAAGAGTTTGAAGTACATCTTCACACAGCCAGATCTCAACCTCAGACAAAGGAGATGGTTAGATCTAATAAATGACTTTGATGTGGGCATCAACTATCATCCCGGGAAAGCAAACGTCGTGGCCGATGTTTTGAGTCGGAAAGTGCAGGTCAATAAGTTGAGCTTGAAGGACATGCCCGCAGAATTGAAGGACGAGGTTATAAGGCTCAATCTATGTAACACCCCAAATTTTGATTCAAAACCCAAAACCATGTTCAGAGGGCAATTTAAAAATTTTTGGACGTGTTGCAAGTTTTGCAAAAATTCAAATTCAAACTGGAATTCAAATTATACTCAAAACAGAAAAGAAATGGAAAAAGAAAAAGGAAAACGGGAAAAAACTGGCCAGTGGGCCGAAACCGCCAGCTGGCCCAGCTACCCCCGCGCCAGCCCGCCCCCGCGCGCGCCGCGCTGCCTCTCACCGACGGGTGGGACCCACATGTCATCCCTAACCCCGCGACCCCGGACTCTCTCCCGCGCGCGCGATCGCAACCGATCCGGAAACCGCGTCCCGCAGCCGAATTCCGGTCCCAGAGGACTCCAACTCGATCACAACAGACCCACCGCCCTCCCCCGGCTATAAAAACCCCCGATCCGATCAGTTTTTCCCACGCGATCGCCGATTTTCACTCCGGTGAGCACCGAGACTTCGCCGGTGAATTCTGGCCGATCTAAGCTCGGAAACTCTGATCTAACTCGCTGGTTTTGATCCACCGCCTCCGGGGAACTTTGCAGGTGCAGAAAACTCGGAGAGTTACGGTGCAAACACAGCGCCGACGAGCTTCGCCGTGGTTTTGCCTCGGACCTCGCCGCCGATCACTTTCCAGGACCCCCGAGCTCGAGAAAACCCCCGAGGTGAGATCCCTGACCTCCCCTCTACCGATCTAGGCCATAAGATCACAGTTCTAGGCAGAATTCTCGAGGATCCGAAAGTTTCCGGCGAGATAGCTGCTCCCCGCCGCCGTGCGCCGCCGGCAGTGCCGCCCGCGTTCGATCAGAGCGACGTGGCCGCATGTGCGCCGTTTATTTTAAATCGCACGGTAGACTTTAAAACCCCGCGTACCGGTTCGATCTTATAATCTCAGCCGTCGGTTTAAAATCGGACGGTCCACGTCGACCCCGCGTTATAAAGACTGGAGTTCTTACGTGCTACCCCCTGGGGTTCTCTGGAATTGAGAGCTAGCCCCGGAAACTTCAGATCTAGCCCCTGGAACTCTAGAAAATCATGTAAATCCATTTGAAAAATCAGTTTTAACCCTGGACTTAATAGAAATTAGGAAAAACACCTCTGTTAAGTGTAGATAGACCCCTGGAAATTATGAAAATAATATTATAGACCCTGTAATGGGGTGAATTCATTATTTTAGCCTTGTTTAGTATTTAATTTAGAAAATTGAATATGTAACTAGTGTTTAAAAATTAAAAGGGGGACAAACATAATTGTCAAAATTAATTAAAAACTTTCTCAGTACTTAGAAAACTTTGGAGTGAGATAAAAATATATTTTTGGGCTGAAATAAATCTGTTTTATCTATTATTCACATTTTATTAGTATAGGGACACATTTTTAAGTAAACAATAGTTAAAGAAAAATAGGGAAAATAATTATGAAATAGTATACATCATAAGCCATGGTCAAAATATGATTTTAAATTATTTAGGACCAGAACCTAATCTGTTTAGGTGATGTGTATTACTAATTTAATAATAAAATACACAATTATGCATAGGAATATAAATCTGAAAATATAGCAACTAGTAAATGATAAATGGAGTTTCTAAAATACAAAGAATTCAGTTTAGGGTTGATAGAAATTGTGAAGGCACATTGTATGCAAGTATAAATGTGGACACCAAAAATAGGAATCATATATATACATGGTTAAAAGTGCATGCAAGCCACAACTTAACACACATAAAGTAACCACAACATATATAATGGTAAAGAACTTTTATAAATATGAATGTGTGGTTTGTATGAAGTGTAAGTGTGAATTATGTCTTATGGATTGTTGTTTTTCTTTTGCTATGTGTGATGGTATGAAGTAGAACCTGTTCAAGAACAAGTTATTCATTTCCAAGACCAGGAATACCCATTTCAAGAGCAGCAAGAAGGAGGCAAGTGTCCTTGACCACTTTGATCCTATGCTAGGATGTGTAGATAGAATTATTTGCATTGTCAAATGAAATATGAAACCCATGCTAGGAAAGTTTCCCTAGAATTGCATTACCTTGTTTCCTTGAAGCTTGGGTTGGGATTTATTTTGTCATGTCATTTATTTACATGCATATGCTTAGCCATGCTTAGAATGGGATATTTGGGATATGAGATCATCAGTTTATTATACCATACTCTTGAATGAGCTATTGTGAGTTATGTAGAGGTAGGGATCAAGGCAAGTTGGATGTTTTGGTTGTGTGCTGGGTGCACGAGACTTGGGTTTGTGTTTAGTACTTGCCTGGATCCTAAGGACCGGTTCATGGAGCATGTAACCCGGCTTTACAGTGCCAACCACATGCTGAGATGGGGCAGCTTGGCCAATTAATTAGGTGTATCCCCGGCGTAGTATGGGTGTGTTGGATGGTGCGGGGAGTAGGTGTCAGCTGGACTACCATATGAACCGCAAGGCTCAAGAGGGGGCCACTGCAGCGGGGTTGGAGCCTCTTGTATGCTGTTAGGGGTGAAACCTCAGTGGGCCCACGCTCGTCGGGAATCCCTTTGTAAAGGCTTCGTAGTGATCTCTTGGCCGCACACCTGGGAAGTGTGAATGTGGAACGTAGCCACTGGCATAATGGAGGTTCTTTTTGTCCACCCGGCAACGGGGGATGAAATCACTACTTGTGGGTACAGTGGTACAAACTCTGCAGAGTCAAAACTGTCTTGACAGCCGTGCTCACGGTTAAGAGCGGCCTGGACTTATTCATGATTAGAGGAGTGAAGGTTTTTGGAAGTTGTGGATGTTAAGCGGGGAGCTTAACATTGGAAATGATGTTATGGTTATTTGGTTATGATAATGGGTTGGGAGATTGGGACCATTTCACCTGTGTAGTAATGTAGGTGCTTAATAAGCTAAGGTGATAGGTATTAATTGCGTAGTGCTTTAACCATGAGTTCAACCTTTCCTTGTTCTAGCCATGCATGATATAATTTTCCCACACTTGCTGAGTACCATTGGTACTCAACCTTGCATATTTGTTGGTTTATATTGCTGCTCAGGTCAAGATAATGAGGTGGTGTATAATGACCAAGATTTTGGACCCGAGGAAGGATTTTAGGTTCATGAAGACCCCCGGGCAACGCCTGTGATGGAGCCCTAAAGAATAATATTCCGCTGCTAGTTTATTTACTTGTGATGAAGCATTAGTGTCCATTGAGACAATTGCGATGTAAGACTTATTTATATTCGACACCTGGCTTGTAATAAATGATGCTTCACTATTTGTCATCACATGTATGAGAAAATGATCCTGGCATACATGTGATATTCACTTGGTTGTTTCTTCGGAAAAACCGGGTGTGACAGAGGTGGTATCAGAGCCAAGGTTGCCCGTAGGAACGTGGACCTAGGTAGAAATGGACGTATTTAAGGGCCCTATTTTCTTAAAAACTATTTTCCAAGGTGTGGGTGGAAAAGTGTTATTAAAGGAGTCGTTTTCTTCATCTTACCCCAACTTTCATTCAAAACAGGATTTTTGTTTGAGATTTTATCTAACCTAATTTTAAATTCTTTTTTTTAGATGGTTCGCATGATTCGCACCGCTCGTAAGTCCACAGGAGGGAGAGTTCCCGTAGTTGCCCTTGCCGAAAGAGAGGAGAGTCGTCCAGTGACGTACCTTTCCTACGGATTGGCAGTAGGAGACTTGTTGCGCCGTCTTCGGCGTATGCTCGAAGCCGCCGGCAATACGGGCAAGCTAATCATCCACTATAACTCCACCAGGACCATCCGTGAGAAGAGGGAAGAATGGAGTTCGGAGATGAGGATTATACACGAGAATCAACTGCTTAAGATTCACCACTCCCCAGCTTGTCGAGCAACACAAGTTGACGCGGAGAGAGATGTCACCTGGGAGGCCATCACCTGCCAGAGTCACATTTATCGTCGCCACTTGGACAAAACTGAGTACATGTATGTCCTCCAACGTGAGAGTGGTACCACGGAGTATAAGTACCCACCGGTGCAGCAAGGGACTTCCCATGAGCACATGGACTTGTGCTTGGAGGATGCTGCTATGCTCAGCACTCGGCTGCAGGAGTGTCAACAAGAGCTTCAGGATGTCCGTGACACCCTAAAGGAAATGGAGGCGTTGCTGCGAGCTTGCTTAAAGGCGAGAGAAAGAGGAGATGGGAATGAACTGTGTGTCACTGTGAGTGATCCATGGACTCCTGACTCCCCGGATCGCCGAGCGATCAGGCGTCGTCGCACCTCTCCACCAGCAGCCTCCCCACCCAAAGCAGAGTCGGAAGGCAGCCGAAATGAGGAGGAAGATCCAGAGGAGCCAGCTCAAGAGGACGAGTAGTGTAGAGTCTTTCCCCTAGCTAGCAAGAGGTCGAGTAGTTGAGTCGTTACGTAGTTAATGGTGTGATAATGATTGGTGTGTGACGTGAGTTGTGGAAGCCATGAGCAATTGTCCACAGCCTCGTCTTCAGATTGTTTTGCTTTGGTGTGTGAACCCACAGGAAATAATAGTGCAATTATTTGGTGTAAGATATGAACCCTCGTAAAAGCATAACAAAGCCTCAACACTTCAAAGTACAAACAAATGAAAGTATTAAGATGATGCTAAATGATATCAAAGTAACATGTGTTGATTCTGCGAGATGGCCGGAAGAGGAAAAGGACGTGCTGCCAACCCCGCCAACAACAATGATGAGGCATGCAACCCTCATCTTTCTGGAGGCCCGGACAGGGGTGGTCGCCAAGTTGATCCTCTCCACCAAATGCTGGAGAATCAAAATCAGCTTATCCAGAACTTGACTCAAGTGGTGGCCAACTTGCATCAAGTTCCACCTCCACAAGCGGCACCACGCCAACCAAGCTTGAGTGAGTTTCTAGGAACTCAACCTCCAAAGTTTGCAAGTGCTGCTGAACCTCTGGAGGCAGATGATTGGCTGAAGACCATTGAAAGTAAGATGAGGATAATACAGTGCCAAGGGTATGAGAGGGTGCTGTTTGCCTCTCATCAATTGCAAGGACCTGCTGCTGATTGGTGGACTGCCTACGTGGCCGCCCATCATGACCCTGAGAACATCACTTGGGAAGAGTTCAAGCGTAGCTTCCGCAACCACTATATCCCAAGAGGTGAACTCAAAAACAAGAGGAAAGAGTTTTTGGGACTGCAGCAGGGAAACATGATGGTGAGGGAGTACCTCACTAAATTTACTCAACTATCCCGTTATGCTCCACGAGACATAGAGACTGATGAGCAGAAACAAGATTGTTTCGTGGAAGGACTTACCGCAGAGATGCAGTGTGCCATGTCCTCCAATGAGTATGAAAGCTTTCAAAAGATGGTGGACAGAGCATTTGTGGTGGAAAGGAAGCTAAAGGCCCTGGAAAATGAGAATAAGAGGAAGGCGGGGTGGTCACATCAGGCCTCAGGGAGCAACACCCGCCCACGTATGATGCAGCAACCTACGGGGCAGACGAGCCGTGCTGCGGTACCCTATTCAGCACCAAGAGGGTACAACCCAAACTACAGGCCTCCCGCAGCCCCAGCACAGCCGCAACGTCAGTTTGTGCAACAGCCTCGCCCCGCATATCCACCTCGACCAGCAGTGCAAGGACCCCCGAACCAACCCCAAGACAACAAGGGCCAAGCATCTAAGGTTGGGGTGCAATGTTTTAGCTGCGGTGAAGTGGGGCACTACGCCCATAAGTGCCCTAAGAAGAAGCCTGCGCCGCCACAACAGCAGAATGTAGTGAGAGGACGGGTGAACCACGTCACTATGGAGGAAGCACAAGAGGCCCCCGACGTGGTAGTTGGTAAGTTTCCTGCCAATTTACACCTTGCAACTCTGCTGTTTGATTCTGGTGCTACCCACTCGTTCATTGCTCAAGGGTTTGTTAAGAAGCATGACCTAGCAACCACACAAATGAACCATATGCTAGCCGTAAACTCTCCAGGTGGAGAAATAAGGACAAGACAAGTGTGTCCCAAAGTGAGCCTAGACATTAATGGGGTAGTATTTACTGCTAACCTCATAGTGATAGATTCACAAGGGATAGATATTATTTTGGGTATGGATTGGTTGACCAAACATAAAGGAATCATCCATTGTTCGACCAGAACGGTGGAACTAACTCACCCCAATGGCACAAGAGTAAAGTTCATAACGATACACGAGCCTAGGAGGGACATTAAATTAAATCTAGTGGAGGTGAAAGTTGAGGAAATCAGGACCATCAGGGATTATCCAGATGTTTTTCCGGAGGAGTTACCAGGTATGCCTCCCGACCGTGACGTGGAATTCGCAATTGAGCTAGTACCGGGAACAGCCCCGATATACAAGAGACCTTATCGAATGGACTCCAAGCAGCTAGGAGGGCTCAAGGATCATTTGAGAGAATTGACGGAGAAGGGGTATATTCGCCCTAGTTCCTCACCATGGGGAGCTCCGGTGATATTCGTGCCCAAGAAAGACGGAACCCAAAGGTTATGCGTGGATTACCGTGCCTTGAATGAGGTAACCATCAAAAACAAGTACCCATTGCCTCGCATTGAAGACTTGTTTGATCAGTTGAGGGGAGCTTGTGTGTTCTCGAAAATTGATCTCAGGTCGGGGTACCACCAACTCAAGATAAGGCAATCAGATATTCCCAAGACAGCTTTCGTATCTCGGTACGGACTGTATGAATACACTGTCATGCCTTTTGGGCTAACCAATGCCCCGGCATATTTCATGTACCTCATGAACAAGGTATTCATGGAATATCTGGACAAATTTTTGGTGGTTTTCATAGATGATATTCTCGTCTTCTCCAAAAATGAAGAAGAACATGAGGAACATCTAAGGTTGGTGTTACAGAGGCTGAGAAAACACCAATTATATGCCAAGTTGAGCAAGTGTGAGTTTTGGCTGAAGAGAGTTCCCTTTTTAGGACATATAATCTCGGAGGGAGGAATCTCCGTAGATCCCGCCAAAATCGAAGATATCCAGAAGTGGAAAACCCCTGAAAATGTCGGGGAAGTTCAAAGCTTTTTGGGATTGGCTGGATACTATCGACGGTTTATTGAGGGATTCTCCAAGATCTCGAGACCTCTCACCAAACTGTTGGAAAAGGGAATCACATTCACCTGGACGCCACAGTGCGAGACGAGCTTTCAAGAGCTAAAAAAGAGATTGACAACAGCCCCAGTGTTGGTTATACCAGATATGCAGAAGAATTTCACAGTGTACTGCGATGCCTCTGGAAATGGGTTGGGATGTGTTCTCATGCAAGAAGGACATGTCGTGGCATATGCATCCCGGCAGCTTCGGAAGCACGAGAAGAACTATCCTACACATGACCTAGAACTAGCTGCAGTGGTACACGCGTTGAAAATTTGGCGGCACTATTTGATGGGGAAGAGGACAGAGATATATACGGATCATAAGAGTTTGAAGTATATATTCACACAGCCAGATCTCAACCTCAGACAAAGGAGATGGTTAGAGCTAATCAATGACTTTGATGTGGGCATCAACTATCATCCCGGAAAAGCAAACGTCGTGGCCGATGCTTTGAGTCGGAAAGTGCAGGTCAATAAGTTGAGCTTGAAGGACATGCCTGCGGAATTGAAGGACGAGGTTATAAGGCTCAATCTATGTCTAGTAAATAGTGGTGAAGCCATCGCCATGGAAGTGGACTCCACACTTGAGCGAGACATACGCGAGGGCCAAAAGAATGATGAGAAGATACAAGAGATCAGACAGCTCATTAAGGAAAATAAAGCTCCTGGTTTTAGAGAGGATGAACAAGGAACGGTGTGGCACGGGAAAAGGATCTGTGTGCCAGAAGTAAAGGAGATCCGTGAATTAATTTTGAAGGAGGCTCACGATTCCGACTATTCCATTCATCCTGGGAGTACGAAGATGTACCAGGACCTCAAAAGCAGGTATTGGTGGTATGGCATGAAGCGAGATGTCGCGGAACATGTTGCCCTATGTGACACATGTCAGTTGGTGAAAGCTGAACATCAACGACCCGCGGGATTATTGCAACCACTCAAAGTGCCTGAATGGAAGTGGGAAGAAATCAGCATGGATTTTGTCGTGGGATTGCCTAGGACCCAATCCGGGTATGATTCAATATGGGTCATTATTGATCGGCTAACCAAGGTAGCTCATTTCATCCCTGTGAAAGAAAGCTACAGCGGATCCAAATTGACAGAATTGTACATGTCAAGGATTGTGTGTTACCATGGAGTGCCAAAGAAGATAGTGTCGGACCGAGGGACACAGTTCACCTCGAGGTTTTGGCAAAAGTTGCATGAAACCATGGGAACCCATCTGAACTTCAGCTCTGCCTATCATCCCCAAACTGACGGGCAGACGGAAAGAACCAATCAGATCCTTGAAGATATGTTAAGAGCATGTGCACTCAAAAACAATAGGAGTTGGGACAAGAACTTACCGTATGCGGAGTTTTCCTATAACAACAGCTATCAAGCTAGTATGAAGATGTCACCGTTTGAAGCTTTGTATGGAAGGAAGTGCAGAACTCCCCTATTTTGGAACCAAACAGGAGAAAGTAAAGTGTTTGGTCCAGAAGTGCTACAAGAAGCCGAAGCGAAGGTGAGGGAGATTCGCAACAACTTGAGGATAGCACAAACACGCCAGAAGAGTTATGCTGATGTACGAAGAAGAGAACTCGTTTTCAACGTGGGAGACTATGTTTATCTCAAGGTGTCCCCTATCAGAGGACTTTGTCGGTTCAAGGTGAAAGGGAAGTTGTCACCTCGATACATCGGACCCTTTCAAGTGTTGGAAAGAAAAGGCGAAGTGGCGTACCAACTAGAGTTACCGGCTCATCTATCGGACGTGCACGATGTATTCCATGTGTCACAACTCAAGAAATGCCTGAGGACGCCTGAAGAGGTGTTACCCATGAATGAAGTGGATGTAGCTGAAGATTTGTCTTATGCCGAGCAACCATACAAGATTTTGGAGACAATGGAACGCCTCACCAGAAACAAGAGAATCCGGATGTGCAAGGTGCAGTGGAAACATCACTCAGAAGAGGAAGCTACCTGGGAACGGGAAGATGAACTCAAGGCACAATTTCCGGTATTGTTTTCTTAGAAACACCAATCTCGAGGACGAGATTTCTTTTAAGGGGGGTAGAGCTGTAACACCCCAAATTTTGATTCAAAACCCAAAACCATGTTCAGAGGGGAATTTAAAAATTTTTGGACGTGTTGCATGTTTTGCAAAAATTCAAATTCAAACTGGAATTCAAATTATACTCAAAACAGAAAAGAAATGGAAAAAGAAAAAGGAAAACGGGAAAAAACTGGCCAGTGGGCCGAAACCGCCAGCCGGCCCAGCTACCCCCGCGCCAGCCCGCCCCCGCGCGCGCCGCGCTGCCTCTCACCGACGGGTGGGACCCACATGTCATCCCTAACCCCGCGACCCCGGACTCTCTCCCGCGCGCGCGATCGCAACCGATCCGGAAACCGCGTCCCGCAGCCGAATTCCGGTCCCAGAGGACTCCAACTCGATCACAACAGACCCACCGCCCTCCCCCGGCTATAAAAACCCCCGATCCGATCAGTTTTTCCCACGCGATCGCCGATTTTCACTCCGGTGAGCACCGAGACTTCGCCGGTGAATTCTGGCCGATCTAAGCTCGGAAACTCTGATCTAACTCGCTGGTTTTGATCCACCGCCTCCGGGGAACTTTGCAGGTGCAGAAAACTCGGAGAGTTACGGTGCAAACACAGCGCCGACGAGCTTCGCCGTGGTTTTGCCTCGGACCTCGCCGCCGATCACTTTCCAGGACCCCCGAGCTCGAGAAAACCCCCGAGGTGAGATCCCTGACCTCCCCTCTACCGATCTAGGCCATAAGATCACAGTTCTAGGCAGAATTCTCGAGGATCCGAAAGTTTCCGGCGAGATAGCTGCTCCCCGCCGCCGTGCGCCGCCGGCAGCGCCGCCCGCGTTCGATCAGAGCGACGTGGCCGCATGTGCGCCGTTTATTTTAAATCGCACGGTAGACTTTAAAACCCCGCGTACCGGTTCGATCTTATAATCTCAGCCGTCGGTTTAAAATCGGACGGTCCACGTCGACCCCGCGTTATAAAGACTGGAGTTCTTACGTGCTACCCCCTGGGGTTCTCTGGAATTGAGAGCTAGCCCCGGAAACTTCAGATCTAGCCCCTGGAACTCTAGAAAATCATGTAAATCCATTTGAAAAATCAGTTTTAACCCTGGACTTAATAGAAATTAGGAAAAACACCTCTGTTAAGTGTAGATAGACCCCTGGAAATTATGAAAATAATATTATAGACCCTGTAATGGGGTGAATTCATTATTTTAGCCTTGTTTAGTATTTAATTTAGAAAATTGAATATGTAACTAGTGTTTAAAAATTAAAAGGGGGACAAACATAATTGTCAAAATTAATTAAAAACTTTCTCAGTACTTAGAAAACTTTGGAGTGAGATAAAAATATATTTTTGGGCTGAAATAAATCTGTTTTATCTATTATTCACATTTTATTAGTATAGGGACACATTTTTAAGTAAACAATAGTTAAAGAAAAATAGGGAAAATAATTATGAAATAGTATACATCATAAGCCATGGTCAAAATATGATTTTAAATTATTTAGGACCAGAACCTAATCTGTTTAGGTGATGTGTATTACTAATTTAATAATAAAATACACAATTATGCATAGGAATATAAATCTGAAAATATAGCAACTAGTAAATGATAAATGGAGTTTCTAAAATACAAAGAATTCAGTTTAGGGTTGATAGAAATTGTGAAGGCACATTGTATGCAAGTATAAATGTGGACACCAAAAATAGGAATCATATATATACATGGTTAAAAGTGCATGCAAGCCACAACTTAACACACATAAAGTAACCACAACATATATAATGGTAAAGAACTTTTATAAATATGAATGTGTGGTTTGTATGAAGTGTAAGTGTGAATTATGTCTTATGGATTGTTGTTTTTCTTTTGCTATGTGTGATGGTATGAAGTAGAACCTGTTCAAGAACAAGTTATTCATTTCCAAGACCAGGAATACCCATTTCAAGAGCAGCAAGAAGGAGGCAAGTGTCCTTGACCACTTTGATCCTATGCTAGGATGTGTAGATAGAATTATTTGCATTGTCAAATGAAATATGAAACCCATGCTAGGAAAGTTTCCCTAGAATTGCATTACCTTGTTTCCTTGAAGCTTGGGTTGGGATTTATTTTGTCATGTCATTTATTTACATGCATATGCTTAGCCATGCTTAGAATGGGATATTTGGGATATGAGATCATCAGTTTATTATACCATACTCTTGAATGAGCTATTGTGAGTTATGTAGAGGTAGGGATCAAGGCAAGTTGGATGTTTTGGTTGTGTGCTGGGTGCACGAGACTTGGGTTTGTGTTTAGTACTTGCCTGGATCCTAAGGACCGGTTCATGGAGCATGTAACCCGGCTTTACAGTGCCAACCACATGCTGAGATGGGGCAGCTTGGCCAATTAATTAGGTGTATCCCCGGCGTAGTATGGGTGTGTTGGATGGTGCGGGGAGTAGGTGTCAGCTGGACTACCATATGAACCGCAAGGCTCAAGAGGGGGCCACTGCAGCGGGGTTGGAGCCTCTTGTATGATGTTAGGGGTGAAACCTCAGTGGGCCCACGCTCGTCGGGAATCCCTTTGTAAAGGCTTCGTAGTGATCTCTTGGCCGCACACCTGGGAAGTGTGAATGTGGAACGTAGCCACTGGCATAATGGAGGTTCTTTTAGTCCACCCGGCAACGGGGGATGAAATCACTACTTGTGGGTACAGTGGTACAAACTCTGCAGAGTCAAAACTGTCTTGACAGCCGTGCTCACGATTAAGAGCGGCCTGGACTTATTCATGATTAGAGGAGTGAAGGTTTTTGGAAGTTGTGGATGTTAAGCGGGGAGCTTAACATTGGAAATGATGTTATGGTTATTTGGTTATGATAATGGGTTGGGAGATTGGGACCATTTCACCTGTGTAGTAATGTAGGTGCTTAATAAGCTAAGGTGATAGGTATTAATTGCGTAGTGCTTTAGCCATGAGTTCAACCTTTCCTTGTTCTAGCCATGCATGATATAATTTTCCCACACTTGCTGAGTACCATTGGTACTCAACCTTGCATATTTGTTGGTTTATATTGCTGCTCAGGTCAAGATAATGAGGTGGTGTATAATGACCAAGATTTTGGACCCGAGGAAGGATTTTAGGTTCATGAAGACCCCCGGGCAACGCCTGTGATGGAGCCCTAAAGAATAATATTCCGCTGCTAGTTTATTTACTTGTGATGAAGCATTAGTGTCCATTGAGACAATTGCGATGTAAGACTTATTTATATTCGACACCTGGCTTGTAATAAATGATGCTTCACTATTTGTCATCACATGTATGAGAAAATGATCCTGGCATACATGTGATATTCACTTGGTTGTTTCTTCGGAAAAACCGGGTGTGACAATCTATGTCTAGTAAATAGTGGTGAAGCCATCGCCATGGAGGTGGACTCCACACTCGAGCGAGACATACACGAGGGTCAAAAGAATGATGAGAAGATACAAGAGATCAGACAACTCATCAAGGAAAATAAAGCTCCGGGTTTTAGAGAGGATGAACAAGGAACGGTGTGGCACGGGAAAAGAATCTGTGTGCCAGAAGTAAAGGAGATCCGTGAATTAATTTTGAAGGAGGCTCACGATTCCGACTATTCCATTCATCCTGGGAGTACGAAGATGTACCAGGACCTCAAGGGCAGGTATTGGTGGTATGGCATGAAGCGAGATGTCGTGGAACATGTTGCCCTATGTGACACATGTCAGTTGGTGAAAGCAGAACATCAACGACCCGCGGGATTATTGCAACCACTCAAAGTGCCTGAATGGAAATGGGAAGAAATCAGCATGGATTTCATCGTGGGATTGCCTAGGACCCAATCAGGGTATGATTCGATATGGGTCATCATTGATAGGCTAACTAAGGTAGCTCATTTCGTCCCCGTGAAAGAAAGCTACAGTGGATCCAAATTGGCAGAGTTGTATATGTCAAGGATCGTGTGTTACCATGGAGTGCCAAAGAAGATTGTGTCGGATCGAGGGACACAATTCACCTCAAGGTTCTGGCAGAAGTTGCACGAAACCATGGGAACCCATCTGAACTTTAGTTCTGCCTATCATCCCCAAACTGATGGGCAGACGGAAAGAACCAATCAGATTCTTGAAGATATGCTAAGGGCATGTGCACTCAAAAACAATAGGAGTTGGGACAAGAACTTACCGTATGCGGAGTTTTCTTATAACAACAACTATCAAGCTAGTATGAAGATGTCACCGTTTGAAGCCTTGTATGGGAGAAAGTGCAGAACTCCCCTATTTCGGAACCAAACGGGGGAAAGTAAAGTGTTTGGTCCAGAAGTACTACAAGAAGCCGAGGCGAAGGTGAGGGAAATTCGCAACAATATAAGGATAGCACAGACACGCCAAAAGAGCTATGCCGATGTACGAAGAAGAGAGCTCGTTTTCAACGTGGGAGACTATGTCTATCTCAAAGTGTCCCCTATCAGAGGACTTCGTCGGTTCAAGGTGAAAGGGAAGTTGTCACCTTGATACATCGGACCCTTTCAAGTTCTGGAAAGGAAAGGCGAAGTAGCGTATCAACTAGAGTTACCGGCTCGTCTATCGGATGTGCACGATGTGTTCCATGTGTCACAACTTAAGAAATGTTTGAGAACGCCTGAAGAGGTGTTACCCATGAATGAAGTGGACGTAGCTGGGGATTTGTCATATGCCGAGCAACCATACAAGATTTTGGAGACGATGGAACGACTCACCAGAAATAAAAGAATCCGGATGTGCAAGGTGCAGTGGAAGCATCACTCAGAAGAGGAAGCCACCTGGGAGCGGGAAGATGAGCTCAAGGCACAATTTCCGGAACTGTTTTCTTAGAAACACCAATCTCGAGGACGAGATTTCTTTTAAGGGGGGTAGAGCTGTAACACCCCAAAATTTTGATTCAAAACCTTAAATCATGTTAAGAGGGGAATTTAAAAATTTTTGGACGTGTTGCATGTTTTGCAAAAATTCAAATTCAAACTGGAATTCAAATTAAACTCAAATCAGAAAAGAAATAGAAAAGGAGAAAACAGAAAAAAACCGGCCAGTGGGCCGAAACCCACCAGCCGGCCCACCCAGCCCCCGCGCCAGCCCGCAGCCGCACGCGCTATTTCCTCACACTGACAGGCAGGACCCATCCGATCGTCGTCTACCTCGCGACAACGCCGGACTCCCTCGCACCCGAATCAAAACCGATCGGGATTTCGGCGTATCCCCGCTGAATTCTGTTTGTAGGCGACGCGGACATGATCTAAACCACCCCGCCGCCCTCCCCCGTCTATAAAAAACCCGGCCTCGTTCTGTTTTTCCCACGCGATCGCCGATTTTTACTCCGGTGAGAACCGAGACTTCTCCGGCAAATTCTTGCCGATCTAAGCTCGGAAATTCCGATCTAACTCGCTGGTCTTGATCCACCGCCTCCGGGGAACCTTGCAGGTGCAGAAAACTCGGTGACTTGCGGTGTAAACACAGCGCCGATGAGCTTCGCCGTGGTTTTGCCTCGGACCTCGTCGCCGATCACTTTCCAGGACATCCGAGCTCAAGAAAACCCCCGAGGTGAGATCCCCAACCTCTCCTCCACCGATCTATGCCATAAAATCACAGTTCTAGGAAGAATTCTCGAAGATCCGAAAGTCTCTGGTGAGATCGCCGCTTCCCGCCGCCGTGCGCCATTGGCAGCGCCGCCCGCGCTCGATCAGAGTGACGTGGCCGCTTGTGCGCCGTTTATTTTAAATCGCACGGTAGGGTTTAAACCCCCGCGTACCGGTTCGATGTTATAATCTCGACCGTCGGTTTAAAATCGGACGGTCCACGTCAGCCCCGCGTTATAAAGACTGGAAATCTTACGTGCTACCCCCTGGGGTTCTCGGGAAATAAGAGCTAGCCCCGGAAACTTCTGATCTAGCCCCTGGAACTTCAGAAAATCATGTAAATTCATTTAAAAATCAGTTTTAGCCCCTGGACTTAATAAAAATTAGGAAAAACACCTCTGATAAGTGTAGCTAGACCCCTGGAAATTCTGAAAATAATATTGTAGACCCTGTAATGGGGTGAGTTTACCTTTTTAGCCCTGTTTAGTATTTAAATTAGGAAATTGAATATGTGGCTAGTGTTTAAAAATTAAAAAGTGGGACAAACATATTGTCATAATTAAATTAAAAACTTTCTCAGTATTTAGAAAACTTTGGAGTGAGATAAAAACATATTTTGGGCTGAATTGAATCTGTTTAATTTATTATTCATATTTAGGGACACGTTTTTAAGTAATGAATAGTTTTAGAAAATAGGGAAAATAATTGTGAAATAATTTACATCAGAGGCAAAGGTCAAAATGAGTAATTAAATTATTTAGGACCATAACCTATTCTGTTTAGATGATGTGTATTACTAATTTCATAATAAAGTACACAATTATGCATAGGAAAATAAATCTGAAAATATATCAACTAGTAAATAATAAATGGAGTTTCTAAAATCCAAAGAATTCAGTTTAGGGTTGGTAGAAATTCTGAAGGCACATATGGAGAAGGAAAATACATTTCATGCATACTTGGTAGCTAAAAGGTGTAGTAATTGAATATAAGGAATCTATTTAAATTGGAAACTCATATATATAGTATGTAAGTATAAATGTGAACACAAAAGTAAGAATCATATACACATGATTAAAAGTGCATGCAAGCTACAAATCTACACACATAGAGTAACCACAACACATATAATTGTGAATGACTTTCATAAATATGAATGTGTGGTTTGTATGAAGTGGAAGTGTGAACTATGTCTTATGGATTGTTGTTTTTCTTTTGCTATGTGTGGTGGTATGATGTAGAACCTGCTCAAGAGAAAGTTATTCCTTTCCAAGATCAGGACTACCCATTTCAAGAACAGCAGGAAGGAGGCAAGTGTCCTTGACCACTTTGATCTTATGCTAGGATGTGTAGATAGAATTATTTGCATTGTCAAGATTAAATATGAAACCCATGCTAGGAAGTTTCACTAGAATTGCATTACCTTGTTTCCTTGTAGCTTGGGTTGGGATTTATTTTATCATGTCATTTATTATTATGCATATGCTTAGCCATGCTTAGAATGGGATACTTGGGATATGAGATCATCAGTTTATTTGACCATACTCTTGAATGAGATATTATGAGTTATGTAGAGGTAGGGATCAAGGCAAGTTGGATGTTTTGGTTGTGTGCTGGGTGCACGAGACTCGGGTTTGTGTTTAGTACTTGCCTGGATCCTAAGGACCGGTTCATGGAGCATGTAACCTGGCTTTACAGTGCCAACCACATGCTGAGATGGGGCAGCTTGGCCAATTAATTAGGTGTATCCCCGGCGTAGTATGGGTGTGTTGGATGGTGCGGGGAGTAGGTGTCAGCTGGACTACCATATGAACCGCAAGGCTCAAGAGGGGGCCACTGCAGCGGGGTTGGAGCCTCTTGTATGCTGTTAGGGGTGAAACCTCAGTGGGCCCACGCTCGTCGGGAATCCCTTTGTAAAGGCTACGTAGTGATCTCCTGGCTACACACCTGGGAAGTGTGAATGTGGATCGTAGCCACTGGCATAATGGAGGTTCTTTTAGTCCACCCGGCAACGGGGGATGAAATCACTACATGTGGGTACAGTGGTACAAACTCTGCAGAGTCAAAACTGTCATGACAGCCATGCTCACGGTCAAGAGCGGCTTGGACTTATTCATGATTAGAGGAGTGATGGTTTTGGAAGTTGTGGATGTTAAGCGGGGAGCTTAACATTGGAAATGATGTTATGGTTATTTGATTATGATGATGGTATGGGAGCTTGGGACCATTTCACCTGTGTAGTAATGTAGGTGCTTAATAAGCTAAGGTGATAGGTATTAATTGCGTAGTGCTTTAACCATGAGTTCAACCTCTCCTTGTTCTAGCCATGCATGATATAATTTTCCCACACTTGCCGAGTACCATTGGTACTCAACCTTGCATATTTTGTTGGTTTATATTGTTGCTCAGGTCAAGATAATGAGGTGGTGTATAATGAACAAGACTTTGGACCCGAAGAAGGTTTCTAGGTTCATGGAGACCCCCGGGCAACATCTGTGACGGAGCCCTCAAGAATAATATTCCGCTGCTAGTTTATTTACTTGTGATAAACTTATTATTGTCCCTCGAGACATTTGCGATGTAAGACTTATTTATATTCAACACCTGGCTTGTAATAAATGATGCTTCACTATTTGTCGTCACATGTATGAGAAAATGATCCTGGCATACATGTGATATTCACTTGGTTGTTCTTCGGAAAAACCGGGTGTGACATGCACAAACTTCAAACTAGATGCAATGATGCATATGCATGCTATCCTATGATCAGTTTTTATTAGATCGGTTTTGTACGTGTTCTTGCATGGCTTGTATGGTTTTATGATGAACAGGGGTGTTCGGATCAGATGTGGACGTGGTGATGACCTTGTCTTTAGATCAACTCGATCAACAAGTGATCTGTCCTTGAAAAAGCTTCTGTTCGAAAGGAATCGAAGAACAGATGCAAGAAAACACAACGATGTCGTAAGGTGGTATTGGAGACCTACCTTACGTTCTTCTCGGTCTCAGGTCCTTCTCAGATCGTCGGGCTCTCTTCCGGCGATCTCTCTTGCTGAATTCTGGCGATGGCTTTCTCGGCGAGTTGGGGGCTAGGGCTCTAAGTCGTCAGCTCAGTAGTTGGAAAAGAAGTTTGTGGTTTTGGCCAGAGGTTTTGGGTTCTATTTATAATTGGGAGAAGAAGAGTCCAAATCTGATTGTATCCCGAATAAGAGTCCTATTCAGATCATCGTTGAATCTTAACATCTTATCTTTAGTTGTTTTGGTGCGGTAACATTGTGGAATTCAGGTCGGTTTCTTCTCCGTACTGGTATCTCTACGCGTACAGAATCCAAAACCGCTCCAGAACTCGTTACCTCCGTGGTGATGAGCTCCGGAAGCTCCACATGTCCACCGGGGCCTGGTCTCTCCCTTTCCGCAGAGACGAGCTCCGGTTGTGCCGCGTGTAAAGCGAGCAAGACCTTCCTCTCCTTCGGAGGTGAGCTCCGCGTGCGCCACGTATCCTGGTGGTCGGGACCTCCTTTCTTACTCGGAGGTGGCTCCGCGCACGCCACGTGTTAGTGCTGGACCTTCCCTCTCTCCGGAGGTGGCTCCAGTGCCAGACTTCCTTTCTTCTCAGAGACGAGCTCCGAGGTTAACACGTGTCCAACAGTGACGGTCCTCCCGGAGATAAGCTCCGGTGACGGCGCGTGTCCAATAGAACCGGACCTCTCGGAGGTGAGCTCCGAGATCAACACGTATCCCGTGCGACTGGTCCTCTGATTCCCGCGTTGACTAGCTCCGAAAGTGACATGTGTCCTGCGGAAATGCCTTTGCTTCTTCCGCAGAGGATAGCTCCGGGGGCAACACGTGTCCCACAGGGTCGGACCTCTCCCCTTTTGCGGAGATGAGCCCCGAGCCTGCCACGTAGCTAGTTTAGCGGTGGACCTCTTCCCACTTCACAGGAATGAGCTCCGAACACGCCACGTGTCAACGGGCCACGGAAGTTGTCTCCGGCGCTCTCTGTGAACTGGATTCGACTCTTATTGGCTATCCTTTTGATATTTTTCTCTGTTCCTACTTTTCTTAAAATGTTTTCTCTTCATAAAACATGAATATATGCTGACATCAGAAATGAGGTTGTCACATCAATCCCGGCAGAAAATCTACGCTGATAAGAGGCGTAGGCCGTTGCACTTTGACGTCGGGGAACACGTGTATCTCCGTGTATTTCCGATGAAAGGCGTGCACCGGTTCGGCGTGAAGGGGAAACTCGCTCCCCGATTCATTGGACCCTATGCTATCACCGAGAAGTGTGGACCAGCGGCGTATATACTGGAGCTACCGGGATCTCTTGCTGGTGTTCACGACGTTTTCCATGTTTCACAACTGCGAAAATGTCTGAAGCATACGGCTGCTGTTCCCACCGAAGACATCGGCGAGTTGCAACCAGATTTGACGTATGATGAATATCTGGTGGCAATTATTGATGAGAAGGCTCGGACCACACGTAGCTGAACGTTGTGGTTCTACAAGAAGCGACGTGGGAGAGCGAGGAATTTCTTCGCTCAAACTACCCGGAGTTCATGACGTCTCAGCACGGGTGAGTTTCTATTACACCACCGTCTCTTCTTTTGTAATCTCGGGACGAGATTCTTTTAAGGGGGGATGTCAAAGCCCAAGAAAGGGACATGTAAAAGTGATAATTTTCATCACCTCACAACACCACAGCTCATATTGTGGATGTCTCATAAACACTTGTGAAGAGCAAGTAACCACCATCAAAAAGGGTGATTAGAGGGGAAAGCCCTAACTTCCAAAAAGTAGGTTGCTACACATGAACATGAAAGGTTGAGATCGCCCCTAGACCTTATATATTCTTGGGAAGGCTCAGGCCAAATTTCATGCAAATCCAACACTTTTTGAGGCACTTTTGGAGACAATTCAAAAAGGGGCCAATTTGAATGCAAATTCAAATTGCAGCAACTTTCATCACTTGAATTCAAAAGTTGACTTCATATTCAAACTCAGCATATTTTTCTGAGTTATCCCACCAATTTTTATCCCCATTGGAATTTATCTTGTCGGGAGCTAAATTTGCATTATTCAAAAACTGAATTTAAATTTCAGTTCAAACATGCAGCAAATTTAGCCAGACCAGTTTCAAATTTAGGAAATCAAATTCAAACAACGACTTGGAGGCTAAGTCTCTCATTCAATTGTGAGTAGCTGAGATCTCTTCAGTGAAAACAAAAATGAAAAACAGAAAAGGAATTAGGGGGGAGAGGGACCCACTGATCAGTGACTAGACACGGGGTGAAACCGACTCAAACCAGGCGACGTAGCACGGGCGGCTGACGCCGGCTCGCAGAGGTCACCAGCAGCGCTCTGGACTTCCACCTCACGGTGAAAATTTTCGGCTCAAAGGCCCGCACACCGAGCTGCTCCACCCTTCTTTCTGTTCCCGAGCGAAAACGAGCACGTCCCGAGCTATCCTCCCGTTTCCGCGCAAGAGCTCGTCGCCGCTTCCTCTGATCACCGGTGACCGGCCGACTCTGGTGGTTTCACGCGCCGTCAACATAGAAGAAAAGGTGTGCTTACTTGTGCTGAAGCTGTAGGAGGAAACCATGCGCCAGTTCAGGCGGTGTAGAGCAAGAATTTCTGGTTTTCTTCCTCGGAGCGTGTTAGGGTTAGAGTCCGGTCGACGACAAAATTCATTGCACAGAAGCAACCGCTGGTTAAGCTATTGCTCACACACGCTCTAGAACACCTAGCGCACCTCCTCGATCAAGTAGCAACCAGTTCCATGCACTAAGACCCTAGTTCTGTCAGAATTTCGGCCCGGCGGCTGAAAACAGGGCACCTCGACGGTGAGGTCATAGTTGCGGCCGTTTTCACGGGGATCAGTGCTCATATCCGTGATCAGCAACTGTCAGCGGAGCTCCCCGAGCAAACCACGTTGAAAAAGGTGTAGAGAACACCGAGTGCGACGTCGCCGATGAGCTTCCGGCCGCTGTCACCGTTGCGAGTACTGTTCCGGCCATCGCCGAGCTCCGTTGAGGGCACCACCGTGTTCCCCAGGCCGAAATATGCACAGGCGGCGAGTTTCATCGAAGGTCAGGCAGCAGAACGCCCGGCGGCGAGCTCTCCGGCGAAGGGGGCGGCGGGGAGCCGCGGGAGCGCGAGGTAGACGAAGCCCCGCGGGTCCCACGTGTCAGCCTCGGGTTAAACAGCGCCGGATCTTCTGTGGCACTGGGACCCCGTGTGACTGCGTGGAGGACTCTGCGGACCCCCGTGTGGGTTAGCTGCGGTGCTGACACGTAGCCCGGGGACCCCACCCGCCAGTTTAAACTTTATTTGAATTTTCAGATTTGATTCAAACTTCAAATGTGTGTAACTTCTGCCAGGAAGCTCCAAATTCAGTAAAACAAATTTTGCTGAACTCAGCTTTTTGAGTACTTTCCAGCAATACAAATTTCAGCTCATGAAACTTAATAGTTTTCCAGAATTAAATCCCTAAAATTTAAAATGTTAGGAATTTTATCTGGAGAACTACTTTATGAAAAATCTGAAATTTGGCTGGGAGGTTCATTGGAAAATCCTGGAGCCACAGTAAAATTTTCAGACCCATCCAAGTTAATTTAGTCCCCCTAATGGTGTGATTAAGTGAACTGTCCTGAGGAAATAGAAAAATATACAGAAACATTTTTCATATTTTCTCAAATCTTGTTTAGGGCATAACTTCCTCTAGAATTCTTCAAATGACATGAAACCAATTCCATTAGAACCATCTCAAATTCTAGTTTCCATAAAGTAATGGTTGGAACCATGAAAACCCCTGGAATTCCTTAGAGGCTCTAATATTGACCAAATAGGCTTTTATTTGTACAAAGCTCAGATGAACCTTGTTTCAAATGAAACTTGGTCAAGACTCTGGTTAGGACCCTACCAAGCCACCATAAAAATTTCAGAACCAAAGGGGTGGTTTAGCTAGAGCTATAGTCTTTACATACTCAAGTCTAAACGTTGCATGTGAATTGACATATAGTATCTCGTTGACGTGTAGTCGCTGAAGGCGAGGAACTCCAGAAGTGCTCGACTTCCTTCTTCCGGATGAAGCCCTAACCACTGACCAGCAGCAACAAGGCAAGCCCCGGTTTACATTAAACCATTTTACAAAGTTTTGCTTTGATATATACTTAGTATGAGGTATATGAATGTGCATTAGGTGTAGGGTGGATGAAACCCAAGTGCATAAACAGCTTTGTCCTATAAGAGTGAGGGTAGTGTCTAAGTCCTCGAGTAGACAGGCTATGCTTAATGATTCATAGAACTTCGGTACAAGTCGAGTAGTTGGAATCTACTCGTGAGTTAGGCTTGGGACACACGGGTTTGGTTCGAGTGATGTGAGATCACTTTAGTAATGAAAATGAGACTAGGAAGGGGCTAGGGCGCAGCAAGAGGAAGTCTTGTGTGTGCAGCTCTGTCCGCGTCGATTGAGGACTGATCCGTGTGCGGCCCTGCTGAACAAGTATTGAACGTACCGAAGGCATATCGGATATATGGGCCCCGATAAACCGATGTAACCTAAACCTCCGGGCGTCGAGGCATAGCACACCGATTTATAGGTGTAGGTTGAGGGCAGCAAGGTGGAAATCTGCTAACGGGCATAGAGAGATGCTCCGTGTAGAGAACCTCCTGTCCGTTTCGGTGCGACCGGTTCGACGTTTGGGCTGTTGAGTGAAAGGTTGTCCCTTACGACATCGAGTGAGCGTGCTGTGCAGCTCCACGGGTGGGCATACGTGACGTGCTATTCGGGTATCCCTGCAGGTGTATATCGAGTTGATTTGCCGTCCCTCACGGTGACGAGTACCGCTTGTTCACTGCGTCGTAACGTAGATAAATTATGGAATGTGATGATTCAATTCTGCTGATATGTATAATATTGTATTGCTACATGTGTGCCACCAAATATTGCTTACTAAATTTCAGATTTACGAACTGTTAACTTGTGGCTAAAAGATGAACTAAGAATGAACTTGTAGGCTTGTCCATTTGCTGAAATTACTATCCCATGTTCGTGTAAACTGCATGTAGAGTTTCATGCCTAGGTGAGTCGGTTAAGTCTTGTTGAGCCTCGTGCTCATGGTGGCTGCTTAAGTGTTGTTCAGGTGAGGAGCATCCCACTGACTCGGGTTGCGAGTCCACCGGCGAGGGTTACCCTCCGTCAGGGACCACGGCTGAGTGGGAGCCGTACACGCCGCGCTGAGCTGAGGAGTGCATCTAGTGTGGGTTGCCCTAGGGCTGGGCAACCGACTTTTGCTAGATAGACGGGCGTGAGTTGTAAAAATTTAGTTTCCGCTGTGTAATATAAACACTAGTTTGTAACTGGAGTATTGTATGACTTTGTACATTTCAGTTGGTTTTCTATATAATACAATGTGTCCTTATGATGTGTGCTGTCGGGTCGCATCGTGCGGCACCACCCTCTGCGATCCTGGATGAGCATATTTCGGTCCGTCACAAGTATGCAGCTCGAAGGTTGAATTTCTGTTTTTTGTAACAGTCATACGCTTCGATTCCTGTTCATAACATTTTCAACTCTTCAGTCAACGGCTTCAACATCACGTTCAAACGTGAACCGGGATGATCCGGTCTAGGTACAATAAGGCAAAGGAACATGAACTCGTACTTCATACAAAGAGATGGTGGTAAGTTGTACGGAATAGCAAACACGGGCCAGCAAGAGTACGGTGTTGCATTTGTACTGAACGGTGAGAAGCCATCTGTCGCCAACCCGATGCGAATATTTCTCGCGTCATTGGCGAAATCTGGATCAAAGCTGTCAAGCGCTTTCCATGCCTCACCGTCAGACGGGTGCACCATCATTTTGTCGTTCTCACGTAGACCTTCTTTGTGCCACCTCTCATGTGTCTGGCAGTTTTTTTCGAGAGAAACAAGTGCTTCAACCTAGGTGTCACAGGCAAGTAGCGAAGCTATTTTTGTGCGACTTCAGTCATTACTTTTGTACCGTCATCATTAACAACTTTGATAAATCTTGCTTTATCACATTTTAAACATTTGTTCTCGTTGGCATGCTCTTTCCATATAAGCATGTAGTTGTCTGGGCACATATGAATCTTCTCATAGTCCATACCAAGCCCGGAAATCATTTTCTTAGACTGATACATATCTTTAGGCAATTTATGAGGCTGTGGAAGGACATCACTGATCAATTTGACGAGTTCATTGTAGCAGTTATTGGAGAAGGAAAACTTAGACTTAATTGCCATAAATCTAGTCATGAAACTAAGGATCGAGACTTTGGTGTGTTCATGCACCGGCTGTTCAGAAGCTTCGACAAGCTTGAAAAACGTTTTAACCTCCGTTGTAGGAGGATCCTTCGTCAATTGAGGATTTATGGCTTCAAACATCTCGTCCATCCTATCGACCCTAGTGTTGTCATCCTCATCTCGATCTTCTATAACTTGAGAAGGTGTCTCGCCTTGAAATGTCCACAACTCATAACGCTGCATGAAACCATTTCCACACAAGTGATACGTCAACGTCACTTTGTTGAAACACTTCGCATTCTGACATTCATACATGGGCACCGCACCTTCCTGTTGTTTGACAACGAGAAATCTCATTCTATGAAACCATTCGTATTGGTGAACCACTCCTCTGAGTGTCTCCCATCCTTTTTCCAACCAGTATACATCCAAGTGCGGTTTTCAGCCATTTTTAAGAGTATACCTTCAAAGCAGACAAATCATTTACGAGAGAGGAAAGAACGAGAGAAAGAGAAGAAGGACAGTTGGTCTTAGATGATAATTCCACATCCGATGCATATATTGCGTGTCGTGTCGGGTCGGGCCGTGCCGGACCGGGTCGGCCTGAAACCCCTTTATGTCCATATGTTAAATAATAACAACGAATAAACTACTATTTCGAAAGCATAACACCGTCTATTTAACACTACACCCCCCTATCCGGTGCAGTTCTTCAAGTAAAAATGGGAAAACTATACGGTTATAGCCGTCATACGTATGTTGCGAGTCAAAGAAGAAGCGAGAGTTAGTTCTCGCTTTGAGGAAGGACAGGTCAAAGAAAAAGATTCGAAACAGTGTGCGGGCTACTGTGCACGGGCATCAAAGTCAAAGCATCTCTGCTCTAGGGTCTGCAGGGGCGGGTGCTTCCCGGCGGGGCGTGCAACGGCGGCGGGGGCGCAGGGGCGGTGGCGGCCGGCGGTACCACAAGGGCCGGCGGCGTCCGGCAAGGGCGCAGGGGCGGCGGCGGCCCGCCATGGCGCACGGGGCAGTGGCCGACGGGGGCGCAGGGGCAAAGGGCCAGCAGGGGGGCGGTCATGGCGCAGGGGCCGTGGCCATGGCGCAGGGGCAGCGTGCCAACGAGGGCGCAGGGGCGGTGGGGCCGGCGGGGCGGCGGCGACCAGCAGGGGTGCAGGGGCCACCAATCGTACAACAGAGACCTCACTACTATACCCAAACAAAGCAGTTAGCAAGAACCCATGGCGAAAGCACAGACAATGGGCGCACTACTGGCCATCGTGGTGGTCCTCGCCGCGTCAGCCCAGGTGGAGCACGGCATATGCAACCTCTCCAGGGAGGGCATCCGGTCCTGCCAGCCAGCGGCGGCGACCCACAACCCGACGAACGAACCGTCGGCTGCGTGCTGCTCCGCGCTGGCGGGAGCCAACCTGCCGTGCCTCTGCCAGTACAAGAGCTCCGTTGGCGCTTGGGTGAGGTTCTACATGATCGACATAAACCGCGCAATGGGGCTGCCGGCCAAGTGTGGCCTTGAGATACCGGCCAACTGCTGATGGCCGTGTGGTCAGCAGTGCCCTGCATGCTGCGTGCATCTCGGTGCATCGAGACATCGTCATGATGCTGTATTATATATAGCTACTAGATTCAATAAATTGAAGCACTTCAAAGACTAGTCTGATCTAGTTGTGCTTTTGTCTGACTTACTGCAAAAAAGATACATGTATAAGAAACGTATTATGCAAAGTAGGCGTGATGAATATGAATGAACTTCCTTAATTGCAAGCACGTGACAGTGTATCTGTGGAGCAGCCGTTAATGGATATATCTACCCAGACAAGTATTGGCTTGCAATCTGGTCTAGTTTTCCGAAAATAACACTTCCAGGGCAATTTCATGGGTACACCAATTATTAAAAGAAAATAATAGTCCAGCAACAGTTTCATCAAGGGTTCAGCTTGTCCTCACATCATTATGCAACGAAATGCGGATACAATTAGTCCAGGTATAAACTAGAATTCACAGCGACAATGTGTATATATATACTATTGATTCAAGTTTGAACTAGAATTTCCCATATTTGAATTTGTTCATCACTTCACACACGTAAAATATATCCACAGTTTTGCATAGGCGGGGGCTTGCCGGCGGGGCGCGCAACGGCGGCGGCGGCCACCGGGGGCACAAGGGCCGGCGGTGTCCGACGAGGGCGCAGGGGTAGCAGCGGGGGCGCAGGGGCTGGCGGCGGGCACATAGGGGCGGTGGCGGCCGGCGGGACCACAAGGACCGGCGGCGTCCGGCGAGGGCGCAGGGGCGGCGGCGGCTGGCCATGGCACAGGGGCCGGCAGTGACTGACGGGGGCGCAGGGGCGAAGGACCGGCAGCGGGGCGGCCATGACGCAGGGGCCGCAGGTCCGGCGAGGGCGCAGGGCCGGCGGGGCTGTAGGGACCAAGGGTCGGCAGCTAGTGGGTCTGCCCATGGTGGGGCCGGCGGGTCGGCCATGGCGGGGCTGGTGGGTTGGCCATGGCGGGGCCGGCGGGGCGGCGGCGGCCGGCGGGGGCACACGTGCGGCGACGGCCGATGGGGCATCAGTGGCCGGCGCTGCGGTGGAGGAGGAGAGGAGGGAGGGAGGTGGCATACTCGTTGGTCGGTGGCGACGGCGGGGTCGGCGATCGGCTCCGACGGCGTCGGCGTTGGCTCTAGCGGCGGTCGGCTCCGGCGGCGGTGGAGGCGTGAGACAGAGCGGCGGCGCTAGTCGGAGATAGAGCCGCGGCGCTGAGTATATCGGGCCTTAAAGACGATGGTGCGCTCACACCGTCGTCAATAAACCCGGGGCCTTAATTATTGATGGTGTACCATCGCCTATAAGTCCTGAGAACTTATAAACGACGGCCTAGGTTAACCGTCGTCAATAAATGATTAATTGACGACAGTGTTTTCTGGCCGTCGTCAATAAGTTTATTAACGATGGCCCCGTCGTCAATAAATCTGGCCGTCATCTATTGTTGCGATTCCTGTAGTGAAAGTCATGAAACATATCAGCAAAGCATGTAGTTATCAAATGTTGACATGACGCCATCATCTTATGACTAACAATAAGAGATACATCATCATAAGACCCCACTTATATTAGATTCAATCATGATGTTCGTTGCTCTTGTGTGTCTCATGCTTTATTTGTGGGAGTAACTTGGTGAATGGATATGCAATATTTCGCCCAAGTGTGCATTTTTCCTATGTTCGCATCTCCTCGATCGATGATATCTCAAATTAGGTGATAGAGACATAGATGTGCTCAGACGTTTTGATGTGACTTTGGCTCCTTTGCTTGCACTATTCCACCGCTATTGTCACAAAGAGGTCAATTGGACCAATCGTTTATTACTTGGAACTCTTCCAACTCACTGCCCTACCATTATAGCGGAAGACATATCCTCACTATGATTTGCTATCATTTTTTGGCTTTGGAAACTAGCATGGTGTAACTGTTGATAACAGATAAAGTTCACAGATAAAACCCGCAGGTGCACGGATACCAATGTAGCACTTCACCAAGGAGTATTCCAAGGTATTGAATCCACAGGGCAATTGTGTGTGTAATCTTCTAACTAGTTCGTACAAGGATAAGTAGAATATTGGTAGGCAAAGGGTAAAGTTTTTAAATTAAGATAAGTTATCTAGTAGTTTCTTGTATTGGGCACAGGTTTACCCCTAGTCCGTCAGGCAACTCATGCAAAATAGCCTACAACGTACATGGACGTGAAGGATTACAATAGATGGATAGGATTGTCGCCACCTATCGGTTGCCTCTACAATCCATGGAGTATGTGGTAAACAAAGGCAATCTCCAGTCTAGACACCACATCTACGCTATCAACTACTACCTTAATCGCCATACACGATCAGCCAAGACTAAAGCTTCTAACTGAATAGAGCGATAAGCAAACAAGCAATTAAAGAAAATAACTTTCTTAAAAAATATAAACTTAACTCAAAATAAAATCATGAATACTTATTTGAAAAAGAAGATCCGTCAAGATACAAGTGTCACTACAGGGATACGACTGACTTACGACGGCCGGAACCATCATAATTAAGTCATAAACTTTCGTAAGTAGTTAACGGTATTCTGTTACTTACGACGGCGACGAGTCGAGGTAATTATTTTATTATAAATAAGCTAACTTACGACCGTCGTAAGTTAAGTAACTTACAACGGCATCGTGCATCCGTTGTAAGTAACGGCCCAGGCCACGTGGTGGCCCAAGCCACTTTACTTACGACGGCTTGCTCAGTGTCGTCGTAAGTAACTGAGGCTAACTTACGACGGTTCTGGTGACCGTCGTAAGTAGCAAAAGTTAACTTACGACGGCTTCTGGGCAGTGGCCGTCGTAAGTTATGTTTGTAATTTTTTTAAAAAACAAAAACTGACTACCCTGGCTCGATGGCCAGCTCACAGGATAGACAATATAGATAATATATACTTATAGCAGCAGTAAACAGTCTTAAACAGAGGCATACGCATCAAACACAAAATACAAAAGGGCTACACACTATCCCCTCGACTACCTCTGGAGCCGAAGAAACCGTCTCCGCGCGTCCCTCCGGAACAGGTAGCTGTGGCGATGGAGTCGAAGCCTCCGTCGTCGAACCCTGCAAAGCACATGAGTAGTTAGACATATTTTGGATTCATATATCCATGTCTTTCTCTTTTTTCTCACTCTCTTCGTCTCTCTCTACTTTTCATCTTCTTTCTCACTCTGTTCCTCTATCTTTGTACCATCCATCTCCTTTTTTGTCACTCTCACCCTCTCTCTCACACTCTCTCTCTCTCCCTCTATTGTAACACCCCATCTCTCCATCTCACTCTCACCCTCTCTCGCACTCCCTCTCTCTCCCTTCTGTACCACTCTATCTCTCTCTATATCTTCCTCTCTCCCTATGTTAAATGAATAATACAATATTAAAGAGTTTATTACCTGTACCGGAGGCACCTGTGCTGCGGGCTCCTGTGATAAGGTCGCCTGTGGCGGCTGCTACGTAGGAATCACGATCTGCTGGCCGTTCTGTCGAGCCAAGGCCTATAATTGCAAGTATTAGAACATACATATTTTTTAAATGCTATGAAAGTAAACTACAGTAATTTAAATTACTTAGCTCCATCGTTGTCTGCATCTGGGTCATGTAGTTGGCTTGGTACTCCTGGATGGCCCTCCTCCTGTCGAGCTCCTCCTGGGTTCATCTCAGCCTCTCCTGCATGGCACTGAACTCCATGTCCCTCTACGAGAGACGTCCACTCGACGGCCCAACCGACGAATCCTGCATCGATGAAGTGCCTCTCGCAGGTCGTGCCAACCTCGAGTCGACAACTCCATTGAAAATGACAAACCTACAAAAGAAAGAAAAATAATAAGTAAAAGAAGGAAGAGTGAAAAACATAAATCAAAGAAACCAACTCACCGGCCATGGGCCTTCCCTCCGCCGCTTGCATACACGGCTTGAGGGTCGATTGGCACGTTTTCCCAATCGTACCCTTCACCGTGTATTTTAACGACCTCATGCCCGTACTTTTCCTAAAAACTTAGAAATGGTGTAAGCATGTAAATAATAATATTAGTTATAATTAAATTGAAGAATTTTGAAAACTTACTAGTCGATCGGTCGTGACCTGACTGCACTGCCCCGGCTGCGACGGGTCACTTCCCCTGTGACCTCTCTTCCAAACCTGAGTCGCCCTAGGCTCCTGACCGGTCTCTCGCTCTTGTAGATACGTGTTAGTAGGATAAATATATTATGAACACATAAATGAACTTATAATACACTTACCATGCGTTTAGCCAAACGCAAATGACCATCGGCGCCATAGCTGTGCTTCCCGTCGGACCCTCTGCATCCTCGAGCCCTCATGGACTTAGCTTTGAATTCATCGCTAGCTCAATACCCATAGAGAGCTCGGTATGCGTCGGGTTGACCCTCTAACCAGGAAATACTAGCCACACATATTTAGTATATCATTCAACTGTTAACATAAGTAACTATTGAAATTTTTTAACAATTAGAACTTACCTCTGCGTATTGATCCTCTATCAAGTACATGTCAGAGTCCCTTCTATAGGGACCCCATTCCTGCTGTTGCTGATGCCGTTTCTAGTTGTCGTTAATGGCATGTATGCGGGCGTACGACAACGCCTGTGTCACGAGCTTCCGAGCGTTTGTGTGGAACATGACTGTCGCGTGCTCCATCATGCTCTCGCTCGTTTCCTCTAACTGGTACCTCAGCTTTAAGAAAAAAAAATATTTAATCGATATGCATTAACAATTTAAATGAGTTGAAGAATGTAAACATTTAAACTTACCATAAAATCGTTCCACACGGCCCCCTGAAGGGTGTCGAGCACCTCATGTGAGACACGAGCATAGTCGTCCCACGACAAAGCAGGGACACCATCGATGACACCGGGATAGTGCAAACGCACTAAAGCCCCGATGACACCGTTAACCTACCTGTGGTGTCCCTGGCCCGTGAACGAACAGTCGTACCAAGATCTGCAAAATTTGTTAACTCAGTAAGTAACGGTAGATATCATGAAATATGTAATAGTATATGATTTTTATACTTGTCTCCAATTGGACGAATAGTGACCCGCTCACGAGGAATAGGAGGAAGAGCCACAAAGTGGGTCCTCCTCGTCCGTCGCCTCTGCGCGGGCACCACGTCCAGTGACTCGGAAGGATGGTCACCACTAGAGCCCGAAGGCTCCACGCTCGCCGGCTCCGAAGGGAGGGTAGCCGGCTCCGAGGGCTGGCTAGCCTGTGGTGGCACCCTAACCTTTGACTCTGACTCTAATGACTGTGAGTCAGACTGCAAAATTGAAGGATTGATAAGAATAAATTATTTATAAGTGCAATCTAAAATAACGTGTTTGACAACTGAAATTTACCTCTATGCGCTGCAAGGCCAGAGCTCGGCCCGCAAAGTCTGGAAGGTGCCTCATCAGCTGAGAGCGTCTGGTCGCACTTGACGAGCTACCTAAGAAGAGGTCCCGTGACCGACTGAGGAACCCTCGTGCCTCCTTCTTCCCGCTCCCCTTTAATGACGACATCCTGTTGTAAGGAATAATTGATAAAGATGCTAAGATAATATATACAAAATTCATGTTAAATTAGTGAAGAAAATGTTACATCATAAATTTCAAAATTCATCAACGTCATGATCATGTACACTACTCCTTAATCCAGACCATCGATCTTCTTTCGTGAGCGTCTGGACTGGATTTCGTTTCCGTTTACGCATATCAGAAGTCTCGACATCTTGAGCGTCTCCAACTAAGTCATTAGGTCCTACACCAGGCTCAACAACAAACGAGTCTGGCAACTCTTCTTCTTGGTAAACATCGTCAACCTCATCAGTATCATGGTAACCATCATCTCCTGGAGTGTATAGCCGCTCATGAGGATTCACCTTATGTACCACCCACCAAGCTTTGAGTTTTTTGCATGGATAAGGTAGATAATACACTTGCCCCACTTTGTGTGCAAGAACAAATGAATCGTATCCTCTTAGCCGTTCATTGTGTTTGCTTCCACCATGCCAAATTTGTTTAGTCGAGTTCCATGATTGATATCAAACCAATCACAGTCAAAGAATACTGCTCGAAGATCCTTATTCCTGGCAAAAGCAAATTCAAGGATTTTATTAATGATTCCATAATAATTAGTTTCATGTCCTTGAGAGTCAATTGCCCTCGTCACAACTCCGGTAATAGATGTTGCCGCGAGAGGGCGAAGAGATTCAAATTAAGTTGTACGGAATCGGAAGCCATTGATGTCATATCGACCATAGCTCCTAACTTTAATCAATCCATAGGATAGTTGTCGCAAGTCTTCATGAACGTCGGCATCTTTCATGCACTGTTCAAATATGAAGTTATAAGAAAACTTTGTAAATACTCGTAAGTTATAAGAATACTTTGTAAATATTGCTAAGTTAACGAGAAAATGTTACATGATCTTGAAACTAGGATAGTAAATTAGGTCCTCCATTTATTCCTTCCCGTTGCATCACTTCCACTTGTTTGCTTGTAGGTTGATCTCGAAATCATTTGTGTACTTCTTTATTTTCTTTAGGTCGAAGACAGAAAGAAGCATGTGGTTTAGCACCACTTTCAGAGAGCTCAAGAGTTGGATGGTTAGAAAGCTCTGCTAGGTCCTTTCGAGCCTTTATATTGTCTTTCGTTTTGCCCGTCATGTCCATGCATGTGCTTATGATACATTCGCCCATATTACGCTCTTGATGCATGACATCAATGTTGTGCATTAGTATCAACGACTTCACATATGGTAGCTCTCATAGTCCACATATATGAGTCCAATTGTGATCCTCTCGGTAACCAAGAAAATATCCAGGACGCCCTTTATCTGGCACCAGTTTGTCCAGCATATCAGATATTTCTGATCCGTTTATACGTTTCGGTGGTCCTTTAGAGACAACGTTGTCTTTTTTAAAGACATTCCTCTATTACCTAAACATGTGATTCGAAGGCAGCCAACATCTGTGACAATTGAAGTAGCATATCTTTCCTCCATGAGTAAGTCGAAAACAGTCCATGTCAGAAGCACATATCGGACACGTCAAACGACCATGAGTGCTCCATCCTGAAAACATACCGTATGCCAAGAAATCATGGACGAACCACAAATAAGCAGCTCGATGGTTGAATTTCTGCTTCTTATAATAGTCGTACGCTTCAACTCCTGTCCACAATATTTTCAATTCTTTGATCAGCGATTTCAACATCACGTTGAGACGTGGCCCAGTATGATCCGGCCCAGGTACAATGATGCTAAGGAACATGAACTCGTACTTCATACAAAGAGCTGGTGGTAGGTTGTACGGAATGACAAAGATGGGCCAACAGGAGTATGGTGTTGTGTTTGTACTGAACGGCGAGAATTCATTTGTCGCCAACCCGATGCGAACATTTCTCGCATCACAACTGAAGTCTGGATCGAACTGGTCAAGCATCTTCCATGCCTCACCGTCGGTCGGGTGTATCATGACTCCATTGTTCTCACGTACACCTTCTTTGTGCCATCTCATGTGTCTAGATGTTGTTTTTGATAGAAATAGCCGCTTCAACCGAGGTGTCACGGGTAAGTAACGAAGTTGTGTGCGACTTCTGTCATCACATTATCACCATCGTTATTAACAACTTCCACAAACCTTGATTCACCATATTTTAAGCATTTCTTCTCTTTTGCATGCTCTTTCCAGAAAAGCATGCAATTGTCTGGACACACATCAATCTTCTCATATTTCATACCGAGATCGGAAAGCAATTTCTTCGCCTGATACATATCTTTAGGTACTTTATGAGGCTGTGGAAGGATGTCGCTGATCAATTTGATGATGTCGTTGTAGCAGTTATTAGAAAAGAAGTACTTAGACTTAATTGTCATAAGTCTAGTCATGAAAGTGAGGAGGGCCACTTCAGCGTATTCATGCAGCGGCTCTTCTGAAGCTTTGAGAAGCTTGAAGAACGCTTCAACCTCCGTTGTAGGAGGATCCTCCATAAACTCTAGTTGTATAGCTTCAAGCATCTCATCCATCCTATCAACCCCCGTGTTATCATCATTTTCGTCTTCCACTTCTTGTACAGTTTGAGAAGTTGTCTCTCCGTGGAAGGTCCACACCTCATAATGTGGCACGTAACTGTTTCAACACAAGTGTATCGAGACCATCATTTTGTCCAAAAACTTGGTATTCCGGCATTTCATACATGGGCATCGCACCTTATCAATCATTGACAATGAAAAAGCTCGATCTACAAAAGCATCTGTCTTGGCGAACCACTCATCCGAGTGACCACCAAAACTGTTCTTCCAACCAGTATACATCCAACTACGGTCCTCACCCATGTTTGAATCTGCAGTTTAATGTCAAGGAAATTATAGTTACTTTATAATTTATTTATGTCACAGCCCTACATCTATTGGAAAGGATAGGTCCTAAACCCACCCAAGAGTGACCGAGAGGAACGTTCTTATAACAAGACACAGGGTCTAGATTCAGACAAAATTTCGGCAGCATAACCCCGCTTTTCTCCAACTGCACGCCCGAAAATAGTGCAGCAGAGAACATTTGGGTTACGCTGTTGAAACTACATCCGAATCCAGACCCCGCGTGTGACGCCCCGATTCTGAGAGGAAACCTCTCGGGACTGAGACTGATGTGTATGTGTGTCCAGGATGTTCATCACACATACACATATAATCTACAAACTGAATTTCAGAATAATACCACGAATAACAGGGTTTATTACAATGTCTCATGAGTTTTGGACTCATTCTAGCTGCGGAAGTCTTATCTTAGCAGTGGAAGTCTTATTCTAGCAGCGGAAATCTTTATTCTAGCAGCGGAAGTCTTCTAAACTATTGCGGAAGCAACTAAGCAGCAGCAGCGGCTCCATCTCTACTCCATCCCCACAGGCAAGTTGATGGTGGATCACACTCCTAATACTCCACGTGGTCTTCATAGTACTCCTCTCCTGTTGCTGATGATGTATGATAATGCAAGTTTGAGTACATGACGTACTCAGCAAGTGCGGGAAAATATGATATGTAGCTCACATCAAGGTAGGTATAAAAAGGCTCATTGTGGAAAGCAAAGTTTATTTCACAAATCATGAATAAAACAACAACTAGCTTTAAGTGAATGTAATCCTAACATTTATCCAATTAAAACATCAACATACCTCCATCATGTTCCACCTCTTTTCATGTCTCATCAGACATTTATCTTTCTCAACTTTGCACATTGCTCATGAATACCATCTTGTATTCACTACCATCTCATCTCATATTCAATTTCGTCTCATGCCGAGACCAAATGCTCATTGTTTCAACTCAACAGTACAAAACCATTCTCATTACCAGGACCCAACTGTCCCGAAATTGTGATACCCTCATTTTTTATTTCTGCATATATTCATATTTTATATGTAGAAAACATTTTAAAATAAGTAGAAACAGAGAAAATATCATAAAGATAGCCAAAAAGATCAAATTCTAGTTCACCAAGAGCGCTGAAGACAATTCCCGCGGCTCGCTGGCCACGTGGCGCCTTCGGAGCTCATCCCTGCAAAGGGGGAGAGGTCCGCCGCTAAACTGGCTACGTGGTAGGCTCGGGGCTCGTCTCTGCGGAAGGGGCGAGGTCCGACCCCATGGGACACGTGTTGCCCCTGGAGCTAGCATCTGCTGAGGAGCGAGGTCAGCCCGCAGGACACGTGTTGCCTTCGGAGCTAGTCACTACGGGAAGAGAGGACCAGCCGCGCGGGACACGTGTCGCTCTCGGAACTCACTTTCGAGAGGTCCGACCCGCGGGACACGTGTCGCTCTCGGAGCACACCTCCAAGAGGTCCGGTCCTAATGGACATGTGTCACCTCCGGAGCTCGCCTCTGGGAGGTCCGACACTACCGGACACGTGTCACCTCCGGAGCTCATCTCCGGGAGGTCCGACTCTGATGGACACGTGTCGACCTCGGAGCTCGTCTCTGAGCAGAAAGAAGATCGGCGCTACTTGACATGTGGCATTCTCGGAGCTAACCTCCGAAGAGAGGGGAGGTCCAGAACGGACACGTGGCACTATCGGAGCTCACCTCCGAAGAGAGAGGAGGTCTGTCTCTGACACGTGGCACATTCAGAGCCACCTCCGAAGAAAGGGGTGGTCCGGAACAGACACGTGGCGCACGCGGAGCTCGCCTCTGAGGGAGAGGGAGGTCCAGTCCGCCAGGACACGTGGCGCACGCAGAGCTCACCTCTGAGTAAGAGGGAGGTCTCGCCCGCCTGACACGCGGCACAATCGGAGCTGGTCTCTGCGGAAAGGGGAGCCCAGGTTTCCACAGGACACGTGGAACCTCTGGAACTCATCACCGCGCAGGTAACGAGATTTGAAGCAGTTTTGCTTCTGTACGCGCGGGAATACCGACACGGAAGGAAACTGACACGAATTCCACGTTGCTACCGCACCAAATCTATTGAATATAAGTTGTTAAGATTCAAAAACAATTTGAATAGGACTCTTATTTGAATTCCGATCAGATTAGGACTCTTCTCTTCCCAATTATAAATAGAACCTGAAACAATCCCTTGGTCGTAACATCTTTTCTAAAGCCGACAACTTAGAAGCCCTAGCCCCAAAACTCACCGAGCTAAACCCCTTCACCGGAGTTTGACCACCAGAGAGACCGCCGACGAAGCCCAGACACGATCGCCGCCGCCGGAAGAAAGCCCCGACGATCTGTTTTGCTAGGAGAGAGGACCCGAAGGAAGTAAGGTACGTCTCCATTACCACCTTACGACGTCATCACGTTTTCTTTGCATCTGTTCTTCGATTCTTTCGAACAGAAGCTTTTTCATGGACAGATCACGTGTTGATCGGGTTGATCTAGATCTTGAGATGAGGTCATCGCCACGTCCATATTGATCTATACACCTCTGTTCATCGTAAAACCACATGCAAGCCATGCAAGAACACATACAAACTAAACTGCATCATAGGATTAACATGCATATGCGTCATTGCATCTTAAAGTAGAGTTTGTGCATGATGATTGATTGCTATGAATCTTGTATGTGCATAATCGTGTATAGAAGGACAAGCTCAGGGACCTACCTACGACGGATTACAACAGCAAGAATTTGAGCAATAGGAACCGCAAGAACAAGGCAACTGCCCCTTGACCATATTGATCCCATGTTTTTGAAAGACTATTTTGTTTGCAAAAAGGTGTGAGTGCTTGAGTTAACATGATGGGAAACCCTTGCATAGGAGTTTACTAGTTTTGTTAACCACCCTTGTCACTGGGAAAGTTAATGAGTCGGGTACGTTTTTTGCTTTTATGCTTCGCCGAGTCCATGGGATATGGGAAGCGAGATAGATGTGTCTAGCTAACTGCACTCGTAAGAATAATGAGAAACTGATGTTGTTAATGAACATGAATCGGAGGGAGATCTAGGCAAGCTCGGTTTGTGGATGAGGTAGTATGAGATGGTGGTTACTTGCCGTATATCTAAGGACCGGTTCGTGCCAGCCATGCCAGGATAACAGTGCCACCACAAGGCCAAGTATGGGTGCGGCTTAGCTGAGTAATTAGGTAAGTTGCTAGATTGTTATGGACCGTGGAAGGCGCGGGGAATGGGAGTGGAGTGAGGACTGCCCTGGGAACTGCATGGCACAAGAGGGGGCCTGTGGGTGGGAGAATTGGAGATTCTAGCCTGCTGGTGTGTGACACCCTCATTTTTGGTTTCTGCATGTATTCATGTTTCATGTAGAACAACGTTTTAAAATAAGCTGAAACAGAGAAAATATCAAAAAGATAGCCAAAAGGAGCCAAATCCAGTTCATAGAAAGCGGCGAAGACAACTCCCGCCGCTAAACTGGCTACGTGGCAATCTCGGGGCTCATCTCCGCAAAGGGGGAGAGGTCCGACCCTGTGGGACACGTGTTTCCCCCGGAGCTAGCCTCTGCAGAGGAGCGAGGCCAGTCCCGAAGGACACGTGTCGACTACGGAGCTAGTCACCACGGAAAAGAGAGGACCAGCCGCGCGGGACACGTGTCGCTCTCGGAAATCACCGCCGGGAGGTCCGTCACTATTGGACAGGTGTCAACCTCGGAGCCTGTCTCTAAGGAGAAAGGAAGTCTGGAGCAGCTAGGACACGTGGCAATATCGGAGCTCACCTCCGAAGAGAAGGGGGGGTCCGGAAACTGACACATGGTGTCCGCGGAGCTCGCCTCTGTTGAGAGGGGAGGTCTCAGCCCACCATACACATGGCGCACGCGGAGCTCACCTTTGAAGAAGAGGGAGGTCTCGTCCGCCTGACACGCGGCACAACCGGAGCTTGTCTTTGCGGAAAGGAGAGCCCAGGTTCCCGTAGGACACGTGGAGCTTCCGGAGCTCATCACCGCAGAGGTAACGAGTTTTGGAGCGGTTTTGTTTCTGTACGCGTGGGAATACTGGTACGGGAGGAAACCAACACGAATTCCACAATGTTACCGTACCAAATCAACTAAAGATAAGTTGTTAAGATTCAAAAACAGTTTGAATGGTACTCTTATTCGAAGTCCAATCAGATTAGAACTCTTTCTTCCTAATTATAAATAGAACCGAAAATCTTTGGCCGAAACCACAAACTTCTTTTCAACTGTTGAGCCGACGACTTAGAGCCCTAGCCCCAGCTCACTGAGTAAAACCCTTAGCCGGAGTTCAGTCACGGGAGATCGCCGGAAGAGAGCCCCAACGATCTGTCTTGATAGGAGAAAGGACCCCGAGACCAAGAAGAACGTAAGGTAGGTCTCCAATACTACCTTACGACATCATCGCGTTTTCTTTACATCTGTTCTTTGATTCCTTTCAAACAGAAGTTTTTTTCGTGGACAGATCACGTGTTGATCGGTTTGATCTAGAGTCAAGATCATCGCCATGTCCCCATTTGATCCGAACACCTCTGTTCATCGTAAAACCCATGCAAACCATGCAAGAACACGTATAAACTAATCTAATAAGAACTGTATCATAGGAATTGCATACATATGCATCATCGCATCTAGTTAAAGTTTGTGCATGATATTGATTGTAGTAAATCTTGTATGTGCTGATCGTGTATAGAAGGACAAGCTCAGGGAGCTACCTACGACGGACTACAACAACAAGATTTTGAGCAACCGGAACAGCCAGAACAAGGCAAGTGCCCCTTGACCATATTGATCCTATGTTTTGGAAAAACTGTTTTGTTTTTGAAAAGGTGTGGGTGCTGAGTCAAACATGATGGGAAACCCTTTTATAGGAGTTTACTAGTTTTGGTTAAACCACCCTTGTCGCAAGGGAAGTTTATGAGTCGGGTATGGTTTTTGCTTTTATGCTTCGCTGAGTCCATGGGATTACAGGAAGCGAGATAGATGTGTCTAGCTAACTGCACTCAAAAGAATATTGAGAAACTGATGTTGTTAATGAACATGGATCGGAGGGAGATCTAGGCAAGCCTGGGTTTGTGAATGAGGTAGAATGAGGTGGTGGTTTAATTATCGTAGATCTAAGGACCGGTTCATGCGAGCACATGCCAGGATAACAGTGCCACCACAAGGCCAAGTATGGGTGCGGCTTCGCTGAGTAATTAGGTAAGTTGCTAGATTGTTATGGACCGTGGAAGGCGCGGGGAATGGGAGTCGAGTGACGACTGCCCTGGGAACTGCATGGCACAAGAGGGGGCCCGTGGGTGGGAGAATTCGAGATTCTAGCCTGCCGGTGAAACCTTAGTGAGTCCATACATCTAGTAGCCCCTTTGTAAAGGCTATTTTGTGATCTCTTGGCTATACACCGACGGATGTGTAATGGTATAATGGAGGTTCTGCAGTCGCCAACGGGTGACAAAATCACAAACTTGTGGGTAAAGAGGTGCAAACTATGCAGAGTTTAAAACTATCATGATAGCTGAGCTTACGGTCACGAGCGTCTAGCTAATTTCCATGATTAGTTTGATGGTTATTTTGGGATGGTTTTGGAAGGTTTTGGTTATGGTTTGGTTTTGGTTTTTGGGACTGTTGAGTCCGGGTGATAAGATTGGCTGCATGAATGTTGAGTCATAGCAACGAGATTTGGTCTCGGAGTGAGATGGAATTGTTTATGAGATGAATGGTAGCGAATACGAGATGGTATTCGTGAGATGATAGCGAATACGAGAAGGTATTCGTGAGCGAGAATGAAGTTGATTAATGTCTAGTTGGACATGGAAAGTGATGAACATAATGGAGGTATGATTGGTATTTTAATACATGTTGGGAATTACGTTCAGTTAAGGTTAAGTTGCTGTTTTATTGTGGTTTTGATAAATAACTTTTCTTTCTGCAATAAGCTTTTTTATACCTATCTTGTTGTGAGCTACATATCATACTTTCCCACACTTGCTGAGTACATCATTATACTCAAACTTGCATTATCATTTCATCATCAGCAACAGGAGAGGATTACTATGAAGACCAGGTGGAGCATTAGGCGTGTAATCTGTCCTCAACCTTGCCTGTGGGGATGGAGCGGAGATGGAGCTGCTGCTGCTTCTTAGATTGCTTTCGCATTAGTTAGAAGACTTCCGCTGTTAGATTAAGACTTCCGCTGTTAGCATGAGTCCAAGACTCATGAAACATTATAATGAACTCTGTTATTCGTGGTTATATATATTCTGAAATTCAGTTTGTGGATGAGGTGTATATGTGTGATGAACATCCTGGGCACACATATGCATCAATTCTCGGTTCCGTGGTTTTTCCACGAAAATGAGGGCGTCACAGATTGGTATCAGAGCTATGGGTTGATGGTAGATTACACGTTTAGATAGAAGTCACAAGTTGGTATCAGGCACAGATTGGTGTCAACCTGCCACGGGTTAATCAAAGATCACACAACCTAGATGGGTCACGGATTGATATTAAAATTGTCATGCCTAGTCACAGATTTGGTAGCTGAGACCATAGGATGCAAACCTAGGATGCATAGTTGGCATTGGAACTACCTTGATATAGGATACAAACCTAGGAGAAGCCGTAGTTGAATCAGAAATTGGCATCACCCTAAGCCATATAGGACCCCCATTGAATAAAGCCTTGAATAGGAGTTGTGTGAGCCTTTATGATGATTGTTGTGATTGTATGTTGAGTGTGAGTTATGGGACGTCTCAAGCGTTGTCCGTACCCACACATAAGTAGAAAGGAGGTGTGAGATGCCTCGGTGCTTGTTCACATCCTCATATGGGCTAATACATATAGTCCAATCCACCTTGATGCATATAGTTAGGGGGATCCATCTAATCTCCTAACCTATATTCTATCTCGTTCTCTCTCACAGATGGTGAGAGGAAACGCCGCCCGCCAAGGAAGGAACGTCTGTGGCAACCAAGAGGATGGCCACGATGAAGTTCCTATTAACCCTGGAGCTGGTGAAAACAACCTGGAACGGTTGATGGCCATGCAGAATCAACTTATGCAAACCATGATCCAAACTTTGGGTCAGTTGCAGGCCAACAATAACAACCCCGTTCCGGCACCACCGCCACCACCACCGCCGGCTCATAACAGACTGGGAGAGTTCATGAGGACTCGACCACCCACCTTTGCTCAAGCTAACGACCCCATGGAGGCCGACGACTGGTTGAAATCCATGGAGAAGAAGCTTGCCATAGTGCAGTGCAATGACCGAGAGAAGGTTCTTTTTGCGTCGTACCAACTCATGGGAGCTGCCGCTGACTGGTGGGATGCCCTATGCAACGCTCATGTCGACCCAGAGACAATCACTTGGACTGAATTCAAGGAGAGTTTCCGCTCTCATTACATCCCTGCTGGTGTAATGATGCTCAAGAGAACGGAGTTCGAAGGTCTCCGCCAAGGACAGAGAAGCGTGAATGAGTATCTCAACAAGTTCACGCAACTGTCCCGGTACGCCCCCAAAGATGTCAACTCGGACCAACGGAAGCAGTACCTGTTCATGAGAGGGTTGAACAATGAGATCCAGGTTCAGCTCCTCAACAATGACTACGCGAGCTTCCAGAAGCTGGTTGACAAGGCTATAGTGATTGAAAGCAAGATCCGAGAGATCGAGCGAGAGGGCAAGAGGAAGATGCCATACCAGCCACAAGGGAGCAACGTACGACCTCCGTACATGCCCCCATCTGCATCACAGTATGGATCGACCGCTCCTGCATACCGCCCTAGTCAGCCACCACAGCAACGAACCGTTGCACAAGCATCTCGTGTGCCTTTGCCTCCTGTGCCCTGACCCAACATGGGTGCTCCTGTTAAATAAACCCTGCCCCAACGTACCTGCTGCCGTGGGCAACAGGGCATGCTTTGCATGCGGGGAAACAGGACACTTCACGAGCCAGTGCCCGAGGAGAGGTCCTAGACAGCAAAGAAACGTGCCCAAGCAGAACCCGCGACCGAACGGAGGAGACAATCAAGGAAACCGTGGACAGCAGTACTACGGTCACGGCAACGTGAACCATGTCTCTACTGAGGAAGCACAACAGGCTGAGGATGTCGTAATTGCTATGTTCCTTGCCAATTCCAACCCAGCCACCATTTTATTTGATTCTGGAGCATCACATTCCTTCATATCGTCCAAGTATGTTGCCAAGCATAATCTACCCATATCACACTTAGAATGTGCTATGTTAGTTAATTCTCCCGGTGGAGAGATGAGGACTAATATAGTATGTCCGAAAGTAAGCCTCAAAATAAGGGGGTAGACTTCCTTGCCAACGTTGGACAACATTCCAGTGGTTCAGAAATTTTCAGACGTGTTTCCAGAAGAGCTTCCAGGTATGCCACCTGACCGGGACATTGAGTTTGCCATTGATTTGGTACCCGGAACTGCACCCATAGCAAAGAGACCCTATAGGATGCCCACCAATGAACTAGTGGAACTCAAGAAGCAAATTCAGGAGCAGTTGGAGAAGGGTTTTATACGTCCAAGCTCGTCACCATGGGGAGCCCCTGTGCTCTTCGTAGACAAGAAGGATGGGACCCAAAGGATGTGCGTGGACTATAGGTCTCTCAACGAGGTGACAATCAAGAACAAATACCCTCTGCCCCGTATATAAGACCTATTCGATCAAATGAAAGGAGCACGAGTGTTCTCCAAGATTGATCTTCGGTCGGGATACTTCCAGCTAAAAATTAAGCCCTCCGATATACCCAAGACCGCCTCTCGGACACGGTATGGTTCATATGAATATACTGTCATGTCTTTTGGGTTAACAAATGCACCCGCATACTTGGATAAGTTCATCGTGGTTTTCATCGACGACATTATGGTGTATTCAAAAAGTGAGGAGGCGCATAAAGAACATTTAAGATTGACCTTGCAGAAAATGTGCGAGCATCAATTGTATGCCAAGATTAACAAGTGTCAATTTTGGCTAAAGGAGATATCGTTCCTAGACCACATTATCTTCGAGGAAGGAGTATCGGTTGATCTCGGAAAAGTGGGAGATGTTCTGAAGTGGAACCAACCGCAAAACGTGAAGGACATTCGGAGTTTTCTTGGGATGGCTGGATACTACCGAAGGTTCATCAAGGACTTCTCTAAGATAGCAAAACCTATGACGGAGTTGCTAATGAAGGGAAAAGCGTTCCAGTGAAGCGTGCCAAGAGAGCTTTGAGGAACTCAAGAAAAGGCTAACCACAGCGCCAGTTTTGGTATTGCCAGACGTAGGCAAGAGCTTCGACATATATTGTGACGCATCCAGACAAGGGCTCGGATGTGTGCTCATGCAAGAAGGACAAGTGGTAGCCTATGCCTCACGACAATTAAAGAAGCACGAGCTTAATTATCCTACACATGACTTGGAACTAGCAGCAGTAGTGCATGCATTGAAGATTTGGACACATTATATCCTTGGTCATCGATGTGAGATCTATACGGATCATAAAAGCCTCAAGTACATATTCACACAAACGGACTTGAATTTGAGGCAACGTCAATGGTTGGAGCTCATCAAGGATTACGATGTTGGAATCAACTACCACCCTGGAAGGGCCAATGTAGTAGCTGATGCATTGAGCCGGAAGGGAGCATGTCGCCAACTCACGGTTCGGGAGCTACCACCCGAACTACGCAAGGAGTTCGAACGATTACACCTCAGATTTTTGAACAAGATGGAAGTGATGGAACTCCACTCTTCATTGGAGCAAGAGATAAGAAATGGCCAAGCAACGGATGAGGAGATCAAGGAAATCAAGGAAAGGATCTGACAAGGGATAGAGAAGGATTTCCAGGAAGATGAGAAAGGTACGCTTTGGCTAGGAAAAAGGATTTGTGTGCCTAACGTGAAGCACATCCGCGACATGATAATAAAAGAGGCACATGATTCACCATATTCCATACATCCCGGAAGTACCAAAATGTACAAGGACCTGAAGACTTGTTATTGGTGGGATGGTATGAAGAGGAATATAGCCAAATATGCTGCACTATGCGACACATGCCAACGGGTGAAGGCCGAACATCAAAGACCCGCTGGATTGTTGCAACCCTTGAAGGTACCCAAGTGGAAGTGGAAAGACATCAGTTTGGATTTCATCGTCAGATTGCCACGTACTCAGTCGGGTTATGACTCCATCTGGGTTATCATGGACCGATTGACGAAAACAGCCCATTTTCTCCCTGTAAGGGCCAAGTACAACGGTGCACAATTAGCCGAGTTGTACATGGAGCAGATCGTGTGCCATCATGGAGTCCCGAGGAGGATAGTCTCAGATCGAGGTTCTCAGTTTACCTCTAGATTTTGGAGGAAGCTGCAGAAAGCTTTGGGTACACGACTGTATTTTAGCTCCGCCTATCACCCACAAACCGATGAACAAACCGAACGGACAAACCAAATTTTGGAGGACATGTTGAGAGCTTGGGCCTTGAAACATGGGTGTAGTTGGGATAGGAGTTTACCGTACGCCAAATTCTCCTATAACAACAGCTATCAAGCTAGCTTGAAGATGTCGCCTTTCGAAGCATTGTACGGTAGACGTGTAGAACGCCGCTGTTTTGGAACGAGACCGGAGAGAACCAGGTGTTTGGACCCGAAGTGCTACAAGAAGCTGAAAAGCAAGTCCAAACGACATGAGAGAACTTAAAGGCTGCTCAGTCACGACAGAAAGGCTATGCGGACAATAGGCGAAGGAAGTTGACTTTTGAAGTAGGAGACTTCGTATACCTTAAGGTATCGCCTATTCGTGGCCAATGACGTTTCAACGTCAAAGGCGAACTAGCACCTCGCTACATCGGACCATTTAAGATTTTGGACAAGCGAGGAGAAGTAGCCTATCAACTAGAGCTCCCAACATACCTCTCTGACGTACATGACGTGTTTCATGTATCCCATCTCAAGAAGTACTTGAGAGTACCAGAGGAGCAGGTACCAATGGAAGAGCTTGAACTTCAAGAGGACCTGAACTATGCGGAGCATCCCGTACGAATTTTGGACATAAAGGAAAGGGTCACGAGGAACAAAGTAATCCGATGGTGAAAGGTACAATGGAGCCATCATACCGAAGCTGAAGCCACATGGGAGCGTGAAGAAGACATCAAGGCAGAGTTCCCTCATCTATTCTCTACTAACGAATCTCGAGGGTGAGATTCAATTTAACGGGGGTAGATTTGTGACACCCTCATTTTTGGTTTCTGCATGTATTCATGTTTCATGTAGAACAACGTTTTAAAATAAGCTGAAACAGAGAAAATATCAAAAAGATAGCCAAAAAGAGCCAAATCCAGTTCACAGAAAGTGCCGAAGACAACTCCCGCCGCTAAACTGGCTACGTGGCAGGCTCGGGGCTCATCTCCGGAAAGGGGGGGTCCGACCCCGTGGGACACGTGTTGCCCCCGGAGCTAGCCTCTGCAGAGGAGCGAGGCCAGTCCCGAAGGATACGTGTCGACTACGGAGCTAGTCACCATGGAAAAGAGAGGACCAGCCGCACGGGACACGTGTCGCTCTCGGAGCTCACCACCGGGAGGTCCGTCACTATTGGACACGTGTCAACCTTAAAGCTTGTCTCTAAGGAGAACGGAAGTCTGGAGCAGCTAGGGCACGTGGCAATATCGGAGCTCACCTCCGAAGAGAAGGGAGGTCTGGAAACTGACACATGGCGTTCACGGAGCTCGCCTCTGTTGAGAGGGGAGGTCCCGACCCACCAGACATGTGGCGCACGTGGAGCTCACCTCTGAAGAAGAGGGAGGTCTCGTCTGCCTGAAACGCGGCACAACCGGAGCTTGTCTTTGCGGAAAGGGGAGCCCAGGTTCCCTAGGACACGTGGAGCTTCCGGAGCTCATCACCGCAGAGGTAAGAAGTTCTGGAGTGGTTTTGCTTCTGTACGCGTGGGAATACCGGTACGGGAGGAAAGTGACACGAATTCCACAATGTTACCGTACCAAATCAACTAAAGATAAGTTGTTAAGATTCAAAAACAGTTTGAATGGGACTCTTATTCGAAGTCCAATCAGATTAGAACTCTTTCTTCCTGATTATAAATAGAACCGAAAACCTTTGGCCGAAACCACAAACTTCTTTTCAACTCCTGAGCCAACGACTTAGAGCCCTAGCCCCAGCTCACCGAGTAAAACCCTTCGCCGGAGTTCAGTCACGGGAGATCGCCGGAAGAGAGCCCCAACGATCTGTCTTGATAGGAGAAAGGACCCCGAGACCAAGAAGAATGTAAGGTGGTCTCTAATACTACCTTACGACATCATCGCGTTTTCTTTGCATCTGTTCTTTGATTCCTTTCGAACAGAAGTTTTTTCATGGACAGATCACGTGTTAATCGGTTTGATCTAGAGTCATGATCATCGCCATGTCCACATTTGATCCGAACACCTCTGTTCATCGTAAAACCCATGCAAACCATGAAAGAACATGTATAAACTAATCTAATAAGAACTGTATCATAGGAATTGCATACATATGCATCATCGCATCTAGTTAAAGTTTGTGCATGATATTGATTGTTGTAAGTCTTGTATGTGCGTGATCGTGTATAGAAGGACAAGCTCAGGGAGCTACCTACGACAGACTACAACAACAAGATTTTGAGCAACCGGAACAGCCAGAACAAGGCAAGTGCCCCTTGACCATATTGGTCCTATGTATTGGAAAAACTGTTTTGTTTGCGAAAAGGTGTGGGTGCTGAGTCAAACATGTTGGGAAACCCTTTTATAGGAGTTTACTAGTTTTGGTTAAACCACTCTTGTCGCCAGGGATGTTTATGAGTCGGGTATGGTTTTTGCTTTTATGCTTCGCTGAGTCCATGGGATTACGGGAAGCGAGATAGATGTGTCTAGCTAACTGCACTCGTAAGAATATTGAGGAACTGATGTTGTTAATGAACATGGATCAGAGGGAGATCTAGGCAAGCTTGGGTTTGTAAATGAGGTAGAATGAGGTGGTGGTTTACTTGCCGTAGATCTAAGGACCGGTTCATGCGAGCACATGCCAGGATAACAGTGCCACCACAAGGCCAAGTATGGGTGCGGCTTAGCTGAGTAATTAGGTAAGTTGCTAGATTGTTATGGACCGTGGAAGGCGCACGGAATGGGAGTCGAGTGAGGACTGCCCTGGGAACTGCATGGCACAAGAGGAGGCCCGTGGGTGGGAGAATTCGAGATTCTAGCCTGCCGGTGAAACCTTAGTGAGTCCATACATCTAGTAGCCCCTTTGTAAAGGCTATTTTATGATCTCTTGGCCATACACCGACGGATGTGTACTGGTATAATGGAGGTTCTGCAGTCGTTGACAGGTGACGAAATCATAAACTTGTGGGTAAAGAGGTGCAAACTCTGCAGAGTCTAAAACTATCATGATAGCCGAGCTTACTTCAAGAGCGCCTGGCCAACTTCCATGATTAGTTGGATGGTTATTTTGGGATGGTTTTGGAAGGTTTTGGTTATGGTTTGGTTTTGGTTTTCGGGACTGTTGAGTCCGGGTGATAAGATTGGCTGCATGAATGTTGAGTTATGATAAAACCACCGAAGCAAGGTAGTGCTGAACAGAAACTCGACGAGAAAGACTTGTCTGAAATAAGTCGGACGAACAAGGCACAAAAGTTCCTTTAGAATACGAATTTTATTTATCAAAACACAAGAGGAACAGCCCCAAAGTCGTGTATCCACGAGCCTTGGCCTCACTTGCTTATATAACAATCCCTAAGGCCAACCCAATTCAAACTAGGACTCCTACTCCTACTTGGATTCAAACTGTAACTTTCCAATACTGCTCAAGACTCTTCTATACACAGATAGAAGCAATCTTAAGACTTCCAAACACCTTAGGAACGTCCCAAACATTTCTAAAACAACTCTAGTTCGTGACCCACAAAATCCTATCATAACCAACTCAAAACTTTCCATATTTGTGACACGACCCCATTTGGTCCTGTCGAGCCAGGATCACGCTGAGGGGTGCTGCGTTGCACAGCACCGTATAACACACGTCAAAGGTGCAAAGCGGAAGCGGAAGTTTTATTACATAAACAAGTTTATGAACATGTTTACATCAAAATAAGTTCAGTCTACACTCGCGGGCGTAGACTAAGCATCAAGTGCACGTTCAGCCCTCGAACGTGTCCTTGCTAGCACACACGCACACTAACTCTGCGGCGTGCATGACTCCCACTCGACGGGGTTCCCCTCCTGGGGTTCCGTCTCCTCTTCGGGAGTCCCTTCCTCATAGAACCCTGCAAAAGCTTCAAACACAAGCAGTGAGCACGAAGGCTCAGCAAGTCTGACCCGTCTCACCTAAACATGGAACTTCTACATGAGGGTAATGGGTTGCATGAGGTAAAAATCATTTGCAAGGACTCGCCTAATTAGTAGAACCTTACTTTCAAGTTTTAGCAGCAGGTTGTGGAGAACCTTACGCTAAGGCACATGAGAGAGCCGCAATCAAACAAGAAACGCATTTCTCTCATGTACTTTGCCCAAAGTTGAAAAGAACTTTAGTTAGCTCTAAGCTACAGCATATCATTAACAATCAATGTCCAGCTTTCAATCAGCAACGTTTTAACATGTAGCTAGCCTGTTCTTTCTACGTCACGGTACAGTGAACAAGTGGTACTCACTGACCGCGAGGGACGGCGATTATAATCGATTTACACCTGCAGGGTTACCCGAACAACCCGTCACGTACGCCCGTACTCGATGTTGCCTACAACAACCATCACGGACGCCGTACGCGACTACCTTTCACCCGTCAGCCAAATATTGAACCGGTCCCATCGTCCCGAGCAAGAGGTCTCTGCACGCGCATCTCCGTGCCGCTAGCCGATTTACACCTCGAGCTCTCAACCTACCCTCTGAACGACGGGCAATGCCTCAATACCCAGCTACCCGAGTTACATCAGTTTCCCGGTTCCCATATAGCCGGTAGGTCTTCGGTACTGTTCTAGCTTGTTCAACAGGCCCGCACACGGCTCGGTCCTCAATCGACATAAGCGGAGCTACAGCACACAGGCCCCAAAGTCCTGCTGCCCTTACTCTCCGCTCGGTCTCATTTTCTTGCCATGTGTATCATGTGCTATCTCTACCCGAGCAATGTGCCTCTAGCCTATTCTCGCGAGTAGCTCCAACTACTCGACTTGTACCGAATCCTACTCTATCCTAGCAATGCAGTGGCTAACGGGGTTTGCAATCCTAAACCCAACCCATGGTTCTCTTGGCTATGCAGTGGGGCTTCCAAACAAGACTCTAATGCATAGAATAAAGGAAACAGGTATGTGCTCAAAACAATAAAACTTTGTAAAAAGGTTAATGCAAACCGGAGCTTGCCTTGCTGCTCTTGGTCGTAGGCTAGCTGTTCCTCCGGAGTAACGAAGTCTAGGACTTCGGGTTCCTCCTCGACCTTAGCGACTACATGATAGAAACAATACATGTATTAATTTAATGCATTTGTATTAAGTTTGAAGTTGTGAAGTCTATAACCTTTGCTAGATAGACCTAATGATTGTGAAATTTTTACTGTGGCTTGGATACAACTTAAACAGAGACCTGGTCAAGTTTTAGTTGCAGCAGAGCTCATTTGAGCCCTCCACAAATAATTATGTCCTTGACCTTAATTGGAACTCTTAGGGTGTTCTAGGAATTTTCATGAGACAAACTATGACTTTCTGAAAACTAGATTTTCAGAGGGTTCTAATGGAGTTGGTCTCACTTAATTTGGAAGTCTCTAACTAAAGATATGAGTTAAACAATTTCAGAGAAAATTCTGAAAATGTTTCTGAGCATTTTCTATTTTCTCTGGAACAGTTTCACTAATCACACCATTAGGTGGATTAAATGAGCTCAAATGGATCTGAAATTTTTATGGTAGTTCAAGGATATTTTGGTGAACATCTCAGCAAAATTTCAGGATTTTCCTCCAAAGGATTCTCCAGTTAAAATTCCTAACAGTTTAAATTTAAGGAATTAATTCTGGAGAAATAAGGAATTTCATGAAGCGAAACTTGGTTTTCTGGAAAGTACTCAGAGAGCTGAATCCAGCAAAATTTGGTTCACTCAATTTGGAGCTTTCTAGCCAAAGTTATAAGGATTTGAAGTTTGAAGGAAATCTGAAAATCGGGGAAAAGTTTAAACTCGCGCGTGGGCCCAGGGGACACGCGTCGCACGCCTAGACGATGGCACATCGCGGCCCACAAGGATTTTGCGCGCCAGCACACCCGATCCTGGCCGCAGCCGGATTCCGATTCAAAATATCGGCCGCTGACAGCTGGGGTCCACCCCCTTCTTCAACCTCGCGACACCCGCGCCCCGCCGCCGAGGGATCTCGCCGGAGAGCTCGCCGCCGGCTGCTGTACAGCTCCAAACTTCTCGATTCTGGCCGCCCCTGCCTACTTTTACTCGGGGAACATGATTCTAGGGTTAGCTGCTCATGACAATGGCCGGAGCATGGTCGGCGACGAGCCGCCACCTTAGAACGATTTCGGCCATGTCGGCTGACTACCCTAGCACCTCAGCTACTTGGGAAATCGGTCGGGGAGCATCAGTGGACCTCATAGAAGGTCGACATGAGCTCGAGGCAGCTCGGGGAAGGCCCGAAATAGGTCCTCACCGTGCGCCCGATGTCGCCCGTTCGTTCCGCCATTAGTAGACCTTAAATTACGCCGGGCACAGAGGTTCTCCGGCCCAGAGTTGTGAAGACAACTTGTGCGTTACCGTGTCTAGCTCGTGTGAGAGCGGCCTGAGGCCCTCTAATCCTTTCTAGAGCACGAATTAAACAGAATCGTACCCGAAGGTCGTTCTGCACACAGAAAGGGGAAAAGTGGAAATTCGCCGCCGGTGAGCAACCACTCGAGCTGTGGCTCAGGGATGAGCAGCACCGGTCACCCGCGCGTCCAAGGGTGCCTTGGCTCGGGCGTGACAACACCCTGGTTGGGCTGTCCACAAGAGCCCGAGGTGCGGCGGTTCCAAGTTCCGAGTTTGATCTTTCGGCACAGCCGATATCAATCGGTTTCAACCGAATTCTAGCAATGGGGAGGATGGAGGAAGGTCTCTAGTACCTTGCTGGGACTCTGGAGTGGAAGGAGGAAGCTGCGATCGGCGTTCTCCGATCAAGTCCGAGCTGCGGGAGTTTTCGGCCGGCGCTGAGTTCTTGCGGAGAAGAACTGTGGTGCCTCGGCCGAGGAGGGGGCAGGCGCCTTAAGAAGGCTCTGCACCGCCTCATGCCCGCGCGTGGGCAAGCAGCTGGTGGCGCGGCGGCTGGCCTTGGTGGCGATCACCGCTGCGGCTCGGCGACCCGAGTGAAAAAGTCTCAGTCGGTTTGATCTTAGCAGTGGCTGACATGTGGGTCCCACCTCCAGTTTTAACCTCTGAAATTTACTCCTAATCACTGTTGTAAACAGTGAACCCCATACTACCCTTGGAAATTCAAATTATTCAACCATGAGCCATTTGAATTGATCAAAGTTCAAATGAGGTTTGGTTTGAATGAATTTCAGCACAAGTTCAGTTTGAAATTCAAATAAAGTTTGAATTTCTCCCACTTAGCTCATGTCAAGGTCAACTCCAAATGGAGTGAAAATTGGTGTGTGAGCTCACAAAAATGTGCTGAGTAAGAATATGCCTTCCACTTTTAAATTCATGGGATAAAAATAGTTTGAATTTGAATATGGTTTCAAACTGCCCTCTTCCTATCTATACCCAAAATGACCTCAAAAAGGTTTTGAATTTGGGTGAAACTTGGCATGGACATCCTTAGCAAAGTGTAGGAGTTTTCATATGTCCAGCCCATCTATATCACATGTGGGAAATACCACTTTTGCAATGTGTGAGTTTGTTCTCTAATGAGCATGTTGATAATTGTTACTTGCTCTTCATTTGTGTTCATCATTCTTGCTCAAATGAGGTGTGTGGTGTGGTGATGAACACTGCAAATGGGTGTCAAAAACTGAGGCCCTTACATTCCTCCCCCCTTAAAAGAATCTCGTCCCGAGATTATAAGGTGAAAATGAGAGAGAGGATGGTGGAAAATTACCGGATATGCGACGTGAAAAAGTCGGGTAGTTAGTGCGAAGGAATTCTTCGCTCTCCCATGTCGCTTCGTCCATGGAGTGATTACTCCATAGAACCTTGTAGAACCACAACGTACGGTTGCGTGTGGTTCAGGCCTTTTCATCAATAATCTGCACCGGTTCCTCCCGATAGGTGAGATCCGGTTGCAGTTCTTCAATGTCTTCCAGCTGAACAGTAGTTGATAGCTTGAGACACTTCCTCAGCTGGGAAATGTGAAAGACGTCGTGCACACCGGAAAGTGCTTCTGGTAATTTCAGCCGGTATGCCACCGATCCACATCTTTCGGTAATCTGGAATGGACCGATGAATCGGGGTGCCAACTTTCCTCTCACCCCAAATCTGTTTACGCCCTTCATTGGAGACACCCGTAGATATATGTGATCTCCAACTTCGAATTGTAATGGGCGCCTTCTCCGGTCCGCATACTATTTCTGACGGGATTGAGCGGCTTTTAGTTTCGCTTGAATTAGTCGAACCTTTTCTTCCGCGTTGTTGACAAGGTCAATCCCGAAGGTAACCCTTTCGCCAGACTCACACCAGTTCAATGGTGTGCGGCATTTTCTTCCGTATAGCGCCTCGTAGGGCGCCATCTTAATGCTGGCTTGGTACCCATTGTTGTACGAGAACTCGGCTAACGGCAAGTGATCATCCCAATTCTTGCCGTGGTTGATAGCGCAAGCTCGTAGCATGTCTTCTAGGATTTGATTTACCCGCTCGGTTTGCCCATCCGTCTGCGGGTGGTAGGCTGAACTACGGATCAGCTTCGTCCCCAAGGCAGCGTGCAGCTGCTCCCAAAAACGGGACACAAATAAAGTGCCCCGGTCCGATATGATGGTACGGGGTACGCCGTATAAGCATAGAATCCGTGAGATGTACAGTTCAGCGTACTTCTTGGCGTTGTAGTTGGTGTTGACCGGGATGAAATGGGCAACTTTGGTGAGCCGATCGACGATCACCCACACCGAATCATGTTTCTGTAAGGTGGTGGGTAAACCGACGACGAAATCCATGCTCACGTCCTCCCACTTCCAGGCAGGAATGCCCAGTGGTTGCAGCAGTCCCGGTTTCCGCATATGATCTGCCTTCACGCTTCGACATGTATCACACTCGGACACGTATTTTGCAACCTCGCGCTTCATTCGTGTCCACCAAAACTTGCTTCTGAGTTCTTGATACATTTTGTTGCTGCCGGGGTGAATAGAAAACTTTGATAAGTGAGCCTCATCAAAGATTTTCTTCCGTAACTCCGGGTTTCGGGGTACGACGATCCGGTCCTTGAACCATAGGACGCCGTCTCCGTCCTTCCGGAAACATTTCAACTCCCCACTGTCTATACGTCTCCGCAAATGTGACATGCCCTTGTCATTCTTCTGGGCTGCCGCTATCTCTTCACGGATGGTGGGGATCAAAGCTAGGTTGCAGAGAGCTCCGTGTGGAATCACATGTAGTGGTGGTTCGCTCTCTTCCAACGGTGTGATGGTCAGATTATTGACGTGTGACTTGCGGCTCAGCGCATCTGCCACAACGTTTGCCTTGCCCGGATGATAATGGATCTCTATCTCGTAATCCTTTATCAGTTCTAACCATCTTCGTTGCCTCATGTTCAGCTCCTTCTGAGTGAATATGTACTTGAGGCTTTTGTGGTCGGTATATAAATGTACGAGGTTACCGAGTAGGTAGTGCCTCCACATTTTTAGTGCAAGTATCACGGCAGCGAGCTCCAAATCGTGAGTTGGATAATTCTTCTCATGGCTCCTAAGCTGCCGTGATCCATACGCGACCACTCTTCGGTCTTGCATCAGCACACATCCGAGCCCAATGCCGGATGCATCGCGGTACACATCGAACGGTTTTGTTGTGTCTGGCTGCGCCAAAACCGGTGCTGATGTCAGGTGCTTGACTAAAGCCTTGAATGTTGCTTCACATGCTGGACTCCAAACATATTTGGTAGCCTTCTTCAGCAGCTCTGTCATTGGCTTGGCAATCTTCGAGAAGTTCGGAATGAACCTCCGATAATATCCCGCGAGTCCGAGGAAACTCCGTACCTCATGAACAGTTCTCGGGGATTTCCAATTCAGCACTTGCGTGATCTTGCTCGGGTCCACAGCGATACCCTCCGCTGAGATGATATGCCCGAGGAAAGGCACTTGCAATATCCAAAACTCGCATTTGCTGAACTTTGCGTATAACTTGTGATCCCGCAGCCGTTGCAAGACTATACGCAGATGTTTCTTGTGATCTTCCTCTGACTTGGAGTATACCAGGATGTCGTCGATGAAGACCACGACAAACTTGTCCAGCTCCGGCATGAACACCGAGTTCATTAAGTACATGAAGTGAGCTGGAGCATTGGTGAGGCCAAAGGACATGACCAGGTACTCATAAAGTCCGTACCTTGTCGAGAAAACTGTCTTTGGAATGTCCTCCGCCCTTATCTTAATCTGATGGTACCCGGATCTTAAATCCATCTTGGAAAAGATCTTTGCTTCGACCAACTGATCAAACAACATGTCGATCCGTGGCAACGGGTACTTGTTCTTGATGGTTACGGAATTTAATGGACGGTAGTCCACGCAAAGCCGCAACGTCTCATCCTTCTTTTTGACAAATAATGCCGAACAGCCCCATGGTGAGGAGCTCGGCCTAATAAAACCCTTCTCCAGAAGGTCCGTGAGCTGAGTCTTCAGTTCAGCCAACTCCTTGGGCGCCATCTTGTACGGCCTTCGGGATATTGGCATGGTTCCCGGTGCGAGTTCAATCTTGAACTCCACCTCTCTATCTGGTGGCATCCCCGGCAAATCATCCGGGGATACATCAGGGAATTCTCGGACCACTGGAATGTCTTCCAATCTGATAGTTGTGGCTTGATAGACACTTGGAAGTTTTATTTCTGGACTGTCCAGAAATAATGAGTGAGAACTGTGCACCTCTGAGTTTAAGTGCACGACTCGAAGGACGGTGTCTAAAACAGCGCCGTGGCGGGTTAACCACGACATCCCTAGGATGACATCGACCTTCTGCCCCTCTAAGATAATGAGAGACGTGGGGTACACTCTACCCGCTAAGCATAATGGTGCTTTGGAGACCATTACGCTTGCTGAAATCTTCCCACCCGGTGAACAAATTAAATATGGACTATCGGTGGGTAGTATTGGCAAACTGTGTTTAGCAATGAAAGCTTGGCTAATAAAATTATGCGTGGCGCCTGAATCAAACAGTACTATAGCGGGATGCTGGTGGAGTTGGAACATACCCGCAAGGATTGGCTCACCCTCCGGCACGTCCTCAATGGCAAGCTGGTGGACAGTGCCGGGCCTAGGGTTTGCCCGCCGCGCATTAGTAGGGTTCCGGGGTTGATTCCTCCCCGGAAACTGTGGTGCCCCTCCGCCGCCTTGCCTCTCCGGGCAACTGCTCGCGAAGTGTCCTGGACGACCACACTTGTAACATGTGGCCGCTGCTGGTGGAGTACTCGATGGACGAAAGCCCGGCATGCGTTGCGGAGGTGCAAACGCACGCGGCATCGCCCGCTGCTGCTGTTGTTGTGGCGGTGGTACTGGCAGTGCCGGGCGGAATGCCGGTGAAGAGTACGGCCGACTGCGGAACGGCATCGACCGCTGTGGTGGCTGCCAGCGTGGACCTGATGGTGGGCGATTCACCATCCGAAACTTCTGAGAAGGACCGCCTCCTTCTCCGCTGCTCTGCGGCGCGCTTCGCTTTCGCTCCGCCGCCGCCAACTCCTTGCTGGAGTCTTCCTGAACAATCGCAGCATCAATGATGTCGTTGAGGCTGCCGCGATTGAACATCGCCAGCTTGTCCTTCAGGAGCGGGTTAAGCCCCTGGTAGAAATGGTCCCGCCGCTTCTCGTCGGTATCAGCATGATACGACGCATATAGCGCGAGATCGTTAAACGCCCTGGAGTATTCCAGCGCGTTCCGGCTCCCTTGTTGCAGGTGTAGGAACTCCTGCGTCTTCCTCTTCATCAGACCTGGCAGTATATGATAGGCCCTGAAGGCCGTCCGGAACTCCGCCCAGGTCATCACTCGGTCGGTGGGTTGTGAAGCACAAAAGTTGGCCCACCACGCGCTCGCGGATCCTTGGAGCTGCTGGACCACGAACTGAGTCTTGCGCTGCTCGCTAATTTGGAGCAGCCCGAACTTCATTTCTATGGCGCGGAGCCAGTTGTCCGCGTCAAGTGGTTCATCCGCCCTTGAGAATACAGGGGGATGAGTCGCCAGGAAGTCGGAGTAGGAGCTCTGTTGGCGCTCCTCACGATCTTGACGTCTCTCTGGACGAGACGTATTGGCGATGAGAGTCTGCAGCAACTCTGTGTGCTGCTGATGCGAGCCCGCCATTGCCGCGACAATGTCGGCCAATGTCACCGTTGGCAGTGGCGGTGGCGGTGTTTGCTGTTGCTGTTGCTGCTGCTGTCCCGAGGAGTCCTCGGGAGGTGGTTGGGAGGTCTCTCCCCCTTGGCTAGTACCTCCAACATCAGGGTTGGCACGAGTACGCGTCATTCTGAAATTCAACACAGCAGCAATTAGCACATGTCTTACTCAAAATTCCATAAACAGCAGTAGGTATTGAAGCGACGCATGATTAACTTGCACAACATTCACATATATTGATAAAGCATAAACTTTATACAAGATACATTATTCTCGGATCTCCGAGAAGTCGTGCTCATGTCGTCACTACCTATACATACGCTACTGTCTACACGACATGTCACCGATTACAAAAGTTGGGTTACGCTACCCTAGCTGCCCTACTTGGCAACCGTAACCCCCTACTCGGAGTAGAACTCGACCTCCTGTGGGTCGTCCTCCTCCGGTACCTCTGCTGGTGGCTCGGGGTCTACCACCTCTTCTCCCATTCCGGGTTCTCCCATGGCTGGAAGACCCAAGACTACCGGTACGCCCAATACCGGGGGCACGAGGTCCTGCAAGGCATGCACCTCGTCCATAGCTTGGTTGTAGTCCTCTTCCCAGCCTTGTCCTTCCTCAATAGCGTCGTCCCGCTCTTGAGCAAGGTCCTCATTCTGCTGGGTTAGGGTCTGCACCAGCTCTTGCAATGCCGCGATGTCAACACGGCTCTTCTTCTTGGCCTTCTTCAGACGACACAACTGATTGTGTTGTTCATTCAGTCGCTTGATCGTCGGAAGGAGCACATTGCGGAGTGCGCTGTGAGCACTCTCAAAATGATCTCCACGGCTTGTGCTCTCCTTGAGCTTGGTGGCGAGATGCTCCGTATGAACAGCTTGGCTGTCCATCACAGCGTTTCCCGCTCTCATTTGGAGGCTGAGGTTTGCCTCCGTGGGGTTGTACCTTGGGCAACTCGGGTCTGTTGCCTCCAGGTACCTCTCTTCCCACACATGCTGAGCTCGTCCCTCCACCGGAACGAGTGCGTATGGAGTTCCCTCCATAGCCTGCACATGTAGTTGGCAGAAACGTGACATAGTGTCACGGGCTGCCACTTGCCACATCCCTTCCGGTTGTCTCCCTCTCACCGTGACGGTGAATGGCACCCAACCGGGTGGCGTAGGTCCTGCGGGAACCTCGACATGGATCGTCCATGTATTGTTCCCCTCTTCGCCTTCTTCCTTGGCGAAGTATTGCGGCATCTGGTTGTACCCGAAATATTGGAGCATTTGCCACAATGCTTCCGGGTAGCCGCTACGGTCAGAACAGTGGGAAACTACCCACCCGTTCTCCAACTGTTTATCTGCTGCCATCTGTAAAAATATATTTGAGAAATGTCAAATATTTATTTAAACAGTAAACCATTGAGTTATAACATAAAATATGTCATTGAACCCATAACACTTGGAAACATAGTTCAAATCTTTAAACAAATTTGACTGCTGATCTGCTGTTCCCATGACAGCCTTGACCAGTTTCCATATCAACCTCAAAGGCAAAACCAATTCTGGAGCTCAACATCAAAGTTAAAGTTAACTTCAATAGCTTTCCAGCCAGTATTTGCTTGGCCTAAGATCTGTCCTGGTTCAAAGGTTATGAGATGTCAAAGTTAACAGAATTTCTGGAAACAATTGGACAGCACCTCCCTGCCTTAGGTACTGATTTGATCCAAGAATCCCAGTTAATTCAGTTCCTAATCTGACAAAACTTTATGTGACAAAGTTGTAACCCATCTCATAAGCTTTCCAGAACTACCTCATTTCCTATTTTTTTGGATTTTTAAGCAGGAAGTTATGTCTAATTTTACAGAGAGTCTACAGAGAGTCTTTGCTCTGTCCTGTTTTCTGGACAGTTTCAACTCTACTGCATTTTTCGAGTGGTTAAGGGATGAAACACCTCTGGACCTCAACAGAAGATTTGTAAAGCTCTTCCAACGCTTTCCAGAAATGTAACATACGACCCCAACCACGAAAGAACTCAACCTCTAACCTCTGATTAACTTCAGCCTTGATTCAGCTGAAAACAGAGTGCTCTGTCCTTAACGTCCTATAAGTTGAAAGCTTGTTAACTTTGAATATCCTGTTCAAGGGAAGGAGTTACATCAAGTTTTACTACTTTAGATCAAAACCTTCAAGTTTTTAAATGAAGTTGTTCATTTAGTTGGGTGTGACGTCGATGCGTCACCAGATTATGTTGGTACTACGTCCTCACAAAGGAAAAACCTATACCGGACTTAGCCGGCTTCGTTAGTTCAGTGGCACTACTCGTCACTCGCACACGGATGCTACACGTCTACCGTTTCGTGGTAAGGCTACCTGCAGAAACTAAAACAATCATCAGGCTCGGCTGCACACCGAGCCTGGAATCCATACAGTTCGTACATCCGGCCGTCATCACTGGCCCGGATGTTCTCAAGCCAAACACGCCTTGAGTTGTGTGTTCACGTTTCAGACCACGTGACGGGGTCTCCCATGTTGCACCACGCACGCCAGGGACAGACGTTGCTCGAATACCCCAAACGACATTAAGAGTCGTAGAGGATATCAAAGCGGGTCGGGTTACCTGCCACCCGTGGGGCTCCACCCTTTAGCTTGTGCGCACTGGTGGACAGCGCTTACGTGCACCCCCCAAGACATGAACGTCCCGAGATGCACGATTTTCCGCATTAACAAATAGGTTAATAAGCCACTTTCTATATGCTAATAACATCCTTATACGAGCTACTAACTCGTTCCTCACTGGATTTTTGAAAAAGAAGACCTTTGTACTGTGTTAAACCTCCAGCGAGCTCTGATACCACGCTGACACGACCCCATTTGGTCCTGTCGAGCCAGGATCACGCTGAGGGGTGCTGCGTTGCACAGCACCGTATAACACACGTCAAAGGTGCAAAGCGGAAGCGGAAGTTTTATTACATAAACAAGTTTATGAACATGTTTACATCAAAATAAGTTCAGTCTACACTCGCGGGCGTAGACTAAGCATCAAGTGCACGTTCAGCCCTCGAACGTGTCCTTGCTAGCACACACGCACACTAACTCTGAGGCGTGCACGACTCCCACTCGACGGGGTTCCCCTCCTGGGGTTCCGTCTCCTCTTCGGGAGTCCCTTCCTCATAGAACCCTGCAAAAGCTTCAAACACAAGCAGTGAGCACGAAGGCTCAGCAAGTCTGACCCGTCTCACCTAAACATGGAACTTCTACATGAGGGTAATGGGTTGCATGAGGTAAAAATCATTTGCAAGGACTCGCCTAATTAGTAGAACCTTACTTTCAAGTTTTAGCAGCAGGTTGTGGAGAACCTTATGCTAAGGCACATGAGAGAGCCGCAATCAAACAAGAAACGCATTTCTCTCATATACTTTGCCCAAAGTTGAAAAGAACTTTAGTTAGCTCTAAGCTACAGCATATCATTAACAATCAATGTCCAGCTTTCAATCAGCAACGTTTTAACATGTAGCTAGCCTGTTCTTTCTACGTCACGGTACAGTGAACAAGTGGTACTCACTGACCGCGAGGGACGGCGATTATAATCGATTTACACCTGCAGGGTTACCCGAACAACCCGTCACGTACGCCCGTACTCGATGTTGCCTACAACAACCATCACGGACGCCGTACGCGACTACCTTTCACCCGTCAGCCAAATATTGAACCGGTCCCATCATCCCGAGCAAGAGGTCTCTGCACGCGCATCTCCGTGCCACCAGCCGATTTACACCTCGAGCTCTCAACCTACCCTCTGAACGACGGGCAATGTCTCAATACCCAGCTACCCGAGTTACATCAGTTTCCCGGTTCCCATATAGCCGGTAGGTCTTCGGTACTGTTCTAGCTTGTTCAACAGGCCCGCACACGGCTCGGTCCTCAATCGACATAAGCGGAGCTACAGCACACAGGCCCCAAAGTCCTGCTGCCCTTACTCTCCGCTCGGTCTCATTTTCTTGCCATGTGTATCATGTGCTATCTCTACCCGAGCAATGTGCCTCTAGCCTATTCTCGCGAGTAGCTCCAACTACTCGACTTGTACCGAATCCTACTCTATCCTAGCAATGCAGTGGCTAACGGGGTTTGCAATCCTAAACCCAACCCATGGTTCTCTTGGCTATGCAGTGGGGCTTCCAAACAAGACTCTAATGCATAGAATAAAGGAAACAGGTATGTGCTCAAAACAATAAAACTTTGTAAAAAGGTTAATGCAAACCGGAGCTTGCCTTGCTGCTCTTGGTCGTAGGCTAGCTGTTCCTCCGGAGTAACGAAGTCTAGGACTTCGGGTTCCTCCTCGACCTTAGCGACTACATGATAGAAACAATACATGTATTAATTTAATGCATTTGTATTAAGTTTGAAGTTGTGAAGTCTATAACCTTTGCTAGATAGACCTAATGATTGTGAAACTTTTACTGTGGCTTGGTTACAACTTAAACAGAGACCTGGTCAAGTTTTAGTTGCAGCAGAGCTCATTTGAGCCCTCCACAAATAATTATGTCCTTGACCTTAATTGGAACTCTTAGGGTGTTCTAGGAATTTTCATGAGACAAACTATGACTTTCTGAAAACTAGATTTTCAGAGGGTTCTAATGGAGTTGGTCTCACTTAATTTGGAAGTCTCTAACTAAAGATATGAGCTAAACAATTTCAGAGAAAATTCTGAAAATGTTTCTGAGCATTTTCTATTTTCTCTGGAACAGTTTCACTAATCACACCATTAGGTGGATTAAATGAGCTCAAATGGATCTGAAATTTTTATGGTAGTTCAAGGATATTTTTGTGAACATCTCAGCAAAATTTCAGGATTTTCCTCCAAAGGATTCTCCAGTTAAAATTCCTAACAGTTTAAACTTTAAGGAATTAATTCTGGAGAAATAAGGAATTTCATGAAGCGAAACTTGATTTTCTGGAAAGTACTCAGAGAGCTGAATCCAGCAAAATTTGGTTCACTCAATTTGGAGCTTTCTAGCCAAAGTTATAAGGATTTGAAGTTTGAAGGAAATCTGAAAATCGGGGAAAAGTTTAAACTCGCGCGTGGGCCCAGGGGACACGCGTCGCACGCCTAGGCGATGGCACATCGCGGCCCACAAGGATTTTGCGCGCCAGCACACCCGATCCTGGCCGCAGCCGGATCCCGATTCAAAATATCGGCCGCTGACAGCTGGGGTCCACCCCCTTCTTCAACCTCGCGACACCCGCGCCCCGCCGCCGAGGGATCTCGCCGGAGAGCTCACCGCCGGCTGCTGTACAGCTCCAAACTTCTCTATTCTGGCCGCCCCTGCCTACTTTTACTCGGGGAACATGATTCTAGGGTTAGCTGCTCATGACAATGGCCGGAGCATGGTCGGCGACGAGCCGCCACCTCAGAACGATTTCGGCCATGTCGGCTGACTACCCTAGCACCTCAGCTACTTGGGAAATCGGTCGGGGAGCATCAGTGGACCTCATAGAAGGTCGACATGAGCTCGAGGCAGCTCGGGGAAGGCCCGAAATAGGTCCTCACCGTGCGCCCGATGCCGCCCGTTCGTTCCGCCATTAGTAGACCTTAAATTACGCCGGGCACAGAGGTTCTCCGGCCCAGAGTTGTGAAGACAACTTGTGCGTTACCGTGTCTAGCTCGTGTGAGAGCGGCCTGAGGCCATCTAATCCTTTCTAGAGCACGAATTAAACAGAATCGTACCCGAAGGTCGTTCTGCACACAGAAAGGGGAAAAGTGGAAATTCGCTGCCGGTGAGCAACCACTCGAGCTGTGGCTCGGGAATGAGCAGCACCGGTCACCCGCACGTCCAAGGGTGCCTTGGCTCGGGCGTGACAACGCCCTGGTTGGGCTGTCCACGAGAGCCTGAGGTGCGGCGGTTCCAAGTTCCGAGTTTGATCTTTCGGCACAGCCGATATCAATCGGTTTCAACCGAATTCTAGCAATGGGGAGGATGGAGGAAGGTCTCTAGTACCTTGCTGGGACTCTGGAGTGGAAGGAGGAAGCTGCGATCGGCGTTCTCCGATCAAGTCCGAGCTGCGGGAGTTTTCGGCCGGCGCTGAGTTCTTGCGGAGAAGAACTGTGGTGCCTCGGCCGAGGAGGGGGCATGCGCCTTAAGAAGGCTCTGCACCGCCTCATGCCCGCGCGTGGGCAAGCAGCTGGTGGCGCGGCGGCTGGCCTCGGTGGCGATCACCGCTGCGGCTCGGCGACCCGAGTGAAAAAGTCTCAGTCGGTTTGATCTGAGCAGTGGCTGACATGTGGGTCCCACCTCCAGTTTTAACCTCTGAAATTTACTCCTAATCACTGTTGTAAACAGTGAACCCCATACTACCCTTGGAAATTCAAATTATTCACCCATGAGCCATTTGAATTGATCAAAGTTCAAATGAGGTTTGGTTTGAATGAATTTCAGCACAAGTTCAGTTTGAAATTCAAATAAAGTTTGAATTTCTCCCACTTAGCTCATGTCAAGGTCAACTCCAAATGGAGTGAAAATTGGTGTGTGAGCTCACAAAAATGTGCTGAGTAAGAATATGCCTTCCACTTTTAAATTCATGGGATAAAAACAGTTTGAATTTGAATATGGTTTCAAACTGCCCTCTTCCTATCTATACCCAAAATGACCTCAAAAAGGTTTTGAATTTGGGTGAAACTTGGCATGGACATCCTTAGCAAAGTGTAGGAGTTTTCATATGTCCAGCCCATCTATATCACATGTGGGAAATACCACTTTTGCAATGTGTGAGTTTGTTCTCTAATGAGCATGTTGATAATTGTTACTTGCTCTTCATTTGTGTTCATCATTCTTGCTCAAATGAGGTGTGTGGTGTGGTGATGAACACTGTAAATGGGTGTCAAAAACTGAGGCCCTTACAATTTGAGTCAAACACGACTCAGCCGCAGCCTGAGTCCAACCTAGTCGGTTGGACCTTTCCGACCAATTTTTTACGTACACATCTCTTCATCACGCCTTGGAACCATGCAGCCACGTCCATGCACTCCTTGCACACGTGCAAACATCTTCCAACGACGTCCAAGATACCTTCATATGCATTGTTCTTGATTCAAACATACAGCGCAACCTCCTGATCAACTCAACCATAATTCCTCCCGAACTTGGTTGTTGAACCTCATATTCTCCCTAAGACTAGTTCAATGGATCCCGTCACCAGCCATGTCTTGAACTCAAGCAACACCTGCACATGAATATACAACCAATACTTCCGAGCACAAGTCCTCGACTTGACTCTCGTTAGTTCCGAAACTACAACATCTTACGTGAGCACCTCACATAAGCATGTTGTAAACCATAGCAAAATGATATCAGCCATAACCACCAAAATATACCAAAAACTTAGTAAAATAATACTAAGAAAACTTTCCATAAGAGTAAAGCAAGTTTGAAACATTGCAAGTTAAAAGCAGAACCATTGCAATCAAGCTCCGAACCTTACCAAAGCTAACCGGACCTTGAACTGGAGCCTACCAAAGCTAGTCGGACCTAGCGCCGTAGCTTACTAAAGCTTAGTCGGACCAAGCACGAAACTTACCAAAGCTAGTCAGACCTAGCACCAGAGCTAGCAAAAACAAGTCAGATCTAGCCAGAATAAGTCAGACCTAGACAAAGAAAGTCGGACCTTGCCGGGGCTACCCAAAACAAGTCGGACCTATCGTCGGACCTTGCAGGAGCTCGGACCCAGAGTCGGACCTTGTTAAAAAGGTGTTTTGGTAGTATTCAAAACTTTTATCGTCAAGGCCAATGTATTCAGCACACATAGGTCTCACAATCTCCCCGTTGATGAATGCATTGGCAACACCACTTAAAATCCTAACATTGGCTTATTCACATGAAAAGTTTTGAAAACAATTTCTCCCCCTTTGTAAATCAGAAATAAAATGAGAAGAAAAACAAAAATACCAAAAATTCTCCCCCCCCCCCGAGAAGAATCGTGCCAAAACACTTGTTAATGTGTGTAATGTGTGATCAATTTCTCCCCCTTTGACAATGTATTCAGCAAGGTAAAAAGAGAAATTTTAATTTGTTATGAGCACATTATAACATATACATATAAAACAAAGCTCATCCAAATCATACTATCAAGTAACTTACACTAGCACATCAATGAGATACATAAAGTAGTGTAAGCCATGCTAGAGATCAAGTGTAATTTTCAATTTAAGCAAGTCATGATCTCACAAACATAACTATTTAAAGACTTGAAAGCATGACACTTGTTGCTGCATTTTATTTATCATTTAAAGCATAAATTTTGATCTTATGACATTTGCAAGAGATTATATGCAGCATCAGCCTTATTCTAACCAACCAAGCCAAGCCTATGTCATTTGACAGTCAGAAGCTTAAGAACATGGTTTTAGTCATACACAACTCTTTTCAAGTTCATATCTAAGTGCAATGATAAGCCATCTCAAAAGAAGATGTGCGATGCATGCATATTCTCTTGATCTTTTCTCATTTTTTATTTGAACATAAAAACTCAACATGTGAGTTGATTACTTGATTAATTCTTTATGATTAAAAGCACTTGTGAGCATGCAACAAGTTCAAAACAGCAAGAAAGTTCGACCATGACCAAATTTAGTGTAAGTAATTATTCCAATTACTAGACATGGTAAAAACTACAAAATGTATAACACGAGTAATGTAGTAAGAACTTTTAGCATGAAAAAGAAATCACAAAGTCATATATGCATGAAATACTATGCTCATATTATTTTAATTTCAGATTCACGCATAGACTTCCCAAGTTTCAAAATTCTCCCTCAATTTAAGCCATGAGGATGCATAACCCCTATTTCATTACGAATGTAACAAAAACGAGTGAAATCCAAAGGTTTTGTAAAAATGTCAGCCAATTGTTGTTCGGTATCTACATGGTGAAGCACAATGTTCTCTTTTTCGACATTATCACGGAGAAAGTGATACCTAATATCAATGTGCTTAGTTCTCGAATGTTGCACGGGGTTTTTAGCAATGCAAATGGCACTAGTGTTATCACAAAACAGTGGAACACTATCTAGATCAACCCCATAGTCCTTAAGGGTTTGAACAATCCAAAGAATTCGTGAGCGAGCACTAGCAGCAGCTACATATTCAGATTCGGCTGTGGATTGTGCAACTGAAATTTGTTTTCTAGAGGACCAGGCAACAAGTGAATTACCAAGAAAATGACAAGCACCAGAAGTACTTTTCCTATCAATCCTACAACCCCCAAAATCAGAATCGGAAAAAGCTTTCAATGTAACGGTTGAGGAAGAAGGAAGAAAAATGCAAAATTCTTGAGTTCCATGTAAGTACATGAGAATCCTTTTGACGGCTTGACGTTGTGAAGCACGTGGGGAGGCCTGAAACCGTGCACAAAGACATACGCTGAATTGTATGTCCGGTCTTGATGCCGTGAGATACAAAAGTGATCCGATCATGCTTCTATATTCTTTTTGATCAACGGGATCACAATCTTCATCAAGTTCAAGTGTTTTTGTTGTTCCCATTGGTGTCCAAAGAGGCTTGCTTTTGTCCATGTTGAAGCACCTTAGGAGATCTTTTGTATATTTTGTTTGATGCACAAAGGTACCCTCCTTCGTTTGCTTGATTTGCAGCCCCAAAAAGTACGTGAGTTCTCCCATCATACTCATCTCAAATTCTGAAATTATCATAGCTGAAAACTTGGACACAAGATCATCAGAAGCACAACCAAAGATAATATCATCCACATACACTTGAACGAATAATGAGTCATTGCCATGCTTAAGCATAAAAAGAGTTTTATCAACCTTGCCCATGGTAACCCCTTTTCAAGTAAGAATGTTTTTAACCTATCATACCATGCTCTAGGGGCTTGTTTGAGACCGTACAAGGCTTTGGACAGTTTGTAAACATGATTAGGAAAATTTGGATTTTCAAAACTAGGTGGTTGTTTGACATAAACCTCCTCATCTATGTAGCCATTAAGAAACGCACTTTTAACATCCATTTGCTATAGCTTAAAACCTTTAGATGAAGCAAAAGCTAACAAAATTCTTATGGCTTCTAATCTAGCAACAGGAGCAAAAGTTTCATCAAAATATAGACCTTCAACTTGTGTGAAACCTTGAGAAACCAACCTAGCCTTATTCCTAACCACAACCCCATCCTCACTTTGTTTATTTTTAAACACCCATTTAGTTCCAATTAAAGTGTGACCTTGAGGTGGAGGTACAAGTTTTCAAACATTATTTCTTTCAAAATTTTCTAACTCTTCTTGCATGGCAATATTCCAAGATCCATTAGTGAATGCGTGTGATATATCTTTGGGTTCAAAAGAAGCAACAAAAACAAAATGAGCATGAGAATTGGGGTCGAAAAACCTGGATCTTGTAACTCGTTCATGCAAGCTTCCAATAATTTGTTGTGGAGGATGAATTTTGAGAATCCGGAGGGGAGTGGACACTTCACAAGCTTATTCTTCATGTTCATCACAAATAGATGAGCTTGTGACGTGAGGAGGATCTGGACCAGCAATGGTGGTCGTCGGTGCTGGCTGTGAATCAAGATCAGGAGCTGGAACAATGTCATTAGCTGCTGAATTTTCGGGCAGCAGCACCACTTCTTCCTCTTCTTTAACGAAAATACTCTCCCCCTGCGGATATGGATCCGGACCTGCAATATTTGAACTTGTACCTGGGCTAGCTTCATCAAAAGAAACCTCACAAGTCTCTATAATTTTGTTAGTATCAAGTAAAAGCACACGGTAGCCTCTAGTATGAGATGGATAACCAAGAAACATGCCATCAACAGATCTAGCTTCAAATTTATCAAGATTACCATGTTTCTTAACAAAGCATTTGCAACCAAAGACCCTAAAGTGTGTGACACTAGGCCTATGTCCAAACCTGAGCTCATATGGTGTTTTACCTAGCTTAGCACGCAAGAAAACACGATTTGAGACATAACAAGCGGTTGCAATTGCATCAGCCCAAATTTTCCTAGGAGTTTGATATTCATCAAGCATAGTCCTAGCCATCTCAACTAAGGTTCTGTTCTTTCTCTCTACAACACCGTTTTGTTGAGGTACATATGATGAAGAAAATTGATGATCTATTGCATTTTCAGCACAAAACTGATCAAACGATTGATTTTTAAATTCGGTTCCATTATCATTTCTAATCGCTCTTAAAAATCCTGGGTGATCAATTGATAATCTAAGAAATAAAGTTCCAAAGTGACTAAAAGCTTCATTCTTAGATGCCATAAAGTAAACCCAAGAGTATCTAGAATAGTCATCAACAATCTCAAGAACATACCATTTACCTCCGAAGGATTGAACACGTGAAGGTCCTACGGTGTGAAGGTGTAAAAGTTGACCCGGTTCAGTTGTCATGGTCATTGTAAGAGGAGCATTTGAACCTGCAACCATCTTAGCATGTCTACAAGAAGGGCACACAATTTCTTTGTCCCCTTTAAGCATAGGCAGCCCACGCATGCGATCAAGAGCACTAACACACGTGAGATGATCAAAGCCTACGTGACCAAGTCTACGATGCCAAAAATATAAATCTTTGGAATCATTTGCAACTAGACATCTATGCTTAGAGGAAGACATATCAAAATCATCTTTTAAAACTCTTCCAAACCGAGACATGTTAAAAATAAGCTCACTATTTGAACCTACAACTTTGCAGCAGTTTTTATTGAAAATAATTTCCAGATTTTCATCTAGCAATTGTGAAACAGAAAGCAAGTTGTATTTCAAATTTTTTACAAATGCCACATCCTTCAAAGTGTAGTGATCATTTAATCTAACCGAACCCTTAGGAATTATAGGAGTTGAAGAGTTATCGGCAAAAGTAACATTCTCTACACGTGACACAAAAGAGAGAGAGGAGAGCCATTCTTTGTTACGGGTCATATGGCGTGAGCAACCTGAATCCACAATCCAAATGTTCTCCTTCCTCAAGCGTGTAACCTACATAGAAGCACAATACGTCGATGACTCAATACGGGGGTTAGTTAAAAGGCATTTAGGAATCCAGTACTGAGTCACACGACGTCCAGTAGGAATAACATGCAAAAGCTGAGATAAAACAGCAGGTTTATGAGTCAAAGTTTGAGATTTTTTGTTCTTAACTACTGACCTATGAGGTGTTACTTAAGTAGCACGAAAATCAGTAGCTCCTGAGGCAAAAACAGAAGGTCCGGAGGTAAAAACTGAAGCTCCGGAGGCAAAAACTGAAGCTCCGGAGGTAAACTTTGAATATTTCTAACTCATAACAGCAGGTTGTATGTTCCTGACATTTGGTTTAGTATGTGCAGCAAATTTTGCATGAGAGTTATAAGATCTAGCTTCCATTCTTTCCTTTTTATGTTGTTTAGCTAGTCTATAACAAAAATCTATGACATGACCACCTCTACCACAATAGGTACAATGAAATTTAACTTTGTGTTCATGTCTAGATGAGCATGCAGTATGCTTATTTGAACCCGAATGTGACAACACTCCCGCAGATTTAAAAACCACTTCTTTTTGTTTAGGAACTGTTTGAATCAAACCACTTCCTAATGATTTTACAATTTTAGGTGGATGTTCCTTAGCATGAGCATGTGAATCAAAACCTAAACCAGTTTTATCATTGCAAGACTTGGAAGAATTCAGCAGCAAGTTTAGGTTCTTATTCCCATTACAAAACCGATCTAATGTCTTATGCATGTTATCAAGTTTATTTGATAGATCAAGACAATTTTCACATGAAGTTTTTCATTTTAATTTGCAAGTGGAACAATATTGAACTTCATGAGAACGTAAAGTATTGTTAAATATAGAAATTTCTTTCATAGCATCTTGTAGTTTCTTATCAAGATCATCGCAAGTAGAACAATGCAAATCAATTGTCGAACAACAAGCATCTTTCAAGTTTTTATCATTAAGTGCAGCAAGCTTTTTGTTCTTTTCGATTTCAAGTTCAAGTTTATCAAGTGTGGAGGTGTGTGCACTTCTTAGAGAGGACAATTGTTCATATATTAAATCACATGAGGAACAAGAATCATCACTAGGAATCAAGGATTTAAAACAATTAATTTTAGATTCTAGTGACTCAATTTTAACAGCATTGTCCCTAAGTTTTTTGTCCTTTTTCTTAACAATAATAGTGGCACGAGAAATAGCATCACACATTTCTTCGCAAGTAGGACATACCTCTTCATTATCACTGTTGTGTTCTACATCCTCCATACTTGATTTTGATTTGGCCGCCATGAAGCACAAGTTTGCCAGATCATCTTCATCACTTCCAATGTCTCGAGCCAAGTTCTTGAAGTGCGGTGATGAAACTGTTTATCAGTTTGCATCCTGTAAAACCCTTCTTTTTCTTGTTGGTGTTGCCAAAAGAGGACTTGACTTTATTCCGCTTTTCATAATGGTTAGAAGGACCTGAAAGGTTAGGGCAATCTGTACGAAAGTATCCTGTCTTACCACATTCAAAGCATCGTTGAGGTCCGGAGCTTCCTCTCCTTCTAGTTCTCACATTTTGCAATGCTTTTGAGAACCTAGTAGAAAGAAGTACTAGCTCCTCCTTTGGAAACTCCTCAATCTGTTCCAGGGTTAGTGAAGACAGCAAAGCAAGTGTATTGCTAGATGATTGGCCGGAACTAGGCATATCAAGTTGTGAGACAAATGCAATAGTCTTATTTGGGTTCTTACGTGATATAATGTCAATTTCATGAGTTTTTATCTTAGAATAAAGCACATCTAATGTAAGAGTACTCATGACAGTGGATTCACGTATGGATGTTACTTTCATCTCCCAAATTGACATGTCTAATTCACTTAGTAATTGCCTAGCATTTTCAGCATCTGAAAAATTAACATCGACACTACGCAAGTTGCTGAGAATTTTATTAAAGCGAGCAAAGAGGTCATCAATGGACTCACCGGGTTGCATCTCAATGTGCATGTATTCTTTCTTGAACATATCATGTCTTACCTCCTTTATCGTATTGGATCCTTCATGGTGGTCACAAAGTGCTCTTCACACATCGTACGCCGATCGGAGGTGTGCAACGCGGTCGAAGTCGCTCTGAGTTAGTCATTGTATGATAAAGTTATGAGCCTTGTTGTTGTTGTCGACATCTCTCATGTTTGTAGCCGTGACTTGATAGTTTGAAGGCACATCATAAGGCTTGTACACCTTTTCCCATATTGCAAAGCCTTGCGCCTGGATGAAAGCTTCCATGCGTGCCTTCCAAACCTGAAAATCAATACCACTAAACACACAAGGTTTGGTGGAGTATTTCTCCATGATGATTAGTCAAAACACGTGCAAATCACAAAGATTAGAGCAACCTGGCTCTGATACCAATTGTAGGATCAAAGTACACATGTAAAGCTACCAGAAGGGGGTGAATGGTAGATAAAAACTTTTCAGCAGAAGCAACAAAACACCCCTTAGTAGAAAACTGATCTGTTAAAGAAACCGTGTGTGCGACTAATCTAAACGTGTTAAACTGTGACAAAACTAGTATAGATTGTAGAGAATCAAGGCACGAAGACGTCACAACAAGAATCATGAAAATCCGTTGAGAGAAACTCAAGTTACGTTCGAAAGGTCGAACAAAGGTCAATCTGTCCTACGCGAGAAAAATAGTTCTAGAATACTGCAAAGAAACTCGTGTAGATCAGAAACCACAAATTCAATGACCGTGAAATTTTCACAGATGATAGATAAGCAAATTGTGAAGACAACCCAAAAAGAATCACATCAATTGGATCTGTAAAACTCGAGTTATGATAAAACCACCGAAGCATGGTAGTGCTGAACAGAAACTCGACGAGAAAAACTTGTCTGAAACAAGTCGGACGAACAAGGCACAAAAGTTCCTTTAGAATACGAATTTTATTTATCAATACACAAGAGGAACAGCCCCAAAGTTATGCCGCACAAGCTCTGGCCTCCCTTGCTTATATAACCAGCCCGAAGACCAACTCAACTCAAACTAGGACTCCTACTCCTACTTGGATTCAAAATGTAACTTTTCAATATTGCTTAGGACTCTTCTATACGTAGATAGAAGCAATCTTAAGACTTCTAAACACCTTAGGAATGTATCCCACATTTCTAAAATAACTCAAATTCATGACCCACACGAAATCCTATCATAACCAACTCAAAACTTTCCATATTTGAGTCAAACACGACTCAGCCGTAGCCTGAGTCCATAACCTAGTTAGTTGGACCTTTCCGACCAATTCTTTACGTCCACATCTCTTCATCACGCCTTGGAACCATGCAGCCACGTCCATGCACTCCTTGCACACGTGCAAACATTTTCCAACACGTCCAAGATACCTTCATATGCATTGTTCTTGATTCAAACATACTGCGCAACCTCCCGATCAAATCAACCACAATTCCTCCCGAACTTGGTTGTTGAACCTCATCTTCTCCCTAAGACTAGTTCAATGGATCCTGTCACCAGCCATGTCTTGAACTCAAGCAACACATGCACATGAATAAACAACCAATACTTCCGAGCACAAGTCCTCGACTTGACTCTCGTTAGTTCCGAAACTACAACATCTTACGTGAGCACCTCACATAAGCATGTTGTAAACCATAGCAAAAACATATCAGCCATAACCACCAAAACACACTAAAAACTTAGTAAAATAATACTAAACAAACTTTCCATAAGATTAAAGCAAGTTCGAAACATTGCAAGTTAAAAGCAGAACCATTGCAATCAAGCTCCGAACCTTACCAAAGCTAACCGGATCTAGAGCCGGAGGTTACTAAAGCTTAGTCGGACCTAGCACGGAACTTACCAAAGCTAGTCGGACCTAGCACCGGAGCTAGCAAAAATAAGTCGGACCTAGCCAAAATAAGTCAGACCTAGACAAAGCAAGTCAGACCTTACGTCGGACCTTGCCGGAGCTACCCAAAACAAGTCGGACCTATCGTCGGACCTTGCAGGAGCTCGGACCTAGAGTCGGACCTTGTTAAAAAGGTGTTTTGGTAGTATTAAAAAATTTTATCATCAAAGTCAATGTATTCAGCACACATAGGTCTCACAGAACTGAAAAACAGCTAGCCAACATATTTACCAAGCCACTAGATGAAAAATGATTTTGTGAACTTAGAAATGAGCTAAACATACTGGACTTTAGAAATGTGGCTTGATATATTGGACTAGGCTATGAAAGACGACAAACTTGATTAATGAGAGCCTGAAACGGAATTTCATGTCACTTTTGGCAAACTATTGGCTTTTCTCCAAAAAATGATATTTATATGGCTAACATAGGGAAAATTGTGAACTTGATAAATGATTAGTCAAAACTGGCAAGAGTATGTGCAAAAACATATATATATATATATATATATATATATATATATATATATACACATGTTTATGCCCCTCCTAAAATTCTACTAAGGACATTTTTCTGAATAATTCGGACATGTCCAAACTAAAGTCGGACATATCTGAACTATCGGAAAAGTCTGAAGGTCACACTTACCCAAAGAAGTCATACATGTCCGACATCATGTTCGTACATATCCGACGTCAGGGTATAAGGACCCCATAGCCGAGCCCGGTCAGTTTTTTCTCCTCTTTTCCTCCTCTCACAAACAGCTCTCCTCATTCCTAGCTCCCCAACACGATTCTCACTTCCCACCGTTGATTCCTTCGTCCCTCGGAAATTTCTTGAAGGGTTCAAGCCCGGGACATCTTCCCCGGATGCCCCATTCCATCCTTGACTTGGATTGTTAAGGTTTCATCCCTTTTTGAAGATAATTTGCACTCTTCCAAGATTTGGTGAATTCCTCGCTTTATTTTCAAGCCCCTACATGGAAAAAATCTTTAGATGGTGTTAGGAACCCTCCTTGACAATATTGTGACAATTAGATTCGGATTTGGCGGAATTTGATTGATTTAGGGTTCAAACTGTATGAATTCTGACATGTCCAAGATTACCTCGGACAAGTTTGAACAGTTCGGACATGTCCAAATTTTTTTTGGACATATCCGAGCATGTATAGACTGAACAATTATATCATTGCCGACTCCAATTCATTTCCGAATTCCTTTGTACTCATCTCAAACCCTTGTTATTACTCAAGCATCATGTCGAACGCTCCCCCACGTGAGATTTGAAGCAAGAAGAGGAACGACCGTGCAGAATCCCCGCCGGCCATCAATGCTTATGCCTGACGGAAGAAGACAGTCCGAAAAGTGGAAAGGACTGAGGATGAGACCGGCAGAGCCATGAGGATCATGCTCGAGAGCCGTGAAGGGTCAGAAGAGCTGCAGCAAGCAAATCCGGGTGATATTGGCCCGTTGTACATGGTGGCGCCAATTCGAGACCCTCGGAGGACAACTCCACTCATGGACTATCGAAGGAATATCTCCAGGGCTCAGGGTCAACGGGGAGAAAACATTTATGACTATGAGAAGATGGCAGCAGATTTTCACTTTTGGAGTGACTTTCATGTGGATTACTACCGGTCCGTTCTCATGAGCAAAAAGCATCCAGTCATCGACATGCATTGGATTGATTGGAAGTACATGGGGAACAGAAACAATGAGGTATTCAAGGAAGTCATAGCTGCTTGTGAGTACCACGGGATCAAGGACTTTATGGCTATTGAGTATGGGTGGAATGTAGAAGTTATCTGCCAGTTCTATGCCACTATTTTCTTTCACCGTAAGGGAGAGTCCAAGATCACTTGGATGACTGACAGTGAAAAATACACCGTCACGTACAATGAGTTTGCTAAGATCCTAGGGCTCCAAAGGACATTGAAATTCAACTATAAGATTCATGAGGAGCCCATCTTGAAGAACAATGAAATAGATTTCCTGTATGATACTCACTTCTACTTCAACCCTCCTCTACCCAAGGTCTTGTTCCTTTCTTCCAAGTCCTCAACCTAATCACTAGGAAGACATTGGCTCCAAAAGATGGAGATGCCACCAGAGTTAACTCCAACTCAAGAAATCTGCTCAAGTGGCTGCGAGGGGGAAAGAGATTCAATGTCTTTAACTTTATCTATATGAAGATATACTCGACATCGGAGACTCCCTCTAGGTCGTGCATCTATGCACCTTACATCATGAAGATGATCGAGAAGGTGTCGGGGAAGACATTTGTAAAGAATGTAGCTCACAAGAAGATACAACCCCAGGCAGCGACACCTCAGCTCCACCCCTCTGATAGGCTTCGTGTTAGTCACGCTCATGCGGCAGCGGCCTCTGCACCTCCTCCAGCACAGCCCGAGAGAGCTCCTACCTCCTCCAGTGGCCTTCTCAAGGTACTCCGCTCTATCTTTACCATCTGCAGGAGCACTCATGAGAAAGTCCAGAAAAACGAAAAAGCCTTCAAGGGCTTGAGAAGGGATGTGGCAGCTCTCTAAGATCATAGACTAGCCCCACAGACCAACACTTGTCTTTTCTGCACACTTTGTCCTCACTTGTGCGCACCCGGGAAAACTTCCCGGTCAGTCACCCATCCCCAAATTTCTCTGGGCCAAGCACGCTTAACCACGGAGTCTTTTGCAGGTGGGCTTCCAAAAAAGAAGGTATATCTTGATGGTATGAGTATTCTATCAATCATATTAAGCCGGGAGCCAGGATATCACACAATCCACCCCCCCCCTTAGAAGACCGATGTCCTCGTCAGTCAACGCCAATACAACAATGTCCCCTCTTAGCCACATCCGTACGTTCAGTACTGGCATACGCATATCGTACGTCCTATTAGCAGCATACGTACCCATACCGTGTCCCTCACAAAGGACCCACACATCATGCGTACGTACCCACGTCCCTGACCCGTACGCTACCGTATCCTTCTCACTGACCCATACGCACCTGTGAAACTGTGAAACTGCGAGGGTTGGCTCTGATACCATTTGTGGCAGCTCTCTAGGATCATAGACTAGCCCCACAGACCAACACTCATCTTTTTTGCGCACTTTGTCCTCACTCATGTGCACCCGGGAAAACTTCCCGGTCGGTCATCCATCCCAAAATTTCTCCGGGCCAAGCACGCTTAACCACGGAGTCCTTTGCAGGTAGGTTTCCGAAAAAGAAGGTATACCTTGATCGTATGAATATTCTATCAATCCTATTAAGCCGGGAGCCAGGATATCACAAGGGACATGAATGAAGTCAAGGCAAAGCTAGAGCTTCCCACTGGATCTCCTGTTTCTGAGGAGAGTGAGGACGATGTACCCCTGGAGTTTCCAGAGCTCACCCCGATGAGTTAGCCTTCTTTGGCGACACAGGAGCGAGCATTAGTGCTGCTCCAGCTGCTCCTGCTGTAGATGACGATGACGAGGACGAGGACGACGATGCTTAGTTTCACCTTCATCTTTACTCTATTTCATTTTTTGGTGCCTCGATGCCAATGGGGGAGAGACAGTAGCGATAGAGAGAGTCGAGTCATCTCTTATGATTAGTTTTCATTTTCTAAGCATGTGTAAGGGCATTATATGGACCTATTATATGTATGACGCTATGATGTATGACTATTATTATGGTGTGATGACCGTTATTGTGATATGTATGTGTATTGAGATATGTGATAGTATGATGTGTTATTCTCTTATATGATGTGTTATTTTCTTGCATATCTCTCTCGCATCACGCATATTTCTCACTTTGTTTCACATTGTGCTTAGGCACCCCACAATCATGATGTATATATGAAAACCCCATTTTCATAGTTCATATATAGTCCGTGAAGAAATCAAGAAGTTGCTCGATATTGGCCTTCAATTGAGAGGTCCACCATCCTCGATGGTTGGCCAACCCTGTTGTCTTCCCCAAAGCCGGCGGGAAGCTTCGCATGTGCATCGACTACACCACCCTCAATAAGGCATGTCCAAAGGATCCGTTTTCTCTCCCCCGTATAGACCAAATAGTGGATTCTACATCCGGCTGTGATCTACTGTGTTTCCTGGACGCATATTCGGGTTTCCACCAAATACCCATGTCTAGAGAAGATGAAGAGCATACTGCCTTCATCACAGTAGATGGTCTATACTGCTATGTGTTCATGCCTTATGGTCTTAAGAATGCCCTTCCCACTTTCGTACGTGCAATGCATAAAACATTTGGGAATCTCATTCGTGACCTAGTAGAGGTATATGTCGATGATATCGTAGTAAAGGTTAAGTCGCAAGCATCTCTGCTCGACAACCTAGCCTTAATCTTCGACGTACTACATTCCACACGCACGAAGTTGAACCCAGACAAGTGTGTCTAGGGGGTCTCTGCTAGAAAGCTACTCGAGTTCTTGGTCTCACACCAAGGGATCAAAGCTAACCAAGAAAAGATTAAGGCGATAGAGTTGATGTGTCCCCTAGCCCGCATCAAAGATGTGCAGAAGCTTACCGGATGTTTGGCTGCGCTCAGTCGGTTTATCTCTATACTAGCTGAGTGGGCTCTTCCATTCTTCAAGCTTCTACGCAAATCCAGTCCATTCGTATGGACCGAGGAGGCAGATGAGGCATTCCAGAAGCTGAAGAAGTTCCTCACGACACTACCAATCATGGTGGCCCGGAACAAGGTGAGCCTCTGCTCCTCTACATCGCCACCACAACTAAGGTCATGAGTAGTTCCGGACCTAGGGGCCGGGGGCCCCGATACCTGGACTCCCACAAGAGGACGCATGAGACCCCTCCGAGAGGGTCCGGACCATCCAACGTACAGTCTACTTCATCAGCAAGGTCCTTCATAATGCCAAGACAAGGTATCTGGAGCTACTGAAAGTGCATCTAGGTCCCCGTGTGGGTTTTGGAGGATTGATGACGAACACTTAAAATGCTAATGAATTTGAATGAGCATGTGTGCAGATTGGTGGATGGCAATAAGAGATTAAGGGTTTTTCAAAAAGGGAAATGAAGAAGGTTGGACATGTCAGAGAAGTTCAGAGATGTACCTTCTGTTTAGGTTCAGACATATCTAAAGAATTGCGGGCATGTCCGAAGTCTAGTGTTTCTGAAAATTCCTAAGTCTAGAAGGTCAGACATGTCAGAAATGTTCAGAGATGTACCTTTTGTTTAGGTTCGGACATATCCGAAGAATTTCGGACATGTCCGAAGTCTAGGGTTTCTGAAAATTCCAAGTCCAGAAGGTTTGACATGTCACAGATGTTCAGAGATGTACCTTCTGTTTAGGTTTGGACATATCCGAAGAATTTCGGACATGTCTGAAGTCTAGGGTTTCTAGAAATTCCTAAGTCCAGAAGGTCGGACATGTCAGAGAAGTTTGGAGATGTACCTTCTGTTTAGGTTCGGACATATCCGAAATATGTCGGACATGTCCGAAGTGGAATCAATGGGACAGTCTGAATTAGTGTCAGTTGAGGACGACATTTTACCGTTAATGGTCCCCAACTTCGGACATGTCTGAAGTGGAGTTTGGACATGTCCGAACTTTAGTGGTTGGCAACGGTCATATTTTGGGAAGCCCTATAAAAGGAGGGATCTCGTCCCCATTTGAGGGGTGAACAACCCCAGAGCTTTCATAAGTGTTCTTGAGCATTCTCAGACCTCCCTCACACCCTCTAGCTTTCATTCTTGAATCTTGTGAGGATTTGAGGCTTTGTGAGGAGATTCAAGAAGAAGAGATCCTAGGGTTGAGCTTGCTAAGTTGCACACCGTCAAGCTGCATGGTTTGTGTTTATTACTCTTGGAGCTTTGTTTCTAAGCGTCTAGGTGTCACCCGGTGACTCCCAACTTGTGGTGAGACCCGGGAAGTTTGTAATCACTTTTGAGTTGATAGTGGAACAACCAAGTTTGATCTTTGTGATCACTTGGTGAGGGTTAGGGTTGAAAGATACCTAGTCCTTTGTGGACACCTGAACGGAGACGTAGATTCCTGTGTGGAATCAAACTTCGGTAAACAAATCCTCGTGTTCACTTGTGCTCATTTACTTGTTCTTCTAATTTTCATATCATCACACTTACTTGTGATTGATCAAACCCTAGCATTTAACTACCTCAGTATTTATATCATCAAACTTGCTTGATAGGTTGCTAGTCTTGTTTAAGAGCTATTTCTAGACCATATCACTCATACACTTAATCTAGAACTAGTTAGTTTTATTTCCGCTGCGACTGACTTCGGACAAGTCTGAATTCACCAGACTTATCCGAAAATCTCGGACTTGTCCGAAGTATTTTCGGACTTGTTCGAACCCGACAGAACAAATCAGTTGATAATTGTGCTTTAAAACTTAATTAGCCTATTCACCCCCCCTCTAGGCAACTTGCAGCTACACAAGCTGCTCTATGCAGTCCTTGTTGCATCCAAGAAGTTGAGCCACTACTTCCAAGCTCACAAGATCTCAGTGGTCACCTTGTACCCACTGAGAACCGTCCTCCACAGTCCCAATGCAACCGGAAATGTTGCCAAATGGGTTGCTGAGTTGGCGGAGTTCGAGCTGTACTTCTTATCGCGCTACGCGGTGAAAAGCCAGGTGTTAGCTGACTTCGCGGCGGAGTGGACACCACCACCGTACCACCCTGGGGGCCAAGACATCGGTGGGCTAGAGCTCAGAGCTCCAGTTTTCACTGGGCCTTATTGGACTCTCTTCTTCAATGGCTCCTCGCACAAGCAAGGTGTCGGAGCGGGGGTTCTACTCCTTACACCAACCGGAGAGCAGTTCAAGTACATGGTACGACTTGACTTCAAGGCGACCAACAACATGGCGGAGTATGAGGCTCTCATCTTCGGGTTCAAAACCGTGTTGTCCTTCGGTGTCCAGCAATTGTTGGTCAAGGGTGATTCTCAGCTGATCATAAAACAAGTCAAGGGAGAGTGTTGCTGCAACGACCCACAGCTTGGAGCCTATCTCCTCCAAGTACAGAAGTTGGAGAAGTACTTCTTATCCTTGGACTTGCGCCATGTTCCCCTCACCAACAACACAATAGCCGGCGACCTGTCAACGAAGGCTTCCACTTGGGCTCCAGTGCATGAGGGGGTCTTTGAAAGGAAGTTGTTGCGACCTATCGCCTGACCGGCTGAACCAGGCGAAGGGGGCGGGACCAGCACCTCGAAGCTGGCGGTCCCGGTGGCCATGATACCATGGCGCCCGCCAAGGATCGTAAGCGTCACTAGGGACTCCTTGAAACCCGGCGCTCAAGATCCAAGTGCTCAAGTAGGTCACGATGCATGGATCATGGAGATCTGAGGCTACTTGAAAGATAATATCCTTCCCGATGAACGTCTATCCATTGAACGGATTGCTCGGTTGGCTAAGAGATACGTGCTGGTAGAAGGGGAATGGGATCTCTACCGGCGTGGTGCTACTGGCGTCCTATTGCGGCGCATAACCCAGGAGGAGGGCTGCGTCTAGCTCATAGAGATCCATGGAGGCGAGTGCGGGAACCATGTATCTTCCCGCACGCTAGTCGGTAAAGCCTTCTCGCATGGCTTCTACTGGCCGCCAACTCTCTAGGATGCCGTCGACTTGGTCAAGATATGCAAGGCGTGCCAGTTCCATGCCAAGCAGATCCACACACCGACGCAGACGCTATAGATGATCCCACCCTCATGGCCCTTTTCTCTGTGGAGGCTAGACATCCTGGGGGCATTTCCCATATCCGTCAGAGGGTGCCGGTACCTCTACGTCGTTGTAGACAAGTTCACCAAGTGGTCGGAAGCCGCCCCTATAGTAACGATCAACAAACAGTCAACAGTTAATTTAATCAAGTCGATCATCTGCCAGTTCGTGATCCCAAACAGAATCATCACCGATAATAGGGCTCAGTTCAATAGTGCAGTGTTCCAAGACTACTGCGAAGACCTCGGCATCCAAGTTTGCTATGCTTCCGTGGCTCACCCAGAGAGCAACGGTCAAGTCGGGGAGCAAACGCCGAGATACTCAGGGGACTCAAGACGCGCACCTATGACAGCTTGAAAAAGCACGATGCCAATTGGGTTAAAGAGCTTCCATGTGCACTGTGGGCTAGCAGGATGTCCCTCAGTCGCGTGACAGGGGAAACACCCTTTTTCCTGGTATATGGGGTTGAGGCCGTCCTCCCCTCAGAAATCACCATGGGCTCATCCCGTGTCTAAGCGTACGACAAAGCCACGTAGGACCAGCTCCGGCGTGAAGATATCAACCTTGTTGATGAGCGAAGGTGGCAAGCAGCTGTTTGAAATGCGCGATACCGTCACGCACTCTGGCGTTATCAGAAGCAGTTCGTGCGGAGTAGGCAGCTCGAGGTGGGCGACCTGGTGCTTCAGCGAATACTTTACAGAGAAGGGGGAACAAACTCTCCCCCAGCTGGGAGGGTCCCTTCTGAGTGACACAAATATGCCGCCCCGGATGCATCCGCCTGGCCACGGAGGACGGGGTACCTCTACCCAATACATGGAACATAGAACACCTCCGTAAGTTCTATCCTTAGCGCAGCGATAGGGTTCTATTTTCTCTATAAAGGTGTCATAGTGTCTAGGAACAGCGCTTAGAACAGCTAAGCTCCGGAGGAGTCCTGCTACTCTTGTCATACGGAGCGGGTCGCTGCCTTCTTGTACGGCCTATCTCCTCCTACGAGAGAAGCCTGGAAAGAGAAAATTGTCTTACCATGCGTATCCTCTCTTTACAGTTTGTGCTCACTCATGCATATCAACTTTAAATCGCATGTCCGGAGCCTGTCCTACACACTTGTCCTAGGTCCCGTGGCACTGGAAGGTCTCCTCGCAAAAAGGTTAATGCCCGCCTGGTTCCGTACCCTAAGCCTGCCGCACAGCCTCCCCTGTGCTACAACCAAGTACTTGGGGGCCGGAAGGAACACGCTTATGGACAAGAAAAGTAACCGGACCCCGGACATCACCCCCCTTCTTTTCATGCTTTCTTTCCATAACTGCTCCGACCGTGTGGCCAGTCACTTTCTTGTGCTCAACCATAGCAGGAGCTGTGCTATCCTTCTGCAGGCGGGTCCGCTTGAGGTACCTGTGGCATACCCGGGATCATGTGGTTGTCTCATAGCTCGGGAGCCCAATGGTGCCGAATGGTCCCTCCACGGAAGCGATGGTGAGGTTTCATCATAGTGGATGTGTGGTTATACCTGGAAGACGAAAAGGTTGCACGTCCTTGCCGTAGTGGGCGTACTCGGCTGTCAAAGCGATGACACGTCGTCGACGCAATGGACATGTGTCTTCTTTTGACTGGTGGGTCATGGTGACGTGCTCGAGGAGTTTCCTCGGGTATTTACTGTGGCAGCCCATGGGTCGGTCGCCGTAGTTCCACCGCGCCACTTTTCTCGAGAACCGTCGGACGTTCTCTAGAAGTTACCCACCTGGCCCCCAGTGTCTGACGGGTGGACCTGGGTCCTACCCATCATTGGGGGAGGCGAGTAGCCCGCGGTGTGGTAAGGTGGAAACCCTAATGTCGCTTTCCTCGGGAACCCCCTGAACGTTCCCGAGGAGTTACCCGCCTGACCACCAGTGTCTGACGGGTGGACCTGGGTCCTACCCATCATTGGGGGGAGGCGAGTAGTCTGCGGCGTGCAGCGGCAGAAACCCAAACGTCCTGCCTATTGCCCGTCCTGAAGTCGTGGGTGTATAAAAAGAGGCCTTCCGGAGAAGGGCGGTACCCTTCTGCCCCTTGCAATCTTTATCTTCCTCTTGCACGTTGGAAGCCACTGCTTCTCAACGCTCTCATCCACCTCACACCTCATGCCCCCGCATCGGTGACCGTCTTCATCCACTTCTACGAGATGTTCTTGTGCGTGCGACCTTCCGTGCGGCTCTTCAGGGTATCCTTCTCCTTGATGGTTCCGGATAGAAGCACAAGCCATCCGGATGGCTTGCTGATGGTAGAGGAAGCCGTCGGGGACAAGATCCCTCAAGGACTTATAGGAGAAAAGCTTGACTTCCATGAAGGACTTGGCGGAGGAAGGCTTGACCTCCATGAAGGTCTTGACCTTTTTCCGTCCCGCCAGATCGTCCTTCTCCGGCTAGGCGTCTGGAGGGCTTGGTCTTCTTCCGGTCCTGCCAGATCGTCCTGCTCCGGCAAGGCGTCTGGAGGACATGGCCCACACGACACTGGATATCATCCGGGACAACCAAGTCTGCCATAGATGGCATTAGGCCCACATGACACTGGACATGACCGTCCGCACTTCAGAGCTGACGGGGACAACCAAGTCTGCCATATAGCAGGAGGTCACCTGACTTGTAGCTGCTACGTTCCAGCACGGATAGCTTCTAGGATTCCCTTTTGCCTTGTATCCCCTTTGTATGCCGGACTCTGCCATTAATGAATACTTTTTTGTTTCAAGTCTTGTGTATCTTGAGTCGTTGATGTAGGCCTCAGACCCTTGGCAGTGCAAAGGTCCGGAATGATTAACCGAGGTTGATAGCTCTTTGTCGATGTCCCGAGCTTGTTCCTCTGGGTCCTTAGCAGCGTAAGGACCCATGGTGCTATAATAGTGTGGCTAATACTCCCTCCGGGTCCTTAGCAGCGCAAGGACTCGAGGGAAGTTTGGGCCGTGTCTTCAGCTCGTCGTAGCTGGCGCTCTGAGTCTTCTGCTTGCTGTTGCAGTGGTCCCGCGCCTTGCCCGTGTGGTTCACCGTGATGGAAGTACGGGTTCAAAGCCACCACGCGGGAAAGATGGAGGCCCCACCTGCGGGCTCGCTGTCTCACCCGACATGGGCCCAGGGGCCACTGTCGGTACCCTGAGAACCTAGCACACCTGCATGGAGGGTAAAAGACAGCCTAGGCCCTGCCTCCCGACTGAGGTGAGCGCCAGTATAGCCACGTGTCCTTGACCCCGAGGTCAGCCCCGGGGCTGCCGCCTGTCTTGGGATACGAAGCCGACGCGTGCCCTTGGCTCCGGCCCGAACCTCCCTACTCAGGTGAGACCCGGGGCTGCCACGTGTCGGTGGGCTCTGAACCTCCTCCCTGCTGAGGAGGGCTCCGGTCCGAGCCTCCTTGCTGAGGTCGGGTCCGAGGCTGCCACGTGTTGGTGGGCTCTGAACCTCCTCCCTAGTGAGGAGGGCTCCGGAGCCGACACGTGCCCTGGGCTCCGGTCCGAGCTTCCCTGCTGAGGTGAGGTCCAGAGCTGCCACGTGTCGGTGGGCTCTGAACCTCCTCCCTACTGAGGAGGGCTCCGGAGCCGACACGTGCCCTAGACTCCGGTCTGAGCCTCTCCGCTTAGGTGAGGTCCGGAGCTGCCATGTGTCGGTGGGCTCTAACCTCCTCCCTGCTAAGGAGGGCTCCGGACCCAACATGTGCCTTGGGCTTCTGTCTGAGCCTCCCACTGAGGTGATGTAACACCCTCAATCCATTGCATACATTTTTCATGTAGAGAAGCATTTAAAATAAAGAAGAAATAAAGAGAGGAATATAGAAGCAAATAAAATAATAAAAATAAAATATAAATAGAAAATAATGAAAATAAATAGAAAAGGAAAAGAAATAAAAAGAAAAAGAAAAAATAAATAACCAAATTGGGCCACCCCAATTTTTCCCCAATTTTCCCCCAAATTCCCCTCTCCCCTAATTTCCCAAAATTCTCCCAATTTCCCTGATTTTCCCCAAATTCCCCTAGGGGGATTCCCCCCCACATTTGGAGGGAATTCCCCCCCCCCCCAATTTTGCCGCACCACTTAGGAGGGGGGGAACCCTAATGGGCCTCACCCCTTGGCCGTAGCCCATTAAGGGGAGGGGAACCCTAGCCGCCCCCCTTTGTGGATTTTTGTGGGATTTTATTTCTCAATTAATCTTAGCCATTGGTAGAAAATAAATAATAAAATCCCAGCCCCTAGCTCCCACCTCTTTAAAAATTAAATCTCAGCCCTTGGATAATTCGGTTGCTAAAATCCTAGACACCCCAGCTCTTTTCCCTTATAAATATAACCCCCCCTTAGCCGCCACCCCCACCCCTAATTTGGTCGCTGCCCCCTCTCCATTTCTGCCAAGTTTCCCCCCTGCTGGAGTTTGGCCGCCGTCGAGCTCCGTCACGCCTCGCCGTCGCTAGAAAAGAAGCCCCCAACGTTCTGCCCTAGCCGCAGCCTCATAATTCTCCACAGAAAATCTTCCGCTGCTGCCATTGCAAGTTAGGAGGTTCTGCCGCAAAGAAGAGAGGAGGAAGAAGTGAGGTAGGTCTTTGTTACCCCTCTTACAACGCCGCCGCTGTTTCTACGCACCCGTTTTCTTCACCCCCTACGAGCAGAAATTTCTGCATGTGGACAGACCATGTTTTGGTCGATTTTTGACGGTGGAATTGACCTACAAAGTGTGTCAAGATCATAACCACGTCCACACTTGATCCCAGCAGCCTTGATCATCATAAAACCCCATGGAAGCCTACTAAAACATGCAAGAACACGTGTAAACTGATTTTATAAAACTGCACCATAGGAATTGCATTTTTATCCATCTCATTGCATCTTGAGTAAAGTTTGTGCATGATAATTGATTGCTGTAAATTTTGTATGTGCATGGTCGCGAGTAGAAGGACACGCTCAAGAGGCCATCTACGAGGAGCTACAGCACCAAGACTTCGAGACGCTTGAGCAACACGAGCCACGGGAGCAAGGTACGTGCCCCTTGACCATATTGATCCCATGTTTTCGAAATTGTTTTGCTTGCAAAAACTTGTATGCTTATGTCAACTTGATGGGACACCCTTTTATAGGAGTTTACTAGTTTTTTTAACCATCCTTGTCGCCGAGAAAGTTGAAGAGTCGGGTATGGTCATTTTTCCTTTTTGCTTCACTTAACTTACAGGATACGGGAAGCTGAAATAAAACTTGTTTAGCTACTGCACTCATGAGAATAAGTATAATGAGAACTTGATGATGTTAATGAGCATGTAATCGGAGAGATCTAGGCGAGCTTGGTTTGTGGATGTTGCTGAATGAGATGGTGGTTTGCTTGCCGTAGATCTAAGGAGCGGTTCATGTGAGCACATGCGAGGAAAACAGTGCCACCACAAGGTGGCTTAGCTGACTAATTAGGTGTGTTGCTAGCTTGTTACGGACCATTGAATGGTGCAGAGAATGGGAGTCGAGGAGGACTGCCTTGGAAACTACATGGCACAAGAGGGGGCCCGTGGGTGGGAGAATGGAGATTCGAGCCTGACGGTGAAACCTCAGTGGGTCCGTACATCCTAGTAGCCCCTTTGTAAAGGCTATTTTGTGATCTCTTATTGGGGTAAAGTGATGTCATCTCTGTAGAGTGTAAAACTATCATGATATACGTGCTTTCGGTTACCAGCACCTGACCAACTTCCATGATTAGAGGCAAAAACTTGGGATGTTTATTTGGGTATGGTTATTGGGACTAGTTCTGGGACTGTTTTGGGTCATGACAATGAGTTTGGTTTTGGTTCTATGAAAATGAGATGGTTATGAATATTTATTAGTATGAGATGAACTTGAGAAAGATTATTGGCTGGTTGAGGCTTGATAAATGGTGAATTATGATGAAGGAATGTTGATGAATTACTTGGTTATGATGGGATTTAACTCACTTAGAAATAGTTGTTATTTTTACCATGTTTGTGAAATAAAATTTGCTTGCTGCAATGAACCACTTTATCTCCCTACCTTGTTGTAAGCTACATGTCATACTTTTCCCGCACTTGCTGAGTACGACATGTACTCACCCTTGCATTCCCACATATACATCAGCTACAGGAGAAGAATACTTCGAGGAACAGGTGGAGTACTAGGCGTGCGCACTACCGTCAACATGCCTGTGGAATTGAAGCTGGAGCCTGCTGTCTTAGCCATTTTCCGCTATCGTTTAGAGTCTTCCGCTGCAAGAATAAGTTAGATATTCATGAGTAAGACAATGAGTCATACTTAAACATTAATTGTAGGTGGTTATATTCTGAATTTCAGTTTATGCAATACATGTGTATGTGTGATGAACATACTGGACACACATATGCATTCACTTGGTTCATTTTCGGAACCAGTTGTCACAGGTGAGGTCCGAAGCTGCCATGTGTCTCCCGGCTTCGTACCTGTCGATGAGAGCTCTGGAGCCGCCACGTGCCCCATGATCCGTCGTGGGCCGTGGGTCGACGAAGTCAGGGAGGAAGCACGTTGTTAGGATGCGCATTCATGGTTCACGCCTTCCCCGGGAGCTTGGCATATCGCGCACGCCCCCTTCTCTGCCCACTCACCATTACGGTGACAAGACAGGACGACGAGGCGTGACAACGGTATAGTGCCGCCCAACGGCACTAAGTCACCCAAGAAGAATGAGAAGACGTGACGACAAGACGGCGTCTTCATCATCACCTGACACACGGACAGGGGCGCTTAACGCGCCAGGCGGCAGGGCTTAACTCTCCCCATCGACTACTCTACTCAGAGTGTAAAATCCAAGATCATGTATAGGGTTCACATAGCTTCGGGGCCATCTGTCGGGCCCCTAGCCATATTGTAGCCACCCCAACCTTGGACTACAAAAGGACCAGGGTGACCACCCGACAAAAGGTTCGCAACCCTGTACCCTCATAAACTCATACGCTTAAGCAATTCAACAAACACTCCCGTAGACTTAGGGTATTACGCTCCGGCGGCCCGAACCACGTAAATCTTGGTGTTCTCTCTCTCTCTCTCTCTCTCTCTCTCTCTCTCTCTCTCGTCCGGTCGCGTAGGGACACCAAGTCCCCTCCAATCAAAGAACCTCCGCGGGCTGCTTCTGTAGCAGGCCGGGAGGAGTGTCGCGCCTCACACTCCGACATCCACCTAGGATTGCTCGACAGCTCGGCTCTAGGTTGCATATTGCTTACCCCCAATGATGCACAGAATATAACTCAGAGCTAGCACCTCCCAATGAGTTCTCTTTCATGCATCACACGTTGCTCTAGGGCTTTACATACACAGCTACGGAGATAGCCAAATCATTCCATGAAGAAATCACGAAAGAGAGCATACCTATCTTTGTTCTGTTTTCATCAGCTATTGCAATGTTTATTCTGTATTGAACAATTAAATGCTTTATTGCAACACAGATTTCTATATTTTTCACATTATTTTTACTCATCCCATTTCTACATGATTAAAAAGATAGAACTTACATTAATTTCTCTAGCATAGATTTAGAGAAGAAGGGGAAAGAAATAAGATAGGAGTTAATGGTCGCATCTCACTAGCAAGGTAGAATGAAAATATTTTTCATACATCTATCATTAAAACTATTATATAAACTCACCGATGAATATATTAGCGTCGTCAGATATATGTTGCGTATTTTAAAAATTCAGGTAGGTTTTTGTGCTCGGTTCCAAAAAGCTAACTCAATCAATTTTACACAACTTTAAATTGTATGCCTACCAATGGAGATAATGTAGTAATCAACTTAACTATTATCTTCTTATAATGGGAAAGGGTGTTGCTCAGGAGGAGGGAAGAGGACGAACTGCAAGAAAGAAGCAGATATGAGAAGGAAGTTATGCGTGAAGCATATTGCGCATGTACAATTGTAACTATTAGGCTTCGGGTTATTGGAGAAAAAGCTCGAATTGAGCTGTGAAGTCTTGCACAAACCTGATTCGATTTCATTAGATGTCGTTCATGATTAAATTTCACAAAATGAAACATTTCTCACCATCTGGTAAAATCGAAATATATATTATACTTCAGATTCCAAATCAGACAAAGAACTTTTAAAATGTTCACAAAACATAACTAACTGTAAAACAAAACTCTTGAAACTTAATGTTTGTTTCAATGTATGCTTTTAAATATATTTTGAATAATTCTAGTCACAAAGAAGAAGTTTTTCTATATGAAATGTCAAATTTCTACTTAATAGTCTCCTATAGTTGTATATAATGTAATCACGAGCTGGAAGCGGTGTTTACAAAATTCCTTTTCCATCTCAAGTCTCTCTCGTAATTCCTAAAAATCCTTATCTATCGTCAAAATAGAATGCCTTACTAAAGCAATTTGCATGTCCAACTTGAAGCGATTAAAAAAAAACTCTAACTTTGCACTCCTCCCAACCTCCGGCCGTGCCCTGCCGTGCCGTGACCGTGATCCCGAACCGGAAAAAAGCAAGCCCACGCGTCCAGTCGCCGCCATGGCCGCGTGGCGCCTCCGCCGCGCGGGTGCCGTCGCCCTCACCGCCTCCTCCGTCGTCGCCGGCGCTGCCGCAGCCTGGCCGTCCCCGTCCGCCTCCGACCCCTCCGCCTCCGCCCTTGAGGCTGCGCGACAGCGCGTCGCCCAGCCCGAGGCGGCGCCGCCCCCGCGTGCCGTGCAGCGTGCGGCGCTAGCGGGCTCCACGCCCGCAGAGCCCCTTGATGTGCTCGTAGTCGGCGGCGGGGCCACCGGCTGCGGCGTCGCTCTCGATGCCGCTACCCGCGGTCTCCGGGTGGGTCTCGTGGAGCGTGAGGACTTCTCCTCTGGGACCTCCTCCCGATCCACCAAACTCATCCACGGCGGTGAGTGGTCTTCCTGAAACACCACGCCCTAGCAAATTTCCCCTTTCTTATTGCAAGTATATTATATATAGTTTTCATCCCCGCATTTTGGAATTTTTGTTGAACTAGCGAGGGACCTTGCTTTGCTGGTACAACATATCATACGGCATTGCCAAAAGTACTCTTTTTTATGTTCATATGTGTAAAAAAATGCATTCAAGTTGTTGTGTATCCAACAACAACAACAACAACCAAGCCTTTATCCCAAGCATGTAGGGTCGGCTAGACATGAAACCCAATATCAATGAAGTAAAAGGGAGGAAGAGATATAAGAACAAGAAAAAAGAAAAATAAAAAAAAGGAAAAAAAGGAAAAAAGGGGAAAAAGAAAAAAACAAAAAAAAGAGAAAAAAGAAAAAGAAAAAAGAAAAAGAAAAAAGAAAAAGAAAAAAGAAAAAACAAGACTAAGGTTCTGGCACATGAATTGCTACTTTTCATGCGGTCCTATCATAAGCTAAGTCTCTGGATACATTCCAATCTCTCAAATCTCGTTTTACCGCCTCCTCCCAGGTCAACCTTGGTCGTCCTCTACCCCTCCTAATATTTTCTCTATCTCTTAAAATCTCACTGTTAACCAGTGCTTCTGGAGGCCTCCGCTGGATATGTCCAAACCACCTAAGTCGATGTTGGACTAACTTCTCTTTAATCGGCGCCACCCCTAACTTATCACGAATCGCCTCATTCCTTATTCCGTCTCTTCTCGTGTGCCCGCACATCCACCATAGCATGCGCATCTCTGCGACACTCATTTGTTGGACATGTTGCCGTTTAGTTGGCCAACATTCCGCCCCATAAAGCATCGCAGTTCTGATCACCGTCCTATAGAACTTCCCTTTTAGCTTTTGTGTGACCTTCCTATCACATAGGATTCCAGAGGCTTGTCACCATTTCATCCACCCTACCTTGATCCTGTGGCAAACATCCTCATCAATATCGCCATTGCTTTGTAACATTGATCCTAAGTATCGGAAAGAGTCCCTTCTAGGTACTACTTGTCCTTGTAGACTAACATTTCCCTCTTCACGAGCAACACCACTAAAGTCACACCTCATATACTCGGTCTTGGTCCTACTAAGTCTAAACCCCTTGGACTCTAAGGTTTGTCTCCATAACTCTAATTTCTTATCAACACTATCCTTAGTTTCATCTACCAGCACTACATCATCGGAGCATGCACCAAGGGATATCCACTTGTATATTCTTCGACACCTCATCCATCACCAAGGAAAAGATGTATGGGCTCAAAGTTGATCCTTGATGTAGTCCTACCGTGATAGGAAATGCATCAGTCTCACTATCACTTACGCGCACACTTGTCCTAACATTATTGGACATATCCTTGATAAGGGTAATGTACTTTGTTGGAACTTTATGTTTCTCTAGTGCCCACCACATTACTGACCTTGGTATCTTGTCGTACGCCTTCTCCAAGTCAATGAACACCATATGCATGTCCTTCTTCTGCTCCCTATATCTCTCCATAAGGTGACGAAGCAAGAAAATCACCTCCATTGTAGACCTCCCAGGCATAAAACCAAACTGGTTTTTAGTGACATTGGTCACTTTCCTCAGGCGGTGTTCAATCACTCTCTCCCAAAGCTTCATAGTATGACTCATAAGCTTAATCCCTCGATAATTAGTACAACTTTGAATATCACCTTTATTTTTGAAGATAGGTACTAATATACTTTTCCTCCATTCTTCAGTCATCTTGTTTGGCTGAAAAATGTGGTTGAATAGCTTTGTGAGCCATACTATTGTCACGTCCCCAAGGCATCTCCACACCTCAATAGGGACATCATCAGGGCCGAGAGCCTTTCCTCCTTTCATCGTTTTTAAGGCTTGCTTAACCTCAAACTTTTGTATCCTCCGCACGAACCGCCTATTGGAGTCATCAAAGGAGTCATCCAACTCAACCATAGTGCTCCCATTCCCATCATTGAATAGCCCATTAAAGTAATCCCGCCATCTATTCTTAATCTCTTCATCCTTCACTAGAATGTGGCTAGTCTCATCTTTGATGCATTTAACTTGATTGAAATCCCTCATCTTTCTCTCGCGGATTTTTGCTATCTTGTATATGTCCTTTTCACCTTCTTTTGTCTCTAGTCTCTCATATAACTCATCATAGGACTGTCCTCTTGCCTTACTCACAGCCCGCCTTGCATTTTTCTTGTCCTCTTTGTACTTAAGCATGTTGCTTGCGCTTCTATCATTATGCCAACTCTTGAAACACTCCTTCTTCTCCTTAATGGCTTTTTGTACATCCTCATTCCACCACCAAGTGTCTTTATCTACAAGTTTCCTTCCTTTTTTTCACACCGAACACCTCACTAGCTACCTTCCTAATGCAAGTTGCCATCTTCACCCACATACTATCTGTATCTTCATTTTCTGCCCAGGGTCCTTCTGTGATCACCCTATTTTTAAATGATTCTTGTGGTTTTCCTTTCAACTTCCACCACTCTGTTCTTGTGATTTTGACACCTTTGTCTCGCAAAGAACATGTATGGAAGCGAAAGACAACTACCACAAGCTTATGTTGTGTCACAACACACTCCCCGGGGATCACCTTACAATCTAGACACTCCCGTCTATCCCTTCTCCTAGTGAGGACAAAGTCAACCTGGCTAGAGTGTTGGGCACTACTAAAGGTCACTAGGTGAGATTGCCTCTTCCTAAAGAGGGTGTTAGCTACCAACAGATCATAGGCTACGACAAAGTCTAGGATGTCCTTACCCTCTTGATTTCTATCGCCGCATCCAAAGCCTCCATGTACTCCCTCAAATCCTAGGTTAGTTGCACCCACATGACCATTGAGATCTCCTCCTATGAGGAGTTCCTCCAAGTCGTTGTGTATCCGTGTAAATAAAAAGTTATATCTAAGTCGGTGGTTGTGAATTTACATCTTCAGCATTTGATGAACCTAAGCTAAGTTTCAGCATATAGTTTGGTGCTGGAGACATGGAACAACTATTGAGAATCAAGTGTTTATCTTTTATATTTCTCATGACCCAGGTTGACTCTGAGCATGTAGTTTATGTATCTGAAGGTTCATTACCTACTCAATTTTTCTGTACGGACTTTTCATGTTGATTTGGTGCTCAAACTGAAAATATTCAATTTTTTACTTGCCGATTTATCCCAATGAAGTTGATGTACATGCTGTAGCTTCTCTTCCTTGGTACCGTGAAGATGCATTGCTTTCTGTTACTGTTGCAGCAAAAAAAATTCTAGATGGATTTCTTGAGAAAATGTTATAAAGATCTGCTAAACATTATGTAGTTTCAAAACACTTTTTTAACTTCGAAAACAGAAAAAAATAGTTACTTAGTTATACTTTTTCCTCGATCAATAATTTAAAGTTCACTCACAGTACTGGCTTCATTTTACAGGTGTACGTTATTTGGAGAAGGCAGTTTTCAATCTTGATTATGGTCAGCTCAAACTTGTTTTTCATGCACTTAAGGAACGCAAGCAAGTCATTGAGAATGCTCCCCATTTATGTCATGCTTTACCCTGCATGACTCCTTGCTTTAACTGGTTTGAGGTTGTATACTACTGGTTTGGTTTGAAGTTTTATGATTTTGTTGCTGGAAGAAGGCTACTACATTTGTCACGATATTATTCTGTAGATGAATCAGTTGAGCTCTTTCCAACACTTGCGAAAAATGGACATGATCGTAGCCTAAGAGGAACAGTAGTATACTATGATGGCCAAATGAATGACTCTCGGTTGAATGTGGGGTTGGCATGCACGGCTGCAATTGTTGGTGCAGCTGTTCTTAATTATGCCGAAGTGGTCTCCCTCATTAAGGATGAATCTGGGGAAAGAGTCATTGGTGCACGCATTCGTGACACACTATCAGGTAGAATAAAGTATGACTACTCTCTATCTGCTATAAAATTTAGTGATGTCAGAATTTGGTCCAACTTTTCTTTTTCATGAGTAATCTCGGTCATTTCTGCATATGTTTACATAGACTTTGTTGTTTCAAGCTCAATCGAATATATTGCTCACGCATGCTATTGATGCAACTAAAGATATTAAGTAAATGATAACAATACCTAGTTTAATCTGCTGTCACCTGCATTCCTTTTCATTTATCGACTAAATAATTGCATAAACCTATGGTGGTAGCTATGTTTCTAGAACTGAATTGTGTTCCACCAGAGCTTTTTTTGATGATTTATGAGCTACCAGTGTGACTAGATGTATGTTTCTTGATAACGAAATATATTTTGAATGCTTCTGCAACTTCTGTTTTTGTCCTGAGGTTGATACGAGTTAAGTATTTGTGTTCTCTCACAGCCAGGAATTCTGGATAGATGCATATGTCTTCATGCCAAATCTGAATGTAACAGAACTTCAGACTTTATACAACAACAACCAAACCTTTATCCCAAGCATGTTGGGCTAGGCTAAGAACTTCAGATTTTATGGTTAATAATATTATGTTTTACCTCCACAATTGCTCTTCTTTGTTTCTTCTTTTCAAAGTTTGACTTACAATGATCACTTCATCAGTAATCACTTTCTCCAATCACTTGATGAGGTTTTTGAACTCTTGAAATTATAATTTCTGAGGAATACATGTTGAGTTTCTATAATATTGACAATGCATGATTTGTGATCACACAAAGCAATACGTTCGTCTTAATACAGTTATATGATGTTCCTTGAAGTATCATCTTCTGCATTCAACTATGGCATAATACTAGAGCACTTAACTGTAAGCCTGTTATGTTTATTCTTTTGCTGTTGGTTTCATCACTTTTAGTTGACATCGGAAACAAAGGGTCATTTAGCACTTTTATGATCTCAAGGAAGTACATTTTGGCAGAAAATTTGGAACTACAGATAACAGTTCACCTCATTCCATGAAATGAAAACGTAGGCGGAGGTTCATGTGTCCATTGATCTATTTTCTTTTGTTTTAGCTTTTAACTTCTGGTCTTTCAAGATCAGTTGACCCAGTTCACTGTTAATTTAATGTTTGAGTTATGAGTCCTTAACCATACACTATGTTTAGAGAATAGTTTTTTTTGTCAAAACATGTGTTGTTGTTCCTCTCTTTGAAGCATGTATAGACTATAGAGGAGCATTTTATACTTATTTGCATGCCCTTTTGATTTGGATAGTAACTCATCTCATTAGGACATGATGAGTGATCACAATATGCACACATGAAAATAATTGTGCCACCTGTCACTAAATTGTACAAGTTTTTTGTTGAGGGAATTGTTTTTGTGATTCTCGCAAGGTAGCTAAAATTCTAAGGTAAAAACCAAAATTTGTTTTTTGCTATGGAGGATATTCTGAAGTCTGAACATGTAATCAATTCACATGGCAGTTACCAGAAATATGGGAGGCATATTTGTGAAATTGAGTAAGATTACCATATAGAGTATCATTGCTTATCTAGCTATGATCTGATCCATGTACTGTCATTTGATGCTTACTAACGTGTAACGTTTGTCAGGCAATGAGTTTGAAACTTTTGCAAAGGTTGTTGTTAATGCGGCAGGACCATTTTGTGACTCTGTGAGAAAGATGGCTAACAGTGATGTAATGCCCATGATCTGTCCAAGTAGTGGCGTGCACATTGTACTTCCTGATTACTATTCTCCAGAAGGGATGGGTTTAATTGTTCCTAAAACTAAGGATGGCAGAGTTGTGTTTATGTTGCCATGGTTGGGAAGGACAGTAGCCGGAACAACTGATTCAAATACGGCAATTACAATGCTTCCTGAACCTCATGAGGACGAAATACAATTTATACTAGATGCAATCTCGGACTATCTTAATGTTCAGGTACTATATTGCGTATTGTGAATTTGTAAATGGTTTCAAAATGGTGATACTGGGAGAGAACATTTTAATAGCCATTTTGAACTCATTTCACTTCTTTGCTTCACCATCGAAAGTCTATCTTTGTTTTCTTGAGTTTACACGAGCATGTGGATTGCAGATTGTTTGGCTAACTGAGGATGCATGGGTTTGCTAAATTGTATTTGTACCTAATCTGTCTCCTCATGTCGGACCATTTACAAGAACTACGCGTTCTTTATGCTTCTTGAAATCTTGCATGTCAGTCTAATTATAAACTGCAGATGCAAATTGGATTATTGTATATCTACCTTCCCTGCATTACATAGTGTTTTGTGGTAAACTAAGAATTGTTTGGAGAAAACTAAGCTCTTAGTTACCAACCAACAAAATATGATAATAGGAAGCGACATAACAAGAAGTAGATTGTTAATACTGGTTAAACTCATTAGAATCCCAAGGAGTCGTAATGGTTGTGCAGTTGTGATTTTCTTTTGTGCTGTGATACTCCATGCTGCAGCAACAACAACAACAACAACAAAGCCTTTGTCTCAAGCGCGTTGAGGTAGGCTAGATATGAAACTCAAACTGGGTTTGGTATCCGTAGTAATTGCTAGTTTCGATGCTGGCTTGCCAAGCCTATCACAACCCTCCTCCTATAAGTTTATTCTTTTATGCATGGTATGGAATTGAAATTTTTGCTAGGTAGATTCTTAAACTCCCTTTTTCTATTCTTTATTACATTCGTCTCTTTTCATTGGTCCTTGTGGGTTTCTTCTCCAGCCTACCCCAACTTGCTTGGGATTAAAGGCTTTGTCGTTATTACTGTAGATTCTTAAAGTTCGTATTAAGTGTGTTGATTTTCTTTAGTATATAACTTTTTGTAGTTTCATATTTTCCAGTTACTTTGATGTTTTCCCTAGAATCGTATCTGTCAGACAAGATAAAAGGAGACATCAGTAAAATTCTGACTGTACGACTATAATTTCAATGTGTATATTAGGTAAGACGTTCAGATGTTCTTTCTGCCTGGAGTGGTATACGACCCCTGGCCATGGATCCATCAGCAAAGAGCACTGAAAGTATTTCTCGAGATCATGTCGTATTGGAAGACTACCCAGGGTTAATAACAATTACTGGTGGAAAATGGACAACTTATAGGAGGTAAGACCTGTACAATTGCTACTTTATTTTATTTTAGAATTGATAGAATCAAACTGGATTGATGTGAAGCTTTATCCTTGCTAGTTTACTTAATTAGCTTAGGTTCTTAAAAAATATGATATACAGAGTATTATGGTGGATCTTGTGTCATATATATATATATAATATATATATATATGTATATATATTAGTTGAATGCTTCTGCTTTGCTACAAAAAGATGTAACAATGGTAAATTTTGGAGTCAGGCAGCAGAGGCTGGCTTATGGCTTCCGTGTAGCCAAGTTTTAGTGAACCATGGTAGCTACTGCAGGCAATAAACAGTATATGATACAATGCACTTGGACTGAAACTTGTGATCAAACTGCATGGAATGTTTGCTGCTTTTACGATGTTGTTGTCTTTGCACAAAGACCCTTTGTGATCAATGGCTCAGTTCATGTATGTACATGTGGTCTGATTTATTGTCTTAAGTGCGTGAGCATCTGTGTGCATTACAACATATTTATGCACCATCATTGAATCTAATAAGGTTGTATATTCAGTATGGCTGAAGATGCAGTAAATGCAGCAGTGTGGTCGGGCAATTTGAAGCCCGCTAATGGTTGTGTTACTGATAATTTGCATATTATTGGTGGATATGGATGGGATCCTGCTTCTTTTACAGTACTTGCTCAGAATTATAGGAGAATGAAAAGAACATATGGTGGAAAAGTTATTCCAGGTGCAATGGATAGCGCTGTAGCAAAACATCTGTCACATGCGTATGGAACTTTTGCTGAAAAGGTGGCTACTATTGCCCAGGTGTGTTATCCTTTGATGTAGCAAGTTATTTATTCAAAATCTATGTTCTAGTATGATGGAAAAGGAAAAAAGGAAGATAACTCAATTTGTCTTTTTTTCACGTGCCAAGGAAACAAAACGTCAGAATACTGAATAGGAATGGTATTGCGGTCGTCTCATGTTGGTAGCAGCATCGGGATGGGAGTGGGACCGAAAGCAGGTATAGAGAGGTGAAGGGGAAGGCTAGGAGGCTCAAAAAAGAATGAGCAAATCTGGGTGGTCGATCTAGATCCAACACCTGAAAAAGTTACTTGTAAAATTTAGAAATTAAAGTCTATGTTAAGTTGAGATGGACCTGAATATTTTAATTATTAGTTTGCTTGAAACTGTTGGAATGTGTATGTATGAAGTGTAGGCCTATATGTACTCTGTACACTATTGGAAATCCTAATTGAAAGAAACCCTTCCAGTTTGGTATCAGCCAGCTCTCTCTCTCCTCTCCCTCTCTCCCTCCCGACATGCCCCCAAGCGGGCAGCCCGCCACCGCCAGCAGCGGGCGCGCCGCCGCCGCCGTCCGTGTAACATCCTCAAATTCATTTTCATGCATTACACACATTTTTCTTGTAGAGAAACATTATAAAAGAAGTAGAAATGGAGAAAGAACTATAGAAATGGAGAAAGAACCATAGAAATGGAGAAAGAACCATAGAAACGGAGAAAAGAACCATAGAAATGGAGAAAGAATCATAGAAATGAAGGAAGGAACCATAGAAATGGAGAAAGAACCATAGAAATAGAGTAAGGAACCATAGAAATGGAGGAAAAACCACAGAAATGGAGAAGGTAATATAGAAATGGAGAATGAGACATAGAAATAGAGAAGGGCAATGTGGAAATGGAGAATGAGACATAGAAATAGAGAAGGACAATGTGGAAATGGAGAATGAGACATAGAAATGGAGAGCATAATGTAGTAATGAAGAATGGGACATAGAAATGGAGAATAGAATGTAGAAATGGAGAATGAGACATATAAATGAAGAGGGGAATGGGGAAATGAAACAAGTGACATAAAAATGGTGAGGATTGGGAAGAAGATAGTTGAAATGAGCTATTCCCAAATTCCCCTAAATTTTTTAAATTCCCCAATTTCCCAAAAGAGGAATTTTTCCCACATTTTGGGGATAAAATCTCCAAGGCTGGCGCACCACAAGAGATAAGTTTGTTAAGATCCAAAAAAATTTGAATACGACTCTTATTTGAGCTCCAATTGGAGTAGGAGTCATCTTTTTCCCCTTTATAAATATAACCCCCACCCCCTTGGCCGACCCCTCTCTCTTTTGATCGTCCCCCCTGCTGCCAAGCCCCCTTCCTTGCTGCCAAGTCGCCAAGTTCCCCCCTTGCCGGAATTTGGCCGCCGTCTAGTCACGCCTCGTCGTCGCCGGAAAAGAAGCCGACGATCTGTCCTGCCCTAATCTTCCATAGAAAAATTTCCCGCTACTGCCATTGCTAGGAGGAATGCCCTGCCACCAAAAGGAAGTGAGGTAGGTCTTTATTACCCATCTTACGACGTCGCCGCTGTTTCTACGCATCCGTTTTCTTCGCCCCCTTCGAGCAGAAACTTTTACGTGTGGACAAATCGTGTTTTGATCGATTTTCGACGGTGGAATTGATTTAGATCTTGAGTCAAGATCATCACCACGTCCACACTTGATCCCTACACCCTTGTTCATCATAAATCCCTATGAAAGCCTATTAAAATATGCAAGAACACGTACAAATTGGTTTAATAAAACAACACCATATGATTTGCATTCATCCACCCCATTGCATCTTGAGTAAAGTTGTGAATGATGATTAATTGCTGTAAATTTTGTATATGCGCGATCGTGAGTAGAAGAACAAGCTCAAGAGGCCATCTACGAGGAACTACAGCACTAAGACTTCGAGACGCTTGAATAACAAGAACCACGGGAGCAAGCCAAGTGCCCCTTGACCATATTGATTCCATGTTTTTGAAACTGTTTTGTTTGCGAAAACTCGTACGCTTGAGTCAACTTTATGGGACACTCTTTTATAGTAGTTTACTAGTTTTGTTAACCATCCTTGTCGCTGGGAAAGTAGATAAGTCGGGTATGGTCGTTTTTCCTTTTTGCTTCGCTTAATTCACGGGATACGGGAAGCTGAAATAAAATATGTCTAGCTACTGCACTCATATGAATAATGATGATGAGATCTTGATGATGTTAATGGCAGTGTTCCAAAAAGCGCTAGGCGGGCGGTGACCCTCCGCCTAGAGCCTAGGCGCGCCTAGGCGTTATAAACTGTAGCAGTAGTATACTTTAAATTTTTTAAAAATACAAAAATATAAGAGTATAAATTTTCCATAGGCCAGTTTCTTCCTCTCCACACAACCTTTCCCGCAGCCCACCCACGTGCAACCTGGCCCAGTGCCACCCTTCAGCTCCCTGCACTGCTGGATTTGCCCTGCCCCCCCTCCCCCCCCCCCCGCTGCCGCTCGGCCGAGATCTGGCTCGCGCCAAGATTTGGAATGAATGTTGCTGGATGAGATGGTGGTACTTGCCGTAGATCTAAGGACCGGTTCATGCGAGAATATGTCAGGAAAACAGTGCCACCACAAGGCCAAGTATGGGTGCGGCTTAGTTGATTAATTAGGTGTGTTGCTAGCTTGTTATGAACCGTGGATGTCGCGGGGAATGGGAGTCGAGGAGGACTGCCCTGGAACTGCATGGCACAAGGGGGCCCGTGGGTGGGAGAATGGTGATTCGAGCCTGCCGGTGAAACCTCAGTGAGTCCATACATCTATTAGCCCCTTTGTAAAGGCTATTTTGAGATCTCTTGGCCATACACCGACGGTTGTGTACTGGTATAATGAAGGTTCTGCAGTCGCTGAAGGGTGACAGAATCACGAACTTGTGGGTAAAGTGGTGCCACCTCTGCAGAGTGTAAAACTATCATGATAGCCGTGCTTCCGGTCACAAGCACCTGTCCAACTTCCATAATTAGAGGGAAAACTTGGGATGGTTATCCGGTATGGTTATGGTACGATCATTGGGATTGGTTTTGGTACTGTTTTGAGTCATGACAATGAGTTTGGTTTTGTCTATATGAATATGAGATGGTTATGAAGATTTATGAGCATGAGATGAACTTGAGAAAGATTAATGGCTGGATGAGACTTGATAAATGGTGAATTATGATGAAAGTATTAGAGTAGCAATTGTGGCTGTATTAGATGGTCAGAATAATGAGGTACAAGGATGATTATATAGAGGGATTAGGTGAGGGAAAAAGACTAAACTACCCCTAACCCTAATCCCTCACTAATGACTAATATGCCCCTGTGACACACATATAATTACAGTGTCTAACACCCCCCCGCAGTCACAACATCTAGCCACTGCAGATGTTGAGACTGGACCGAAACTCGGAGAACAGCGATGACGGGAGGCCCTTCGTGAAGATGTCGGCGAACTGCGTCGTCGTCGGGACATGGTGTACCCGAACCTCGCCACGTGCAACCCGCTCACGAACAAAGTGGAGGTCAATCTCCACATGCTTCGTGCGCTGATGCTGGACCGGGTTGGTGGAGAGGTACACGGCGCTGACGTTGTCGCAGTAGATGAGGGTGCCCCTGGCGACGGGAGTGTGGAGCTCCTGAAGCAGCTGCTGGAGCCAGGAGGCCCCAGCCACGCCGTTAGCCACGGCGCGATACTCCGTCTCAGCACTCGAGCGCGACACCACGGGCTGTCGCTTCGAGGACCAGGAGACGAGGTTACCGCCTAGGAAGACGGCGTACCTAGAAGTAGAACGTCGTGTGTTCGGACAGCCTGCCTAGTCAGCGTTGGTGTACACGACCAGCTCGGAGGCCGTGTCACGTCGAAGGAGGAGGCCGTAGTCGAGGGTACCTCGCAGGTACCGAAGAATCCGCTTCACAGCGGTGAGGTGCGGCTCTCTCGGGTCATGCATGTGGAGGCACACCTGCTGAACTGCATACGAGATATCTGGCATGGTGAAGGTGAGGTACTGAAGAGCACCTGCAAGACTCCTGTAAATAGTGGGGTCAGAGACGGGTGTCCCGTCGGTAGCGGAGAGCTTCGCCTGAGTATCCACTGGAGTGGAGCACGGCTTGCACTCAGCCATGCCCGCTCGCTGGAGGATATCCAGGCAGTACTGTCGTTGGTGAAGGAATAAGCCGCCTGGTCGGTCCTCGACCGCAATGCCCAGGAAGTGGTGGAGACAACCCAGATCCTTCATAGCGAACTCCTGTTGTAAAGCGGAAATGGTGCGCCGAAGCAGAGCCGGACTAGACGCTGTTAGTACAATGTCATCGACGTACAGTAGGAGGTAAGCAGTGTCACTGCCCCGTCGATAGACAAACAGCGAAGTGTCCGACTTAGCTTCGACGAATCCGTGTGAGACCAAGAAGGAGACGAACCGGCTATACCAGGCTCGCGGTGCCTGCTTCAGTCCGTATAGGGATTTGTTCAGCTTACAGACCATGTCTAGGTGAGCTGAATCAACAAACCCCGCCGGCTGACTGCAGTACACCGTCTCGGTCAGTGTACCGTGGAGGAAGGCATTCTTGACGTCCAACTGGTGGACAGGCCAAGAACACGAGAGAGCCAGCGACAGAACGGTACGAACCGTTGCCGGCTTTACCACCGGGCTGAAGGTCTCGTCGTAGTCGACTCCAGGGCGCTGAGTGAAACCCCGGAGTACCCACCGTGCCTTGTACCTCTCCAAGGTACCGTCCGCCTTCTTCTTGTGCGTGAACACCCACTTGCCTGTGACAACATTGCCACGACCAGGACGGGGAACCAGGTCCCAGGTCCGGTTGGCAAGCAGAGCCTCATACTCTTCCTCCATAGCGCGGCGCCAGTGAGGGTCGGCGAGGGCGCTACACACGGAAGTAGGTATGGGTGAGATCGAAGAAGAATCGGTCGGTGGAAGTCGTCGACGAGAAGGCAGCTCCAGCGAAGCGCTTCAACTGGCCGAAGACTCCCGGACGCACGTCGAGTCACCATCGGGTGGACGTGACCAGGATCCCTGTGGAGAAGAGGAGGGTTGTACACCGGACGCTCGGGTACAACAACCTTCTCTCGTCTCGGGGCCACGCGTGGTGCAGCTGGAGTCGGGCCGCCCCCCCTCCCCTCCCCTCCCCTCCCCCCCCTCCCCCCCTCCCCTCCCCTCCCCCCCTCCCCGTGCTCGTCGCTGGTAGACAAGTACGGGGTCGGCGAAGCGAGAAGTCGTCATCGGTGCAGCGTCTGGTGACGTCGGGCTTGTTGCAGGTGATGTCGGGGAAGCTGAGGCCGCGTGTGGCGCAGTAGTCGATGTCGGGGACGCCGAGGCCGCGCTTGGCGCAGCAGGCGTCGTCGGGGATGCCGAGGCCGCGCGTGGCGCAGCTGGTGGCATCGGGGAGGCCGGTGCCGCGCGTGGCGCAGCAAGTGGCGTCAGTGACGCCGGGGCCACGTAAGGCACAACAGGTGGCGTGGAAGACGCCGAAGTCGTGCGTGGTGCAGCGGGTGGGTAACCTGCAAGAGGTAACCGACAAGGTCGCTGTATAGGAGCGGCCTCGGGGTCAGTAGAGAAGAGGGAATCCAACTCAGCGACGGAGTCAGAGGATGGGGTGGAAAAGGGAAAGGAAGACTCGTCGAAGACGACGTGTCGGGAGATCATAATACGACGAGTGGTGGGGTCAAGGCACCTGTACCCCTTATGGTCAGGGGAGTACCCAAGGAAAACACACTGAGTCGAGCGAGGCGCAAGCTTATGGGGAGCTGTGGCAGAGAGGTTCGAGTAGCAAGCGCACCCGAAGACTCGAAGATGGTTGTAAAGAGGATGGGTGCCGAACAAAGCGAAGTGAGGGGTGGGAGCACTAATCGCCTTAGTAGGAAGGCGATTAATGAGGTAGGTGGCAGTGTGAAGCGCCTCCGCCCAGTAGCGAGCAGGGGTAGAAGCTTGAAACATCAGGGAGCGCATGACATCGTTGGTGGTCCGAATCATGCGCTCAGCCTTGTCGTTCTTGGGGGAAGTGTACGGGCATGACATGCGCAACTGAACACCGCGAGAAAGCAGAAAGTCACGGAACGTAAAGTTGTCAAACTCACGCCCGTTGTCGCACTGGACCGCACGAATCGTGCGCCCAAACTGGGTGGACACCCAAGCGAAGAAGTGAGAAAGAGTACCGAAAGTATCAGACTTCTGTCGCAAGGAAAAAGTCCACGAATAGTGCGAAAAATCATCCACGACCACCAAGTAATACTTGCATCCAGAAACACTAAGAACAGGTGAAGTCCAAAGATCACAGTGAATCAAATCAAAGATGTGCTCGACACGAGTGACAGAGTGCAAAAAAGGAAGTCGAACATGGCGACCCAACTGACAAGCATGGCAAAGAGACTCATGGGTACCCCGAGTACACGAAATCACTGAACTACCAGACAACTTCGACATAGCATCAACACCGGGGTGGCCAAGCCGACGATGCCAAATGGTCGAAGAAGCTGTCGTAGTCAGGGTAAGAGGCGGAGCGGAAGCAGGAAGACGCATCGTGTACAGGGGACCCGTACTATCACAGCGAAAGAGAATGCGTCGAGTAGTAAGATCCTTCATAGTTACACCATAAGGATCAAACTCAAGGGAAACATGGTTGTCAGTAGTAAAACAACGAACGGAAAGAAGGTGCTGAATGATGTCAGGAGCAACAAGAACATCACGTAGCTGAAACGAATCCGGCGAACCCGAGTCACCTACTGAGGTGACTGGAAGAGTCGACCCATTCCCAACAACGATAGATGAAGGATCAGAGGGACGGGAAGGGCGGGTAGAGGAGAGGATACCTACGTCAGAGGTGGTGTGGTACGAGGCACCGGAGTCCACCACCCAGTCAGGGCCAGACGGCGTGAGACCCCGCAGGTAGACCGACGGTGTAGAATGGCTCGCGACATGCCCCGGCGGTGGCGGCGCCGGGAAGGAAGACAACACGCTTGGACTCTTGACGGTGGTGCCAACAGAGTAGGCAACAGCCGATCCAGGGTAGGCAACAGAGTAGGCGGCGCTGTCGTGGGGGGCTGCAGGACCGGCGGCCCAAGGGGCGGCTGCAGCTGCTGCGGGCCAGGCAGCAGCGCCGTCGTGGGACACTGCAGAGGCAATGGCGGCGGGCCAGGCGGCACCGTTGTGGGGGTCTGCAGGACCAGCGGCCCAAGGGACGGCTGCAGCTGATGCGGGCCAGGTAGCGGCGCGATCGTGGGGCGTTGCAGAGGTGACAACAGCAGGCCAGGCGGCAGCAGCGGCTTGAGGGGTGGCAGCGTTGGGGGCTGCAGGAGCACCGGCGGCGCATGGTGGCAGCGGCGCGGTCCCTGCTATGGCCCAGGGCAGCGGCGCGGCGGCGCCAGCTGCGGTTGGCAAGGGTCCAGCGGCTGCACCCCTAGGCGCCTGCCAGTCAGGCCCAAACCCGGTCGGTACGGGCGCAGATCCGGCGGCGGCGCCCCAGGGCGCGGAGGCCCAGGGAACAGCGGCGTGGGCTGGGGGTGCGGGGTGCGCCGGCGGCAAAGACGGAGGCCCCATTAGGTGGTGCGGCGGCGTGGCCGGACTGCGCACCGGCGGCGGCAATACCAGCAGGCGGCGCAGCAGCGCAAGCGCGCAGCTCCTCAGCGGCGGCGGCGGCGGCTCCGGCGGCCGGCGCGCCGGCGAGGCCGGCGGCTGCGCAGGCACGCGGGGCGCTGGCGGCGGCGGCGGCGGCTGGGCCTGGGTCATTAGGGTTAGGGTTAGACCCTAATCCTAATTAGTTCCTAGCTGATACCATATTAGAGTAGCAATTATGACTGTATTAGATGATCAGAATAATGAGGTACATGGATGATTATATAGAGGGATTAGGTGAGGGAAAAAGACTAAACTACCCCTAACCCTAATCCCTCACTAATGACTAATATTGCCCCTGTGACACACACATAATTACAGTGTCTAACAGAAAGAATGTTGCTGTTTTACTTGGTTATATTGGGATTAAATTCATCTAGAGATAGTTGTTTTTACCATTTTTGTGAAATAAAATTTGCTTGCTGCAATGAGCCTTTTTTACTCCATACCTTGTTGTAAGCTACATGTCATACTTTCCCGCTCTTGCTGAGTACGACATGTACTCACCCTTGCATTACCACATAAATATCAGCTACAGGAGATGAGTACTTCGAGGACCATGTGGAGTACTAGAAGTGCGAACTACCGTCAACATGCCTGTGGAGTTGAAGTTGGAGCCTGCTGTTGTTATTGATTTTCTGCTGTCGTTTAGAGTCTTCCGCTGCAAGAATAAGTTAGAGATTCATGAGTGAGACTTTGAGTCATTGTAATAAAGTACTTAAACAATATTTATTCGTGGTTATATTCTGAATTCAGTTTGTGGATTATATTTGTATGTGTGATGAACATCCGGGTCACACATATGCATTCACTTGGTTCTATTTTCGGAACCGGGTGTCACAGATTGGTATCAGAGCCACGTTTACCGTAGGACGCAAGGCTAGGTAGAATAGACACTCTAAAACATATAGGAACACCCTCCTAAACTGCTATTTTTGAAAATTGCTTGTTGCTGCACTTTACTTGTCAATTCAGCCACCGTAAAGTGCTATTTTCAGCCCATTTTTTTCTCTTCTTTTGGACAGCAACACTTTTGCTTTCTTGCTTCATAGCTTCTGAAGTTTTAGAGTTATTTTCTTTTCCTCTAAAGCTTCTCATGTCTTATTTATAAATGCCAGTGATTAGGAGCACAACACGCATAAGGACTCGTCCATCACCACGTGGGAGTGCACTTAACCCCATTGAGGTGTCCGATGGACCATATTGAGAGGAGATAAAGATGGAATCTCATGATGAAGATGAAGTCAATAGCTCTATGAGGAAGAGGATCCGAAAGAGGTGGAACCATTCGAAGACGACATGGGAGATGATCCACAAGAACGGCATTGGTACGAACCTCAGGAGGAGTTTCACTCGGGCTCACACCCCGTGGAGCCTCATGAAGCTATGTCGGGAGGAGATGAATCCGAAGAGGAGCCACCCCTTGCTGAGACCAATAATGAAGATGATGAACGGACCAACCATTCAGTTCAAGAATTTCGGTCCGACGGAATGGAAGGAGAACACATACCTAGGGAGCTCAAAGAATTTCTAGATTGCTGCAGCTTATATCCGGAATATCTTCTTAAAAAAGTCCCTCATCTCGGACATGAAGAGTGGAAGGCTGACGTAACAATCCTATCTAACGGTAGGGTTGTCACACGACACTTCACACCCACATGGAGAGCTAAAGGGCAGAAGCTATCGATGATGCTGCATGGGAAGCACTCACCAGACTGTGCTACGCCTTCCATGAGCAGTTTTAGAACACTACCTTTGAGCTGCACCCGTATCGGAACAGTGGTACAAGGGAGATCATTGGACCCCATGTAACAGCTCTTTGCAACCCACAAGCTGCTGACAAGTCTCAGAGGTTGCTCGTGGAGTTAGGAAACCGATATGCAAGCGCACAAAAAGAGATGCGTTACCTCTGCAATAAGCTGTATTTGCTGTAGAAACAAGAGGAGACACGTTCCAAGCTGGTGTCCTCTGCAACGGAGTGTGTCGGTGCAAGCTGGAAGCCAGCAGCCGACTCCGGCAGCGCCGACTCCAGCAAACCCAAGATCCACTTCAACGCTGAGTGTCTCCCACGGGAGCGCACTAGCTATAGCACGAGCGCTACTGCGCAATCCACCTGCTGAGGACGCGCCTCAGTCAGCGACCCAGCAGTGGATTCGCGACGTAGACCGTCTCGTCGTCGTCGCCGCCAGCCCTCAACTTCGGCGGGGACGACACCCCAGTCAACTGGCTGTGTCGCTGACGCGCACACCAACGGTTGACGGGCAGACTCCCGCTCCACCAGGCTCCCATCGACGGACCTAAGGTCGGAGCTGGAACAACGCCACCTGGGCAAGGATGCCTGAGTGGTCATCGAGCGACGGCGAGAAAGGCGCCGCAACCAAGAGGCCGGCAACAGCATGTCAACTGCCTCGACCCAGCCTGAGCCGCAGACGTTCGCCACGCGATCTCTGCCCCAGGCATACGCCACGCAGCATATGCCCTGTAAATGGTGCCCCCGGTCTATTGCGCAGCCTTGCCCATACCGGGGTACACAGTGCCGGCAGCGAACCAAGCGTTCGCGGCACCAACACCTGCAGCAACAGGAGCAAGATGTGCAGCCCTAGCGCCACACCTTCGCTTCGCGAAGTGGCCGCGCAAGTTCCGGCCGCACCTGCCCGAGAAGTACGATGGCAGCGTCAACCCGGCGGAGTTCCTCCAGATCTACTCCACCGCCATCCTTGCTGCAGGAGGGGACGAGGCCGTCATGACTAACTACTTTCCCGTCACCTTGACCGACCCAGCTCGGTCTTGGCTCATGAATCTCCCCCAGGGTTCCATAACCTCCTGGGGAGAGCTCTGCCGGCAGTTCACTGCGAACTTCGGCAGCTCCTACACCCGGCCTGGCACGGAGCTCGACCTCCACGCTATCTAACAACAACCTGGAGAGACGCTGCGCTCCTTCATCCAGCGGTTCTCCTAGGTACGGAACACCATCCCGCATATCCAAAATGCTTCAGTGGTGGTGGCGTTCCGGCAGGTGTACGGGATACGAAGATGCTCGAGAAGCTCGCGACCAGAGAGGTTCGCGACGTCTCAGAGCTCTTCAGCCTGGCGGACAAGTGCGCCAGGGCAGCTAAAGGGCGGAACTGGCACTCACAGCCAGCCTCCGAATCAGGAGGACAACCCGGATCTGGCGCTGCTTCCCATGAAAGCATCAAGAAGATCAAGAACCGGGGCGGTGGCAAGATGAAATCACCGACCGCAGCTCCCGTTGCTGCAGCAGCAGCACCCAGTGGAGCTCGGGGGCCACGCCCCGACAAGAGGCAGCGACAGTCACCAGCTCCAGATGGTGACCAAGGCGAGCCGTGCCCCGTGCACAACACCAACAGCCATACAGCTGCTGAGTGCCCGGAGATTCAGAAGCTCGTGGAGCGCTTCCGCAAGGGGAAGCAACCGCGTGCTGACGCCCCTCCCTTCCGTCAAAGGGAGGGCAAGCAGAAAGTCGACACCCAAGACAACGTCGACCACCAAGTGGAGTTCCAGGAGCCTCAGCGCGCCGTGAAGGCGGTACACAACCATGAGCACTCCAGCTCCAGCGACAACGAGTCATGGCGGTAGCCCACTACGACTGCCCCAAAGATCTGTGGAGACTGCACCGCTGCAGTATCAGCCTTGGAAAAGCTCCAAGCAATTGCAGCAGCCCAAGCACCAGCCCCCGGCAGTGCAGAACCGGGCCAGCTCCACCCGAGCGCATGCCTCCGTGCCTCGGCCTCACCTCCTAGGGGCCGCCCAGGATCCGTCAACCTCCTGTCGGCCTGAGCCAGTGGAAGAAGACATCCTGGGTCCCCCAAGGAGGGTCCGGGTCCACCTACCTCCTATCGGCCTGAGCCAATGGAGTAAGACATCCTGGGCTCCCCGAGAAGAGTCTGGGTTCGCCTGCCTCTTGTCGGCTTGGTCTAATAAAGGAAGGTACCCCGGGGCTCCCGGAAGAAGCCGCGCAGGACCAACTCCGGCGTGAAGGTATCGACTTCGTCAACGAGGCACGATCACAAGCAACACTCCACAACGCACGGTCCCGGCTGGTGCTCCGGCGCGCTACCGCCAAAGGACCAAGCGCGTCTAGGAGCTACAAGAAGGCGACCTGGTGCCGCGGCGCACACTTTCCCGTGAAGGACCTATAAACTCTCCCCCAGCCGGGAAGGTCCCTTCCGAGTCACGAAAGTTGCCGCCCCAGGTACATACGCCTCTCCACCAAGGATGGGATTCGCTCCCGAACCCTTGGAACGTGGAACATCACAGTAAGTTCTATCCACAGAGCATTAGTAGAACAAACCTTTTCCTTTCTTAATAGATCCCATAGGCTCCAGGAACAGCGCTCGGAGCAGCTAAGCCTCAGGGGACGGTCCAGGACTACGTTCAGCTTGGCCTGGTTCCGACCCCAAGCGCGTAGAGTCTTGCTTCCCTTCTTAATGGGGCGGGTCGTTGCCTCCATATTCAGCCTACCTTCCTCCTATGTGTAAGGGCCTCAGTTTTTGACACCCATTTGCAGTGTTCATCCCCACACCACACACCTCATTTGAGGAAGAATGATGGACACAAATGAAGAGCAAGTAACAATTATCAACATGCTCATTAGAGAACAAACTTACACATTGCAAAAGTGGTATTTCCCACATGTGATATAGATGGGCTGGACATATGAAAACTCCTACACTTTGCTAAGGATGTCCATGCCAAGTTTCACCCAAATTCAAAACCTTTTTGAGGTCATCTTGGGTATAGATAGGAAAGGGGCAGTTTGAAAACATATTCAAATTCAAACTGTTTTTATACCATGAATTTAAAAGTGGAAGGCATATTCTTACTCAGCACATTTTTGTGAGCTCACACACCAATTTTCATTCCATTTGGAGTTGATCTTGACATGAGCTAAGGGGGAGAAGTTCAAACTTTATTTGAATTTCAAACTGAACTTGTGCTGAAATTCATTCAAACCAAACCTCATTTGAACTTTGATCAATTCAAATGGCTCTTGGGTGAATAATTTGAATTGCCAAGGGTAGAATAGGGTTCACTGTTTACCACAGCTGTTAGGAGTAAATTTCAGAGGTTAAAAGGAAGGGTGGGACCCACATGTCAGCCTCTACTTCAACACAAACCGACTGAGACTTTTCACTCGGGTCGCCGAGCTGCAGCGGTGATCGCCACCGAGGCCAGCCACCGCGCCACCAGCTGCTTGCCCACGCGCGGGCATGAGGCGGTGCAGAGCCTTCTTAAGGCGCCTGCCCCCCTCCTCGGCCGAGGCACCACAGTTCTCTCCTGCAAGAACTCAGCGCCGGCCAAGAACTTCCGCAGCTCGGACTTGATCGGAGAACGCCGATCGCAGCTCCCTCCTTCCACTCCAGAGTCCCAGCAAGGTACTAGAGACCTTCCTCCATCCTCCCCATTGCTAGAAGTCGATCGAAACCGAGTGATATCGGCTGTGCCGAAAGATCAAACTCGGAACTGGAAACCGCCGCACCTCGGGCTCTCGTGGACAGCCCAACCAGGGCGTTGTCACGCCCGAGCCAGGGCACCCTTGGACGCGCAGGTGACCGGTGCTGCTCATCCCCGAGCCACAGCTCGAGTGGTTGCTCACCGGCGGCGAATTTCCATTTTTCCCCTTTCCGTGTGCAGAACGACCTTCGGGTACGATTCTGCTTAATTCGTGCTCTAGAAAGGATTAGAGGGCCTCAGGCCACTCCCACACGAGCTAGACACGGTGACGCACAAGTTGCCTTCACAACTCTGGGCCGGGAAACCTCTGTGCCCGGCGTAATTTAAGGTCTACTAATGGCGGAACGAACGGGGGGTATCGGGCGCACGGTGAGGACCTGTTTCGGGCCTTCCCCGAGCTGCCTCGAGTTCATGTCGACCTTCTCTGAGGTCCACTGATGCTCCCCGACCGATTTCCCAAGTAGCTGAGGTACTAGGAGAGTCAGCCGACATGGCCGAAGTCGTTCCGATATGGCGGCTCGTCGCCGACCATGCTCCGGCCGTTGTCATGAGCAGCTGACCCTCGGATCCTGTTCCCCAAGTAAAAGTAGGCAGGGGCGGCCAGAATCAAGAAGTTTGGAGCTGTACAGCAGCCAGCGGCGAGCCCTCCGGCGAGGTCCCTCGGCGGCGGAGCGCGGGTGTCGCGAGGTTGAAGAAGGGGGTGGACCCCAGCTGTCAGCGGCCGATATTTTGAATCGGGATCCGGCTGCGGCCGGGATCGGGTGAGCTGGCGCGCAAAATCCTTGTGGGCCGCGGTGTGCCGTCGCCTAGGCGTGCGACGCGTGTCCCCTGGGCCCACGCGCGAGTTTAAACTTTTCCCCGATTTTCAGATTTCCTTCAAACTTCAAATCTTTATAACTTTGGCTAGAAAGCTCCAAATTGAGTGAACCAAATTTTGCTGAATTCAGCTCTCTGAGTACTTTCCAGAAAATCAAGTTTCACTCCATGAAATTCCTTATTTCTCCAGAATTAATTCCTCAAAGTTTGAACTGTTAGGAATTTTAACTGGAGAATCCTTTGGAGGAAAATCCTGAAATTTTGCTGAGATGTTCACTAAAATATCCCTGAACTACCATAAAAATTTCAGATCCATTTGAGCTCATTTAATCCACCTAATTGTGTGATTAGTAAAACTGTTCCAGAGAAAATAGAAAATGTTCAGAAACATTTTCAGAATTTTCTCTGAAACTGTTTAGCTCATATCTTTAGTTAGGGACTTCCAAATTAAGTGAGACCAACTCCATTAGAACCCTCTGAAAAACTAGTTTTCAGAAAGTCATAGTTTGTCTCATGAAAATTCCTAGAACACCCTAAGAGTTCCAATTAAGGTCAAGGACATAATTATTTGTGGATGGCTCAAATGAGCTTTGCTGCAACTAAAACTTGACCAAGTCTCTGTTTAGGTTGTAACCAAGCCACAGTAAAAGTTTCACAGTCATTAGGTCTATCTAGCAAAAGTTATATACTTCACAACTTCAAAGATAATACAAATGCATTTAAATTAATACATACATTGCTCTTATCATGTAGTCGCTAAGGTCGAGGAGGAACCCGAAGTCCTAGACTTCGTTACTCCGGAGGAACAGCTAGCCTACGACCAAGAGCAGCAAGGCAAGCCCCGGTTTGCATTAACCTTTTTACAAATGTTTATTGTTTTGAGCACATCTTTGAATATTGTTCTTTGCATTAGAGTCTTGATTGAAAACCCAACTGCACAGCCAAGAAAACCATGGGTTGGGGTTAGGATTGCAAACCCCGTTAGCCACTGCATTGCTAGGATAGAGTAGGATTCGGTACAAGTCGAGTAGTTGGAACTACTCGCGAGAATAGGCTAGAGGCACATTGCTCGGGTAGAGATAGCACATGATACACATGGCAAGAAAATGAGACCGAGCGGAGAGTAAGGGCAGCAGGACTTTGGGGCCTGTGTGCTGTAGCTCCGCTTGTGTCGATTGAGGACCGAGCCGTGTGCGGGCCTGTTGAACAAGCTAGAACAGTACCGAAGACCTACCGGCTATATGGGAACCGGGAAACTGATGTAACTCGGGTAGCTGGGTATTGAGGCATTGCCCGTCGTTCAGAGGGTAGGTTGAGAGCTCGAGGTGTAAATCAGCTGGCGGCACAGAGATGCGCGTGCAGGGACCTCTTGCTCGGGACGATGGGACCGGTTCAATATTTGGCTGACGGGTGAAAGGTAGTCGCGTACGGCGTCCGTGATGGTTGTTGTAGGCAACATCGAGTACGGGCGTACGTGACGGGTTGTTCGGGTAACCCTGCAGGTGTAAATCGATTATAATCGCCGTCCCTCGCGGTCAGTGAGTACCACTTGTTCACTGTACCGTGACGTAGAAAGAACAGGCTAGTCACATGTTAAAATGTTGCTGATTGAAAGCTGGACATTGATTGTTAATGATATGCTGTAGCTTAGAGCTAATTAAAGTTCTTTTCAACTTTGGGCAAAGTACATGAGAGAAATGCGTTTCTTGTTTGATTGCGGCTCTCTCATGTGCTTTAGCGTAAGGTTCTCCACAACCTGCTGCTAAAACTTGAAAGTAAGGTTCCACTAAGTAGGCGAGTCCTTGCAAATGATTTTTTTTACCTCATGCAACCCATTACCCTCCTGTAGAAGTTCCATGTTTAGGTGAGACGGGTCAGACTTGCTGAGCCTTCGTGCTCACTGCTTGTGTTTGAAGCTTTTGCAGGGTTCTATGAGGAAAGGACTCCCGAAGAGGAGACGGAACCCCAGGAGGGGAACCCCGTCGAGTGGGAGTCGTGCGCGCCGCAGAGTTAGTGTGCGTGTGTGCTAGCAAGGACACGTTCGAGGGCTGAACGTGCACTTGATGCTTAGTCTACGCCCGTGAGTGTAGACTGAACTTATTTTGATGTAAACATGTTCATAAACCTGTTTATGTAATAAAGCTTCCGCTTCCGCTTTGCACCTTTGACGTGTGTTATACGGTGCTGTGCAACGCAGCACCCCTCAGCGTGATCCTGGCTCGACAGGACCAATGGGGTCGTGTCAGCGTGGTATCAGAGCTCGCTTGAGGTTTAACACAGTACAAAGGTCTTCTTTTTCAAAAATCCGGTGAGGAACGAGTTAGTAGCCCGTATAAGGATGTTATTAGCATATAGAAAGTGGCATATTAACCTATTTGTTATGTCGGAAAATCGTGCATCTCGGGACGTTCATGTCTTGGGGGGTGCACGTAAGCGCTGTCCACCAGTGCGCACAAGCTGAAGGGTGGAGCCCCACGGGTGGCAGGTAACCCGACCCGCTTTGATATCCTCTACGACTCTTCATGTCGTTTGGGGTATTCGAGCAACGTCTGTCCCTGGCGTGCGTGGTGCAACATGGGAGACCCCGTCACGTGGTCTGAAACGTGAACACGTAACTCAAGGCGTGTTTGGCTTGAGAACATCCGGGCGAGTGATGACGGCCGGATGTACCAACTGTATGGATTCCGGGCTCGGTGTGCAGCCGAGTCTGATGATTGTTTGAGTTTCTGCAGGTAGCCTTACCACGAAACGGTAGACGTGTAGCATCCGTGTGCGAGTGACGAGTAGTGCCACTGAACTAACGAAGCCGGCTAAATCCGGTATAGGTTTTTCCTTTGTGAGGACGTAGTACCGACATAATCTGGTGACGCATCGACGTCACACCCAACTAAATGAACAACTTCATTTAAAAACTTGAAGGTTTTGATCCAAAGTAGTAAAACTTGATGTAACTCCTTCCCTTGAACAGGATATTCAAAGTTAATAAGTTTTCAACTTATAGGATGTTAAGGACAGAGCACTCTGTTTTCAGCTAAATCAAGGCTGAAGTTAATCAGAGGTTAGAGGTTGAGTTCTTTCGAGGTTGGGGTCGTATGATACATTTCTGGAAAGCTTTGGAGGAGCTTTACAACTTTTCTGTTGAGTTCCAGAGGTGTTTCATCCCTTAACCACTCGAAAAATGCAGTAGAGTTGAAACTGTCCAGAAAACAGGACGGAGCAAAGACTCTCTGTAGACTCTCTGTAAATTAAGCATAACTTCCTGCATAAAAATCCAAAAATAGAAAATGAGGTAGTTCTGGAAAGCTTATGAGATGGGTTACAACTTTGTGACAGAAAGTTTGGTCAGATTAGGAACAGAAGTAACTGAGATTGTTGGATCAAATCAGTACCTAAGGCAGGGAGGTGCTGTCCAATTGTTCCCAGAAATTCTGTTAACTTTGACATCTCATAACTTTTGGAACCAGGACAGATCTTAGGCCAACCAAATATTTTCTGGAAAGCTATTGAAGTTAACTTTAACTTTGATGTTGAGCTCCAGGACTGGTTTTGCTTTTAACCTGTCCTAAATCAGATTGCTATGGAAACTGGTCAGGGCTGTCATGGGAACAGCGGATCAGCAGTCAAATTTGTTTAAAAATTTGAACTATGTTTCCAAGTTTTAGGGGTTCAATGACATATCTTATGTTATAACTCAATGGTTTACTGTTCAAATAAATATTTGACATTTCTCAAATATATTTTTACAGATGGTAGCAGATAAACGGTTGGAGAACGGGTGGGTAGTTTCCCACTGCTCTGACCGTAGCGGCTACCCGGAAGCATTGTGGCAAATGCTCCAATATTTCGGGTACAACCAGATGCCGCAATACTTCGCCAAGGAAGAAGGCGAAGAGGGGAACAAGACGTGGACGATCCATGTCGAGGTTCCCGCAGGGCCTACGCCACCCGGTTGGGTGCCATTCACCGTCACGGTGGGAGGAAGACAACCGGAAGGGATGTGGCAAGTGGCAGCCCGTGACACCATGTCACGCTTCTGCCAACTACACGTGCAGGCTATGGAGGGCACTCCATACGCACTCGTTCCGGTGGAGGGACGAGCTCAGCATGTGTGGGAAGGGAGGTACCTGGAGGCAACAGACCCGAGTTGCCCAAGGTACAACCCCGCGGAGGCAAACCTCAGCCTCCAAATGAGGGCGGGAAACGCTGTGATGGACAGCCAAGCTGTTCATACGGAGCATCTCGCCACCAAGCTCAAGGAGAGCACAAGCCGTGGAGATCATTTCGAGGGTGCTCACAGCGCACTCCGTAATGTGCTCCTTCCGACGATCAAGCGACTGAATGAACAACACAATCAGTTGCGTCGTCTGAAGAAGGCAAAGAAGAAGAGCCGTGTTGACATCGCGGCGTTGCAAGAGCTGGTGCAGACCCTAACCCAGCAGAATGAGGACCTTGTTCAAGAGCGGGACGACGCTATTGAGGAAGGACAAGGCTGGGAAGAGGACTACAACCAGGCTATGGACGAGGTGCATGCATTGCAGGACCTCGTGCCCCCGGTATTGGGCGTACCGGTAGTCTTGGGTCTTCCAGCCATGGGAGAACCCGGAATGGGAGAAGAGGTGGTAGACCCCGAGCCACCAGCCGAGGTACCGGAGGAGGACGACCCACAGGAGGTCGAGTTCTACTCCGAGTAGGGGGTTACGGTTGCCAAGTAGGGCAGCTGGGTAGCGTAACCCAACTTTTGTAATCGATGACATGTCGTGTAAACAGTAGCGTATGTATAGGTAGTGACGACATGAGCACGACTTCTCGGAGATCCGAGAATAATGTATCTTGTATAAAGTTTATGCTTTATCAATATATGTGAATGTTGTGCAAGTTAATCATGCGTCGCTTCAATACCTACTGCTGTATATGGAATTTTGAGTGAGACATGTGCTAATTACTGCTGTGTTGAATTTCAGAATGACGCGCACTCGTGCCAACCCTGATGTTGGAGGTACTAGCCAAGGGGGAGAGACCTCCCAACCACCTCCCGAGGACTCCTCGGGACAACAGCAGCAACAGCAACAGCAAACACCGCCACCGCCACTGCCGACGGTTACATTGGCCGACATTGTCGCGGCAATGGCGGGTTCACATCAGCAGCACACAGAGCTGCTGCAAACGTTAATTGCGAATACGTCTCGCCCAGAGAGACGTCAAGATCGTGAGGAGCGCCAACAGAGCTCCTACTCTGACTTCCTGGCGACTCATCCCCCTGTATTCTCAAGGGCGGATGAACCACTTGACGCGGACAACTGGCTCCGTGCCATAGCGATGAAGTTCGGGCTGCTCCAGATCAGCGAGCAGCGCAAGACTCAGTTCGCGGTCCAGCAGCTCCAAGGATCCGCGAGCGCGTGGTGGGCCAACTTCTGTGCTTCACAGCCCACCGACCGAGCGATGACCTGGGCGGAGTTCCGGACGGCCTTCAGGGCCTATCATATACCGCCCGGTTTGATGAAGAGGAAGACGCAGGAATTCCTACACCTGCAACAAGGGAGCCGAAACGCGCTGGAATATTCCAGGGCGTTCAACGATCTCGCGCTCTACGCGTCGTATCACGCAGATACGGACGAGAAGCGGCGGGACCACTTTTACCAGGGGCTTAACCCGCTCCTGAAGGACAAGCTGGCGATGTTCAATCGCGGCAGCCTCAACGACATAATTGATGCTGCGATTGTTCAGGAGGACTCCGGCAAGGAGTTGGCGGCGGCAGAGCGAAAGCGAAGCGCGCCGCAGAGCAGCGGAGAAGGAGGCGGTCCTTCTCAGAAGTTTCGGATGGTGAATCGCCCACCATCAGGTCCGCGCTGGCAACCACCACAGCGGTCGATGCCGTTCCGCAGTCGGCCGTACTCTTCACCGGCATTCCGGCCGGCACTGCCAGCACCACCGCAACAACAGCAGCAGCAGCGGGCGATACCGCGTGCGTTTGCACCTCCGCAACGCATGCCGGGCTTTCGTCCACCCAGTACTCCACCAGCAGCGGCCACATGTTACAAGTGTGGTCGCCCAGGACACTTCGCGAGCAGTTGCCCGGAGAGGCAAGGCGGCGGAGTGGCACCACAGTTTCCGGGGAGGAATCAACCCCGGAACCCTACTAATGCGCGGCGGGCGAACCCTAGGCCCGGTACTGTCCACCAGCTTGCCATTGAGGACGTGCCGGAGGGCGAGCAAATCCTTGCGGGTATGTTCCAACTCCACCAGCATCCCGCTATAGTACTATTTGATTCAGGCGCCACGCATAATTTTATTATCCAAGCTTTCATTGCTAAACACAGCTTGCCAATACTACCCACCGATAGTCCATATTTAATTTGTTCACCGGGTGGGAAGATTTCAGCAAGCGTAATGGTCTCCAAAGCACCATTATGCTTAGCGGGTAGAGTGTACCCCACGTCTCTCATTATCTTAGAGGGGCAGAAGGTCGATGTCATCCTAGGGATGTCGTGGTTAACCCGCCACGGCGCTGTTTTAGACACCGTCCTTCGAGTCGTGCACTTAAACTCAGAGGTGCACGGTTCTCACTCATTATTTCTGGACAGTCCAGAAATAAAACTTCCAAGTGTCTATCAAGCCACGACCATCAGATTAGAAGATATTCCGGTGGTCCGAGAGTTCCCTGATGTATTCCCGGACGATTTGCCGGGAATGCCACCCGATAGAGAGGTGGAGTTCAAGATTGAACTTGCACCGGGGACCATGCCAATATCCCGAAGGCCGTACAAGATGGCGCCCAAGGAGTTGGCTGAACTGAAGACTCAGCTCACGGACCTTCTGGAGAAGGGTTTTATTAGGCCGAGCTCCTCGCCATGGGGCTGTTCGGCATTATTTGTCAAGAAGAAGGATGAAACGTTGCGGCTTTGCGTGGACTACCGCCCATTAAATGCCGTAACCATCAAGAACAAGTACCCGTTGCCACGGATCGACATGTTGTTTGATCAGTTGGTCGAAGCAAAGATCTTTTCCAAGATGGATTTAAGATCCGGGTACCATCAGATTAAGATAAGGGCGGAGGACATTCCGAAGACAGCTTTCTCAACAAGGTACGGACTTTATGAGTACCTGGTCATGTCCTTCGGCCTCACCAATGCTCCAGCTCACTTCATGTACTTAATGAACTCGGTGTTCATGCCGGAGCTGGACAAGTTTGTCGTGGTCTTCATCGACGACATCCTGGTATACTCCAAGTCGGAGGAAGATCACAAGAAACATCTGCGTATAGTCTTGCAACGGCTGCGGGATCACAAGTTATACGCAAAGTTCAGCAAATGCGAGTTTTGGATATCGCAAGTGCCTTTCCTCGGGCATATCATCTCAGCGGAGGGTATCGCTGTGGACCCGAGCAAGATCACGCAAGTGCTGAATTGGAAATCCCCGAGAACTGTTCATGAGGTACGGAGTTTCCTCGGACTCGCGGGATATTATCGGAGGTTCATTCCGAACTTCTCGAAGATTGCCAAGCCAATGACAGAACTGCTGAAGAAGGCTACCAAATATGTTTGGAGTCCAGCATGTGAAGCAGCATTCAAGGCTTTAGTCAAGCACCTGACATCAGCACCGGTTTTGGCGCAGCCAGACACAACAAAACCGTTCGATGTGTACTGCGATGCATCCGGCATTGGGCTCGGATGTGTGCTGATGCAAGACCGAAGAGTGGTCGCGTATGGATCACGGCAGCTTAGGAACCATGAGCAAAATTATCCCACTCACGACTTGGAGCTCGCTGCCGTGGTACTTGCACTGAAGATGTGGAGGCACTACCTACTCGGTAACCTCGTACATTTATATACCGACCACAAAAGCCTCAAGTACATATTCACTCAGAAGGAGCTGAACATGAGGCAACGAAGATGGTTAGAACTGATAAAGGATTATGAGATAGAGATCCATTATCATCCGGGCAAGGCAAACGTTGTGGCAGATGCGCTGAGCCGCAAGTCACACGTCAATAATCTGACCATCACACCGTTGGAAGAGAGCGAACCACCACTACATGTGATTCCACACGGAGCTCTCTACAACCTAGCTTTGATCCCCACCATCCGTGAAGAGATAGCGGCAGCCCAGAAGAATGACAAGGGCATGTCACATTTGCGGAGACGTGTAGACAGTGGGGAGTTGAAATGTTTCCGGAAGGACGGAGACGGCGTCCTATGGTTCAAGGACCGGATCGTCGTACCCCGAAACCCGGAGTTAAGGAAGAAAATCTTTGATGAGGCTCACTTATCAAAATTTTCTATTCACCCCGGCAGCAACAAAATGTATCAAGAACTCAGAAGAAGGTTTTGGTGGACACGGATGAAGCGAGAGACTGCGAAATACGTGTCCGAGTGTGATACATGTCGAAGGGTGAAGGCAGATCACATGCGGAAACCGGGACTGCTGCAACCACTAGGCATTCCTGCCTGGAAGTGGGAGGACGTGAGCATGGATTTCGTCGTCGGTTTACCCACCACCTCATAGAAACATAATTCTGTGTGGGTGATCGTCGATCGACTCACCAAAGTTGCCCATTTCATCCCGGTCAACACCAACTACAACGCCAAGAAGTACGCTGAACTGTACATCTCACGGATCCTATGCTTATACGGCGTACCCCGTACCATCATATCGGACCGGGGCACTTTATTTGTGTCCCGTTTTTGGGAGCAGCTGCACGCTGCCTTGGGGACGAAGCTGATCCGTAGTTCGGCCTACCACCCGCAGACGGATGGACAAACCGAGCGGGTAAATCAGATTCTAGAAGACATGCTACGAGCTTGCGCTATCGACCACGGCAAGAATTGGGATGATCACTTGCCGTTAGCCGAGTTCTCGTACAACAATGGGTACCAAGCCAGCATCAAGATGGCGCCCTACGAGGCGCTATACGGCAGGAAATGCCGCACACCACTGAACTGGTGTGAGTCTGGCGAGAGGGTTACCTTCGGGATTGACCTTGTCAACAACGCGGAAGAAAAGGTTCGACTGATTCAAGCGAACCTAAAAGCCGCTCAATCCCGTCAAAAACAGTATGCGGACCGGAGAAGGCGCCCATTACAATTCGAAGTTGGAGATCACGTATACCTACGAGTATCTCCAATGAAAGGCGTAAACAGGTTTGGGGTGAGAGGAAAGTTGGCACCCCGATTCATCGGTCCATTCCAGATTACCGAAAGATGTGGATCGGTAGCATACCGGCTGAAATTACCAGAAACACTTTCCGGTGTGCACGACGTCTTTCACGTTTCCCAGCTGAGGAAGTGTCTCAAGCTATCAACTACCGTTCAGCTGGAAGACATTGAAGAACTGCAACCGGATCTCACCTATCGGGAGGAACCGGTGCAGATTATTGATGAAAAGGCCCGAACCACACGCAACCGTACGTTGTGGTTCTACAAGGTTCTGTGGAGTAATCACTCCATGGATGAAGCGACATGGGAGAGCGAAGAATTCCTTCACACTAACTACCCCGACTTTCTCACGTCGCATATCCGGTAATTTTTCCACCGTCCTCTCTCTCATTTTCACCTTATAATCTCGGGACGAGATTCTTTTAAGGGGGGAGGAATGTAAGGGCCTCAGTTTTTGACACCCATTTGCAGTGTTCATCCCCACACCACACACCTCATTTGAGGAAGAATGATGGACACAAATGAAGAGCAAGTAACAATTATCAACATGCTCATTAGAGAACAAACTTACACATTGCAAAAGTGGTATTTCCCACATGTGATATAGATGGGCTGGACATATGAAAACTCCTACACTTTGCTAAGGATGTCCATGCCAAGTTTCACCCAAATTCAAAACCTTTTTGAGGTCATCTTGGGTATAGATAGGAAAGGGGCAGTTTGAAAACATATTCAAATTCAAACTGTTTTTATACCATGAATTTAAAAGTGGAAGGCATATTCTTACTCAGCACATTTTTGTGAGCTCACACACCAATTTTCACTCCATTTGGAGTTGATCTTGACATGAGCTAAGGGGGAGAAGTTCAAACTTTATTTGAATTTCAAAGTGAACCTGTGCTGAAATTCATTCAAACCAAACCTCATTTGAACTTTGATCAATTCAAATGGCTCTTGGGTGAATAATTTGAATTGCCAAGGGTAGAATAGGGTTCACTGTTTACCACAGCTGTTAGGAGTAAATTTCAGAGGTTAAAAGGAAGGGTGGGACCCACATGTCAGCCTCTACTTCAACACAAACCGACTGAGACTTTTCACTCGGGTCGCCGAGCTGCAGCGGTGATCGCCATCGAGGCCAGCCACCGCGCCACCAGCTGCTTGCCCACGCGCGGGCATGAGGCGGTGCAGAGCCTTCTTAAGGCGCCTGCCCCCCTCCTCGGCCGAGGCACCACAGTTCTCTCCTGCAAGAACTCAGCGCCGGCCAAGAACTTCCGCAGCTCGGACTTGATCGGAGAACGCCGATCGCAGCTCCCTCCTTCCACTCCAGAGTCCCAGCAAGGTACTAGAGACCTTCCTCCATCCTCCCCATTGCTAGAAGTCGATCGAAACCGAGTGATATCGGCTGTGCCGAAAGATCAAACTCGGAACTGGAAACCGCCGCACCTCGGGCTCTCGTGGACAGCCCAACCAGGGCGTTGTCACGCCCGAGCCAGGGCACCCTTGGACGCGCAGGTGACCGGTGCTGCTCATCCCCGAGCCACAGCTCGAGTGGTTGCTCACCGGCGGCGAATTTCCATTTTTCCCCTTTCTGTGTGCAGAACGACCTTCGGGTACGATTCTGCTTAATTCGTGCTCTAGAAAGAATTAGAGGGCCTCAGGCCACTCCCACACGAGCTAGACACGGTGACGTACAAGTTGCCTTCACAACTCTGGGCCGGGAAACCTCTGTGCCCGGCGTAATTTAAGGTCTACTAATGGCGGAACGAACGGGGGGTATCGGGCGCACGGTGAGGACCTGTTTCGGGCCTTCCCCGAGCTGCCTCGAGTTCATGTCGACCTTCTCTGAGGTCCACTGATGCTCCCCGACCGATTTCCCAAGTAGCTGAGGTACTAGGAGAGTCAACCGACATGGCCGAAGTCGTTCCGATATGGCGGCTCGTCGCCGACCATGCTCCGGCCGTTGTCATGAGCAGCTGACCCTCGGATCCTGTTCCCCAAGTAAAAGTAGGCAGGGGCGGCCAGAATCAAGAAGTTTGGAGCTGTACAGCAGCCAGCGGCGAGCCCTCCGGCGAGGTCCCTCGGCGGCGGAGCGCGGGTGTCGCGAGGTTGAAGAAGGGGGTGGACCCCAGCTGTCAGCGGCCGATATTTTGAATCGGGATCCGGCTGCGGCCGGGATCGGGTGAGCTGGCGCGCAAAATCCTTGTGAGCCGCGGTGTGCCGTCGCCTAGGCGTGCGACGCGTGTCCCCTGGGCCCACGCGCGAGTTTAAACTTTTCCCCGATTTTCAGATTTCCTTCAAACTTCAAATCTTTATAACTTTGGCTAGAAAGCTCCAAATTGAGTGAACCAAATTTTGCTGAATTCAGCTCTCTGAGTACTTTCCAGAAAATCAAGTTTCACTCCATGAAATTCCTTATTTCTCCAGAATTAATTCCTCAAAGTTTGAACTGTTAGGAATTTTAACTGGAGAATCCTTTGGAGGAAAATCCTGAAATTTTGCTGAGATGTTCACTAAAATATCCCTGAACTACCATAAAAATTTCAGATCCATTTGAGCTCATTTAATCCACCTAATTGTGTGATTAGTAAAACTGTTCCAGAGAAAATAGAAAATGTTCAGAAACATTTTCAGAATTTTCTCTGAAACTGTTTAGCTCATATCTTTAGTTAGGGACTTCCAAATTAAGTGAGACCAACTCCATTAGAACCCTCTGAAAAACTAGTTTTCAGAAAGTCATAGTTTGTCTCATGAAAATTCCTAGAACACCCTAAGAGTTCCAATTAAGGTCAAGGACATAATTATTTGTGGATGGCTCAAATGAGCTTTGCTGCAACTAAAACTTGACCAAGTCTCTGTTTAGGTTGTAACCAAGCCACAGTAAAAGTTTCACAGTCATTAGGTCTATCTAGCAAAAGTTATATACTTCACAACTTCAAAGATAATACAAATGCATTTAAATTAATACATACATTGCTCTTATCATGTAGTCGCTAAGGTCGAGGAGGAACCCGAAGTCCTAGACTTCGTTACTCCGGAGGAACAGCTAGCCTACGACCAAGAGCAGCAAGGCAAGCCCCGGTTTGCATTAACCTTTTTACAAATGTTTATTGTTTTGAGCACATCTTTGAATATTGTTCTTTGCATTAGAGTCTTGATTGAAAACCCAACTGCACAGCCAAGAAAACCATGGGTTGGGGTTAGGATTGCAAACCCCGTTAGCCACTGCATTGCTAGGATAGAGTAGGATTCGGTACAAGTCGAGTAGTTGGAACTACTCGCGAGAATAGGCTAGAGGCACATTGCTCGGGTAGAGATAGCACATGATACACATGGCAAGAAAATGAGACCGAGCGGAGAGTAAGGGCAGCAGGACTTTGGGGCCTGTGTGCTGTAGCTCCGCTTGTGTCGATTGAGGACCGAGCCGTGTGCGGGCCTGTTGAACAAGCTAGAACAGTACCGAAGACCTACCGGCTATATGGGAACCGGGAAACTGATGTAACTCGGGTAGCTGGGTATTGAGGCATTGCCCGTCGTTCAGAGGGTAGGTTGAGAGCTCGAGATGTAAATCAGCTGGCGGCACAGAGATGCGCGTGCAGGGACCTCTTGCTCGGGACGATGGGACCGGTTCAATATTTGGCTGACGGGTGAAAGGTAGTCGCGTACGGCGTCCGTGATGGTTGTTGTAGGCAACATCGAGTACGGGCGTACGTGACGGGTTGTTCGGGTAACCCTGCAGGTGTAAATCGATTATAATCGCCGTCCCTCGCGGTCAGTGAGTACCACTTGTTCACTGTACCGTGACGTAGAAAGAACAGGCTAGTCACATGTTAAAATGTTGCTGATTGAAAGCTGGACATTGATTGTTAATGATATGCTGTAGCTTAGAGCTAATTAAATTTCTTTTCAACTTTGGGCAAAGTACATGAGAGAAATGCGTTTCTTGTTTGATTGCGGCTCTCTCATGTGCTTTAGCGTAAGGTTCTCCACAACCTGCTGCTAAAACTTGAAAGTAAGGTTCCACTAAGTAGGCGAGTCCTTGCAAATGATTTTTTTTACCTCATGCAACCCATTACCCTCATGTAGAAGATCCATGTTTAGGTGAGACGGGTCAGACTTGCTGAGCCTTCGTGCTCACTGCTTGTGTTTGAAGCTTTTGCAGGGTTCTATGAGGAAAGGACTCCCGAAGAGGAGACGGAACCCCAGGAGGGGAACCCCGTCGAGTGGGAGTCGTGCGCGCCGCAGAGTTAGTGTGCGTGTGTGCTAGCAAGGACACGTTCGAGGGCTGAACGTGCACTTGATGCTTAGTCTACGCCCGTGAGTGTAGACTGAACTTATTTTGATGTAAACATGTTCATAAACCTGTTTATGTAATAAAGCTTCCGCTTCCGCTTTGCACCTTTGACGTGTGTTATACGGTGCTGTGCAACGCAGCACCCCTCAGCGTGATCCTGGCTCGACAGGACCAATGGGGTCGTGTCACTATGGGCATTTACACAGAAACCTGTTCTACTACACTCTTACTTATGTGCTCATTTAAATTACGCATTAATTTCTATGACCGCACTTTCCATGTATGCTCACCGTACATTTAGCTCCCCTTTCCCGCTCTCATCCATAGTCAGCATTTGCTATCCTACCGAAGGCGGTTGCGCTTGAGGCACCTGCCGATGGCCAGGGGGCCTTTCGGGCCTCCCCCAGTCAGGTGTTGCGGTGCCAGTTGGTCACCTCCAGGAAAGGCCTGCGCTGTGCATGGGGGTCCAGGGTGCGTAGCCTGCTTTGTCTGGATCTGACCCAAAGCGTGCGTGCCCTGTCCTTCGGAGGTCCAGGGGAGTACAACCGCTTTGCCTGGTTCCGTACCGAAAGCCTGTATACTCTGCCTCCCCGGCGTTAGGTCCGGTACTAGGGGCCGGACGGTCGTACCCTGACCTCGGAGGGAGCCGGACCCCCGGCGCCTCGCGCACAAAATTGCTCAAGCCCCGTATACCAGACCAGGACCGTATGCCAAATAAGACTAGGAGACGGGGAAGGGAAAGCCCTCGAGGAGAATTACGCTTCCTCTACTTGTGTGCAGGACCTCCAGGTTCAGCTACGGGGAGCGCACAAGGAAGGGCCGGAGCTATTGACTACTCCAGCGCAAGACTGGAGGATCCGGGTCTCGCCCCCTCCGCAGGGGCAAGCCCCGAAGGCCCCACGTGTACCAGCGAGACCGGAGCTCTCCTCTCCTCAGAGGATAGCCCGGGGCTCGTCGCGTGGCCGGCAGAGCCGGACCCCGCTCCCTCCGATGGGGCGGGTTCCGAAGGCCCCACGTGTCCGGCAGTGTCGGAGCTCCCCTCTCCTCAGAGGGTGGCTCCGAGCCCGCCACGTGGCCGGCAGAGCCGGGCCTCGCCCCCTCCGCAGGGGTGAGCTCCGAAGGCTCCACGTGTCCCACGGGGTCGGACCTCCATCTTCTTAGAGGAGAGCTCCGGGCCCGCCACGTGGCCGGCAGATCTGGACCTCCCCGTCCCCACGGGGCGAGCTCCAAAGACCCCTTGGGCCCTTAACACAATAAGGACCCTAGGGAGGTGTCTGTGCAAGACTTCAAGATTGGTGAAGACCTCCGAGGTTCTTGCGGAGCTAAGGACTCGGTCAGGCCAAGCCAAGAAGAAGATAAGCGCGGACACAAAAAAACAAAGGGTCTATTCATTCAAGGCTCCATGAGCTGGACTACAGACTCGACAAAAGAAAAAGAAAAGATACAAGCCCTAGGACTCCCCTGGCTCGCGCCGGAACCTAGAGGCTACAAGGGCGGCCACATCCCCAACTTCAGCCCTGGCAGCTTCCTCCCGCTCCGCGGCGGGGCCCTGCCTCACTGGCTTCAGAGAGAGGGAGGGATCCCGGCTCCGGAAGCATGCCAGCACGTGCGTAGCAACCTCCATTGCCAGGCCCCGTCCCTTCGCCTCGAGCTCACCGGCGACCACCACTTCAAGCCTGTCCAGCTTGGCGCCAATAGACTCGAGCGCAGGGATCACCTCGGCCACCTTCTGCGCCGGAGCCTCTGCCCTCACCGGGCTGAAGCCAAGTGGGACCAGGGCGGACCCTGCCTGGTCGACAAAGCTCCGGAGCGCTCGGGCCTCGGCGGACCGCGAGGCCTGGAGCTCCTCCATCTCACGGCAGACTGCCAGCAAGGCGTCAAGACCTTCCTCGGAGAATTTCTTCTCCTTGGCCGCCAGAGAGCCTTCCCGAAGCTGGAGACCCTGGGCGAGCCGCTCCAACTCCGAAGCCCGGAGGTCGGCTGCCAGCTCCCGATCCAGCACCACCTGGCGCTCCCGGGAGACCTGCTCCTCCCTCGCGACCAGATCTGCCTCCCGGGTCTCCAGCTCCTTAGCTCGGGCCCTCAGGTCGCCCTCGCCAGCTGCCAGCCGCGCGGTGACCTTCCTCGCCTCAGCCGCCACAGCGTGCTCCCGGTCCGCGAGGACGCGCTCGCGGCGCGCCAGCTTCAGTCGCACCTCCTCCAAAGCAGAGAAGTTTGCCTCAACCCGGGCATGTGCCTCGTGGGTCTCTTGGTGGAGCCGACTAGTCTCGGAGTCCAGACGGTCGACGACCTTCTTCTGACGGTCAAGGAGCGCATCCATGACATCGGGCGACGTCCGCCTCGAGTCAAGCTCCGCCCTGACCTCCTCGGTCCGCTCCTTCAAGAGGCGCCCCCAGCTGAGGAGGCGATCCCTTTCTCCTACCTGCTCCTCCAGCTCGCGACTGAGCGCGGCCAGAACCTGCTGGACGCTCGTCCGGGCAAGCTCAAAGGCGTCTGCCAGGGGCAGCGGAGCGGCAGAGGCCGAAGCCGCGCCCCCGACTTCCTCCATCACGTCGTCATCAGGAGGAGCTGGCGATTCGGCGATCGGGATCAGGCGTTGATCAGGAAAAGCTGGCACTGCAGCGGGGCCGCTCGCGACGCACCCCGGTTCACTACCCGCCGTAGGGCCCGTGGCTGCTTCTCCCGCTTCGATACTAGAGGGCGGGACGCCACCAGTCGGTCCCACCGAACCTTCAGCAATTGCCGGCTCCCGAGTTGGCGAAGGGGGATGAGCGGGTGTTGTCGCCGCTGCCGCAGGAGCCGGACCAACCGGCGCAGGAGGAGCCTGCGCCGGCTTGGGAGCTGCCGGAGCCGCTTCAGCTTCTGGGCGCTGTGGTGCAGATCTCCCATTAGCCGAGGATGGTCGGGAAACGGAAGCGTTACCTGTAGTTGATGAGTCCCTGCAAACGTGGGAGGCTCTCGGGTTAAGGAAAGAAGAAAAAAATGCAGGCTCTGGAACCCGGTAAGGGCAACACTTACCGAGGGACACGAGCGCTCCAACGGGCTCTGAACCCCTGCTTCTGAGCCGGGATAGGTCCACTAGAGCCCGTCGTCGCCGCCGAGGGCTGCCCTGCAGTCACCTGGACTGGCGGAGCAGGGGACGCTTCTGAAGCCCCCCTAGGCGCCGATCCAGCTCCCAAGGCCCGGGGCGCCTGAGTTCTAGACTCGCCCCTGGGCATCACCGCTCCAGTGCTCCCCCTCGAAGCTCCACCGCCTGAGGACGGAGGGCGTGACGCCCGGGGACCCTCGGGCCGCCGCCGCTCGAGTGGAGTCTCGCCGAAATGGGAAGCCCGAGACCTCTTGGAGTCGCCACCAGACGAGACGCCATCTCCAGGAGAAGGACGCGCGGGTGCCCTGGTTCCCTAACTTGGCGTGAACGACACCGTCGGAGGAGAGCAGGCGCGCTTTTTCTCCGGAGGCAAGTTGGAAGCCATGGCAGATGGAAGCTCAAGAACAGGGAAGACAAGGGCGCAAGAGCTCAAGGAAACAAGGAAGATGCAAGCGCAGGGAAGTGCGAAGGGAAAGCCGTGATGCGGGTGAGATCCCTTTTTAAACTTCCCAGGCGTGATTCAAAGCGATTCGAAACTCTTCGAATACGCTGCTTGGACAACCGCTTCAGCTCCAAGACCGAGCGTCGATGACAAGTGGACCCAAGCCGTCCAGCTAAAGCGGTGGGCCAAGAAGTCAGTCTCTCAAGAAGATGAGCCGGCAGGACGCTTCGGCGGTTCCCGAAAAGGCGCTGCGACGTGCGGAAGTGGCAGCCTTGGGAACCGCCGCAGTAAAAGCAGTCATCAAGTGGGGCACACGCTCCCACGACCCGCGACTGTTCGTGCTCCGGCAACGGTCAGTGCGGGTCTTCGAGAAGGTGCGCGGAGCGGAAGAGACGGGGCCCCACCTCGGGCTCGTTATCTCCCCCCAGATGGGCCCGGGGGCCACTGTCGGTACCCTCAATATGGGGTACCCCCGCGCATAGGGAAAACTGCCTAAGGACCTCGCCCTTCTCCACAGGGAGAGCTCTGAAGGCGCCACGTGTCCAGCGGGGCCGGACGTCTCTCTCCTTAGAGGAAAGCTCCGGGCCCCCCATGTGGCCAACAGAGTCGGACCTCCCCCCTCTGCGGGGAGAGCTCCGAAGGCTCCACGTGTCCAGCAGGGCCGGATCTCCCTCTCCTCAGAGGAGAGCTTCGGGCCCGCCACGTGGCTAGCAGAGCCGGACCTCCCCCCTCCGCGGGAAGAGCTCCGAAGGCTCCACGTATCCAGCGGGGCTGGACCTCCCTCTCCTCAAAGGAGAGCTTCGGGCCCGCCACGTGGCCAGCAGAGCCGGACCTCCCCCCTCCGCGGGGGAAGCTTCGAAGGCTCCACGTGTCCAGCGGGGCCGGACCTCCCTCTCCTCAGAGGAGAGCTCCGGGCCCGCCACGTGGCCAGCAGAGCCGCGCTGCCCGCCCCCGCGCGGTAGGCAGCAAGAGTAAAGACGCGCCATACCTTGCCCGTACAAGGTATTCAAGACCCGCGCCTTCCCAAGGCGCGGAGACGCGGAGCACGCCCCTGTCAGGTGCCGTTGTGCCCAATCACATTGCAGTGAAGACTGGCGCGCCGCGTCAGGGGCTGTACACCAATAAACACAGCGACAAGACATCCCTGCAGCCTCTGCCATCATCAACCACTACGACTAGCTTGCAGCATGGGCAGGGCGGCAGAACGAAGACCTAGAAGCCCTCGCCAGAGACAACTGCCGGTGTAACTGTGGATATGGTAGACGGCAGGCAATCTCCCCGGGACCACCTGTCGGGTCCCGGGCCCACCTTGTAAGCCACCCGAGCCTTGGACTATAAAAGGCTCGGGTAGGCAACGTTAGTAAGGGTTCGCCTTTTACGCACTCTCACGCAGGGTTCGCACCTCAGCCATTTGCACCTGAGGGTTCAACTCTTTGCACACTTACGCTCCAGCATCCGAGCACCCAACTCATCCTCAAGCTCATAACTCCGGTTCTGAGCATCAAGCAATACAACGAGCATCTCTGCTCACCGTGGATGTAGGGTTTTACGCTCCGGCGGCCTGAACCACGTAAAAATCTCTGTGTCAAGCTTCTCCCTCCATCGTCCCTAACGCGTAAGCTCTCCGTGAGTGACTAGCCCCTCCGAAAAAGAACCTCCGCGGGTTGCCCAGAGCAGGCCCGGGGGAAGTGTCGGCTACACACTTCGACAGCGTGCACCCATGTATGGACCACCCACGTCACACGGCAAAAACAGCACCGGTTCTCACGATTAAGTTTAGGTTTCCCATTGAATAAGCGTAATAGGAACGTTTAGATCGTAGTATGATGAAATAAGAGTGATGTGCAGAATTTAATGATGATTGCTTGTGTTTGTGTGCTGGTGTGAGTTGTGGGATGTTTCGGCAAATGTCCACATCCACACATAATGGAGAGATGTGAGATGCTTCGGTACGTGTTCACATCCTCATATAGTCTGATATTAATAAAAGAAGTTGCTTAGTTCATACGCCTTGATGCATATAGTTGGGGAATCACTTCTTTCAATTCTGAATTCTACTCCGAGAGTAAGCATTAAAATAAAGGGGTAGACTTTATTGCCAACCTTATTGTCTTGGATTCTCAAGGGATTGACATAATACTTGAAATGGATTGGCTAAGCAAGCACAACGGAGTGATTCAATGTGCTGAGAGGATCGTGCAGTTGACAAGTGAGCACGGTACTCGTATTGAGTTCGAGACAGCCCAACCGGCAATCGAGAAGGCAGCGCTGAACAACGTCGAAGAAGCGACATTGGAAAGCATTCCGGTGGTTCAAGAATATTCAGATGTATTTCCGAAAAATTTTCCAGGTATGCCACCTGACCGTGACATTGAATTTGTCATTGATTTAGTACCCGGAACTGCACCTATAGCGAAGAGACCATATAGGATGCCCGCTAATAAACTAGTGGAGCTCAAGAAGCAAATTCAGGAGCAGATAAAAAAGGGTTTTATACGCCCAAGCTCGTCACCATGGGGAGCCCCCGTGCTCTTCGTAGACAAGAAGGATGGGACCCAAAGGATGTGTGTGGATTATAGGTCTCTCAATGAGGTGACAATCAAGAATAAATATCCGCTGCCCCGTATAGAGGACCTGTTCGACCAAATGAAAGGTGCCAGAATTTTCTCCAAGGGATACTTCCAGCTGAAGATTAAGCCCTCCAACATACCTAAGACTGCATTTTCGAACATCATACTTTATGTACCTCATGAATAGGGTCTTCATGGGGTACTTGGACAAGTTCGTCGTGGTTTTCATCGACGATATCATGGTGTATTCTAAGAGTGAGAAAGAACACGAAGATCACTTGAGGTTAACATTGCCGAAACTGCGAGAGCATCAATTATATGCCAAGTTCAACAAGTATCAATTTTGGCTAAAGAAGATATCGTTCTAGGCCACATCATCTCCGAGGGAGGAGTATCGGTTGATCCTGGAAAAGTTGAGATGTTCTGAAGTGGAACCAACCGCAGAATGTGAGAGATATTCATAGTTTCTTTGGGATGGATGGATGTTCATCAAGGATTTCTCAAAAATAGCGAAGCCTATGACTGAATTGCAGATGAAAAGGAATGCGTTTCAGTGGACACAAGCGTGTCAAGAAAGCTTTGAGGAGCTAAAGAAGAGGTTAACAACAACGCCGGTTTTGGTGTTGCCAGATGTGAGCAAGAGCTTCGATATATATTGTGATGCATCAAGACAAGGGCTTGGATGTGTGCTCATGCAAGGAGGACAAGTGGTAGCCTATGCATCGAGACAACTAAAGAAACATGAGCTGAATTACCCCACACATGACTTGGAACTTGCAGCCGTGATACATGCCTTGAGGATTTAGAGGCATTATATCCTTGGCCACCGATGTGAGATCTATACGGATCACAAAAGCCTCAGGTATATATTCACGCAAACGGATCTGAATTTGAGACAACATCGATGGTTGAAACTCAACAAGGATTATGATGTTGGAATCAACTATCACCACGAAAAAGCCAATGTAGTAGCTGATGCGATGAGCTGAAAGGGAGCATGTCACCAACTCACGGTTCGGGTGTTGCCACCCGAGCTGCGCAAGGAGTTCGAACGGTTACATCTCGGGTTCTTGAACGAGATGGAGGTTATAGAACTGGACTCCTCGCTGGAACAAGAGATACGAGATGGCCAAACAACAGATGAGAAAATCAGGGAAATCAAGGAAAGGATCCGATAAGACATAGAAAAGGATCTCAAGGAAGACGAGAAAGGCACGCTTTGGTTAGGGAAAAGGATTTGTGTGCCTAACGTGAAGCACATCCACAACAACAACAACAACAACAACAACCAAGCCTTTATCCCAAGCCTGTTGGGGTCGGCTAGACATGAAACCCAATATCAATAAAGTAAAACAGAGGAAGAGATATGAGAACAAGGGGAAAAAGGGAAAAAAAGAGGAAAAAAAAGAAAAAAAAAGAAAAAAAGGAAAAAGAGAAAAGAGAAAAGAAATAAGAAAAAAGGAAAAGAAAAAGAGAAAAGAAAAAAGAAAAAAACAAGACTACGATTCTGGCACATGAATTGCTACTTTCCATGCGGTCCTATCATGAGCTAAGTCTCTGGATACATTCCAATCTCTCAAATCTCGTTTTACCGCCTCCTCCCAGGTCAACCTTGGTCGTCCTCTACCCCTCCTAATATTTTCTCTACCTCTTAAAATCCCACTGTTAACCGGTGCTTCTGGAGGTCTCCGTTGGATATGTCCAAACCACCTAAGCCGATGTTGGACTAACTTCTCTTCAATCGGCGCCACCCCTACCTTATCACGAATCGTCTCATTCCTTATTCGGTCTCTTCTCGTGTGCCCACACATCCACCGTAGCATGCGCATCTCTGCGACACTCATTTGTTGGACATGTTGCCGTTTAGTTGGCCAACATTCCGCCCCATAGAGCATCGCGTGTCTGATCACCGTCCTATAGAACTTCCCTTTTAGCTTTTGTGGGACTTTCCTATCACATAGGATTCCAGAGGCTTGTCGCCATTTCATCCACCCTACCTTGATCCTGTGGCAAACATCCTCATCAATATCGCCATTGCTTTGTAACATTGATCCTAAGTATCGGAAAGAGTCCCTTCTAGGTACTATTTGTCCTTGTAGACTAACATTTCCCTCTTCACGACCAACACCACTAAAGTCGCACCTCATATACTCGGTTTTGGTCCTACTAAGTCTAAACCCCTTGGACTCTAAGGTGTGTCTCCATAACTCTAATTTCTTATCAACACCATCTCTAGTTTCATCTACCAGCACTACATCATCAGCAAAGAGCATGCACCAAGGGATATCCCCTTGTATATCCTTCGACACCTCATCCATGACCAAGGAAAAGATGTATGGGCTCAAAGCTGATCCTTGATGTAATCCTACCGTGATAGGAAATGCATCAGTTTCACTATCACTTACGCGCACACTTGTCCTAACATTATTGTACATATCCTTGATAAGGGTAATGTACTTTGTTGGCACTTTATGTTTCTCTAGTGCCCACCACATAACTGACCTTGGTATCTTGTCGTACGCCTTCTCCAAGTCGATGAACACCATATGCAAGTCCTTCTTCTGCTCTCTATATCTCTCCATAAGCTGACGAAGCAAGAAAATCGCCTCCATTGTAGACCTTCCAGGCATAAAACCAAACTGGTTTTTAGTGACATTGGTCACTTTCCTCAGGCGGTGTTCAATCACTCTCTCCCAAAGCTTCATAGTATGACTCATAAGCTTAATACCTCGATAATTAGTACAACTTTGAATATCTCCTTTATTTGAAGATAGGTACTAATATACTTTTCCTCCATTCTTCAGGCATCTTGTTTGACCGAAAAATGTGGTTGAATAGCTTTGTGAGCCATACTATTGCGACGTCCCCAAGACATCTCCACACCTCAATAGGGACATCGTCAGGGCCGAGGGCCTTTCCTCCTTTCATCCTTTTTAAGGCCTCCTTAACCTCAAACTCTTGTATCCTCCGCACGAACCGCCTGTTGGAGTCATCAAAGGAGTCATCCAACTCAACCATAGTGCTCTCATTCCCATCATTGAATAGCCCATTAAAGTAATCACGCCATCTATTCTTAATCTCTTCATCCTTCACTAGAATGCGGTCAGTCTCATCTTTGATGCATTTAACTTGATTGAGATCTCTCATCTTTCTCTCGCGGATTTTTGCTACCTTGTATATGTCTTTTTCACCTTCTTTTGTCCCTAGTCTCTCATATAACTTATCATAGGTTTGTCCTCTTGCCTTACTCACAACCCGCCTTGCATTCTTCTTAGCCTCTTTGTACTTAAGCATGTTGCTTGCGTTTCTATCATTATGCCAACTCTTGTAACACTCCTTCTTCTCCTTAATGGCCTTTTGTACATCCTCATTCCACCACCAAGTGTCTTTATCTATAAGTTTCTTTCCCTTTGTCACACCGAACACCTCACTAGCTACCTTCCTAATGCAAGTTGTCATCTTCATCCACATACTATCTGCATCTCCATTTTCTGCCCAGGGTCCTTCTGTGATCACCCTATTTTTAAAGGATTCTTGTGATTCCCCCTTCAACTTCCACCACTTTGTTCTTGTGATTTTGACACCTTTGTCCCGCAAAGAACATGTATGGAAGCGAAAGTCAGCTACCACAAGCTTATGTTGTGTCACAACACACTCCCCCGGGATCACCTTACAATCTAGACACTCCCGTCTATCCTTTCTCCTAGTGAGGACAAAGTCAATCTGGCTAGAGTGTTGGGCACTACTAAAGGTCACTAGGTGAGATTGCCTCTTCCTAAAGAGGGTGTTAGCTATCAACAGATCATAGGCTACGGCAAAGTCTAGGATGTCCTTACCCTCTTGATTTCTATCGCCGCATCCAAAACCTCCATGTACTCCTTCAAATCCTAGGTTAGTTGCACCCACATGACCATTGAGATCTCCCCCTATGAGGAGTTTCTCGGTTATCGGTACACTACTAACCATATCCTCCAAGTCCTCCCAAAATTGCCTCTTAGCACTCATGTTGAGCCCAACTTGTGGGGCATAAGCACTAATGACGTTCAAGACAATGTCCCCAATTACTATCTTGATTAAGATGATCCTATCCCCTCGTCTTCGAACATCCACTACTCCATCCTTAAGACTCTTATCTATTAGAACACCTACGCCATTCCTAGTCCCAGCCGAACCAGAATACCAAAGTTTGAAACCGGTATTCTCGACTTCTCTCGCCTTTTGACCCGCCCATCTAGTCTCTTGTACACAAAGGATATTTACTCGTCTCCTAATGGCAACATCTACTAACTCACGTAGCTTCCCCGTCAAGGATCCTACATTCCAACTACCCACCCGAAATCTATGTTCCTCGGCTAGCTTCCTTACGCTTTGCACCCGTCGAGTAAGATGCAAAGACCCTTGCTCACTTATCACTACATCCGGGCGATGATGTAGCGCGCCACTAAGGTGATGGCGATCCGGCCCTTGCTCATTTAACACCATATCCGGGTTCCGATATGGCGCGCCACTAAGGCGGTGGCGACCCGGCCCTTGCCCACTTAACACCATACCCGGGTTCCGATATGGCGCGTCGCTAAGAGGGTTACGCCCCAACGAATTTCTATTGGGTTTCATTTCCATGAGAGTGGCTAAGTGTAGTTGTTGGCTCGCCAAGCCTATCACAACCCCCTCCTCCTTTACCCGGGCTTGGGACCGGCTATGTCATTACAACATAGGCGGAGTTAACGTGAAGCACATCCGCGACACGATATTAAAGGAGGCACATGACTCGCCTTATTCCATATATCACGGCTGTACAAAGATGTACAAGGATCTGAAAACTTGCTATTGGTGGGATGGTATGAAAAGGGATATTGTTAAATATGTTGCCTTATGCGATACGTGCCAACGGGTGAAGACCGAACATCAAAGACCAGCTGGACTGTTACAACCATTAAAAGTACCCGAGTGGAAGTGGCAAGACATCAGCATGAATTTCATCGTCGGATTGCCATGTACTCAATCGGGTTACGACTCTATTTGGGTTATCGTGGACCGATTGACGAAAACAACCCATTTCCTTCCTGTTAGAACCAAGTACAACGTTGCACAACTAGCCGAGCTGTATATGGAGCAAATCATGTGTCATCATGGAGTTCCGAAGAGGATAGTTTCAGATCGGGGTTCTCAATTTACCAATAGGTTCTGGAAGAAGCTGCATGAAGCCATAGGTACACGACTGAATTTCAGCTCCGCTTATCACCCACAAACCGACGGGCAAACTGAGAGGACAAATCAAATTTTGGAAGACATGTTGAGAGCTTGCGCCTTGAAACATGGGCGTAGTTGGGATAGAAGCTTGCCGTATGCTGAATTCTCATACAACAACAACTATCAAGCCAGCTTGAAGATGTCACCTTTTGAAGCATTGTATGGTAGACGGTGTAGAAAGCCGCTGTTATGGAATGAGACCGGAGAAAGCCAAGTGTTTGGACCCGAAGTGCTGCAAGGCGACGAAAAGCAAGTCCAAACGATACGTGAAAACTTGAAGGCCACTCAGTTACGACAAAAGGGTTATGCAGACAATAGGCGAAGAAGATTGACCTTCGATGTGGGAGACTTCGTGTATCTTAAGGTGTCGCCTATCCGAGGCTAATGACGGTTCAACGTCAAAGGCAAGTTAGCACCTCGCTACATCGGGTCATTCAAGATTTTGGGAAACGAGGAGAAGTAGACTATCAACTAGAGCTGTCAACGCACCTCTCCGACGTACACGGCGTGTTTCACGTATCCCAACTCAAGAAGTGCTTAAGAGTAACGGAAGAACAAGTACCGATGGATGAGCTCGAGCTTCAAGAGGATCTGACCTACGCGGAGCACCCAGGGTCACGAGGAACAAAGTGATCCGTTGGTGCAAGGTACGATGGAGCCATCACACGGAAGCCGAAACTACATGGGAGCGTGAGGAAGATCTCAAGGCAGAATTCCCTCATCTATTCTCCACTCTATCGAAATGGAGGAAAAACCACAGAAATGGAGAAGGGAATATAGAAATGGAGAATGGGACATACAAATGGAAAAGGGCAATGTAGAAATGAAGAATGGGACATAAAAATGGAGAGGAGAATGTAGAAATGGAGAATGGGATATAGAAATGGAGAGGAGAATGTAGAAATGGAGAATGGGACATAGAAATGGAGAGGGGAATGGAGAAATGGAACAAGTGATAGAAATCGTGAGGAATGGGAAGAAGGTAGCTGAATTGAGCCATTCCCAAATTTCCTCAAATATTCTCCAAAATTTCTAAATTCCCCAATTTCCCAAAAGAGAAATTCTCCCCACATTTTGGGGATAAAATCTCCAAGGCTGTCGCACCACAAGAGATAAGTTTGTTAAGATCAAAAAAAAAATTGAATAGGACTTTTATTTGAGCTCCAATTGGAGTAGGACTCCTCTTTTCCCCCTTATAAATATAACCCCCACCCCCTTGGCCGACCCCTCTCTCTTTTGGTCGTCCCCCCTGCTGCCAAGCCCCCTTCCTTGCTGCCAAGTCGCCAAGTTACTCCCCCCCTTGCGGGAATTTAGCCGTCGTCGAGTCCCGTCACGCCTCGCCATCACCGGAAAAGAAGGCGACGATCTGTCCTGCCCTAATCTTCCATAGAAAAATTCCCCGCTGCTACCATTGCTAGGAGGAAGGCCCTGCCACCAAAAGGAAGTGAGGTAGGTCTTCATTACCCATCTTACGACGTCGCCGCTGTTTCTACGCATCCGTTTTCTTCGCCCCCTTCGAGCAGACACTTTTACGTGTGGACAGATCGTGTTTTGATCGATTTTTGACGGTGGAATTGATCTAGATCTTGAGTCAAGATCATCACCACGTCCACACTTGATCTCTACACACTTGTTCATCATAAAACCCCATGAAAGTCTATTAAAACATGCAAGAACACGTACAAACTGGTTCAATAAAACAACACCATAGGATTTGCATTCATCCACCCCATTGCACCTTGAGTAAAGTTTGTGCATGATGATTGATTGCTGTAAATTTTGTATGTGCGTGATCGTGAGTAGAAGAACAAGCTCAAGAGGCCATCTACGAGGAACTACAGCACCAAGACTTCGAGACGCTTGAACAACAAGAACCACTGGAGCAAAGCAAATGCCTCTTGACCATATTGATCTCATGTTTTTGAAACTATTTTGTTTGCGAAAACTCGTACGCTTGAGTCAACTTGATGGGACACCCTTTTATAGGAGTTTACTAGTTTTGTTAACCATCCTTGTCGTCGGAAAAGTTGATGAGTCGGGTATGGTCGATTTTCCTTTTTGCTTCGTTTAATTCACGAGATACGGGAAACTGAAATAAAACATGTCTAGCTACTGTACTCATATGAATAGTGATGATGAGATCTTGATGATGTTAATGGGCATGTAATTGGGGAGATCTAGGCAAACTTGGGTCGTGAATGTTGCTGGATGAGATGGTGGTACTTGCCGTAGATCTAAGGACCGGTTCATGCGAGAATATGCCAGGAAAATAGTGCCACCACAAGGCCAAGTATGGATGCGGTTTAGCTGATTAATTAGGTGTGTTGCTAGCTTGTTATGGACCGTGGATGGCGCGGAAATGGGAGTCGAGGAGGACTGCCCTAGGAACTGCATGGCACAAGAAGGGGCCCGTGGGTGGGAGAATGGTGATTCGAGCCTGCCGGTGAAACCTTAGTGAGTCCATACATCTAGTAGCCCCTTTGTAAAGGCTATTTTGTGACCTCTTGGCCATACACCGACGGTTGTGTACTGGTATAAAGGAGGTTTTGCAGTCGCCGACGGGTGACGAAATCACGAACTTGTGGGTAAAATGGTGCCACCTCTGCAGAGTGTAAAACTATCATGATAGCCGTGCTTCCGGTCACAAGCACCTGGCCAACTTCCATGATTAGAGGGAAAACTTGGGATGGTTATCCGGTATGGTTATGGTACGGTTATTGGGATTAGTTTTGTGACTGTTTTGAGGAATGACAATGAGTTTGGTTTTGTCTATATGAATATGAGATGGTTATGAATATTTTATGAGCATGAGATGAACTTGAGAAAGATTAATGGATGGATGAGACTTGATAAATGGTGAATAATGATGAAAGAATGTTGTTGTTTTACTTGGTTATATTGGGATTAAATTCATCTAGAGATAGTTGATGTTTTTACCATGTTTGTGAAATAAAATTTGCTTACTGCAATGAGCCTTTTTACTCCATACCTTGTTGTACGCTACATGTCATACTTTTCCGCACTTGCTGAGTACGATATGTACTCACCCTTGCATTACCACATAAACATCAGCTACAGTAGATGAGTACTTCGAGGATCATGTGGAGTACTAGAAGTGCGAACTACCGTCAACATGCCTGTGGAGTTGAAGTTGGAGCCTGCTGTCGTTATTGATTTTCCGCTGTCGTTTAGAGTCTTCCGTTGCAAGAATAAGTTAGAGATTCATGAGTGAGACTTTGAGTCATTGTAATAAAGTACTTAAACACTATTTATTCGTGGTTATATTCTGAATTCAGTTTGTGGATTACATGTGTATGTGTGATGAATATCCTGGGCACACATATGCATTCACTTGGTTCTATTTTCGGAACCGGGTGTCATAGCTCGCCCCTCCTTCCTTCTCTCTCTCCGCCTCCGTTGCCGCCGCCCCGCCCTCGGGGCTGGTCGCTGCCAGCTCGGCAGCGCCGCCCTGGTCCGCCGCCGCCTCCGCAGCGCTGCCCGAGGCTGCCCCGCCCTCGGGGTCGGCCGCCGCTGGCTGGGTCACGACGCCCTGGGCCGCCGCTGCTTCGCCAGGTTCGTGAGGCGCCGCCCCGCCCTCGGGGTCGGTTGCCGCCGGCTGGGCAGCGCTGCCCTGGGCCGTCGGCACCTCACCAGCGCCGCCCCGGACCGCCGCCGCCTCACCAGCGCCGCCCTGGGCCGCTGCCGCCTGACCAGCGCCGCCCTGGGCCGTGGCCGCCTCGTCTGCGCCGCCCTGGGCCGCCCCGCCCTCGGGGTCGACCGTCGCCGGCTCGGCCGCCCTGCCGCCTCGTCTGCGCCGCCTTGGGCCGCTGTCGGGTCATCTCCAGCCGCCGCCCCTTGGCTTCTTCCCACCGTCGCCGCCGGGCGCTCAGCCGCCATCGACACCTGGTCAGCCGTCGCCGCCGGCCCCTCTTGTGTGGCCGCTACCAGCCCCTCATGTGTGGCCACCGCCGACTGCCTCGTCCCCACTGCCGTCGGTTGTCGTCTTCGCTACCCTCGTCGATCCGGTGGCTCCCGCCGGTGGTACTGGTCAGCCGTCTGCGATTGCCTCTGGCGTCGTCGCTGCTCTGGCGGCTGCTCGCGAGCATGAGCGGACTCTCGCCCGTGCCTTGGAGCAGCAGCGAGCGTCCATGGCGGCTCTCACTCACCAGCTCGAGGAGGCCACGCACTTGCAGTGGAGTGCCACCCGTGAGCCCTCCCCAGGCGACGGAGCTGCCTATAGCACCTACGCGGCTTCCCTTGTCGCCGCTCGCCACGCTCAGGTGGTTGGTGTCCAGAACATCCGGGTGCTCGTCCCGGTTGTCCTCAGCATCTCGTACGCCAGGTGGCGTCACCTGTTTCTCCTCACGTTGAGGCATTTTCGCCTTGACGATCACGTCCTCCGGGACGACTCCCCGATGGACGATTCCTGGATCAGGATAGACAGCTTGGTCCTTGCCTGGATCCTCGGTTCCCTCTCTGAGGAGCTGCAGGATATTGTTGGGCAGCGTGGTGGCGGCACTACTCGTCAGGCGTGGCTCATCCTCGAGCATCGCTTCCAGGGGAACCGCGCGACCCGAGCTCTTCACATCCGGGCGCGGTTTGGGGCTGCTGTCCAGGGGGACCTGTCGGTCTCCGCCTACTGTCGTCAGATGAAGGGTATGGCGGATGCCCTTCACAATCTTGGTGACCACGTTCCGGAAACTTCTCTTGTTCTTCAGGTCCTGCAGGGTCTAAACGAGCGTTACTCCCACCTCCGGACTGTGATTCTTCGCGAGGAGCTGCTTCCGACCTTCGAGAAGGTCTGGTCTGATCTTAAGCTCGAGGAGATCACTTCTGGAGGTCCTGTCGTCTCCTCGACTGCCACTGCCTTCTACGGCTCTAGGCAGCCCTACCGACCTCCTCCACCTGCTGCTCCTTCAGGGGTACAGTCGCCGCGTCCGCCTACCACTCCAGGGGCCCCTGCCAGCCCTAGCAGTGATAATCGTCGTTGGGGTGGTCGTAAGCGAGGTGGCCGTGGAGGTTTTACAGGAGGAGATGGTACCGGTCAGGGTAGTGGCACAGGTGCTCTGCCACCCTGGCCCACTCCCTACAACCCGTGGACCGGCCAGATCTCCATGTGGCCTAGGCCGTCTCCGGGTCTCCCGCCACCTCGACCTTCGCGACCTCAGGCGGCCTACGTGGCCACTCCTACCCACGACGGGGCTGGCTACCCACCTAGCGGACAGTGGACTCCGACCTCCGGTGGACCGTCCACCCACTGGGGCTCGGGTGTTGAGTCCTCGGCGCAGCACACTACTCCTGACGGGTGGGACCGTCAGTCGCTGGCTTCCTCCTTCAGCACGATGACTCACTCCACCGTGTCTTGTTTGGGTTGCTGATTCCGGCGCATCGTACCACACTACTCTTGATGCTGGTATACTCTCTTCTACCCACCCTTCTCATCCTTCATCTATCGTTGTCGGGAATGCGTCCGTTCTTCCTGTCACCTCAGTAGGTGACTTAGGTTCTTCGGGTTCTTTCCAGCTCAGAGATGTTCTCGTTGCTCCTGACATTATTCAAAATCTTCTTTCTGTTCGTCGTTTTACCACTGACAACCATGTTTCTATTGAGTTTGATCCTTTTGGTTTATCTGTGAAGGATCTTACCACCCGACGTCTTCTTCACCGTTGTGAGAGTTTGGGGCCCCTGTACACGTTTCGTCTTCCTACTTCCGCTTCAGCTTTGCCTTTTGCCCTGGCTACGACAGCTTCTTCCACGACTTGGCATCGCCGGCTCGGTCATCCTGGTGTTGATGTCCTTTCTAAGTTGTCTAGTAGTTCAGTGATTTCGTGTACTAGGGGCACTCATGAGTCTGTGTGTCATGGTTGTCAGCTTGGTCGCCATGTTCGGCTTCCATTCCCACATTCTGTTACTCATGTTGAGCGGTCTTTTGATCTGATTCACTGTGATCTTTGGACTTCTCCTATTGTCTGTGTTTCGGGTTATAAATATACTTGGTGATACTTGATGATTTTTCACACTATTCGTGAACTTTTCCTTTACGACAGAAGTTTGATACATTCGTCACTCTTTCTCACTTCGCTTGGGTTGTCCACCCAGTTTGGGTGTATTATTCGAGCTGTCCAGTGCGATAACGGGCGTGAGTTTGATAACTTTGCGTTCCGTGACTTTCTTCTCTCTCGCGGTGTTCAGTTGCGCATGTCTTGCCCGTACAGTTCCCATCAGAACGGCAAGGCCGAACGCATGATTCGTACCACGAACAATGTCATGCGTTCCGTGATGTCTCAGGCCTCCATTCCTACTCGGTACTGGGCGGAGGCTCTTCACACCACCACTTACCTCATTAATCACCTTCCTACTAAGGCGATTAATGCCCCCACCCCTCACTTTGCTCTTTTCGGCACCACTCCTCTCTACGACCACCTTCGAGTCTTCGGGTGCGCATGCTACCCTCACCTGTCCACCATAGCTCCTCATAAGCTTGCGCCTCGTTCGACTCGGTGTGTTTTCCTCGGGTACTCCCCTGATCATAAGGGGTACCGGTGCCTTGACCTTGTTACCCATCGTTTCTTGGTCTCTCGACACGTCGTCTTCGATGAGTTTTCCTTTCTCTTTTCCACTTCGTCCTCTGACTCTGTCGCTGAGTTGGATTCCCTTTTTTTGCGCCACGCGCGGCCCCGGCGTCTCCCGCTGCGCCACGTGCGGCCCCGGCGCCTCCGGCGTCTCCCGCTGCGCCACACGCGGCCCCGGTGTCCCCGACGTTGCCTGCTGCGCCACGCGCGGCCCCGACGTCCCCGACGTCGCCCGCTGCGCCACGCGTGGCCTCGGCGTCCCCGATCTCGCCCGTTGCGCCACACGCGGCCACGGTGCCTCCGACGTCGATTGTTGCGCCCTGTGCAGCCTCGGCGTTATGGTACGCTGACCCCGCTCTTGTCTATCAGCGACTAGCGCGGGTTGGTGCACCGACCTCTTCCCGCCCCGAGTCTTTGGTGTACCACCCCACTGCTCCATCGGGACCCGAGTCACGTCCACCCGATGGTGACCCGACGGGCAGCTGGGGTTCTCCGTCTGGTGGAGCGGTTTTTTGGGGTCGTCCTCTCCTCGACGACCTCCCCACCGCCTGCCTCTTCGCCCATCTCGCCTATCCCCTCTTCTATCCGTAGTGCCCTCGCCGATCCCAACTGGCGTCAGGCTATGGAAGAAGAGTATGCGGCCATGCTTGCCAACCAGACCTGGGACTTGGTTCTCTGTTTTGGTCGTGGCAATGTTGTCACGGTGAAATGGGTATTCACGCATAAGCGGAAGTCCGATGGGTCCTTGGGGAGGTACAAGGCTCGGTGGGTCCTTCGGGGCTTCATTTAGCGCCCTGGTGTCGACTACGATGAGACCTTCAGCCCGGTGGTGAAGCCGGCGACGGTTCAGACCGTTCTGTCATTGGCTCTCTCGCGTTCTTGGCCTGTCCACCGGTTGGACGTCAAGAACGCCTTCCTCCACGGCACGCTGACGGAGACGGTGTACTGCAGTCAGCCGACAGGGTCCGTTGATTCAGCTCGTCCAGACATGGTCTGCTGGCTGAACAAGTCCCTTTACAGCCTGAAGCAGGCGTCTCGGGCTTGGTAAAGCTGGTTCGCCTCCTTCCTGGCCTCGCTCGGTTTTCGAGGCCAAGTCGGACACCTCTCTCTTCGTCTACGGCCGTGAGGGGGACACCGTGTACCTCCTCCTGTACGTCGATGACGTCGTCCTCACGGCGTCCAGCTCGGCGCTCCTTCAGCGCATGATCTCTGCCCTGCAGCGGGAGTTCGCGATGAAGGACTTGGGCCAGCTTCACCACTTCCTGGGCGTGACGGTCGAGCACCGATCGGGCGGCCTATTTCTTCACCAGCGACAGTACTGCTTGGACATCCTTCAGCGAGTGGACATGGCTGACTGCAAGTCGTGCTCTACTCCGGTGGACACCCAGGCGAAGGTCTCCTCCGCCAGCGGCGCTCCTGTTGCTGACCCCACTATTTACAGAAGCCTTGCAGGTGCTCTCCAGTACCTCACCTTCACCAGGCCGGATATCTTCTATGCAGTTCAGCAGGTGTGCCTCCACATGCATGATCCACGGTAGCCGCATTTCACTGCTGTGAAGCGGATACTTCGGTACCTGCGCGACACCCTTGACTACGGCCTCCTCCTTCGGGTGACTCGGCTTCTGAGCTGGTCGTCTACACCGACGCTGACTGGGCAGGTTGTCCGGACACCCGTCAGTCCACCTCTGGCTACGCCGTCTTCCTGGGGGGGGGGGGGGGGGGGGGGGCAACCTCGTCTCCTGGTCATCAAAGCGGCAGCCCGTGGTGTCACGCTCGAGCGCTGAGGCAGAATACAGCGCCGTAGCCAACGGCGTGGCTAAGACTTTCTGGCTCCAACAGCTGCTTCAGGAGCTCCACTCCCTCGTCGCCCGGAGCACGTTGGTCTACTGCGACAACGTCAGTGTCGTCTACCTCTCCACCTACCCAGTCCAGCATCAGCGCACGAAGCATGTGGAGATTGATCTTCACTTTGTTCGTGAGCGGGTTGCCCGTGGCGAGGTTCGGGTCCACGTCCCGACGACGTTGCAGTTCGCCGTCATCTTCACGAATGGTCTCCCTTCGTCGTTGTTCTCCGAGTTTCGGTCCAGCCTCAACATCTGCCGTGGCTAGATGTTAGGACTACGGGAGGGGGCGGTGTTGGATTGTGTATTTATGAAGTGTAGGGCTATATGTACTCTGTACACTATTGGAAACCCTAATTGAAAGAAACCCTTCCAATTGAAACTAAAGACTTATTTCCTTCCCTGACTTACGTAATGGATTATTCATGATTGAATATTTTTCAATTTGAAAACCTCAATTGTTGTTTTATTTAGGATGAGATATATTATGGCAGCTGTTTTTTCTGTTTTTGACTTAAGATCCTGACTGAACTGCTATTTGTAGTTTTTTTAGACGGGTACCCTTCATATTCTATGAGCCCACAAGAAACCGTAATATCTGCAGATTTCGGTATCTGTTTCGATACTGAGACATCATTGTATTTATTGTTTTTTTTTCTGCATCTATGCATACAAGTTTGTGAATAGCACCTAAAACTAAATAAAGAAAAGGTAGATTCTGGTGTGCACATACATGTTTGTCATCTGGTCACTATTGTTCTGTTCTAATCTCACCTTAGTGCTTCTGAGAACCTTGTACTATTCCATTTTAGACATTCTTATATGTTTGGGGGTTCTCTAAAAGCCATCAGAATCCTGCCCGGTGCGTCCCTGAATTTGTGTACCATCTTGTCTAGGCCTTGTTCAGTTATTCCTCTTCCCACATAGATTTGAAGGGGATTGAACTGGACTCAATCCTCTACATGCCACATATGGATTCAATCCTTTACAAGTCACGTATAGATTCAATCCCATCCAATCCTCCATTCCCTTCCAGTCCAATTGTAACCGAACAGGCCCTAAGGAAGCCTGCCCAAACAAATCCAACTGTGCTGTTCAATGAGTTGTATGTGCACACCAGAATTTATACTGAATGGTCGATCAGTTTTGATCTTTCTTCCCTAAAATGTTGCTTTTTTTACTCTTAGCTTATCATTTTATCTACCTGATATTTGTATTTCATTTTTCTTCTTAGAATGAGGGTTTGGGAAAGCGACTTGCTCATGGATACCCATTTTTGGAAGCTGAAGTAGCATACTGTGCTCGACATGAGTATTGTGAATCTGCTGTAGACTTTATTGCAAGGAGATGTCGGCTTGCTTTCCTTGACACAGACGCTGCCGGGAGAGCTTTGCCACGGATCATTGAGATTTTAGCTTTGGAGCACACGTGGAACAAGACAAAGCAGAAAATTGAACTGCAGAAGGGTAATAAGTTTCTGGAAACTTTCAAATCGTCAAAGAACGCCCAGTTCCGTGATGGAAAACATAACGGTAATCCTTTTTAATGTGCTCTTCATATTCACGGAAATTTAAGGTTATAATATCATCTGGTTATTTGTAGGACGATGACCCCAAATATAGTTATGTGAATAAATAAGAATTGAGAAGCTTATAATGGCACAATAGAGTTCAAGCAGGCTCCGACCCAATAGTAATCCGGTATACATGGGCTGGGTCCTGAAATGGTTTCAGTTCCACATTTGTACCAGTGGTTGTGACAGGACATGCTGAATTGCAGGTTGTGAATTGGAAGTGCTGATTTGCACAAATAAGATTCGGCCACAGAATTGGAGCTGTATATACTGCAGAAATTTACAAGATTCCAAAATAAATTGGAACGAAAGGCCAGAGATCTCTTATTTCATGCAATTTGAATATTTAGTATAAAATAAATGTAATATTAACGATAAATATATATGGGTCATCTAGTTTCTTCAGAATGTTGTAAGGCCTATCTGGTGTACATAATCCGCTGGCTTAGGCCAAAAAGATAGCATTTCATACCTCTAATAGCGTGGCATTTTGGTCCGGTTGTGGTTAGGATTGTTCTACATGAAAATGGATTTGGCTCTTCGCATTCAGTCTGGATTTCATGATCTGAAATCATAATCAGACTGCAATAAAATATGGGCTAGTCCGAGAGAATATGCCTCCAGCATTAGTGAACCTGTGACAGAGTACCTAATACTCAGCATACTAATGGTCTTGCCTTAGTCTGATTTTCCTTGAACCAAAAAATCAGACATTCGTCCACCTGCAACATTGAAACCGTCTGATTTTGTCTCTTTGCAACTTCCATGGTGGCTTCGTCCTGTGTGGCATACAAATGTTAGTGGGCCCTATGTGTCATACCCCATATCAGCACCTTTGTTCTCCTCGTCCTCACTCCCCTCTGTTCAGCCCTGGCATTCAATAAAATACACACCATCATCTCTACTAGGGGTGTACGCGGTTAACTATGAACAACAAAACCCAACCGTATCGAAATATGCAGTTTGAAATTTTTTGTTAAATTCAGTTTTTATTTCTGTGTATTAAAGTTAATTGATTTTTATTTAGTTTTCACGTCGTATTAGTCAAATTTAATGATTTAACAGAAATTTTAACCCACATTACCCATAACCAATATAAAAACAAAGGCCGATAGTATCAATCTTAATAATCTCCATCCATCACCAGTCCATACATGTTATTTTTATATGTTTATTGCTATATGTTATATGTTTATTATTATTTTTGCTTAATAAATTACTCCCTCCGTTCTGAAATAAATGACGTTTAGGACACAATCTAGTTCAATTTGAACTAAATTAGCTGTCCTAGACGTTATTTATTTCAGAACGGAGGGAGTATATTATACACTAGAATACGGTTAACCGTAAAATCAAATTAAACTAATACAACCGGATTGTGCGGTTATAAATTTTTTAGATCACTTTTGGCTATCAATACTTGATAACCGAAAGTTTTCTTAATTGAATTAACGGAACGCTCACACCTAATCCCTACTGCCATGTAAGGTGGCAAGACCCAACCCTCACTCTCTCCATTCATTCTCCCTCACAAGCCCTCCCGTTTGCAGCATCCCCGGAGCGAAGGAAGCATCTATACCTTGCTTGTTTTAGCCTACATGCGATATGCTACTCTAGCATTTACTCTACCGCATCACCCGGGATTCATGCAAGTAAAGAGGTCATATATCATTACCACTAGACGCGCAGTGCAGCGGAAGATTGGAGAAGATGCACGTCGGTGTAGAGGAAGTAGTCGATCAAGATCGTCTCCTCCTCGTGGTCGTCCTAGCAGCAACCTTGCGTCACCACAGCCGATCAGAGCAGCAGTAGCATCAACGTCTCCACGGAATCCACACGTACGGGGAAGGAACGCCGTGCGCAGGTGTGCTAGCACCTCGCACCCGACAGGGGTCTCAGGACAAGGCAACTGAGAGGTGGCGGCTTGGGTTATCAAGTGGTGGGATGATCAGCCCCTAACCCTGCCTCCTATCATATTTATAGGACGCACTAATGTGCTTTTGGATCATAGGCCCATTAGTACCCTAATCCCTTATGGATCAAATATCCATTCGGCATTTAATCCGAGTTTATTATGATTGCCTCTTGGGCACATCACCAACAATCTCCCACTTGCACTAGATACAATCATATAGGCAAGTCCTATCAATATTCCAACCCCTTAAGTGTGTGACCCGTTAGGTTCATATGCAATCGACCGTGAATGGAAACCGTTTCCAAACTACAAATCAACAGAGGTACCTAGACATACTGACTCCCGAATGTACATAAAGATCATATCGGCTGAACCTAGATACATTCACATGCTAATCCCTTTGCCACACGATACCAATCAAGCTCAAGGCGAGATATGTGCCATCCTTGTGATAGCTCGACCATTCACTCGATTAAATAGTGGGTTTAATCCATGACTAACCTTTAGTTTAACTCCTTAATCACCTTGGCATGGCCATGCACATTCAAATCCAACTATCTCGTGGGGCCCAGAGATATCTCTCCTGTTATTTAGGAGGGGCAGATCCCATATTGATCTGCACACATCCAATTCCATGTTTCATTGTGTACCTGAAGACTATTTTATAACTACCCAATTACGGAATAGCGTTTGATAGTCTCAAAGTGCACAACTACACGTAGTGAGAAACAATGGTGATCTCAGGTCTAAGGATCTAGCAGATTTATCACTTAAGACCAACTGATATCACATATGAAAATAACAACCCCAACGGTTCCTTGGAGTGGATCAATCCAACACCATGTTTACTAACATGTGTTCACATTATTAATTTAATTTCTTCATATCTATAATCCGTGAAATGTGACCATCAATTAATACATGTGCTAGTATGTGTATCATCATTATCTGATATAATGATGTATATTAGGTATTATTTCTAGTAACATTATAGTTAACAAAGAGTTTCACAAACAAGTCACATACTTGATGATCAATGTAAATAATGGTTACTCAAATAACAGTTTATTTAACAGTACATAAACATAGCTATGACACAAGTCTCCCACGTACACACTAAGATCACTGATGTAGGTATCCGATACCCATAGATCTTGTGTGCGCCTCATGCTTTGATTGTGGAAGAGGCTTTGTCAATGGATCTGCAACATTCAAATATGTATCCACCTTGCAAATCTTCATATCACCTCGGTCAATGATCTCTCGGATGAGGTGATAGTGTCGTAGTATATGTTTGGATCTTTTGTATGATCTAGGCTCTTTTGTCTGTGCAATAGCTCCACTATTGCCATAATAGAGATCCACAGAATCGGATGCACTAGGAACAACACCTAACTTAGAAACAAATTTTCCGATCCAAACAACTTTCTTTGCAGCCTCAGAAGCTACAATTTACACCACCACCGTTGTCAAATCTGCTACTGTATCTTGCTTAGCTTCGTTCAATGTCTCATGCCATCGTCTTGGGTTCTCCCTAATCTTCTTTTTAATGAGCTTGATCATTATTTTGTTGTGATCTTCTTTTTGATGAGCTTGATCATTATTTTGTTGCTAGCCTCAGCTTCTCCGTTGGTTTGAGCATAATATGGTGAAGAGTTCAATAATTTTATCCTAAAGGATTTGGCAAACTCTCTAAACTGGGAAGATATGAATGCTCCTCCTTGATTTGTAGTTAGAGTTTATGGAACATCAGATCTACGGATAATATGCTCAAAGACAAAGCTTGTTACCTCTTTGTACGCGTTGTAATCTGTAGCAACCAACATGAAGTGGTGTTTCTTTGACGACGCAGGGTGTATCTGTCCAATGAAGTCCAAACCATCCTCTAAACGGACATGGCTTCACGATAGGATGTAACATGCTAGTCGGGGCTTGTTGGATGTCTCTGAACCTTTGACAGGCTTCACACCCTTTGTAGTACCTGAAACAATCTTCTTGCATGGTTGGCCAATAGAAACCAGCTCGTTTGAGCATCCACTTCATCCTGTGGGCAGATTTATGTGTGCCACAAAGCTTTTCGTGCACTTCTCCCATGGCCTCCTTTGCTTGATATTCATCTAAGCACTTTAGCAAGAGTTCATTGATGGTTTGGTGGTATAACTCATCGCTGATCAATGTATATTTCAAAGTTTGTTGCCGAACCTTTCTATCTTTGCATGTGTTTGGGTCTTTGATGCACTCTATGATCACTTGTCTCCAATTTTTGATAGCCAACACGTCTACTTTGGCCGAGTTGCTTTGGTCTTCTCTAGTTTCATCATCCTTGGACAATATTGGCCTTGTCTTTACATGGAACTTCCCTCTCTTTACTTCATAGCCCGATGCTTGTTGTGCCAACTTGTTTGCCTTCTGTTTCTCCTCCCTAGAAATGCGTTTGGCATAAAAAGTATCTAAGGTTTTGATGATGTCCATGCGTCATTCTCGGTAATCATTCAAAGTTCCATCATAGCATTGGCTTTCACCGCAAACTTGCTGAATGATGAGCTTGGAATACCCGAAAGCTTCGATATCTTTGATCCCCGTATCAACCAGATGCGCTAAACCATTCAACAATGCTTGATATTCGGCTTGGTTGTTGGTGCATGCAAAATTTAGCTGAATAGAGAACTCATATGTTTGCATTTGTGGGTGAAACCAACACATATCCGATTCCTTGACCTTTGTCACAAACCGACTCATCAAAGAAGAGTTTCCATGGACATACCTCAACCATGCATTCCTTCCCGAGTTGCACATTGTGCTCCACGATGAAGTTGGCTATGACTTGGCCTTTCATGCTTTGGAGAGGTTCGAATATCAGTTCGTATTCCACCAGAAAGTATGCCCATTTACCTATCCTTCCACTTAGAATCGGTTGTTGCAACATATGTTTGACAATGTCGTGTTGACATGTCACAAAGAAAGTACTAGGGAGAATGTAGTGTCGAAACTTAGAACAATCATAGTAGAGAGACAAACATATTTTCTCCATGAAAGCATAACTAGTCTCGACATCTAAGAGTCTTCTACACAAGTAGGCTATGGAGTATTCCTTACCTTGGCTTTCTTGAGTTAGAACAGCTCCAATAACTTGGTCTTCAGAAGCTATGAGGAGCCTAAAAGGTTGTCACATCTTTGGTGCTTGCAACACTGGTGGCTTGATCAAGTATTCTTTGATCCTTTTGAAAGCCTCCTTCTGTTCTGCCCCCCCCCCCAATTGAACTCCTGCTCATGCTTGAGCTTCAAGAGAGGCATGAAGGTCCCAATATTGTCGGCCAAGTTTGCAATTAATCTCCTCAAATAGTTTACCCTCCCTAGTAGGCTATGTACATCCTTCTTGCATGTCGGCTCTCCTATGCTCTTGATAGCTTCTACCTTCTTGGGATCAATCTCTATGCCATGTTCATATACGATGAAACCCAAGAAATGTCCAACCGACACCAAGCAAACACTTGAGAGGATTCATCTTGAGGCCATACTTTCTCATACTCTCAAAGGCCATCTTTAAGTCAGCCATATGCTCTTGGAATCCAGCTGACTTTACAACAAGATCATCAATGTACACTTCAAGGATATCTCCCAACAGATCATGTAAGATCAGGTTCATGGCCCTCTAGTATGTTGCACCAGCGTTCTTCAACCCAAAGGTCATCACAATCTACTCAAAGTCCCACGAACCTAGGGCAACAGAAGGCTTTCTTTGATGTGTCTTCCTCGGCCATGAATATCTAGTTGTACCTCGCATTGCCTTCCAAGAAGTTGATCATCTTGTGCCCTGAAGCATTGTTGATCAACACGTCGGCAATGGGCATGGGGTACTCATCCTTGGGTGTCGCCCGGTTAAGATCTCGGAAGTCTATCCATATCCTTAGTTTCCCTATGTTTTTCTTCTCCTCCAGGACTATGTTTGAGATCCACTTGACATATTTACAAGTCTGGATGAAGTTGGCTTTAATAGACAATTTACCTCTTCCTTGATCTTATCATGCATAGACGGGTTAAATCTTCTAAAAGGTTGCTTGTGAGGTCTAAAGCCTGGCATGATCAGTAACTTGTGTTCCACGAGGTCTCGGCTGAGCCCTGGCATCTCGGTGTACTCCCATGCAAAGCAATCCATGTACTCTTTAAGGAGTTTATTCACCTCTTCCTTTTGGGCACACCCGAGGTTCTTGTTGATGAAAGTTGGTAGATGTGCCAATCCATCCCCAAGGTCCACCTCTTCTAACTCATCCACATAAGAAAACCCTTGCCCAAGTTTTCCCAACTCATCAAAGTCTTCGACTAGTTCACCCATATTATTCTTGCCTAAACGATATTGCTTGGTTTTCTCCTGTAGGCAAGCTAAAAATGGCCTTGTTTGTCTAACATTCTCAAGTTACATTGCTAAGCTGAGTGATATCAGTCGGCTTCACACACACGGGTACAAATCTGTCCCTTCCAACACTTATAGAGTCATAGTCAATGAGGTCCCGACCTGTGAGACACCTAATGTCATTGTGCTAGAGGTTGAATGACTCGGCCATCGCCACACAAGCTGAGTTATCAGCTTCAATCACTTCTACTTAATCACCAACCCATTGGACGAGGCACTGATAAAGTGTAGATGGCACATACCCACTGGCATGGATCCAATCTCGTCCAAGGAATAGATTGTATTTGCTCCGCACATTGATGACAAAGAAGGCCGTGGATATTGTCTTGCTTCCTATGGTGAGACCCACGAACAACACTCCTTTGCATCGGTTGGGTCTCCAGTAAACCCACCTAGCATCGTGTTGGTCTTGATTAGATCATCCTCCCGGTAGCCAAGTCTCTCAAACAAGCTCATGAACATGATGTTTACCCCAGCTCCTCCATCAACCAACATGCGCTCGACTGGTGTTCCATCAACATGTCCTCGGATGTAGAGGAGTTTCATATGTTGGCCGAGTTGTTCTGGCTTCTCAAAGACCACATTATTGGCTCCTAGATCAAGCTCGTCCACCTCAACCTCCGGGATGCAAAACTCAGCCGGTAGATGGAACACCATGTTCACTTCAACCTGGTTTTCATCCTTGCTAGTGATGTCTTCTTCCGTTTCATTGTTTCCAGCTTCCTCCCAGGCAATCCTCTTTTCCTTCCAGGTCTTCTTAGTGATCATGGGTCGTGCTTGGTTGAACCAATGATCTCTTTGCTCTTCCTTCCTCTTCTCAGCAAGTTCCAGGGCTCTTAGGCTTTGTACACGCCTCTTCTGGGTCTTGTTGATCCCTGTGGGATACCATTGGGGTTCTGGCTTTGTTCCTAGAGCTACTACCTTGATCATGTCTTGTTTCACCCCCTATGGCTTCGCATACCATTTGTTGAGTCGTGTTGGAGCAGTTTTGGGATGGACGGTTGATGCCTTATGTTGCTGTGGTCGTGCACATTCAACCGGTTTTGTACCTTGTGTTTGGGTGTTGGTGTGATGCCTGGTCCGACGATAACTCTTCCTTCTGGAGACACCAATTGAGAACGCTTGATAGGAGGTTCTGAATCAGCTTTGGTTCTCTCAGTTTCGCTTGGACCAGCACCTTTCTACATGTTGGAGCTGCCGACCTCGAGCCGTTTACCCAAGCCTTGTTTTTGTGGGGGCCACCCCGTGGTTCACCCACTCTAGGATCGCAGAGGGTGGTGTCGTGCGACGCGGCACCCAACAGCACACCAGAAAAGAATAAGAACAACATACAAACTTTTATTTGATATAAAACAGTGGAAGTCTTTATAAAACATAATTATACAGCGGAAGTATTCTTTATAACTACTCTCTCATCCTAACTAAGCAAAAGCGTAGCCGTCCAGCCCGGGGACGCTACACACTAGCAACATGGAATCGGAGATTACGGCGGCATGCAGGGCTCCAGCTCGGTCATGTACCCCGACGGGGGCATCGCCTCGTCCTTGGAACCTTCCTCATAACTCTCACCTGCACACAGCTCAAATATTGCAACCGTGAGCACGATGGCTCAGCAAGGCTTAATCGACAACCCTAATCATGGAACTCTACATGCAGGGATGTGTAATATAGGAAAGAGACTTTGCAATAAAGGCACACATACATGATGATCCTTACTTTCAGTTTTTATAGCAACAGTTTCATGTGCCTTAGGAAGCCCTCACATCGGAAGTCCACAATCAAACAAGAAACACTTTCCTCCGATGTGGTGATGCCCAAAGTGGAAGATAAACTCATATAGCTCTACAACTACAGCATACAAGGTTTTAAGACATTAATAGTTCAATGCAGCATATTCATTTGGCTTATTTCACTTCTTACTACGTCACAGCACAGTGAACAAGCGGTACTCGAATAACCGCGAGGGACGGCGATTGCAATCAGGAGACACCCGGATAACATGTCACATATACCCACTTTCAAAAGTGTGGTGCTTCACACCTTCCTACTCTGTTGTATGCAACAACGGTTCAAAGGCAATCCAAATGTCAAACTGGTCCATCCGTAACGGGCAGGAGGTCCCCGCATGGAACGCGTCTGTGCCCAGCGGTTGATTTACACCTTGCTACCCTCAACCCACTCCTATAAAACGGTTGGGTAAGCCTCGGCACCCAGGTTAACCAATTACATCAGTTTCCTGGTTCCCATATGCCAGTATGCATTCGGTACTGTTCGATACTTGTCTAGCAGGGCCGCACACGGCTCGATACTCAACCGACACAAACAGGGCTACGCACGTGAAACCTCCGCTCACTGCATCCTATCCCCCCTTCTGGGTCTCAGTTTCACAACTTAAGCCATTCTCTACCTCTTCTCATCCCGTGTGATAAAGTCTTATCTCGCGAGTAGATTCCAACCACTTGACTTCTACCGAGATTCTAAGAACATTAGCATGGCATTCTCTACTCGTCGGGTTTGTAAACTATCCAACCCTCCATAGGATTTAAAGGTTATGCAAGTGAGGTTCCAATCACCCTAACTCCAATGCAAACAATTCACCCTAAACACAAGTGATACAATGAAGAATTTACAAAAGTACTTAAATGCAAACCGTGGCTTGCCTGGTTGTGAGTTAAATGTAAATCAGTGTCTGGTGGGAGGACGTCCAACGGCTCCGGTGCGTCCTCAACTTCGGTCACTATATGAAATGTAACAAAATATATGCATAAGTGCTAAGGAAGTATAAGAATTAACTTCTATTCATAGCTACTGCTAATTATGTTTCTTAATTGGCTTTGGGATTTTTCCAGTGGATACTAGACTCTCTAAGGATGATCTGAGCAAAATTTGGAGAAATTTATTGAACCTTGTGGTCTCCAAAATTCCCACAAGTCCAAGGCTTCTCTGAATTTAGAGCCCAAATATGGAGCTTTGACATGGCTAACAGTTGAAGATCTAATTAGGGTAGGTCTCCATGGTTCTAACAAAATTTGTTTCACCATTTTTGGAGCTACCACCAGAGAGATATGAATTTTTGAAGTTGGACAGGAGTTCTGAAAAGTTTCTGTTTAAAATTTGAATTTCCAAATAAAGGCTGAACTTTGGAAGGTAATTTATCCTAGCAAATGAACTCCAATGAAGCTCAAATTTTTACTGGAGATCAGTAACTATGCAAAGGACTGGATGCCCAAATTTCGGAATGTTTCATAAAGAATTGCTCCTGAAATAAATCTCTAAAGGATTTAGTAAAAGCAATTCTAAGAAATTTCTGGGCATTTCCATAGCAAGCAATTTGTTCCTCTGTGAAGTGCTCCTCATGAGGATTCCAACAAAATTGGTCTCACCCTTTTTGGAGTTTTCTACACCAAGTTATGGGCTTGCAAAGATTAGCTAATTTCTGGAATTATTTGCTTAACAGAAACTTCAAATAAATCCACCGGCGGCTGACAGTGGGGTCCACAGGTCGATCGTCTTCAACCTCCCGACAGACCCGCGTGCGCACGCTAGAACCGAAAATGGCGCGCTTCGTTCTCCTCCGATTCTCAACCATTCTCGATGCGGTTTCGTGCTACACCCTCCTCACCGCATGACCTAGCAGCCGGGCAAGGTTTCGAGGCGTGAAAACGCCGGGAAACCCATCGACACCGGCGAGGCGGCGTCGGCGAGGAACAGCACGTCCCAAGCTTCAACCGGCGAGCTAAGGTGCCGTACACCATACCTAGAGCACGTAGAACACGATGCTACCCCTCGCCCGAGCCGAAATTGCCCGCAAATGGGAGCTCGACGGTGAACCGAGCCATTTTGGTCGGCGGCTATGGATTCTCGTCGCCCGGGGTGTAGAAGGGACGGTTTGCTTCGTGCTTCAGCGTGGGAGGGCGCTAGGAGCTCTAGTAGCTGTGTCTAGGACCAGAGAACCGATGATCAAACGTGTGGGGAGAATTTCCCGAAGTTGTTTTGATCGGTTCTTCAGGTGGGCTGGCGGTAAAGTCCGAATTCCGGGTAGCCGGCGACGGGAAAAGCAAACGGACCATGGGAGGAGGATCAGGACCCTTTTGCGCACCTCTGTGGGCTTTTGAGCACGTCGAGGAGGCCTGGAGACGGCCGGCGACATGGAACCGAGAGGCGGCGTCGTGCCCTGTTTTTCCGGGAGAAGAACAGCTCGGCACCGGGTGTGGACGGCCGGTCACAAGCTGAGGATCGGTGGGAAACGTCGAGGGCGCTCCGTCGAAGCTTTTGGGCATCTCAGCTAGGCGCTAACCCGGCGAGAAGTCGATCGACGACGAGGGACTGAGAGCAATGGTGTGGCTCGGTTGTTTTCAGTCGCACGCTCGAGCGAGGCTGAGGTTGCTTCGGTGAAAACGTGGAGAAGAGAAGAAATGCACTTGTGCTGCTGCTTGATTACCCACGCGCACGAGCTGACTTCGGGAGCAAGCGAGGCAAGCAGCTCAGTGGAAGCAGTGCAGCTCGGTGGCGCGCGGTGATCACCCGAGGGCAGCAAAAACAGTCAGTTGTGAAAAATGTGTGGCTGACAAAGGGGTCCCACCCCTTCATTTCTTTACTCATTTTTTCCGCAGATCTTTTTACCACAGCTACTCAAAATTAAAGACTTTGCTTTGCCTCAAAGTTAAGGTTTGAAAATTTGAATCCTAACTGATTTGAATTCTAGTGTGGAATTCGAATTGAGTTTGGTTAATTGAATTTGAAATGGAATTTGAATTCTCCTTTTGCATTGTTCCAAAAACATAGCAAACCCACCCCAATGTTTCTGAATTTTGACATGGCTGCTAATTCAAATGTGGAGAACACATTTGTGGAACCAACTTTGCAAATTGAAGAAGTTGGGTTTTGAAACTGAAATTTAAATTCAGATTAGAGGGCTTCTCCTTTTAATCCCAAACAAATATTAGAACCCCTCCAAATGGGCTGAAATTTGGAAGGTTGAATTTAACATATGAAGATCCAAATTATCAATTCAGATCTCCATGTTTGGAAGTTTTGGAATTTTTGAATCCTCACTTTGAACTTACACCGTTATAATTCAAAGTTTTAATCCCCCTCATTTTTCCTAAGTGTACATGTGTTGAAATTCTTGCTGCCACTTTTTGGGGATTTTACATCCCTCCCCCTTAAAAAGAATGTCGTCCCGAGATTCCAAAAGAAAAGCAATGGTGGGAAACTTTACCGGGTATACGATGATAGCAAGTCCGGATAATTTGTTCATAGATAATCCTCGCTTTCCCATGTCGCCTCATCAGCGGTATGGTTACTCCACAAGACCTTGCAAAACCATAAAGTCTGGTTTCTTGTGGCGCGAGTCTTTTCATCGATAATCCAGATCGGATACTCCGTGTACGTGAGGTCCGGTTGAAGAACTTCTATGTATTCATTGCGGATTTTAGCCGAGGGTTTGAGGCATTTCCTCAGCTGAGAGATATGGAAGACGTTGTGAATTCCTGCGAGCGATGCCGGTAACTCCAGGCGATAGGCAACGGTTCTGCATTTTTCAATGACGGCGAACAGACCAATGAATCGCGACGCAAGTTTGCCCTTCACTCTGAAACGATGAACTCCCTTCATCGGAGACACACAGACATAGACATGGTCCCCGATGTCAAAGTGAAGAGGACGGCGTCTTTTATCCGCATAGCTCTTCTGACGAGACTGAACAGCCTTGAGGTTGTCTTGTATTACTCGCACTCGTTCTTCAGCCTCATTCACAAGTTCACTGTCGTATATCACTCGCTCGCCGGACTCACACCAGTTGAGTGGTGTGCGGCATTTCCGGCCATAGAGAGCTTCATGCGGCGCCATCTTGATGCTAGCTTGATAGCCATTGTTGTAAGAAAACTCCGCCAACGGAAAATGATCGTCCCAATTTTCGCCGTGGTGGATGGCACAAGCGCGTAGCAAGTCTTCCAGCACTTGGTTCACCCGTTCAGTTTGACCATCCGTCTGCGGGTGATACGTGGAGCTTCGGATCAGTTTGGTCCCCAACAACATGTCCAGCTGTTCCCAAAACCGAGCGATGAATAGCGGACCGCGATCTGAAAAAAATGGAGTGGGGAACACTGTGCAAGCACAATATTCTTGCGATATACAACTCCGCATATTGCTTGGCCACGTACTTTGTATGTACGGGAATAAAAATGAGCCGACTTGGTTAGTCGATCGACTATTACCCAAATCGAGTCATTCTTGTGAGACGTGAGAGGTAAACCAACTATGATGTCCATGCTGATATCCTCCCACTTCCACGCCGGAATGTTTAATGGTTGCAGCTGTCCGGCTTTACGCATATGGTCGGCTTTCACCCGCCGACACGTATCACATTCGGATACGTACTTTGCGATTTCTCTTTTCATCCGCGTCCACCAAAACCTGGTTTTCAGATCTTGGTACACCTTGTTGCTGCCCGAATGAATAGAATACTTGGACAAATGAGCTTCGTCCAAGATTTTCTTCCGAAGCTTCATGTCACGGGGTACCACTATACGGTCTTTAAACCATAGAGTGTCGTGTTCATCCCTTCGGAAGCATTTCATTTCGCCATTCTTCATCCTTCTACGAATGTGCGACATTCCCACATCTTTCTTCTGAGCTTCCATAATCTCCTCTCGTACGGTAGGGACGAGAGCAAGATTATATAATGCCCCATATGGAACCAAGTACAAACTCGGCTCCTCCTCTTCAAGTGGGGTGATGGATAAATGGTTGACGTGAGATTTGCGGCTTAAGGCATCAGCAACCACGTTTGCCTTTCCGGGATGGTAGTGAATCTCAATCTCATAGTCTTTGATCAGTTATAGCCATCTCCGTTGCCGCATATTCAACTCCTTTTGAGTGATATATATATATATATATATATATATATATATATATATATATATTCAAACTCTTGTGGTCGGTGTAGAGGTGCACTAAGTTCCCAAGTAAATAGTGCATCCACATTTTTAATGCCAACACCACAGCATCGAGCTCAAGATCATGAGTCGGATAGTGCTGCTCGTGGTAACGAAGTTGACATGAGCCATAGGCGACCACTCTTCCTCCTTGCATCAATACACAGCCAAGCCCGATACCAGATGCATCACAATATACGTCGAAGGGCTTGGTTGTATCCGGTTGAGCTAACACCGGGGCTGTTGTAAGATGCTTTACCAATGCTTAGAAAGCTCCTTAACATGCTGAGCTCCAAACATATTTGATTCCCTTCTTCAATAGTACAATCATCGGCTTAGCAAGCTTGGAGAAGTTCGGAATGAATCTCCGATAATATCCTGCTAAACCGAGAAAGCTCCTGACTTTATGGACAGATGTAGGGGACTTCCATTTCAGCACTTGCTCAATTTTGCTTGGATCAACTGCAATGCCTTCCGCAGAAATAATATGACCAAGAAATGGCACTTGGCTGATCCAAAACTCGCACTTGCTGAACTTGGCATAAAGCTTATGGTCTCGCAATCGTTGAAGCACGATATGCATGTGTTTGACGTGTTCTTCTTCAACTTGGAGTAAACCAAGATGTCATTGATAAACACCACCACGAACTTGTCCCACTCCGGCATGAACACTGAGTTCGTGAGATACATAAAATGTGCCGGGGCGTTGGTGAGACCAAAGGACATGACGAGGTATTCATACAGTCCATATCTCGTCGAGAAGGCCGTCTTCGGGATATCCTTTGCTCGGATCTTAATTTGGTGATATCCGGAGCAAAGATCCATCTTCGAAAATACACTCACACCCACAAGTTGATCGAAGAGGATATCGATGCGGGGCAGTGGATATTTATTCTTTATGGTGACGGCGTTGAGAGGTCGGTAATCCACACACAACCTCAATTTTTCATCCTTCTTCTTCACAAACAGCGCCGAGCATCCCCATGGCCAGGAACTTGGTCGAATGAAACCCTTCTTCATTAAATCATTGAGCTGCTCCTTCAGTTCAGCTAGATCATTCGGAGCCATCTTGTATGGTCTCCGTGATACCAGGGTCGTTCTGGGTACAAGTTCGATCTTGAACTCGACATCTCTTTCGGGTGGCATGCCCGGTAGATCATACGGAAATACGTCCGGGTATTCATAGACCACACGAATATCCTCAAGTTTGGTGGCTTCCGTGTTATATGTGGCTGGACCTTCTTGAACCGAACGGTCAAGAATAAGAACATGTGGTTTATGAAGTGGAGAGTTTAGACGAACCACTCGTGGAATGATGTCAAGAACAGCACCATGGCGATGTAGCCATGACATTCCTAAAATGACATCAAGTTTTTGACTTTCTAACATAATTAGAGAAGTCGGGTATAGATTCCCACCCAATTGTAATGGTGCTCTATAGACCATCCTATCAGTTGTTATTTTCCCACCCGGAGAGCATATCAAGTATGAACTATTTGTGGGAATGACAGGCAATTGATATTTAATAACATAAGACTGACTTATAAAATTATGGGTGGCACGAGAGTCAAAAAGTATGACTACGGGATGATCTAATTAAGAAAACGTACCCACGAGGACAGGTTCGCCTTCCGGCACGTCTTTGATAGCTAAGTGGTGGACGTTGCTGGATTTTTGTACTGGTTTCTTGGGCTGATTACGGGGCTGATTTGCACCCTGATACGGTGCTGCGCCCCTGCCCTGTCGCTGCTCGGGGAAGTCCTTCGCAATATGCCTGACACGGCCACACGTGAAGCACGTGTAAGGTGTCGGGGTTCCTCCGAATTGAGGACGGAATCCCGGTGCACACGGTTGAAACTGAGGCGCATCCGGGACCATCCTTTGCTGCTGCTGTTGCTGTGGTGGATACGATGGTCATGAGAGGGTCCGGTCCCGATCACGGGGCCGTGCCGCTCACCCGGGAGTCGCATTGGGTGGTGCCGTGTTATGCAGCACCCAACAGCACACATATAAGGAACACTGTATTACATAAATCAAAAGTGGGAGCTTACAATTGTTCTTTGTAAATAATTTACATAAAATAGCTACAGCAGAAGTCTATTAACAGCTCACATCGAATAACTAGTGAGCACCCAAGAAGAGGTCCAGCCCGTGGACTCCTCTCGCTAGCAACACGAAGACATGGCAGCGGCTAGGTCCTCCATGTGTAACATGACTCGGAAGTCTCTGAGTCTCACCGAGCAACCTTCTTTTTATGCGTCGATTAACCTGCAAAACCACTCATATAGCAAGAGTGAGCACAAAGGCTCAGCAAGACTTAAATGTCTCTCCTAAGACATGCAACTCTACATGAAAGTAACTTAAGACCTAAACATATAAGTTGCAAAAAGACTCGCCCACGAGTTCATCCTTAACTTTAAGATTTTAGCCATAATAGTAGTGACCTTGCGCCCAGCAACATTGGAACTCCACAATCAAACAAGAAACGCTTCATCCCAATGTTACTTGTCCTAAGGTGGAAAATAACTTTAGTTTGCTCTATCTCTACTTCAAACAGGGTTTTCATGCAATTTACAATAATCATAGCAGCAATTAAAACTTTGCAAACTGTTTCCACATAAGTTGATTACTACGTCACGGCGCAGTGAGCAAGCGGTACTCATAACCGTGAGGGACGGTGATTCGAATCAAACACTACCCGGATAACTCGACACATACGCCCGCCTCTGAAGACCCAAATCTGGCGTCCTTCATTACGTCGTATGTGGCAACCTTTCGCAAGACACTCAACTGTAGAACCGGTCGCGCCATCCCGGGCTCATAGGTCTAAAGATACGATGTGGTATGACTCTACAATCCAGTGAACCTGGTATATCGGTTTCCTAGTTCCCATATAGCAGTAAGCATCCGGTACACAACTCGATACTTGCTCCCAGGGCCGCACACGCTTCAGTCCTTAACCGACACTGGCAGAACTACTCGACCAAGACCTCGTCTTGTCGCTACCTAACCCTCCTGCTCGGTCTCATTTTTAGAAATGTAAACTTTAGTTTGCCTCTTTTCCAACCACACTTATGTAATCCTAAACTATAGCTCACGAGTAGATTCCAACTACTCGTCTTCTACCGTATGTCATAACCTATTTAGCACGGCAACCTTCTACAGCAGGAAACTATACTCTACCCTTGACTCCAGGGTTCATTTGGTAATGCATTTGGAGTATAAAGCATCTTTGACCTAATGCACATACAAACTCTAAACCATAATTGTGAACAAAGTAAAAACTTTATAACTAACTTAAATGCAAACCGGAGCTTGCCTTGGTTTTGCAGGTGACTAAAGTCAGATAATTGTGAAGTTAGTTGCTGATGACTTGAAGCTTAATCACTGCCTTCTTGCTCCTTGATCTAAGCTTCACTTTTCCTCCACTCTTCCATGTTTAATCACTACACGTTATGAATATGCATATATGTTTAATTATAAAGATTTTGCTAACAAGTTCTAAAGACAAGTTTAAAACTGGAAATCTGTTTAAGCTTCTCCCGGCAAGCTACGATGCCCTAAAGCATCCCTAGTGGTCGAGGAACGTGGAACGGAGATCAAATCTTGCAGAAAATGGCTGCAAACTAGTCGTCACCGTGGACCGCGGTGGTTTTAGCCGCCGGCGGTGATTTCTCGTCGCTCGGGGCGGATGAGAGGCGGTTTGCTTCGTGCTTTGGCGTGGAAGGGTGCTAGGAACCCTAGTAGCTGTGGTTTGAATTGTAGAACGAATGATCAAGCGATTTGAGCTAATTTCAGAAACTTGATAAGGTATGTCCTTCACGTGCGCCGGCGCCAAAAACCAAATTCCGGCAAGCCGGCGTCGGGGAAGATCAAGAGGACCACGGGAGGAGTAGCTATACGTGGTGGCGCACCTCTGTGAGCTTTGAGCACGACGGAGAGGCTTCGAAAAGGCCGGACGACGAGGAGCAGTGAAGGTCGGCTGGCTCTGTCTTGCTGATGGAAGAAACGGTCAGCACCGCTTGGAGGAGGCCGGGGGTGAGCTGCAGATGTGTTGGGGAGGTAGAGGAGGCTCCGGCGCCGCTGTTTGATGGCTCCACCGGACACCAAACTTGCTGGAAGCAGCACGGCGATGAGGGCAGAGAAGGCTCTGTTCGTGTGCTGATCGTGAGGAGAAATGAAACTGAGTGGTGCTCGGTTCTGTGGGTGGAAAAGATCACGGCAGTGAAGGGCTGAAATCACCGAGGGAGTGCCAGCGCGAGGGAGACTAAAGAGGAGGTGGCTTCGGTGCCGTTCGGTTTCGCACGGTGCTGCGCGCCTCTGCTCGAGAGAAACCGCCTCAAAGCAGCAAAACAGAGATTGTGTACTGCAAATAAAGATCTTTTGCAATTTATCTCCCTCAATGACAGGTGGGTCCCACTGCTCTTCCCTCTCCAAATATCTCCAATTTTTGGCACAGTGCAAACTCCACCCATGAGGAACTCAAATTCAAAAGTCATTTGGCAAATTGATAAGTTTTACCTCAGTTTCAAATTTGAATCCAAATTTCAAGTAAATTCATAAGCCCCTTTGATATTCATATCAAAGATCTCCAAACTTTCTCAAAATTTGCATTCGTCCTAATTTGGACCTGAAGAATTCAAAAATGGATTCAAACTTTTTAATTTGGTGGCTGCAAAGGGGAGGTTTACAACCACAGTTTGCATCCTTCATTTCAACTGACCACCTTTACATTTAAATGATCATTTGAATTCAAGTTGGACTTGAATTCATGTGCTTTCTCATGACCATCTTCACATGTTTAGAAAAGTTTTTGCAAGTCCCAATTCTTGAAATTAAACTCAACTTAATTCACAACTCAAGTTTTCCATTTACATGTTTTGGGACTTTTACATTCCTCCCCCCTTAAAAAGAATCTCGTCCTGAGATTCTTTATTAAGAACAATGTGGGGAGGACGACTATCGAACATAAGCTTCTAATAACTCCGAATGATTATGTTGTAAATACTCCTCGCTTTCCCATGTAGCTTCGTCGGACGTGTGATTTTCCCATAGCACCTTGAAAAATCGCAGCGTCCGGTTTCTGGTCTTGCGAGTCTTTTCATCAATTATCTGCGTTGGATGCTCAACATAAGTGAGGTCCGGCTTCAAATCTGCTATGCCTTCCGGGAGAATCTCCGTCGGAACTTTCAAACACTTCCGCAACTGAGATATGTGGAAGACGTTATGAACTCCGGCTAAGGCTGACGGTAACTCCAAACGGTATGCCACGGGTCCACATCTTTCAATGATGACGAAGGGACCGATAAAACGCGGAGCTAATTTCCCCCTCACTCCGAATCGGTGAATTCCCTTCATAGGAGATACGCGGAGGTATACGTGGTCCCCAACATGGAAGTCTAGCGGACGACGTCTCCTATCCACATAGCTCTTTTGTCTGGACTAGGCGGCTTTATGATTTGCTTGAATAAGCCTTACCCGCTCTTCAGCTTCATTTACGAGATCAATCCCGTAAATCACTCTCTCACCAGATTCACACCAGTTCAAGGGTGTGCGACACTTCTGGCCGTAGAGAGCTTCATAAGGTGTCATTTTTATGCTCGATTGATAACCATTGTTATATGAGAACTCCGCCAACGGTAAGTGATCATCCCAACTCTTACCGTGGTGGATGGCACACACCCTTAGCATATCTTCAAGTATTTGATTCACCCTATCAGTTTGCCCATCGGTTTGAGGGTGATACGCGGAGCTTCGAATCAATTTGGTTCCCAAGGATGTGTGTAGCTGTTCCCAGAAACGGGATACGAACAACGATCCTCGGTCAGACACACTGGTACGGGGAACTCCATGTAAGCACAAGATTCGTGCTATGTACAACTCCGCATACTTTTTGGCATTGTATTTGGTACGCACCGGGGTGAAGCGTGTTGATTTGGTTAACCGATCAATGATTACCCAAATTGAATCACGCTTATTAGCCGTGGTAGTCCAACAATGAAGTCCATACTAATATCCTCCCACTTCCATGCTGGAACACTTAGCGGTTGCAAGGTTCCTGCTTTCTTCATGTGGTCGGCTTTAACTCGCCAACACGTATCACATTCTGATACGTATTTAGCAACCTCTCGCTTCATCCGGGTCCACCAAAATTTAGTCTTCAATTCTTGGAACATCTTGTTGCTGCACGGATGAATAGAATATTTGGATAAGTGAGCCTCATCCAAAATTTTCTTCCGCGGCCTCATATCACGGGGTACGACTATCCGGTCCTTGAACCATAAGGTACCTTCATCATCTAACCGGAAACATTTTACTTCCCCGTTCTTCAACCTTCTCCTGATATGAGACATGCCCTTGTCTCGCTTTTGAGCTTCCATAACCTCCTCTTTTAATGTGGGTATGAGATCTAGATTATGTAGAGCTCTATATGGAACCAAGTAGAGACTCGGTTCTTCCTCTTCTATCGGCGTAATGGTCAGATTATGAATATGAGACTTCCGGCTAAGTGCATCGGCAACCACATTTTCCTTGCCCGGATGATAATGAATTTCAATCTCATAGTCTTTGATCAGTTCCAACCATCGCCGTTGTCGCATATTCAACTCCTTTTGAGTGAATATGTACTTCAAGTTTTTGTGGTCGGTGTAGAGATGAACCAGATTTCCGAATAGGTAGTGTATCCACATCTTCAAAGCTAGTACCACAGCAGCGAGCTCGAGATCATGAGTTGGATAATGTTGTTCATGATTCTGTAATTGCCGTGATCCATATGCGACCACGCGTCCTCCTTGCATGAGTACACAATCAAGTCCGATGCCGGACGCATCACAATAAACATCAAAGGGCTTGGTTGTATTTGGTTGGGCTAGAACCGGGGCTGTTGTGAGGTGTTTCACCAACGCTTGAAAAGCTTCCTCACATGGCTTGCTCCAATCATATTTGATGCCCTTTTTCAGTATCTCCGTCATAGGTTTAGAGATTTTTGAGAAGCCCGGGATGAACCTCCGATAATATCCCGCCAAACCCAAGAAGTTACGAACTTCATGGAGTGATGTTCGAGACTTCCATTGCAACACTTGTTCAATCTTGCTTGGATCAACAGCAATGCCTTCTGCTGAAATAATATGTCCAAGAAACGGCACTTGGTTGATCCAGAATTCACATTTACTAAACTTTGCATAGAGCTTGTGATCTCTCAAGCGTTGGAGCACAATATGCAAATGTTTAGCGTGTTCCTCTTCTGATTTGGAATAGACCAAGATGTCGTCGATGAATACCATGACGAACTGATCCAACTCCGACATGAACACTGAGTTCATAAGATACATAAAGTGAGCCAGAGCATTGGTCAACCCAAATGACATGACAAGATACTCATAGAGTCCATATCTTGTCGAGAATGCTGTTTTTGGGATATCCTCTGCTTGAATCTTGATTTGATGATATCCTGACCTTAAGTCCATCTTGGAGAAGACTTTAGCACCCACTAGCTGATCGAAAAGAATATCAATTCTTGGTAGTGGATGCTTGTTCTTTATCATCACAGCATTTAACGGACGATAATCGACGCATAGCCTCAGCGTTTCATCCTTCTTCTTTACAAATAAAGCTGAGCAACCCCTTGGTGATGAAGTTGGACGAATGAACCCCTTGTCCATCAGATCTTTGAGTTGCTCCTTCAATTCTGCTAGTTCATTCGGAGCCATTTTGTATGGTCTCCGAGAGATCGGCGTGGTTCCCGGTATCAACTCTATTTTGAATTCCACCTCGCGCTCAGGTGGTAAGCCTGGAAGGTCTTCGGGAAACACGTCTGGATATTCACGGACTACCGGAATGTCTTCTAACTTGCAAGCTTCGGCATTACATACTTCCGGGTCTTTGGAAACCGCTTTGCCGAGATACAATGTTTGACGCCCGTGAAGTGGAGAGTCCAAGTGAACACTCCTGTTCTCGATGTCCAGAACAGCCTTATGGAAGGTCAACCATGATATTCCCAATATGGCATTGATTCCTTGGTCTTCGAGAATAATGAGGGTGGTAGGATAAATTTCTCCACCCAAACAAAGTGGTGCTCTAGAAACGACTTCATTAGTCGATATATCTCCACTTGGCGAATGAATAAGGTAAGAACCTTTTGTGGTAGTTGTGGAGATCTGATCCCGGATCACCGTCGCCCTGCTAATGAAGTTATGTGTTGCACCAGAGTCGAATAAAATGACAACCAGCTTATCATTTAATGTGAACCTGCCCGCAAGAACTGGACCTCCTTTAGGTAGATCATCGACTGACACATAATTAACAGTTCCCACTTTGGACATGGCTTTTCTTTGCTGCCCAAGATCACTCTTTGGAACTGGACCTGCAGATATAATGTTGCTGCTCGGTTCAGTTGCTTCATTGACGATGTGTTCATTGTCAATATGAAGTGGGACACTACTCGGTTCATCTGAGAAATTACCGTGATCATTTTCAGCATCTTGCGGGAAATAACATTCTGCTGCACCTTGTTGATACTGAGGTGCATGAGAAATAAGTTGCTGCTGCGATGGAGGTGAATAAAACCTCTAGGGAGTATACGAGTCATCATACTCCAAGAATGACTGTACTTCTTGTGGAACCTCTCGACCGGAAGGTGAACGGATTACCCACCGATACTTCTGAGGCAGATGATTGCATTCATCCTGTGATGAGTCCCTCTCCCTCTTTTCTTTAAGGTAGAGATTGGAATAATATTCCTGAGTGATACACAGCTAATAAACTCATCAAAATTTTCTTGGCTAACTTGAGCCAACTCACATCGCAGCCTAGCAGTGAGGCCCTCGGTAAAAATGATAACCCCTCATGGATGGTGATTTCACATAATCAGGGATGTATTGAGCTAAGCGATTGAATTCCTTCGCATACTCAATAACACTCATTTCTCCTTGTTTTAGATTCCATAATTCATCTAGACTGGTTTGCATTATGCCCGCAGGAACGAAACGAGCATGAAATGCATCCTGGAACTCCGCCCATGTGACACGATGCCCTGCTGGTTGGATAGCAAGGTATTCTGCCCACCAGGCTCCAGCAAAGCCGTGAAGATGCTGAGCGGCAAATAGGGTCTTCTGGAATTCATCACATTGAATCAACCCAAACTTGGACTCAATGACACGTAACCAGTGTTTTGCTTCACAATGGTCAGCCGCTTCGGAGAATACCGGCGATTGTGTCGCCAAGAAATCCAGATAAGTTCTCGGGGTTGGCATGTGATGCTGAGCTTCTCTATTTATGCCTTGCTGAACTAGAGTTTGGAGAGTTTCATTCATCTTCACTATGATTTCCTCCAATCCGGTTGGCGATGGCTCTTGTGATGAAGTCGAGTTATTCCCACCTCGACTCGAACCTCCAAGCTCCATTTGAGAATGTGTGCGTACCATACTGCACGAAACAAAATTTTGAGTCAATCAAAATTCTATCTCAGTAGTAAGTGAAGATAAGTAAAACATGAACATGTCATGAACTTTATGAAAGCATAAACACATTCATGTTTAAACAAATCTTAAATATGTTAAACTAATCAGCTGGACTACCCTGACCAGTTCACACAAACTCCAAAATTTTCTTAAGTTAAATGCAGATTCTTGACTTGCATTCAATACCAAAGCTTTAGTAAACTTCAGTATCTTTCCAACGAGTACTCATAGGCCTCAAGATCATCTCTGGGTCAAAAGTTATGATTGCTCAAAGTTGACAGAATTCTTGGATAAAATTTGCCAGCATCTCCTTTGTATGTGGCTACCTTTATCACAGTTGTATATGCAAATACAATAAGAATCTGAGCAAACTCTGAACTACAACAATGTTGCAAACTTAATAACCTTTCCAACGGTGTATCATAGGCTCCTTAAGGATTTTTCTACAGGAAGTTATGGCTTAAAAACAGAAAGGTCCAGAGAGGTTTTTGCTGCTGTCCTTGTTCTGAACAGTTTGCCTTCAACTGGACTTTTCACCAACTTAACGTGTGATTTTGCTCTGGAGGTCCACAAAGAAGTTGTAGGGCACTTGAAAATATTTCCAGAACTGTATCATACACCTTAATTGGTTATATCAACTCAGATCTATGCTCTGTTAAAGTCCAGCAAGAATTCCTGCCAGAAACAGAGCACTCTGTTTTTGAAAACTTTGACGCCTAGTCATGCTCTCATTTGAATCTTAGATCAAAATATGAATTCAGTAACTAATATTTATTTCAAACTTCCATTTTTAGTTGAAAGTTATCTCATGAATCATTTCTTCATAGGGAAGAGATTATTAAGTGTAGTACGGTGTCGATGCACCGTAAGAAACATGTCGGTACTACGTTGCCCCACCAAAGAAAAATCCTAACCGAATTATACCGGCATATACGTATTATCAGTGGCACTAAGACGGTCTCTCGCACATGTTTACTACATGGGATACGTACGTGGTTAGTACCTGCAGAAGAACACTCAGTAGTGGTGCACTCAAAGGTTGTTTTCATTTCAGGCAGTTCCATATCATACTAAAAACATACGCCCCGTATCATTTCCATACGGGCCATCCTTGAGTCAAGTCACGTCTCAAGGTATGTGATCGTATTTTAACACCACAAGACGGGGAACCCGAGTAGAGCGCGAACGGGTCGTCACGGTTGGGAATTTTATCACCCCAATAGATACCACCTACTGCCCTGCAGGGCACGCCGATGGCAAGCGCTGCGTATGTCCTCCTAGGTTACCTCCAGAAGAACACACTATCGCGTTACTAACCACACGATGGGGTCTCCACTTACTTGCCTAATGCACGCTAGGGATCAGCGTTTCATATGAACTCAGGAACATGAAGAGTCCAAGAGTTTCATATTAACATCTCACACCAAGCTGTGAGACCTATCCCTGAACCACTTTCCTCGTCAGGAGAGCTAACCGAAATTGAACCGCTTTCGGTGGCGTTCCTTACCATTCTTACCTGGACGTAGGTGTGTCGTTACATAATCAAAGTTCAGAATTATAACAAGTATGTTAGACATGCCACTTAAGTAACTATACTACTATAGTCCTTATGTGGGCCTAATATCGTTTCCTCACCGTATCCTAAGTTTTTGTCGTAATACGATCCTTACTCCATGCGCTATTACCAATGCGGCTCTGATACCACGCTGAGAGGGCCCGGACCCAGTCACGGGGACGGGGCACCTCGCCTGGGAATCGCATTGGGTGGTGCCGTGTTATGCGGCACACAACAGCACACATATAAGAAACATTGTATTACATAAATCAAAAGCGGAAGCTTACAATTGTTCTTTGTAAATAATTTACATAAAGTAGCTACAGCGGAAGTCTATAAACAGCTCACATCGAATAACTAGTGAGCACCCGAGAAGAGGTCCATCCCGCGGACTCCTCTCGCTAGCAACACGAAGACATGGCAGCGGCTAGGTCCTCCATGTGTAACATGACTCGGAAGTCTCGAGTCTCACCGGACAACCTTCTTTTTATGCATCGATATTAACCTGCAAAACCACTCATATAGCAAGAGTGAGCACAAAGGCTCAGCAAGACTTAACCGTCTCTCCTAAGACATGCAACTCTACATGAAAGTAACTTAAGACCTAAACATATAAGTTGTAAAAAGACTCGCCTACGAGTTCATCCTTAACTTTCAGATTTTAGCCATAATAGTAGTGACCTTGCGCCAAGCAACATTGGAACTCCACAATCAAACAAGAAGCGCTTCATCCCAATGTTACTTGTCCCAAGGTGGAAAATAACTTTAATTTGCTCTATCTCTACTTCAAACAGGGTTTTCATGCAATTTACAATAATCATAGCAGCAATTAAAACTTTGCAAACTGTTTCCACACAAGTTGATTACTATGTCACAGCGCAGTGAGCAAGCGGTACTGATAACCGCGAGGGACGGTGATTCAAATCAAACACTACCCGGATAACTCGACACATACGCCCGCCTCTGAAGACCCAAATCTGGCGTCCTTCATTACGTCGTATGTGGCAACCTTTCGCAGGACACTCGACTGTAGAACCGGTCGCGCCGTCTCAGGCTCATAGGTCTAACGAGACGATGTGGTATGCCTCTACAATCCAGTGAACCTAGTACATCGGTTTCCTGGTTCCCATATAGTAGTAAGCATCCGATACACAACTCGATACTTGCTCCCAGGGCTGCACACGCTTCGGTCCTTAACCAGCACAGGCAGAGCTACTCGACCAAGACCTCGTCTTGTCGCTGCCTAACCCTCCTGCCCGGTCTCATTTTTAGAAATGTAAAATTTAGTTTGCCTCTTTTCCAACCACACTTATGTAATCCTAAACTATAGCTCGCGAGTAGATTCCAACTACTCGTCTTCTACCGGATGTCATAACCTATTTAGCACGGCAACCTTCTACAGCGGGAAACTATACTCTACCCTTGACTCCAGGGTTCATTTGGTCATGCATTTGGAGTATAAAGCATCTTTGACCTAATGCACATACAAACTCTAAACCATAATTGTGAACAAAGTAAAAACTTTATAAATAACTTAAATGCAAACCGGAGCTTGCCTTGGTTTTGCAGGTGACTAAAGTCTGATAATTGTGAAGTTAGTTGCTGATGACTTGAAGCTTAATCACTGCCTTCTTGCTCCTTGATCCAAGCTTTACTTTTCCTCCACTCTTCCACGTTTAATCACTACACGTTATGAATATGCATATATGTTTAATTATAAAGCTTTTGCTAACAAGTTCTAAAGACAAGTTTAAAACTGGAAATGTGTTTAAGAATTTAAAATGGCATTGGTGCTAGTGGTTTGGGTTTGGGTTAAAGTACTATGATCAAGTGACAAGTGGGGTTCATCACTTGGGTGTTGATCACCTAATGAGGTTGAACAGAACAGTACTGATCCAGGGCTCCAATGGAGCTGAAAATTTTCTTGTGAGTTCCTTGTCACAAGAAAGTCATCTGGACTAAAATTCAGAACTTTTCAATGAATAGATCACTCAGAACAATTCTCTAAGCATTTAGGCAAAAAGGAATTAATGCTGAATAAATTTGCACTTTCATGCAAACTCAAGTGAACTATAATTTCAAAAATAGCTCAGAGAGTATGCCTGAATTTTCCTAGGATTTTTGGAGCTAAGAATTTCCTAGAACTGAATTTCCAAGTTTTGGAAATTCTCTGAAATTGTTTCTGTATTCATTTGAACACTGAAATGTGAAATCAGAATTATCCTAACTAAATCCACTCCAAATGAGCTGAAAATTTTACAGGTGTTAACTAACATCCAAAAGGATATTCTGGCAAAATTTGAGGATGTTTGGATGAACCAAACTCCCTCTATAATTCTTTTTCTGACAAGCTTTAAAGAATTTTCCAGAATTTAATAATGGTTTTCATACAAATTGGGTTGCATATTTAGTAGAGTTTTTAAATCTGAATCCAACCCAATTTGAATCACTAAATTTGGAGCTTCCTAGCAAAAGTTATGAGGTTCTAAAGTTTGAACTACTTTCTGTTTGAATTCTACACAGAACAATTCAAAAGTGGGGCCCACGGGTCAGGTGTTTCTTCAACCTCTTGCCAGAGCCCGCGGGTGCACGCCGGACAGAAGGGTGGTGCGCCCCGATCTCCCTCATTTCTCCACTGTTTTTGCTCCGGTTTTCCCCTACACGCTCCTCACACCGTGGCCTAGCAGCCGGGCAAGGTTTCCCCGCATGAAAACGGTCGTAGGTGGGTCGGCATCGGCGGGGCGGCTCAGGAGATCAGCATCAATGCGTTCCGGCGTGTCCGAAGCTTCTCCCGGCAAGCTACGATGCCCTAAAGCATCCCTAGTGGTCGAGGAACGTGGAACGGAGATCAAATCTTGCAGAAAATGGCTGCAAACTAGTTGTCACCGCGGACCGCGGCGGTTTTAGCCGCCGGCGGCGATTTCTCGTCGCCTGGGGCGGAGGAGGGGTGGTTTGCTTTGTGCTTTGACGTGGAATTGTGCTAGGAACCCTAGTAGCTGTGGTTTGAATTGTAGAACGAATGATCAAGCGATTTGAGCTAATTTCAGAAACTTGATAAGGTCTGTCCTTCACGTGCGCCGGCGCCAAAAACCAAATTCCGGCAAGCCGGTGTCGGGGAAGAGCAAGAGGACCATGGGAGGAGTAGCTAGACGTGGTGGCGCACCTCTGTGGGCTTTTGAGCACGACGGAGAGGCTTCGGACAGGCCGGACGACAAGGAGCAGTGAAGGCCCGCTGGCTCTGTCTTGCTGATGGAAGAAACGGTCAGCACCGCTTGGAGGAGGCCGGGGGTGAGCTGCAGATGTGTTGGGGAGGTAGAGGAGGCTCCGGCGCCGCTGTTTGATGGCTCCACCGGACGCCAAACTTGCTGTACGCAGCACGGCGATGAGGGCAGAGAAGGCTCTGTTCGTGTGCTGATCGTGAGGAGAAATGAAACTGAGTGGTGCTCGGTTCTGGGGTGGAAAAGATCATGGCAGTAAAGGGCTGAAATCACCGAGGGAGTGCCAGCGCGAGGGAAACTAAGGAGGAGGTGGCTTCGGTGCCGTTCGGTGTCGCACGGTGCTGCGCGCCTCTGCTCGAGAGAAACCGCCTCAAAGCAGCAAATAAGAGACTGTGTACTACAAATAAAGATCTTTTGCAATTTATCTCCCTCAATGACAGGTGGGTCCCACTGCTCTTCCCTCTCCAAATATCTCCATTTTTTGGCACAGTGCAAACTCCACCCATGAGGAACTCAAATTCAAAAGTCATTTGGCAAATTGATAAGTTTTACCTCAGTTTCAAATATGAATCCAAATTTCAAGTAAATTCATAAGCCCCTTTGATATTCATATCAAAGCAACTCTAAACTTTCTCAAAATTTGCATTCGTCCTAATTTGGACCTGAAGAATTCAAAAATGGATTCAAACTTTTAATTTGGTGGCTGCAAAGGGGAGGTTTATAACCACAGTTTGCATCCTTCATTTCAATTGACCACCTTTACATTTAAATGATCATTTGAATTCAAGTTGGACTTGAATTCATGTGCTTGCTCATGACCATCTTCACATGTTTAGAAAAGTTTTTGCAAGTCCCAATTCTTGAAATTAAACTCAACTTAATTCACAACTCAAGATTTCCATTTACAAGTTTTGGGACTTTTACAGGTCAGAAGTTTGGCGCATTATACTGTCGACCGTGAAACTGAGGCGCTCGCGCCGGCGGCTGCCATCTCTGACCGGATGGTGAGCGATACACCACGCGGTATTTTTGTGACGCCCCACCACTGCTGCTCATCAGCGTGCTGCGTTTCCTCTTATCAGAACCGCGCTCGCGCTGAGCATTTTCTTGTAAAATCGCGGCATTAACAAGGTCGTTGATTGTGCCACGATTGCTTTGGTCGAGATAGACCTTCATTTTAGAATTCAGGCCCCGGAAGAATGTGTTTCGCTTATCTTCCTCCGTTCCCACAAATCCTGGCGTATACTGCACCAGCCGGTTGAATGACCTGGAGTACTCATGAGCAATCCTCTCGCCTTGTTTCAGCGCCAGGAACTCCCGGAGCTTCCTCTCTATAACACCGGGAGGTATATGATAGGCGCGGAACGCCTCCCGGAACTCCGTCCATGTGACGGCATGGCCAGCCGGTAAGGAGGCGGTGTAGTTTGCCCATCAAGTACCAGCTTCCCCTTGAAGCTGTTGTGCTGCATACAGCGCCTTCTGGTGTTCGGTGCACCGATGTAAACTGAACTTTGCTTCAAGAGTGCGGATGAAGTAGTCCGCCTCCAACGGCTCTTTGGCCTCCGTAAAGACCGGTGGATGGGTCGCCAGGAAATATGAATAGGAACTTTGTTGGGGCTTGTGTTGCCCATTGTCTTGGCTTCCTCCCTGACGGGATGCATTCTGTTGCACTAGCATCTGCAACAACTCGGTTTGCTCGTTGCGCGAGCCGAGCACTGCAGAGAGAACCTCCGCAAGATTTCTTAGAAGTTCTGGCGGTGGAGGAGGTGGTTGCTGCTGCGTCGTGGTTTGCTCCGGAGGTGGAGACTCATCACCCCAAACCTGACTTGGACCTCCCTCCTCTTGCGTTGAACGTGTACGCACCATTCTGCATTCATACCATTCAAACGATCAGCACATGTTGGTTTATTTCATCCAGTCTATACAATAGTCGTGCGAGAATGGAATAAATAATACGCATAACAATCACACATATGGATAAAGTATAAACTTTATACAACATATACATCCCTGGACCATGTCACATGATCGAGTTCCAAAGTAATGAACTTTATGAATTTAAAGTTCATTTCGACCATCATGGGTCGCCACGGGATGTTAAGTGTGTTAGTCTGCATAATTCCTCGCCATTGTACTAGACCCAAACATGTCCTCGATCGAAGTGATATATTTAGTGCATAAAATTTTTGACTCCAACTCGCTCTTTTACAACAGCCGCTGGATATCGAAATATGAAACTAAATGTTTTGGTTGAAAGACTTCAACATGGTGTTCTCCGTCCAGCAGACCAGTTGGAAGAATTTAACTGTTTTGGTTACCTTGGAGGCAAAATATGGATTTGAGTTCAACAACAAAGTTGTAGTAGACTCAAAAAGGAATCCATATTGTATTTATTTGCCTCCATAGCCTTCCTAGTTTATGAGTAATGATTCCTACAAGTTGACATAATTTTCTCAGGAATTTTGACAGCACCTCTTTTGCAAGTGGCTATTTTGCTCACAAAATTCCATAATATTCTGCCCTCAATCTAGAAAAACACTGAACTACAAAGTTGTAGCACATATCCTACACTTTCCAACGGTGTCTTACTTGACCCTTAGAAATTTTTCTACAGAAAGTTGTGGTCGAAATACAGAAAATTTCAGAGAGCATTTTGGTCTGTCCTGTTTCTGGACAGTGCCTACTCATCTGGGATTTTCATCCATTTGGAGGGAGATTTTGTTCTGGAGTTATACAGAAAAGTTGTAGAAGACTTCAAAACCTTTACATAATGGTATCCCACACCTCCATTGGTTCAACCAATCCTAGGTTATACCCTGTTTAAGTTCAGCAAAATTTCTGCCGAAAACAGGGGAGGTTGTTCCTAAGTCTTTGAAAATGAATCTACACTCTCACTTGACTCTTAGTTCAATATGAGAGTTCAATAACCCCTAAATGGAATCCTAAACATCATTTTGATCTCTTTTATTTGAAAATATACTTTTATGCACTAATACTCATCTCGGTACTACGTTTCCTCACCAAAGAAAAATCCTAAGCCAGTATTCCGGCATAAACGTATCAAATGGTGGAACTAAGACCGTCACTCACAAACGATTTCTACACGTCATGAACTAACGTGGTTAATGTACCTGCAGAAAAACACACAATGATGGTGCACACAAATGTTTTTGACATTCCAGGCAGTTCCATATCATAGTAAAAACATACGGTCCGTATCATTGCCATACGGATCGTCCTTGAGTCAAGCCATGTATCAAGGTACATGGTCGTGTTTTTACACCACACGACGGGGAACCCGAGTAGAGCGCGAACTGGTCATGACTGTTGGGAATTTTATCAACCCAATGGATACCACCTACTGCCTCATGACCGTTGAGGCACGCCGATGGCGAGCGCTGCATATGGCCCTTTGAACATTGAACATTCAAGAGTTGCATACTATCGTGTTGCTTACCACACGATGGGGTATTCTCACTTTTGCCTAAAGCACGCTGGAGATCAGCGTTTTCATATGCTCTCAGAACCATGGGAAGGTTCAGAGACTCATATTAACTATCGTGCCAAGCCACGGTATACCATTCCATACTATTGCTCATATGGCGAGCTTACCGCAATTGATCCGCCTGCGGTGGCGTACCTTACCTCTTACCTGACGTCGGAGCGTCGTTACAAATTAATAACAAGTAGGTTAGCATTTCCACCTTAGTAGCTACTACTATAATAGACCTTATGTGAGCATAGTGACTAATCCTCACTCGACTACTTCTAAGTTTTCAAAATAGGCTCTTTTCGAGTGTGCTATTCCCAATGCGGCTCTGATACCACGACTGTAGGGGCCACCCCGTGGTTCACCCTCTCCGGGATCGCAGAGGGTGGTGTCGTGCGATGCGGCACCCAACAGCACACCAGAAAAGAATAAGACCAACATACAAACTTTTATTTGATATAAAACAGCGGAAGTCTTTACAAAACATAATTATACAGTGGAAGTATTCTTTATAACTACTCTCTCATCCTAACTAAGCAAAAGCATAGCCGTCCAGCCCGGGGACGCTACACACTAGAAACATGGAACCGGAGATCACGATGGTGTGCAGGGCTCCAGCTCAGCCGTGTACCCCGAAGGGGGCATCGCCTCGTTCTCGGAACCTTCCTCATAACTCTCACCTGCACACAGCTCAAATATTGCAACCGTGAGCATGATGGCTCAGCAAGGCTTAACCGACAACCCTAATCATGGAACTCTACATGAAGGAACATGTAATATAGGAAAGAGACTTTGCAATAAAGACACGCCTACATGTTGATCCTTACTTTCAGTTTTTATAGCAACAATTTCATGTGCCTTAGGCAGCCCTCACATCGGAAGTCCACAATCAAACAAGAAACGCTTTTCTCTGACGTGGTGATGCCCAAAGTGGAAGATAAACTTAATTAGTTCTACAACTACAGCGTACAAGGTTTTAAGACATTAATAGTTCAATGCAGCATATTCATTTGGCTTATTTCACTTCTTACTACGTCACAGCGCAGTGAACACGCGGTAGTCAAATTAGCGTGAGGGACGGCGATTGCAATCAGGAGACACCCGGATAACATGTCACATATACCCACTTTCAAAAGTGTGGTGCTTCACACCTTCCTACTCTGTTGTATGCAACAACGGTTCAAAGGCAACCCAAATGCCAAACCGGTCCATCCGTAACGGGCAGGAGGTCCCCGCATGGAACGCGTATGTGCCCACCGGCAGATTTACACCTTGCTACCCTCAACCCACTCCTATAAAACGGTTGGGTAAGCCTCGGCACCCAGGTTAACCAATTACATCAGTTTCCTGGTTCCCATATGCCAGTATGCATTCGGTACTGTTCGATACTTGTCTAGCAGGGCCGCACACGGCTCGATACTCAATCGACACCAACAGGGCTACGCATGTGAGACCTCCGCTCACTGCATCCTATCCCCCCTTCTGGGTCTCAGTTTCACAACTTAAGCCATTCTCTACCTCTTCTCATCCCGTGTGATAAAGTCTTATCTCTTGAGTAGATTCCAACCACTCGACTTCTACCGAGATCCTAAGAACATTAGCATGGCATTCTCTACTCGTCGGGTTTGTAAACTACCCAACCCTCCATAGGATTTAAAGGTTATGCAAGTGGGGTTCCAATCACCCTAACTCCAATGCCAGCAATTCACCCTAAACACAAGTGATACAATGAAGAATTTACAAAAGTACTTAAATGCAAATCGTGGCTTGCCTGGTTGCGAGTTAAATGTAAAATCAGTGTCTGGTGGGAGGACGTCCAACGGCTCCGGTGCGTCCTCAACTTCGGTCACTATATGAAATGTAACAAAATATATGCATAAGTGCTAAGGAAGTATAAGAATTAACTTCTATTCATAGCTACTGCTATTTATGTTCCTTAATTGGCTTTGGGATTTTTCCAGTGGATACTAGACTCTCTAAGGATGATCTGAGCAAAATTTGGAGAAATTTATTGAACCTTGTGGTCTCCAAAATTCCCACAAGTCCAAGGCTTCTCTGAATTTAGAGCCCAAATATGGAGCTTTGACATGGCTAACAGTTGAAGATCTAATTAGGGTAGGTCTCCATGGTTCTAACAAAATTTGTTTTACCATTTTTGGAGCTACCACCAGAGAGATATGAATTTTTGAAGTTGGACAGGAGTTCTGAAAAGTTTCTGTTTAAAATTTGAATTTCCAAATAAAGGCTGAACTTTGGAAGGTAATTTATCCTAGCAAATGAACTCCAATGAAGCTCAAATTTTTACTGGAGATCAGTAACTATGCAAAGGACTAGATGCTCAAATTTCGGAATGTTTCATAAAGAATTGCTCCTGAGATAAATCTCTAAAGGATTTAGTAAAAGCAATTCTACAGAAATTTCTGGGCATTTCCATAGCAAGCAATTTGTTCCTCTGTGAAGTACTCCTCATGAGGATTCCATCAAAATTGGTCTCACCCTTTTTGGAGTTTTCTACACCAAGTTATGGGCTTGCAAAGATTAGCTAATTTCTGGAATTATTTGCTTAACAGAAACTTCAAATAAATCCACCGGCGGCTGACAGTGGGTCCACAGGTCGATCGTCTTCAACCTCCCGACAGACCCGCGTGCGCACGCCAGAACCGAAAATGGCGCGCTTCGTTCTCCTCTGATTCTCAACCATTCTCGATGCGGTTTCATGCTACACCCTCCTCACCGCATGACCTAGCAGCCGGGCAAGGTTTCGAGGCGTGAAAACGCCGGGAAACCCATCGACACCGGAGAGGCGGCGTCGGCGAGGAACAGCACGTCCCAAGCTTCAACCGGCGAGCTAAGGTGCCGTACACCATCCCTAGAGCACGTAGAACACGATGCTACCCCTCGCCCGAGCCGAAAACGTCCGCAAATGGGAGCTCGACGGTGAACCGAGCCCACAATTGGGAGCTCGACAAGGGACCGAGAGCAATAGCGTGGCTCGGTTGTTTTCAATCGCACACTCGAGCGAGGCTGAGGTTGCTTCGGTGACAATGTGGAGAAGAGAAGAAATGCACTTGTGCTGCTGCTTGATTACCCAGCGACGATCTGACTTCGGGAGCAAGCGAGGCAAGCAGCTCGGTGGAAGCAGTGCAGCTCGTTGGCGCGCGGTGATCACCCGAGGGCAGCAAAAATAGTCAGTTGTGAAGAATGTGTGGCTGACAAAGGGGTCCCACCCCTTCATTTCTTTACTCATTTTTTTCCACAGATCTTTTTACCACAGCTACTCAAAATTAAATACTTTGCTTTGCCTCAAAGTTAAGGTTTGAAAATTTGAATCCTAACTGATTTGAATTCTAGTGTGGAATTTGAATTGAGTTTGGTTAATTGAATTTGAAATGGAATTTGAATTCTCCTTTTGCATTGTTCCAAAAACATAGCAAACCCACCCCAATGTTTCTGAATTTTGGCATGCTGCTAATTCAAATGTGGAGAACACATTTGTGGAACCAACTTTGCAAATTGAAGAAGTTGGGTTTTGAAACTGAAATTTAAATTCAGATTAGAGGGCTTCCCCTTTTAATCCCAAACAAATATTAGAACCCCTCCAAATGGGCCGAAATTTGGAAGGTTGAATATTTGACATATGAAGATCCAAATTATCAAATCAGATTTTGGAAGTTTTGGAAATTTTGAATCCTCACTTTTAACTTACACTGTTATAATTCAAAGTTTTAATTCCCTTCATTTTTCCTAAGTGTACATGTGTTGAAATTCGTGCTACCACTTTTTGGGGATTTTACAGTTTTGTGAACTGGCCTTCACTCCCCGGGTTGCTAGGGGCCAATTCACCTTGGATCACACAAGGTACCGACCCGATCATCAGCACTTGGTGCCCCGTCTTTGTGCTATCCTCAGTTTGGATCTTCCCGACACGTCTCTGAGATGGGGTGGAAGAACTGGTGCTTTCTAGTGGTTTTTGCCTTGGTTTCCATGTGTTGGTGCGGCTTCCTTCCTTACCCGATTGTTGCTCCCACACCCGAGCTCCCCGAGCCTCTCGGGAGGCATGTTTTCCTTGGAAAACCACAAATTTCTTGATGTACCGATGACTCCCGACCCGTGCCCCTCCCCCCGAGCCCCTTGGGAAGGTCGTTTTCCTTGAGAAATCATTGGTTTCTCGGGGTGCCAGTGACTTCCAAACCCGGTTTTGCCGAGGCTGCTTCCAAGGCTTCTGTTGGAGTTGATCATGAACTCGTTGCCCTTGCAATCTCTCAAACCTATGGAAGACACTCTTTCCTAGCTTCTTCCTGAGGTGCATGGTGATCGAATACTCCGAAGTCAGCTTGGATTGGGTGATCTCCTTTAGTTCATTGAGCTTCCATATGCCGAATTCGGGGTTCCTAGGTTTGAGCACCTTCTTACGTAGATCATCGGACATGATCACGTTCTTCCCTTTTGTTGTGGATGCCTAATCGGTCCTAACAAGGATCTTCTTTCCTTCGAGGTTCACCATGTTGACGGGGAAGGGGTCTGTATCAAGCTTCATTTGGTGGCTATCACCGAGTGTCAACCAGCTGTCATTGAGAGCCGATTGTACCTATTGACGAAAGAAGTTGCAATTATTAGTAGAATGAGAGTATGAGTCGTGCCACTTACAATAGCGTTTGTTATCTAGTTGCTCGGATGATGGGATAATATGGCCGTTCTTGAGCTTGACTACTGGGTTTTGCAAGAGGGGGTCGAGGAGCTTGTCACACTTCGTTACATCGAAGGTGAACTTGACCTCCTCCTTTTCAGGGTTGGACTTCAAGAATGTGCAAGCCAGGGGCTTGTTCTTGTGGTTTTCTACCCACTCGCCACACAAACATCCATATCATCATCGTTGGCCGAGTCTTCCCCGAGGTTCTTGACATGTTCCTTCTCTTGGTCCCTTGGTTGAGTTCCTTGTTCGAACGTGTGCCTTAGCTTCTCTAGCTCGATTCTCATGTGCCACAGCTCACTGCAAGACCTGGTTGACGTCTCCAAACTCAACGCCCTCCATCTTCTCCCTGATGTATGGTAGGAGTCCTGCAAACGCTAGATCATCCAAATCCTTTTCCCCTATGGTTAGGCTAAAACATTTGTTCCGGGTTTCCCTAAACCTTTTGATGTATTCAGTCACGAGTTCATTATGTTTTTGCCTGACCGTGGTTAGATGAAGCAATCTAAGTTCGGTCTCACCATTATAGAAGTACTCGTGAAACTTTTGCTCCAAGAACAGCCGGGTGAGGACAGAATTGGGAGCTAACGAGGTAAACCAGCTAAAGGTCGTGCCGGTTGGGGACAAGGAAACAATATGATCCGGTGTACATCTGTTATTCCTATGTCACTGCACTGGATTAAGAATTGGCCAACGTGTTCTTTGTGGTTTTTGAATCCTCCCCACTAAATTTAGACAAATCAGGCACCCTAAAGCCCCTAGGATACGGAACAATGTCATAGTGGTCGGGGTAAGGCTTTCGATAGTTTCTAATGCTTGCTATGGTTGTTACCCCGAACTCTCTAAGTGTCCTGGCTACTTGATCTCTAAGCTCATCGCGTGGAGCATTGTTTGGTGCTATGGTAGGTTCCGGCAAGTTGCAAGGCACAACTTGTGGCGGTGGTGGAAGGCAATATGCGTCGGGCACTGGCCCGAGCGGCACCCCACTGCCTGTGGGTGGCATGGCAGGTCCATACACGATGGTTTGTTAATATGGTTGCTGCATGTTCATGATTGGCTGCCTAGCTTGGACGTAAGATGGCGGCATGCAAGGTGACGAGGTGCTTGCAAAGTTTGCTGCTGCACTACTCGTGTTGACGTCTACATGTTTGTGTAGGGAAATAGGCGATGCGCTACTCTAGCAATTTGACCGTATCACCCAGGAAACATGCGAGTAAGAAGGTCATGGATCGTTACCACTAGACGCGCAGCGCAGCGGGTCGTAGATGCGCGTCGTAGCCGATCAGCGCAGCAGTAACAGCAGCGCCTCCACGGAGTCCACACGTACAGGGAGGAACACCGTGTGTCGGTGTGCTAGCACCGCGCGCGCGACAGGGGTTTCGGCGGCTGGCCTGTGAGGGGCGGCGGCTGGGGCTGTTATGTGGTGGAGTAATCTGCCCCTAACCTACCCCTAATATTTATAGGCGCGCTAATGGGCTTTTAGGTCACAGGCCCATTAGTACCCTAATTTCTTATGGATCAAATATCCATCAGGCCTTTATCCGAATTGTTATGATTGCCTCTTGGGCATATCACCAACAATCTCCCACTTGCACTAGAGACAATCATATCGCTAAGTTTTTCAATATTCCATCCCCTTAAGTGTGTGACCCGTTAGGTTCATGTACAGTCGGTTATGAATGAAAACCGTTTTCAAACACAAGTCAGCAGAGGTACCTAGCAGGACATACTGACTCCTGAATGTACATAAAATGTAGATTCCAACTCCGAGATGCTTGCTTCAAGCCATAGATGGACTTTTGAAGTTTGCATATTTTTCTAGCATTTTTAGGATTGACAAAACCCTCAGGTTGTGTCATGTACACATCCTCAGTCAGACTCCCATTAAGAAAGTCTGTTTTGACATCCATCTGCCATATTTCATAATCAAAATATGCAGCAATTGCTAGGAGAATCTGAACAGACTTTAGCATAGCAACGAGCAAAAATGTTTCATCATAATCAACACCTTGAATTTGTTTGAAACGTTTCGCCACCAATCGTGCTTTATAGATGTGAACCTTTCCATCCATATCAGTCTTTTTCTTGAAAATCCATTTGCAATTGATCGGTCTCACACCATCGATTGGATCAACCAAGTTCCAAACATGATTCTCATGCATGGATTATATTTCGGATTCCATGGCTCCAAGCCATTTCTCAGAGTGAGGTCCCATTATTGCTTCAGTGTAGGTCACAGGCTCATTATTGTCCAACAATACCATGTCCTGTGGTTCCGTAGTTAGGAGTGTCAACTTTTCAGTTGCACGACGTACCCTTGTAGACCTTCGTGGGGCTGGTGTTTCATCAAGTGGTTGTACAACATCTTGTACATCCTTTATAGGATTAGAGGGTGCCGAAACATTTTCAGGTATTTCTTTAATTTCTTCCAGATGCACCTTACTCCCACTAACTCCTTTTGAGAGAAACTCTTTCTCCAAGAAGACACCATTCCGAGCAGTAAACACTTTACCCTCTGTTTTATTATAAAAATAATATCCTTTGGTTTCCCTAGGATATCCCACAAAGAAGCACTTGTCTGATTTGGGAGTAAGTTTGTCTGACGTCAAACGTTTGACATAAGCATCACATCCCCAAACTTTGAGGAAAGACAATCCAGGACGTTTCCCGGTCCACATCTCATATGGTTTCTTCTCAACAGACTTAGTTGGGACTCTGTTTAGTGTAAACGCAGCAGTTTCAAGAGCATAACCCCAAAAGGATAGTGGAAGATCAGTCTGGCTCATCATCGACCTAACCATGTCTAACAAGGTTCGGTTCCTCCGCTCGGACACCCCATTCCATTGAGGCGTTCCAGGTGGAGTCAACTGTGGAACAATTCCACATTGTTTTAAATGATCATAAAATTCATGGCTCAAATATTCACCCCCACGATCAGATCGTAGAAGTTTAATTGTCTTGCCCAACTGATTTTGTACTTCATTCTGAAATTCTTTGAACTTTTCAAAAGATTTAGACTTGTGCCTCATTAGATAGACATATCCATATCTACTAAAGTCACCGGTAAAAGTAATGAAATACTGAAAACCACCTCTAGCTACCAAACTCATTGGTCCACATACATCAGTATGTATAAGTCCCAACAAGTCACTTGCCCTCTCACTTTGACCAGTGAAGTGTGCTTTGGTCATCTTCCCAAGCAAACAAGACTCGCATGTGTCAAGTGATTCAAAATCAAATGAACTTAACAAACCATCTTTATGGAGTTTCTCAATGCGTTTCTCATTTATATGACCTAAGCGACAATGCCAAATAAAAGTGGGATTTAGATCATTTCGTCGAGCCCTTTTTGTATTAATGTTATAGACTGTTTTATCCTCAAGATCAAGAACATATAATCCATTCACTAATAGACATTGAGCATAGAAAATATTATTATAATAAATAGAACAACATTTGTTCTTTATTATAATCTCATAATCATTAACTTCTTCCAAACATGAAGAAGATATAATGTTCTTGCTCAAAGAAGGAATGCAATAACAATTATTTAATTCCAAAACTAATCCTGAGGGTAATGACAAGTGATAAGTTCCGATAGCTATGACAGCAACCTTTGCTCCATTGCCGACCCGAACATCCAACTCGCCTTTTGCAAATCTTCTAGTCTCCCTTAGACCCTGCAACGATTTGCAAGTGTGAATCATTGATCCGGTATCAAATACCCATGATTCACTAGAAGATGTCGCAATATTGATTTCTATAACATTTATACCTGAAGTGGAAGTCTCACTTCCTTTCTTTTTCTTATCCTCCAAGTACTTCTTGCAGTTCCTAGACCAATGCCCCTTAGCATGACAGTGGAATCATTCATCATTAGGAGAAGGGCCTGATTTGCCCTTTGGCTTTGAGCTTGAAGGCTCATTGGGAACCTTTCCCTTGCCTTTAGGATGCATCACAAGCTTCCTCTTTTTATTCTCCTTTTGAACCATCATCACATGAGTGGTGTTTTTCTTAATGCTTTCCTCGGCTGTTTTAAGCATCCCATGCAATTCAGCCAACGTTTTCTCCATGCCATTCATTTGATAATTCAATATAAATGGCTCATAGCTCGGTGGGAGTGACTGGAGAATAACGTCAATAGCCAGGTCATCCTTGAGTTTAGAACCAAGTTTGTCCAAAGTCTCAATGTAACCAATCATCTTGATTACATGGGGACTGACCGGGCTACCTTCTGCTAGCTTGCATGAGAACAAGGACTTTGAGATGTTGTACCTCTCAGCCCTTGCTTGGTTCTCAAACATTCCACGTAGTCCCTCAATCATAGAATAAGCATTTGTATGCTCATATTGTTTCTGTAGATCAGGGGACATTGTGGCAAGCATGAGGCAGCTTGCATTAAGCGCATCATCGCAGTGCTTCTCATAAGTCCTGTGAGTTGCGGCATTTGCATCATCGGGGAGGTCATTGGGGTATGGTTGCTCAAGAACATACTCAATTTTCTCTTGCCTGAGAACAATTCTCAGGTTGCGGTACCAATCAATAAAGTTAGCTCCATTGAGATTTTCTTTCTCAAGCACAGATCGCAAATTGAAACTGGAATTGTTATTAGCAGACATGATCTACAATAGAAAATAAATATGCAAGGTTTTAGCACTATGTTATGTACCAATCTTTTATTAACAGTTTAATAAAAGACACCACCACTATATGAGCATCGTCCTCCCTCTAACGACATATAGTGGTCCAAGATCCATATTCACTAATTTCTAGTGAGCTTTGGCTTCACTGCTAGAAAATTAGTGACAGGTAAATAACCATTGTTAATCATATCTCTATATGATTCTTGTTTGTTGGGTGACATCCAATGTCCCGGCTCCCAACACTATGCCATAAAGCCCAAAACCGTTTTGATAGCTTTGTTGAGTAAACCAATACTATGCATGTGAATGTCCAACATTCACCCTATTTATTATGATAGATGACGGTATTTTCCTTTGGCAAACCTACCATACAACGATCAAAACAACATAGGTGCAGCAATAGGTAAATGGCATCAAATACTCAACTTTTCCGAGGGAAGCTATTCTATCATGACAAAATATCCACCATATGAAAAGCATGAAAAGAATAGTAAAACATCACAGGCATATGATCATATCATATCTATGAATAGTATGGCCTTTAGGATCATAGTGGTCTCCATCATCATAGTTCCATCATGATCTACACTGCCATGTCTCCCATCTTATGGTGATCACCATCGCCATCATGCTTAAGGTTTCTCAATAAATATAAAAGAAGCTAATACATATAATAGCTCAAATAAATTACATGAGAGATCAGGCATCACAGGGCGACACGCAGATCGTTATACAATTATGTGACAACCTCACCCCGGTTGTGTTAAATTTACAACACGCAGGCTGCACGAATTTTACATACAGATCATCACATCACATTTAGGCCATACCATTCACATCATTCCCTGCAAAAACAAGTTAAGCGTAGAACGATGTCTATCGCAAAACAACTTAATGATGTCACTATAGCAGACAGCAACGGCGGTCCCTGAACACCAAACGGAATTACATAGATCGCATCTATTAAATCACTATGAAAATCTCATTGAATTGATCAAATCAACCCGAATCCGAGCCATTCAGAATGCCTCAATTTTCATTGTGACTGGTTATCCACGAGAAGATCGCGACACATGACTGTGATCTGTTGGCTCAATCTGTTAGCTATGTACATTATTAGTCCCGATGGTGATTCCAGCCGGTAGGGACAGGTTGTGCACACAGCAGAGAAGGAGCACGAACTAATCCTTTAGTCATACGATGGCAATTTACTCTAACCAATTCCAAACCCCAAAAGCCGAACAATAAAAATTCATCATATGAACTTGTCTGCAGTAGATCTCATCTAAGATCCAGACCAAAATCTACGCAAGTCGGCTCTAATACCACTGTAGGGAAATAGGCGATGCGCTACTCTAGCAATTCGACCGTATCACCCAGGAAACATGCGAGTAAGAAGGTCATGGATCGTTACCACTAGACGCGCAGCGGATCGTAGATGCGCGTCGTAGCCGATCAGCGCAGCAGTAACAGCAGCGCCTCCACGGAGTCCACACGTACAGGGAGGAACGCCGTGCGTCGGTGTGCTAGCACCGCGCGCCCGACAGGGGTTTCGGTGGCTGGTCTGTGAGGGGCGGCGGCTGGGGCTGTTATGTGGTGGACTAATCTGCCCCTAATCCTACCCCTCATATTTATAGGCGCGCTAATGGGCTTTTAGGTCACAGGCCCATTAGTACCCTAATTTCTTATGGATCAAATATCCATCAGGCCTTTATCCGAATTGTTATGATTGCCTCTTGGGCATATCACCAACAGTTTGCCCCCGATCTCATCTTGTACTTGCTGGACGGTAAATCGGATCTACTAATGAAGGTTTCGATCTATAGTGTGTTATACATCGACCTTAAACGTGTCGAAAGAGTCCTTGAGCCTATCAACTACCGAAGATTCCATCTGCTCTAAGTCCGTGGTGTACTTGGTAGTTACCGATACATCTACAAGTTGAACCGTTTCTTCGAGGGATATCGGTGCGATTACCTTGCGTGATGTTGCCTCGCACGTGTCGGCCTTCTGGACGATGCCTCCTCACGTCTTCTAGAAGCACGCCAACTTGGAATGTAGATGTGTCATCTTTTCTCTGTGGATTCCTCGCTCCAGCTCCTCTTGGATCCGCTCACGGTCCTCCGGCGAGAGATCTTCGAGCTAGACGTCGATAACGTTGCTCACTCGACGGCTCTGCCGTCAACCTTCCCCCTAGATTCATCTGTCATAATCTTCACGGTTTTGATCGGTACAAGGACGTGCTGATCGTCGAGTAGACGCGCTGGTCGATGCACTTGACGTCGCCCCCCAGCAGAGTCGCCAATTCTGTTAGTGAACATATTGTTGGAGTCGCCTGTTTTGTGATCAATCTTGGCGTTAGTCACCAAAAGTTGGATAAACTCAAGGTTCCTGAGGTAGGAACGTGATAAGTCTCACTTACGTGGAAAGAAACCGGATGTTTTACTCGGCAAAACACCAAAGAGCTACTAGCTAGCCTAAGAACTATGAAGAACAAGTAGAAAACAAAAGTTGGTGATCAGATTTTGATTGCATTTTTTATTCTCGACAGAAGGCTACCTTTATATAGCCTCAGTACAAAGCTTGACAACTCTATCTATTCTAAGTTTAAACTAGAACTCTATAATCTCTATCTTATGTTTAAGGCACGGATTTTACATCGTGCAGACTCTATCTAGAACGTTGACACGACGAAGACATAAAATTTACATAGTTTGGATTCTTCTAAGTACCTCTAAGTCTTGCTCCAACCTTTGCTTCTTGTGTCTTGGCTTGTTTGTCTCTCGACCGTGAGGAAAACTTGATCTCCTGAGCTAGATTCCTCCCTATGAAACACACAACCATTTTTTGTTCATAACAAGGAGAAGGCGAGATGTCACACCCGGTTTCTCCAAAGAGCAACCGAGTGAATATCACATGTATGTCAGGATCATTTTCTCATACATGTGATGACAAATAGTGAAGCATCATTATATTACAAGCCAAGTATTCAAATATAAATAAGTCTTACATAGCATAATGTCTCGATGGACGATAATATTTTCATAACATGTAAATAAAACAACAGCGGAAGATAAGTCTTTGTGAGCTTCATCACAGGCGTTGCCCGGGGGACTCCGTGAGCCTAGAATCCTTCTTCGGGTCCGAAGTCTTGGTCATTGAACACCACGTCATTCCCTTGGTCTGAGCAGCAATTTAAAACAAACAAAAAAAGCAAGCTTAGTACCGTAGGTACTCAGCAAGTGTGGGAAAGTTATGTCATGCATGGCTAGAGCAAGGGTAGGTTGAACTCATGGTTAAAGCACTACGCAATTAATACCTATCACCTTAGCTTATTTAGCACCTACATTACTACATAGGTGAAATGATCCCAATCCCCTAACCCATCATCAAGTAACCATAACATCATTTCCAATGTTAAGCTCCCCGCTTAACATCCACAACTTCCCAATTCCTCATCCTCTAATCATGAATAAGTCCAAGCTGCTCTTGACCGTGAGCACGGCTGTCATGACAGTTTTGACTCTGCAGAGTTTGCACCACTATACCCACATGTAGTGATTTCATCCCCCGTTGTCGGGTGTACTTAAAGAACCTCCATTATGCCAGTGGCCGCGAACCACGTTCACACTTCCTAGGTGTTAGCCAGGAGATCACTACGAGGCCTTTACAAAGGGATTCCCGACGAGCGTGGGCCCACTGAGATTTCACCTCTAACAGCATACAAGAGGCTCCAACCCCGCTGCAGTGGACCCCTCTTGAGCCTTGCGGTTCATATGGCAGTCCAGCTGACACCTATTCCCCGCACCATTCAAAACACCCATACTACGCCGGGGATACACCTAATTAATTGGCCAAGCTGACCCATCTCAGCATGTGGTTGGCACGGTAAAGCCAGGTTACATGCTCCATGAACCGTCCTTAGGATCCAGGCAAGTACTAAACACAAACCCGAGTCTCGTGCACCCAGCACCAACCAAAACATCCAACTTGCCTCGATCCCTACCTCTACATAACTCATAATATCTCATTCAGGAGTAAGGTAAGTAAGTTGATGATCTCATATCCCAATTATCCCATTCTAAGCATGGCTAAGCATAAGCATATAAGTAAATGATATAACAGAATAAATCCCAACCCAGGCTACAAGGAAATAAGATAATGAAAATCTAGGGAAACTTCCTAGCTTGGGTATCATATTCCATATTGACAATGCAATTTACTTCTAGCTACACATCCTAGTATAGGATCAAAGTGGTCAAGGACACTTGTCTTCTTCCTGCTGCTCTGAGAGTGGAAAGTTTTGGTCTTGAAAGGTGAGAACCTGCTCTGGGGCTAGTTCTACTCATGTCAATACACATAGCAAAAGAAAACAACTATCCATAAGCCATAGTCCACATTTCCACTCATACAAACCACACATGCATACATATGAAAGTCATACATATATTTAAGTGTTGTGTTTACCCTAGATATGTACTTTAAAATATATATATATATTATTTTTAGCTTTAATATTCAGATTTCTAAGTGCACACTATATATGAATTTCCAATTTGAACAAATTTTCTATATGAGATAATACACTTCTTAGACACAAAATTTGTATAAGAGATAACTTCCTACTCCAAATAGGTTTTAAGATCTTCTACAAAATCTTAATTTGAAGTTTTGGAGTTGGGGTCCTCACTTGACATTTTCTAATTAGGTATACCTATTTTCCTATATTTTCAGATTTATTTTCCATACCTAAAAGTGAACTTTAATACTAAAATAGCACAATATATCTCCTAAACAGAATGTGTTCTGATATAAAATGTTCAATAAAATATCTTTTGACTTCCTCTCTGATGAGGATCAATTTAAATTTATTTTTATCCATTTTCAGAATTATTTTCTAGTCTAAAAATGAACTTCCACCAATAAAACAGCAACCTAAATTCATACAAAAATTTCTACTGTTCCAATTACCCAAACAGAACCTTTATAAATTTTTCCTACCCCTTTTTGGTTACTTAGATTTATTTTCCCACATTTTAAATTTGTTTTATGCCTAAAGGGTATATTTCAGAGATAAATTACAAAACAGCAATCTCATTTAGTTTTAAAAGTTTATTTCCCCTCCAAATTTAGACCTCAGATTGTTCTATCAATTTTCAACAGGGTTAAAATAATTCAACTGAACCTACACCTATGTTTAAATTTAGATCCTATTCACTTATTCAATTTCCTAAAATTAATACTTCCCAGGGGCTGATGCGCAAATTCACACTGCAGTGGGGCCCCATTTCTCATTTCCTAAATTTGCAGGGGTCTAAGTGTGCAAAATAGGGAAGTCTTCCTAATTCCTATTAAGTCCAGGGGCTAAAACTGATTTTTAATTGAATTTACATGAATTTCTGAGGGTCCAGGGGCTAGATCAGAAGTTTCCGGGGCTAGCTCGTGTTTTCCGAGATCCCCAGGGGGTAGCGCGTAAGATTCCCGGCCTTTATAACGCGGGGCTGACGTGGGCTGTTGGATTTAAAACGGAGTGCTGAGATTAGATCGCGAAGCGGTACTGGTTAGATCTATTCGGGACCGCACGATTTAAAATAGATGGGCCTCAGGGGGCCACGTCGCCCTGGCCGGAGCTAGCCCCCGCGCGCGGCGGCGGGGGCGGCGATCTCGTCGGCGCATCCTCAGTTCCTTGCCGCTACACGCTAAAACTTGCAGCTTTTCACACGGATCGACTGCGGAGGGGTAGGGGAAGCTCACCTAGGGGTTTCTCGGGCTTGGAGAGGTCGGAATTCGGCTCTGCGACGACGGTGGTTGGAGCTGCTCCTCGGTGCTCGTCGAAGTCGATGCTAGGGTGCAAGACTCGTTGCTTCCTTCACCTACAGGGCTCCCCGGCGGCGGTGGAACACGACAATCCCGTTAGATCAGAGAAAAACGACGAGACTCAAAGGTTTTTCGGCGGGGGACGATCGGTTCTCACCGGACCGGAAAACGTGGCGATGCGGGGAGACCGACGGGGTTTTCTGGAGTTTTAAGGCACGAGGAGAGGCGGCGGGGGTCGGTTTAGATGTGCAGCAGCGCTTTGCCGAAGATCGGGCGTGGAAATCGGGCGAGGCAGCGGCGATCGGCGCGGGAAGATCGGTGGTGGTTGGGGCGCGTGCAGAGGAGGAAGATGACATGCGGGCCCCGCGCGTCAGAGAGAGAGGGAGGAGGAAAACAGCCGCGGGCTGTTGGGCCGGTTGAGATGGGTTTCGGCCCACTGGCCGTTTTTCTTTTTCCTTTTTCTTTTCTGTTTTGATTCAAATTTGAATTCCAGTTTGAATTTGAATTGTTTCACCACATGCATTACGTCCAAAAATTTTAAATTCCCCTCTTTAACAGGTTTTGGGGTGTTACAACTCTACCCCCTTAAAAGAAATCTCGTCCTCGAGATTGGTGTCTTTAGGAAAACAAATCTGGAAACTGTGCCTTGAGCTCGTCTTCTCGCTCCCATGTGGCTTCTGCTTCCAAGTGATGCTCCCACTGCACTTTGCACATTCGGATTCTTTTATTTCTTGTGAGGCGTTCCATTGTCTCCAGAATCTTGACCGGTTGCTCGACATATGAAAGATCCTCTCGTACATCCACCTCATTCATGGGTAATATCTCTTCAGGTGTTCTTAAACATTTCTTGAGTTGTGACACATGGAATACATCGTGCACATCTGATAGGTGAGCTGGTAGTTCTAACTGATATGCCACTTCGCCTTTCCTCTCCAGAATCTGGAAGGGTCCGATGTATCGAGGTGATAGCTTCCCTTTCACCTTGAACCGACGAAGCCCTCGGATAGGGGACACCTTGGGATAAACATAGCCCCCACGTTAAAAACGAGCTCTCTTCTCCGTACATCGGCATAGCTCTTTTGTCAGGTCTTGGCTATCCTCAAGTTGTTGCGGATTTCCCTCACTTTTGCCTCAGCTTCTTGTAGTACCTCGGGCCTAAACACTTTACTTTCCCCAGTTTGGTTCCAAAATAGTGGAGTTCTGCACTTCCTTCCATACAACGCCTCAAATGGTGGCATCTTCATACTAGCCTGATAACTGTTGTTGTAGGAGAACTCCGCATACGGTAAGTTCTTATCCCAACTCCTATTGTTCTTGAGTGCACAAGCTCTCAGCATATCCTCAAGGATTTGATTGGTCCTTTCGGTCTGCCCGTCAGTCTGTGGGTGATAGGCGGAACTAAAATTCAAATGAGTTCCCATGGTTTCATGTAACTTCTGCCAGAACCTTGAGCTGAACTGTGTCACTCGATCTGACACTATCTTCTTTAGCACTCCATGATAACACACGATTCTTGACATGTACAATTCTGCCAGTTTGGATCCGCTGTAGCTTTCTTTCACGGGGATGAAATGATCTACCTTAGTCAGCCTGTCGATGATGACCCATATCGAATCATATCTCGATTGGGTCCTAGGCAGTCCCACTATGAAGTCCATACCTATTTCCTCCCATTTCCATTCAGGCACTTTGAGTGGTTGCAATAGTCCCGCGGGTCGTTGATGTTCTGCTTTCACCAACTGACATGTGTCACATAGGGCAACATGTTCCGAGACATCTCGCTTCATGCCATACCACCAATATCTGCTCTTGAGGTCATGATACATCTTCGTACTCCCAGGATGAATGGAATAGTCGGGATCATGAGCCTCCTTCAAAATCAGTTCACGGATCTCCTTCACCTCAGGCACACAGATTCTCTTTGCATGCCACACCGTACCTTGTTCATCCTCTCTGAACCCAGGGGCTTTATTCTCTTTGATGAGTTCTCTAATTTCTTGTATCTTCTCGTCATTCTTCTGACCATTACGTATGTCTTGTTCTAATGTGGAATCCAATTCCATGGCGACGGCCTCACCACTATTCACCAGGCATAGATTGAGTTCTGCAATCTCTTCCTTCAATTCCGTAGGCGTGTCATTTAAGCTCAACATATTGACATGCACCTTCCGGCTTAAAGCATCCGCCACGACGTTCGCTTTCCCAGGATGATAGTTGATGCCCACATCAAAGTCGTTAATTAGCTCTAACCATCTCCTTTGTCTGAGGTTGAGATCTGGCTGTGTGAAAATGTACTTTAAGCTCTTATGATCCGTGTATATCTCTGTCCTCTTTCCCATCAAGTAATGCCGCCAAATATTCAATGTGTGTACCACTGCGGCTAGCTCTAGGTCATGCGTAGGATAGTTCTTCTCGTTTTTTTCGGAGCTGCCGGGACGCATAAGCAACGACATGCCCCTCTTGCATGAGAACACATCCCAACCCGTGTCCAGATGCATCGCAGTACACCGAAAAATTCTTCTGCATATCTGGCATAACTAGCACTGGGGCTATTGTCAATCTTTTCTTTAGTTCTTGAAAACTCGTCTCACACTTCGGTGTCCATGTGAATGTGATTCCCTTCTCTAACAATTTGGTGAGGGGTCTCGAAATCTTGGAGAAACCCTAAATGAACCGTCGATACTACCCAGCCAATCCTAAGAAGCTTCGGATTTCCCCGACATTTTCAGGGGTCTTCAACTTCCGCACATCCTCGATCTTTGCGGGATCTACGGAGATTCCTCCCTCCGAGATTATATGTCCTAAGAAGGGAACTCTCTTCAGCCAAAACTCACACTTCCTCAACTTGGCATATAGTTGGTGTTCTCTGAACTTTTGCAAACCAATCTTAGATGTCCCTCATGTTCTTCTTCATTTTTGGAGAAGACGAGATTGTCATCAATGAAAACCACCACAAATTTGTCCAGATATTCCATGAATACCTTGTTCATGAGATACATGAAATATGCCGGGGCATTGGTTAGTCCGAACGGCATGACGGTATATTCATACAGCTCGTACCGAGATACGGAAGCTGTCTTTGGAATGTCGGTTTGCCTTATCTTCAGTTGGTGGTATCCCGTCCTGAGATCAATTTTTGAGAACACACAAGCTCCCCTCAACTGATCAAATAAGTCTTCAATGCAGGGTAATGGGTACTTGTTCTTGATGGTTACATCGTTCAACGCACAGTAGTCTACGCATAACCTTTGGGTTCCGTCCTTCTTGGGCAAAAATATCACTGGAGCTCCCCATGGTGAGGAACTAGGACGAATATACCCCTTCTCTGTCAATTCTCTTATATGCTCCTTGAGCTCTTCCAGCTGTTTGGAGTCCATCTGATAAGGCCTCTTGTATATTGGGGCTGTTCCAGGTACTAGTTCAATCGCGAATTCCACTTCACGATCGGGAGGCATACCTGGCAACTCCTCCGGAAAAACATCTGGATACTCTAGGATAATCCTTATCTCTTCCACTTCCACCTCAACTTGATTGAGTTTAAGGTCCCTCCTAGGTTCTTGTACGGCTATGAACTTCACTTTTGTGCCGCTAGGGTGAGTTAGTTCCACCGTTCTTGTCGAACAATGGATGATTCCTTTATGTTTGGTCAACCAATCCATACCTAAAATAATATATATCCCTTGTGAGTCTATCACTATGAGGTTTGCAGTAAATACTACCCCATTAATGTCTAGATTCACCTTGGGATACACTTGTCTTGTCCTTATTTCTCCCCTGGAAAGTTCACTGCTAACATATGGTTCAATTGTGTCGTTGCTAGATCATGCTTCTTAACAAACCCTTGAGCAATGAAGGAGTGGGTAGCACCAGAATCGAACAATAGGGTTGCAACGTGTAAATTTGCTGGAAACTTACCAATTACCACGTCAGGTGCCTCTTGCGCTTCCTCCATGGTCACGTGGTTCATCCGTCCTCGCATCATATTCTGCTGTTGTGGCTGCATGGGCTTCTTCTTTAGGCACTTATGGGCGTAGTGCCCCACTTCACCATAGTTGAAGCATTGCACCCCAACTTTAGGTGCCTGGCCTTTGTTATCTTGGGGTTGGTTCTGTGGCCCTTGTCCTGCTGGTCGAGGTTGATATGTGGGGTGAGCCTGCTGCACAAACTGACGTTGCGGCTGTGCTGGTGCTGGTGGAGGCCTGAAGTTCAGGTTGTACCCTCTCGGTGCTGAGTAGGGTACCACAGCACGGCTCGTCTGCCCTGCGGGTTGCTGCATCAGACGTGGACGTGTGTTGCTACTTGAGGCTTGGTGTGACCATCCCACCTTCCTCTTGTTTTCATTCTCCAAGGCCTTCAGCTTCCTCTCCACGACAAATGCTCTGTCTACCATCTTTTGGAAGCTTTCATACTTGTTGGAGAACATTGCACATTGCATCTCCATGGTAAGTCCTTCCATAAAACAGTCCGGTTTCTGCTCATCGGTTTTGATGTCCCGTGGTGCATAACGGGATAGTTGGATGAACTTGGTGAGGTATTCCCTCACAGTCATGTTGCCTTGCTGCAGTCCCAAGAACTCCTTTCTCTTGTTTTTGAGTTCACCCCTTGGTATGTAGTGGTTGTGGAAATTGCGCTTGAACTCTTCCCAAGTGATGTTCTCGGGGTCATGATGGGCTGCTACGTAAGCGGTCCACCAATCAGCAGCAGGTCCATGCAATTGGTGAGAGGCAAACAGCACACTCTCATACCCTTGGCATTGTATGATCCTCATCTTGCTCTCTATGGTCTTTAACCAGTCATCTGCCTCCAGAGGTTCAGCAGCACTTGCAAACTTTGGGGGTTGAGTTCCTAGAAACTCACTTAACCTTGGTTGGCATGGTGCAGCTTGTGGGGGTGGAGCTTGGTGCAAGATGGCCACCACTTGAGTCAGACTCTGAATGAGCTGATTCTGATTTTCGATCATTTGATAGATAGGATCAGCTCCTTCACGGCGACCACCCCTGTCTTGTCCTCCAGAAAGATGAGGATTGCCGGTCTCATCGTTGTTGTTGTTGGGGTTGGCACCACGACCCTTTCCTCTTCCAACCATCTATCATGATCAACCAAATATTAACTTAAAGTATTGCGTATTAACTTCCCAAATTGCTTGTTTAAATTTAAACTTTTGAGGCCTTAATATTTAAACATTTTCTGAAGATTTCACGTAGATCTTTGGGCTTCACGTTTCACGCGAAAATAAAATGCACTATTGATTCATAAGGGTTCGCACACCAAAGCAAAGCAACCTAAAGACGAGGTTGTGGACAAGTGCCTATGGCTTCCACAACTCACGTCACACACCAAACACTAACAAGCAAATATATGGGTTCTTGACTCGACTACTCGATAATCATGCGGAAATAAGGGAAATGACTCTAACAACTCGTATCACTGAGCTGGCTCGTCGGGGTCTTCCTCATCATTGCGGCTGCCCTCTGATTCCGCATTAGGTGGGGAAGCTGCTGGTGTAGAAGTGTGGCGACGCTTGCTCGTCCAGCGGTCTGGGGAGTCAGGAGTCCACGTGTCGTTCACGGTGACACACAGTTCATTCCCATCTCCTCTTTCTCTCGCCCTCAAGCTGGTGCGAAGCAATGCCTCAGTCTCTTTCAGGGTGTCACGAACATCCTGAAGTTCCCGCTGGCACTCCTGTAGTCGAGTGTTGAGCATAGCAGCATCCTCCAAGCACAGGTCCATGTGCTTCATGGGAAGTCCCCTGCTGCACTGGCGGGTACTTGTACTCCGCGGTGCCACTCTCACGCTGGAGGACATACATGTACTCAGTCTTGTCTAGGTGGCGAAGGTTGATGTAACTCTGGCAGGTGATGGACTCCCAAGTGACATCCTTCTCAGCATCGGCCTGAGTCGCCCGACAAGCTAGGGAGTGGTGGATCTTGAGCAGCTGATTTTCATGGATAATCCTCATCTCTGAGCTCCATTCTTCACGCTTCTCACGGATGGTCCTGGTGGAGCTGTAGTGTATGATCAGCTTGCCAACATTGCCGGCGGCGTGGAGCATACGCCGAAGACGGCGCAACAAGCCTCCTACTGCCAACCCGTAGGAGTGGTACGTCACCGGGCGGTTCTCCTCTCTCAAGGCAAGGGCAACTACAGGAACTCTCCCTCCGGTGGACTTGCGGGCGGTGCGGATTATGCGAACCATCTAAAACATAAAGCATTTAAAATTACATCATATAAGAGTTAAATAAAAATTGTATTTTGAATAAAAGTTGGGGCAAGATGAACAAGTAAAGTGACCCTATTAAATAACACTTTCAACCCACACCTTTGTAAAATAGTTTTTAATAAAATAGGGTCCTTAAATACGTCTGTTTCTACCTAGGTCCACGTTCCTACGGGCAACCTTGGCTCTAATACCACTTCTGTCACACCCGGTTTCTCCAAAGAGCAACCGAGTGAATATCACATGTATGCCAGGATCATTTTCTCATACATGTGACGACAAATAGTGAAGCATCATTATATTACAAGCCAAAGATTCAAATATAAATAAGTCTTACATAGCATAACGTCTCGATGGACGATAATATTTTTATAACATGTAAATAAAACAACAGCGGAAGATAAATCTTTGTGAGCTTCATCACAGGCGTTGCCGGGGGACTCCGTGAGCCTAGAATCCTTCTTCGGGTCCGAAGTCTTGGTCATTGAACACCATGTCATTCCCTTGGCCTGAGCAGCAATATGAAACCAACAAAAAAAGCAATCTTGAGTACCGTAGGTGCTCAGCAAGTGTGGGAAAGTTATGTCATGCATGGCTAGAGCAAGGGTAGGTTGAACTCATGGTTAAAGCACTACGCAATTAATACCTATCACCTTAGCTTATTTAGCACCTACATTACTACATAGGTGAAATGGTCCCAATCCCCTAACCCATCATCAAGTAACCATATAATCATTTCCAATGTTAAGCTCCCCGCTTAACATCCACAACTTCCCAATTCCTCATCCTCTAATCATGAATAAGTCCAAGCCCCTCTTGCGTGAGCACGGCTGTCATGACAGTTTTGACTCTGCAGAGTTTGCACCATTGTACCCACATGTAGTGATTTCATCCCCCGTTGCCGGGTGGACTAAAAGAACCTCCATTATGCCAGTGGCCACGAACCACGTTCACACTTCCCAAGTGAGTAGCCAGGAGATCACTACGAGGCCTTTACAAAGGGATTCCCGACGAGCGTGGGCCCACTGAGGTTTCACCCCTAACAGCATACAAGAGGCACCAACCCCACTGTAGTGGCCCCCTCTTGAGCCTTGCGGTTCATATGGCAGTCCAGCTGACACCTATTCCCCGCACCATCCAAAACACCCATACTACGCCGGGGATACACCTAATTAATTGGCCAAGCTGCCCCATCTCAGCATGTGGTTGGCACGGTAAAGCCAGGTTACATGCTCCATGAACCGTCCTTAGGATCCAGGCAAGTACTAAACACAAACCCGAGTCTCGTGCACCCAGCACCAACCAAATCATCCAACTTGCCTCGATCCCTACCTCTACATAACTCATAATATCTCATTCAGGAGTAAGGTAAGTAAGTTGATGATCTCATATCCCAATGATCCCATTCTAAGCATGGCTAAGCATAAGCATATAAGTAAATGTCATAACAAAAAAATCCCAACCCAGGCTACAAGGAAATAAGATAATGAAAATCTAGGGAAACTTCCTAGCTTGGGTATCATATTCCATATTGACAATGCAATTTACTTCTAGATACACATCCTATTATAGGATCAAAGTGGTCAAGGACACTTGCCTTCTTCCTGCTGCTTTGAGAGTGGAAAGAATTGGTCTTGAAAGGTGAGAACCTGCTCTAGGGCTGGTTCTACTCATGCCAATACACATAGCAAAAGAAAACAACCATCCATAAGCCATAGTCCACATTTTCACTCATACATACCACACATGCATACATATGAAAGTCATACATATATTTAAGTGTTGTGTTTACCATAGATATGTACTTTTAAATATATATATTATTTCTAGCTTTAATATTCAGATTTCTAAGTGCACACTATATATGAATTTCCAATTTGAACAAATTTTCTATATGAGATAATACACTTCTTAGACACAAAATTTGTATAAGAGATAACTTCCTACTCCAAATAGGTTTTCAGATCTTCTACAAAATCTTAATTTGAAGTTTTGGAGTTGGGATCCTCACTTGACATTTTCTAATTAGGTATACCTATTTTCCGATATTTTCAGATTTATTTTCCATACCTAAAAGTGAACTTTAATACTAAAATAGCACAATATATCTCCTAAACAGAATGTGTTTTGATCTAAAATGTTCAATAAAATATCTTTTAACTTCCTCTCTGATGAGGATCAATTTAAATTTATTTTTACCCATTTTCAGAATTATTTTCTAGTCTAAAAATGAACTTCCACCAATAAAACAGCAACCTAAATTCATACAAAAATTTCTACTGTTCCAATTACCCAAACAGAACCTTTATAAATTTTTCCTACCCCTTTTTGGTTACTTAGATTTATTTTCCCACATTTTAAATTTGTTTTATGCCTAAAGGGTATATTTTAGAGATAAATTACAAAACAGCAATCTCATTTAGTTTTAAAAGTTTATTTCCCCTCCAAATTTAGACCTCAGATTGTTCTATCAATTTTCAACAGGGTTAGAATAATTCAAATGAACCTACACCTGTGTTTAAATTTAGATCCTATTCACATATTCAATTTCCTGAAATTAATACTTCCCAGGGGCTGATGTGCAAATTCACACTGCAGTGGGGCCCCATTTCTCATTTCCTAAATTTGCAGGGGTATAAGTGTGCAAAATAGGGAGGTCTTCCTAATTCCTATTAAGTACAGGGGCTAAAACTGATTTTTAATTGAATTTACATGAATTTCTAAGGGTCCAGGGGCTAGATCAGAAGTTTCTGGGGCTAGCTCATGTTTTCCGATATCCCCAGGGGGTAGCGCGTAAGATTTCCGGCCTTTATAATGCGGGGCTGACGTGGGCCGTTGGATTTAAAACAGAGGGCTGAGATTAAATCGCGAAGCGGTACTGGTTAGATCTATTTGGGACCGCACGATTTAAAATGGATGGGCCTCAGGGGGCCACGTCGCCCTGGCCGGAGCCAGCCCGCGCGCGCGGTGGCACGCGGCGGCGGGGGCGGCGATCTCGCCGGCGCAGCCTCGGTTCCTTGCCGCTACACGCTAAAACTTGCAGCTTTTCACACGGATCGACTGCGGAGGGGTAGGGGAAGCTCACCTAGGGGTTTCTCGGGCTTGGAGAGGTCGGAATTCGGCTCTGCGACGACGGTGGTTGGAGCTGCTCCTTGGTGCTCGTCGAAGCCGATGCTAGGGCGCAAGACTCGTCGCTTCCTTCACCTGCAGGGCTCCCCGCCGGCGGTGGAACACGACAAGCCCGTTAGATCAGATAAAAACGACGAGACTCGAAGGTTTTTGGTGGGGGACGATCGGTTCTCACCGGACCGGAAGACGTGGCGATGCGGGGAGACCGCCGGGGTTTTCTGAAGTTTAAAGGCACGAGGAGAGGCGGTGGGGGTCGGTTTAGGTGTGCAGCAGCGCTTTGCCGAAGATCGGGCGTGGAAATCGGGCGAGGCAGCGGCGATCGGCGTGGGAAGATCGGTGGTGGTTGGGGCGCGTGCGGAGGAGGAAGATGACATGCGGGCCCCACGCGTCAGAGAGAGGGGGAGGAGGAAAACAGCCGCGGTTTGTTGGGCCGGCTGAGATGGGTTTCGGCCCACTGCCCGTTTTTCTTTTTCTTTTTCCTTTTTCTTTTCTGTTTTGATTCAAATTTGAATTCCAGTTTGAGTTTGAATTATTTCATCACATGCATTACGTCCAAAAATTTTAAATTCCCCTCTTTACAGATTTTGGGGTGTTACACAAGAGCACAACGGCAGTGCCGAGGCGGAGCACGGGGCTGTAGCGGTGGCTGCTGCGGCTGCTGGCCAGATCCACCGTGCGTCGCCGCCTTAGATCCCCTTCCCCGCCACACTGCCGCCTCCTTCCCGTCCGCAAGGTCGTGCCAAGGACCATGTGCCGCTGAGTGCGATGTCCTACAGGACTGGGAGAGACAGGGAAGGAAGAGGAACACTATGCCGACCGGGATCTGCCATCTCGTATCTGCCAAAGCGCCCTATCATATGGAGAAGCGGGATCACACCATAGCAGACTGGATACAGGACTATTAGGTGCAGTGGCAGAAGCAAATCCATCACACGCATACCAAGGGCATAGCCTACTCGGGATTATTTAATATTTGTCACTATTATGGATGTCTCATAGCCTTTTACCCCTCCTACAATTGACCTCTATAATTTGCCATACTAACAGAACTTAACTTATTATTTTATCGTCTCGGTGCCACAATGGCGTGTCAAATTATTTATATTTTAATGACCTGACAGCCCACAAATATAATTACATTATTGCTTCTGTTTATGATGTTGTTATCTTTATTGGTACAAACTTTCGTATACCGGTTCATAGTGAAGGGAGAGCGAGATCACGACTCGATTTGCGGCCCCTATCGTCTTTTTCTCAATGCAAGGTGGAGGCATCAGAGGTGTGAAGGCATAGGTGATGCTAGGCAACGACGGCGTGGAGGTGATGGTGAGTTTGATCTCTTCCTCAATCGCAGGTGAAGGTGGCGACAACTCTGGGCAGAGGAACCAAACAATGTTGAGTGCAAGCGGTGACATTGCTAGATGCGTTTGTATGTAAGAAAAAGTTGAAAACGTGATTATCCATTATCAACTCCACACTACCACCGCTTTCATGCCGCTGCCACCTCCACCTTGCATCAAGTAAAAGACGATAGGGGCCATCAGGTCATGGCCTCGCTCTCCCTTCATTGGGAATCGGTAGACATAAGTTCATACTAACAATGGTAACAACACCATAAACAGGGGCAAGAATATAATTATATAAGGGGTTGTCATGTCATTAAAATGGAAATGATTTGGCACGCCTACGTGGCATTGAGATGGTAATTATAAATAAGATTTTGTAAGGATGTCAAATTATGGTACGAGGGGTATATGGTTATGACGCATTTGTAAGAGTTGAAAATGCTAAATAATCTCCACCTATAGCTGTTTGCCACATTTTTATGATTATAAATCGGGAGCATCTGCGACAGATGCACTTCGACAACAATTCCACATTGTTCAATCCAATTAGATTGTAACTCAGTCATGAGAAGAGAAAATTAAATAGTTCCAACTGAAATTTTGGGTTATCTTATTTGCGTTCCAACTGAATGCGAGGACCCGAAGGTCTCGACAATTCAGGATCTTGCTGAGGGGTGCTGCAATAGACAGCACCGGATAACACACATAAAAGGGGATAAGCGAAAGCGAAATTCTGTTACATAAACTTGTTTATCAACATAGTTACATCAAAATATCATTAAGTCTACACTCACGAGCGTAGACTAAGCAAAAAGAGTTCACGTTCAGCCCATGAATGTGTGCTCACTAGCACACACACCACACTAACACGGCGACGTGCACGGCTCCCACTCGACGGTGTTTCCTCTTGGGGGTCTATCTCCTCCTCGGGAGCCTCCTCCTCATAGAACCCTGCAAACGCTTCAAACACAAGCAGTGAGCACGATGGCTCAGCAACACTGATCCGTCTCACCTAAACATGAAACTCTACATGCGGGGTTTGCAGTGCATAATAGGAAAGTATGATGCAAAAGACGAGCCTAATTACTTGACTCTTACTTTCAATTTTTAGCCTCAAGTTAGTGGGGAACCTTGTGCTAAGACACATAAGAAATCCGCAATCAAACAAGATACACATTTCTCTTATGTGCTTTGCCTAAGGTTGAAAAGAACTTTGGTTAGCTCTAAACTAAAGCATTTCATTAACAACCAAAATACTACTTTCAATCAGCAACATTTTATCATGACAACTAGCCTGATCTTTCTACGTCACGGTACAGTAAACAAGTGGTACTCAGTGACCGTGAGGGACAGCGATTATAATCGATATACACCTGCAGGGTTACCCGAATAACCTGTCATGTACGCCCGTACTCGATGTTGCCTACAGCAACCATCACGGACGTCGTACGCAACCACCTTTTATCCGTTAGCCAAGTGTTGAACCTGTCCTATCGTCCCAAGCAGGAGGTCTCTATGCGGAGCATCCTCGGTGCCTGCTAGCTGATTTGCACCTCGCTGCTCTCAACCTACCCTCTGGATGACAAGAAATGCCTCAACAGATTGCTACCCGAATTACATTGGTTTCCCGGTTCCCGTATATCCGGTAGGTCTTTGGTACTGTTCTAGCTTGTTCAATAGGCCTGCACACGGCTCGGTCCACAATCGACAGAAGCAGAGCTATGGCACCCAGGCCCCCAAAGTCCTGCTGCCCTTACTCTCCGCTCGGTCTCACTTTTACGCCATGTGATTCAGTTTTCTATCTCTCTAACCGAGTGGTGCGCCTCTAGCCTATTCTCGCGAGTAATTCCAACTACTCGTTTTGTAACGAAACCAATACTATTTTAGCATTGCAGTGGCTACTCGAGGTTTAAAACCTAAGCCCAAAATACCTGGTTCTCTTGGATATGCAATTGGGTTTCCAATCAAGTCTCTAATGCACAATTGTAGGAAAGGCATAAAGTAAGTGATCAAAACATAAGACTTTATAGATGGGTTAATGAAAACCGGAGCTTGTCTTCTGGTTGTTAACTAATTGTTCTCTCAGAGTAATAAAATCCAGAACCTCCGGGTCTTCTTCGATTTTAGCGGCTACACGAAATAAAAATGCAATGCGTGTCAAATTTGAATGCAATTGAGTTAGTTTGATAATGTACAGACTATAAGTAAAGCTAGACAGTGATTTTGCCTCTGAAATTTTTACTGAGGTTTGGTAACAACCTAATCAGGGACTTGTCCAAATTTAATTTGAATCAAAGCTCATTTGAGCCCTGCACAAAAAATGTGTATTTGACCGTATTTAGACCTCTTATGGCTTTATAAGGATTTTCATGGAGCAAGCCATGACTTTTTGGAAACTAGAGTTTCATAGGGTTCTAATGGAATTGGTTTCATCTAATTTGGAGAAACCTAGCAAAGGATATGAGCTACACAAGTTCAGAGAAAATCTGAAAAAAAATTCTGGATATTTTTCTTTTTCTCTGGACCAGTTTCCTTAATCACACCATTAGGTGGAATAAATGAGTTCGGAAGAATCTTAAATTTTTATGGTGACTCAGGGATATTACAAAGAACATACTGGCCAAATTTCAGAATTTTCCACCAAAGGAATCTCCAGTTAAAATTCTCCACAGTTTTAATTTTGGAGAATTAATTCTTTGGAAATAAGGGTTTCCATGGAGTGAAACTTGTTTTGCTGGAAATTACTCAGAGAGCTAAATCCAACAAAATCTGATTCACTTGATTTGGACATTCCTAGCAAAAGTTATGTGTGTTTGAAGTTTGAACTCAAAACTGAAATTTGAGGAAATGTTTAAAACACTGCATGTGGGTCCCACGCACAGTGCCTTCCCCTTCCTCGCACCAACTGAACCGAGCGGCGGCGCCCTCCGGCGAGGTATGCTGGAATTTACCTCCTGTCCATCCCCGGAGCTGAGAGTGGCCGCCCCGCCCTAACTCCCAACGCCGAACATGCCTAGGAGGTCGGAGTTCGTCGACGGCGACCAGAAACACCCGCGCGACGGCAACCGTGGTGGTTAGAGTTCCGGCGAGATGGTTCTCAGGCTAGAAAGCACTTAAATGGTCGGGTTTTGCTCGGAGAGCATCAGTGGAGCACGAGGAACACGAAAAGCAAAGTCTTGGGAGCTTGAAATGCCGGCAAACCTACTCTCAACGGTGAGCCGAGGTGTTTTACGGCGGCGGCGAGGAAAACGGCTATATTAAGGACGATCCTCGATGGTTTCCTTTGCTTCTTCTTTGAGATTGAGCGCTAGGGTGTGTAGAAGCTACTGACTAATGAGCTTGACCGGTGAGTGCAATTGTAAATGAATTTCGGTTTAAGCCGGGCTTGGACTAAATGAACAAGGTTTCAGAGTCTTTAGAAATTCTAGTTCTACGGTTGATCAACTGAGGAACGGTTTTTGGCTACACGTTTTAGGAATCCGGACGCACCTCTTTTGTGTTGAGAAGGTACGGCACGATGGCTGTGGCGTGCTGTCCACGAGGACCCGAAAACGAGCTGCGCCGGGACACTTCGGTACTTGGCGCCAACCGTCACTTTGCAGCCAACAGAAGCACGAACGCTCGGGGCTGAGGTGCTAGCATGCATGAACACACAGTGGTGACTTCCTTTTCTGCTTGGAGCTCGATCACCCGATGATCAGTCGGGTTATGCGCTCGAGAAGAATAGAGATGGCGCTGGGCAGTGTTCTTCGTGGGAGAGAGCCGAGAGCGAGTGTGTGAGCGAGGGAGAATGAAGAATTCGGCTTGTGCTACTCGTGTGGGTGATAAGGATGGCCGAAAACCAATCGAGCAGGAGCTGGCGCCGGTAATCCGCTCGGTGGCGCTCGCTGCCTCGGCCCGAAGAACAGAGTAATGTAGCTGTACGGCGGTTCACTTCGCCTGTCACTGACATGTGGGTCCCAATTTCCATTTTTGTCCTAAAAACTTGAATTTCCCTACTGCTCTGAATATGGTGACCTTAATACCCATTACCATTTGATCAAACCACCAAATGACTCTTTGGATATGATTACTTCAACTATGATTTGGTTTGGATGAATTTATAGCAAATGCGAAGCTGAAATTCAAATTTGGTTTGAATTTGCCCAAATAGCTCATGTCAAGATCAACTCCAAGTGGAGTGAAAATTAGTGTGTAAGCTCATAAAAATGTGTTGATTGTGAATATGAATCCCACTTTTGAATTCATGGGATGTAAGGAGTTTGAATTTGAATTTAAGTTCAAACTAACCTTTTAATGATTGTATCCAAAAATATTTCAAAGAGGTTTGGATTTGGGTGAAATTTGGCATGAGCATTCCTAACAAAGTTTAGGAGTTAATGGTGTGCTCAGCCCCTCTATGATCTATGTTCCGAACACGCCACTTTTGAACCATGTGAGTTCATCTCTTAATAGCTCTAGTATGGTGGTTACTTGCTCTTCAAAGGTGTTCATGTTTTTACCACAATTGAGGTGAGGTGAGGTGTGGGTGTGATGAACACTTTTAGCAAGTGAAAAATTTGAGCCCTTACATTCCTCCCCCCTTAAAAGAATCTCGTCTCGAGATTATAAGGTAAAAATGAGAGAGAGGATGGTGGAAAATTACCGGATGTGCGACGTTAAAAAGTTTGGGTAGTTGGAACGAAGAAATTCTTTGCTCTCCCACGTTGCTTCATCTTCGGAGTGATTACTCCATAAAACTTTATAGAACCACAACGTTCGGTTGTGTGTGGTTAGGAACTTCTCATCAATGATCCGAACCGGCTCCTCCCGATACTTGAGATCCAGTTTCAGTTCCTCGATATCTCCCAGATGAACGGTGGTTGAAAATTTGAGGCACTTCCTCAGCTATGAAATGTGGAAGATGTCGTGTACACCGGAGAGTGTCGATGGTAATTCCAGCCGGTATGCAACGGATCCACATCTTTCCAGAACCTAGAATGGACCAATGAATCGGGGTGCCAACTTTCCTCTGACCCCGAATCTGTTCACGCCCTTCATCAGAGACACACGTAGATACACGTGATCCCCGAACTCGAATTGCAGAGGGCGTCTTCTGCGGTCCGCATATTGTTTTTGTCGGGATTGGGCGGCTTTTAAGTTCGCTTGAATCAGCCAAACTTCTTCTTCCGCATTGTTGACAACATCAATCCCGAAGGTGACCCTCTCGCCGGATTCACACCAATTCAGTGCTGTGCGGCATTTTCTCCCATATAGCACCTCATAGGGCACCATCTTTTTGCTTACTTGGTACCCATTATTGTACGAGAACTCGACTAGTGGTAAGTGATCATCACAATTCCTATCGTGGTTGATAGCACAAGCTCGTAACATGTCCTCCAGGATTTGATTTACCCGCTCGGTTTGCCCATCCATCTGCGGGTGGTACGCTGAACTACGGATCAGCTTCGTACCCAATGCAGCATGTAACTGCTCCCAAAAATGAGACAATAAAGTGCTTCGATCCAACATAATAGTGCAGGGTACACCGTATAAGCGAAGAATCTGTGAGATGTACAGTTCAGCATACTTCTTGGCGTTGTAGTTGGTATTGGCCGGGATAAAATGGGCAACTTTTGTGAACCGGCCGACGATCACCCACACTTGAATCATGTTTCTGAAATGTAGTGGGTAATCCGACGATGAAATCCATGCTCACATCCTCCCACTTTCAGGCAGTAATGCCTAGCGGTTGTAGTAATCCCGGTTTCTTCATGTGGTCAGCCTTAACCCTCGAGCATGTATCACACTCAGACACGTATTTAGCAATCTCCCGCTTCATCCGTGTCCACCAAAATTTGCCCCTGAGTTCTTGATACATTTTGTTGCTGCCGGGGTGAATAGAAAACTTTGAAAAGTGAGTCTCGTCAAAAATCTTCTTCCTCAACTCCGGGTTACGGGGTACGATGATTATGTCCTTGAACAACAGAACGACGTCTCCGTCCTTTCGGAAACATTTCAGCTTCCCACTGTCTACACGTCTTCGCAAATATTATATACCCTTGTCATATTTCTGGGCTGCCGTTATCTCTTCACGGATGGTAGGGATAAGAGCTAGGTTGTAGAGAGCTCAATGGGGAACCACATACAAAGGTGGTTCACTCTCTTCCAACGGGGTGATGGTCAGCTTATGAATGTGTGACTTGTGACTCAGCGCATCCGCCACCACGTTTGCTTTGTCGTGTTGATAATGGATATCTATTTCGTAATCCTTTATCAGCTCCAACCATCTTCGTTGCCTCATGTTCAACTCTTTTTGAGTGAATATGTACTTGAGACTTTTGTGGTCAGTATATAAATGTATGAGGTTCCCGAGTAGTAAGTGCCTCCACATCTTGAGTGCGAGTACCATGACAGCAAGTTCTAAGTCATGAGTTGGATAATTTTGCTTATGATTCTGGAGCTGCCGTGATCCATACGCGACCACCCTTCAGTCTTGCATCAGCACACATTCGAGCCCAATGCCGGATGCATCGCAGTACACATCAAACGGTTTTGTTGTGTCTGGTTGCGCCAAAACCGGTGCTGATGTTAGGTTCTTCACTAAAGCCTTGAATGCTGCTTCACATGTTGGACTTCAAACATATTTGGTAGCCTTCTTCAGCAGCTCGGTCATAGGCTTGGCAATCTTCGATAAGTTCGGAATGAACCTCCGATAATATCCCACGAGTCCGAGGAAACTTCGTACCTCGTGGACAGACCTTGGGGACTTCCAATTCAGCACTTGTGTAATTTTGCTCGGGTCTACAGCGATGCTCTCCGCTGAGATAATATACCCGAGGAAAGGTACTTGCGATATCCAGAATACATTTGCTGAATTTCGTGTGATATCCTGACTCCCGGCTTAATAGGATTGATAGAGTACTCATACCACCAAGGTATACCTTCTTCTTCGGAAGCCCACCTGCAAAGGACTCCGGGGTTGAGCATGCTTGGCCCGGAGGAATCTGGGGATTGGTGACCGACCGGGAAGTCTTCCCGGGTGCGCACGAGTGAGGACATAGTGCGCAGAAAAGACGAGTGGTGGTATGTGGGGCCAGTCTATGATCCTAGAGAGCTGTTACAAAATGGTATCAGAGCCGACCCTCGCAGTTTCACGGGTGCGTACGGGTCAGTGAGAAGGATACGGTAGCGTACGGGTCAGGGACGTGGGTACGTACGCATGACGCGTGGGTTTTCTGTGTGGGACACGGTATGGTACGTATGCTGCTAACCGGACGTACGGTATGCGTATGACAGTACTGAATGTACGGACGTGGCTAAGAGGGGGCGTTCCTGTCTTGGCGTTGATGACTGAGGATGTCGGTCTTCTAAGGGGGGTGGATTGTGTGATATCCTGACTCCCGGCTTAATAGGATTGATAGATTACTCATACCACTAAGGTATACCTTCTTTTCCGGAAGCCCACCTGCAAAGGACTCCGGGGTTAAGCGTGCTTGGCCCGGAGGAATTTGGGGATGGATGACCGGCCGGGAAGTCTTCTCGGGTGCGCACTAGTGAGAACAAAGTGCGCAGAAAAGACGAGTGGTGGTATGTGGGGCCAGTCTACGATCCTAGAGAGCTGTTACATTTCGTGTATAGATTGTGATCTTGCAGCCGTTGCAAGACTATACGCAGATGCTTCTCGTGTTCTTCCTCCGACTTGGAATAAACCAGGATGTCGTCGATGAAGACCACGACAAACTTGCCTAGCTCTGGCATGAATACTGAGTTCATCAAGTACATGAAATGAGCTGGAGAGTTGGTGAGGCCAACGGACATGACCAGGTAATCATAAAGCCCGTAGCTCGTCGAGAAAGCCGTCTTCGGGATGCCCTCCGCCCGTATTTTAATCTGATGGTACCTGGATCTTAAATCTATCTTGAAAAAGATCTTTGCTTTGACCAACTGATCAAACAACATGGCGATCCGTGGTAACGGGTACTTGTTCTTGATCATAATGACGTTTAGTGGATGATAGCCCACGCAAAGCCGCAACGTTTCATCTTTATTTTTCACAAATAATGCAGAACAGCCCCATGGCGAGGAGCTCGGCTTAATAAACCCCTTTTCTAGCAAGTCCATCAACTGCGTTTTAAGTTCCACCAATTCGTTTGACGCTATCCTGTACGGCCTTCGGGATATTGGCATTGTTCCCGGCGCAAGTTCAATCTTGAACTCCACCTCTCGGTCGGGTGGCATACCCGGTAAATCATATGGGAATACATCGGAAAACTCACGGGCTACTGGAATATCTTCCAATCTGATGGTGGCGGATTGGTATACAGTTGGAAGTTCTATTTCTGGACTATCCATAAATAATGAATGAAACTCGTGCATCTCCGGATGCAAATGCATGACTCATAGGACGGTGTCTAAAACAGTGTCGTGATGGGTTAACCACGACATCCCTAAGATGACATCGACCTTTTGTCCCTCTAAAGCTATGAGAGATGTAGGGTATACTCTACCCCCAAGGCACAATGGTGCTTTTTGAACCATCATGCTTGTTGAAAGTTTACCACCCGGTGAACAAATCAAATATGGACTCTCAGTGGGTAGTATTTGCAAACTGTGCTTAGCAATATAAGCTTGGCTAATGAAATTATGTGTGGCACCCGAATCAAATAAAACTATGGCGGGATGTCTGTGGAGCTGGAACATACCCGCAAGAATGGTTTCTCCCTCCGGCACATCCTCTATGGCGAGTTGATGGACGGTGCCAGGCTTAGGGTTTGCCCGCCGCGCATTAATGGGATTCCGGGACTGATTCCTCCCCGGAAACTGTGGTGCTACTCCACTGCCTTGCTTCTCGGGGCAGTTATTGGCGAAGTGCCCCTGGCGACCGCACTTGTAACATGTAATCGATGGCTGGCCGGTGCTTGGGGGACGAAAGCCCGGCATGCGCTGCTGAGGTGCAAACGCACACAGCATCACCCTCTGCTGCTGTTGTTGCTGCAGGGGTGCTGGTAATTCCGGTCGGAACTCCGGCTGTGGATACGGCTGATTGCGGAATTGCACCAGTCGCTGCGGTGTTTGCCAATGTTGACCTGATGGTGAGCGATACACCATCCGATATTTCTGGGGAGGACCACCTCCCTCTCCTCTGCTTTGCGGCACGCTGCGCTTCTTCTCCGCTGCCAACAACTCCTTGCCGGAGTCCTCCTGTACAATCACACCATCAATCATTTCATTGAGGCTGCCGCCATTGAACATCGCCAGCTTGTCCTTCAGGAGCGGATTCAGCCTCTGGTAGAAGTAGTCCTGCCTCTTCTCGTTGGTATTAGCATGATACAACGCATAGAGGACGAGATCGTTGAACACACGGGCATACTCCAGTGTGTTTCGGTTTCCTTGCTGCAGATGGAGGAATTCTTGTGTCTTCCTCTTCAAAAGACCCGGCGGTATGTGATAGGCTCTGAAGGCCGTCCGAAATTCCGCTCGGGTCAGCACTCACTCGGTGGGTTGCGAGGCGCAGAAATTCGCCCACCAAGCACTCGCGGACCCCATAAGTTGTTGGGCCGCGAACTGAGTCTTCCGCTGCTCACTAACTTGGAGCATCCCAAACTTCATTTCCATCGTGCGGAGCCAGTTGTCCGTATCGATGGGCTCATCCGCTCGCGAGAATACCGGGGGATGCGTCGCTAGAAAATCCGAGTAGGAACTTTGCTGTCGTTCGTCTCGGTCTTGACGCCACTCGGGTCGATACGTATTTGCAATAAGCGTCTGCAGCAACTCGGTGTGCTGCTGGTGCGAGCCCGCCATGGCCGCAACTATATCTGCCAACGTGACCGTTGGCGTGGTGGTGGCTGTGGCTGCTGCTACTGCTGCTATCCCGAGGAAATCTCAGAAGGCTGTTGGGAGGCATCTCCCCCCTGACTTGATCCCCCAACCTCTGGGTTGGCACGAGTGCGAGTCATTCTGAAATTCAAAACAGCAACGACCAGCACATGTCATACTCAAAATTTCGTATAAAACAGTAGGTATTGCAGTGACACATGGAGAAAATTGCACAACATTCACATATATCGATAAAGCAAAAAGTTTATACAAGATACATTATTCTCGGGACTCCGAGAAGTCGTGCTCATGTCGTCACTACATACACACACGCTACTATTTATACCACATGTTGCTGTTACAAAAGTTATTACACACCACCCTCTCTGCCCTACTTGGCAACGCTAAACTCCCTACTCGGAGTAGAAGTCGACCTCCTGCGGGTCTTCCTCCTCCGTTGGTTCTGCTGGTGGCTCCGGGTCCATGACCTCCTCTTCGGGTTCAGGTTCCGGCATCACCGGAATACCGAAAACCATGGGTACAGCACCTACCATCGGTAGGCCTACTACCGTAGGTACGAGGTCCTGCAAATCATGCACCTCGTCCATGGTCTGGTTGTAGTCCATCTCCCAGTTCTGACCTTCCTCAATCGCATCATCATGCTCTTGAGTTAGGACCTCATTTTGCTGAGTCAAAGCCTGGACTTGTTGCTGCAAAGCCGTGATGTCGACACGGCTTTTCTTCCCCACCTTCTTCAGATGACGCAACTGATTATGCTGGTCATTCAGTCGCTTAATCGTCGGAAGCAGCACATTACGGGGTGTGTTGTGAGCACTCTCGTAATGATCATGGCGGCTGGTGCTCTTCTTGAGCTCCATGGCAAGTCGATCCGTATGGACAGCTTGGCTGCCCATCACGTTCTTCCCTGCCGTTAAATGGAGGCTGAGGTTCACCTCCACGGGGTTGTACCTTGGGCAACTCAGATCAGTCGCCGCAAAGTACCGCTCTCACCACACGTGGTTACTCGCCCCTCCACCGGAACAAGCATGTATGGAGTGCCCTCCATAGCTCTAACGTGTATTTGGCAAAAGCGTGACAAGGTGTCGCGGGCTGCCACTTGCCACATGTCTTCCGGTTGTCTCCCTTTCACCGTGACGGTGAACGGTGCCCAACCCGGTGGTGTAGGTACCGCTGGAACATCGAGATGAACAATCCATGTCTTGTTCCCCTCCTCGCCATCTTCCTTAGCAAGGAATCACGCCGTCTCCACATATCCGAAATATTGAAGCATTAGCCTCAATAAATCCAGATACCCGCTGCGTAGAGAACAATGGGATACCACCCATCCGTTCTCCAATTGTTTATCCTCTGCCATCTGTATAAGCATATTTGAAAAAGTTCAAATATTACTTTCAACGGTAAATCAGTGAGTTATAACATAAAACATGTCATTGAACTCATAAAACTTGGAAATACAAATCAAACTTAGAACTTTGATTTCTGGTCTGCTGCCTAAACTGACAGCACTGACCAGTTTCCCTTCTACCCAGATTTAGACCATGTTAAAAGCAAAATCAGTTCTGGAGCTCAACATCAAAGTTAAATCTAACTTCAATAGCTTTCCAGAATGTATTTATATGCCCTCATATCTGTCCTGGTTCAAAAGTTATGAGATGTCAAAGTTGACAGAATTTCTGGACAAAATTGGGTAGCACCTCCCTGCATGAGGTACTGAATTGATCCAAGAATTCCAGTTAATTCTACCCCAAATTTGACAAAACATTCTGTTACAAAGTTGGAACATATGTCATAAATTTTTCAGAACTGTATTATTTTCTATTTTTGGATTTTTATGCAGGAAGTTATGCTCATTTCACAGAGAGTTGCAGAGAGTATTTGCTCTGTCCTGTTTTCTGGACAGTTTCAACTCTACTGCATTTTTCGACTAGTTAAGGAATGAAAAACCTCTGGACATCAATAGGAAAGTTTTAAAGCTCTTCCAAATCTTTCCAGTAATGTATCATACGACCCCAACATCGAAAGAACTAGACCTCTAACCTCTGTAAAATTTCAGCATTATTTAAGCTGAAAGCGGAGGACTCTGTTCCTAGTCTTACATAAGTTGAAAGCTTGCTTACTTTGGAAATCCTGATTAAGGGAAGGATTTAAATCAAAATTTTATTGCTCTGAATCAAATTTTTCAACTTTTACAATGAAGTTGTTCATTTAGTGGAGTGTGACGTCGAAGCGTCACCACAAACATGCCGGTACTGCATTCCTCACCAAGAAAACCTATACCGGACTTAGCCGGCTTCGTTAATTCAGTGGCACTAAACGTCTCTCGCACACGTATGCTACTCGTCTACCAATCCGGGGTTAGAGTACCTGCAATAAACTCACACAATCATCGGTCTCAGCTGCACACTGAACCTGGGCCCAATACAGTTCCATACACCCGTCTGTTATCACTCGCACGGGTGTTCTCAAGCCAAACACGCCTTGAGCTACGTGTTCACGTTACCAATCACGTGACGGGGTCTCCACCTACTTGCCCGTAGCACGCCGGGGACTGGCGTTGCTCGAATACCCCAAACGATATGAAGAGTCATAGAGGATACCAAAGCTGGCCGTTAACTGCCACCTGTGAGGCTCCACCCTTAAGCTTGTGCGCACTGGTGGACAATGCTTACATGCACCCCCCAAGACATAAACACTCCCGAGATTCATAATTTTCCGACATAGCAAATAGGTTAGTATTACCACTTTCTATATGCTAATAACATCCTTATATGGGCTAATACTCGTTCCTCACCGAGGTTTTTAAAATTTAACCTTTTTAAGTGTGTTAAACCTCAACGATGCTCTGATGCCACGCTGCGAGGACCCGAAGGTCTCGACAATCCAGGATCTCGCTGAGGGGTGCTACGATAGACAACACTGGATAACACAAATAAAAGGCGATAAGCGGGAGCGAAATTTTATTACATTAACTTGTTTATCAACATAGTTACATCAAAATATCATTAAGTATACACTCATGAGCGTAGACTAAGCAAAAAGAGTTCACGTTCAGCCCGTGAACGTGTTCTCACTAGCACACACACCACACTAACACGGCGGTGTGCACGGCTCCCACTCGACTGTGTTTCCCTCTTGGGGGTCCGTCTCCTCCTCGAGAGCCTCCTCCACATAGAACCTTGCAAACGCTTCAAACACAAGCGGTGAGCACGATGGCTCAGCAAGACTTACCCGTCTCACCTAAACATGAAACTCTACATGCGGGGATTGCAGTGCATAATAGGAAAGTATGTTGCAAAAGACACACCTAATTAGTTGACTCTTACTTTCAAGTTTTAGCCTCAAGTTAGTGGGGAACCTTGTGCTAAGACACATAAGAAATCCGCAATCAAACAAGAAATGCATTTCTCTTATGTTCTTTGCCTAAGGTTGAAAAGAACTTTGATTAGCTCTAAACTAACGTATTTCATTAACGACCAATGTAATACATTCAATCAGCAACATTTTTTCATGACAATTAGCCTGTTCTTTCGACGTCACGGTACAGTGAACAAGTGGTACTCACTGACCGCGAGGGACGGCGATTATAATCGATTTACACCTGTAGGGTTATCTGAATAACCCGTCACGAACGCTCGTACTCGATGTTGCCTACAGCAACCATCACGGACATCGTACGCAACCAACTTTCATCCGTTAGCCAAGTGTTGAACCGGTCCTATCGTCCCAAGCAGGAGGTCTCTACGCGGAGCATCCTCGGTGCCTGCTAGTAGATTTACACCTCGCTGCTCTCAACCTACCCTCTAGACGACAATCAACGCCTCAACATATCGCTACCCGAGTTACATCGGTTTCCCGATTCCCGTATATTCGGTAGGTCTTCGGTACTGTTCTAGCTTGTTCAACAGGCCCGCACACGGCTTGGTCCTCAATCAACACAAGCAGAGAGTGGCCGCCCCGCCTTAACTCCCGACACCGAACACGCCTAGGAGGTCGGAGTTCGTCGACAGCGACCGGAAACACCTGCGCGACGGCAACCGTGGTGGTTAGGGTTCCGGCGAGATGGTTCTCGGGCTAGAAAGCACTTAAAGGGTCGGGGTTTGCTCGGAGAGCATCAGTGGAGCACGAGGAACACGAAAAGCAAAGTCTTGGGAGCTTGAAACGCCGGCAAACCTACTCTCGACGGTGAGCCGAGGTGTTTTACGGCGGCGGCGGCGAGGAAAACGGCTATATCACGGCCGATCCTCTATGGTTTCCTTTGATTCTTCTTCGAGAGTGAACGCTAGGGTGTGTAGGAGCTACTGACTAACGAGCTCGACCAGTGAGTGCAAGTGTAATCGAATTTCGGTTTAGGCCGGGCTTGGGCTAAATGAACTAGGTTTCGAAGTCTTTAGAAATTCTAGTTCTACGGTTGATCAACTGAGGAACGGTTTTCGGCTACACGTTCTAGGAATCCGGACACACCTCTTTTGTGTTGAGAAGGTACGGCGACGATGGTTGTGGCGTGCTATCCACGGGGACCCGAAAACGAGCTGCAGCGGGGCACTTCGGTACTTAGCGCCAACCGTCACTTTGCAGCCAACAGAAGCACGAACGCTCGGGGCTGAGGTGCTAGCATGCACGAGCACACAGTGACGACTTCCTTTTCTGCTTGGAGCTCGATCACCCGATGATCAGTTGGGTTATGCGCTCGGGAAGAATAGAGATGGCGCTGGGCGGTGTTCTTCGCGGGAGAGAGCCGAGAGCGAGTGTGTGAGCGAGGGAGAGTAAAGAAATCGGCTTGTGCTGCTCGTGTGGGTGATAAGGACGGCCGAAAACCAATCGAGCAGGAGCTGGCGCCAGTAATCCGCTCGATGGCGCTCGCTTCCTCGGCCCGAAGAACAGAGCAATGCAGATGTACGGCGTTTCACTTCGCCTGTCACTGACATGTGGGTCCCAATTTCCATTTGTCCTAAAAACTTGAATTTCCCTACTGCTCTGAATATGGTGACCTTAATACCCATTGACATTTGATCAAACCACCAAATGACCCTTTGGATGTGAATACTTCAACTATGATTTGGTTTGAATTTGCCCAAATAGCTCATGTCAAGATCAACTCCAAATAGAGCGAAAATTGGTGTGTAAGCTCATAAAAATGTGTTGATTGTGAATATGGATCCCACTTTAAAATTCATGGGATGTAAGGAGTTTGAATTTGAATTTAAGTTCAAACTAGCCTTTTAATGATTGTACCCAAAAATATTTCAAAGAGGTTTGGATTTGAGTGAAATTTGGCATGAGCATTCCTAACAAAGTTTAGGAGTTAATGGTGTGCTCAGCCCCTCTATGATGTATGTGAAACATGCCACTTTTGAATTATGTGAGTTCATCTCTTAATAGCTCTATTATGGTAGTTACTTGCTCTTCAAAGGTGTTCATATTTTTACCATAATTGAGGTGAGGTGTGGGTGTGTTGAACACTTTTAGCAAGTGAAAAAATTGGGCCCTTACACTGAAACTGTAAAATAATGCAAAGTCTGCCCAATATCTTCTTTCATTTGCTCTCCCTTTCAAAAAAAACACATCTGCTCGTACCAAGAAAGGCAACAGATAAGAAATATTAGGGACCCAGATAGTCCAAGGTACTAGCCACCCATGAAAAAGAGGCCATCAGTAAATCAATAGAATTGAAATATTTTGACAAGGCTGAGCATTACTTTATGTTAATTGTAGATGTTTTGCATGTATTAATTGAATTAACCTGTCCTGTTTTGCATATGATATGGCCCAGACTTCAGTCCACCATAAGAATAAAATCACTGCCAGTGACTTCAGTCCAGGTCTTTAAACAGAGTTTTTAATAGACTTTATGGAATCTACTAGGGCATTCGACTAAATCTTACGACCAGTGCAACAAACTCATGGATGACCAATCCTATGAGGACCAAATGGGGAACGCGAGCAAAAAACTTTATAGGCTTCAGGTGTCTGGGTTTATATGTGTTCTGCTGCTGCAAGCACGAAAATGATCATGTAAAATAGATTAAGGACTTAAGTCAAAAAGTTCTTGCATCAGAAGAAACCACTAGACTATACAAACTAACGTGAGGACATATCCACAAAATTGAATGGGCACATGGGTTTGCCCAATCCATACCCATTCACGGTCTGAAGAACCTAAATAGGACCGAAAAGGTACTGACTCGTGAACTTTACTTAGATAATGCCAAGTGTCCCCAACACAAAAACAAATTAGCTATACACATCTGCAGGTCACGGCAACAATCATGTAAACAGCATCTTCAGATGCTCAATGCGAGCACCACGGACTTCATCGTCTGTCAGTGCCCCAGAAATCATCCTCTGCTTGCAAACTTGAACCTGTTGCATCCGCTCCTCAACAGTATCCTGAAATGAAGACATGACTTGAGATTCCAGGATCCTGGAAGATGTATATCAAGACGATAGCTAATTCCATTCTTATTTACCTTGACTATGAAGCGCCTCACATGGACTGCTCTCTTTTGTCCAATGCGGTGAATTCTCATGATAGCCTGCTCTTCCACTGTAGGATTCCACCATGGATCCTACATGACAAAATAACAACGCTGGATTGTTAATGTGACTAATCAGTCATTGTCCGGAGGTTGTCCATTCCAATAGATTGACAAGGTAAAGTTACCATCAGAAAAACATTGGACGCAGCAGTTAGATTGAGTCCAACACCTCCAGCTTTGAGCGACATCAGTAGCACCTAATTTTCGAAACAAAATATCAAGAGCCCTCAGGAATGAAACTTCTTCAGAAAGAAAATAGCTGACTAAAAGTAGATAATGCATACCAGCTTATCCTGACTTTCACTGAATTCCTTCAGAACGTTTTCTCTATGCTTCTGGCTTAGTTTGCCATCAAACCTCAAGAACTTGATACCCTTGTGACTGAATGGGATTTCCAGAAGATCAAAGAATGATGTAAACTGGCTGAACACGATGCTCTTTTCCCTCTTGTTCTGAAGGTTCTCAAGAATCATGATGAGTTTGCTCACTTTGCACGAGTCCTTCCAATTATTTTGGGCATCAACCTGGAACCGGCACTGAGAAGGCAGTTTGATTAAGTCAGAATTTCTGATATGGCTTCTGCACAGGGGACACGGCCCTCCAGCTGGAGTGTTCCAACTAGAAATAAGGCACTCACGGCACATCCTGTGTCCGCACAGGGTGATCACAGGATCATCAGAAGCTGACTCAAGGCAGATAGGGCACTCAGTAGTGGCACCCTGACAAATTTCTTCAACAACCTCTTGTACATATGCACGAGAATCACTCTGCACCCCTTCAAGAAATTGCTGTGCTAACTTGTCAAGGTCAGCATACTTTTGCGTATCAGCTCGACTGCACATTAAAAATTCAATAAAGGAATTAGATGATGCAGTAATGGAATGCTCGAAGAGGGTATTTTTCTTGCAATTCATGCTAACCTGATAACTAGAAATGGGTGGTTGCAGCACTGCCTTAGCCGGAGAAGTAGCTCAAGAATATTAGCATAGTTGTGAAGAACGCTGCCTTGTGCTACAAATTTATCAAATTGAACCTGTCACAGGTGAAAATTTAGAGTTAAGCATACAAAAAATACTTCATTACGTTACAGAGCTATGCCAAACAATATTTAGAAGCATGATTCAGTTTTGGTTCCAAGATGAACAAAAAACCTACTTTTAGCACCAAATCAGTTAGCTCAACCAATAAACCTACATCAAACATTAACATCTGAAACTTCCACTTACATCAATAAAAATAAATTAAAACATAAATATACCTTTGATCTTCTGAAAAGGGCTTCATAGAAATCACGTTCATCATGAGGTTGTTGGCATTCCACAACTTCAATATGAGCCGGAGGGAGGACCAGTATGGGACTGAAACAAATAATGGAGCTATCTGAGGCATGATAAAATGCTTAATTGTTTATTTATGGAGAAAGATGAGATAATAAGTTACATACTTTCCAATCTTGTCTTTTGTTTCCTTGGTCCTCCTGAGCATTAATGGCCTAAGAATAGCTCTAACAAGTTTCAATCCTCTGTCATCACCATTCTCATAAGGCTTCTGAATCAATTTCTGCCACCTAGAGAACCAAAATGTCAATAGTCAGGACTGTCAGAGCACCTATAGTAACTATGTGTATTGAGCAGTTTGATACAATCATACCAAGTTGGATTGCACCAGGGCTCAACATGTAGAAAGCAGAGGAGGCTGTAGAGGTCCTCCAAATCATTCTGAAACAAATGCAATCATAAAGTTTAAAAATATAAAAATGGGATTGTACTTTCCACAATTGCTAACACTTTAGATGATGTTGTTTAACTCAATGAACCGAAAACAAATGGGAATGCTAATTTTAATTCACTTGAAATTAGCATCTCTTTTCAACTTACGCCTTAAAGTAGTCGGACCTATTTTAAAATCCATGAGCTTGTTGTTAGTTGTTTTTCTGTTTATAGAATTATGTATTAACTATAGAAAAAAATGTTGATGTGTTGACTATATAAAAATTGTAAGTTCAGGCCATTCGATCTAGATCGGACGACTCAGGACATAAGTTGAAAGGAGATGTTAATTTCATGTGCCTGAAAATTAGCAACTCCTGAAAAACAAAATGTGTATGTCAGGTGGAAAAGTACCTGCAATGGTGTCCCTGTAAGGCACCATCTGCATTGTGAGATCAATCCAAAAGCTGCTTGGGCCACTTTTGCTTTAGGAGATTTGATTGTGTGAGCTTCATCAAGCACTATCCTATACCAATCCATCCTGTGAAAGATGCTGCTGTTATCCTGTTAAGGGTAGAACTTTTCATTATTAAACCGTGAGAACCTTGTTAGTTCCAAAAGAAGTACAATTCTTTCAATAAGACTGGCAGTAGAGGCCAAATGGCAAACACGTACAGTTTTGTATGCAGCTGAAAGGACGCCATATGTCGTTAAGACAACATCATGCTTAGCCATCAGCATGAGGTTATCAGTTTTGTCACCACCATAGTGCACAAACACAGAAAGAGCTCCTTGTGTTGAATGTGCCTCCAATTCATCCTGTGAGGAAGAACAATATTTGAGTTATTACTTTCCTTTTGGAAATCCAAGATTCTTGCAGAAACTAAGGACCATTGAGAAACTATTTAAGTTATTTCAAGATGTGCTGCATGGAAATAGTTATAGTGCAACCTAGCACTGGCCTTCAGATTTTCTATAAATATTAAATTATGTTTATTTATAAAGAAATTTGTGCAAGAATGGTAAAACAAAGTACTTACCTTCCATTGACCCAATAATGCCATTGGGCAAACAATCAGGGTACCTCCTCTTAAAGAGAATCTTGGAGTTCGTGCTCTAGTTGTGTGATCTCTTGTGTCCCTAGTATCTCTTTCTACATAGCTGGAATGCTCTCCCCTAGGATCTGAAAGTATCAGAGCAATGGTCATGACAGTTTTGCCAAGACCCATTGCATCTGCTAGGATCTGCAAATACAAGCAACACAAATATCTTTTAAAATACACCATCAAAGGAAATTCAAAGTAGGAAGACGCAGAAAATCTTCATGATATTCAACAAATTTCAATGAACAATTCTAAGAGAATCAAGATTATCAACTAATATTTAACCATAATGCTCAAACATGGACAACTGAAGTCTGCCAGAAACCTTTCTGCAGTAATCATGTTACAAAAGTAGGCAAGCAAAACTATAATTTATAACACTTGTATCTTATTTAGGATAGCTAATAAGTTTTTGTTCTTGTTATATCATTTTATAGCACCATATAATATGGCATTATAACTGATAAAAAAATATCTCAGAGAAAATTAAATTATACTACCAGCCTCTTGGGAATATATACACTATAAAATATAAAGAAGCGTGTGAGGAACTTTTAAAACAGACTTACCCCTCCTCGTGTAGACTCTGTTACAGTTGGAAATTGTGTTGTCGCTTGACCGGTGAAGAGATTAACATATACAGTAGGTGCTCTCCTGTTATCATAGTTTTTGTTAGTTATTATCACCAAATCTATTCATCATTATGTGCTATTGTACAAATGATAATGAATAGAACATACTTGTCTACGATATTGTAGGCACTCCAACAGGGATCAATAGTTTCTGTTACTTCATGAGCACCCCTCCCCTTCTCTAATTTGGACATCCAAAAGAGAGCTTGTTTTTGGTACGGTTTCAGTACAGAGACAAGAGTGCTTGGAGGCTCTGCTTCCTGTTATTTCAATTTTGTAATCAAATAAAATGTATGCAAATATTAGGATACTGTGTACAAACACTCATACAATTCTAGAATCTTCTATTGTTACCTCCAAATCAAATGTTTCAGCAGTGCCAATAATTTTGTTTAAGGCAGCCTCTGAAATAGCCTGCTCGTCAGTGCCTTGCTCTGGAAACGTTTGGCCCAGCAAAGGAGTGAATTCCTCACCACGGTTGTGGCTACCCTAAACCATGCATCCAAATAGATAACAGCGGTGAATATCAATGATCAATACAAAGGAAAAGGTAGCAATAACACCAAGCAACGTCACAAGAAAAAGTTATAACTTTGCACAACATGCACTAGTATAATTAAAGGTAACAATGCTAAGGAAGAAGTCAGAAGATAAGGCTATAACTATCTGCAGCAGTACAAGTAAAGGGCATAGTAAACTCACTTAATAGCAGGCTTATTCTGTTATAGATGGTACAGTGCAGGGAAACATGAACTACTAATAGTAAAAGTGCAGCAAGAGGGCTTAATGCTTACCCTTAAAATTCGCTTCAGCTTTCTTGTGCTGAACTCGTCAAGAGAGAAATCATCCTGTGTATGATAGGCATATTAACATTTAAAAGAATCAATGGTCAAGAGCAATATAAAATGACGAAAAGAATCAATTTGATGTGCTACCTTGTTGGATGCCTTTAGTTTGAGCAGACTAAACAATTGATGAAGAGGGTTGCCAGCAAAATCAACAGTTACGGGACCACCTGTGTTCCAGGATGAGACTTCACCTTCTGTGAACACAGAGCTGTGGATGTAGAAGCTGCAGAAACAACGCACTCAGTATACTAATAAAAGACAACAAAATCCTGCAAACCATCAACTAACCAAACAGCAAGAAGGTATCATCATCGGTCACCTAACATAAAGCAAAACTTCTTGCAACAGCCTCAGCTCCAATGTTGGGAACACGACCTTCCCCTGAATCTTCACCTTGGATGTGTTCACAAGCGGGACAAGGCAATTTGCCCAATCTGGGGACAGCTTCCCAATCTGTAAACACCATCAATGACAGAAGATTAAGCTTACAATAACTTCGCGCAAGAATAAATCGTTCATAGTAAAACTGAATCAAGTGGTACGCAACGCATAACGAGATTGATTTGCTAACAGCCCCACCTCTCCGGCTCGCTTGGTGGAGAAGCGCACGATCTCCGCCAGCGCTGCCTTCTTCTTTGCCGACACCTTTAGCCCGCCGTAGCTCCTCCCGTACAAGGGGAAGGAGAAATGGACGACCTCGCCGGCATCCATCCTCTTCCTCCCACGGTTAGTGGAGAACCCGGTGACGTAGGATTTGCCGACGAGGAACCAATCGCGCTCGACGGGGAAGTCGCCGAACTCGGCCTCCGGCGGCGCCACCACCATCCTCAGGTCACTCACCGGGGCAGGCGCAATCGCCTTGGAAGGCGGCCGGTCGTGCATCTCCACGTCGACGACCTCCTTTGGCGGCAGGGCCCGGATGGGCCTCGGGTTGAGGTACGGCACCGGGTGGCTCGTCGCGAGGTCGACGGTCACCGCCTCGTCCTCCCGCGACCTCTTCTTGGGCCACGGCACAAGGGTTATGCCGCCGCCGGCCGCGGATGAGCCTTTCTCCTCGACACAACGCGGCACCAAAGACGGCACCTCGAGGGGCAGATCGAGTGACCCGCTCTTCATGTTAGTGGCTTCCACCGTCGAGAAAGCGGGTTCCTGGCTACCCACGACTTCGTCAGGGGCTTCAGCCTTCACCCTCACCGGAGCCCGCGCGGGCGCCATGTCAACAACGTCGCACTCCGCCTTGATCGTCTTCGGGGCTGTGACGTCGCCGCCGCCGCAGCCCTTCTTGGGTAGGTCGTCGTCAGCGCGGGCGGTGTCGTCGAGGAGCGCGTTGATGGCGCGCTCGGTGTTGCCGCCGCAGCGGGAGAGCGCAGCGATGATTCGGGCCTCGGGAAGACCGGCCCCGAGGACGGCGCGCACGGCAGCGATCTCGTCGGCGAAGAGGACGTCCTGGGAGGGGGGCTCAGGCCAGTCGTCGCCGTTTATGGGGACCATCGTTGCGGTTGCCTTCTGCCGCTTCGGCGAAGGCGCGGCGGCGGGAGGGGAAGGGGACGGGGAGATGGGTGCGAATGGTGGGACTTGAGGCTGGAGGGGGGGTTTATGAGGCTTATCAGATTTTTGGCGGGGAAGCGGGGGAAGGGTATGGCGCCGTTCGTGGTTTTCGGCGGGGGAGGGAAAAACGAGCGGCGACAGTGAAATTTTGTGGCGGGTTTACCGCGGGTGAATTTTTTTTTCTGCGATTGTACCGCGGGTGAGTTTGGGAACGACCAGGGGAGGTGGAAGTGGAACTGGAAGTCGTGCGTGCCACGTGTCGCGGAATGTTGTCGTCCAGCGCCCGTGCTCCGCCGGTTTGACGGTTTGCGGTGCTTGGCCGGTCCGCGTAGGTGCACGGTTGGTTTATGAACTTTGTTTGGTACGGCCTCTCATTTTTTGTTAATAATTAGATGGGCTCCAGTACAAAATTGAACGCCAAAAATATATTTTTAACACAAAAGCATAATATCGCTTTTAATCTATTTACATAACATAAGTGCGATGATGTTAGTGATTATTTACCCGTATATATCTACCACTCAAGTATTTTCTATGAGTGTACGCTTTCATTTGAAATAAATTATCGATCGACCTAGCATATACCTGTCTCACGCCTTCTAATATTAAGAATATTATGTACGAACCTTTTGTACGATATATTTTAGCGTTAATTTAAAATTAGATTTTATTTAAACATTCTTAGAGCTATTTAGTTTTAGTTTGACACATAAGACCATTTACACTACTCTTGTTGTATGTGGCATAAGAACCTGCAGGTTTGTAGGCATTAGGAAATTATAAATTCTGCAAAACGGTAATAAAATTAAACATCTTTATTTATCTGCAACATGAGATGTCATGGTTTGAGAAGGCTGGTTTTTCAATGTCTTGGGTAGACAATGAATGTCTTTTTACCAAATATTAGGTAACGTTTAAAATCATATATTGTTTGTAGAAAAACAGTTTTATTATTAGTCTTTGAATTGTATGTTATCTGACCGCAAAGGTGCCACTTAAAGGTAGAGATGGCAGTACTGCAAAGGTGCTACTCAAAAGTAGAAATGACAAAGATATACATTACTGCATGCTCGTGGATATCTAATCCCGATAGGCACGGATTCATGTATGAAACTATGCCAACACCACCGCTTGCTGCCGTTCGACCATATCACTCTGCGCTGACGTCCCGCTGTGTTGCCCTGGGCCGCCGCGCTCATCGGATGGGTTGAAGCTCTTGTTGGGCCGACGGGCATGGGCTTGCGGGTACACGGACATGCCCGTTGGTATGAATTATCCGCATGCAACGGTACGAAACATCATTTTTTACCTGTTGTAGGTAACGGGTACGGGTGCGGGGGTATGGGTGGGCGAGCAATACATGGATATTTTTTACATGTTGTCGTCTCTATCAGAAGCTTGTTTCTTTTACTCTTTTGCTTGCGCTTGAGCTTGCGTCGAGTCTTGCATAAATCCAAGATGATCCCGTCGGTGTTTTTTCCACCGATTAGTAATCTTATTCCTCGCGTTTTATGTCCGGGTGGCTAGCCAACAAAGACAAAGATTTATACTGGTTCGGACAAAACGCCCTACGTCCAGTTTTGGGTGTTCATCAGTCTTGTATTACCTCTGGAGGTTCGTGGAACTGGGTTACAAGCGAGGCTTCCTCGTGTGTGAGGGTGCGAGAATGGCTAAGTGTCGTGCGTGATGTGAGGGCGTCAAGTCTTCTAAGGGGAAGTTCCGGACCTTCCCTTTTATATCCCGGCCGCTTCCACCTTCCCGTCGACTCCTCATAAATGGGGCGGGGGTTTACATGGTGTGTCGGCATCTAAGGCGGCCCAATGTGGTACAGGAGCAATGAGTACACCTGCTCCCGTCTCGTCTACAGTCTACGTCTAATTTTCATCCCTATACACCCACGCCGAGCGGGACGGGACGGATGGTGATGATAGTTGGTGTCGTGCTTGTCTTGTCGCGCGTAGCCTCTTTCTCCGTCTTGAAGTCCCTCTGTCGTTCATTCACGTCAATATTGAAGTCTTACATCTGCCTCCGGTCCGAGTGACGTCCCCATAACCCTAGAGATTGAACAGATCCATGACATGATCCATGATATCCTTCATGCGCTCCATGGATGCAGATGAGGAGGTACCCAGAAAGGCGACCACACCGCCTCCATCGGTAGCACCTACTGCCTTCGGTCGCCCTCCATCGTCCGTCCCCGCAACAACCCCAACGATTGTCCATCGTCCCTCCTTAAGCCACCCACTTATTGTCCTTCTCCATGCAGAGAGTGGCTACGCAACCACCCTTGGCGGCAGTCCACTCGGCTGGTATCAAGTAGCCTCCCCGCCATCCTCCATAACCGCCCCTCGCTTGTCCTTCCACATCCATCCCCATTGCCGCTTGTGCCCTCTTCGCCTCTCCGACCTTCTTTTTCCTCCTATATCTGTTGCCACGGATCCTAGTTGGCCGAAGCCCTCTCTTGCACCTCTCGTCCATCTTGGATCGCCTCTGCCAACTTTTTTACCCCCACCATCTCTAGCCCCGACCCATTGTCTATTGAATCTCCCCCTCCTTAGCTTTTGCGTCGCTCTTGTCGAGGATCTAGAGGGTTCCTTCCACCATCCTCTCCGCAATAGTCGGGCTCGTCGCCCCGACCCTGACCCTTGTGGTGTTCACCTCCAAGATCTCGGTCGTCATCCCTCCGTTCGTCTTTTCCTCCCCTGTTGCATTCCCCTCCTTCATTGGCCCTTAATTGTAGCCCCCCTCCTCATGTGATAGGTCGTCGGCGTTCTGGTCGCCATCTCCCCGTGCATGCCTACTCCATTTCGAGTTGCAGGGGGGTGATTCTTTGTTTGGCTCGACGAACATCAAGGCTTGCAGCAACCAACTGGAGCTAGAACCAAAGATCATCCCTAAACGTCAAGGTGTCCGATCGGTACCTGTGGATCTGATTGAGCATTGCTTCAATTGTTTCTCATTTAGCCACATCGTTGCAATGTGCAAGAATGTCTTTCGGTGCTTCTGTTTCAAGAGTGAAAGTCACAAAATCATGCCATTACAGAACTGTCAAGCTACCACCTCCTCTCATTCATAGAGCTTCTTTAAGTGTTCAAGAGAAAATCTGGATCACCCCGAGCTCTAAGAAGCTAGAGTCTGATTACTGTCATGATGGCTGGCTTGGTTGCTACGTCCCATCCCTTGGCCTCGCCAGTCAAAGTGTGCCGAGTTTGACAGTTTTCCTTTCAAGTTTCTTATTATCTTTTAACTTCCCTGTCCTCTTATTTGTCCAACAAAATTGTTTACTACACAATCAAATGAGCGCAACGTGTCCCCTTCCCTGTCTGGAAGCAACTGCCGATATTATATGTTGCCCATCTAACCGGAAAATCTTGGTTCGACCATCCCTTTCCTCCACCAACTCCGCTGGCTGGCAACCACTTTCAAAGAGGGTTAGGGTTAGGCTTCGCCAGTGTAGAGACACGGATATGCAGGAAGGTAGTGGGCAAGGCTGGCGGCAGGAGAATCAAAGGGTCGGAGATTACAGACCTGCCCTTGAACGCTGAGAAGCAATTGATAGCACGGCTAATAATCTTACAAATTACTTCCAAACACAGCACATAGGCGCAGCCAAACAACTGCACAAGGGTATGCACGGAAGCCAAAGAGACTGGATCTTTTCGATCTTTCATTGACATAAGCAGTTCTTGTGGCCAAACAGATCATGACGGAGAAACACAACATCAATGTACAGTGGAGAGCATCATGCGAAACAATTTAAATTTCCTACATACTAAGTTCTGCAAGTCGCCAATTCACATTTCTACCAACACCACCAGAGCAGAAGTGGAACATTTACTGTCGTATAGTATGCAAACATAAAAAGCATCAATGCCAACCCTCCTAACATCGATGACTTCAGTTTGTCTTGGTCTTTGTTGTCCTTCCCTTGGATCGCCTTCTTGGAACAGAGTTCTTCATTCCCAGGAAGAAAAGCAGTGCGCCGATAAATGCCAAGTTCTGAAAGGAAAATAAATAAAGGGCATGTAACAATAATAACAAATCAACTAGTTTAAAATACAAGCTTCCAAAAGATAGCATGCAGCAAGCCAACGAACCTGAGAGAACTTGAAAAACAGCTGGACAAATTGTGTTGACTCCATTTCGTAATTGTAGAAGTCATACACAATAGGGGTTATAAATGCCAAGTGAATCAGCTGCACAGAAGAGCAACTTTGAAGTTTTACAATGCAACAAATGGATGACGAATACTAGAAAAGCTGAGACCAAATAATACATGTAGACAATGCTTTAATCATCAGAATAAAAATATGCCTACCCCTAGTTCACATGCTATACATATATTTGGATAGAATGACATTTAACATGGATTTCTAATCCAAGTAATTGTTAAAAATGACTAGAAAATTATATAATTAAGGTTGTATTAGCTTGTCACAGCCCTCCAAACGCTGAAACATATTAGACTTGTTAGGTGGATCAACTACAGTCGCAATTTGCCGCCAATCTATGCAGCCAATTACGAAAATTTTGTTGGAGACTACCATTTCTAAATGCTAAGACTTGTGCTCCGTGGAACTGGCTGGCTAAGGCTACGCTTAACAGGATGGCGAGGCTCAGCACCTTCTTGCCCAAAGAACAGAACGAACAAATGAAATCATTAGCATAACTAGTCCTTATCTAACTGTACCTGAACTGTAAGCTAATGGCAAGCACATGTTTTTGGGCAGCATAACAAATGAAATCATCTGCATAACAATAAACCCTTATCTAACTGAACGTCTGAACCTGAACTGAAAGTACGCAGTGATACAGATACTTTTGAAGTTGCATACACCACATGTAACGATTTACAGAAAGCTATAATTTCAAAAAGACACAATACAGTATTACTAGGCTTTGGATGATACTCCAATTATTCATGAAAGTATCTTGGCATGCCCCACTTCAGGCCTCTTTCCTTGAGGATACCTCTGTAAGAACGCTCAGCTTAAAAGCATGGTGCAGGCGTAAGAAAGTACTCTGTTGCTCAGTGCTCACCAGTAGGAATGCTCCAAATGAGCTGCTGAGGATGAACAGAAGACCACCAAAGCCTCTAAGAAACATTGTAGAAGCAATGACAGTTTTTATCTGCAAACAAATGAAGAAAAGTATCAAAATCAGGCAGAATGGATTCTGAAACAAAAAAACACAATAAAAGGGCATACCCAGTGCTGAAAGCTCCCACACGTTGTGGGGTCTGGGGAAGGGAATTTCTAGGTAGCCTTCCCCTTGCTTATTTTGTAAGGAGGCTGATTCGAACCCAGTACCTCCAGGACACAAGTGGAGAGACTCTACCACTGCGCCAGGCCTGCCCTTCTAAAAAAAAACACAATGCGAGTTTAAAATTAAAACAACATTCCTACATCAATATGTGGTAGCATCAATCCTGTATTCTTTGATACTTGCTTGACAAAGAGATTGAATTTTGGCTTCAAGGCCTTTGCTGCTGGTCCACCATCGTTTCCAAATTCAATGAACCTGCATGTATGATTAAAAAAGAAAAAAATCATTTCACAGATCCCAATGTTAGACACTGTAATTAGGGGTGTGACACAGAGGTATATTAGTCATTAGAGAGGGATTAGGTTTTAGGGGTAGTTTAGTCTTCCCCCCCTCCTAATCCCTCTATATAATCACACCTGTACCCCAGTTTTTCTATCATCTCAATACAATCATCATTAGCCCTCTTTCATGGTACCATTAGCTAGGAATAATTAGAATTAGGGCTAAACCTAATCCTAATGGCCCAGCCGCCGCGGCAGCAGCCCTGGGCGCACACCGCCGCCACCCCACCCTAGGCCGCCGCCGCCAGGGCGCCGCCAGCCGCTGGATCGGGGTTGCGCAAGCAGGGGGGGGCGCCCTGGATCGGGGCGGCTCCGCCCGGATTCGGGCCGCCCCCACCCGGATGGGGGCCGCGCGCGCACGGGGGGGGTCACCTCCCCTGCCTGGGCCGCCGGCCCCCCTGGAGGGGGCGCCGCCCCCTGGTCTGCCTGGGCCGCCGCCGCCCCTGGGTGCTCCGCCGCCCCCCCCTAGAGGGGGCGCCGCCCTCTGGCCTACTGAAACTGGAGGCACAACAGCCTCTGGAGGGGGGCACCGCCTTCTTAGGAGGTGCCGCAGCCCCCAGGCCCCTCGCTGCTGGGTCTGCAGGCGCCCCCTCCTTCTCGAGAACCGGTCCAGCCGCCGGTGAACCCCTCGTCGGTACCACCAGCAACCCCGCCACTGCTGTCACCTTCATGGCAGGTATCTCCGCGCTACGGGACGCCACCGGCCTCGACATCGACAGGAGCACCACGGCGATCCCGCCGATTCCGTTCCCAGCCGCCGGTGCTACTGCGGAGAACACAACTTCTTTCTACGGCACCGACACTGCGGAGACATCTGACATCGCCGCAGCACTGGCCGCCTCTCGCGAATGCGAGCGGGCACTCGCCCTTGCCCTAGAGCAGGAGCGTGCCTCCGTGGCATCACTATCCCACCAACTCGAGGAGAGTGCTCGCCGATCAACGAGTGCTGTCCATGAGCCTCCCTCGGACGCTGGTACGTACTCGACTTCGCTTGTGGCCGCTCTTCATGCACAGGCCGCAGGGATTCAGAACATCCGGACGCTCGTGCCAGTTGTTCTTCGAGTCCACCTCATATGCCCAGTGGCGTGATATGGTGCTCCTCACGCTGAGGCGCTACTGCCTCGATGACCACGTCCTCCAGGACGAGTCTTCAGTACAGGTGTCCTGGATCAACATGGACAACCTGGTACTATCCTAAATCCTTGGCTCCCTGACAGAGGAGCTACAGGACATCGTCAGGCAGCGCGGTGGCGGTACTGCTCGACAGGCCTGGCTAGTCCTCGAGCAACGGTTTCTAGGGAACCGCACGACTCGAGCCCTCCACATCAGCACCCGGTTCCAGAACACCGTCCAGGGTGATCGTTCCATCTCCACCTACTGTCGGGAGATGAAGGGCATGGCGGATGCCCTACGTGACCTTGGTGAGCCGGTCACCGACAGCGTTCTTGTCCTTCGGGTCCTTCAGGGCCCAAACGAGCGCTATTGTCACCTACGGACGTGGCTATTTCGACTGGAGCCACTACCTACCTTCGAGAAGGTATGGTCTGATCTTGAACTTGAAGAGATCACTGTAGGAGGCTCTACTGGCTCTGGATCTGCCACAGCTTTCTATGGCTCCGGGCAGTCCCCTCGTCCACCCTTACCAGCGGCTGGTGGACCACCGTCATGTCCACCTTCTACTCCTACCAGTACAGGAGGTGGAAACTGTCGTCGCCGAGGAAAGAACGGCGGCCGTGGTGGCAGCAGTGCAGGCAGCACCCCCACGGCTTCGACTACTGGTAGTAGTGGTGGTACCGGCCAGGGAGGTGCACCCTGGCCCACACCCTACAACCCGTGGACTGGCCAGATCTACATGTGGCCTGGACCGTCCCCGGGTTCTCAGCCTCCACGACCACCACGTCCTCAGCCGGCGTTCACGGTTACCCCCAGCTACAGTGGACCAGCCAACAGTGCTGGTGGGCCGACAGCTCAGGCCTATAGTGGGCCTGGATACTCTTCTGGCGGACAGTCAGCCCTGACCTACGGAGGCACTGACTACCCTGTTGGGAACTCGGAGCCATCGGCACCCCTTCAGGAGCCACCGTCGACGTGGGATCGACAGTCGCTTGCTTCCTCCTTCAGCATCATGCACCTTACTCCACCTGGTGTCGACTGGGTAGTTGATTCCGGAGCATCATATCATACCATTCCTAATTCCGGTATACTCTCTTCCACCCATCCTCCCAATCCCTCTTCTCCTTCATCTATCGTTGTTGGGAATGGGTCCGTTCTTCCGGTCACCTCAGTAGGTGATTCCGGTCTTCCGGGTACTTTCCAGCTTAAAAACATTCTTGTTGCTCCGAATATCATTCAGAACTTACTTTCTGTTCGCCGTTTTACCACTGACAACAATGTTTCCATTGAATTTGATCCTTTTGGTTTGTCTGTGAAGTATCTTTCCACCCGACGACCTCTTTTCCGATGTGATAGCTCGGGGCCCCTATACACACTTCGGCTTCCTACTTCCGCTGCATCACCGCCATTTGCTTTGACTACGACAACTTCATCTACCATCTGGCATCGCCGGCTTGGCCACCCTGGTGCAGATGCTATGTCAAAGCTGTCCAGTAGCTCAGTTATCTCGTGTTCTAGGGGTACACATGACTCCCTATGTCATGCCTGTCAGCTTGGTCGCCATATTCGCATCCCTTTTCCCACATCTGTGACTCATGTTGAGCACTCATTCGATCTTATACATTGTGATTTGTGGACATCTCCCATTTCCAGTATATCGGGCTTGAATTACTATTTGGTGATAATTGATGATTTTTTCTCACTTCTCCTGGACTTTTCCATTACGATTGAAGTCTGAGACTTTCGTCACTCTTTCTCACTTCTTCGTTTGGATTTCTACTCAATTTGGGCGTACCATTCGAGTTGTCCAATGCGATAATGGACGTGAGTTTGATAACTCTGCGTTTCGTAATTTTCTCTCCGCACATGGGGTACAGCTACGCATGTCTTGTCCGTATACCTCTCCTCAAAACGGCAAGGCAGAGCGCATGATTCGCACCATTAATGATGTCATACGCTCACTGATGTTCCAGGCATCTATTCCAACCCGATACTGGGTGGAGGCTCTTCATACTGCCACACTTCTGATCAATCGTCTTCCCACCAAGGCGATTCGTGCCTCCACCCCCTACTTTGCTCTATATGGCACTAATCCTCTTTATGATCACCTTCGAGTTTTCGGATGCGCTTGCTACCCTAATCTTTCCGCCACCGCCCCACATAAGCTTGCGCCCCGCTCGACACGGTGTGTTTTTCTCGGGTATTCCCTTGATCATAAGGGTTACCGATGCTTAGATCTCACTACCCACCGTCTTTTGATCTCTCGGCACGTCGTCTTCGACGAGTCATCTTTTCCTTTTTCCACCACCTCTTCTGATTCCACCACAGAGCTGGACTCCCTTTTTCCTACTGACCCCGAGGCTGCCTCCCAGTTGCCTTGGCCTATTTCTTCTGCAGGATCGACACGAGCTACGTCCCAGATGCCCTCGACACTGATTGCTGCACCTCGTGTGGCATCGATGTCTCAGGTGTCACCCGCTGCACCCCGTGTGGCATCGACGCCTCCGACGTCACCTGCTGCGCCACGCGCGGCCTCGGCTTCCCCGACGCCACCTACTGTACCTCAGGTGCCCCCGGCGTCACCAGTTGTACCACGTACGGCACCAGCGGCATCACCAGCTACCTCCCCGACGTCACCTGCAGCGAGCACGACGCCACCAGCCGTGCCACGCGCGGCACCGACGACATCTTCTCGTTTTGCTGACCCCGCACTTGTCTACCAGCGGCGAGCGCGGGGAGAGGCTCCTGCTCCTGCGACGCCACGCGCGGCATCGAGACCCACTCTCGTCTACCCACGACGAGAGAAGATGGGTGTACCCGAGCGGCCGGTGTACAACCCCCCTGTACTTCACAGGGATCCTGGTCACGTCCACCCGATGGTGACTCGACGTGCGTCCGGGAGTCTTCGGCCAGTGGAGCGGTTCGATAGTGCCGCTTTCTCGTCGACGACATCTCCACCGACCGAGCCTTCTTCGATCTCGCCCATACCTACTTCCGTGCGTAGCGCCCTCGCCGACCCTAACTGGCGCCGCGCTATGGAGGAAGAGTATGAGGCCTTGCTTGCCAACCGGACCTGGGACCTGGTTCCCCGTCCTGGTCGTGGCAATGTTGTCACAGGCAAGTGGGTATTCACGCATAAGAAGAAGGCGGATGGCACCTTGGAGAGATACAAGGCTCGTTGGGTACTCCGGGGCTTCACTCAGCGCCCTGGAGTTGACTACGACGAGACTTTCAGCCCGGTGGTGAAGCCGGCGACAGTTCGTACCGTACTGTCGCTAGCTCTCTCACGTTCTTGGCCTGTCCACCAGTTGGACGTCAAGAACGCCTTCCTCCACGGTACACTGACCGAGACGGTGTACTGCAGTCAGCCGGCAGGATTTGTAGATTGAGCTCACCCAGACATGGTCTGTAAGCTGAACAAATCCCTGTACAGACTGAAGCAGGCACCGCGAGCCTGGTACAGCCGGTTCGCCTCTTTCTTGGTCTCACAGGGGTTTGTTGAAGCTAAGTCGGACACTTCACTGTTTGTCTATCGACGGGGCAGTGACACAGCTTACCTCCTATTGTACGTCGATGACATTGTACTAACAGCATCTAGTCCGACTCTGCTTCAGCGAACCATTTTTGCCTTACAGCAGGAGTTCGCTATGAAGGACTTGGGCCGTCTCCACCACTTCCTGGGTATTACGGTCGAGGACCGACCAGGCGGCCTATTCCTTCACCAGCGATAGTACTGTCTGGATATCCTCCAGCGGGCGAGGATGGCGGATTGCAAGCCGTGCTCCACTCCAGTGGATACTCAGGCGAAGCTCTCCTCCACCGACGGGATACCCGTCTCTGACCCCACTTCTTACATGAGCCTTGCAGGTGCTCTCCAGTACCTCACCTTCACCAGGCCGGATATCTCATATGCGATCCAGCAGGTGTGCCTCCACATGCATGACCTGAGGGAACCGCATCTCACCGCTGTCAAGCGGATTCTTCGGTACCTACGAGACACCCTCGACTACGGCCTCCTTCTTCGGCGTGACACGGTCTCCGAGCTGGTCGTGTACACAGACGCTGACTGGGCAGGCTGCCCGGACACACGACGCTCTACTTCTGGGTACGCCGTCTTCTTGGGCGGCAACCTTGTCTCCTGGTCCTCAAAGCGACAGCCCATAGTGTCGCGCTCGAGTGCTGAGGCGGAGTATCGCGTCGTGGCTAACGGCGTAGCTGAGGCCTCCTGGCTTCAGCAGCTACTTCAGGAGCTCCACACTCCCGTCATCAAGAGCACCCTCATCTACTGCGACAACGTCAGCGCCATGTACCTCTCCACCAACCCGGTCCAGCATCAGCGCACGAAGTATGTGGAGATCGACCTTCATTTTGTTCGAGAGCGGGTTGCACGGGGCGAGGTTCGGGTACACCATGTCTCGACGACGACGCAGTTCGCCGACATCTTCACGAAGGGCCTCCTGTCGTCGCTGTTCTCTGAGTTTCGGTCCAGTCTCAACATCTGCAGCGGCTAGATGTTGTGACTGCGGGGGGGGGGGTGTTAGACACTGTAATTAGGGGTGTGACACAGGGGTATATTAGTCATTAGAGAGGGATTAGAGTTAGGGGTAGTTTAGTCTTTTCTCCCCTCCTAATCCCTCTATATAATCACACCTGTACCCCAGCTTTTCTATCATCTCAATACAATCATCATTAGCCCTCTTTCACCCAGGACAAGCATTTTTGCATCAAAAGAACAGAAATAATTTGTCACAACTAAAAGAGAATTTTCAAATCATCTTGAGGGTTGGAGAGTATAAACCTAATAGTGTAAATACATTGGTTGGAGAGTATAAACCTAATACTGTACATACATTGGTTGGAGAGCGTAAACCTAAAACTTTACATACATTGGTTCCCAACACTAGTAGAGGCATGTTTTGGCATGGGGATACAGTCAGGCTTGTGAATCACCGCCTGGACGCCTAGGCGCTCGACAGGCGCCTAGACGCCCAGGTGCCCGGCCGGTGGCGGGCGGCGCCGGCGGGGCGAGGGGAGGAGGAAGAGGAGGCGGCGGCTGGAGGCGAGGGGAGGAGGAGGAAGGCGGGGCGAGGAGGGGACGTGGCCAGGCAGGGCGGCGGTGGGCTGGCGGGCCTCAGAGGCCGATTTGGCCCGATTAATATGGACTGTCAGATCTCATCCGACTGTCCACATTTCAGATGGTGTATATAAAAACCTAACCCTAACATTTTCTCCCTCAACTCCCTTTCTTCTCCACCGGCGGCGACCGAGCGTCGGCGACAGCGGGCGTCTACGAGGCCGCGGTGACAGCAAGCTGCGGCCAGGCGAGGCGAGCCGCTCTGCCGTCCTCCCGCCACCGACTGGACGCCTAGGCGCCACCTAGGCGACGCCTTGAAAACACTAGATACAGTACTATATTGAGTGGCCCTCTCACTAGAGTCACTAAAGATAACACTAATACTGAATATATCCAGGAATCCAGCCCTATCAAGTTATTCCACTTGCTTTAATCCAAGAGACCAAAACCATGCAACCAAAGTGAAGTTTTCTTATTAGACAATCTGAAATAAAAGATCACTTATGTAAGTGAGAAATCAGAATGTATGACCTCACCAACTAAATTCATAGGCTAATACAATTTCTGTTATTGAACTATAACCACTCCGAGTTGCAATTTCTTCAACAAAACCAACTTTTATGTATCCAACCTGCCTCTACAACTGACTGACGGCAGCTCATATCATTTTTGACCTACATGTTGCAGGGATGCACCACACCGTAGGGAGCTGCAAGAAGAGATCGATTGAAGGTACCGTGCACTAATACCATCGCAAACTCACACAACAGTCGAATGAGATGAAGTTTAGGCTCAATTTCTCGATTGCACGCGGACTGCACCCTGCGGCAGCGGTACCACACGCCCAGCCATTTCCAGGCATGTGTTGCTTAAATGTGGAGCGAACACCACAACACACAACACAGTCAACACAACACCACGACAGTGAGGCGTACACGAGAAAAACAATCGGATCAGGTGGGGAAGGGATCAGAGGAGGGGGCACAAACAGCTACAGTGAACTGCCAACACAACAGTGAATTTTGAAGAACACGCGGCGTCCGATCCAATTCGATCCATCCTGCCTTTCCTCTTTCCCTTACTGGCACGATTCACCGCCTTCAAGACAACCAACCCTACAAGCGGATCTAGCAGCAAAGATTCAAGAACACCAGCGCCGGATCTCACTGCAGTGCCAAACTTTCGATCCAACCCACCAAGACCCGAATCGGTAGGACCAGATCGGAGAGACCGCCCCGGGCAAATGAATTGGTTGAAAAGATTGAGGCATAGACCGGCACGGGACAGAGGAGACGGAGATCTGAGGGAAAAGGAGGAAGGGGGCGCGTACTCTTGGTAAGCGGATAGGAGGAAGAGCGAGGCGAAGAGCATCCGGCAGACGAACGACATGAACCCCATCGCTGCGCTTCGCCTTCCTGCCTCTCCCTCGGGCCTCGACGATGGCGAGTTGGCCACTAGAGTCGAGGAGAGCGGAGAGGATGGAGACAATTTGAATTATATCACTCTCAACTTGGTTTTATCAAAATACTACTAATGACTCGCTAGAATATAATTATGATTACCAACAGTTCACTCATTTACCATCGAGACATTATAATTTGTTTTATAATCCTCTTTTAACAGAAAAATATAGAAAAAAACTAAAATGCCCTCGACTCTCTTACGCACATCACTCACTTGGGAGACAAAGGAGATGAAGTGGCTAGGGTAAAAGAATAAAAAAGATTTGGATGAGGGTAATTTTGACTTTTTCACATGTTATTTAGCCATGACAGTTATTAAAAATATATGGATGGTAAAAGAGTGAACTATTTGCAATTATAATGGCATTTTAACGAATCATTTGTTGGAAATGGTATTTCAACGAAGCCCAACGTTGGGAGCTGTATAATTCCAATTTTCTCGAGAGGATGCGTGCTGGTTTCTTCTGGACCCCGGATCTGCGGAATATTCACGATTTACCATCCTTAATTTGTCATCTAATTACTAATTAGACGTGTTCTGTCATCATTTTTAATTTCATACACTAATTTAGCAACGTTTGTCACAGCTCGGCAAGCGAGAGTGCCGGCCGGCAGCAGCGAGCATTATTAGCACCAGCCAAGCTCAAAAAGAGAGTGCAGGAGGCGAAACACCATCACTGTCTGTTCTTTCCTATAACACGCTAATAACTGTTTAGTATGAAGACTAGAAAACACAGGGCGTGCCATCCTTGGTTTCACCGACATGAAGGCTTCCTGGATATCATGCGCGCCAAGAGCACAATGGACGAGAACCCCGTTGTCGCAGTGTCCAGCGTGAAGTGAGCATGTGAGTGACTGTGACGATCTCTGTAGACACGGAACAGCGACCCGTTTGCTTGCATGTTGCTGTCCGGAAGCCACTTTGTGTAGAGCTTGGGGGATTTTTTTAATATACGAATATTTTATCAGTTTAATATAAATAACCGGGCGTCCGTCACCGTCTGCGTGAGCCAGTACGCCCGCGTCTGTCCAGTATCTGCTCGTCCGTCAGCGAGCCGCCGAGCCGGGGCTGCGTCCGTCCGCTGTGCGTGCAGGAGGAAAGGCACGACGCGACGTCGATTGTTGATCCGTCAGTTTGGCTGAACGGTTGCGATGTTTGGCTGAATGTTCGAAACGTCAATCCTGCTTTTGGTTGAATGGTTGGGGTCAATATGTCGCTGTCCACATAACATATCTTGTGAATCCGTCACTGTTAATGATAGCTATTTCGCCAATCATAATATATTACTTTATTTTTAATATTGTAGGAGCACTGGTGGACATCATTACCACTACTAACGTGGCTTTTGACCCGTCGCTATTTACTCATAGCATTTTATCTCGCAAGATGTCTCCATTAGAGTTTGTTTGGATACAACTAAATATTCTCCATTTAAAGTGATTTGAGGAGGATTCGAGTGAAAATTAGTTCATTTTACATTTCAATCTACTCCATTTCTTATTACCCAAACAAGCCATTAGAGTGGAAACAGGCGAGAAAATTAATTCCCTTCTGGTATATATTTTTCTCTGATCATTTCTGAATTATTCAGTAATTAGTTAAAATTAGGATGAAAACAGATCATTTTTACGTTTCCGTTTTTTATTTTAAAATGCTCCGTTTTTGTCTTGTTTTACTTGTAATCGGAACTTGGCCCATTAGCTATGCTGCCGACATGTGCATGCCCAACCCAACCGCAGCCCATCCCGTACGGCAAACGTCTTCAGTCAGTCTCGGCGTCTCCCTTCTCTCTGCTCCAGCCACCCCGACACCCGCCGCCGCCTGGCTTCTGCCACGCGCCGCCGCCTCGTTTCCGCCTCACGCCACCAACTTCACGACCAGGCTGCCGCGGCGTCGCCTCGCTTCCCGCACCGCCTTCACGCGCCTGCGCTGCCGTCGCCGGTTGGCTGCTCCGCGCGGTGCCGCTCCATGACTCAACAACCGCCCCCTCCACGACGCAACAACTACAGGACAGGTCCTGTTTCAGTCAGCTTCCATCGGCTCGTCTGTTTACGGTTTGCCAGACCAGAAGCCATAGCAGCTACCGCAAGGCTTGCTGCTGCGCGCAATGCAGAGACGCCTTTTGCAGGTTGCAGAGTGTTTTGCCATGCTTGTTAGTGATGCTTCCTGATGCTCTATTTTCTATTGTTTTTTGACATGATGTTGTTTTCCCTAGAGGCATATTTCACAACAACCTGTCTAGCTATATAGAATACATAAAGAACGATGCGATCAAATTATCCCCCATGTGGATAATGGTTATCTTGAAATTCAAAAATCCATGCTCTACATGTACTGAATCTTTTGATTACAGCCTTAATCCAATATGTTTTCATATAGTGATTTGATATTGAATCTGAACCCTGCTCTCTTGCATCATAGTTGCATCGATCGTGCTTGTTCATATGTGAGAGTTCATTGAGTTTATTTCTTTGCAGAGTTCAGTTCTTTTTAAAATGTGCTGATATGGTTTTGTTTTCTGATTATCTATACAACTGAAGAGAATATGCAAGCAGGGTGCTATTTCATCAAACTGATCTTGATTGATGAGGATATTGTGAATAATATTCATTACATATCAGTGTCAATTGTTTAAAACTCAAGACTTGACAAATGGTAAATGATATGTCATTGCCACTATGTATTAATGTATTGACTATATATATGATATATTACTATGTATGACAATGTGATGTAAGACTACGTATGACTATATTAAGTTAATGCGAGGGTCTTACGGCCTCGACGAGACCGGATCACGCTGAGGGGTGCTGCGTTGCACAACACCGAATAACACATATAAAAATTACAAAACGGAAGCAAAGTTTTATTACATAAAGGAGTTTATAGACATGTTTATAATAAATTATGTTCAATCCACACTCACGGGCGTAGACTAAGTACAGAGTTCACGTTCATCCCATGAAAGTGTTCCCTCTAGCACGCACACACACTAACACGATGTTGGTGATATGCCCAAGAGGCAATCATAACAATTCAGATAAATGCCTGATGGATATTTGATCCATAAGAAATTAGTGTACTAATGGGCCTGTGACCTAAAAGCCCATTAGCGCACCTATAAATATGAGAGGTAGGGTTAGGGGCAGATTACACTTCACCACAGAACAGCCCGAGCCGCCGCCCCTCACAGGCCAGCCGCCGAAACCCCTGTCGCGCGCGCGGTGCTAGCACACCGACGCACGGCGTTCCTCCCTGTACGTGTGGACTTCGTGGTGGCGCTGCTGTTACTGCTGCGCTGATCGGCTACGACGCGCAACTACAATCCGTTGCGCTGCGCGTCTAGTGGTAACGATCCATGACCTTCTTACTCGCATGTTTCCTGGGTGATACGGTCGAATTGTTAGAGTAGCGCATCACCTATTTCCCTACAGTGGTACCAGAGCCGACTTGCGTAGTTTTTGGTCTGGATCTTAGATGCGATCTACTGCAGACAAGTTCATATGATGAATTTTTATAGTTCGGCTTTTGGGGTTTGGAATTGGTTAGAGTAGATTGCCATCATATGACTAAAGGATTAGTTCGTGCTCCTTCTCTGCTGTGTGCGCAACCTGTCCCTACCGGTTGGAATCACCATCGGGACTAATAGTGTACATAGCTAACAGATTGAGCCAACAGATCACGGTCATGTGTTGCGATCTTCTCGTGGATAACTAGTCACAATGAAAATTGAGACATTCTGAATGGCTCAGATTCAGGTTGATTTGATCAATTCGATGAGATTTTCATAGTGATTTCATAGATGCGATCTATGTAATTCCGCCGTTGCTGTCTATTAGAGGTACATGTCTGATTATATAGAGGGATTAGGAGGGGGAAAAGGACTAAACTACCCCTAACCCTAATCCCTCACTAATGACTAATATGCCCCTGTGACACACACATAATCACAGTGTCTAACACCCCCCCGCAGTCACAACATCTAGCCACTGCAGATGTTGAGACTGGACCGAAACTCGGAGAACAGTGACGACGGGAGGCCCTTCGTGAAGATGTCAGCGAACTGCGTCGTCGTCGGGACATGGTGTACCCGAATCTCGCCGCGCGCAACCCGCTCACGAACAAAGTGGAGGTCGATCTCCACATGTTTTGTGCGCTGATGCTGGACCGGGTTGGTGGAGAGGTACACGGCGCTGACGTTGTCGCAGTAGATGAGGGTGCTCCTGGCGACGGAAGTGTGGAGCTCCTGAAGCAACTGCTGGAGCCAGGAGGCCTCAGCTACGCCGTTAGCCACGGCGCGATACTCCGCCTCAGCACTCGAACGCGACACCACGGGCTGTCGCTTCGAGGACCAGGAGACGAGGTTACCGCCGAGGAAGACGGCATACCCAGAAGTAGAACGTCGTGTGTCCGGGCAGCCAACCCAGTCAGCATCGGTGTACACGACCAGCTCGGAGGTCGTGTCACGTCGAAGGAGGAGGCCGTAGTCGAGAGTACCTCGTAGGTACCGAAGAATCCGCTTCACAGCGGTGAGGTGCGGCTCCCTCGGGTCATGCATATGGAGGCACACCTGCTGAACTGCATACGAGATATCCGGCCTGGTGAAGGTGAGGTACTGAAGAGCACCTGCAAGACTCCTGTAAGTAGTGGGGTCAGAGACGGATGTCCCGTCGGTAGCGGAGAGCTTCGCCTGAGTATCCACTGGAGTGGAGCAAGGCTTGCACTCGGTCATGCCCACTCGCTGGAGGATATCCAGGCAGTACTGTCGCTGGTGAAGGAATAAGCCGCCTGGTCGGTCCTCGACCGCAATGCCCAGGAAGTGGTGAAGACGGCCCAGGTCCTTCATAGCGAACTCCTGCTGTAAAGCAGAAATGGTGCGCCGAAGCAGAGCCGGACTAGACGCTGTTAGTACAATGTCATCGACGTACAGTAGGAGGTAGGCAGTGTCACTGCCACGTCGATAGACAAACAGCGAAGTGTCCGACTTAGCTTCGACGAACCCCTGTGAGACCAAGAAGGAGGCGAACCGGCTATACCAGGCTCGCGGTGCTTGCTTCAATCCGTATAGGGATTTGTTCAGCTTACAGACCATGTCTGGGTGAGCTGAATCAACAAACCCTGCCGGCTGACTGCAGTACACCGTCTCGGTCAGTGTACCATGGAGGAAGGCATTCTTGACGTCCAACTGGTGGACAGGCCAAGAACGTGAGAGAGCCAGCGATAGAACGGTACGAACCGTCGCCGGCTTTACCACCGGGCTGAAGGTCTCGTCGTAGTCGACTCCAGGGCGCTGAGTGAAACCCCGGAGTACCCACCGAGCCTTGTACCTCTCCAAGGTACCGTCCGCCTTCTTCTTGTGCGTGAACACCCACTTGCCCGTGACAACATTGCCACGACCAGGACGGGGAACCAGGTCCCAGGTCCGGTTGGCAAGCAGAGCCTCATACTCTTCCTCCATAGCGCGGCGCCAGTGAGGGTCGGCGAGGGCGCTACGCACGGAAGTAGGTATGGGTGATATCGAAGAAGAGTCGGTCGGTGGAGAAGTAGTCGACGAGAAGGCAGCTCCGGTGAAGCGCTCAACTGGACGAAGACACCCGGATGCACGTCGAGTCACCATCGGGTGGACGTGACCAGGATCCCTGTGGAGAAGAGGAGGGTTGTACACCGGGCGCTCGGGTACAACGACCTTCTCTCGTCTCGGAGCCACACGTGGTGCAGCTGGAGTAGGGCCGCCCCCCCGTGCTCGTCGCTGGTAGGCAAGTACGGGGTCAGCGAAGCGAGAAGTCGTCGTCGGTGCTGCTCCTGGTGCGTCTGGTGACGTCGGGCTTGCTGCAGGTGATGTCGGGGAAGTTGAGGCCGTGCGTGGCGCAGTAGTCGACGTCGGGGACGCAGAGGCCGCGCTTGGCGCAGCAGGCGTCGTCGGGGACACCGGTGCCGCGCGTGCTGCAGTGGGTGACGTCGGGGGCGCCGAGGCCGCGCGTGGCGCAGCCGGTGGCGTCAGGGACGTCGGTGCCGCGCGTGGCGCACCCGGTGGCGTCAGGGACGCCGGTGCCGCGCGTGGCGCAGCAAGTGGCGTCAGGGACGCCGGGGCCACGTAAGGCACAACAGGTGGCGTGGAAGACGCCGAAGTCATGCGTGGCGTAGCGGGTGGGTAACCTGCAAGAGGTAACCGACAAGGTCGCTGTACAGGAGCGGCCTCGGGGTCAGTAGAGAAGAGGGAATCCAACTCAGTGACGGAGTCAGAGGACGGGGTGGAAAAGGGAAAGGAAGACTCGTCGAAGACGACGTGTCGGGAGATCAAGATACGACGTGTGGTGGGGTCAAGGCACCTGTACCCTTTATGGTCAGGGGAGTACCCAAGGAAAACACACTGAGTCGAACGAGGCGCAAGCTTATGGGGAGCTGTGGCAGAGAGGTTCGGGTAGCAAGCGCACCCGAAGACCCGAAGATGGTCGTAAAGAGGGTGGGTGCCGAACAAAGCGAAGTGAGGGGTGGGAGCACTAATCGCCTTAGTAGGAAGGCGATTAATGAGGTAGGTGGCAGTGTGAAGCGCCTCCGCCCAGTAGCGAGCAGGGGTAGAAGCCTGAAACATCAGGGAGCGCATGACATCGTTGGTGGTCCGAATCATGCGCTCAGCCTTGCCGTTCTGGGGGGAAGTGTACGGACATGACATGCGTAACTGAACACCGCGAGAAAGCAGAAAGTCACGGAACGTAGAGTTGTCAAACTCGCGCCCGTTGTCGCACTGGACCGCACGAATCGTGCGCCCAAACTGGGTGGACACCCAAGCGAAGAAGTGAGAAAGAGTACCGAAAGTATCAGACTTCTGTCGCAAGGAAAAAGTCCACGAATAGTGCGAAAAATCATCCACGACCACCAAGTAATACTTGCATCCAGAGACACTAAGAACAGGTGAAGTCCAAAGATCACAATGAATCAAATCAAATGTGTGCTCGACACGAGTGACAGAGTGTGGAAAAGGAAGTCGAACATGGCGACCCAACTGACAAGCATGGCAAAGAGACTCATGAGTACCCCGAGTACACGAAATCGCTGAACTACCAGACAACTTCGACATAGCATCAACACCGGGGTGGCCAAGCCGACGATGCCAAATGGTCGAAGATGCTGTCGTAGTCAGGGCAAGAGGCGGAGCGGAAGCATGAAGACGCATCGTGTACAGGGGACCCGTACTATCACAACGAAAAAGAAAGCGTCGAGTAGTAAGATCCTTCACAGTTACACCATAAGGATCAAACTCAAGGGAAACATGATTGTCAGTAGTAAAACGACGAACAGAAAGAAGATGCTGAATGATGTCAGGGGCAACAAGAACATCACGTAGCTGAAACGAATCCGGCGAACCCGAGTCACCTACTGAGGTGACTGGAAGAGTCGACCCATTCCCAACAACGATAGATGAAGGATCAGAGGGACGGGAAGGGCGGGTAGAGGAGAGGATACCGACGTCAGGGGTGGTGTGGTACGAGGCACCAGAGTCCACCACCCAGTCAGGGCCACACGGCGTGAGACCCTGCCGGTAGATCGACGGTGTAGAACGGGTCGCGACATGCCCCGGCGGTGGCGGCGCCGGGAAGGAAGACAACGCGCTCGGACCCTCGATGGTGGTGCCAACAGAGTAGGCAATAGCCGATCCAGGTACATCAGCCGATGGCGGCCAAGAGGCACTTCCCAGGGCGGCAGCAGGCCAGGCGGCGCCGTCGTGGGGGACTGCAGGACCGGCAGCCCAAGGGGCGGCTGCAGCTGCTGCGGGCCAGGCAGCGGCACTGTCGTGGGGCACCGCAGAGGCAACAGCGGCCCACTGGGCGGCTGCAGCTGCTGCGGGCCAGGTAGCAGCGCCATCGTGGGGCGCTGCAGAGGTGACGACGGCGGGCCAGGCAGCAGCGATTCGAGGGGTGGCAGTGCTGGGGGCTGCAGGAGCGCCGACGGCGGCCCAGGGTGGCAGTGCGGCGGCGGCCCTATCAAACGGCGCAGCGGCGTGGCTGGGGTGCACACCAGCAACCCCAGCGAACCCGAATCCGGGCGCGCGCCGGCTCTGCCCGAGATCGGGCAGCCCGGGCGGGGATCCGGCGGCGGCGCCCCAGGACACAACGGCGCGGGCTGGGGGTGCGCCTGCGGCAGAGGCGGCGGCCCCATTAGATGGTGCGGCGGCGTGGCCGGGCTGCGCACCAGCGGCAACAGCAGCAGCAGGCGGCGCGGCAGCGCAGGCCTGCATTGCCTCAGCGGCGGCGGCGAGGCCTGCAGCGCAGGCACGCGGGGCGGCGGCGGCGCAGGCGCGCGTTGCCTCAGCGGCGGCGGCTCCGGCGGCTGGCGCGCCGGCGAGGCCTGCTGCGCAGGCACGCGGGGCGGCGGCGGCGCAGAGCCGCTGCAGCGGCGGCGGCTGGGCCTGGGTCATTAGGATTAGGGTTAGGCCCTAATCCTAATTAGTTCCTAGCTGATACCATATTAGAGGGCTAATGACTAATTAGTTCCTAGCTGATACCATATTAGAGGTACAGGTCTGATTATATAGAGGGATTAGGAGGGGGAAAAGGACTAAACTACCCCTAACCCTAATCCCTCACTAATGACTAATATGCCCCTGTGACACACACATAATCACAGTGTCTAACACTGTCTGCTATAGTGACATCATTAAGTTGTTTCGCGATAGACATCGTTCTACGCTTAACTTATTTTTACAGGGAATGATGTGAATGGTATGGGCTAAATGTGATGTGATGATCTGTGTGTAAAATTCGTGCAGCCTGCGTGTTGCAAATTTAACACAACCGGGTTGAGGTTGTCACATAATTGTATAACGATCTGCGTGTCGCCCTGTGATGCCTGATCTTTCATGTAATTTATTTGATAGCTATTAAATGTATTAGCTTCTTTTATATTCATTGAGAAACCTCAAGCATGATGGCGATGTGATCACCATAAGAAGGGAGACATGACGGTGTAGATCATGATAGAACCATGGTGATGGAGACCACTATGATTCTAAAGGCCATACTATTCATAGATATGATATGATCATATGCCTGTGATGTTTTACTATTCTTTTTATGCTTTTCATATGGTGGATGTTTTGTCATGATAGAATAGCTTCCATAAAAAAAGTTGAGTATTTGATGCCATTTACCTATAGCTGCACCTATGTTGTTTTGATCGTTGTATGATAGGTTTGCCAAAGCAAAATACCGTCATCTATCATAATGAATAGGGTGAATGTTGGACATTCACATGCATAGTATTGGTTTACTCAACAAAGCTATCAAAACGGTTTTGGGCTTTATGGCATAGTGTTGGGAGACGGGGCATTGGATGTCACCCAATAAACAAGAATCATATAAAGATATGATTAACAATGGTTGTTTATTTATATCACTAATTTTCTAGCAGTGAAGCCAAAGCTCACTAGAAATTAGTGAATATGGATCTTGGACCACTATATGTCGTTAGAGGGAGGACGATGCTCATATAGTGGTGGTGTCTTTTATTAAACTGTTAATAAAAGATTGGTACATAACATAGTGCTAAAATCTTGCATATTTATTTTCCATTGTAGATCATGTCTGCTAGTAACAATTCCGGTTTCAATTTGCGATATGTGCTTGAGAAAGAAAAAAGCTCAATGGAGCTAACTTATTGATTGGTACCGTAATTTGAGAATTGTTCTTAGGCAAGAGAAAATTGAGTATGTTCTTGAGCAACCATACCCCAATGACCTCCCCGATTATACAAATGCCGCAACTCGCAGGACTTATGAGAAGCACTGCGATGATGCGCTTAATGCAAGTTGCCTCATGCTTGCCACAATGTCTCCTAATCTACAGAAACAATATGAGCATGCAGATGCTTATTCTATGATTCAGGGACTACGTGGAATGTTTGAGAACCAAACAAGGGCTGAGAGGTACAACATCTCAAAGTCCTTGTTCTCATGCAAGCTGATAGAAGGTAGCCCAGTCAGTCCCCATGTAATCAAGATGATTGTTTACATTAAGACTTTGGATAAACTTGGTTCTGAACTCAAGGATGACCTGGCTATTGACATTATTCTCCAGTCACTCCTACCGAGCTATGAGCCATTTATATTGAATTATCAAATGAATGACATGGAGAAAACGTTGGCTGAATTGCATGGGATGCTTAAAACAACCGAGGAAAGCATTAAGAAAAATACCACTCATGTGATGATGGTTCAAAAGGAGAATAAAAAGAGGAAGCGTGTGATGCATCCTAAAGGCAAGGGAAAGGTTCGCAATGAGCCTTCAAGCTCAAAGCCAAAGGGTAAATCAGACCCTTCTCCTAATGATGAATGCTTGCACTGTCATGCTAAGGGGCATTAGTTTAGGAACTGCAAGAAGTACTTGGAGGATAAGAAGAAGAAAGAGTGTGAGACTTCTACTTCACGTATAAATGTTATAGAAATCAATATTGCTACATCTTCTAGTGAATCATGGATATTTGATACCGGATCAATGATTCACACTTGCAAATCGTTGCAGGGTCTAAGTGAGACTAGAAGATTTGCAAAAGGCGAGTTGGATGTTCGGGTCCGCAATGGAGCAAAGGTTGTTGTCATAGCTGTCGGAACTTATCACTTGTCATTACCCTCAGGATTAGTTTTGGAATTAAATAATTGTTATTGCATTCCTTCTTTGAGCAAGAATATTATATCTTCTTCATGTTTGGAAGAAGTTAACGGTTATGAGATTATAATAAAGAACAAATGTTGTTCTATTTATTATAATAATATTTTCTATGCTCAATGCCCATTAGTGAATGGATTATATGTTCTTGATCTTGAGGATAAAACAGTCTATAACATTAATACAAAAAGGGCTCGACGAAATGATGTAAATCCCACTTTTATTTGGCATTGTCGCTTAGGTCATATAAATGAGAAACGCATTGAGGAACTTCATAAAGATGGTTTGTTAAGTTCATTTGATTTTGAATCACTTGACACATGCGAGTCTTGTTTGCTTGGGAAGATGACCAAAGCACCCTTCACTGGTCAAAGTGAGAGGGCAAGTGACTTGTTGGGACTTATACATACTGATGTATGTGGACCAATGAGTTCGGTAGCTAGAGGTGGTTTTCAGTATTTCATTACTTTTACCGATGACTTTATTAGATATGGATATGTCTATCTAATGAGGCACAAGTCTGAATCTTTTGAAAAGTTCAAAGAATTTCAGAATGAAGTACAAAATTAGTTGGGCAAGACAATTAAACTTCTACGATCTGATCGTGTGGGTGAATATTTGGGCCATGAGTTTTATGATCATTTAAAAAAATGTGCAATTGTTCCACAGTTGACTCCACCTGGAACGCCTCAATGGAATGGGGTGTCAGAGCGGAGGAACCGAACCTTGTTAGACATGGTTAGGTCGATGATGAGCCAGACTGATCTTCCACTATCCTTTTGGGTTATGCTCTTGAAACTGCTGCGTTTACACTAAACAGAGTCTCAACTAAGTCCGTTGAGAAGACACCATATGAGATGTGGACCGGAAAACGTTCCGGATTGTCTTTCCTCAAAGTTTGGGGATGTGATGCTTATGTCAAACGTTTGACGTCAGACAAACTTACTCTCAAATCAGACAAATGCTTATTTGTGGGATATCCTAGGGAAACCAAAGGATATTATTTTTGTAATAAAACGGAGGGTAAATTGTTTACTACTCGCAATGGTGTCTTCTTGGAGAAAGAGTTTCTCTCAAAAGGAGTTAGTGGGAGCAAGGTACATCTTGAAGAAATTCAAGAAATACCTGAAAATGTTTCGGCACCCTCTAATCATATACAAGATGTTGTACAACCACGTGATGAAACACCAACCCCACGAAGGTCTACAAGGGTACGTTGTGCAACTTAAAAGTTGACACTCCTAACCACGGAACAACAGGACATGGTATTGTTGGACAATAATGAGCCTGTGACCTACACTGAAGCAATAATGAGACCTGACTCTGAGAAATAGTTTGGAGCCATGGAATCTGAAATAGAATCCATGCATGAGAATCAAGTTTGGAATTTGGTTGATCCAATCGATGGCGTGAGACCGATCGATTGCAAATGGTTTTTCAAGAAAAAGACTGATATGGATGGAAAAGTTCACATCTATAAAGCACGATTGGTGGCGAAAGGTTTCAAACAAATTCAAGGTGTGGATTATGATGAAACATTTTCGCCCGTCGCTATGCTAAAGTCTGTTCGGATTCTCCTAGCAATCGCTGCATATTTTGATTATGAAATATGGCAGATGGATGTCAAAACAATCTTTCTTAATGGGAGTCTGACTGAGGATGTGTACATGACACAACCTGAGGGTTTTATCGATACTAAAAATGCTAGAAAAATATGTAAACTTCAAAAGTCCATCTATGGATTGAAGCAAGCATCTCGGAGTTGGAATCTACGTTTTGATGAAGTGGTCAAAGGGTTTAGTTTCATCAAGAACGTAGAAGAACCTTGTATTTACAAGAAGGTTAGTGGGAGCGCAATTATATTTCTGGTCCTATATGTAGATGATATATTGTTGATCAGAAATGACATTCCAGTACTAGATGCTGTTAAATCCTCATTAAGGGAAAGTTTCTCAATGAAGGATTTAGGAGAGGCAACATACATTTTGGGCAAAAAGATCTATAGAGATAGATCTAAAAGGTTAATTGGATTAAGCCAAGACACATATATTGACAAGATATTGAATCGGTTCAATATGCAAGATTCTAAGAAAGATTTCTTGCCAATGTCACATGGCATCACTCTAAGCAAAAGTCAGTGTCCTTCGATGCCTGATGAGCAAAAGAGGATGAGAGCGATTCCTTATGCTTCGGCTATTCGATCTATCATGTATGCCATGTCGTGTACACGCCCAGATGTATCCTATGCTCTAAGTGTTATGAGCAGATATCAATCAGATTATGGTGAGGCTCATTGGACAGTTGTCAAAAACATTCTTAAGTACTTGAGAAGACCTAAGGATGTGTTCCTAGTGTTTGGAGGTGAAGAAGAGCTCGTTGTAAGAGGTTACACCGATGCTAGTTTCCAAACAGAAAAGGATGACTCTAGATCCCAATCCGGTTTTGTGTTATGCCTCAATGGAGGGGCAGTGAGCTGGAAAAGTTCCAAGCAAGACACAGTAGCAGATTCAACGACGGAGGCGGAGTATATTGCAGCTTCTGAAGCTGCAAAGGAAGCTGTTTGGATCAGAAAATTTGTTTCTGAGTTGGGTGTTGTTCCTAGTGCGTCCGGACCTATGGATCTCTATTGCGATAATAATGGAGCCATTGCACAGGCAAAGGAGCCTAGATCACACAAAAGATCCAAACATATACTACGACGCTATCATCTGATTCGAGAGATTATCGACCGAGGTGATGTGAATATATACAAGGTGCATACGGATTTGAATATGGCAGATCCGTTGACAAAGCCTCTTCCACAATCAAAGCATAAGACACACACGAGATCTATGGGTATTAGATACTTACATCAGTGATCCTAGTGTGTAGTGGGAGACTTGTGTCATAGCTATGTTTATGTACTATTTGAGTAACTATTATTCACATTGATCATCAAGTATGTGACTTGTTCGTGAGACTCTTTGTTAATTATAATGTTACTCAAAATGATACCTAGTCCACATCGTTATATGAAATAATGATAGTACACAGACTAGCACATGTATTAATTGATGATCATGTTGCACGGATCATAGCTATCGAGATATCAAATTAATAATGTGAACACATGTTAGTGAACATAGTGTTGGATAGACCCATTCCGAGACACTGTTGGGATTGTTATTTACATATGTGCCATCAGTTGGTCTTGAGTGATACACCTGCTAGATTCTTAGACCTGAGATCGCCATTGTTTATCACTATGTGTAGTTGTGCACTTTGAAACTATCAAACGCTACTCCGTAACTGGGTGATCATAAAAATAGTTTTCAGGTACATGATGAAGCATGGAATGAGATGTGTGCGGATCAAGATGGGATTTGCCCCTCCTAAATAATAGGAGAGATATCTTTGGGCCCCTCGAGATAGTTGGATTGAAAGTGCATGGCCATGCTAAAGTGATTAAAGAGTTAATCATTATGACTAAAAGTTAGTAATAGATTGAATCCACTATTTGATCGAGTGAATGGTCGAGCTTTCACAAGGATGGCACGTATCTCGCCTTGAGCTTGACTGGTATCATGTGGCAAAGGAATTAGCATGTGAATGTATCTAGGTTCAGCCGATATGATCTTTATGTACATTCGGGAGTCAGTATGTCCTGCTAGGTACCTCTACTGACTTGTGTTTGAAAACGGTTTTCATTCATAACCGAATGTACATGAACCTAACGGGTCACACACTTAAGGGGATGGAATATTGAAAAACTTGGCTATATGATTGTCTCTAGTGCAAGTGAGAGATTGTTGGTGATATGCCCAAGAGGCAATCATAACAATTCGGATAAAGACCTGATGGATATTTGATCCACAAGAAATTAGGGTACTAATGGGCCTGTGACCTAAAAGCCCATTAGCGCGCCTATAAATATGAGGGGTAGGGTTAGGGGCAGATTACACTCCACCACAGAACAGCCCCAGCCGCCGCCCCTCACAGGCCAACCGCCGAAACCCCTGTCGCGCGCGCGGTGCTAGCACATCGACGCACGACGTTCCTCTCTGTACGTGTGGACTCCGTGGAGGCGCTGCTGTTACTGCTGCGCTGATCGGCTACGACGCACAACTACGATCCGCTGCGCTGCGCGTCTAGTGGTAACGATCCATGACCTTCTTACTCACATGTTTCCTGGGTGATACGGTCGAATTGCTAGAGTAGCGCATCGCCTATTTCCCTACACACGGCGGCGTGCACAACTCACATTCAACGGGGTTGCCCTCTTGGGGTCCGTCTCCTCCTCGGGAGTCTCCTCCTCATAACACCCTGCAAAAGGTTCAAACACAAGCAGTGAGCACGATGGCTCAACAAGTCTGATCCGTCTTTCCTATACATGAAACTTCTACCTGTTAAATTACGTGTAAATAGGAATGTAAGTTGCAAAGAACTCGACTAAATAGTTGAACCTTACTTTCAAATTTTAGTAACAAGTTGTGGAGAACCTCACGCTAAGGCACATAAGAGAGCCACAATCAAACAAGAAACACATTTCTCTCATATGCTTTGCCAAAGGTTGAAAATAACTTTAATTAGCTCTAAACTATAGCACTTCATTAGCAATCAAGGTCCATCCTTCAAATTAGTAAACTTTTAACATTAATCTAGCCTGTTCTTTCTACGTCACGGTACAATAAACAAGTGGTACTCACTGACCGTGAGGGACTGCGATTATAATCGATTTACACCTGCAGGGTTACCTGAATAACCCGTCACGTACGCCCGTACTCGATGTTGTCTACAACAACCATCATAGACGTCGTACGCAACCACCGTTCATCTGTCAGCCAAATGTTGAACGGTCCTATCATCCCGAGCAAGAGGTCTCTGTGTGCGTATCTGCAGTGCCGCCAACCGATTTACACCTCAAACTCTCAACCTACCCCCTGGACGAAAAGCAATGCCTCAACACCTAGCTACCCGAATTACATTGGTTTTCCGGTTCCCATATATCCGGTAGGTCTTCGGTACTGTTCTAGCTTGTTCAACAGCCTCGTACACGGCTCGATTCTCAATCGACACAAGCGGAGCTATGGCACCCAGGCCCCAACGTCCTGCTGCCCTGACTCTCCACTCGGTCTCATTTTTGTTGCCATGTGTTCCATTTGCTACATCTAACCGAGTTGTGTGTCTCTAGCCTATTCTCACGAGCAGTTTCAACTACTCGACTTGTACCAAATCCTACACTATCTTAGCAATCTAGTGGCTACTCGAGGTTTAAAAACCTAAGCCCCAAATCTCTGTTTTTTCTTGGCTATGCATTTGGGTTTTCAAACAAGACTCTAATGCATAAACGAGGTGGATACTCAAAGTAAGTTCTCAAAACAGTAAAATTTATAAAATGGTTAATGCAAACCGGAGCTTGCATTGGTGCTGTTGGTTGTAGGCTAGTTGTTCCTCCGGAGTTATGAAGTCTAAGACTTTTGGCTCCTCCTCAACCTTAGCGACTACACAAGGTAAATATATGTATATGTCAATTTGAATGCATTTGAATTTGAAGTTGAATTTGTTAAGACTATAAGTACTGCTAAACAGGCCCAATGACTCTGAATTTTTTTACTGTGATTTGGATACAACTTAAACAGAGATTTGGCAAAATTTCATTTGCAGCAAAGCTCATTTGAGCCCTCCACAAATAATTGTGTATTTGGCCTTAATTGGAGCTATTAGCATGTTCTAGGGATTTTGTGAGACCTATGCGTGCTGAATACATTAGCTATGAGGATAAAAGTTTTGAATTCTGCCAAAACACTCTTTTTGTCAACGTCCGACTCTAGGTTCGAGCTCCGACAAGATCCGACGTAAGGTCCGACTTGCTATGGCTAGTTCCGACATGTGTTTGGTTAGCTCCGGCGGTAGGTACGACTAGTTTTGGTAAGTTCCGGTGCTAGGTTCTGCTAGCTTTCGTAAGCTCCGGCTCAAGGTACGGTTAGCTTTGCCAAGGTCCGGAGCTAAATCGTAATGATTCTGTTTTTACCATGCAAATGTTTTGAATTTGCTTTACATCTATGGATAGTTTGCTTAATATTCTTTTAGTAAGTTTTTGAAGTGTTATGGCTGTTTACGGTAGTTAACATTTTGCTATGGTTTGCAACATGCTTATGTGAGGTGTTCACGTAAGGTGTTGTGCTCGAAAGTATTTGTTGTTTATTCATGTGTAGGTGTTGCTTGAGTTCAAGATATGGCTTGTGACGGGATCCATTGAAATAGTCTTAGGGAGAAGATGAGATTCAACAACCAAGTTCGGGAGGAATTGTGGTTGAGTTGATCGGGAGGTCGCACAACATATTTGGATCAAGAACAATGCATATGAAGATATCATGGACGTTGTTGGAAGGTGTTTGCACGTGTGCAAGGAGTGCATGGACGTGGCAACATGGTTCCAAGGCGTGATGAAGAGATGTGGACGTAAAGAATTGGTTGGAAAGGTCCAACCGGCTGGATTATGGACTCAGGCTGCGGCTGAATTGGTTATGGCTCAAAAATGGAAAGATTTGAGTTGATTATGATAGGATTTCGTGTGGGACATTAAATTGATTTGTTTTAGAAATGTGGGATACATTCCTAAGGTGTTTGGAAGTTTTAAGATTGCTTATATATGCGTATAGAAGAGTCTTCAGTAGTTATGGAAAGTTTCGATTCAGAAACTGAGTAGGATTAAAGTCCTAGTTTGAATTGGGTTGGCCTGCGGGCTGGTTATATAAGCAAGGGAGGCCAGAGCTCATGGTAATATGATCTTGGGCTATTCCTCTTATGTTTTGATCAATAAAATTCGTAATTTAGAGGAGCTTTTGTGCCTTGTTCGTCCGACTTGTTTTGGTCAAGTCTTTCTCGTCAAGTTTCTCGACAGCACGACAGTGCTTCGGTGTTTTGATAATAACTCGAGTTTTACAGATGCAATTGATGTGATTCCTTTTGGATTGTCTTCAAAACTTGATTATCTATCATATGTGAAAATTTCACGGTAATTGGATTTGTAGTTTATGATCTACATGAGTTCCTTTGCAGTGTTACAGATCTGGTTTTTACTCGAGTAGAACAGATAGACCCTCGTTTGATCTTTTTATCATCTTGAGTTTTTCTTGACGGATTTCCGTGATTCTTGTTGTCGTGTCCTCGTGACTTGATTCTCTATAATATATATCACTTTTGTCACGGTTGAACACATTTAGGTCAGTCGCATACACGGTTTCTTTAACAGATCGATTTTCTGTCGAGGGGGTTTTTGTTGATTCCGCTAAAAAGTTTAAATCTACTATTCACCCCCTCTGGTAGCTTTTCATGTGCTCTTCGATCCTACAGATTTTCATGGAGCAAGCCATGACTTTTTGGAAACTAGATTTTTCAAGGGTTCTAATGGAATTGGTTTCACTTAATTTGAAGATTCCTAGGAAAAGATATGAGCTAAATAAGTTCAGAGAAATTTTGAAGAAATGTTTCTGGACATTTTTCATTTTGTCTGGAACAGTTTTATTAACCACACCATTAGATGGATCAAATTAGGTCAAATGGATCTGAAATTTTTATGGTAGCTCAGAGATATTATTATAAACATCCTGGTCAAATTTCAGAATTTTCCACTAAAGGGTTCTCTAGTTAAAATTCTAAACAGTTTAAATTTTGAATAATTAATTTTGGATAAATAAAGATTTTCGTGAAGTGAAACTTGATTTGCTGGAAAGTACTCAGAGAGCTGAATCCAACAAAATTTGGTTCACTCGATTTGGAGTTTACTAGCCAAAGTTATGTGGGTTTGAAGTTTGAACTTAAAACTGAAATTCGGGAAATGTTTAAATCCCTACCGGTGGGTCCCATGTGCTCGGCTTCTTCTTCCTCATCGCGCCAAACGCCCGATGGCGGCATCTCCGCAGAGACTTTCCGGAACCGAGTTCCCGGCCACCTCTCGGGCTGAAACTCGTCGCCTCCCTGTTTTCTGGCGAGGTCGATCTCGCGCTACACGACACCAAACCGGTCGGAAATTGCTCGGAGAGCATCAGTGGAGCACGAGGAACATTAAACGAGACCTTTTGGAAGCTAGAAATGCCGACAAGCATACTCTCGACGGTGAGGCGAGGTGTTTTGCATCGGCGGCGAGGAAAACAGCCATATGACGGTCGATTCTCCACGGTTTCCCTTGCTTCTTCCTCGAGCGTGTGCGCTAGCATGTGTAGAACCTACTGGCCAACAAGCTCGACTAACAAGAGTGCGTGAAATCTGAATTTCAGTTTAAGGTGAGCTCAGACCACATGAACTAGCTGTCGCTATATTTGGAAATTCCAGTTCTATGATTGATCATTTGCCAAACGGCTTTCGACTACACCTTCTACACACTGTGACACACCTTTCTTATGTAGGGAAGTAGAGGTGCGGTTGGCCAGAGCATGCTATCCATAGCGAGCCGCTTTCGGTTCCGCCAGTTTGCTTCGGATGTGTGGTGTTGTTCCTTAATTGGTGGCCAACAGCAAGTCACAACGCCGGAGTGGACAAGGTGGCGCGCAAGAGCACGCGGTGGCGACTGTTTTTGCCGTGGAGGGCTCGCTCAACCGAGGTGTGGTTGCGGTGTGTGATCGGCGACACCGAGAGCAGGGTGATGGTGGTGTTTCTTGCAGAAGTAGAGCAGTGGACACATGAGCACGTGAAGGAGGTGACAAACTCACCTTTGGAGTGCTCGGGGAGTGATAAGGACATCGGGCGGCCGCTCCAGCGGAGCCCGAGCGAAGCAACTGCTGACCGGCGCCGAGGCTCGGTGGCGCGTGCTACAACAGCCCGAGAAACCGAGCACCTCTATTCTTCAGTCGGTTTTGCTCACTTGTGAGGCTGACAAGAGGGGCCAACCCCTAGTTTTAACCTCTGAAATTCAATTTTCCTACTGCTCTAAACAGTAGTGCCCCTAATACCATTTGCAATTTTAGTTATCCACCAAACGCCCATTTGAAATTGGTAGAATTCAAATTGTGAAGTGTTTGACTATATTCATAGCACATATGCAGTTTGAAATTCAAATTGGATTTGAATTTGCTTAAATTGGCTCATATCAAGATCAACTCCAAATAGAGTGAAAATTGATGTGTGAGCTCACAAAAATGTGCTGAGTGTGAATATGAATCCCACTTTTGAATTCATGTGATGCAAAGAGTTTGAATTTGAAATTATGTTCAAACTAGCATCTTTTTAATTATACCTAGAAATAACTCAAAAGGTTTTGAATTTGGGTGAAATTTGGCATGAGCATCCCTAGCAAAGTTTAGGAGTTTGTCATACGCTCAGCCCCTATGTGATGCATGTGGGAAATATCACTTTTGCATTTTGGTTGTTTTTCATCTAATGACTATGTTGATGGTGTTTACTTGCTCTTCAAAGATATTCATAAAACTTTGGGATGTGATGAACACTTCAAGTGTATGGAAAACTTGAGCCCTTACATTCCCCCCTCTTAAAAGAATCTCGTCCCGAGATTATAAGGTGAAAATGAGAGAGAGGACGGTGGAAAATTACCGTAGGTGCGACGTTAAAAAGTCGGGGTAGTTAGCGCGAAGAAAGCTTTCGCTCTCCCATGTCGCTTTATCTACGGAGTGATTACTCCATAGAACTTTGTAGAACCACAACGCACGGTTGCGTGTGGTTCGGGCCTTTTCATCAATTATCTGAACTGGTTCCTCCTGATAAGTGAGATCCATTTTCACTTCTTCAATATTCCCCTGCTGAAAGATAGTTGATAGCTTAAGACACTTCCTCAGCTGAGAAATGTGAAAGACGTCGTGCACACCAGAGAGTGTTTCTGGTAATTCCAGCCAGTATGCAACTGATCCACATCTTTCTGTAATCTCGAATGGACCGTAGAATCAGGGTGCCAACTTTCCTCTCACCCGAATCTGTTCACGCCCTTCACTGGAGACACATGTAGATACACGTGATCCCCGACTTCGAATTGCAAAGGACGTCTTCTCCGGTCCGCATACTGTTTTTGTCGGGATTGGGCGGCTTTTAAGTTCGCTTGAATCAGCCGAACCTTTTCTTCCGTATTGTTGACAAGATCAATTTCGAAGGTGACTCTTTCGCCAGACTTACCCCAATTCAGCGGTGTGCGGCATTTTCTCCCGTATAGCGCCTCATAGGGCGCCATCTTAATGCTGGCTTGGTACCCTTTGTTGTACGGGAACTCGGATAACGGTAAGTGATCATCCCAATTCTTACCGCGGTTGATAGCACAAGCTCGTAGCATATCTTCTAAGATCTGATTTACCCGCTCGGTTTGCTCATCCGTCTGCGGGTGGTATGCTGAACTACAGATCAGTTTCAACCCTTAAGAAGCATGCAACTGCTTCCAAAAACGAGACATAAATAAAGTGCCCCGATCCGATATGATGGTACGGTGTACGCCGTATAAGCATAGGATCCGTTAGATGTACAATTCAACATACTTCTTGGCATTGTAGTTGGTGTTGACCGGGATAAAATGAGCAACTTTGGTAAGCCGGTCGATGATCACCCACACCGAATCATGTTTCTGAAATGTAGTGGGTAAACCGACGATGAAGTCCATGCTCACATCCTCCCACTTCTAGGCAGGAACACCCCGTGGTTGTAGCAGTCCCGTTTTTCTCATTTGGTCTGCCTTCACCCTTCGGCATGTATCACACCCTGACACGTACTTCGCGATCTCCCGCTTCATTCGTGTCCACCAAAACTTGCTTCTGAGTTCTTGATACATCTTATTACTGCCGGGGTGAATAGAAAACTTTGTCAAGTGAGTCTCATCAATGATTTTCTTCTGCAACTCCGGGTTATGGGGTACGACGATCCGGTCCTTAACCATAGGACGCCGTCTCCGTCTTTCCGGAAACATTTCAGCTCCCCACTATCTACACGTATCCGCAAATGTGACATGCCCTTGTCATGTTTCTGAGTTGCCGCTATCTCTTCACGGATGGTGGGGATCAAAGCTAAGTTATAGAGAGCTCCATGTGGAATCACATGCAATGATGGCTCGCTCTCTTCCAACGGTGTCATGGTCAAATTATTAACGTGTGACTTCCGACTCAGCGCATCCGCCACTACGTTTGCCTTGCCGGGGTGATAATGGATCTCTATTTCGTAATCCTTTACAGCTCCAACCATCTTCGTTGCCTCATGTTCAGCTCCTTCAGAGTGAATATGTACTTGAGACTTTTGCGGTCGGTATATAAATGTACGAGATTAACGAGTAGGTAGTGCCTCCACATTTTGAGTGCGAGTACCACGGCAGCGAGCTCCAAGTCGTGAGTTGGATAATTTTGCTCATGGTTCCTGAGCTGTCGTGATCCATACGCGACCACCCTCCGGTCTTGCATCAGCACACATCCGGGCCCAATGTCGGATGCATCGCAGTACACATCGAACGGTTTTGTTGTGTTTGGCTGCGCTAAAACTGGTGCTGATGTTAGGTGCTTCACTAACGCCTTGAACGCTGCTTCATATGTTGGAATCCGAACATATTTGGTAGCCTTCTTCAGCAGCTCGGTCATAGGTTTGGCAATCTTCGAGAAGTTCGGAATGAACCTCCGATAATATCTCGTGAGTTCGAGGAAACTCCGTACCTCATGAATAATTCTCGGGGACTTCCAATTCAGCACTTGTGTGATCTTACTCGGGTCTATAGCGATGCCCTCCGCTGAGATAATATGCCCGAGAAAAGGCACTTGCGATATCCAGAATTCACACTTGCTGAATTTCGCGTATAGTTTGTGATCCCGCAGCCTTTGCAAGACTATATGGAGATGCTTCGTGTGCTCTTCCTCCGACTTGGAATATACCAATATGTCATCGATGAAGACCACGACAAACTTGTCCAACTCCAGCATGAATACTGAGTTCATCAAGTACATAAAGTGAGCTAGAGTGTTGGTGAGGCCGAAGGACATGACCAGGTGTTCATAAAGCCCGTACCTCGTTGAGAAAGCCGTCTTTGGAGTGTCCTCAGCCCGTATCTTAATCTGATGGTACCCGGATCTTAAATCCATCTTGGAAAAGATCTTTGCTTCGACCAACTGATCAAACAACATGTCGATCCATGGCAACGGGTACTTGTTCTTGATGGTTACGGCATTTAATGGACGGTAGTCCACGCAAAGCCGCAACATCTCATCCTTCTTTTTGACAAATAATGCCGAACAGCCCCATGGTGAGGAGCTCGGCCTAATAAAACCCTTCTCCAGAAGGTCCGTGAGCTGAGTCTTCAGTTCAGCCAACTCCTTGGGCGCCATCTTGTACGACCTTCGGGATATTGGCATGGTTCCTGGTGTAAGTTCAATCTTGAACTCCACCTCTCTATCGGGTGGCATCCCCGACAAATCGTCCGAGAATACATCAGGGAACTCTCGGACCATCAACTGGAGGCTGAGGTTCGCCTCCGCAGGGTTGTACCTTGGGCAACTCGGATGTGTTGCCTCCAAGTACCTCTCCCTCCACATGTGATTAGCTCGCCCCTCCATCGGGACCAGCACGTATGGAGTGCCCTCCATAGCTCTCACATGTAGTTGGCAGAAACGCGACATGGTGTCGTGGGCTGCCACTTGTCACATTTCCTCCGGCTGTCTATCTCTCACCGTGACGGTGAATGGCGCCCAACCGGGTGCCGTAGGTCCTGCAGGAATTTCGACATGGATGGTCCACATCTTGTTCCCCTCCTCACCTTCTTCCTTGGCGAGGTACTGCGGCGTCTCCACGTACCCAAAATATTGAAGCATTTTCTTCAAAACTTCCAGATAACCGCTGCGTTGAGAATAGTGGGATACCACCCACCCGTTCTCTAATTGTCTATCCACTGTCATATGTAGAAACATATTTGAAAAAGGTCAAATATTCATTTCAACAGTAAATCATTGAGTTATAACAGTAAAACATGTCATTGAACTCATAAATTTTGGAAACACAATTCAAACTTAGAACAAATTTGATTGCTGGTGTGCTGCCCAAACTGACAGCACTGACCAGTTTCCATTTCAGTCTGATTTAGACCATGCTAAAGGCAAAACCAATTCTGAAGCTCAACATTAAAGTTAAAGCTAACTTCAATAGCTTTCCATAAAGTATTTGCTTGGCCAAAGATCTGTTCTGGTTCAAAAGTTATGAGATGTCAAAGTTGACAGAATTTTCGGAGTAAATTGGATAGCACCTCCCTGCTTGAGGTACTAATTTGATCCAAGAATCCCAGCTAATTCTTCATGGAATTTGACAAAACTTTCTGTTACGAAGTTGTAACTTATCTCATCAACTTTTCATAACTATCTCATTTTCTATTTTTGCATTTTATGCAGGAAGTTATGCTCAATTTACAGAGAGTTACATAGAGTATATGCTCTGCCCTGTTTTCTGTACAGTTTCAACTCTACTGCATTTTTTCGACTGGTTAAGGAATGAAACACCTCTGGACATCAATAGAAAAGTTGTAAAGTTCTTCCAAAGCTTTCCAGATATGTATCATATGCCCCCAACCTCGAAAGAACTCAACCTCTATCCTCTGTTTAACTTCAACCTTAGTTTAGCTGAAAACAGGGGACTCTGTTCTTAATATCTTATAAGTTAAAAACTTGTTTACTTTGAACATCCTGATTAAGGAAATAAGTTATATCAAAAAAATTTTTAGTGTTCTAGATCAAAACTTTCAAGTTTTACAATGGTGTAGAATATTTAGTGGGGTGTGACGTCGAAGCGTCACCAGTTCATGCAGTACTACGTTCCTCACAAAGAAAAACCAATACCGGACTTAGCAGGCTTCGTTAGTTCAGTGGCACTAAACGTCTCTCGCACACGTGTGCTACTCGTATACCGATCCGTGGTTAGACTACCTGCAAATAACTCACACAATCGTCGGGCACTACTGCACACCAAACCCGGTCCCAATACAGTCCATACAACCGTCCGTCATCACACGCATGGTTGTTCTCAAGCCAATCACGCTTTGAGCAACGTGTTCACGTTACTAACCATGTGACGGAGTCTCCCATACTTGCCCGTACCACGCCAGGGAAGGGCGTTGCTCGAATACCCCAAATGACATGAAGAGTCATAGAGGATACTAAAGCTGGCCGGGTTACCTGCCACCCGTGAGGCTCCACCCTTTAGCTTGTGCGCACTGGTGGACAGCGCTTACTTGCACCCCCCAAGACATATGACGTCCCGAGATGCATGATTTTCCGACATAAGCAAATAGGTTAGTATTGCAAGTTTCTATACACTAATAACATCTTTATATGGGCTACTAACTCGTTCGTCACCGAATTTTCGAAAAAAGATGACATTTTTAGTGCGTTAAACCTCAAGCGAGCTCTGATACCACGCCGCGAGGGCCTCACGGCCTTGACGAGCCCAGATCATGCTGAGGGGTGCTGCGTTGCACAACACCGGATAACACACATAAAAAGTACAAAGTGGAAGCAAAGTTTTATTACATAAAGGAGTTTATAGACATGTTTACAACAAAATTTGTTTAGTCCACACTCACGGGCGTAGACTAAGCACATAGTTCACGTTCAGCCCATGAACGTGTTCCCTCTAGCACGCACACAAACTATCACGGTGGCATGCACGACTCCCATTCGACGGGGTTGCCCTCTTGGTGGTCCGTCTCCTCCTCGGGAGTTTCTCCATAACACCCTATAAAAGCTTTAAACACAAGCAATGAGCACGATGGCTCAGCAAGCCTGACCCGTCTTTCCTATACATGAAAATTCTACATGCTGGATTACGTGTAAATGGGAATATAAGTTGCAAAGGACTCGCATAAATAGCTAAACCTTACTTTCAAGTTTTAGCAGCAAGTTGTGGAGAACCTCACGCTAAGGCACATAAGAGAGCCGCAATCAAACAATAAACACATTTCTCTCATGTGCTTTGGCCAAGGTTGAAAAGAACTTTAATTAGCTCTAATCTATAGCACTTCATTAGCAATCAAGGTCCATCCTTCAAATCAGCAAACTTTTAACATGAATCTAGCATGTTCTTTCTACGTCACGGTAAAGTGAACAAGTGGTACTCACTGACCGCTAGGAACGGCGATTATAATTGATTTACACCTGCAGGGTTACCCGAATAACCCGTCACATACACCCGTACCCGATGTTTCCTACAACAACCATCACGGACGTCGTACGCAACCGCCTTTCATCCGTCAGCCAAATGTTGAACCGGTCCTATCGTCCCGAGCAAGAGGTCTTTGCGCGTGTATCCGCAGTGCCGCCAGCCGATTTATACCTCAAGCTCTCAACCTACCCTCTAGACGACAAGCAATGCCTCAACACCTAGCTACCCGAATTACATCTGTTTCCCGTTTCCCATATATCCGGTAGGTCTTCGGTACTGTTCTAGCTTGTTCAACAGGACCGCACACGGCTCGGTCCTCAATCGACACAAGCGGAGCTATGGCACCCAGGCCCCAACGTCCTGCTGCCCTTACTCTCCGCTCGGTCTCATTTTTCTTGCCATGTGTTCTATTTGCTACATCTAACCGAGTTGTGTGCCTCGAGCCTATTCTTGCGAGCAATTTTAACTACTCGACTTGTACCGAATCCTACACTATCTTAGCAATGCAGTGGCTACTCGAGGTTTAAAAACCTAAGTCCAAAATCACTGGTTTTCTTGGCTATGCATTTGGGTTTTCAAACAAGACTCTAATGCATAAACGAGGTGGATACTCAAAGTAAGTTCTCAAAACAGTAAAATTTATAAAATGGTTAATGCAAACCGGAGCTTGCCTTGCTATTGTTGGTCGTAGGCTAGCTGTTCCTCCGGAGTTATGAAGTCTAAGACTTCTGGCTCCTCCTCAACCTTAGCGACTACACAAAATAAATATATGTATATGTCAATTTGAATGCATTTGAATTTGTAGTTGAATTTGTTAAGACCATAAGTACTGCTAGACAGGCCCAATAACTCTGAAATTTTTACTGTGGTTTGGATACAATCTAAACAGAGATTTGGACAAATTTCATTTGCAGAAAAACTCATTTGAGCCCTCCATAAATAATTGTGTATTTAGCCTAAATTGGATCTCTTAGGGTGTTCTAGGGATTTTCATGGAGCAAGGCATGACTTTCTGGAAACTAGATTTTCCAAGGGTTCTAATAAAATTGGTTTCACCTAATTTGAAGATTCCTATCAAAAGATATGAGCTAAACAAGTTCAGAGAAATTTTGAAAAATGTTCTGGATATTTTCATTTTCTCTGGAACAGTTTTATTAATCACACCATTAGGTGGATCAAATGAGCTCAAATGGATCTGAAATTTTTATGGTAGCTCAGGGATATTATTATAAACATCCTGACCAAATTTCAGAATTTTTCATTAAAAGGTTCTTAAGTTAAAATTGTAAACAGTTTAAACTTTGAAGAATTAATTCTGTAGAAATAAAGATTTTCATGAAGTGAAACTTGATTTGTTGGAAAGTACTCAGTGGAGCACGAGGAACATGAAACGAGACCTTTTGGAAGCTAGAAACGCCGGCAAACATACTCTCGACGGTGAGCCAAGGTGTTTTGCATCGGCGGGGAGGAAAACGGCCATATCACGGCCGATTCTCCACGGTTTTCCTTGCTTCTTCCTCGAGCGTGTGCGCTAGCATGTGTAGAACCTACTGGCCAACAAGCTCGACTAACAAGAGTGCGTGAAATCCGAATTTCAGTTTAAGGTGCGCTCGGGCCACATGAACTAGCTTTTGCTATATTTGAAAATTCTAGTTCTATGATTGATCATTTTCCAAACGACTTTTGGCTACACCTTCTACACACTGTGACACCTTTCTTGTGTAGGGAAGTAGAGGTGCGGTTGGCCAGAGCGTGCTATGCACGGCGAGCCGCTTTCGGTTCCGCCGGTTTGCCTCGGATGCGCGGTATTGTTCCTTAATTGGTGGCCAACAGCAAGTCACAGCGCCGGAGTGGACAAGGTGGCGACTGTTTTTGCTGTGGAGGGCTCGCTCAACCAAGGTGTGGTTGCGTTGTGCGATCAGCGACACCGAGAGTGGGGTGGTGGTGGTGTTTCTCGCGGAAGCAGAGCAGTGGACGGGTGAGCGCGTGAAGGAGGTGACGAACTCGCCTTTGGAGTGCTCAGGGAGTGATAAGGGCACTGGGTGGCTGCTCCAGCGGGGCGCGAGCGAAGCAGCTGCTGGCCGGCGCCGAGGCTCGGTGGCGCGCGCTAGAACAGCCCGAGAAACCGAGCGCCTTATTATACCCAAAAATACCTCAAAAGGTTTTGAATTTGGGTGAAATTTGGCATGAGCATCCCTAGCAAAGTTTAGGAGATTATCATATGCTCAACCCCTATGTGATGCATGTGAGAAATATCACTTTTGCATTTTGTGAGTTTTTCATCTAATGACTATGTTGATGGTGTTTACTTGCTCTTTAAAGATGTTCATAAAACTTGCTTAAATAAGGGTTATGATGAACACTTTGAGTGTATGTAAAACTTGATCCTTTACAGTTAAGTAGTATGTTCTTTTTATGTTTCCGACTTGAATTATCATTTTTTGAAATGTATCGACATATTTTCATTCTTGACTAGTTTGTTTTATGATAACCGACAATCCTAACCTCGTATCTCAATCACTACTTTTTATTTTCATTTCCATCCCGCTAAGAAAATATAAAAATAAAATAAATATGATTTTCCAGATCATTTTACCATTTTCATACCTACATCCTAGGTCTCTGCAAGCCGTCCCCTCCGGATCCGCCTACCCCTTGGTCGCATCTCGCTCCACGCACGTCCGGGATCGAAGGTGATGGTGCAGAAGAAACCTGAAGGCCCCGAGTTGTGAAGTGTACTAGTTCCTTAGATTATTGTCCTTCCCTTTAAGCTATACCTGTTTGAAATGAAGAAGGAAAGTAAAGTAATCAGATAGTACTAGGCAATGCACTAGAAGACGTACTTCCTCCGTTTTGAATTATTTGACGCTGGTCAAGTAAATTGAAACGGAGGGAATACTCTTCCTTTTTCAAATTTTGAATTCGCTCAGCCGGCCACACTTCCTTTTGGACACGCAACAGATTGTACTACGTCATCAAGTAGTTCAAGCGAACTTTTTTCACTTAAAGATTATATAACGAAAGCAAATTAAAACGAGCTGTGCGGCAACACAAGTCGAGTATACGTCATGGCTGACCTACTGATCTTTTTACACCGAGTCTAAAGAAGCGAACGATAGATGGAAGCAGCTGAATCTTTCGAACCTACAGGCTCTCCATCCAGCAAAACTCCGCGCCATCATGTCCGCTATGCCTGCCACAGATTACGACCGCGCCGCGGAGGTCCGCGCGCTGGACGCGACGCTCGCCGGCGTGCGCGGCCTCGTCGCTTCCGGCGCCACGCACGTCCCTCGCATCTTCCGCGTCCCCGACGACCCAGACGAGATGCGCCAGGCCTCCGCAGGCGTCCCCGGCCAACAAGAACCGCCCGCGGCGACCGTCCCGGCGATCGACCTGCTTGCCGGCGCCGACCGTGCGGCGACGGTGGAATCGGTCCGCCGGGCCGCTGCCGAGTGGGGGTTCTTCCAGGTGACTGGCCACGGGGTGCCCGCCGAGGCGATGGCCATGGCGATCGCGGCGGTGCGGGCATTCCACGACGCGGACGGCGGGGAGGGCAGCGAAAAGGCGCGGCTCTACTCGCGGGAGCCCGGGAGGGCAGTCAAGTACCACTGCAACTTCGACCTGTACCGGTCGCCCGTCGTCAACTGGCGCGACTCGCTCTACCTCCGCGTGGCGCCCGACCCGCCGGCTGCAGACGAGCTGCAGGTGAGGCGGTGCGCATTAATTCGGTTCGGTTCATTTAATCAAGTAAAATTTCAGATATGAATAATTGATGATCTTATTTGATAAAAAATAATAATCTCATAATTCAGTCGCGGTTAATTCAGTTTGCTTTTACAGTTAACTGTATTTTAATACGTAGTATAATATATTGGGTAAAAAATAATAAAGTATAAGATAACAACAAATATACAACAATGAGATGTATGTGTTGATGATGGGTGAAGATTATTAAGATTGAGTTGTGCTACAAGAAAAAATTGATTAGGATAAAAAATTCCGGTTATGGGGTAGTATGGATTAACATTTCAGTTAAACAATTAATACGAGAATAAAATTCGTTAACCGAAATACAGAAAAATGAACACCGAATCTAACCAATAATTTCGGTTCGATTAGGTGCGATTCGGGTCGGCTTCGTGGTTAGCCGCGCTCGCACTCTCTGAATTGGTGCACTAACTCTATCATTAGTTTATAATACCGATTATTATATTAGCGAACGTGCTGTGACTTTTTAATTCAGGATAATAGCATCTCCAACAGTTTCCTCTTGATGACACTTTCTTAATTCCAACTGAACTCTCTCCCTTTTTTAGTCTTTCATTAGTTTGTTTTGTTATACAAATTACAACATAACTTTCGGTTGGCTCAGCTCGACCACCTTTACTCTATTGGATTAATATGCAAAATTTTACGTAGTTAGTAGATCCATATGACAAAATTCCGCACGCACCATATATTATATTCGGAATTTCCTCCTCGGAAAGCAAGGCTAATCAGGGTTGAAAAGCTCTTAACAAGCTGGAACACATGAAGCCATGCAAACAAAAAATAACATTTGTTCCCCTGGCAGTGTAATTTGATCAGGAACAGGTTTGAGAGGAACCTTAGCACTCGAGGATCTCACTTCTGAATGGTTAAATTTGCTATATCTCTGTGTTCAAATCTATGTTAACTACGTATTTAAACAGCTGAATCCCTGAGCATTTCTGAACCTGGCATGAAAAACACAATGGCGACTGGAGTTAGTTTCCTACTAAATCGTCGACAGCCGCTAACTGCTGTTTTCTGCTCTGACCATCACAACTGGGGTGCTACCCTGCTCTGAGCTTTGCAATCAAATAACTGTACAGAAGTAGTAACTTGATCAATAATACGATGCTATGTTTAGAAACTGATTACTTTAAAGAAAACCAATCAGTATTATTTTACAAATCTTTGATCACTTTAAAGAAAACCACTCAGTATTATTTTATAAATCTCTTTGGATGTTGTACCAGATATAGTAGATTACCTAGGCTGGCTTGCTATTGACAGTAATCATGCATATGATGACCCGCAGGGATGCACTCTTTGAATATGCCAAACAAGTGAAGAACCTGGGGGACAAATTGTTCGAGCTGCTCTCTGAGGCTCTTGGCCTTAAACCGAGCTATTTGACGGATATAGAGAGCAACCATGGACAGGCCATACTGTCCCATTACTACCCTCCGTGCCCCCAGCCTGAACTCGCCATCGGGACAAGCCGGCATTCAGACTCCGCCTTCCTGACCATACTTCTGCAGGATGAAGTTGGTGGCCTCCAGATCCTCCATGATGGCGCTGGGTCGATGTCGCGCCGACCCGGGAGCGTTCATCGTCATCGTACGCGATCTCTTGCAGGTATGCAGAGGTCATGCAGTCCTGAGCTGAACAAATCCCTGTGTCACGTTTGATTCTTGGGCTGATTTCTTCATTGAACTGCTCAGTTGATCTCCAAAGACAGATTCAGTAGTGTGGAACACAGAGTGGTGGCGAAGAACACAGGACCAAGAGTATCAATCGCCTGTTTTTTCAGCACGCATTTTCATCCTGCCTCGACGAGACTTTACGGTCCAATCAAGGAGCTTCTCTCCGAGGAGAACCCCCCCTCTGTACAAGGAAACATTGGCCAGGGATTACGTTGCACAATACAACAACGTTGGGTTGGATGGGCGGGAAAAAATGTTCTTTCTAGTTTCCGGTTATGAATTGTGACAGATAGTTTGCGTCCTGTTATCTCTGTTTTGTAATAAGAACCGATTGTAATGTTTTTACCTCTACGGGAGTTATTTGACCTCAAATTGGTGTGTTTGGAAATGCGGTAGGCTACTTGCTAACACAATAAAATCCCGTAAAAGGATTGCTTACACGTAGACTATCTGAATTCTGAAGCCCACGCTGAGTATAAGTGTGTGCCTGCTAGCTCGGGTGAAAATTTGAACGTGATTAAATTAAATAGGGAGTGGTATCTCATCCGGTTCAAACAATAAACGGTTCTCATACTGATCATCTGTACCATACTTCTTACCTATAACAATACTGAAATAGATTATCATAATCGGTGTTAGTTACTAACTGATATTGATAATAGATTATCAAAACTAAGTACTGGTATGTATTCGAGGAAAAAATATTGCTCCTCAAAAAATAATTGTGTCACTATTGCATTCATGTCATCATATACGAGAAACTAGCATAGTAAAACATTCTGAAAAAACAATTAACAACGCGATATATCCATACACATAATCAAAACACTGGATGTTCAAAAAACCATACAATGGACTCACAATAAAGTTTGACCAAACTTATAAGCAGAGTACTCAAGCCATATAGTAACTTATAGTTTTTAAGTGCAAATAGAACCAAGCATAACCATCAGTTCTATTCCTAAAACTCAAACATGCTTAGCAAAAACCTCCATTAGTTGATGAGTATTGTCGGTACCCTGCAGACCGGGTACCCTCGCGTAGAGGGTAAAATACGGCCTGGGCCCCGTTTTTCTGCTGAGGCGGGCACCGACATAGCCATGTGCCCTTGGCCCTGAGGTCAGCCCTGGGGCTGCCATGTGCGCTTGAGTTCCAGAGCCGACACGTGTCCTGGGCTCCGGTCCGAGCCTCCCCGTTGAGGTGAGGTCCGGGGCTGCCACGTGTCTCTGGGCTCAGAGCCACCTCCCCGCCGAGGAAGGCTCCAGAGCTGACACGTGCTCTGGGCTCCGGTCGCCTCTCCGCTAAGGTGAGGTCCGGAGCTGCCACATATCTCTTGGCTCAGAGCCACCTCCCTGCTGAGGACATCTCCGAAGCCAACACATGCCCTGGGCTCCGGTATGAGCCTCCCCGCTGAGGTGAGGTCCGGGACTGCCATGTGTCTCTTGGCTCAAAGCCACCTCCCTGCTGAGGACAGCTCCGGAGATGACACGTGCCCTGGGCTCCGGTCCGAGCCTCCCTACTGAGGTGAGGTCCAGGGCTGCAACGTGTTAGGCTTCGCATTTAAGGCTCGCGCCTTCCCTAGAAGCATGGCACACTACTCACACCTCCGTCCTCTGTCCGTTCGCCATTACGGTGACAAGACAGGACGGTGAGGCGTGACATCGGTACAGTGTCTCCCAACGGCATGAAGCCGCCTGAGCAGGGCGAAAAGACACGGCGACAAGACGACGTCTTCACCATCACTTGACACACGGATAGGGGCGCTCAGCACGCTAGGCGACGGGACTTAACTCCCCCATCAACCACTCTACTTAGAGGATGAAGCCCTAGATCATGTATAGGGTTCACATAGCTTTGGGGACACCTGTCGAGCCCCAAGTCTCATTGTAACCACCCCGGACTTAGACTATAAAAGGATCGAGGTGACCACCTGACAAAGAGTTCGCATTCTAGATCCCGCAACGCACAAGCACAAGCACAAGCACACACAAGCAAGATTAGAATAAACATTCTCCGTGGACGTAGGGTATTACGCTCCGGTGGCCCTGAAATTGCCTAGAGGGGGGGGTGAATAGGCTATAATTCCTGAAATTACTTAATTTAAACGAGATTAGAACACAGGGGTCAAACTAGTCTCGCTCAGGGGCGCACTAGTCCGATCAACCTGCTCGAAAAGCCTAAAAGCCCGGACTAGTCTGGCTCAGGGGCGGACTAGTCCGGTCAGACTACTGAAAAGACTAAACTTGATTTTTATGGGTTTTTTTTCAGATCTTAGTTTAACGAAATGCAAATAAACTATCTAGCAATCTAATATGACAAATATGACAAAATATTGAGGTGGATTGCAAGATTGTAACCTGAAATATTATAGGAGCGAAATGATCGAACGAACCCTAAGCAATTCTAATGATAAATGAAATGTAAGTGCAAAATGACACGAAGATTTTTGCCCGAGGTTCGATTCCACTCAGGAATCTACGTCCCCGTTGAGGAGTTCACAAAGGACCAGGTTTAACAACCCTTACCTCACCAAGTCGCCACTAAGGCCAACCCGGTTCTTCACTATCTCAAGGGTGAACTTGCAAAGTGTTGGGGCTGCTCACAATCTGAGGCTCCCACTTGATCACGTCCACAAAACTCCACCGATCTTACAAGCCACAGGTCACACCAAGTGCACGAGATCACTCCGAGAGCCTTAAATGTGAAGTTCTTCCTTCTCCTCTCCTCACACACCCAAATCCACTCAAGAATTGGTTCTAGAGGGTGAGTAGGCAAGAGGGAAGGCTTAAGGGGGGGGGGCTCTAGGATCGCTGTGGCGGCACTAGGGTTCTAGATCACTCTAAATGAAGTCAGGGCATCTCCTTTTATAAAAGTCCCGAAGCCAACCGTTGCCACCTACCCAAAGTCCGGACTAGTCCGCCTCACACCGGACTAGTCCGATCTCACACAAGAACTATTTGTCCGGATGAGAACAGACAAGTCTGGAGGACCCGGACTAGTCCGGCCACTAAGGCGGACAAGTCCGGTCTACCAAGACTTAGCCGTGGGAGCTCTCATCTCACACCCATACGGACTAGTCCGCCTTATAACGGACTAGCCCAAACTCACGCAGGAACTCTTAGTCCGTGTGAAAACGGACAAGTCTGGCTAGCCCGGACTAGTCCGGCCACTGAGGCGGATAAGTCCGGTCTACCGGGACTTAGCCCCAAAAACACTATCACCAAGAGAGAAACGGACTAGTCCATCCCAAAACAGACAGGTCCGATCTCAGTCAGGAACTCTCAGTCCGTCCCAAAACGGACTAAGCCGTAGGACTTCCGGACTAGTCAGGCCTCTTCCCCGGACAAGTCCGGCCTGCCCAACTTTACCTCTCTACCTCTCTCCACTAAGGATTTGACACTTCTAACGCTTTGAGCTCTCTTCTATGATCTTAATGCACTTGACATACACACTCTTTCTTTTACACGGCTAGCCTACTAAAGACTCAAGTGAAACCCTAATTTCTACTCTTCGAGTCTTCGACGCTGTTCTTCATCTTTTTCCTTTTTTGTTGAGAGTTTAGGTGTCCGCTTTGGAAATGTCCTGTGCTTATGATCATCTCAGCTCATTCGTCTCTTAATTTGTCATCATCAATCATCCAAAATCCACGGGGGTGCCTAGATGCACTTACAATCTCCCCCTTTTTGGTGATTGATGACAACACGTTAAGTTTCAACATAAGAGGTAAAAATTTAATTTTTATAACAAGTGTACGTATGCAAAACTCCCCCTGAATGTATGTAAGAGTAAAAGAGGGGAGTTGGCATACATTCACATGTTATGGTGGGGTGCCTACGTGTTGTGCTAAAAAATCTAATAAGACAATAAGCATAAAACAGCCATAAAATCCAACACGTAGTGTTACACAAAAGATAGTCATGCATAAAACATAGATAGCCATGCCTAAAGATCTATTACAAGATAGTCATGTCCAAAAGATCTATTACCAGATAGTCATGTCCAAAAGATCTATTACAAGACTAGAAGATGATAAAAAATAGGACATCCTTTTCACATTTCTCCCCCTTTGGCATCAAGGCACCAAAAAGGAAAAGAGGGAAGAAGATACGCCTAAGTCTACTCGTCATATTCTTCGTCTTCTTCTTCATCGCAATTTTCATCGCTCTCCGTAGCCTCCGTATCCTCTTCTTTTTCGTCGGCGGTGTTGGATGGAGGCATGGCCTTGGAAGAGCTTCCATCTTTCCTGAACTGGGCGAGCTCATCAGCGGTGAACTCTGGATATGGAGTGAGTTCCCCATCACTCTCCTTAGGGGAAGACATGGATACCTCAAGCTTGTCGCACACAGCCTTGAGGTACTTCTCCTGACGCCTCTCCATGCGTCGAGTCCGGACCTCCACACGCCGACAGGAGGCGAAAAGTGCGTTGAAGCACTTGAAGAATCCGCTCATGGACTGCGAAGGAGGAGATGATGGGGGAGCCGCTGAGCTAGAAGGGGCCGCTGAGCTGGACGGAGGTTGAGCATTTTTCCTCCTTGAGGGATCTGGCACAATGGGGGGTAGCTGACGACGGAGAGGTCGATGAGTGACATCCTTGACAAAGACTTTCCCCGACACCTTCTTAATTAGGCACATGATGTACGGTACATAACCACATGAGCGGTTGGGAGTGTGAGAGATGGTGAAGATGTCATCATAAATATGCTCAACAAGGTTGAACTTCTCTTCACCATCTATCAAGAGGAGGAGATGCCTTAAGTTTCCTTGAATTACACCTGCATCTCCATCCTTGAGGGCCAATGGTCCTCCTCAGAATCCGGTTGAGGATGCTATAGAACAGCTTGATGTTCCTAGCAAGCCCGACCTCATAGGGAACATGACTAGGATACATATAGTCAAGCTGATCCCTGTCCACTGCCTTGAAATTGGAAATGATAATCTCATAATCCAAGTGCTCCTCAAGGCCAAGTATCTATGCAAACCTCTCATAGGTGACCGAGTACTGCTCTCCATGAGTTATCCAGGTGATTTTCCGGTCACCGTAGGTGGAGAAGTACACAGTGGTGTAGAACTACACAATTACCTCAATGTTCCAGTCATACTTGAAGCTCATGATTTCCTTGATTCCATGGCCCTCTGCGGTTTCAATCACTGCATCAAAAGCTTTGTGCTCCCTTTTGGCCATGTAGTCCCAATCTACCCATTGAACTTGAGTGACTGGGGTCTTCATTTTTAGGTACACCGAGCGGTAGTAATCACAGTGAAAGTCACACCAAAACCTAGGGTCGGTTGTGTGCTTCTCATAGTCATAGACTTTGTCCATCCTCAGCTTTCTCGCCTTTTCAGCCCCCTTTCCTTTGAATACAAATGCCGGATTGTTGGGCTGCCGGTTTGGGCCAGTAGCAGGGGCAGCCATATTTAAGAGGCCAATGGGCTTCGGTTGCCCTTTCTCTTTGATTTTTATCCCTCCTGCTCTGGTTGTCGGTGCTTTGGCAGTTGCCTTTTTGTTCTTGGGCTCCTCAGGAAGTGGAGCCTTACCCTTCTTTGGATCACGAGGAACCCTACCCTCGGATTCTTTTTCCTTCTCCTTTTCCCGCTCTTTATCTCCCAAGGTGACCAACCTCTTTCTATTGGGCTCTGAGGCACTAGCAGCTTGGGAGCTTTGGGCTTCATGTTCGACCCTTTTCTTTCTCCGTTGATCCTTCAAGGATTCGTCAACGGCTTGGGCAATTTGTTCCTCTTGGTCGAGATCATTCTTCTTCTTTGTTCTTGCTTCTCGACGGACGACTTCTTTAGCTGCTTGGGCCTCCTTTGCTGTCCTTTCTTCGGCAACGCGCCGATGAAGGGCTTGTCAAGCCTCCTCGGTCGTGGGACTTCGAAGGGGAGTGCTTTGGTCGGAGTTTGACATGTTTCCTGAGAGACAGGAGATTAGAGGTCAAGGAAGTGGAATATTGCAAGAGAATTCACTAAAAATGGCTAAAGTTGGAGTTTGTTCTGTGTAAACCGGACTTGTCCGTTAAAAGGACCGGACTAGTCCGCTCGAGAACGGATTTGTCTGCCCAAAACCGGACTAGTCCGGGTTATACAGGAAGAATCCTAACCCTAACAATTTTTCACAAAAACTTCGAATTAAGTTGCAATACTGCTAGGCTATGATCACATCGACACTAGGAACAACATTTGTGAAGAGGTTTCTAGCAAAAGACCTAGGAATAAGAAAAGGAAGAATTTTTGGTTAGGTTAAACCCTTGAAATCTTCAAATGTGATGAATTTGGAGTCGAAACTTGAGCAACGAAGTTTCCGCACTCCTTAGGTCTCCAATCCGTGGATTGGACGAGATTTTTGGTGGAGGAAAGCGAAAATCACCAATTTGTGGGCGCTTCCAGCTTGAGAGAGGATGTGAGCGGACTAGTCTGTGAAGAGAGAAGTCTGGCCGCCCCTGGAAGGTTATGTCCCCAGGGGCTGGACTAGTCCTGGCTTAGTGTCCGGACAAGTCCAGTTGGCGGACCAGAGCCGGACTTCTCTGTGGCCGAAATTGTCCGACCTCCCTAGGCGGACTAGTCCGGTTTGGACTTGTCCGCTGCAAAGTCCGACCCTGCCATGTGGCCACTGCCAGGGTGAGCTCCGAAGGCACCACATGTCTAGCGGGGCTGGTCCTCCCCTCTCCTCATAGGCGAGCTCCGAGGGTGCCATGTGTCCGGCGGGGATGTACCTCCCCTCTCCTCAGAGGCAAGCTCTGAGGGCACCACGTGTCCGGTGGGGCCGGACCTCCCCTCTCCTCAAAGGTGAGCTCCGAGGGCGCCACGTGTCGGGTAGGGCCGGACCTCCCCTCTCCTCAGAGGCGAGCTCCCGTGGCAACACGTGTCCAGCGGGCCGGGGCTTCTCCTCTCCTCAGAGGCGAGCTCCGGTGGCGACACGTGTCCAGCGGGCCGGGGCCTCTCCTCTCCTCAGAGACGAGCTCTGGTGGTGACACGTGTCCCGCGGGACCGGACCTCATCCCTTCCACAGGGGTGAGCTCCGGTGGCAACACGTGTCCCGCGGGACCGGATCTCATCCCTTCCATAGGGCTGAGCTCCGGTGGCGACATGTGTCCCGCGGGGCCGGACCTCATCCCTTCCACAAAGGTGAGCTCCAATGGCGACACGTGTCCCACGGGGCTGGACCTCATCCCTTCCACAGGGGTGAGCTCTGAAGTCGACACATGTCTGGCGGGGCCGGACTAGTCCGGTTTGTTGTCCGGATAAGTCCTGTTGGCGGACTAGAGCCGGACTTCTCTGGGGCCGGACTTGTCCGGCCTCCCAAGCGGACTAGTCCGGCTACAAGCTGAAGTTCATATAATTTGAGTTTTAGCTCAAGAATATGATCCTTTGGACAAGTTTTTGCAAATATCTTTGGCAAACATATTCAGTAAGCATACATCAAACAAACAATGACCATATTTGACAAAGAGTCCTTTTGAACATAGTTTTTATAGAGTAAGAGAGATTAGGGTAGTATGTTGAAAACATGCGGTTTTTGAAGTTTATAAACAAGCAACAAACATATGTGCACACTTCAAGCAACATTTCGAGAATCTAGGATATTCAGTTCACTCCTTAGGTTACAAAAGTGTTTCTCATCAAGGGGTTTTGTGAAGATGTCCGCCAATTGCTTCTCACTCCTAACATGAGATATAACGATATCTCCCTTGATAGAGTGATTTCTCAGGAAATGGTGACGGATATCAATATGTTTGGTTCTAGAATGCTCCACGGGATTGTGAGCAATCTTGATGGCACTCTCATTGTCACATAGGAGTGGAATATGCCTCAAAGTGTAACCATAGTCCCTAAGAGTTTGTCGCATCCATAGGAGTTGTGCACAACAACTCCCGGCTGCGACGTACTCCGCTTCGCTGTGGATAAGGCAATGGAGTTTTGTTTCTTTGAAGACCACGAAACCAAGGACCTACCAAGAAATTGACAAGTCCCTGACGTGCTCTTCCTATCTACCTTACAACCGACATAATCGGCATCAGAGTATCCAATGAGATTGAACTTGGATCCCTTGGGATACCAAATTCCTAGGTTAGGAGTGTGAACCAAATATCTAAGAATCCGCTTAACGGCCATCAAGTGGCACTCCTTAGGAGCGGCTTTGAACCGTGCACACAGACACACACTAAGCATTATGTCGGGCCTAGATGCACAAAGGTAGAGCAAAGAGCCTATCATGGAACGGAATACCTTTTGGTACACACTTGGACCATCTTCATTAAGGTCAAGATGTCCGTTGGTTTCCATGGGAGTCTTGATGGGTTTGGCTTTGTCCATGTCGAACCTCTTAAGTATGTCTTGAGTATACTTGGTTTGACTTATGAACGTTCCTTCCTTGAGTTGTTTGACTTGGAATCCTAGGAAGAACTTCAATTCTCCCATCATTGACATCTCGAACCTTTCAGTCATTATCTTTGAAAACTCATCACAAAAAGCTTTGTTAGTAAAACCAAATATAATGTCATCGACCTATTTGGCACACGAATAAATCATCGTTAAAATGCTTAGTGAAGAGTGTATAGTCGACTTTTCCTATCCTAAAACCATTTTTAATAAGAAAATCTCTAAGACACTCATACCAAGTTCTAGGAGCTTGTTTGAGGCCATACAGGGCTTTCCGAAGTTTAAAGACATGGTTAGGATACTTATCATCTTCAAATCCGGTTGGTTGCTCCACGTGCACTTCCTCCTTGATTGGATCGTTGAGGAAAGCGCTTTTCACATCCATTTGGTATAGCTTGAAATCATGGTGAGTTGCAAAAGCAAGCAAGATATGAATTGATTCAAGCCTAGCTACGGGAGCAAAACTTTCATCATAATCCATACCTTCTACTTGTACATGTACCTTTGCAATAAGTCTTGCCTTGTTTCTTGTTACAACCCCATACTCGTCTTGCTTGTTGCGGAATACCCACTTGGTTCCCACAACATTTGCGTTGGGTCGCTTCACAAGATCCCACACTTGATTTCTTTCAAAATTATTGAGTTCCTCTTGCATGGACACCACCCAATCCGGACTTGTAGTGCTTCTTCTACCTTGCGGGGCTCCAAAGAGGAAACAAAAGAGTAATGTTCACAAAAATTAGCCATTCAAGAGCGAGTGGTCACCCCTTTGGAGATATCTCCTAGTATGTTGTCGACGGGATGATCCCGTTGAACACTTTGGTGCACTCTTGGATGAGGTGGTTGAACTCTTTGATCTTCATCTTCATTGTCACTCTTTTCTTTGTCTCCCCCTTGATCCAATCCTCTATCTTGACTTTGATCGTTTTGATCTTGTTGAGGTTGGCTTTGCTCATCTTGAGATTGATCATGGGAGGGGACATATTTTCGTTCGTTGGATGATCATTTGAGTCTTGAGGATGTTCTTGAGGAAAAATTTCTCCAAGTGCCATCCTTTTAAGTGCTTCTTGTGGAGCCTCTTCTTTATCTAGCATACTTTGATCAACTTGCTCCACTTGGGAGCCATTAGTCTCATCAAACACTACGTCTCTCGCTATTTCAACAATTCCGGCAGTTTTGTTGAAAACACGATAGGTGTAGGTGTTTGAGTCATAACCAAGCAAGAAACCTTCATCGGACTTTGAGGCAAACTTCGAGGTCCTAGGTTTCTTGTTGAGAATATAACACTTGCTCCCAAAGACATGAAAATAAGAGATGTTTGGTCTGTTACCGGTTAGAAGTTCGTAAGACGTCTTCTTCAAAAGTCGATGAAGATACAACCCGTTTATGGCATGGCATGCGGTGTTAACCGCTTCCGCCCAAAACCGGTCCGACGTCTTGTACTCATGAAGGATGGTTCTTGCCATCTCAATGAGAGTTCTATTCTTCCTCTCAGCAACCCCATTTTATTGAGGGGAGTAGGGGGCTGAAAACTCATGCTTGATGCCTTCTTCATCCAAGTATTCTTCCACTTGAGTGTTCTTAAACTTGGTGCTGTTATCGCTCCTTATGTTCTTAATTCTTAAGGAGAACTCGTTTTGAGCTCTTCTAAATAATTTCTTGAGCACACCTTGAGTTTCTCCTTTGTCATGCAAAAAGAACAACCAAGTGAAACGAGAATAATCATCTACAACAACAAGACCATATTTGTTACTGCCGATGCTTATGTAGGCGATTGGGCCGAAGAGGTCCACGTGAAGTAGCTCCAAGGGTCTTGTGGTCGTCATGACATTTTTGGATGGATGTTGAGCTCCAACTTGCTTTCCGGCTTGACAAGCACTACATGGCCTATCCTTATCAAAAACAACATTCTTCAAGCCTCGAATGTGTTCTCCCTTGAGAAGTTTTTGCAAGTTCCTCATCCCAACATGGGCTAGCCTTCTATACCACAGCCATCCCATGTTGGTCTTCACCATTAAGCATGTGTCAAGTTGAGCTCTATCCGTGGTGAAATCCACAAGGTAAAGCTTTCCCTTGAGTACACCCTTAAAGGCGATTGAGTCATTGCTTCTTCTCAAGACAGTCACACCATCGTTAGTGAACATACAATTATAACCTTTATCACATAATTGGGATATGGATAGAAGGTTATAATCAAGGGAGTCAATATGCAAAACATTTGAAAGAGTATGATGGGGAGATATAGTAATTTTACCGGTGCCAAGGATTTTCCCTTGGCTATTGTCCCCAAAGTATATTCCTTCACTTGGATCTTCGTTTTCCTCATATTCCACAAACATCTTTCTCTCTCCGGTCATATGGTTTGTGCATCCCCTGTCGAGCACCCATTTTGATCCACCGGAGGAGTATGCATACAAAATAGAGTTATGCCTTACCTTTTGGTACCCAAGCGAAGTTGGGTCCTTTTATATTAGTCAAGAGGCACTTGGGCACCCACACACAAGGTTTTGGACTCTTGCGGAGTGGCCCAACATACCTAGCATAGATCTTTCCAAATTTGTTTCTCAATAAAACATATGAGGCATCAAAATCATGGAACAAAGGATGAGATTTATTTTTAGGCATGTTAGATGAGTTTGCAATGTTCTTTACATTTTCTTTGTTGGATGAACCTTCCTTGACAAATACAATAAAGTCTTCTCCCTTCTTGGGAGTTTTAGCATGTTGCCTCCACTCCCGAGAATAGCCAAGACCATCTTTGACATGTGGAGGTCTTACATTGGTATATGCACTTCGTGCATATGCCACTTTTTCCTTGTCAAAGATACCACCTTTCGGTGCCTGCTTGTTTTATGCCAACTTAAGTTCATCTTTGAGTTTTAGGATTAAGTTTGAGCACTTGCAAGTTTGAGTTGTTTCGGGAGATTTCTTTGAGGAGGGTGAAATCATAGAGTAAGAAGGTGCATTGATCTTGAGAGACTCAACTTGTGTTTCAAGGATCTTGTTGACTTTTGTAAAGTTAACAATTTCATCCTTGAGCACAACAGTTGTGTCTTCAAGATTTGAGTAAGTTTCCTTGCTCAAAGCGAGTTCACTCTCAAGTGCCTTGCTTCATTCCCTTTCAACCTCAAGAAGCTCTTCAAGCTCATGACATCTCTCCTTTTCAAGGATGAACATGTCTTCTTGACGGTTGATGAGTTCATCCTTCTCAAAGATTTCTTTCGACAACAATCTCATCTTTTTCAAGGTGCTCCTACTTAGATCCTTAAGCATGAATTCATTATCACTACTACTATCAAAGCTATCAAGTGAAGATGTAGAGGAGGATGGTTTAGATTTAACCTTTCTTCTTCCCTCCTTAGCCATGAGACATCTAGACTTGAAGTCTTCAATGTTTGGGAAGAGCTTGCTCCTTCCAATGGCAAGTGTTGCCACTTTCTGTTCATCCTCGAAGGATGAGTCTTTGTTTGATTCCCATTCCTTCCCAAGGTGAGCATGTCCTTATGGCTTCTTCTTCTTGAAGAATTTCTTCTCTTGAGACTTTCCATCTTTATTCTTCTTACTCTCTTCATATGGACAATCCACAATGAAGTGTCCATATTCACCACAGTTGTAGCATGCTCTTTTCGTCTTGGGCTTGGACCTTTCCTTGTTCTTGTTCTCATAATGGTTGCCCCCTTCCTTCTTCTTATCATCCTCTTGAACTTGTTGATGAAGAGCGCCTCTTCTTCATCGGTGTCGAGGCCCTCATCATCACTTGCTTCGAAGTCTTGTAATGAGGATGTTGCTTTGAAAGCAACATCTTTCTTCTTTGAGGAGGCGAGCCTTTGGAGGTCGCTGTAGAACATGGCTTCCTTCTCCATCATCTCGTTGTTGATGATTCTTCCAAGCACTTCCTCCGGGGTCATTTGAGCATATCCCGGGCTCTCACGGATCAAGGACCAAAGAGCAATATTTTGAGGTATGAACGCCCGAAGCATCCTCTTCACCACCTTATGATCCGTCCACCGGGTGCATCCATAAGATCGGATCTTGTTGACGAGGACCTTGAGACGGTTGTACATGTCTTGAGGGGACTCACCATCCATGATGGTGAACCTCCCAAGCTCTCCTTCAATCATCTCGATCTTGGCTTCCCTAATGACTCGATTTCCTTCATGCGCTGTCTTGAGTGTGTCCCATATGTCTTTGGCCACCTCCAATCCATCGACTCGGTTGAACTCTTCTCGAGTCAAGGATGAGGTGATCACCCCAACTGCTTGAGCATTGCGATGAAGTAGAATGGCCTGCTCTGGGGTAACGTCTTCTTCATTTCTTGGAAGATGGTGAATGTGGCCTAGAGGGGGGGGGGTGAATAGGCCTTATAGAGTTTCCTGCACACTTAAAGTAGTTGTCAAAAACTTGATTGACCGGACTAGTCCAGTTGTGTGAGCGGACTAGTCCGGTGTGCCTAAAGTGTGTAGATTGTATAAGTGTTGTGCAGGAGAATTAACTTGTTTAGCAGCGGAAATAAGAACAACAATTATTCTATTTTGATTTTACAATGTGAGGTGTGATTATGCCCGTGAATGAGACTTAGCAACTCAAATTATGATGTTTAGCAACTAGATGTTCTATTCAACAAAATTAAGGAGGCAAGCAAGACTCAAATTTTACCGAGGTTTGATCTCACCAAGAGACCTACGTCCTCGTTGAGGAAGCTCACACAGAGCCGGGTCTCTAACCCTTTTCCCTCTTCAAGTCACCACACAAGGCCGACTTGACTCCACTAGCACGGGTAATCACCGAGTTTGTGGGGCAACCTCACACGTTGAGGGCTCCCACAAGAATTACAATGAGAAAGCGATCAAATACACTCAAAAGGATTACAATGCAGAATATGAGTGTAGAGAGATCAAACCCCAAGAGCTCACAACGAAGGAACGAAGATCTCCCAATCCCAAATCCAAGTGTTTGATTGATTTTCACCTTTTTGCACCTTAGATGTGTGGGGAGATGTGTTTTTGGGCTCTTGGGACAGGTGGCGGCGCTAGGGTTTTTGTTTCAAGCAGGATGAGTCGTGTTTTTCTGTTGGAAGGCCGTGGATCACCCATTTATATGGTTTCCAAAAAGGTTATCGTTGTAAAACCTAATACCGGACTAGTCCGATATATGATCGGACTTGTCCGGTCTACTTCCAGTGGGTTAACCGGACTGGTCCGGTCTAAAACCGGACTTGTCCGGTGCTATGTGAAGTGGGGTTCCAGAAAGTTTAGCGGACTAGTCCTATCGCATGGATGGACTAGTCTGCAGTCCTCTAAAGAGGACAACAGAAACATGAGCGGACTAGTCGTGTCTAAAACCGGACTTGTCCGGTTGCATTCTAGTAAGCTGACTGGACTAGTCCGGTCCATGAACGGACTAGTCCGGCGTCCAGTGGATTTTAGTTGATTATTAAACCCCTTACCCTTACGCAAAGTCATGAGCTCTTGGGATGTGTCTCTCTCACACACCCTATACATTTACATCTACTTTGCTCTTCTAAATTCCACTAAAGTCTTCCTTTTTGGGCAGCACTCTATTTTTCACCTTTTTGTGTGCACCGAGCTAGTTCACTTTGTTTGTCCTGCAATCATTTCATTAGGATCTCATATGCTTGTCACCAATTCTCCAAAACCCACAAGGGATACCCTAGATGCACTTTCAATCTCCCCCTTTTAGGTGATTGATGACAACCATTTGAGATATCACAATTAAGAGAAAAAATTGATTTTTCAGAACGTGTGCATATATGAGAATAATGAATAACTAACAAGAAAACTTCTCTCATATACACACACCTTATGGTGGGGTGCCTAACAAATGTGTGATCAACAAAAATGTGATGAACGAGGATAAAAGATAACAACCATAGATGTAAGCATCACACATAAGGTAAATAGTCAAATTACAATAGTTTTAAAAATAAGTACAAGTCCTCGATCACAAGTCCTTAATAACTTATCTTAGATAATCTCTCCCCCTTTGGCATCAAGGCACCAAAAAGGGAAAAATCGAGTGGAATCACTCATCGCCGTTCCCACTTTCACTCTCAGTCCTATCTTCATCTTCCTCTTCACCTTGATCTTCATCATCTTGACCATATAGAGGGTTAGCAGCTGAACCACCACCAAACCCAAGGGAGCTCAACTCTTGGTCAGTGAAGGTTGGCATTTCAGTGAAGTCTTCAGCTGAGTCCTCAGAAACCTCAAGTGACCCTTGTGGCTCAATTTCCAGTTTGGCACAGATGGCTTGGATGTTGGCTTTTACATATCTTTGATGCTTCTTCCTGGCCAATCTCTCTTCATGTTGCTTAACTTCAATTTTGCGGCAAGAGGCAAAGATAGAAGATAGCATCTTGAAGATGCCACTTGAGGATTCCCGAGTAGAGGAGGTTGCATGAGTGGTAGCTGCAGCCTCAGATCTTGGCTCCTCTTGAGCTCTCTTGGATCTTCTTTCTTCTCTGGGTGAGGCAGGAGCAGAAGGAGCAGCATATATAGTGGGCTTTTGGGGCCTAAGTCTAGTGTGAGGCACATCCTTTACGAACTCCAGTCCTGTCACTTTCTCAATCATGAACATTATGTAGGGTGCATAGCCGCAAGACCGGATGGGATTGATAGAGATATTGACAATATCATTGTAGATGTACTCAAACACATTGAATTTTCTCTTCTTGCTTATGACCTTCATCAAGGTTCTGAGGGTGCCCTAAACAGTTCCTGCATCTCCCTCTTTGGGAGCTATAGTCTTCCTCAATATCCGATTGAACACTACAAAGAAGGGCTTCATGTATTTGGTGGTGGGAGGCTTGAATGGCATCCGTGTATCATAGAGAAAGTCCAGCTGATCTTTCTCCAGTGGTTTCAGGTTGTGAATCACAAGTTCATTGTCTAAGGTGTCCTCAAGATAAAGGATCCTTGCAAATTCTTCATATGTGACACTGTACTGAGACCCATGTGTCATCCAAACCATCCTGTCGTTGTCATCACGAGCGAAGTAGAGAGTTGAGTAGAATTGCGTGATGACTTCGTCATTCCAGTCACACTGGAAGGAGAATAGTTCGTTTAGTCCATGAAGCTCGAGGGCTGTCACAACCTCCTGATAAGCTTGACATCTCTTGGACTGTAGATAATTAATATCAACCCACTGAGTTTCGACAACGGGATGCTTCATCTTCCGATACACATGTTCATAGTAATCAGCTGACTCTCTGGGCTGATTATACACTTCTGCTTTTCTGAACTTGTCAGCTAGTTCACCCCCTTTTCCAGTGTAATCATTATCTAAAGGTTGCCTGTTGCGATGAACAGGATTTTTCATTTTCAGAGGCCCAATGGGGCCACTAGCAAGCCCCTTCCCTTTATTGAGAGTCCTCTTAGGTCCTGAGGAGCTCTCGGCCATAGCCTTCCCTCGAGGCTTCTTCACAATTACTTTCCTCTTCTTAGGCAAATTTTCGTTGGAAGGTGAAGAGTGGACATTGACATCATGTCTTTTCTTCATCACTCCCTCCCTGGCTCTCCTCACTCTTTCACGTTGAACCTCTTCGTCAAGGTGAAAAGAGCCGTCATCTGAGCCTGAAGACATGGTGCCTGATAAGGAGTTCAAGGATTAGATGGAATGGACTCATTATCGACTTCAAATGGGAATGTAGGGGTTCAACTGTCAGAGATCGGACTTGTCCAGTTTCAGAGTGCGGACTTGTCCGGTGGACCGGACTTGTCCGCATCTGTGCGCCGGACTAGTCCGGCCTGGCATAAGAACCCCAATGTTTCATTTGAATCAAATCTCCTATCTAAGGACACAAAGGCAGGAAAGTGGTAGGAATGCATCTATTGAGGCAATGTACATCCTTTTGAAATCAAAGGAAACTAGCTAGAACTAGAAAAGTTGAGATTTTGGTTTTAGGGGGGAATTTACCAAGATTTGAAGATTCACGTTGAAGGAGCAAGAGTCTATCCGGATGAGTCCGGAGAGTAGAATCCACTCGTCGAGGAGAGGCTTTTTCACGGAGAAAACTCCGAGTTTGAGGGCTCAACTCGAAAATCACTTTGGGAGCTAGGGTTTAGGAGAGGGGGTGAGACAAAGTGCTTATGAGTGGAGAGGGAGGGGTTTGGTCCGGCTAACTGCTTCTATATGCGACTGACCGGACTAGTCCGGTCATGGTAGCGGACTAGTCCGGTGCCCCTGAATTAACCTAATTGTGTCGTCTATCCGGACTAGTCCGGTCGACAACCGGACAAGTCTGGTTCCAACAGACTTGATGCAGATAGTAGAGTTTATATGTGATCCAAGGACACTAATTTTTGCAAATAATTTTGGTAATTACGACCAGTAGGCAAGCAACAATCAAACAATGGTCATATTTCACAAGATTTCTTCATTAAAATAGTTTTCTTAGAAGAAAAAGAGATGAGGAGCGGTTTTTACAATAAAATGTAACATTTGAGGTTGTAACCAGGTATGCAACGTTTCAAGCCACATTTCGGGAGTCAAGAATATAAAGTTCATTTCTTAGCTTACAAAACCTTTTCTCATCTAATGGTTTGGTAAAAATATCTGCTAGTTGTTTTTCAGTTCTAACATGTGAAATTTCAATACCTTTTAATGAGTGATCTCTAAGAAAGTGATGACGAATATCTATGTGCTTAGTTCTTGAGTGCTCTACTGGGTTGTGTGCAATTTTTATCGCGCTTTCATTATCACATAGAAGCGGGATATGATTTAGATTGTAGCCGTAGTCTCTAAGAGTCTGTCGCATCCAAAGTAGTTGTGCACAACAACTTCCTGCTGCAACATACTCTGCTTCCGCTGTTGAAAGAGCAATATAGTTTTGCTTTTTAGATGACCAAGAAACTAGGGATCTGCCAAAAAATTGACAGGTCCCTGAAGTGCTCTTTCTATCGACTTTGCATCCTGCATAGTCGGCATCGGAATAACCTATCAAGTTAAACTTGGATCCTTTGGGATACCAAAGGCCCAAGTTTGGTGTGTGCACAAGATACCTTAGGATTCTTTTTACAGCAATTAAGTGACACTCTTTAGGTGCGGCTTGAAATCTTGCACACATGCATACGCTAAGCATAATATCTGGCCTAGATGCACATAAGTAAAGTAAGGAGCCGATCATTGACCTATATACCTTTTGGTCCACATTTGGACCTTCTTCATTGAGATCGAGATGTCCGTTGATTGCCATGGGTGTCTTGATGGGCTTGGCTTTGTCTATATTGAATTTCTTGAGGATGTCCTGTGTGTATTTGGTTTGGCTTATAAATGTGCCTTCTCTCAATTGCTTCACTTGGAATCCCAAGAAGAACTTTAATTCGCCCATCATCGACATCTCAAACCTATTCTTGGTCTTCGAATCCTGGTGGCTGCTCCACATAAACTTCCTCCTTTATCGGACCGTTGAGGAAGGCACTTTTGGCGTCCATTTGATACAACTTAAAATTATGGTGAGTAGCATATGCCAATAAAATACGAATGGACTCAAGTCTAGCTACAGGAGCGAAAGTTTCGTCGAAGTCCAAACCTTTGACCCGAGAATAACCCTTGGCCACCAGCCTTGCTTTATTTCTTGTTAGTACTCCATGTTCATCTTGCTTGTTCCGAAAGACCCATTTGGTTCCCACGATGTTCGCCCTTGGTCTTTCCACCAGCTTCCACACTTCATTTCTTTTGAAGTTGATCAATTCTTCTTGCATTGCCATCACCCAGTCTGGATCCCTTAAGGCTTCGTCTACCCTGTATGGTTCTAGAAAAGAGACAAAAGAATAGTATTCACAAAAATTTGCAACGAGAGATCTAGTAGTTACTCCCTTAGCAATATCACCAATGATATTGTTGACAGGATGGTCTCTTTGTACACTCTGATGTACTCTTGGGTGAGGGACTTGTGTAGCTGCTTGTTCTTCATCATCTTCATGTTCATTGTCTCCCCTAGATCATTGCTTCCATGATTATCTTGATCTTCCCCCACTTGATCTTGTGTAAAAGCTCCCCCTTGATCATTGCTCCCTTGTTGAGGTTCACCTTGTGCATTTGAGTCTTGCATTTGCTCTTGTGGTAGAATATCACCAAGTGCCATTTTCTTCAGCGCTTCACATGGAGCTTCCTCTTTATCTAGCATACACTTATCGACTTGCTCCACTTGTGAGCCGTTAGTTTCATCGAACACTACGTCACGTGCTACTTCAACAAGGCCGGACACCTTGTTGAAGACACGATAGGCGTAGGCATTCGATTCATAGCCAAGCAAGAACCCTTCATCGGACTTCGAAGCAAACTTCGAAGCCCTCGGTTTCTTGTTTAGAATAAAACATTTACAACCAAAAACTTTGAAATAAGAAACATTAGGCTCTTTACCGGTAAGGAGCTCATATGGAGTTTTCTTCAGTAGTCGGTGAAGGTACAACCGATTTGTGGCATGACAAGCAGTGTTCACCGCTTCTGCCCAAAATCGATCTGAGGTCTTGTATTCGTCCAATATTGTTCTTGCCATTTCAATGAATGTTCTGTTCTTCCTTTCGGCCACCCCGTTTTGTTGAGGGGAGTAGGGTGCCGAGAACTCATGCTTTATCCCTTGTTCATCGAGATACTCTTCAACTTGTGTATTCTTGAATTCTGTCCCGTTGTCACTTCTGATGTTCTTCACGGTTGATGAGAATTCGTTCTGGGCTCTTTTCAGGAACTTCTTGAGGATTCCCTGAGTTTCTGATTTATCATACAAGAAAAATACCCAGGTAAATCTTGAAAAATCATCAACAATTACTAAACCGTATTTGTTACCGCCGATACTTATGTAAGCAATTGGAACAAATAGATCCATATAAAGAAGTTCCACTGGTCTTGTAGTGGTCATTATGTTCTTGGCGGGGTGTGGTGCTCCGACTTGTTTTCCCGCCTGGCAAGCGCTGCATGGCCTGTCTTTCTCAAAAACCACATCCTTTAGTCCTCGGATGTGACCACCTTTTAGAAGTTTCTGCAGATTTCTCATCCCAACATGGGCTAGCCGTCTATGCCACAGCCATCCCATGTTGGTTTTAGCAACCAAGCAAGTGTTGAGTTCGGCTTTATCTTTGTTGAAATCAACGAGATAAAGCTTTCCCTTCAACATTCCCTTGAATGCAGTCAAGCCATCACTTCTTCTAAAAACGGTCACACCGTCATTAGTGAATAAACAGTTATAACCTTTGTCGCATAGTTGAGATATTGACAAAAGGTTATAATCCAGGGAGTCTACATGTAAAACATTAGATAAAGTGTGTTGAGGAGATATTTCAATGTTACCGCTACCAAGGACCTTTCCTTGGCTCTTGTCTCCAAAGTATATGCCTTCACTTGGATCCTCGTTGTACTCGTACTCCACAAACATATCTCTCTCTCCGGTCATGTGATTTGTGCATCCACTATCTAGCACCCACTTAGATCCACAGCGGTGTGAGCCTACAAAACAGAATTATTCCTTGGTTTTAGGTACCCAAGCTTGCTTGGGTCCTCTCAGGTTAGTCACAAGAGTCTTGGGCACAAACACACAAGTTTTCGAGTTCCTGTGGCGTGGCCCTGTGTATTTAGCAATACTTTTCCATATTTGTTTTCATAAGAACATAGGAAGCATCAAATGTACAAAACAATATTTGTAAATTAGATTCATGTGATTTTTCCTTAACAAAGGTGATTCTTTTCTTTGCATGATTAAGAGTTGATATGTGTTTGTTCTTGTCAAACCCAAGACCATATTTGACGTTGGGAGGTCTAGTGACCATATATGCACTACGTGCATATTTGATCTTCTCCTTATCAAAGATGCCGATTTGGGAAGAATGCACATCATGAGAAGTTGAAGTATTAGAAATGATATTTTTCTTACTAGAGCATGTGCAGGTTCCAATTGTTGTCGAACTCATATCTTTGGAGGAAGAGCTCTTGGAGGAAGATGAGTCACTTTGCTTTAGCGACTCAACTTGCACCTCAAGGATCTTGTTAACTCTTGACAAGTTAGCAAGCTCATCCTTGATTGCAATATGTGAGTCCTCTAGCTTTGAGTAAGTCTCCTTACTCAAGGCTAGCTCAAACTCAAGTGACTTGTTCTTCTCTCTTTCAAGCTCAAGAAGTTTTTCAACCTCTTGATATCTCTTCCTTTCACGGGTGAGCATATCTTCTTGTCGGTTGACAAATTCCTCCTTTTCAAAGATTTCGTTCGATAACATTTCCATTTTCTTTAAAGCAATTTTACTTAATCCTCTAAGCATTTCTTCATTATCACTAGAGCTATCAAAGTCATCAATAGAGGTATTTAACGCAGGAGAAGTAAGTCGAACCTTTTTATTGCCTTCTTTAGCCATAAGGCAAGTATGGTTGTTCATATCCCGTCCTCCCATGTTTGGGAAGAGTGTAGCTCTCATGGTGGGTTTCTTAACGACAATGGTGGCCATCTCCTCTTCTTCATCAGAGGAGGACTCATCGTTTGAGTCCCACTCCTTGCCAATGTGAGCCTGATGGGCTTGTCTCCTTTTTCTGAATTTTTTCTTCTCATGTGCTTTTGTTTTCTTCTTCTTCTTGTTTTCTTCATAAGTACAGTCCACCATGAAGTGACCGTACTCTCCACAATTATAGCAAGTACGTCGAGCCTTGGATTTTCCTTTATCCTTGCTTTTCCCTTCATTTGAGTTGTTGCCATGTCTTCTCCTCATCATGTGCTTGAACTTTTTGATAAAGAGTACCATTTCTTCATCATCTAGATTGGTGCCCACGTCGCTTGTATCTCTGTCATCTTGGTCTTCACGGGTTTCTTTGAGTTTGGGTCTGCACGTTGCTTTGAGAGCAACTTCTTTCTTTTTGGAAGAGGTAAGCTCGGCTAAGTCTTTGACGTATTGAGCCTCCTTCTCCATCATTTCATGATTTATGATCTTCCCCAATAACTCATCGGGAGTCAGTTTGTGAAACCCGGGGCTTTCTCTAATCATTGAGCAAAGTGTGACGTTTCTTGGCATGAACGCTCTAATGATCCTTTTTACCACCTCTGATCAGTCCATTTCTTACTTCCATAGGCACGGATTTTGTTGATGAGTGCCTTCATCCGGTTGTACATGTCTTGAGGTGATTCGCCTTCTTCAATAGCAAATCTCCCCAACTCTCCTTCTAGCATCTCAATTTGGCTTCACGTACAGACCTATTTCCTTCATGAGCTGTTTTGAGTGTATCCCAGATTTCTTTTTCACTCTCCAGTCCATCGATCTTGGTGAATTCTTCTCTGCTCAGTGACGATGTGATTACTGCAACGGCTTGTGCATTTCTGTGAATCTCTTGTTCTTGTTTCTGAGTGAGTTCTTCATCCGTGTCTGGGATATCTATTCCTGTGCAGACAATATGCTAAAGGCTGGGATTCAAGGAAATTAGATGCATTTTCATGTTGTACTTCCACATGGTATAGTCACTTCCGTCAAACTGCGGCGGCCTTCCCATAGGAATGGAGAGATAGTGATTATTTGAATTGAGACGGTTGTAGTTGTAAGGATATCGGGAGTAGTCGTGATGACCACTCCCCATTGTCTTTTCTTCCTCTTTTCTCTTTTGTGCCATTAATTTCTTTCTCAGTAGTGCCTTTAGCTGTCTCACTTCTTCATCGTCATGTGGACCTTCTTTCAGCACATCGAAGGCTTTGGCTTCTTGCTCCTCATCATTGATGTTTGTCTTCGGGATATCGTTGTTCTTCTCAGAGGCCATTGATCTCTCCGAGATGTGAGTCTCGTTGATGGAGAACTTGGATCTGATACCAATTGAATGTGGCCTAGAGGGGGGGGGGGTGAATAGGCCTTATAGAGTTTCCTGCACACTTAAAGTAGTTGTCAAAAACTTGATTGACCGGACTAGTCCGGTTGTGTGAGCGGATTAGTCCGGTGTGCCTAAAGTGTGTAGATTGTATAAGTGTTGTGTAGGAGAATTAACTTGTTTAGCAGCGGAAATAAGAACAACAGTTATTCTATTTTGATTTTACAATGTGAGGTGTGATTATGCCCGTGAATGAGACTTAGCAACTCAAATTATGAAGTTTAGCAACTAGATGTTCTATTCAACAAAATTAAGGAGGCAAGCGAGACTCAAATTTTACCGAGGTTCGATCTCACCAAGAGACCTACGTCCTCATTGAGGAAGCTCACACAGAGCCGGGTCTCTAACCCTTTTCCCTCTTCAAGTCATCACATAAGGCCGACTTGACTCCACTAGCATGGGTAATCACCGAGTTTGTGGGGCAACCTCACACGTTGAGGGCTCCCACAAGAATTACAATGAGAAAGCGATTAAATACACTCAAAAGGATTACAATGCAGAATATGAGTGTAGAGAGAACAAACCCCAAGAGCTCACAACGAAGGAACGACGATCTCCCAATCCCAAATCCAAGTGTTTGATTGATTTTTCACCTTTTTGCACCTTAGATGTGTGGGGAGATGTGTTTTTGGGCTCTTGGGATAGGTGGCGGCGCTAGGGTTTTTTGTTTCAAGCAGGATGAGTCATGTTTTTCTGTTGGAAGGCCGTGGATCACCCATTTATATGGTTTCCAAAAAGGTTATCGTTGTAAAACCTAATACCGGACTAGTCCGGTATATGATCGGACTTGTCCGGTCTACTTCCAGTGGGTTAACCGGACTAGTCCGGTCTAAAACCGGACTTGTCCGGTGCTATATGAAGTGGGGTTCCAGAAAGTTTAGCGGACTAGTCCTGTCGCATGGATGGACTAGTCCGCAGTCCTCTAAAGAGGACAACAGAAACATGAGCGGACTAGTCCTGTCTAAAACCGGACTTGTCCGGTTGCATTTCAGTAAGATGACCGGACTAGTCCGGTCCATGAACGGACTAGTCCGGTGTCCAGTGGATTTTAGTTGATTATTAAACCCCTTACCCTTACGCAAAGTCATGAGCTCTTGGGATATGTCTCTCACACACACCCTATACATTTACATCTACTTTGCTCTTCTAAATTCCACTAAAGTCTTCCTTTTCGGGCAGCACTCTATTTTTCACCTTTTTGTGTGCACCGAGCTAGTTCACTTTGTTTGTCCTGCAATCATTTCATTAGGATCTCATATGCTTGTCATCAATTCTCCAAAACCCACAAGGGATACCCTAGATGCACTTTCAGATGGACACCTGTTAAGACAATTTGCCACAAGCTAGGGTTTAAGGATATTAGATGCATCTTTATATTATGCTTCCACATTGAGTAATCATTTCCATCGAATTGAGGAGGTTTGCCAAGAGGAATAGATAAGTAGTGATTGTTGGAAGTTAATCGTTCATAGTTGAAAGGATATTGGGAGTAGTCCGGTTGACCACTCCTTTCTTGATCCTTCGGCTTCTTCTTCTCTTTACTTGAGTGACCTAGCTTCTCGCGAAGTCATGCCTTGAGCTGGCAACCTTCTTCATTGTCACTCGAGTGGCCTTGCAGCACATCCGTGTTGTTTTTCTTGTCATATGTGTTGTCACCTTGTGACATCGACGAAATCTCGTATCCCTCCACTTCGGCCATCTTCTCTCCAAGTGGTTAGACTCTTGATGGAGAGACCTGCTCTGATACCAATTGAAATTGCCTAGAGGGAGGGGGGTGAATAGGCTATAATTCCTGAAATGACTTAATTTAAACGAGATTAGAACACAGGGGCCGGACTAGTCTGGCTCAGGGGCGGACTAGTCTGGTCAGACTGCTGAAAAGCCTAAACTTGATTTTTATGGGTTTTTCTTCAGATTTTAGTTTAACGAAATGCAGATAAACTATCTAGCAATCTAATATAACAAATATGACAAAGTATTGAGGTGGATTGCAAGATTGTAACCTGAAACATTATAGAAGTGAAATGATCAAACGAACCCTAAGCAATTCTAATGATCAATGAAATGTAAGTGCAAAATGACACGAAGATTTTTGCCCGAGGTTCGATTCCACTTATGAATCTACGTCCCCGTTGAGGAGTCCATAAAGGACGGCGGTTTAACAATCCTTCCCTCACCAAGTCGCCACTAAGGCCAACCCGGTTCTTCACTATCTCAAGGGTGAACTTACAAAGTGTTGGGGCTGCTCACAATCCGAGGCTCCCACTTGATCACGTCCACAAAACTCCACCGATCTTACAAGCCACAGGTCACACCAAGTGCAAGAGATCACTCCGAGAGCCTTAAACGTGAACTTCTTCCTTCTCCTCTGCTCATGCACCCAAATCCACTCAAGAATTGGTTCTAGAGGGTGAGTAGGCAAGAGGGAAGGCTTAAGGGGGGCTCTAGGATCGTTGTGACGGCGCTAGGGTTCCAGATCACTCTAAATGAAGTTGGGGCATCTCCTTTTATAGAAGTCCTGAAGCCAACCGTTGCCACCTACTGAAAGTCCGGACTAGTCCGCCTCACACCGGACTAGTCCGATCTCACACAAGAACTATTTGTCCGGGTGAGAACGGACAAGTCTGGAGGACCCGGACTAGTCCGACCACTAAGGCGGACAAGTCCGGTCTACTAAGACCTAGCCGTGGGAGGTCTCATCTCACACCCATACGGACTAGTCCGCCTTATAACGGACTAGCCCGAACTCACACAGGAACTCTTAGTCCGTGTGAAAACGGACAAGTCTGGCTAGCCCGGACTAGTCCGACCACTGAGGCGGATAAGTCCGGTCTACCCCATAAACACTCTCACCAAGAGAGAAACGGACTAGTCCGTCCCAAAACGGACAGGTCCGATCTCAGTTAGGAACTCTCAGTCCGCCCCAAAACGGACTAAGCCGTAGGACTTCTGGACTAGTCCGGCCTCTTCCCCGGACAAGTCCGGCCTGCCCAACTTTACCTTTCTACCTCTCTCCACTAAGGATTTGTCACTTCTAACGCTTTGGCTCTCTTCTATGATCTCAATGCCCTTGACAGACACACTCTTTCTTTTACACAGCTAGCCTACTAAAGACTCAAGTGAAACCCTAATTTTTACTCTTCGAGTCTTGACGCCGTTCTTTATCTTTTTCCTTTTTGTTGAGAGTTTAGGTGTCTGCCTTGGAAATGTCCTGTGCTTATGATCATCTCAGCTCCTTAGTCTCTTAATTTGTCGTCATCAATCATCCAAAACCCACGGGGGGTACCTAGATGCACTTACAGACCCGAACCACGTAAATATTGGTGTTCATGTGCTCCCTCGAGCCCAGGTCGCGTGGTGCCCCAAGCCCCCTCCAATCAAAGAACCTAGCGGGCTGCTTCCGAGCAGGCCGACAGAAGTGTCGCACCTCATGCACTCCGACAAGTATGCTAGGCCCGAAGATAAGCCAATTGAGATGGAGAACTCGATATTGATGCTCCGAGGCTTCGAGCAGAACACTAAACTCCAGCGATCACTACACCATCACTCCTTTAGTTATCAACTGCATGCACACATTTGACCTCGCCAAAAAGGCTAATCACTACAAGTGCAGCCAAGAACACGTGGAAGAACGAAGAAGAAAGTTGAATTCACTCAAGTTGGGGTCTCACATATCGATGAATGACAAAACTGTATATAATAGATTAATCTAAGCAAAACCCACGAAATATGACCAGCGGCTGCAGTATTTATATGCTAGGGTTAATCCACAAACCACTGGACGTGTCCCTAATTGACTCGGACTAGATACAAGGCCCAATGAAACACTAGGTGGTGATGCAACACCTGGCAGACTCTAGACTCGATATTGTTTTAACAATTCCCGTCGAATCTAGTAGAATTTGTATGTGGTATTGGTTGTATTAGAAAGGTTGTCTACTCCTCTTTCCATGCATATAAAAACATCCAAAACAGAGTTTGTATGCGTTCTGGACGTCAATTTTAAGGCTGTTTGAGTTGGACTTGAGTTGAACCTATCCAACTTGATGTGCATGTCCTTGCTGGCCCTCCACGCTCCCAAAGCCTCCATTGAGTACTTCTTGGTTCTCTCCATGGTTTCTATTCATAATTGAATTATTAAGTAATAATATTTTCTCAATTTCACATTGTTAGAAAGTAATGAGCTCAACTGATTATTTATTTGTCATGCTCTTGCTCTTTTTTTTAGATAATGGGATAAACCTGACCTTTCCCTCACGCAGAGGTTACGACCACTTTATTACAACTGGAACATGTCCTCTTGACATTACAAGAGTGAATCAACATGACAACATGAATATCCATCGCAAATATTATTATAAAGATATCCTATATCTAGAGTTCCAACAAAACCGGGTAAAAACTTTCAAAGCTTATACTTCCAATGAACAGCAAGCTTCGGTCAGCAACTTGATGTTTTCTTCATGCTTTTGTAATGGCGACCATGTACGACACCAGTACGTAGCCCTGAAAAGTATCTGCATATAAGTTTTCATGGAAACATTATAAAAACAATGTCGTTTCTGCATAACCATATTGACCAAATAGTTGATGCTGCTGCAACTAATGACATTGTTCTCGAAGTAGGAGGAAAAGAGTTCAGCCACCCGTTAAACATATGAGAAATAGATACCGGGGTATTAATAGAAAATGTTATATTATCAGCTCTCCACAAAAATCTAGCATAATGACAATCAAAAAAGAGATGTTGAATAGTTTCTTCATGCATACAAAGTACACATTTCTTATCTCCTTTCTAATTACGTCTAGCAAAATTGTCCTTGTTTTTTCTGAGCGCAAAACTGTAGGGGAAACCCCTACAGCGGTTTTATTGAGAGTAAGTCTACATAGTCTATTACAAGGGAAGTAAACTTCCTTGACTTGAACTCCAAGCTACAAGTTGGTGTTTTCCCGACTTGGAAGAAAAACCCCTATAGACTTTCAACCCATGCAGGGATTCTGTTTCCGTTTGTCTCTTTGATACGTACAAACTGGAGTAACAATGAAGATCTAAAGCATGATTTCCAGTTCTGAACCAAAGGCATTACCCCCCTGATGATTTTGTTGTTGCGTTGTCTCCAGATCTCCCAGGCAGCCTTGCTATTACCTCCAGGAAACTTGAGTGATTCCAGCTTCGTTTAGCCCTCTCAATGGTGTCGAAGAAATCCAGATCATGATTCCATTGAATCCCAATTATGGTCCAGCAGGCCTCACTAAAGCGGCATTGGAAGAATAGATGATATGTCAGCTCTTCCACATCTAGATTGCAAATCATACAGGAGTAGTCGCCCCCCTCTATCTTGATTTTTTTTCTTTTTAGCAAGTTTCTGGAATTTAGGCTGTCCCTGAATAGCAGCCACATGAATATCTTGATTTTCTTGAGCGTTCTTGATTTGCATATCCATTGAAACAGAGGTGGAGGGCTGATGTGAGCGAAATATGAGAGGTATACCGTCTTTGTGCAGTATTGCTCTTTGTGTTTGGTGTCCATCCATATGTCTCTCTGTTGGCCCCTATCTAGCACATGGGTTACCAGCTCGATCATGCTGCCAAGCTTGCATGTGCTTGTTGCGAAAGTGGATGGAAAAAATGTTGAAGTATACCTTCATGGTTGTAAAATTGATGGAACAAAATCTTCGGCTTCTTCACAAATGTATACAAGGCGTTGAAGTCTCTGTGAAGGAGGTGGCCTTCCCAATTGTCATGCCACATACTTATTGTATTTCCCGTGCCCACCCTGATGGTTGTTTGTGCTCTAAAGACATCCCAAAGGCTAAGCACATCTCGCCACCAAAATGATCCTCTTCCTTTCGTGTAGTGGGGTGGTTTTCCATTCTTGCAATGTGACTGTAGGATGAGATTTACCCAGGGGATGTCTTGATGATTGTAAATCTTGAATAGGAATTTGGTGATCAGGGCTGCATTCATTTGTTTCATACATTTGATACCTAGTCCATCTTTGTCTAGCGGGGTAGTGACCTCTTTCCATGCCACCAGTGGCTTTCCTTTTCCGACAATATCCGAGCCTCTCCAGAGACAAAGTTTCCTGACTTTGTCAATGGCATGTATCACATGTTTATTTAGCTTGAGTGCGCACATTTCATAGGTCGGGATGGTGGAGATGACACTGTTGATCAACGTGCATCTTGCCCCCATCGACAGCCAGGTGGTCGCAGATATGAGCTTCCTCTCTTAGTCACAATTAAGGCAAAGTATTCCGCTTTTGGCCTTGTCAACCCTATTGGTAGTCCTAAGTAAGTGAATGGGAAGGTGCCAATTTGGCATCCCAAGGTACCAGCCATCATCTGAGATTGTTCCTGACTTAGATTAACTGGCATTAGCAAGACTTCCCCCAGTTCACTCTTAAGCCTGTGGCATGCCCTATAGTGTGCAACCAACTTTTTAGGAAGTGGAGTTCATGTTGGGATGCTTTGAAAATCATTAGTGTATCATCGGCATATTGTACAATTGGAAATTTCATGTTGTCCGGTTGCCTGATGGGTATTGATAACAAGCCTAACCTCACAGCTTTGTTAACCAACACCTGCAATATCTCAGCTGCAAGGACAAATAATAAAGGAGATAAGGGGCCACCCTGCCTCACTCCTCTCTTGCACTGGAAGGCTTTTCCTGGCACACCATTAAGTAGTACAGCTGAGGTAGCTGATGATAAAATGTCTCTTATCCACCGAACCAACTGCTCCCAAAACCCCATGTATTGTAGCATTGTTAGTATAAAACCATGCTCGGCCATATCAAATGCCTTCTCAAAGTCAAGTTTGAGAACCACAATGCTTTCTTTGGACTTGCTGCATTGATAAATATATTCATAGGACCATGCCATACAATCTTGGATTGTTCTGTGTTTGATGAATCCATATTGATTTATGTGTATTGTCTTTTGATTTTTTTTCTGTAGACGTATGGATAAACCCTTGGAGATCAATTTTACGGAGGTGTTGAGCAGAGAAATTGGTCTATAGTCAGTAACCTTAGTTGGATTCCCAACCTTCGGGATCAGGATGATGTATGAGGAGTTTATAGACTGTAGATTCACAGTGCCTTGAAAGAAGTCAGAGCATAGATTGTAAATATATTCCTTGATGATCTGCCAGCAATTTTTGAATGTTGTGTTGAAACCATCTGGGCCTGGAGCCTTGTCACCTGCCATGTTTTTTAAAGCATTGTCTATTTCTTCTCTAGATATATGGTCACATAAGTCCCCAAGCATGGGGGATTGTTGTATCATGTCTTGAAGTTGAGGCCATGGTTGCACCGGTTCCGAAGTGCCTAGCCTTTCCCTAAATTCAGTCCATAGTAGTGCTTCCTTTTCATTATGTTCCAGCAATTCCCTTCCATCCTATCCTGAATTAATGTGATCATGTTGAGTCTAAACCTCTCCGTAGCTGCAGTCAGGAAAAATTTTGTGGGTTCATCACCTAATTTAGTCCACCTGATTGTGTACCTCTGTCTCCAGTACTCATTTTGCTGTTGAAGAAGTTGGTTGACCTGAGACTTGATGAGCTCTGTGAATCTTTTTTCTTTTCATCTTTGTTCCTCTAGCTTATCCATAATCAGGATTACTCCATTGCATGCATTGATCAATTTAGCTAGGCTACCTAGGTTCCTGCTCCAAATTCTGAGTGCATACTTCAGTCTTTTCAACTTTACAGTAACCCTCTTGCCACTGTTTTTTTACAAAAGAGGTGTCTCCTAAGATGTTTTGACAATTTCCATGAAGTCTGGGTGTTGTATCCAATAGTTTTCAAATTTGAAACAGTTGGCTTTGGGGATATGAGTGCTGATCCGAGCCACACAAGGGATATGATCGGATGTGTTCCTTGCCAGGAGTACGAGAGTAGTATTTGGGAAGGTGATGGTCCACTGCAAAGTTGTGAAGCACCAGTCCAGCTGTTCCAAAAGTGAGTTTTCTTGCATGTTGCTCCAGGTGTAATTCCTCCCTTTGAGGGGTATTTCCATTAAGCCCTGATGTTGTATGGCATTGTTAAATACTTGCATGTCGCCAAAATTTGGTCCCGACCTATTCCAATCTTCTACGCTTCTGTAGAAATTGAAGTCACCTATAAGCATCCATAGCTCATCAGGGTTAATTTGTAGGCCTACCATCCATTGTATAAATTATTCTCTTGGCTGTCCATGTGTTGGCCCATAGACTGTAGTGAGTTTCCAGTGTATTCTATTATGTCTTTTGGTGAAAAGCACCGTGATCACATGATCTGTGACCTCCAAGACCTGTCCATCTAGTATGCTTCCATTCCATGCTACGAGAACCCCCCTGGATGCTCCTGTGGATGGTGAATAGGCAAACTTGTCAATTCTCCTAGGTGCAATCTTCTTTATGAATGCATTGTCTATTATTTCTTTTTTTCGTCTCTTGAATACATAGGACATTGCACTCAATAGCTTCCTCTACCTTTGCTCTTATTGCCTGGTGCTTAGCTGTGTCATTTATGCCTCTTATGTTCCAGTTTAGCATATTCCAGTTTCTACTATTGATGTTGTGCATTATGGTAACGACTATTGTATGATGAGCTGGACAAACAAGGTCTACAAGGCCTCGAAGGAGAGCTGTGAAGTGTGTTCCCTTCCTGAACCAAGTGAGCTATGGTCATATGTATATTCTTCGTGCACAGCATATCCAGAAAAAACCTTGCCAAGTTGAATACTAGAATTCCACAGCATATCATACTTGGTTGACAGCTACCATTCCCACAAACATTTCTTACAAAAGAAGCATAGTTCCCCAGTCCAGGAGGGGTATCATTACATGGATCATGCACCAGATACTCGGTGCTTGCACCATTCCACAACAGTTCCAACTATAAAATATGTCTCACATGGTACCATGCATTACAGGGCCCCAAAATGTCAAGTTGAGCAAATGCAGCTTCTCCTGCACAACTTGACCTCTTTCAGAAAGCTGTAATATCCATCAGTCGGTTTCATGGATTGGCTCCGAGCCACTGCTCCCAACAGCATCCTCTCGGGCCTGTCCAGTCAGCTTGTTACGTTCCACCTCAAGTGGCATGCCACAAATGGATACCGCCACCTCCTGCAAAGTTGCGGACGGGATCTCAGGGTAGGGTGAAGAATGCTCTAGTTCAGCGAGTGTTGGAAACTTATAGGGCTTCAAAATTGATTACCCGGTGCATTGGGATTGTCCTTCACCACTACCCCCGTGTAGCCTCCTCTGTGGTCTCCGACTTAGTCAATGTTCTTTTCCCTTTTAGAAGCTTGTTGATGCGTGCACTCGTCCTGAGTGAATCAAGACCAGTGGGGGTGGCAACCTTCTTCTTAGCTGCCTTCTTATTCTTTGCTGTGGTGGGTTGAGTGGCGGTGACCATCTTCCCCTTGTCCCGAGCTGCATCTATTTGTGGCTGGTTGATGCACGTGGAGCTTGATGGAGGAAGTGACACACCCATGGCTTGAGCCTCTGGAGCCACTCCAACCAGAAGCTCGGTGATGACAGGTCTCGGTAGTGGTGATCTTGTGCCAGGGATTGTCACGCCAGCCAGGGGCCCATGTGCATGTTGTTGGTCACTGGATGAAACCCACAATGCCGTTGAGGACTGTGGGTAGGAGACTGATAGCATCCTGTTGAGTGGAGATGAGTCCAGAGAGTCAAGCCAGGCTGGACGAGTTGAGTTATCAGCAATATTTGCCAGGGAGTAGACCGACGTCCCATAGAGGGTCGGCTGAGTCACTTGCTCATTTGATTCAGTCCCTGGTTCTTCTTCCGGCATCTCATGGTGCACTGCAAGTTCCTGGACCACATCATTTGGCAGTTGTTGCTCTTCTTGAGGCGGCTGAGGCCAGGCATCCCAACCCCAGTTCAGACCCTGGTTCTGTTGGTTCTGCTGCTGCTGCTGAGCAGCTTCATCCCACTGCAGGTCAGGCACCGGCGGTGGCAGCACCAAGGCATCATGTTGTTGAACCTCAGTGTGCAGTGGGTGGGGGTTACCATCTTCTAGGAGCTCATCTTCCAGCAGAAAGTCTCCTCCCGGGTGCATTGAATTGAGGATACCAGGCAAGACGAGGTCCAAGCGTGCCCATCTCTTGTTCGTTGTCTAAGGACCAGACTTCTTGGCACCAGCCTGGGCTCATCATACATGCACTTCACAAGAACCGACCCTAGAGCCCTCGAGCTATTGTGCCAGTGAAGGAGCTTGCCAAAGCAAATCACCGCCCGGTGTATCGCTTCAATAGAACGGTAGTCTATGGGGAAACCAAGGATTAAAAACCAGCCAACTCGAGAGAAGTTCCTCTCCCGTCTGTTCACCCCATAGTTGTGTCTAAATTGTCCTTGGTTAATACTACTCCACGACTTAAGTACCATAAAAATATTTTGATTTTTAGTGGTAACTTAGATGCCCACAATATCTTATTTTTCCTCATATTACCATTAGATATCATAGCTCTATACATAGATTGTCAGAAAACTTCCCATGTTGGTGTAAACTCCATCTAAATACGTCATCCACGTAATTTAGACTAACATGTGCAATCATCATTACCAGTCTATTCCATCTCGCTAAGTTATTATTTACCAATCCTCTTCGAAAAGAGATGTTTAATGGGATGGGACTAAAGACTTGAGCAATTGTAGCCTCTTTCTGTCTCACTATATTATATAGTGCTATGAATCTATCTTTCAATGTGAAATTACCTAACCATTTATCCTTCTAGAATCTAGTTGAATGTCCATTATTCACTTGAAATTGGCCAAAACTAATACAAGTGTCTTTAACTTTGAAAGTTGCCTAGAGGGGGGAGGTGAATAGGCTAATTAAAGTTTAAAGCACAATTATCAACTGACTTGTTTTGTCAGGTTCGAACAAGTCCGAAATGTTCGGATAAGTCTGATGAAATATGACTTGTCTGAAGTCAGTCACAGCGGAAATAAATCTAACTAGTTTTAGGTCAAGTGCTCGATCAATATGATCTAGAGGTGGCTCTTAAACAAGTCTAGAAACCTACTAAGCAAACTTGATGATCTAAATACTAAAGTAGCTCAATGCTAGGGTTTGATCAATTACAAGCAAGAACAATGATATGAAGTTGACGAATAAGTAAATAGACACAAGTGGACATGGAAATTTGTTTACCGAAGTTTGGTTCCACATAGAAATCTACGTCTCTGTTGAGGTGTACACAAAGGACCGGGTCTCTTTCAACCCTAACACTCGCCAAGTGATCACAAAGACCAAACTTGGTTGTTCCACTATCAAGCCAAGGTGATTAGAAACTTCCCAAGTCTCACCACAAGTTGGGAATCACGGGGCGACACCTAGCCGCCTAGAAACAATGTTCCAAGAGTAATAAACACAGATCACGCAACAAGTAGGTGTGCAGCCCAACAAGCTCAACCCTAAGATCTTTTCTCCTTGAATCTCCTCACAAGGCCTCAAATCCTCACAAGATTCAAGAATGGAAGCTTGAGGGTGTGAGAGAAGTCTAGGAATGCTCAAGAACACCTATGAAAGCTCTGTGATTGATCTATTTTCAAATGGGGACGAGATCCCTCCTTTTATAGGGCTCCCCAAATTATGACTGTTGCCAACCACTAAAGTTTGGACATGTCCGAACTCCACTTTGAACATGTCCGAGGTTTGAACATGTCCGAGGTTGGATACCACTAACGGTAGAATGACGTCCTCAACTGACACTGATTCAGACTGTAAGAGCCCAAGTTTTTGCACACATTCAAAGTGTTCATCACACCACACACACCTCATTTGAGGAAATCTTATGAACATCTTTGAAGAGCAAGTAAACACCATCAACAAACTCATTAGGAGATAAACTCAAAAAATGCAAAAGTGGTATTTCCCTCATGCACCATATAGGGGCTGAGCATATGAAAAACTCCTACACCTTGCTAGGAATGCTCATGCCAAATTTCACCGAAATCCAAAATCTTTTGATGTGTTTTTGGGTACAACTAGAAAAAGGCTAGTTTGAACTTAAATTCAAATTCAAACTCCTTTCATCCCATGAATTCAAAAGTGGGATTCATATTCACACTCAACACATTTTTGTGAGCTCACACACCAATGTTCAATCCATTTGGAGTTGATCTTGACATAAGCTAATTTGGTTAAATTCAAACCAAATTTGAATTTCAGTTAGCCTTTGCTGCAAATTTGATCAAATCAAATCACACTTTGAATTATTCAAAGTCAATTGGCCATTTTGAAGCTTGATCAACTCACAAGGGGTATTAGGGTCCCTACTGTTTAGAGCAGTGGGAAAATTGAATTTTAGAGGTTAAAAGGGGGCAGTGGGGCCCAGTGGCAGTGGCACAACCGAGAGGGAACGAGTTTCAACCGACGCTCTGTTTCTTCGGGCCACACCTATGCACGCCATGGTGGAAGCGAGCGCGCCACCAGCTGCTTCCGGTCTCCCCACGCTAAGTCTTGGGGGTGCATGTAAGCGCTGTCCACGAGTGCGCACAAGCTAAAGGTTGGAGTCTCACGGGTGGCAGGTAACCCGGCCAGCTTTAGTATCCTTTATGACTCTTCATGTCGTTTGGGGTATTCGAGCAACGCCCTTCCCTAGCGTGCTACGGGCAAGTATGGGAGACCCCGTTACGTGGTTAGTAACATGAACACGTTTCTCAAGGCATGATTGGCTTGAGAACAACCGTGCGAGTGATGACGGATGGTTGTTTGGACTGTATTGGGACCGGGTTTGGTGTGCAGCCGTGCCCGACGATTTTGTGTGAGTTATTGCAGGTAGTCTAACCACGGATCGGTAGACGAGTAGCACACGTGTGCGAGAGACGTTTAGTGCCACTGAACTAACGAAGCCGGCTAAGTCCGGTATAGGTTTTTCTTTGTGACGAACGTAGTACCGCATGAACTGGTGACGATTCGACGTCACACCCCACTAAATGTTCTACACCATTGTAAAACTTGAAAGTTTTGTTCCAGAGCACTAAAACTGTGCTTAACCCCTTCTCTTAATCAGGATATTCAAAGTTAACAAGTTTTCAACTGATAGGATACTAAGAACAGAGTCCCCTGTTTTCAGCTGAAATAATGCTGAAGTTACACAGAGGTTAGAGGTCGAGTTCTTTTGAGGTTGGGGTCATATGATACATTTATGGAAATATTTGGAAGAGATTTACAATTTTTCTATTGATGTCCAGAGGTGTTTCATCCCTTAACCAGTCTAAAAATGCAGTAGAGTTGAAACTGTCCAGAAAACAGGGCAGAGCAAATACTCTCTGTAACTCTCTGTAAATTGAGCATAACTTCCTGCATAAAAATCCAAAATAGAAAATGAGGTAGTTCTGAAAATTTCATGAGATAGGTTACAACTTTGTAACATAAAGTCTTGTCAAATTTGATATAGAATTAACTGGAATTGTTGGATCAGCTCAGTACATTGAGCAGGGAGGTGCTGTCCAATTTTCTCCAGAAATTCTGTCAACTTTGACATCTCATAACTTTTTAACCAGGACAGATTTGGGGCCAAGCAAATACATTCTGGAAAGTTACTTAAGTTAGCTTTAAGTTTGATGTTGAGCTCCAGAAGTGCTTTTGCCATTAGCGTGGTCTAAATCAGGTTGAAATGGAAACTGGTCAGAGCTGTCAATTTGGTCAGCAAACCAGCAATCAAATTTGTTCTAAGTTTGAATTGTGCTTCCAAGTTTTATGATTTCAATGGGAATGAATCTCAATTTCATAATCCTTGATTAATTCTAGCCATCTTCACTGCCTCATGTTCAATTCATTTTGTGTGAAGATGTACTTCAAGCTTTTGTTGTCAATGTAGAGATATACTAGATTGCCCAGTGAATAATGTCTCCACATTTTCAAAGCAAGTACCACTGCAGCTAGTTTAAGGTCGTGCATCGGGTAATTCTGCTCATGACCCCTCAATTGTCGGGATCCATACACGACCACACGTCCTTCTTGTATCAACACACAACCAATACAAATGCCGGATGCATCACAATAAACATCAAAAGGCTTTGTTGTGTCAGGCTGGGCCAAAACCGGAGCTGTAGTGAGATGCTTCACTAACATTTGAAAAGTGTGTTCACATGAATTGCTCCAATCATACTTGGTGCTTTTCTTCAACAGCTGTGTCATAGGTTTAGCGACTTTGGAGAAGTTTGGAATGAATCTCCGGTAATAACCCACTAAACCTAGGAAACTCCTCACTTCATGAACAGATGTTGGAGATTTCCAATTCAGCACTTGCTCAATTTTACTTGGGTCCACAGTGATGCCTACCGCTGAAATAATATGCCCAAGAAACAGCACTTTTGCTGATCCAAAACTCACATTTACTGAACTTTGCATATAGCATATGATCTCTCAAGCGTTGGAGTACAATACGCAAATGTTCAACATGTTCTTCTTCTGACTTAGAATAGACCAATATGTCATCGATGAACACCACGACAAACTTGTCTAACTCCGGCATGAACATCGAGTTCATGAGATACATAAAATGAGCCAGGACATTGGTCAATCTAAAAGACATGACAAGATATTCATAAAGTTCATATCTTGTCGAGAATGCCGTCTCAGGTACATCTTCTGCCCGATTTTTTATCTAATGGTACCCAAACCGAAGATCCATCTTGGAAAATACCTTGGCACCCACTAGTTGATCGAACAAAATATCGATGCACGGTAGTGGATATTTATTCTTGATAGTGACAGCATTCAATGGATGATAATCTACACATAATCTCAATGTTTCGTCCTTCTTCTTGACAAAGAGAGCGGAACAACCCCAAGGTGATGAACGTGGGCATTTAAAACCTTTGTCCATACGGTCATTAATCTGCTTCTTCAATTCTGCTAGCTCTTTCGGTGCCATTATATATGGTCGCCGAGAAATAGGTGTGGTTCCCGGTGATAGTTCAATCTTGAACTCTACATAACGTTCGGGCGGCATGCCCGGTAAGTCATTGAGAAACACGTCTGGATATTCACATACCACTGGAATATCCTCAGACTTAGGAGCTTCAATTTGATACACTGCTGCAACTCGTTGTGATGGATCCACAAGATTCAATGTGTTGCGACCGTGTATTGGGGAATTCAGTTGAACAGTCCGAGAGCTGATATCAAATATAGCTCCATAATGTGTCAACCAGGACATTCCCAAGATAATATCAAATCTTTAGCCTTTGAGTATGATAAGGCTCGCAGGATAGATGTCGCCACCCAAACACAAAGGTGCCCGAGTGACCATTTCATCAGTTGATATCTGGCCTCCGGGTGAGCTGATATGAACCGGATGCTTGACCGTGCTAAATGGAAGATGATTCTTCAGTACAAAGTCTCTGCTAATAAAATTGTGGGTGGCTCCAGAATCAAACAAAATGAAAGTGGGTTGTTCATGTAAGGTGAACATGTCCGCTAAAACTGGTTGGCCTTCCACAATGTCTTCAATAGCAGCATAGTCAACCCTACCAGCTTTTGAAACAATCTGCTTTGTATGTTTATGGTGCTAATCTGAGCATTTGTGAGATGGCACACGATTGTGTCTCTGCTCAGCTCCACGACAGTCTCGTACTACAGAAATCCTCAGCTTTCTACTAACACGATGTGGAGATAATCCCTGCACCGCTGGTTGTGGTAGGGTTGCACAAATAATTTCTGATTGCTGCTGTTGAGGTGGAGGCTCATAAGTGATTAACTTCAGCTGTGGTTGTGAGAGTTGCACCATAGGATGAACTTCTTGCCTGACTGGCGAGTAATAGCGCACTCGATAGTTCGGAGGAACCTCGATATCACTGTCCGGCGGTATACTCCTTTTCAGCTCCACTTAGCAACGGAGATGCATGTCTTCTTTAATAATAGCGGCATTTACCAACTCATTATAAATACCGTTATTGAACAAAACCACTGGTTCTTTAAGATCGACATTCAATCCTCGAAAGAAATAATCACACTTTAATACTTTCGAGTCTACCATATGAGTGCCGTATTGCATCAAGTCTTCAAACTTCTTGAAATACGCGTACACACTCCTTTCTCCTTGCTTTAACTCTAGAAAGTCCTGATACTTTGTTTGGAGAATCCCTGAATAAATGTGACGTGCTCGGAAAACATTCTGGAATTCATCCCACATCACACGATGACCTTTAGGAAGAGTAGCGATATACTCCGCCCACCAAGCTCCAGAGGCCCCGTGGAGTTGTTAAGCTGCAAATGAAGTATTTTGAAATTCATCGCACTCAAGCATATCGAACTTGGCTTAAATACATTGGAGCCAATGAGCCGACTCCAATGGTTCTTTCGCTGCCGAGAAAAAGCGGTGGTTGTCTTGCTAGAAAATCCACATAAGTGCTTGGTGGGGGATTTTTTCTGTAGTGTCCCCTGTCGGATGCTTTGTAGCACCAACAGATCGAGAGACTCAACCATCTTGCCCAAGACTTCCGCCAATACGGTTGGTGATGTCGGCACTTGCTGTCGTGGTGAATTATTTCTGCCATGACTCGACTCACCAACCTCACCCCTGGAATGAGTGCGATCCATACTTATAGAAGTATAAAATATCCCTATCCACAACAAGTCTCAAGTTAAATGGACAATGAGCAATACTCTGCTCAGAATGACCAGTTGGCATTAATCACAGAATTCGTATACGAAAATGGCAATTTCATGTCTCGAGTTAAATATCAAAGTCATAGGTAACTTCAATATATTTCCAAAGAGTATATTTGCCTTCATATCAGTTTTGGATCAAAAGTTATGATATCTCAAAGTTGACAGAATTCTGGAACAATTTTGACAGCACCTCCTTTGGAAGTTGCTGTTTTGTCCACAAGATTACAATCAGTTCTGTCCTAAATCTGGAAAAACTTTGAACTAAAAAGTCGTAGCACATATCATAAGATTTCCAACGGTGTATTACTTGATCCTTAGAATTTTTTTATAAGAAGTTATGATCAAAATACAGGAAATTCCAGAGAGTGTTTTTGTCTGCCCTGTTTTTGGACAGTTTACACCCATCTGAGATTTTCATCCATTTGGAGGGTGATTCTGTTCTGGACTTCTACAGAAAAGTTGTAGACTTCACAACCTTTCCAGAAATGTAGCGCACACCTCCATTGGTTCAACCAATCAAAAGTAATGTCTTTTTCAAGTTTAGCAAAAATTGTGCCGAAAACAGGAGAGGTTATTTCTACGTCTTTGAGAATGAACTATACTTCCAATTGACTCTTAGTTCAATATAGGAGTTTAATAACCCCTAATAGAATCCTAGACTCTAAATTTACTATTTTCTTTGAAAAATTCCTTTTTTCATGCAGTTAAGAACACATCACGGTATTGCGTTCCTCACAAGTCAAAAATACTAACCGGCATTATACCGGCATATACCTCTCAAGTGGTGGCACTAAAATGATCACTCACACACAGTTTCTAAATGAAATGTTCTAACAAGGTCAAGGTACCTTCATAAAACCACTCAATAGTGAAGCATACAAAAGGCTTATCATTTCAAGCAGGTCCATATCATAGTAAAAACATACGCCCCGTATCATTGCCATACGGGTCATCCTTGAGTCAGGCCACATCTCAAGGTACATGATTGGGTTATTCACCACCCGGCAGAGGGCTCCACACCTTTGCTATTAAGCACAACGGTGGAACATCACTTTCATATGCCTCATAGGACATGAAGAGTCCTAGAGAACATATTTCGTGTTACAAACCCCATGATGGGGTCTCCTCCTCTTGCCCCTGGGTTTGTGCACTGGAGGCTAGTGCATTTCATATATCTCTAAGACATGAAGAGTCTTGGAAAACATATTCACTTCTCGTCCATTTCTGAATGGGACATCCCGCACTACTTTCCTCGTATGGGGGAGCTAACCGAAATTGATCCACTTTCGGTGGCGTTCCTTACCATGCTTACCTCCACGCAGGTGCGTCGTTACAGAATTGAAATACTGAATATTAACACACTGTCAGCTTGCCACCTTAAGTAACTATGCTAATAATAGTCCTTATGTGGGCATACTATACGTTTCTCACTCGTATACTTCTAAGTTTTCGAAAATATGCTCTTTCATGCGTGCTATTCGCGATGCGGCTCTGATACCACGCCTGTGGGGAACCCCTTCCGGGATCCACACTCTAGAAATCGCATTGGGTGGTGCCATGTGATGCGGCACCCAACAGCATACACGAAAAGAAACCATAAACACATACAAAGTCTTTTATTTCTCAACATAGTGGCATTTACAACATAATGTACCACGAAGGCACATGTAGAGGAATATACATAAACACACACTCTCGATCCTAACTATGCAAAAGAGAAGACGTCCAGTCCGCGGACGCTCCTTACTAGCTTCAAACAGAGTATAGGCGGCGGCAAGGTTTCCGGTGAGTCTCGGATATCTCACCGAACAACCCTCTTCATAGCAACACTAATATAATATATACCTGCAAAACACTAATAATGCAACTGTGAGCTCGAAAACTCAGCAAGGATTAACCATCAACCCTAAATAAGAACTCTATATGCAGGAATTTTGCATTAGTACTCATCTAAAAGTAGATACTTATTAGCAGTTTTACAGCAGCGATTTCATATGCCCTGAGCCTCCCAACATCGGAAAATCCACAATCAAATAAGAAATGCTTCTTTCCGATGTTGCTTTACCCAAAGTGGAATATAAATTTAGTGAGCTCTACAACTATAGCATACATGGTTGCAATACAACAAACTTATGAACTTCACGACAGCAATGATTCATCTCAATTCATAGCAACACTAATATAATATATACCTGCAAAACACTAATAATGCAACTGTGAGCTCGAAAACTCAGCAAGGCTTAACCGTCAACCCTAAATAAGAACTCTATATGCAGGAATTTATAAAGTAGGACAGCAGCTATTGCATTAGTACTCGTCTAAAAGTAGATCCTTATTAGCAGTTTTACAGCAGCGATTTCATATGCCCTGAGCCTCCCAACATCGGAAAATCCACAATCAAAAAAGAAATGCTTCTTTCCGATGTTGCTTTACCCAAAGTGGAATATAAATTTAGTGAGCTCTACAACTATAGCATACATGGTTGCAATACAACAAACTTATGAACTTCACGACAGCAATGATTCATCTCAATTCATCTGGAAGTACTTACTACGTCACAGCGCAGTGAACAAGTGGTACTCATATAACCGCGAGGGACAGTGATTTGAATTAGGACACACCAGGAATACATGACACATACACCTGCCTCGAAAGACTCACACAAGAGCTCTTTCTTACGTTTTATGCAGCAACCTTTCACCCGTCACCCCAATGCCGAACCAGTTCTACTGACCCATCAGAAGGGCCACTACACTAGTGGGTTTACACCTATGATACTGTAGGATCGAAGAGCACTTCAAAAGCTACCAGAGGGGGGTGAATGGTAGATTTAAACTTTTTAGCGGAAGCAAAAAAAACCTCGGCAGAAAATCGACCTGTTAACGAAACCGTGTATGCGACTGATCTAAATGTGTTCAACCGGGACAAAATTGGTATATATTATATAGAATCAAGTCACGAAGACACGAAAACAAGAATCACAGAAATCCGTCAAGAAAAACTCAAGTTATGATCGAAAGATCAAACGAGGGTTAATCTGTTCTACTCGAGTAAAAACCAGATCTGCAACACTGCAAAGAAACTTGTGTAGATCAGAAACTACAAATCTAATGACCGTGAAATTTTCACAGACGATATATAATCAAGTTGTGAAGGCAACTCAAAAGAATCACGTCAATTGGATCTGTAAACTCGAGTTATGATCAAAATACCAAACCACTATCGTGTTGTCCAGAAACTCGATGAGAAAGACTTGACAAAAACAAGTCGGACGAACAAGGCACAAAAGCTCCTCTAAATTATGAATTTTATTGAACAAAATATAAGAGGAACAGCCCAAGGTCCTCTTCCCACGAGCTCTGACCTCCCTTTCTTATATAACCAGCCCGGAGGCCAACCCAATTCAAACTAGGACTCTAATCCTACTCAGTTTCTGAATTGAAACTTTCCATAACTGCTCAAGACTCTTCTATGCGCAGATAGAAGCAATCTTAAGACTTCCAAACACCTTGGTAACGTATCCCATATTCCTAAAACAACTCAACTTCGTGTCCCACATGAAATCCTATCATAACCAACTCAAATCTTTCCATATTTGAGCCATAACCGACTCAGCTGCAGCCTGAGTCCATAATCCTGCCGGTTGGACATTTCCTACCAATTCTTTATGTCCACATCTCTTCATCACGCCTTGGAACCATGTTGCCACGTCCATGCACTCCTTTCACACGTGCAAACACCTTCCAACGACGTCCACAATACCTTCATATGCCATTGTTCTTGATCCAAACATGTTGCGCGACCTTCCGATCAACTCAACCATAATTCCTCCCGAACTTGGTTGTTAAACCTCATATTCTCCCTAAGACTAGTTCAATGGATCCCGTCACCAGCCATATCTTGAACTCAAGCAACACCTGCAAATGAATAAACAATCAATACTTTCAAGCACAAGTCCGTGACTTGACTCACGTTAGTTCCGAAAACCACAACACCTTACATGAACACCTCACATAAGCATGTTGCAAACCATAGCAAAATGTTAACCACCGTAAACAGCCATAACACTTCAAAAACTTAGTAAAAGAATACTAAGCGAACTTTCCATAGATGTAAAACAAGTTTGAAACATTTGCATGGTAAAAACAGAACCATTACGATTTGGCTCCGGACCCTGCCAAAGCTAACCGGACCTTGAGCCGGAGCTTACCAAAGCTAGCAGAACCTAGCACCGGAACTTACCAAAGCTAGTCAGACCTACCGCCGGAGCTAACCAAACACATGTCGAACCTAGCCATAGCAAGTCGGACCTTACATTGGATCTTGTCGGAGCTCGGACCTAGAGTCGGACCTTGACAAGAAGAGTGTTTTGGCAGAATTCAGAACTTTTATCATCATAGCCAATGTATTCAGCACACATAGGTCTCACAATCTCCCCCTTGATGAATGCATTGGCAACACCACTTAAAATCTGAACATTGGCTTATTCACATGAAAAGTTTTGAAAACAATCAAATGAGAAAGAAATTTTGAAACAAAAATTACTTCCCCTATACATATTTCTCTCCCTTTGTAAATCAGAAATAAAATGAGAAGAAAAACAAAAGTTCTCCCCCTGAGAAGAATCGTGCCAAAACACTTGTGAATCGTGCAATGTGTGATCAATTTCTTCCCCTTTTGACAATGTATTCAGTAAGGTTCAAAAGAGAAAATTTAATTGTTATGAGCATATTTATAACATATACATATAAAACAAAGCTCATCCATGCCATACTATCAAGTAACTTACACTATCACATAAATGAGATACATAAAGTAGTGTAAGCCATGCTAGAGATCAAGTGTAATTTTGAATTTAAGCAAGTCATGATCTCACAAACTTAACTATGTCAAGACCTGAAAGCATGACACTTATTGCTGCATTTTAAATATTTTTCAAATCATAAATTTAGATCATATGACATTTGCAAGAGATTATATGCCGCATCAGCCTTATTCTAACCAACCAAGCCAAGCCTATGTCATTTGACAATCATAAGCTTATGGACATGGTTTTAGTCATACACAACTTCTTCCAAGTTCATATGTAAGTGCAATGATAGGCCATCTCAAAAGAAGAAGTGCGATGCATGCATATTCTCTTGATCTTTTTCTCAATTTTTCATTTGAACATAAAAGCTCAACATGTGAATAGTTGATTGATTAGTTTTTCATTATTAAAAGCACTTGTGAGCATGCAACAAGTTTAAAACAGCAAGAAACTTCGATCATGACCAGATTTAGTGTAAATAATTATTCCAATTACTAGTCATGGCAAAAACTACAAAATGTATAACATGAGTAGTGTAGTAAGAACTTTCAGCATATAAAAGGAATCACAAAGTCATATATGTATGAAATACTATGCTCATATTATTTTAAATTCAGATTCACACATAGACTTCCCAAGTTTCAAAACTCCCCCTCAATTTAAGCCATGAGGATGCATAACCCTATTTCACTACGAATGAAACAAAAATGAGTGAAATCCAAAGGTTTTGTAAAAATGTCAGCCAATTGTTGTTCGGTATCTACATGGTGAAGCACAATGTTTCCTTTTTCAACATTATCACAGAGAAAGTGATACCTAATGTCAATGTGATTTGTTCTCGAATGTTGCACGGTGGTTTTAGCAATGCAAATGGCACTAGTGTTATCACAAAATAGTGGAACACTATCTAGATCAACCCCATAGTCCTTAAGTGTTTGAACAATCCAAAGAATTTGTGGACAAGCGCTAGCAGCAGCTACATATTCAGATTCGGATGTGGATTGTGCAACTGAATTTTGTTTTCTAGAGGACCAAGCAACAAGTGAATTACCAAGAAAATTACAAGCACCCGAAGTAGTTTTCCTATCAATTCTACAACCCCAAAAATCAGCATCCAAAAAAGCTTTCAAAGTAACAGTTGAGGAAGAAGGAAGAAAAATCCCAAATTCTTAAGTTCCATGTAAGTACCTGAGAATTCTTTTGACGGATTGATGATGTGAAGCACGTGGGGAAGCTTGAAATCGTGCACAAAGACATACGCTGAATTGTATATCCGGTCTTGATGCCATGAGGTACAAAAGTGATCCAATCATACTTCTATATTCTTTTTGATCCATGTGTTCACCATCTTCATCAAGTTCAAGTGTCATTGCTGTACCCATTGGGGTCCAAAGAGACTTTATTTGGTCCATGTTGAAGCGCTTAAGAAGGTCTCTTGTATACTTTGTTTGATGCACAAAAGTACCCTCCTTGGTTTACTTGATTTGCAGCCCCAAAAGTATGTGAGTTCTCCCATCATACTCATCTCCAACTCTAAACTCATCATAGCTGAAAACTTGGACAAAATATCATGAGGAGCACAACCAAAGATAATATCATCCACATACACTTGAACGAATAATGAGTCATTGCCATGCTTAGGCAAAAAAGAGTTTTATCAACCTTGCCCATGGTAAACCCCTTTTCAAGTAAGAATGTTTTTAACCTATCATACCATGCTATAGGGGCTTGTTTAAGACCATACAAGGCTCTGGACAGTTTGTAAACATGATTAGGAAAATTTGGATTTTCAAAACCCAGTGGTTGCTTGACATAAACCTCCTCATCTATGTAGCCATTAAGAAAAGCACTTTTAACATCCATTTAATATAACTTGCAACCTTTAGATGCAGCAAATGCTAACAAAATTGTTATGGCTTCTAATCTAGCAATAGGAGCAAAAGTTTCATCAAAATCTAGTCCTTCAACTTGTGTGAAACCTTGAGCAACCAACCTAGCCTTATTCCTAACCACAACTCCATCCTCACTTTGTTTATTTTTAAACACCCATTTAGTTCTGATTAGAGTGTGACCTTGAGGTGGAGGCACAAGTTTCCAAACATTATTACTTTCAAAATTTTCTAACTCTTCTTGCATGGCAATAATCCAAGATTCATTAGTGAGTGTGTGTGATATATCTTTGGGTTCAAAAGATGCAACAAATGCAAAATAAGCGTGAGAGTTTGGATCACAAAACCTGGACCGTGTGACTCGTTCGTGCAAGCTTCCAATCATTTGTTGTGGAGGATGACTTTTGAGGACCCGGGGGGGAGTAGACAATTCACAAGCTCCTTCTTCTTCATGTTCATCACATATTGAAGAACTTGTGACTTGAGGACGATCTGGACCAGCAATAGTGGTCGTTGGTGCTGGTTGTGAATCAAAATCAGGAGCTGGAACAATGTCATTAGCTCCTGAATTTTTGGGCAGCAGCATCACTTCTTCATCTTCTTCGATGAAAATGCTCTCCCCCTGCGGATATGGGTCTGGTCCTGCAATATTAGAGCTAGTACCTGGGCTAGCTTGATACAAAGAAACCTCACAAGTCTCCATAATTTTGTTAGTGTCATGTAAAAGCACACGGTAGCCTCTAGTATGAGATGGGTAACCAAGAAGCATGTCATCAACGGATCTAGGTTCAAATTTATCAAGGTTACCGTGTTTCTTAACAAAGCATTTGCAACCAAAGACCCGAAAGTGTGTGACACTAGGCCTATGTACAAACCAAAGTTCATATTGTGTTTTATCTAGCTTAGCACGCAAGAAAACATGATTTGAGACATAACAAGCAGTTGCAATTGCATCATCCCAAAATTTTCTAGGAGTTTGGTATTCATAAAGCATAGTCCTATCCATCTCAACTAAGGTTCTGTTCTTTCTCTCTACAACACCGTTTCGTTGAGGTACATATGGTGAAGAAAATTGATGATCTATTCCATTTTCAGCACAAAAGTGATCAACCGATTGATTTTTGAATTTGGTTCCGTTATCGCTTCTAATTGCTTTTATAGATCCTGGGTGATCGATTGATAATCTAAGAAATAAGGTTCTAAACTGACTAAAAGTTTCATTCTTAGATGCCATAAAATAAACTCGAGTATCTAGAATAGTCATCAACAATCACAAGAACATACCATTGAGCTCCGACGGATTGAACACGTGAAGGTCCTACGATGTCAAGGTGCAAAAGTTGACCCGGTTCAGTTGTCATGGTCATTGTGAGAGGAGCATGTGAACCTGCAATCATCTTAGTATGCCTATAAGAAGAGCACACAATTTCTTTGTCCCCTTTAAGCTTAGACAGCCCACGTATGCGATTAAGAGCACTAACACATGTGAGATGATCAAGTCTATGATGCCAAAAATATAAGTCTTTTAAATCATTAGCAACTAGACATCTATGCTTAGAGGATGACATATAAAAATCAGATTTAAAAACTCTTCCAAACCGAGACATATTAAAAATGACCTCACTATTTGAATCTACAACCTTGCAACAATTTTTAGTGAAAATAATTTCCAGATCTTCATCTAGCAATTGTGAAACAGAAAGCAAGTTGTATTTCAAATTTTAAACAAGTGCCACATCTTTTAAAGTGTAGTGATTATTTACTCTAACCGAACCCTTATCAATTATAGGAGTTGAAGAATTATCGGCAAAAGTAACATTTTCTACATGTGACACAAAAGAGAGGGAGGAGAACCATTCTTTGTTACCGGTCATGTTGCATGAGCATCATGAATCCACAATCCAAATGTTCTCCTTCCTCAAGCGTGTAACCTACATAGAAGTACAATAAGTCGATGACTCAATACTGGGGTTAGTCAAAAGGCATTTAGGAGTCCAGTACTGTGTCACACGACATCCAGCAGAAGTAACACGCAAAGGCTGAGATAAAACAACAGCTTTATGAGCAAAAGTTTGAGGATTTTTGTACCCAACTACTGACCTACGAGGTGTTACATGAGTAGCACTAAAAACGGTAGGTCCAGAAGTAAACTTTGCATGTTTTTGACTCATTACAGCAGGTTGCATATTCCTAACATTCGGTTCATCACACGCAACAGGTTTTGCACATTTGTTATGTGATCTAGCAATCATTCTTTCCTTTTTCTATTGCTTAGCTAGTCTATAACAAAAATCTATGACATGACCATCTCTACCAGAGTAGGTACAATGAAATTTAACTTTATGTTCATGTCTAGATGAGCAAACAACATGTTTATCTGAAACCGAATGAGACAACACTCCTACAGATTTAAAAACCACTTCTTTTTGTTTAGGAACTATTTTAATCAAACCACTTCCTAATGACTTTACAATTTTAGGTGGATGTGCTTTAGCATGGGCATGGGAATCAAAACCTAAACACGTTTTATCATTGCAGGATTTAGAAGAATTCAACAGTAAGTTCAGATTGTTATTCCCATTATAAAACCGCACTAGTGTCCTAGTCATGTCATCAAGTTTCTTAGACAAGTCTAGGCAGTTTTTACATGAAGTTTTTCCTTTTAATTTGCAATTGGAACAATACTTAACTTCATGAGAACGTAAAGCATTGTTCAATATAGAAATTTCATTCATAGCATCTTGTAGTTTCTTATTAAGATCATCACAAGTAGAACAATGCAAATCAATTGTAGAACAGCAAACATCTTTCAAGTTTTTATCATTAAGTGCAGCAAGCTCTCTGTTCTTTTCAATCTTTAACTCAAGTTTATCAAGTGTGGAGGTATGTGCACTTCTTAGAGAGGACAATTGTTCATATATTAAATCACATGAGGAACAAGAATCATCATTAGGAATCAAAGATTTCAAATGATTAATTTCAGATTCTAGTGACTCAATTTAACAGCATTGTTCCTAAGCTTTTTGTCCTTTTTCTTAACTATAACAGTGGCACGAGAAATAGCATCACACATTTCTTCGCAAGTAGGACATACCTCTTTATTGTCGCTGTTGTGTCCTGCCTCCTCCATACTTGAACTTGACTTGCCCGCCATGAAGCATAAGTTTGCCAAATCATCTTCATCTTCGTCACTTCCGATGTCCACATCGCTCGAGCCAAGTTCTTGAAGTGCGGAGATAAAACTATTTACCAATTGGCTTCCTATAAAACCCTTCTTCTTTTTCTTATCATTTGCAGAGGAGTGCTTTGTCCTAGTTTGCTTTTCATCATGGGAAGTAGGACCTGAAAGGGTAGGGCAATCCGTACGAAAATGTCCTGTCTTCCCACATTCGAAGCATCGTTGTGGTCCGGCACTTCCTCTCCTTCTAGTTCTCACATTTTGCAATGCTTTTGAGAACCAAGTAGAGATGAGTGCAAGTTCTTCCTCTGTGTAACACCCCAAAATTTTGATTCAAAACCCTACATCATGTTAAGAGGGGAATTTAAAATTTTTGGACGTGTTGCATGTTTTGCAAAAATTCAAATTCAAACTGGAATTCAAATTAAACTCAAATCAGAAAAGAAATAGAAAAAGAAAAAGAGAAAACAGAAAAAAACCGGCCAGTGGGCCGAAACCCACCAGCCGGCCCAGCCAGCGCCCGCGCCAGCCCGCAGCCGAGCGCGCTGCTTCCTCACGCTGACAGGCGGGACCCACCCGATCTTCATCTACCTCGCGACAGCGCCGGACTCCCTCGCACCCGAATCAAAACCGATCGGGATTTCGGCGTATCCCCGCTGAATTCTGTTCGTAGGCGACGCGGACATGATCTAAACCACCCCGCCGCCCTCCCCCGTCTATAAAAACCCCGGCCTCGTTCTGTTTTTCCCCCGCGATCACCGATTTTTACTCCGGTGAGAACCGAGACTTCTCCGGCGAATTCTGGCCGATCTAAGCTCGGAAATTCCGATCTAACTCGCTGGTCTTGATCCACCGCCTCCGGGGAACCTTGCAGGTGCAGAAAACTCGGTGATTTGCGGTGTAAACGCAGCGCCGACGAGCTTCGCTAGGGTTTTGCCTCGGACCTCGTCGCCGATCACCTTCCAGGACCTCCGAGCTCAAGAAAACCCCCGAGGTGAGATCCCCGACCTCCCCTCTATCGATCTATGCCATAAAATCACAGTTCTAGGAAGAATTCACGAAGATCCGACCTCCCCTCTATCGATCAGAGCGACGTGGCCGCTTGTGCGCCGTTTATTTTAAATCGCACGGTAGGGTTTAAACCCCCGCGTACCGATTCGATGTTATAATCTCTGCCGTCGGTTTAAAATCGGACGGTCCACGTCAGCTCCGCGTTATAAAGACTGGAAATCTTATGTGCTACCCCCTGGGGTTCTCGGGAAATAAGAGCTAGCCCCAGAAACTTCTGATCTAGCCCCTGGAACTCCAGAAAATCATGTAAATTCATTTAAAAATCAGTTTTAGCCCCTGGACTTAATAAAAATTAGGAAAAACACCTCTGATACGTGTAGCTGGACCCCTAGAAATTCTGAAAATAATATTATAGACCCTGTAGTGGGGTAAGTTTAACTTTTTAGCCCTGTTTAGTATTTGAATTAGGAAATTGAATATGTGGCTAGTGTTTAAAAATTAAAAAGTGGGACAAACATATTGTCATAATTAAATTAAAAACTTTCTCAGTATTTAGAAAACTTTGGAGTGAGATAAAAACATATTTTGGGCTGAATTGAATCTGTTTAATTTATTATTCACATTTAGGGACACATTTTTAAGTAATGAATAGTTTTAGAAAATAGGGAAAATAATTGTGAAATAGTTTACATCAGAGGCAAATGTCAAAATATGTTATTAAATTATTTAGGACCAGAACCTATTCTGTTTAGATGATGTGTATTACTATTTTCATAATAAAGTACACATTTATGCATAGGAAAATAAATCTGAAAATATAGCAACTAGTAAATGATAAATGGAGTTTCTAAAATCCAAAGAATTCAGTTTAGGGTTGGTAGAACATCTGAAGGCACCTATGGAGAAAGCAAATACCTTTCATGCATACTTGGTAGCAAAAAGGTGTAGTAATTGAATATAAGGAATTTATTTAAATTGGAAACTCATATACATAGTATGTAAGCATAAATGTGAATACAAAAGTAGGAATCATATACACATGATTAAAAGTGCATGCAAGCCACAAATCAACACACATAGAGTAACCACAACACATATAATTGTGAAAGACTTTCATAAATATGAATATGTGGTTTGTATGAAGTGGAAGTGTGAACTATGTCTTATGGATTGTTGTTTTTCTTTTGCTATGTGTGATGGTATGATGTAGAACCTGCTCAAGAGCAAGTTATTCCTTTCCAAGATCAGGACTACCCATTTCAAGAGCAGCAGGAAGGAGGCAAGTGTCCTTGACCACTTTGATCCTATGCTAGGATGTGTAGCTAGAGTTATTTGCATTGTCAATTTAAATATGAAACCCATGCTAGGAAGTTTCCCTAGAATTGCATTACCTTATTTCCTTGTAGCTTGGGTTGGGATATATTTTATCATGTCATTTATTATTATGCATATGCTTAGCCATGCTTAGAATGGGAGATTTGGGATATGAGATCATCAGTTATTTTTACCATACTCTTGAATGAGATATCGTGAGTTATGTAGAGGTAGGGATCAAGGCAAGTTGGAGGTTTTGGTTGTGTGCTGGGTGCACGAGACTCGGGTTTGTGTTTTGTACTTGCCTGGATCCTAAGGACCGGTTCATGGAGCATGTAACCTGGCTTTACAGTGCCAACCACATGCTGAGATGGGGCAGCTTGGCCAATTAATTAGGTGTATCCCCGGCGTAGTATGGGTGTGTTGGATGGTGCGGGGAGTAGGTGTCAGCTGAACTACCATATGAACCGCAAGGCTCAAGAGGGGGGCACTGCAGCGGGGTTGGAGCCTCTTGTATGCTGTTAGGGGTGAAACCTCAGTGGGCCCACGCTCGTCGGGAATCCCTTTGTAAAGGCTTCGTAGTGATCTCCTGGCTACACACCTGGGAAGTGTGAATGTGGTTCGTAGCCACTGGCATATTGGAGGTTCTTTTAGTCCACCCGGCAACGGGGGATGAAATCACTACATGTGGGTACAGTGGTACAAACTCTGCAGAGTCAAAACTGTCATGACAGCCGTGCTCACGGTCAAGAGCGGCTTGGACTTATTCATGATTAGAGGATTGATGGTTTTGGAAGTTGTGGATGTTAAGCGGGGAGCTTAACATTGGAAATGATGTTATGGTGATTTGATTATGATGATGGGATGGGAGATTGGGACCATTTCACCTGTGTAGTAATGTAGGTGCTTAATAAGCTAAGGTAATAGGTATTAATGGCATAGTGCTTTAACCATGAGTTCAACCTTCCCTTATTCTAGCCATGCATGATATAATTTTCCCACACTTGCTGAGTACCATCGGTACTCAACCTTGCATATTTGTTGGTTTATATTGCTGCTCAGGTCAAGATAATGAAGTGGTGTATAATGATCAAGACTTTGGACCCGAAGAAGGTTTCTAGGTTCATGGAGACCCCGGGCAACGCCTGTGACGGAGCCCTCAAGAATAATATTCCGCTGCTAGTTTATTTACTGGTGATGAACTTATTGTTGTCCATTCGAGACATTTGCGATGTAAGACTTATTTATATTCGACACCTGGCTTGTAATAAATGATGCTTCACTATTTGTCATCACATGTATGAGAAAATGATCCTGGCATACATGTGATATTCACTTGGTTGTTCCTTCGGAAAAACCGGGTGTGACAGAAGTGGTATCAGAGCCAAGGTTGCCCGTAGGAACGTGGACCTAGGTAGAAATGGACGTATTTAAGGGCCCTATTTTCTTAAAAACTATTTTACAAAGGTGTGGAATTGAAAAGTGTTATTTAAGTGAGCCACTTTCTTCATCTTACCCCAACTTTCATTCAAAATAGGATTTTTGTTTGAAAGTTTATCTAACCTAATTTTAAATTCTTTTTGTTTTAGATGGTTCGCATGATTCGCACCGCTCGCAAGTCCACAGGAGGGAGAGTTCCCGTAGTTGCCCTTGCCGAGAGGAAGGAGAGTCGTCCGGTGACGTACCTTTCCTACGGATTGGCAGTAGGAGGCTTGTTGCGCCGTCTTCGACGTATGCTCGAAGCCGCCGGCAATACGGGCAAGCTAATCATCCACTATAACTCCACCAGTACCATCCGTGAGAAGAGGGAAGAATGGAGTTCAGAGATGAGGATAATACACGAAAATCAGCTGCTTAAGATTCACCACTCTCCAGCTTGTAGAGCGACACAGGTCGATGCGGAGAAAGATGTCACCTGGGAGGCCATCACCTGCCAGAGTCACATCTATCGTCACCACTTGGACAAAACTGAGTACATGTATGTCCTCCAGCGTGAGAGTGGTACCACGGAGTACAAGTACCCGCCGGTGCAGCAAGGGACTTCCCATGAGCACATGGACTTGTGCTTGGAAGATGCTTCTATGCTCAGCACTCGACTGCAGGAGTGTCAACAAGAGCTTCAGGATGTCCGGGACACCCTGAAGGAAACGGAGGCGTTGCTGCGAGCCTGTTTGAGGGCGAGAGAAAGAGGAGATGGGAATGAACTGTGTGTCACCGTGAATGATACATGGACTCCTGACTCCCCAGATCGCCGAGCGATCAGGCGTCGTCACACTTCTCCACCAGCAGCCTCCCCACCCAAAGCAGAGTCAGAAGACAGCCGAAATGATGAGGAAGATCCCGAGGAGCCAGCTCAAGAAAACGAGTAGCGTAGAGCCTTTCCCTTAAATTAGAAGGATGTCGAGTAGTCGAGTCGTTACGTAGTTAATGGTGTGTTAATGCTTGGTGTGTGACGTGAGTTGTGGAAGCCATGAGCAATTGTCCACAGCCTCGTCTTTAGATTGTTTTGCTTTGGTGTGTGAACCCACATGAAATAATAGTGCATCTATTTGGTGTGAGATATGAACCCTTGTAAAAGTATAACAAAGCCTCAACACTTCAGTACAAACAAATGAAAGTAGTAAGATGATACTAAATGCTTTCAAATTAACATTGGTTGATTCTACCAGATGGCCGGAAGAGGAAAAGGACGTGCTGCCAACCCCGCCAACAACAACGATGAGGCATGCAACCCTCATCTTTCTGGAGGCCAGGACCGGGGTGGTCACCGTGAAGGAGTTGATCCCCTCCACCAAATGCTGGAGAATCAGAATCAGCTCATCCAGAACTTGACTCAAGTGGTGGCCAACTTGCATCAAGTTCCACCTCCACAAGCTGCACCACGCCAACCAAGGTTGAGTGATTTTCTAGGAACTCAACCTCCAAAGTTTGCAAGTGCTGCTGAACCTCTGGAGGCAGATGATTGGCTGAAGACCATTGAAAGTAAGATGAGGATCATACAGTGTCAAGGGTATGAGAGGGTGCTGTTTGCTTCTTATCAATTGCATGGACCTGCTGCTGATTGGTGGACCGCCTACGTGGCCGCCCATCATGACCCTGAGAACATCACTTGGGAAGAGTTCAAGCGTAGCTTTCGCAACCATTACATCCCAAGAGGTAAACTCAAAAACAAGAGGAAGGAGTTTTTGGGACTGCAGCTGGGGAACATGACGGTGAGGGAATACCTCACTAAATTTACTCAACTATCCCGTTATGCCCCACGAGACATAGAGACTGATGAGAAGAAACAAGATTGTTTCGTGGAAGGACTTACCGCGGAGATGCAGTGTGCAATGTCCTCAAATGAGTACGAAAGCTTCCAAAAGATGGTGGACAGAGCATTTGTGGTAGAAAGGAATCTAAAGGCCTTGGAAAATGAGAATAAGAGGAAGGTCGGTTGGTCACATCAAGCCTCGGGTAGCAACACCCGTCCACGTCTGATGCAGCAACCTGCAGGGCAGACGAACCGTGCTGCGATACCCTACTCAGCACCAAGAGGGTACAACCCGAACTACAGGCCGCCCGTAGCACCAGCGCAGCCACAATGTTAGTTTGTACAGCAGCCTCGCCCTGCATATCCACCTCGACCAGCAGCGCAAGGACCCCCAAACCAACCCCAAGACAACAAAGACCAGGCACCTAAGGTTGGGGTGCAATGTTTTAGCTGCGGTGAAGTGGGGCACTCCACCCATAAATGCCCAAAGAAGAAGCCCGCACAGCCACAACAGCAGAATGTGATTCGAGGACGGGTGAACCACGTCACTATGGAGGAAGCGCAAGAGGCACCCGACGTGGTAGTTGGTAAGTTTCCTGCCAATTTACACATTGCAACCCTGCTGTTTGATTCTGGTGCTACCCACTCGTTCATTGCTCAAGGGTTTGTTAAGAAGCATGACCTAGCAACAACACAAATGAACCATATGCTAGCCGTAAACTCTCCAGGTGAAGAAATAAGGACAAGACAAGTGTGTCCCAAGGTGAACCTAGACATTAATGGGGTAGTATTTACTGCTAACCTCATAGTGATAGATTCACAAGGAATAGATATTATCCTGGGTATGGATTGGTTGACCAAACATAAAGGGATTATCCATTGTTTGACCAGAACGGTGGAACTAACTCACCCTAGTGGCACAAGAGTAAAGTTCATAACAATACACGAGCCTAGGAGGGACATTAAATTAAATCAAGTTGAGGTGAAAGTTGAGGAAATCAGGATTATCCGGGAATATCCAGATGTTTTTCCGGAAGAATTGCCAGGTATGCCTCCCGATTGTGAAGTGAAATTTGCAATTGAGCTAGTGCCTGGAACAGCCCCGATATACAAGAGACCTTATCGGATGGACTCCAAGCAGCTAGAAGAACTCAAGGATCATTTGAGAGAATTGATGGAGAAGGGGTATATTCGCCCTAGTTCCTCACCATGGGGAGCTCCGGTGATATTTGTGCCCAAGAAAGACGGAACCCAAAGGTTATGCGTGGATTACCGTGCTTTGAATGAGGTAACCATCAAGAACAAGTACCCATTACCTCGCATTGAAGACTTATTTGATCAGTTGAGGGGAGCTTGTGTGTTCTCAAAAATTGATCTCAGGTCGGGATACCACCAACTCAAGATAAGGCAATCTGATATTCCCAAGACAGCTTTCGTATCTCGGTACGGACTGTATGAATACACCGTCATGCCTTTCGGGCTAACTAATGCCCCGGCATACTTCATGTATCTCATGAACAAGGTATTCATGGAATATCTGGAGAAATTTGTGGTGGTTTTCATAGATGACATTCTCGTCTTCTCCAAAGATGAAGAAGAACATGAGAAACATCTAAGGTTGGTGTTGCAAAGGCTGAGAGAACACCAACTATATGCTAAGTTGAGCAAGTGTGAGTTCTGGCTGAAGAGAGTTCCCTTCTTAGGACATATAATCTCAGAGGGAGGAATCTCCGTAGATCCCGCCAAAATCGAGGATATACAGAAGTGGAAGTCCCCTAAAAATGTCGGGGAAGTTCGAAGCTTCTTGGGATTGGCCGGATACTATCGATGGTTTATCGAGGGATTCTCTAAGATCTCGAGGCCCCTCACTAAACTGTTGGGGAAGGGAATCACATTCACATGGACGCCGCAGTGCGAGACGAGTTTTCAGGAGTTAAAGGAAAGATTGACAACAGCCCCAGTGCTCGTTATGCCAGATATGCAGAAGAACTTTACGGTGTACTGCGATGCCTCTGGAAACGGGTTGGGATGTGTTCTCATGCAAGAAGGGCATGTCGTGGCATATGCATCCCGGCAGCTTCGGAAGCACGAGAAGAACTATCCTACACATGACCTAGAACTAGCCGCAGTGGTACACGCGTTGAAAATTTGGTGGCACTATTTGATGGGGAAGAGGACCGAGATATATACGGATCATAAGAGTTTGAAGTACATATTCACACAGCTAGATCTCAACCTCAGACAAAGGAGATGGTTAGAGCTAATCAATGACTTTGATGTAGGCATCAACTATCATCCTGGGAAAGCAAACGTCGTGGCCGATGCTTTAAGTCGGAAAGTGCAGGTCAATAAGTTGAGCTTGAAGGAAATGCCTGCAGAATTGAAGGACGAGGTTATAAGGCTCAATCTATGTCTAGTAAATAGTGGTGAGGCCATCGCCATGGAAGTGGACTCCACACTAGAGCGAGACATACGCGAGGGTCAAAAGAATGATGAGAAGATACAGGAAATCAGGCAACTCATCAAGGAAAATAAAGCTCCAGGTTTCAGAGAGGATGAACAAGGTACGGTGTGGCACAGGAAAAGGATCTGTGTGCCTGAAGTAAAGGAGATCCGTGAATTGATTTTGAAGGAGGTTCACGATTCCGACTATTCCATTCATCCTGGGAGTACGAAGATGTACTAGGACCTCAAGGGCAGGTATTGGTGGTATGGCATGAAGCGAGATGTCGCGGAACATGTTGCCCTATGTGACACATGTCAGTTGGTGAAAGCAGAAGATCAACGACCCGCGGGATTATTGCAACCACTCAAGGTGCCTGAATGGAAATGGGAAGAAATCAGCATGGATTTCGTCGTGGGATTGCCTAGGACCCAATCAGGATATGATTCAATATGGGTCATCATTGATAGGCTAACCAAGGTAGCACATTTCATCCCCGTGAAGGAAAGCTACAGCGGATCTAAATTGGCAGAGTTGTACATGTCAAGGATAGTGTGTTACCATGGAGTGCCAAAGAAGATTGTGTCGGATCGAGGGACACAGTTCACCTCAAGGTTCTGGCAGAAGTTGCACGAAACCATGGGAACCCATCTGAACTTTAGTTCTGCCTATCATCCCCAAACTGACGGGCAGACGGAAAGAACCAATCAGATCTTTGAAGATATGCTAAGGGCATGTGCACTCAAAAACAATAGGAGTTGGGACAAGAACCTACCGTATGCGGAGTTTTCTTATAACAACAGCTATCAAGCTAGTATGAAGATGTCACTGTTTGAAGCTTTGTACGGGAGGAAGTGCAGAACTCCCCTATTTTGGAATCAAACGGGGGAAAGTAAAGTGTTTGGTCCAGAAGTACTACAAGAAGCCAAGGCGAAGGTAAGGGAAATTCGCAACAATTTGAGGATAGCACAGACATGCCAAAAGAGTTATGCTGATGTACGAAGAAGAGAGCTCGTTTTCAACGTGGGAGACTATGTTTATCTCAAGGTGTCCCCTATCCGAGGACTTCGTCGGTTCAAGGTGAAAGGAAAGTTGTCACCTCGATACATCGGACCCTTTCAAGTTTTGGAGAGGAAAGGCGAAGTGGCGTATCAACTAGAGTTACCGGCTCGTCTATCGGATGTGCACGATGTATTCCATGTGTCACAACTCAAGAAATGCCTGAAGAGGTGTTACCCATGAATGAAGTGGATGTAGCTGAAGATTTGTCTTATGCCGAGCAACCATACAAGATCTTGGAGACAATGGAACGCCTCACCAGAAATAAAAGAATCCGGATGTGTAAGGTGCAGTGAAAGCATCACTCAGAAGAGGAAGCCACCTGGGAGCGGGAAGATGAGCTCAAGGCACAATTTCCGGAATTGTTTTCTTAGAAACACCAATCTCGAGGACGAGATTTCTTTTAAGGGGGGTAGAGCTGTAACACCCCAAAATTTTGATTCAAAACCCTACATCATGTTAAGAGGGGAATTTAAAATTTTTTGGACGTGTTGCATATTTTGCAAAAATTCAAATTCAAACTGGAATTCAAATTAAACTCAAATCAGAAAAGAAATAGAAAAAGAAAAAGAGAAAACAGAAAAAAACCGGTCAGTGGGCCGAAACCCACCAGCCGGCCCAGCCAGCGCCCGCACCAGCCCGCAGCCGAGCGCGCTGCTTCCTCACGCTGACAGGCGGGACCCACCCGATCTTCGTCTACCTCGCGACAGCGCCGGACTCCCTCGCACCCGAATCAAAACCGATCGGGATTTCGGCGTATCCCCGCTGAATTCTGTTCGTAGACGACACGGACATGATCTAAACCACCCCGCCGCCCTCCCCCGTCTATAAAAACCCCGGCCTCGTTCTGTTTTTCCCCCGCGATCGCTGATTTTTACTCCGGTGAGAACCGAGACTTCTCCGGCGAATTCTGGCCGATCTAAGCTCGGAAATTCTGATCTAACTCGCTGGTCTTGATCCACCGCCTCCGGGGAACCTTGCAGGTGCATAAAACTCGGAGATTTGTGGTGTAAACGTAGCGCCGACGAGCTTCGCCGTGGTTTTGCCTCGGACCTCGTCGCCGATCACCTTCCAGGACCTCCGAGCTCAAGAAAACCCCCGAGGTGAGATCCCCGACCTCCCCTCTACCGATCCATGCCATAAAATCACAGTTCTAGGAAGAATTCACGAAGATCCGAAACTCTCCGGCGAGATCGCCGCCTCCCGCCGCCGTGCGCCGCCGGCAGCGCCGCCCGCGCTCGATCAGAGCGACGTGGCCGCTTGTGCGCCATTTATTTTAAATCGCACGGTAGGGTTTAAACCCCCGCGTACCGGTTCGATGTTATAATCTCGGCCGTCGGTTTAAAATCGGACGGTCCACGTCAGCCCCGCGTTATAAAGACTGGAAATCTTACGTGCTACCCCCTGGGGTTCTCGGGAAATAAGAGCTAGCCCCGGAAACATCTGATCTAGCCCTTGGAACTCCAGAAAATCATGTAAATTCATTTAAAAATTAGTTTTAGCCCCTGGACTTAATAAAAATTAGGAAAACACCTCTGATAAGTGTAGCTAGACCCCTAGAAATTCTGAAAATAATATTATAGACCCTGTAGTGGGGTAAGTTTAACTTTTTGGCCCTGTTTAGTATTTGAATTAGGAAATTGAATATGTGGCTAGTGTTTAAAAATTAAAAAGTGGGACAAACATATTGTCATAATTAAATTAAAAACTTTCTCAGTATTTAGAAAACTTTGGAGTGAGATAAAAACATATTTTGGGCTGAATTGAATCTGTTTAATTTATTATTCACATTTAGGGACACATTTTTAAGTAATGAATAGTTTTAGAAAATAGGGAAAATAATTGTGAAATAGTTTACATCAGAGGCAAAGGTCAAAATATGTTATTAAATTATTTAGGACCAGAACCTATTCTGTTTAGATGATGTGTATTACTATTTTCATAATAAAGTACACATTTATGCATAGGAAAATAAATCTGAAAATATAGCAACTAGTAAATGATAAATGGAGTTTCTAAAATCCAAAGAATTCAGTTTAGGGTTGGTAGAACATCTGAAGGCACCTATGGGCAAAGCAAATACCTTTCATGCATACTTGGTAGCAAAAAGGTGTTGTAATTGAATATAAGGAATTTATTTAAATTGGAAACTCATATACATAGTATGTAAGCATAAATGTGAATACAAAAGTAGGAATCATATACACATGATTAAAAGTGCATGCAAGCCACAAATCAACACACATAGAGTAACCACAACACATATAATTGTGAAAGACTTTCATAAATATGAATATGTGGTTTGTATGAAGTGGAAGTGTGAACTATGTCTTATGGATTGTTGTTTTTCTTTTGCTATGTGTGATGGTATGATGTAGAACCTGCTCAAGAGCAAGTTATTCCTTTCCAAGATCAGGACTACCCATTTCAAGAGCAGCAGGAAGGAGGCAAGTGTCCTTGACCACTTTGATCCTATGCTAGGATGTGTAGCTAAAGTTATTTGCATTGTCAATTTAAATATGAAACCCATGCTAGGAAGTTTCCCTAGAATTGCATTACCTTGTTTCCTTGTAGCTTGGGTTGGGATATATTTTATCATGTCATTTATTATTATGCATATGCTTAGCCATGCTTAGAATGGGAGATTTGGGATATGAGATCATCAGTTATTTTTACCATACTCTTGAATGAGATATCGTGAGTTATGTAGAGGTAGGGATCAAGGCAAGTTGGAGATTTTGGTTGTGTGCTGGGTGCACGAGACTCGGGTTTGTGTTTTGTACTTGCCTGGATCCTAAGGACCGGTTCATGGAGCATGTAACCTAGCTTTACAGTGCCAACCACATGCTGAGATGGGGCAGCTTGGCCAATTAATTAGGTGTATCCCCGGCGTAGTATTGGTGTGTTGGATGGTGCGGGGAGTAGGTGTCAGCTGGACTACCATATGAACCGCAAGGCTCAAGAGGGGGCCACTGCAGCGGGGTTGGAGCCTCTTGTATGCTGTTAGGGGTGAAACCTCAGTGGGCCCACGCTCGTCGGGAATCCCTTTGTAAAGGCTTCGTAGTGATCTCCTGGCTACACACCTGGGAAGTGTGAATGTGGTTCGTAGCCACTGGCATAATGGAGGTTCTTTTAGTCCACCCGGCAACGGGGGATGAAATCACTACATGTGGGTACAGTGGTACAAACTCTGCAGAGTCAAAACTGTCATGACAGCCGTGCTCACGGTCAAGAGCGGCTTGGACTTATTCATGATTAGAGGATTGATGGTTTTGGAAGTTGTGGATGTTAAGCGGGGAGCTTAACATTGGAAATGATGTTATGGTGATTTGATTATGATGATGGGATGGGAGATTGGGACCATTTCACCTGTGTAGTAATGTAGGTGCTTAATAAGCTAAGGTAATAGGTATTAATGGCATAGTGCTTTAACCATGAGTTCAACCTTCCCTTGTTCTAGCCATGCATGATATAATTTTCCCACACTTGTTGAGTACCATCGGTACTCAACCTTGCATATTTGTTGGTTTATATTGCTGCTCAGGTCAAGATAATGAAGTGGTGTATAATGATCAAGACTTTGGACCCGAAGAAGGTTTCTAGGTTCATGGAGACCCTGGGCAACGCCTGTGACGGAGCCCTCAAGAATAATATTCGCTGCTAGTTTATTTACTGGTGATGAACTTATTGTTGTCCATTCGAGACATTTGCGATGTAAGACTTATTTATATTCGACACCTGGCTTGTAATAAATGATGTTTCACTATTTGTCATCACATGTATGAGAAAATGATCCTGGCATACATGTGATATTCACTTGGTTGTTCCTTCGGAAAAACCGGGTGTGACACTCTGGCAACTCTTCAATCTATTCAAGGGTTAGAGAGGACAACAAAGAAAGTGTACCACAAGATGAAGATTGACTAGAGCTAGGCATGTCACGTTGTGAAACAAATGCAAAAGACTTGTTGGGGTTCTTACGTGATATTATGTCAATTTCATGAGTTTTTAACTTAGAATATAGCACATCTAATGTAAGTGTACTCATGACAGTAGACTCACGAATAAATATAACTTTCATCTCCCAAATTGACATGTCTAATGCACTTAGTAATTGCCTAGCATTTTCAGCATCTGAAAAATTAATGTTGACACTACGCAAGTTGTTGAGAATTTTATTGAAGCGAGCAAAGAGGTCATCGATTGACTCACCGAGTTGCATATCGAAGCGCATGTATTCTTTCTTGAACATATCATGTTTTACCACCTTGATCATGTTGGATCCTTCGTGGTAGTCACAAAGTGCTTTCCACACATCATATGCAGATCGGAGGTGTGCAACACGGTCGAAGTCACTTTGAGTTAATCCTTGTATGATCAAGTTCCATGCTTTGTTGTTGTTGTCGACATCTCTCATGTTTTTAGCCATGAGTTTATCGTTTGGCGGCACGTCAGAAGGCTTGTACACCTTTTTCCATATTGCGAAGCCTTGCGCCTAGATGAAAGCCTCCATATGTGCCTTCCAAATCTGAAAATCAATGCCACTGAACACACAAGGTTTTGTGAAGTATTTCTCCATGATGATTAGTCAAAACACGTGCAAATCACAAAGATTAGAGCACCGTGGCTCTGATACCACAGGGGGTGAATGGTAGATTTAAACTTTTTAAGAGAAGCAAAAAAAAAACTCGGCAGAAAATCGATCTGTTAAAGAAACCGTATATGCAACTGATCTAAATGTGTTCATGCAACGCCTCATGTCGGTTTGGCATGCTCCTTTGCCCCAGTGCTAGGGTTTCACTGTTAAGGGCCCATACGACACCCCAGCCAAGTACCCTCCCGGTAGTACTAGGATCTGCTGCAAGTAATAGGTCTTCTTAGGATTGGAGATTCAACCTCGTCCTTAAGGAAGAGCCATTGGCCCCTATTTACTCACAGCAAGTGACCGCCTTCTTGTTGCCTGCCTTTATCTCTCTTCCCTATAGAAAACCAATCACAAGTCCCCCCTTCTTGTAAAAGGAAGGTTCTATACTTCTGGTTATGCCTGTTATCTTAACGGTCAGTTATAGAAATCTTGCTTATGGCCCATTTTTCATAAAGCTAATAAATCAGGGTTATAGAATTAACCACCAGAGAAATTACGCACACTCTTGGCCGATTTCAGATATGCCTTTCATCAAAACTGGTGCAGCCACCCCTCTACCTTTGCCTAAAGGCAAACCCATTTTTTCCTCTTCCTCCCCCATCCTCATCCATTCTATGAGAAGCTTCTAGAACCACACATCACCCACCTCTTTCTCCCCCATCCTTATCCATTTCACGAGGAGCTTCCGGAGTCACCCCTCCCATACCCCTTCTTCCTCTATCCTTATCCATTTCACGAGAAGCTTCCGGAATCACCCCCCACATACCCCTTCCTCCTTCATCCATATCCATTCCACGAGAAGCTTCCGGAATCACCCCTCCACATATCAATTCCTCCTCCATCCTTATCCATTCCACGAGAAGCTTCCGGAGTCACCCCTCCATCCTTATCCATTCCACGATAAGCTTCCGGAACCACCCCTCACATACCCCTTCCCCCTTCATCCTTATCCATTCCACGAGAAGCTTCCGGAATCACCCCTCACATACCCCTTCCTCCTCCATCCTTATCCATTCTACGAGAAGCTTCCGGAACCACCCTCACATATCTCTTTCTCTCCCCAACCTTATCCACTCCACAAGAAGCTCCCGGAACATGCATTAATTACACCTCACCTACCTCTCCTTCCTCCATCCCTATCCCTCCCCCCTTCATCTCTAAAAGGGGCTCGGGAGCTCACTTTCTCCCCTGCCCCATCGAGCACCGGCGTTCACGTCTTCCCCCAACATCGATCTCCGACGAGGAACCCTCCCCGCCTAGCCCTGCCAAGCCACGACCATGGTGAGCACCCCAACCTCCACTCTTCTTCTCGAGTCATACCCCTTCTACCTCTCCTCGGGTTTGGCCACAACCACCCCGCGGCATGGTCGCCCTTCCATGAAGATGCTCTATTTCCTATATACCCTACCCAAAATTGGCAGCTTAATCGAGTGAGCCATAGCCTCGGCATTCGATTTCTTACCCTCTGGCCAACCTCCCCCCGTTACTCTCGCTGATTTGAGCCCAACCCTAAGCAACCCCTTGATTGGCCTTAGACCAGATCTCACCCACACACAACGATCAGTTAATTCGATTCTTCTTATAAAAATCATCTAATATCGTAATATAGTTCGTGCAAGCAAGTTTGAATGATGTATATTTGCTTTATTAGTATGTTTGCTTGTGCGCGGTGTAGAACCAGTGTCGGAAGAGAACCCAGGGGAGCCAAGTGACCAAAAGCACGACACTGCAGATGGTAGCGAAGGCAAGTTCCATCACCCCCTTTTTGACCATATTGCTCCTATGTGAGGTTCATCCATTGTGGCCAGTAGATTAGTCCTTTGCACTGTTGAGCATGAGTTATTCGAGTGATAGAGTGTAAACATACTAGTTTCTCTCTTTGCAGCATATTGACATGATGAGATTATGCATGATGATGTTGCTCTATTTACGTTGCATGGATGGGGAGATCATGAGTTGAGACCGGGGCAGAAGGGTTAGTGTTGGTGTAAGCGCTACCGTGGTGGTAGATTTACAGCGAGTACTATCAAGATGATAGGCTCGTGGTTTGAGCGTGGAGGCTGCCCTGGTGATCCTTAAGGACCGAGTTGTTTTGACATCTCATCTAACTTCCTTCAGTACGACCACATGACCCTGTATGGGCGGGGCTTAGCCTAACCCCGGTGGCTAGCCCGACAGTCATCCACGGCGGAGAGAGAGAGAGATGCATTTATGAGTGAAAATTGAGATAAGTCATGACACTGGGTTGGGGATGACTGGTCTGGGTGATGTTTCGACTGGGTGTCGGTTATGACGGGCTGTCTTTGATGGTCCGTGTGCGTGGGTACAGCGTACAACCTCTGCAGAGCGTAGAATCCGTTCGGATGGTCGTGTTTTCAGCATAGGACATGTTATGGTGTGGTCCTAACAACTAGGAAGCCACCTGTTGTGAGAATGAGGTGAGATATGTCTCTGGATGGGGTATTTGGTTGCATTTAGTTGCATTGAGTTGCATCACTCTTATTGTTGTGCATTGCATCTATATTTGTTTCATTCCCCTACCAAAGGGCGAGTGGAGCTTGCTGAGTACTTTTGTACTCAACTGTTTCTATATCTTCAGAGGACCCTAACTTCAACCCAGAGGACTTCAAGTAGGGTCGCATCCACACCCAAGGTGTTGCCGTGGAACCATGTACGAGGAGGAGCTAGTCGTCCATGTTTTTATGTCGTTAGTCATCCTTATGTTAGTCCTTATTATTGTTGTACTAAAGTGTATGCCGTTGTAATAAAGCTCTGTATGGTTGTGGTTTCACTTGTGTTGTAATATTATGTACCGAACTTTGTTTCTGGCATAATATTACATGTTTAGTTCCAATCTTATGGCTCGGGACGCTTCAAGTGGTATCATAGCCATACTTGGCTGTAGGATGCGGACCCTAGTACTTAGGTGACCGTAGGAGACCGTAGGATAGTTGGCCTGTAGGAAATATAGACCTTAGAGCCTTGGTGATAGGTTTTGCTTCCATCTAATCCTTGTGCCCTGTTCTAAGCCAGATGGCCGATGACCGTATCACCACCTTCTGCATCAATGAAGATGGCTTCCCCAAGGTGCTCTACACCGCCACGGCGCGACTCGGTATTCCAGACCGTCCGGAGTACGTGGGTCATGAGTTCGTGGAGCATGGCATCGAAAGCTGCAAGGTCACTGTGCACATCGGCGCCAGTGAGAGGTTCCTAGACATGAAGCCATGGAATGTCTCTGCCACTGGATGTCGCATGAAAGATACGTGCCAATTGGTGGCCCGCAAAGCCCTGAAGTACCTCGGCCACATGTTTGACTGGCATTTGGGTTCCACACCCATGAAGTACTTCCCACCACTGGATCGTAGTCGTCCCGCATGGATGGCAAGGATTCACAACTTGGAAGGCCTCGGGTCGACCAAAGACGACCCCACCATTGTCGCCATGTCCGGTTATTTATTGAGCCTGGACGACTTGTGCAACCAACTGAACCAGCACGTGAAGACCCTCGTCTAGCGTGTTGAGACATTGAAGATCCACTCGTGAAAGGCTAAGCTAGCACTAGCACAGGCTGAAGCCCGGGTTGCCAGCGCCGAAAGTCAAGTCGCCTTGGCCGAGGAGAACCTTAGGGAGCAGGCCAACCGCCACAGCCAGCTGCTTAGGGGTGTCTACCTCGTAGACCGGGCCAAGTGGAAGGACCGTCAGGCAGGTGCAACGACGAAGCCACTAATCCTAGAAGGAACTCCAGCATATCACCTATCCAACCCCCGTTGGAGGATTTGTGAGCCCGTGCCACCTACCCCTCTGACCTCACCTCGCGGGACCAATGAAGACCCTGAAGATCAGGATGTAGGACCCAGTAGCCAGACAGAGGTCCTGGCTGACCCTTAAGGGAACAGACCTAGGGACGACATAAGCTATGTATCTTGTACCCGCTTGCCTGAATGAATGAATGCTTGGTGTGTTGCTTCCAATGTTTGATGTTTGCGTGAATTGTGTGGTCTAAAAATATATATGTGTATTTAGATACACATAGTAAGATAGTAAAAATAACAATAATAAAAGACAGTAAGCATAACTAATTTTGACGCACCATAGTAATAATAATAATAAGAAAATGTAAACCCATCGATTACCTTGCCACGGATGCCTTGCCGCTCAAGCCGAGCCACAAATGGACACGAGGTGGACCAGGGACTACGAGAGATTCCGCCTGCACTTCACGAGCATGAGACAGCGGAGAGTGCACCTGTCCGGCCACATCCCCAAGCACCTACCTGTGACCTGACTGCCATTCTGGACCACCAAACTCGACTCCTTGAGATACTGGAGAATACCATGGCTGCTCGGAACAACAATGGCCTCAACAACCATCAGCCAGCGCCGCAAAACAATCACGAGATCACAGACTTCAATAGGATGAACCTGCCCAAGTTTTCTAGATCAAAGGACCCTATTGAGGCACATGACTGGCTAAGAGAGATTGAGATGGAACTCGAGGTTGTGCATGCAAATGAGCAGGATAAGGTTCTACTTGCAGTCCAACAACTGAGAGGATCTGCCTTAGCCTGGTGGCACAACTACAGAGAGATGCATCCACATGTGAGGACTATGATACGGGATGAGTTTGTAAAGTTGTTTAGAGAGCAACACATCCCAAGTACCATTGTGAAGCTAAAGAGGGAAGAGTTTATGAACCTTAAACAGAAGGGTCTAACTGTGACGGAGTATCTACACAAGTTTACTGGGTTATCCCGCTATGACCCTCACGCTGTGGATACAGAAGAGAAGAAGCGAGAAGCCTTTCTGCGTGAGTTAAACACTGAAATTAGGAAATTTCTTGAAGCATCTGTTTATCCAGATTTCAGTACCTTGGTTAACAAGGCCATCACTACAGAAAAGAACATAGAGGATGAGCTACGGGAGAAGAAAAGGAAATTTGAGGACAAGAAGGGGTTCCAGCAGGTGAAACTTCAGAGGACTAATCAACCTATTTATTCAGTATAGAGGACCCAATAACCAACCTACTTTGTGCAGAAGACCCAGCAACCTATTTACTCTGGGAAGATGGCTCATAGTGGTGTATCCTACAAAGCACCAACCACCACCTTCAAGCAACTGGTACAGCCTGCTAAATCACATGGCTCATTCCGTCCTCAGCAGTCTGGGGTCAATCAGACTGGTGGCCATAGGATCTGTTTCAGCTGCCATGAGCTTGGGCATATCACCGTTAACTGCCCTTACAAGGTTAAGCCAACACCATCTGTCGTCTCCAACTCAGATAACGGACCAAGACAACCAGCTGGAGGAAGCCGCGGAGTACCGTCAAGGACTCAACATTCCTTTGGAAAGGTCACAGTAAACCACGTCTACGCCGAAGAGGCAGATGCAGCACCAGGAGTTCTACTTGGCGAGTTCTTGGTTCAGTCAGTTTTTGCTTCAGTACTATTTGATTCTGGTGCATCACATTCTTTTATATCATCACACTTTGTAGAGACACATGATATATCTACAGTAGCCCTTAAGAGGCCATTAATGACTCGATCACCGGGAGGTTATATACCTTGCCACCTAGGAGTTAACAACATCCATTTAAACCTAAGTGGGGTAGAGTTCTTGGTTAATCTAGTAGTGCTTGACTCCCATGGGATAGATGTGATCCTCGGTATGGATTGGTTAGCCAAGTGCAATGGGAGTATAGCTTGTGCATAGAGGACTGTGACAGTGACAAACCATTTAGGGAAGACTATCACATGTCATGTCAAGTCCAGCCTGTCTGAGCCAGTAGTAAATCGCTTGAAGGCGGAAACACCTCAGGAAGTGCCAGAGATTAAGGAATATGTTGATGTGTTCCCTAAGGAGTTGTCAGGCATGCCGCCAAAAAGAGAGGTGGAGTTCTCCATTGATCTAGTTCCTGGGACTGCCCCAATAGCTAAGAGGCCTTATAGAATGGCAGCGCCAGAACTAGCCGAGTTAAAGAAACAATTAGATGAGTTGCAAGAGAAAGGGTACATAAGGCCTAGTGCATCACCATGGGGCGCACTAGTCCTCTTCGTAGAGAAAAAAGGATGGAAGTAAGAGACTCTGTGTAGATTACTGAGCTCTTAATGCGGTGACCGTCAAGAACAAATACCCTCTACCACGGATAGATGATCTATTCGACCAGCTAAAGGGGGCCAAGTTTTTCTCAAAGATTGACTTGAGTTATGGATATCATCAAGTGAGGATTAAGCCTAAAGATATACCTAAGACAACATTTGTGACTCGCTACGGTCAGTTCGAGTTCACAGTGATGTCTTTTGGATTAACCAATGCTCCTGCCTACTTTATGAACCTAATGAATTGGGTGTTCATGCAAGAGTTGGACAAGTTTGTCGTTGTCTTCATCGACGACATTCTAGTCTATTCACGAAGCGAAGCAGAGCACGCGCAACACCTGTGTGTTGTTCTGGACCGGCTCAGGAGCCATCAACTTTATGCCAAGTTCAGCAAATGCGAGTTTTGGTTACAGAAAGTTAGTTTTCTTGGGCATGTGCTGACAGCCGAGGGAGTTGCAGTTGATCCAGAGAAGGTCAAAGTTGTGTCATCTTGGAAGCAACCAACTTCGGTCTCGGAGATTCGTAGTTTTCTGGGTATGGCTGGTTATTATTGGAGGTTCATCGAAGGATTTTCCAAGCTAGCCCGACCAATGACGAAACTACTTAAAAAGGATAAGAAAGTTTGCATGGACTGAAGCATGTGAGCGGAGTTTTCGTGAGTTGAAAAGAAGACTAACCACGGCCCCAGTCTTGGTCTTACCGGATATTCACAAGAGCTTCGTTATTTATTGTGATGCTTCTAGACACGGCCTAGGATGTGTGTTAATGCAAGAAGGTCGAGTGGTGTCCTATGCATCTCATCAGTTAAGGCCGCACGAGCAGAACTACCAAACCTATGACTTGGAATTGGCGACGGTAGTGCATGCTCTTAAGATTTGGAGACACTATCTGATCGGTAACAAGTGTGAAATCTACATAGACCACAAGAGCCTCAAGTATATCTTTATCCAACCTGATCTGAACCTAAGACAACAAAGATGGTTGGAACTAATTAAGGATTATGATGTGGAGATCCACTACCACCCAGGTAAAGCAAATGTTGTGGCAGACGCTCTCAGCAGGAAAGCATATTGTCATCACTTGGTGATTCAAGTACCACAATTGTGCGAGGAGATGACGAAGTTGAACCTAAGTATTGTACCCCACTCCTACTACTACAACCTTAGCATCCAACCTGTCCTGGATGACCAAATTAAGAAGGCTCAACAGGAGGATGAAAAGTTAATGAAGATCAAGGAACAAATCGGTGAAGGCAAGGCACCAGACTTTAGAGTTGATAGAGATGGAATATTATGGTTCAAGAAACGGTTGTGTGTGCCTTCACAATGTCACTATCGGAATACGATCATGGATGAAGCTCATAACTCTGCCTACTCTATCCACCCTGGAGCCACAAAGATGTACGTGGATATTAAGCAGAAATATTGGTGGGTTGGCATGAAGGGTGACATAGCCAAATTCGTGGCTTATATGTGATGTGTGTAGAAGGGTCAAAGCTGAGCATCAAAAGCCAAGTGGACTATTACAGCCCTTACCGATTCCCGTTTGGAAATGGGATGAGGTAGAAATGGATTTCATCACTGGCCTACCAAGGACCAAGAAGGGTAATGACTCTGTGTGGGTAGTGGTCAACTGTCTGACTAAAGTTGCACACTTTATTTCTGTGCGCACTACCTACAATGGGAGTAAGCTGGCCAAGTTGTACATAGACTGTATTGTGAAACTACATGGAGTACCCTTGAGGATAGTCTCAGATCAAGGTACTCAGTTTACATCAAGGTTTTGGAGGAGTCTTCAAAAGGCACTCGATACCTAGTTGGACTTTAGTTCAGAATATCACCCTCAGACGGATGGTCAGACAGAGAGGATCAACCAAATCTTGGAAGACATGTTGAGGGCCGCTGTTCTCACCTACGGCAAGGATTGGGAAGACAGTTTACCATATGCTGAGTTCTCATACAACAACAGTTATCAGGCCAGCATCAAGATATCACCGTATGAAGCCCTATATAGAAGGAAGTGTCGAACCCCACTCATGTGGTCAGAAGTTGGCGATCGCATTGTTGAGCAACCAGACTTCATCTTGGCAGCAGAGGACAAGGTAGCGGAGATTCGAGCGAATCCAAGGCCGCCCAATCACGTCATAAAAGCTACGCAGATAAGAGGAGGCGTGAACTCAGTTTCCAAGCTGGAGATCATGTGTACCTTAAAGTATCTCCTATCCGAGGCACGCGCAGATTCCAAGTACGTGGAAAGTTGGCACCATGGTACATCAGCCCTTTCTCAGTCCTAAAAAGAGTAGGATCAGTAGCGTATGAGATTCAGCTACCCGAAGAAATGTCAGGCGTGCACAACGTCTTCCACGTGTCACAGCTAAGAAAATGCCTACGGGTTCCCGAGGAACAGGTGGCACAAGAAACCTTAGACCTGCAAGATGATCTGAGCTACCAGGAGGTGCCAATAAAGATCTTGGAAACAGTCACCCGAATGACACGGAGAAACACCATCACACTTTGTCGGGTCCAGTGGAGAAGACACTCAGAGGCCGAAGCTACTTGGGAAAGAGAAGATGCATTGCGGATAGAGTTCCCCCATATTTTTTCAGACCACTCGAATCTCGAGTACGAGATTCATCCTAAGTGGGGTAGGTCTATAACGCCCCATTTTTCGTAAAGCTAATAAATCAGGGTTATAGAATTAACCACCAGACAAAATACGCAACTCTTGCCCGATTTCAGATATGCCTTTCATCGAAACTGGTGCAGCCACCCCTCTACCTTTGCCTAAAGGCAAACCCTTTTTTTCCTCTTCCCCCCCCCCCATCCTCATCCATTCTACGAGAAGCTTCTAGAACCACGCATCACCCACCTCTCCCCCCCCCATCCTTATCCATTTCACAAGGAGCTTCTTGAGTCACCCCTCCCATACCCCTTCTTCCTCTATCCTTATCCATTTCACGAGAAGCTTCCGGAATCACCCCCCCCCCACATACCCCTTCCTCCTTCATCCTTATCCATTCCACGAGAAGCTTCCGGAATCACCCCTCCACATACCCATTCCTCCTCCATCCTTATCCATTCCACGAGAAGCTTTCGGAGTCACCCCTCCATCCTTATCCATTCCACGAGAAGCTTCCGGAACCACCCCTCACATACCCCTTCCCCCTTCATCCTTATCCATTCTACGAGAAGCTTCTGGAATCACCCCTCACATACCCCTTCCTCCTCCATCCTTATCCATTCCACGAGAAGCTTCCGGAAGCACCCTTACATATCTCTTTCTCCCCCCATCCTTATACACTCCACGAGAAGCTCCCGGAACATGCATTAATTACACCTCACCTACCTCTCCTTCCTCCATCCCTATCCCTTCCCCCTTCATCTATAAAAAGGTCTCGGGAGCTCACTTTCTCCCTCGCCCCCATCGAGAACCGGCGTTCACGTCTTCCCCCAACATCGATCTCCGATGACGAACCCTCCCCGCCTAGCCCCGCCAAGCCACGGCCAAGGTGAGCACCCCAACCTCCACTCTTCTTCTCGAGTCATCCCCCTTCTACCTCTCCTCGGGTTTGGCCGCGACCACCCCGCGGCATGGCCGTCCTTCCATGAATATGCTCTATTTCCTATATCCCCTACCCAAAATCGGCAGCTTAATCGAGTGAGCCATAGCCTCGGCATTCGATTTCTTACCCTCTGGCCAACCTCCCCCCGTTACTCTCGCTGATTTACGCCCAACCCTAAGCAACCCCTTGATTGGCCTTAGACCAGATCTTCACCCACACACAAATATCACTTAATCCGATTCTTCTTTATAAAAATTATCTAATATCATAATATAGTTAGTGCAAGCAAGTCTGAATGATGTATATTTGCTTTGTTTGTATGTTTGCTTGTGCGCCGTGTAGAACCAGTGCCGGAAGAGAACCCAGGGGAGCCAAGTGACCAAGAGAACGACACTGCAGACGGTAGCGAAGGCAAGTTCCATCACTCCCTTTTTGACCATATTGCTCCTATGTGAGGTTCATCCATTGTGGCCAGTAGATTAGGCCTTTGCATTGTCGAGCATGAGTTATTCGAGTGATAGAGTGTAAACATACTAGTTTCTCCTTTTGCAGCATATTGATATGATGAGATTATGCATGATGATGTTGCTCTGTTTATGTTGCACGGTTGGGGAGAGCATGAGTTGAGACCGGGGGAGAAGTGTTAGTGTTGGTGTAAGCGCTACCGTGGTGGTAGACTTACAGCGAGTACTATCAAGATGATAGGCTCGTGGTTTGAGCGTGGAAGCTGCCCTGATGAGCCTTAAGGACCGAGTTGTTTTAACATCTCACCTAACTTCCTTCAGTACGACCACATGACCCTGTTTGGGCGGGGCTTAGCCCTACCCTGGTGGCTAGCCTGACAGTCGTCCACGGTAGAGAGAGAGAGAGATGCATTTATGAGTGAAAATTGAGATGATATTGAGATAAGTCATGGCACTGGGTTGGGGACGACTGGTCTGGATGATGTTTTGACTGGGTGTCGGTTATGATGGGTTGTCTTTGATGGTCCGTGCGTGTGGGTACAGCGTACAACCTATGCAGAGCGTAGAATCCGTTCGGACGGCCGTGTCCTCTGCACAGGACATGTTATGGTGTGGTCCTAACAACTAGGAAACCACCTGTTGTGAGAATGAGGTGAGATATGTCTCTAGATGGAGTATTTGGTTATATTTAGTTGCATTGGGTTGCATCACTCTTATTGTTGTGCATTGCATCTATGTTTGTTTCATTCCCCTCCCAAAAGGCGAGGTGGAGCTTGCTGAGTACTTTTGTACTCAACTGTTTCTGATATATTTAGAGGACTCTGACTTCAACAAGGAGGACTTTGAGTAGGGTCGCATCCACACTCAAGGTGTTACCGTGGAACCATGTACGAGGAGGAGCTAGTCGTCCATGTTTTTAAATCGTTAGTCATCCTTATGTTAGTCCTTATTATTCTTGTACTAAAGTGTATGCCGTTGTAATAAAGCTCTATATTATTGTGGTTCCACTTGTGTTGTAATATTATGTACCAAACTCTGTTTCTGGCATAATATTACATGTTTATTTCCGATCTTATGGGTCAGGATTCTTCAGTTCAACCATGACAAAAGTAGTATATATTATAGAGAATCAAGTCATAAAGACACGACAACAAGAATCACGGAAATCCGTCAAGAAAAACTCAAGTTATGATCGAAAGATCAAACGAGGGTCAATTTGTTCTACTCGAGTAAAAACCAGATGTGCAACACTACAAAGAAACTCATGTAGATCAGAAAATACAAATCGAATGACCGTGAAATTTTCACACATGATAGATAATCAAGTTGTGAAGACAACCCAAAAAGAATCACGTCAAATGGATCTGGAAAACCTCGAGTTATGATCAAAACACCGAAGCATTGTTGTGCCGTCCAGAAACTCGATGACAAAAACTTGACAAAAACAAGTCGGATGAACAAGGCACAAAAGCTCCTCTAAATTACGAATTTTATTGATCAAAACATAAGAGGAACAGCCCAAGGTCATCTTCCCATGAGCTCTGGCCTCTCTTGCTTATATAACCAGCCTGGAGGCCAACCCAATTCAAACTAGGACTCTAATCCTACTCAGTTTCTGAATCAAAACTTTCCATAACTGCTCAAGACTCTTTTGTACGCAGATAGAAGCAATATTTAGACTTCCAAACACCTTAGGAACATATCCCACATTTCTAAAACAACTCAACTTCGTGTCCTACATGAAATCCTATCATAACCAACTCAAATCTTTCCATATTTGAGCCATAACCGACTCAGCCGCAGCCTGAGTCCATAATCCAGCCGATTGGACCTTTCCTACCAATTCTTTACGTCCACATCTCTTCATCACGCCTTGGAACCATGTTGCCACGTCCATGCACTCCTTGCACACGTGCAAACACCTTCCAGCGACGTCCACAATACCTTCATATGCATTGTTCTTGATCCAAACATGTTGCATGACCTCCCGATCAACTCAACCATAATTTCTCCCGAACTTGGTTGTTGAACCTCATCTTCTCCGTCAGACTAGTTCAATGGATCTCGTCACCAGTCATATCTTGAACTCAAGCAACACCTGCAATTGAATAAACAACCAATACTTTCGAGCACAAGTCCGTGACTTGACTCACGTTAGTTCCGAAAACCACGACACCTTACGTGAACACTCAACATAAGCATGTTGCAAACCATAGAAAAATGTTAACCACCGTAAACTGCCATAACACTTCAAGAACTTAGTAAAAGAATACTAAGCAAACTTTCTATAGATGTAAAGCAAGTTCAAAATATTTGCATGGTAAAAACAGAACCATTGCAATTTAGCTTCGGACCTTGCCAAAGCTAACCGGACCTTAAGCCGGAGCTTACCAAAGCGAGCAGAACCTAGCATCGGAACTTACCAAAGCTAGTCGGACCAACCGCCGGAGCTAAACAAACACATGTCAGACCTATCCATAGCAAGTCGGACCTTACGTCGGATCTTGTCGGAGCTCGGACCTAGAGTCGGACCTTGACAAAAAGAGTGTTTTGGCAGAATTCAAAACTTTTATCGAAATAGCCAATGTATTCAGAAAACATAGGTCTCACAGACACCAACCCCCAAAGGACGTCGGTAGAAATTTCAACGTGAGGGTACTCGAGTTACATAGGTTTCCTAGACCCCATTTATCCAGTATGCATCTGGTACTGTTGAAACTTGCTCAGCAGCGTGGCATACGCATCGGTCCTTAATCGACACAAGAAGAGCTACGGCAACACAGGCCCAACATCCTGCTGCCCCTACTCTCTGCTCGGTCTCATTTTTCATTCCAGTAATTTCATTCTCTAGAATCATAGCCCTTTGAACCAATTTCCTAACCTTGCGAGTAGCTTCCAACTACCCAACTTGTACCGATTTCTATATAACTTAAGCCTAGCAAAAACTACACGATGGTAACCTGTTCTATCCTTCCACTCCAAGGGGTTTTAGGTCATGTATTTGGAGTATCAATCACCCTTGACCTAATGCACAATACATATTAGACCAATGAAAGTGATACAAAGTAAAATATATCTAAAAGCTGTTAAATGCAAACCGGGGCTTGCCTTGCTCAATGGTTTTTGTTAGAGGCTATGAGTTAATCTTCCTCCGGAGAATCCGCCAAACTTGTCACGAGAGGAGATCCTTGCCTCTGAGCTGATTCCTCGTCGAATGTCGACGTCACGTGCTAGTAAGATGATTATGCACATAGTTTCAAAAGCAACTTAGAAAATGCTTTCAAGTTGTTGTATAGTTAACTAACACTTAAGAGTGGAAAAACAACAGCAGGGTTTTTGTTGTTGGATCTACAACCTTAGAGAGGAAAAGGCTAGGTGAAATGAAGGTAACATTAATCACCATGTGATTAAGTTCTTATATGAACAATTAGACCGAAAGAAAGCTAGCTCAACTTCCAAAGGTCCAAGGAAACTGAAAGTTTAACCACAGCTTCAAGGGAAGGTATGTAGGCAGTGTGCAAAATTTGAGCTCATGGAATGGCTCAATGTAATCTACCTTTACCTCCTAGATCTAGGTTTAACTAATCGGGGCTTGCCTTGCTCAATGGTTTAACTAATCTGCCTTTACCTCATAGATTTTAAGCTTTCCTATACTTAAAAGTGGACTTTTTGTGAAGTACAAAATGTCCTGAGTTCATAGGAATTGGTTTTACCTTTTTTGGAGTTTCCTACATGGAGATATGGAATTTACAAGATTGGGAAAATCTCTGAAAAACTCTCTGTTCTTTTTTCCTATTTTTCAGAGACATAAAAGACTGAAACAACATTTGGCCAAGCAAATAATGTCCAATGCCTCTGAAATTTTACTGGAGTTCAAGTAGATTTAGAGGAAGGTTATGCCCAAAATTGGGAATTTACCAATAAACAGAACTCCTATAATTAATTCCCTAATATTTTACTTAATTGAATTAATGAGCCAAATCCAGGGGTTTTCATAAATATTGGGATGCACCCCTGGCTTGTACTCACTGAGGGGAATCCAACGTAATTTATCTGGCAATTTTTGGACACTCCTACACCAAGTTATGGCTATTGGAAGTTTGAACTGAAAACTGAAAAGAAATAGAATTGTTTAAATGGCTAACATGGGCCCCACGCGAGGTCTTCTTCTTCCTCCAGCCAAGGGCCTGAGGTACAAGAGAGTTCGCCGGAGTTTTTTCTACCAGCGCCGCTGACACGACCCCACGGTCTTGTCGAGCCAGGATCATGCTGAGGGGTGCTGCGTTGCACAACACCGTATAACACACATCAAAGGTACAAAGCGGAAGCAAAACTTTTATTACATAAAGTGGTTTATGAACATTTGTACATCAAAATAAGTCCAGTCTACAGTCGCGGGCGTAGACTACGCATCAAGTCCACGTCCAGCCCTTGAACGTGTCCTTGCTAGCACACACGCACACTAACTCTGCGGCGTGCACGACTCCTACTCGACGGGGTTCCCCTCCTGGGGTTCTGTCTCCTCTTCTGGAGTCCCTTCCTCATAGAACCCTGCAAAAGCTTCAAACACAAGCAGTGAGCACGAAGGCTCAGCAAGTCTGACCCGTCTCACCTAAACATGGAACTTCTACATGAGGGGTGATGGGTACATGAGGTAAAATCATTTGCAAAGGACTCGCCTAATTAGTGGAACCTTACTTTCAGGTTTTAGGAGCAGGTGCTGAAGAACCTTACGCTAAGGTACATGAGAGAGCCGCAATCAAACAAGAAACACATTTCTCTCATGTACTTTGCCCAAAGTTGAAAGGAACTTTAATTAGCTCTAAACTACAACAAATCATTAACAATTAAGTCCATCTTTCAATCAGCAACATCTTAACATGAAGCTAGCCTGTTCTTTCTACGTCACGGTACAGTGAACAAGTGGTACTCACAGACCGCGAGGGACGACGATTATAATCAATTTACACCTGCAGGGTTACCCGAACAACCCATCACGTACGCCCGTACTCGATGTTTCCTACAGCAACCATCACTGACACCGTACGTGACTACCTTTCGCCCGTCAGCCAAATATTGAACCGGTCCCATCGTCCTGAGCAAGAGGTCTCTGCACGCGCATCTCCGTGCCGCCAGCCGATTTACACCTCAAGCTCTCAACCTACCCTCTCAACGACTGGCAATGCCTCAATACCCATCTACCCCAGTTACATCGGTTTCCCGGTTCCCATATAGCCGGTAGGTCTTCGGTACTGTTCTAGCTTGTTCAACAGGCCCGCACACTGCTCGGTCCTCAATCGACACAAGCGGAGCTATAGCACACAGGCCCCAAAGTCCTGCTGCCCTTACCCTCCGCTTGGTCTCATTTTCTTGCCATGTGTTTCATGTGCTATATCTACCCGAGTCGAGTGCCTCTAGCCTATGCTTGCGAGTAGATCCAACTACTCGACTTGTACCGAATCCTACACTATCTTAGCATTGCAGTAGCTAACGGGGTTTGCAATCCTAAACCAACCCATGGTTTTCTTGGCTATGCAATTGGGTTTCCACACAAGACTCTAATGCAAAGAATCATAATACTCAAGTAAGTGCTCAAAATAATAAAAATTTGTAAAAGGTTAATGCAAACCGGAGCTTGCCTTGCTGCTCTTGGTCGTAGGCTAGCTGTTCCTCCGGAGTAAAGAAGTCTAGGACTTCGGGTTCCTCCTCGACCTTAGCGACTACATGATAGAAGAAGTACATGTATCAATTTAAATGCATTTGTATAAAGTTTAAACTTGTGAAGCTTATAAGTCCCACTAGACAGACTCAATGACTATGAAACTTTTACTGTGGCTTGGTTACAACCTAAACAGAGACTTGGTCAAGTTTTAGTTGCAGCAAAGCTCATTTGAGCCCCCACAATTAATTATGTACTTGACCTTAATTGAAGGCTTTTAGGGTGTTCTAAGGATTTTCATGAAACAAACTATGACTTTCTGAAAACTAGATTTTCAGAGGGTTCTAATGGAGTTGGTCTCACTTAATTTGAAGGTTCCTAGATAAAGATATGAGCTAAACAATTTCAGAGAAAATTCTGAAAATGTTTCTGAACATTTTCTATTTTCTTTGGAACAGTTCCACTAATCACACCATTAGGTGGATCAAATGAGCTCAAATGGATCTGAAATTTTTATGGTAGTTCAGGGATATTTTGCTGAACATTCCAGCAAAGTTTCAGGATTTTCCTCTAAAGGATTCTCCGGTTAAAATTCCAAACAATTTAAACATTGAGGAATTAATTCTGGAGAAATAAGGATTTTCATGTAGTTAAACCTGATTTGCTGGAAAGTGCTCAGAGAGCTGGATCCAACAAAATTTGGTTCACTCAATTTGGATCTTTCTAGCCAAAGTTATGAGGATTTGAAGTTTGAATGAAATCTGAAAATCGGGGGAAAAGTTTAAATCTGCCGGGGCCCGCGGGGACACGTGTTAAGCACGGAGCCGACAGCACACTGAGGCCCACAGGGTTTTTGGCGCGCCAGCACACCCGATCCTGGCTGCAGCCCGATCCCGATTTAAAATATCTCCTGCTGACAGCTGGGGTCCACCCTTTCGTCAACCTCCCGCCGCCCGCGCTCTGCCGCCGGGGGACCTCGCCGGAGAGCTCGCCGGCAGCTTCTGTGGAGCTCCAAACTTCACGATCTTGGCTGCCCCTGCCTACTTTCACTCGGGAACAGGATTCTGGGGTCAGCTCGTCATGACAATGGAGGTGCATGGTCGGCGACGAGCCGTCACCTCGAAAAGACTTCGGCCGTGTCGGCTGACTTCCCTAGCACCTCAACTACTCGAGCAATCGATCGGGGAGCATCAGTGGACCTCAGGGAAGGTCGACATGAGCTTGAGGCAGCTCGGGGGAGGCCCGAAGTAGGTCCTCACCGTGCGCCCGATGCCTCCCGCATACTCCGCCGTCGGTACACTTCAAAATACGCCGGGTACAGAGGTTCTCCAGCCAAAGGTTGTGAAGGCAACTTGTGCGTTACCATGTCTAGCTTGTGTGAGAGCGGATTGAGGCTCTGTAATCCTTTATAGAGTATGAATTCGACGGAACCGTACCCGAAGGTCGGTCTGTACCCAGAAAGGGGAAAACAGGAAATTCGCCGCCGGTGAGCAAACACTCGGGTTGTGGCTCGGGGGTGAGCAGCATCGGTCACCAGCGCATCCAAGGGTGCCGGCTCGGGCGTGACAACGCCCCGGTTGGGCTGTCCACGGCACCCCGAAGTGCGGCGGCGTTAGGTCAGTGAATTAAGCTCTCGGTATAGCCGAGATTGACCGGTTTTCAGCTGAATTCTAGCCACGGGGAAGAAGGAGGAAGGTTCCTAGTACCTTGCCGTAGCTCTGGAGGGGACGGGAAGGCTGTGATCGGCGCTCCCGATCGTTTCCAAGCGGTGGAAGGAGTTGTTCCGGCGCTGTGTTCTTGGGGGAAGAAACTGGCGAGGCTTCGGCCGAGGAGGGGGGGAAACGCCTTAAGAAGGCTCTGAACCGCCTCATGCTCGCGCGTGACCAAGCAGCTGCTGGTGCGGCGGCTCCCCTCGGTGGCGATCACAGCGGCGGCTCGGCGACTTGAGTGAGGAAAGTCTCAGTCGGTTGAATCCTCTCTGTGGCTGACATGTGGGTCCCACCCGGGGTTTTAACCTCTGAAATTCACTTCTAATCACTGTTGTAAACAAAGAGCCCCAAAATACCCATGGTGATTCAAATTATTCACCCATGATCCATTTGAATTGATTAGAATTCAAATTGGGTTTGGTTTGAATGAATTTCAGCACATGTTCAGTTTGAAATTCAAATAAAGTTTGAATTTGCCCCACTTAGCTCATGTCAAGATCAACTCCAAATGGAGTGAAAATTGGTGTGTGAGCTCACAAAAATGTGCTGAATAAGAATATGCCTCCCACTTTTGAATTCATGGGATAAAATCAGTTTCAATTTGAATATGGTTTCAAACTGCCCTCTTTCTAGCTATACCCAAAATGACCTCAAAAAGGTTTTGAATTTGGGTGAAACTTGGCATGGACATCCTTAGCAATGTGTAGGAGTTTTCATATGCCCAGCCCCTCTATATCACATGTGGGAAATACCCCTTTTGCAATATGTGAGTTTGTTCTCTAATGAGCATGTTGATGGTGGTTACTTGCTCTTCATTTGTGTTCATCAACTTGCTTCAAATGAGGTGTGTAGTGTGGTGATGAACACTTCAAATATGTGTCAAAAACTGAGGCCCTTACATTCCTCCCCCCTTAAAAGAATCTCGGCCCGAGATTATAAGGTGAAAGTGAGAGAGAGGACGTGGAAAATTACCGGATATGCGACGTGAAAAAGTCGGGGTAGTTAGAGCGAAGAAATCCTTCGCTCTCTCATGTTGCTTCGTCCATGGAGTGATTATTCCATAGAACTTTGTAGAACCACAACGTACGGTTGCATGTGGTTCGGGCCTTTTCATCAATAATCTGCACCGGTTCCTCCCGATAGGTGAGATCCGGTTGCAGTTCTTCAATGTCTTCCAGCTGAATGGTAGTTGATAGCTTAAGACACTTCCTAAGCTGGGAAATGTGAAAGACGTCGTGCACACCGGAAAGTGCTTCTGGTAATTTCAGCCGGTATGCCACTGATCCACATCTTTCGCTAATCTGGAATGGACCGATGAATCGGGGTGCCAACTTTCCTCTCACCCCAAATCTGTTTACGCCCTTCATTGGAGACACCCGTAGATATACGTGATCTCCAACTTCGAATTGTAATGGGCGCCTTCTCCGGTCCGCATACTGTTTCTGACAGGATTGAGCGGCTTTTAGGTTCGCTTGAATCAGTCAAACCTTTTCTTCCGCGTTGTTGACGAGGTCAATCCCGAAGGTAACCCTTTCGCCAGACTCACACCAATTTAGTGGTGTGCGGCATTTCCGCCCGTATAGCGCCTCGTAGGGCGCCATCTTAATGCTGGCTTGGTACCCATTGTTGTACGAGAACTCGGCTAACGGCAAGTGATCATCCCAATTCTTGCCGTGGTTGATAGCACAAGCTCGTAGCATGTCTTCTAGGATCTGATTTACCCGCTCGGTTTGCCCATCCGTCTGCGGGTGGTACGCTGAACTACGGATCAGCTTCGTCCCCAAGGCAGCGTGCAGCTGCTGCCAAAAACGGGACACAAATAAAGTGCCCTGATCCAATATGATGGTACGGGGTACGCCGTACAAGCACAGGATCCGTGAGATGTACAGTTCAGCGTACTTCTTGGCGTTTAGTTGGTGTTGACCGAGATGAAATGGGCAACTTTGGTGAGACGGTCGACGATCACCCACACAGAATCATGCTTCTGAAAAGTGGTGGGTAAACCGACGATGAAGTCCATGCTCACATCCTCAAATTTCCAGGCAGGAACGCCCAGTGGATGCAGCAGTCCCGGTTTCCGCATATGGTCTGCTTTCACCCTTCGGCATGTATCACACTCGGACACGTACTTGGCGATCTCCCGCTTCATCCGTGTCCACCAAAACTTGCTTCTGAGTTCTTGATACATTTTGTTGCTGCTAGGGTGAATAGAAAAATTTGACAAGTGGGCCTCATCAAAGATTTTCTTCCATAATTCCGTGTTACGAGGTACGACGATCCGGTCCTTGAACCATAGGACACCGTCTCCATCCTTCTGGAAACATTTCAGCTCCCCACTGTCTACACGTCTCCGCAAATGCGACATGCCTTTGTCATGTTTCTGAGCTGCCGCTATCTCTTCACGGATGGTGGGGATCAAAGCTAAGTTGTAGAGAGCTCCGTGTGGAATCACATGTAGTGGTGGTTCGCTCTCTTCCAACGGTGTGATGGTCAGATTGTTGACGTGTGACTTGCGGCTCAACGCATCTGCCATTACGTTTGCCTTGCCCGGATGATAATGGATCTCTATTTCGTAATCCTTTATCAATTCTAACCATCTTCGTTGCCTCATGTTCAGCTCCTTCTGAGTGAATATGTACTTGAGGCTTTTGTGATCGGTATATAGATGTACGAGGTTACCGAGTAGGTAGTGCCTCCACATCTTCAGTGCAAGTACCACAGCAGCGAGCCCCAAATCGTGAGTTGGATAATTCTTCTCATGGTTTCTAAGCTGCCGTGATCCATACGCGGCCACCCTTCGGTCTTGCATCAGCACACATCCGAGCCCAATGCCGGATGCATCGCAGTACACATCGAACGGTTTTGTTGTGTCTAGCTGCGCCAAAACCGGTGCTGATGTCAGGTGCTTGACTAAAGCCTTGAATGCTGCTTCACATGTTGGACTCCAAATATATTTGGTAGCCTTCTTCAGCAGCTCCGTCATAGGCTTGGCAATCTTCAAGAAGTTCGGAATGAACCTCTGATAATATCCCGCGAGTCCGAGGAAACTCCGTACCTCGTGAACAGTTCTCGGGGATTTCCAATTCAGCACTTGAGTGATCTTGCTCGGGTCTACAGCGATACCCTCCGCTGAGATGATATGCCCGAGGAAAGGCACTTGCGATATCTAGAATTCGCACTTGCTGAATTTCGCGTATAGCTTGTGATCCCGCAGCCGTTGCAAGACTATACGCAGATGCTTCTTGTGATATTCCTCCGACTTGGAATATACCAGGATGTCGTCGATGAAGACCACGACAAACTTGTCCAGCTCCGGCATGAATACCGAGTTCATCAAGTACATGAAGTGAGCTGGAGCATTGGTGAGGCCGAAGGACATGACCAGGTACTCATAAAGTCCGTACCTCGTCGAGAAAGCTGTCTTTGGAATGTCCTATGCCCTTATCTTAATCTGATGGTACCCGGATCTTAAGTCCATCTTGGAAAAGATCTTTGCTTCGACCAACTGATCAAACAACATGTCGATCCGTGGCAATGGGTACTTGTTCTTGATGGTTACGGCATTTAATGGGCGATAGTCCACGCAAAGCCGTAACGTCTCATCCTTCTTCTTCACGAATAATGCCGAACAGCCCCATGGCGAGGAGCTCGGCCTAATAAAACCCTTCTCCAGGAGGTCCGTGAGCTGAGTCTTCAGTTCAGCCAACTCCTTGGGCACCATCTTGTATGGCCTTCGGGATATTGGCATGGTTCCCGGTGCAAGTTCAATCTTGAACTCTACCTCTCTATCCAGCGGCATCCCCGGCAAATCGTCCGGGAATACGTCAGGGAACTCTCGGACCACTGGAATATCTTCCAATCTGATGGTTGTGCCTTGGCAGACACTTGGAAGTTTTATTTCTGGACTGTCTAGAAATAATGAGTGAGACCCGTGCACTTTCTGAGTTTAAGTGCAAGACTCGAAGGACGGTGTCTAAAACAGCGCCGTGGTGGGTTAACCACGACATCCCTAGGATGACATCGACCTTCTGTCCCTCTAAGATAATGAGAGACGTGGGGTACACTCTACCCGCTAAGCATAATGGTATTTTGGAAACCATTACGCTTGCTGAAATCTTCCCACCCGGTGAACAAATTAAATATGGACTATCGGTGGGTAGTATTGACAAGCTGTGTTTAGCAATGAAAGCTTGTCTAATAAAATTATGCGTGGCGCCTGAATCAAACAGTACTATAGCGGGATGCTGGTGGAGTTGGAACATACCCGCAAGGATTGGCTCGCCCTCCGGCACGTCCTCTATGGCAAGCTGGTGGACGGTGCCGGGCCTAGGGTTTGCCCGCCGCGCATTAGTAGGGTTCCGGGGTTGATTCGTCCCCGGAAATTGCGGTGCCACTCCGCCGCCTTGCCTCTCCGGGCAACTGCTCGCGAGGTGTCCTGGACGACCACACTTGTAACATGTGGCCGCTGCTGGTGTAGTGCTCGAGGGACGAAAGCCCGGCATGCGTTGCTGAGGTGCATACGCACGCGGCATCGTCCACTGCTGCTGTTGTTGCGGAGGTGGCGCTGGCAGTGCCGGCCTGAATGCCGGTGAAGAGTATGGCCGACTGCGGAAAGGCATCGACCTCTGGGGTGGCTGCTAGCGTGGACCTGATGGTGGGCGATTCACCATCCGAAACTTCTAAGAAGGACCGCCTCCTTCTCCGCTGCTTTGTGGCGCGCCTCGCTTTCGCTCCGCCGCCGCCAATTCCTTGCCGGAGTCCTCCTGAACAATCGCATCATCGATGATGTCGTTGAGGCTGCCGCGATTGAACATCGCCAATTTGTCCTTCAGGAGCGGGTTAAGCCCCTGGTAAAAGTGGTCCCATCGCTTCTCGTCGGTATCTACGTGATACGACGTGTAGAGCGCGAGATCATTGAACACCCTGGAATATTCCAGCGTGTTTCGGCTCCCTTGCTGCAGGTGTAGAAACTCCTGCGTCTTCCTCTTCATCAAACCTGGTGGGATGTGATAGGCCCTGAAGGCCGTCCAGAACTCCGTCCAGGTCATAACTTGATCGGTGGGCTGTGAAGCACAGAAGTTCGCCCACCAAGCGCTCGCGGATCCTTGGAGCTGCTGGACCGCGAACTGAGTCTTGCGCTGCTCACCTATTTGGAGCAGCCCGAACTTCATCTCTATTGCGCGGAGCCAGTTGTCCGCGTCAAGAAGTTCATCCACCCTTGAGAATACTGGGGGATGAGTTGCCAGGAAGTTGGAGTAGGAGCTCTGTTGACGCTCCTCACGGTCTTGACGTCTCTCTGGGCGAGACGTATTAGCGATGAGGGTCTGCAGCAACTCCATGTGCTGCTGATGTGAACCCGCCATTGCCGCGACGATGTCGGCCAATGTAACCGTTGGCAATGGCGGTGGCGGTGTTTGCTGTTGCTGTTGCTGCTGTTGCTGTTGCTGTCCCGAGGAGTCTTCGGGAGGCTGCTGGGAGGTCTCTCCCCCTTGGCTAGTACCCCCAACGTCAGGGTTGGCACGAGCACGCGTCATTCTAAAATTCAAAACAGCAGCGATTAGCACATGTCTTACTTAAAATTCCATATGCAACAGTAGGTATTGAAGTGACACATGATTAGTTTGCACAACATTCACATATATTCATAAAGCATAAACTTTATACAAGATACATTATTCTCGGGTCTCCGAGAACTCGTGCTCATGTCATCACTACCTATACATACGCTACTGCCTACACGACATGTTACCGATTACAAAAGTTGGGTTACACTACCCTAGCTGCCCTACTTGGCAACTGTAACCCCCTACTCGGAGTAGAACTCGACCTCCTGTGGGTCGTCCTCCTCCGGTACCTCTGCTGGTGGCTCTAGATCCACCACCTCTTCTCCCATCTCGGGTTCTCCCATTGCTGGAAGACCCAAAACTACCGGTATGCCTAATACCGGAGGTACGAGGTCCTGCAAAGCATGCACCTCATCCATGGCCTGGTTGTAGTCCTCTTCCCAGCCTTGTCCTTCCTCAATAGCATCGTCCCGCTCTTGAGTAAGGTCCTCATTCTGCTGGGTCAGATTCTGTACCAGTTCTTGCAACGCCGCGATGTCGACACGGCTTTTCTTCTTCGCCTTCTTCAGACGATGCAACTGATTGTGTTGTTTATTCAGTCGCTTGATCGTCGGAAGGAGCACATTATGGAGTGCGCTGTGAGCACTCTCGAAATGGTATCCATGGCTCGTGCTCTCCTTGAGCTTCGTGGCGAGATGCTCCGTATGAACAGCTTGTCTGTCCATCACGGCGTTTCCCGCCCTCATCTGGAGGCTGAGATTTGCCTCCGCGGGGTTGTACCTTGGGAAACTCGGGTCCGTTGCCTCCAGGTACCTCTCTTCCCATACATGATGAGCCCGTCCCTCCACTAGAACGAGCGCGTATGGAGTGCCCTCCATAGCCTGCACGTGTAGTTGGCAGAAACGTGACATGGTGTCACGAGCTGCCACTTGCCACATCCCTTCCGGTTGCCTACCTCTCACCGTAACGGTGAACGGCACCCAACCGGGTGGCGTAGGTCCTGCAGGGACTTCAATATGGATTGTCCACGTCTTGTTCCCCTCTTCACCTTATTCCTTGGCGAAGTACTGCGGCATCTGGTTGTACCCGAAATATTGAAGCATATGCCTCAATGCTTCCGGATAGCCGCTGCGGTGAGAACAGTGGGACACCACCCACCCGTTCTCCAACTGCTTATCTGCTGTCATCTGTAAAAATATATTTGAGAAATGTCAAATATTTATTTAAACAGTAAACCATTGAGTCATAACATAAGACATGTCATTGAACCCATAAAATTTGGAAACAGTTCAAATGTTAAACAAATTTGACTGTTGATCTGCTGTTCACATGACAGCCCTGACCAGTTTCCATCTCAACCTGATTTAGGCCATGTTAAAGGCAGAACCAATTCTGGAGCTCAACATCAAAGTTAAATCTAACTTCAATAGCTTTCCAGAAAGTATTTGCTTGGCCTAAGATCTTCCTGGTTCAAAAGTTATGAGATGTCAAATTTAACAAAATTTCTGGAGAAAATTGGACAGCACCTCCCTGCTTTAGGTACTGATTTGATCCAAGAATTCCAGTTAATTCTGTTCCTAATCTGACAAAACTTTCTGTTACAAAGTTGTAACCCATCTCATAAGCTTTCCATAACTACCTCATTTTCTATTTTTGGATTTTTATGCAGGAAGTTATACTCAATTTACAGAGAGTTTACAGAGAGTCTTTGCTCTGTCCTGTTTTCTGGACAGTTTCAACTCTACTGCATTTTTCGATTGGCTAAGGGATGAAACACCTCTGGATCTAAACAGGAAAGTTGTAAAGCTCTCCCAAAGCTTTTCAGAAATGTATCATATGACCCTAACCTCGAAAGAACTCAACCTCTAACCTCTGATTAACTCCAGCCTTAATTCAGCTGAAAACAGAGTGCTCTGTCCTTAACAACCTATAATTGAAAACTTGTTAATTTTGAATATTCTGATTAAGGGAAGGAGTTACATCAAGTTTTACTACTTTGGATCAAAACCTTCAAGTTTTTACAATGAAGTTGTTCCTTTAGTGGGGTGTGACATCGATGCGTCACCAGATTATGTCGGTACTACGTCCTCACAAAGAAAAAACCTATACCGGACTTAGCCGGCTTCGTTACTTCAGTGACACTAAACGTCACTCGCACATGGATGCTACACGTCTACCATTTTATGGTTAGACTACCTGCAGAAACTCAAACAATCGTCAGACTTGGCTGCACACCGAGTCCGGTATCCATACAGTTCGTACACCTGGCCGTCATCACTCGCCCGGATGTTCTCAAGCCAAACACGCCTTAAGCTACGTGTTCACGTTTCAGACCATGTGACGGGGTCTCCCATGTTGCACCACGCACGCCCGGGACAGACGTTGCTCGAATACCCTAAACGACATGAAGAGTCGTAGAGGATATTAAAGCGGGTCGGGTTACCTACCACCCGTGGGGCTCCACCCTTCAGCTTGTGCGCACTGGTGGAAAGCGCTTACGTGCACCCCCCAAGACATAAACGTCCCAAGATGCACGATTTTCCGACATAGATAGATAGGTTAGTATGCCACCTTCTATACACTGATAACATCCTTATACGGGCTACTAACTCGTTCCTCACTGGATTTTTGAAAAAGATGACCTTTTTAGTGCGTTAAACCTCAAGCGAGCTCTGATACCAACGCTGACACGACCCCACGGTCTTGTCGAGCCAGGATCACGCTGAGGGGTGCTGTGTTGCACAGCACCGTATAACACACACATCAAAGGTACAAAGCGGAAGCAAAACTTTTATTACATAAAGTGGTTTATGAACATTTGTACATCAAAATAAGTCCAGTCTACACTCGCGGGCGTAGACTACGCATCAAGTCCACGTCCAGCCCTTGAACGTGTCCTTGCTAGCACACACGCACACTAACTCTGCGGCGTGCACGACTCCCACTCGACGAGGTTCCCCTCCTGGGGTTCCGTCTCATCTTCGGGAGTCCCTTCCTCATAGAACCCTGCAAAAGCTTCAAACACAAGCAGTGAGCACGAAGGCTCAGCAAGTCTGACCCGTCTCACCTAAACATGGAACTTCTACATGAGGGGTGATGGGTACATGAGGTAAAATCATTTGCAAAGGACTCACCTAATTAGTGGAACCTTACTTTCAGGTTTTAGCAGCAGGTGGTGGAGAACCTTACGCTAAGGCACATGAGAGAGCCGCAATCAAACAAGAAACGCATTTCTCTCATGTACTTTGCCCAAAGTTTAAAGGAACTTTAATTAGCTTTAAACTACACCAAATCATTAACAATCAAGTCCATCTTTCAATCAACAACATTTTAACATGAAGCTAGCCTGTTCTTTCTACGTCACGTTACAGTGAACAAGTGGTACTCACTGACCGCGAGGGATGGCGATTATAATCGATTTACACCTGCAGGGTTACCCGAACAACCCATCACGTGCGCCCGTACTCGATGTTGCCTACAACAACCATCACTGACTACCTTTCACCCGTCAGCCAAATATTGAACCGGTCCCATCGTCCTGAGCAAGAGGTCTCTGCACGCGCATCTCCGTGCCGCCAGCCGATTTACACCTCAAGCTCTCAACCTACCCTCTGAACGACGGGCAATGCCTCAATACCCAGCTACCCGAGTTACATCGGTTTCCCGGTTCCCATATAGCCGGTAGGTTTTCGGTACTGTTCTAGCTTGTTCAACAGGCCCGCACATGGCTCGGTCCTCAATCGACACAAGCGGAGCTATAGCACACAGACCCCAAAGTCCTGCTGCCCTTACCCTCCGCTTGGTCTCATTTTCTTGCCATGTGTTTCATGTGCTATCTCTACCCGAGTTGAGTGCCTCTAGCCTATGCTCGCGAGTAGTTCCAACTACTCGACTTGTACCGAATCCTACACTATCTTAGCATTGCAGTAGCTAACGGGGTTTGCAATCCTAAACCCAACCCATGGTTTTCTTGGCTATGCAATTGGGTTTCCACACAAGACTCTAATGCAAAGAATCATAATACTCAAGTAAGTGCTCAAAACAATAAAAATTTGTAAAAGGTTAATGCAAACCGGAGCTTGCCTTGCTGCTCTTGGTCATAGGCTAGCTGTTCCTCCGGAGTAACGAAGTCTAGGACTTCGGGTTCCTCCTCGACCTTAGCGACTACATGATAGAAGAAGTACATGTATCAATTTAAATGCATTTGTATTAAGTTTGAACTTGTGAACCTTATAAGTCCCACTAGACAGACTCAATGACTATGAAACTTTTACTGTGCCTTGGTTACAACCTAAACAGAGACTTGGTCAAGTTTTAGTTGCAGCAAAGCTCATTTGAGCCCTCCACAATTAATTATGTACTTGACCTTAATTGAAGGCTTTTAGGGTGTTCTAAGAATTTTCATGAAACAAACTACGACTTTCTGAAAACTAGATTTTCAGAGGGTTCTAATGGAGTTGGTCTCACTTAATTTGAAGGTTCCTAGCTAAAGATATGAGCTAAACAATTTCAGAGAAAATTCTGAAAATGTTTCTGAACATTTTCTATTTTCTTTGGAACAGTTCCACTAATCACAACATTAGGTGGACCGAATGAGCTCAAATGGATCTGAAATTTTTATGGTAGTTCAGGGATATTTTGGTGAACATTCCAGCAAAATTTCAGGATTTTCCTCTAAAGGATTCTCCGGTTAAAATTCCAAACAGTTTAAAATTTGAGGAATTAATTATTTAGAAATAAGGATTTTCATGAAGTGAAACCTGATTTTCTGGAAAGTGCTCAGAGAGCTGAATCCAACAAAATTTGGTTCACTCAATTTGGAGCTTTCTAGCCAAAGTTATGAGGATTTGAAGTTTGAATGAAATCTAAAAATCAAGGGAAAAGTTTAAATCTGCCGGGGCCCGCGGGGACACGTGTTAAGCGCGGAGCCGACAGCACACTGAGGCCCACAGGGTTTTTGGCGCGCCAGCACACCCGGTCCCGGCCGCAGCCCGATCCAGATTTAAAATAGCTCCCGCTGACAGCTGGGGTCCACCCCTTCATCAACCTCCCGTCGCCCGCGCTCTGCCGCCGGGGGACCTCGCCGGAGAGCTCGCCGGCAGCTTCTGTGGAGCTCCAAACTTCACGATCTTGGCCGCCCCTGCCTACTTTCACTCGGGGAACAGGATTCTGGGATCAGCTCGTCATGATAATGGCCGGTGCATGGTCGGCGACGAGCCGTCACCTCGGAAAGACTTTGGCCGTGTCGGCTGACTTCCCTAGCACCTCAACTACTCGAGCAATCGGTCGGGGAGCATCAGTGGACCTTAGGGAAGGTCAACATGAGCTTGAGGTAGCTCGGGGGAGGCCCGAAGTAGGTCCTCACCGTGCGCCCGATGCCTCCCGCATACTCCGCCGTCGGTACACTTCGAAATACGCCGGGTACAGAGGTTCTCCGGCCAAAGGTTGTGAAGGCAACTTGTGCGTTATCGTGTCTAGCTTGTGTGAGAGCGGATTGAGGCCCTGTAATCCTTTCTAGAGTATGATTCGACGGAACCGTACCCGAAGGTCGGTCTGTACCCAGAAAGGGGAAAACTGGAAATTCACCGCCGGTGAGCAAACACTCGGGCTGTGGCTCGGGGGTGAGCAGCACCGGTCACCAGCGCGTCCAAGGGTGCCTTGGCTCGGGCGTGACAACGCCCCGGTTGGGCTGTCCACGGGAGCCCGAAGTGCGGCGGCGTTAGGTCAGTGAATTAAGCTCTCGGTATAGCCGAGATCGACCGGTTTTCAGCTGAATTCTAGCCACGGGGAAGAAGGAGGAAGATTCCTAGTACCTTGCCGTAGCTCTGGAGGGGATGGGAAGGCTGTGATCGGCGCTCCCGATCGTTTCCAAGCGGCGGAAGGAGTTGTTCCGACGCTGTGTTCTTGCGGGGGAAGAAACTGACGAGGCTTCGGCCGAGGAGGGGGGAAACGCCTTAAGAAGGCTCTGAACCGCCTCCTGCTCGCGCGTGACCAAGCAGCTGCTGGCGCGGCGGCTCCCCTCGGTGGCGATCACAGCGGCGGCTCGGCGACCCGAGTGAGAAAAGTCTCAGTCGGTTGAATCCTCTCTGTGGCTGACATGTGGGTCCCACCCGGGGTTTTAACCTCTAAAATTCACTCCTAAGCACTGTTGTAAACAGTGAGCCCCAAAATACCCATGATGATTCAAATTATTCACCCATGAGCCATTTGAATTGATTAGAATTCAAATTGGGTTTGGTTTGAATGAATTTCAGCACATGTTCAGTTTGAAATTCAAATAAAGTTTGAATTTGCCCCACTTAGCTCATGTCAAGATCAACTCCAAATGGAGTGAAAATTGGTGTGTGAGCTCACAAAAATGTGCTGAATAAGAATATGCCTCCCACTTTTGAATTCATGGGATAAAATCAGTTTGAATTTGAATATGGTTTCAAACTGCCCTCTTTCTAGCTATACCCAAAATGACCTCAAAAAGGTTTTGAATTCGGGTGAAACTTGGCATGGACATCCTTAGCAATATGTAGTAGTTTTCATATGCCCAGCCCCTCTATATCACATGTGGGAAATACCCCTTTTGCAATATGTGAGTTTGTTCTCTAATGAGCATGTTGATGGTGGTTACTTGCTCTTCATTTGTGTTCATCAACTTGCTTCAAATAAGGTGTGTGGTGTGGTGATGAACACTTCAAATATGTGTCAAAAAATGAGGCCCTTACAGCCGCCAGGACTTGGCTAAGGGAGGAAGGGACACATAAATGATTAGCAAGACATGGGGAACTTGGAGAGGTGCCTGCCCCTTCGTGGGGATGCCTGGAATTAGGGCAGCGGCGGCGACCTAGGGTTGCAGCACCTCCAGCAAGGTTTCTCGGGCAAAACATGGAACTGCAGACTCCCAAATTTTGCGTGGAGCATCACTGGAGTATGAGGAAGAGCGGCGTGATGTTGTTTTTGATGGAAATACGGCCTAACATAGGGCGCACCGTGCACCGACACACTTTTGCACATGGCAGTGGGAAAAAAACTCGATATCTAGGGCCACATTCCATGATTCACTATGAAAATTGACAGATGGTTGCACCCAGAGGTCCACAGCCATAGCTAAAAATTTTTTGCAACATTTGTAGTGAGCTGGGAGAATTTTGAAGATTCGTACCCAAGGTCAGTTCTGACCGGGTGGAGGAATCTTGGAAATTCTTGCTTGATGCTGCACCAATCGAGCTGAGATTTGGAGAGGAGTATTAGGGGACTCAGGCGCACCTCAGGGTATGTTTTGTTGAGCTTGAGACGCCCCAGACAGAGCTGTCCACGTGAGAGGAGAGAGATCTGTCGTGGGGAGAAAAACAGAGAGGGCGCGAGAGAGGGAGATGACCAGCTGTTGTGCGTGAGAGATGAGGGCGAGGAAAAGATCATGAAGTGCCTTCGAATGAGAGCCCAGGCAGGCAGCTCGTGCTGGCAGCTGCTCCGCTTGTGGCGCCTCTCAAGAAACAAGGAAGTCGGTTCTATACTGAGAGACGGCCATGTGGGGTCCACAGCCTCTCACTTTCTTCTTCTCTATGCTTTTAGATTCCCACACGTTCTTTGTCCAAATTTGGATGCTAGACTAAGAAAAATATGTGGAACTCAAATACGAAATTAGATTTTGAAATTGACCAAGTTTGGTTCAGATTCAAATTCAAATTTGAATTTAAATGCTCTCTCAATTGTTCCTTTGAATAACGAGTATATGAGCTCCAAAAAATACCAAAGTTGGAAGAGAAGCTATTTTATACATGTGAAATTCATTGGTTGATTCACTTGTATGAATTTGTACAATTTGAACATGAATCCTTTTAAAAGAACTCAACTTATGTTTAAATTTCCCCACTCTCTTCATAGTGGTTGTTTTCATGATTTTTAAATCATGTAGTGATGTCCACTCCTCATGTTAACATGTGTTAAGCATGAGTTAAAGAAAAAAATTTAACTCCCTCACATGTCCATTGTGTGTTTATCATTTTAGGTGACACATAACTAGTCTTTCTTCTCCTTAACTTTGCTTCATAAGGTGAAATACAACTTTACAAAAGTTAGGGCTGTTACAATCCGTTCATCACCTTCATTCTCAGCCTCAGCAGGGGTGGCTCCTCTTTGGATTCATCTCCTTCTGACATATCTTCATGAGGCTCCGCTGGGTGTAAGCCCGCGTGAAATTCCTCCTGAGGTGCGTACCAATGTTGTTCTTCTTGTGGATGATCTTCCATGTCATCTTCGATTGGTTCCACCTCTTCTGGATCCTCTTCCTCATGCATAGAGCTACTGACTCCATCTTTATCATGAGGTTCCATCTTCACCTCCTCCCAATATGGTCCATCGGACACCTCAATATGGTTAAATGCACTCCCAAGTGTTGGTGGATGAGTTCTCATGCGTGTTGAGCTCCTAGTGACTGGCATCTATAAATAAGACATGAGAAACTTAAGAGAAGGAGGAAATAACTCCAAAATTTTAGAAGCTATAAAGCAAGAAAACAGAGGGTGTGGCTCTCCAAAAGAAAAGAAGAAAGAGGAGCTGAAAATAGCACTTTGCGGTGGCTGAGTTGACAAGTAAAGTGCAGCAGCATGCAATTTCTCAAAAATAGCAGTTTAGAGGGGTGTTTCTATGTGTTTTAGAGTGTCCATTCTATCTAGTCTTGCATCCTACGGTCAACGTGGGTCTGATGCCAATTTGTGACACCCGGTTCTGAAAATGAATCAAGTGAATGCGCATGTGTGCCCATGATGTTCATCACACATACACATGTACTTCATAGACTAAAATTTCAGAATATAACCATGTACAAATAGTGTTTAAGTACTTTATCACATTGACTCATTATCTCACTATTGAATATCTAACTTATTCTTGCAGTGGAAGGCTCTAAACGACAGCGGAAAATGCCTAAGATGATGGACTCCAACTTCAACTCCACAGGCATGTTGATGGTAGTGCGCACACCTAGTACTCCACTTGTTCCTTGAAGTATTCTTCTCCTGTAGCTGATTTATATGTGGGAATGCAAGGGTGAGTACATGTCGTACTCAGCAAGTGCGGGAAAAGTATGACATGTAGCTTACAACAAGGTAGGAAATAAATGGTTTCATTGCAGCAAGCAAGTTATTTTTCACAATCATGATAAAAATAATAACTATCTCTAGCTGAGTAAAATCCCAACATAACCAAGTAAATAATCATTCCTCCATCATAATTCATCTTTAATCAAGTCTCAACCAGCCATTATTCTTTCTCATGTTCATCTAATATTCATAAATACTCATGATCAACTCATATGCACATAACCGAAACCAAACTCATAAACATCTCCAAAACCAGTCCCAATGACCATACAATAACCATACCCAAATAACCATCGCAAGTTTTGCTTCTAATCATGGAAGTTGGCCAGGTGCTTGTAACCGGAAGCACGACTATCATGATAGTTTTACACTCTGCAGAGGTGGCACCACTTTATCCACAAGTTCATGATTTCGTCATCCGTCGGCGACTAGAGAGAACCTCCATTCTGCCACTACACAGCCGTCGATGTATGACCAAGAGGTCACAAAATAGCCTTTATAAAGGGGCCACCAGAATGTACGGACCCACTGAGGTTTCACTGGCAGGCTTGAATTTCCATTCTCCCACCCACGGGCCCCCTCGTGTGCCATGTAGTTCCCAGGACAGTCCTCCTTGACTCCCATTCCCCGCGCCATCCAATGGTACATAACAAGCTAGCAACACAACTAATTAGTCAGCTAAGCCGCACCCATATTTGACCTTGTGGTGGCACTGTTTTCCTGGCATGTGCTCGCATGAACCGGTCCTTGGATCTACGGCAAGCAAACCACCATCTCATTCAGCAAAATCCATGAACCAAGCTTACCTAGATCTCCCCAATTCCATGCTCATTAACATCATCATATTCTCATCATCTTTAATCTTTATGAGTGCAGTAGCTAACCAAGTTTTATTTTAGTTTTCCCGTATCCCGTAAGTTAAGCTAAGCAAATAGAGAAAATGACTATACCCGACTCAATTATGTTTCCCGACGACAAGGGTGGCTAACAAAGCTACTCAACTCCTACTAAAGGGTTTCCCATCAAGTTGACACGAGCATGCAATTTTTACAAACAAAACAGTTCAGAAACTTAGGTTCAACATGGTCAAGGGGCACTTGCCTTGCTCCCGCGATTCGTGTTGCTCAAGTGTCTCGAAGTCTTGGTGTTGTAGTTCCTCGTAGACGGCCTCTTGAGCGTGTCCTTCTACTCATGACCACGTACATACAAATAGTACAACAATCAAACGTCATGCACAAACTTTACTCAAGATGCAATGGGGTAGATGAATGCAAATTCTATAGTGCAGATTGTAATAATTAGTTTGTACGTGTTCTTGCAAGTTTTAGTAAGCTTTCACGGGGTTTTACGATGAACAAGGTTGTTGGAATTAAGTGTGTCTGTGGTTATGATCTTAACTCAGGTTGGAGATCAATTCAACTGTCATAACTTAACCGAAACGTGGTCTGCCCACGTGCAGAAATTTCTGCTCATAGGGGGTGGAGAAAAACAGGTGTTTAGCAACAGTGGAGACGTGGTAAGAGGGGTAAGGGGAACCTACCTCTCTTCCTCTCCTCTCCTCTCCTCCTTGCGGCTGGACCCTTTTCCTTGCAATGGCAGCAGTTGGGGTTTTTCTTTGGAGAATTGGGGAGCTGCGGCTAGGGCAGGATGTCGGGGTCTTCTTCTCTGGTGACGGTGAGTCGGGGCAGAGCTTCGACAGCGGCCAAGGCACCAGCAGAGGCGGCGGCCAGGTCTTGGCAGCAAGAGGGGGGTGGCGGCCAAGGTTTTTGAGGTTGGGGTGGTGGCTAGGGCGGTTATTTATAAGGGGGAGAAAATAGCTAAGGGCGCTAGGATTTTAGCAACTCATTTATCCAAGGGCTGAGATTTAATTTGAGAAGAGGTGGGAGCTAGGGGCTGTGATTTAATCAATTATTTTCCACCAAGGGTTGAGATTATTTGGGGGGGGGGGGGGAGAAAATCCAAGAAAAAGAAAAGGTGGGCGGCTAGGGTTTCCCCATTAGGGTGGTGCGGCCAAGGCGAGGGGGTTGGCTAGGGCTTTCCCCCTTAGGGTGGTGCGGCCAAAATTCCCCCAAAATGTGGGGAAAAATTCCCTAGGGGGAATTTTAGGGGGGATTAGGGGGCAAATTGGGGGGAAATTGGGGCGGCCAGGTTTGGCTATTTTATTTATTTTTTCTTTTTATTTTTATTTCTTTTTCTTTTTTATTTCTTTTTTATTTCCTTTTTATTTATTTATTTGTTTCTATATTCCTTCCTTTATTTTCTTCCTCTTTTTAAATGCTTCTCTACAGGAAAAATGTATGCAATGCATGGTAATGAATATGAGGGTGTTACACACAGTGAGCCGCCTAAGCCAGCGACGAGCTCGGGAACCACGCATACGCCTCGAGCAGAGATTTGATGAAACATGGGCACCAAGCCCCGACCAGGAAGCCCCTCAACACGAAGTAGGGTAATGGTTCCAGCTGTCCAAATCAAATAGGGGGAATGAGTTTCACTTGGCTCCACCCGATAGGCAATTCACTGGGCCCAGGGGCCTGACGATCGAGGAAAGCCCCCGATTGACCCGACCCCTCCGAATCACGAACCATACGCGGATGGGGGGCGAGGCGAACTCGCCATGACGACAACCCGACCCCTCAAAAGGGGCCGCAGGCTTGCTGCAGGGGCCCAGCGAGAACGATTTTTTTCTTTGTTTTTAGTTGTACAGGATCGAATCTAACCTGTGTTTATCCCCTGATCAATCGACAAGATCGATGAGAGGCTTGGGGGCTACTGACAAGGTTCCTGACCCCGACTCCCAAGGGGGAAGCAGGGAGCCTCCACTCGATGGGCGACGGAGGAGGAAGCCTGAGCCCGAGCTCGGGAGAAGACGGAGCTGATAGGATAGGGGTCCCGATCCCGACCCCTGGGGCAAGCCACAAACCTCGCCCTCAAACGCTTAGACGAAGGGAAGACCCCAAAGGGAACGTCTATCCCGACCTCGGGTAGGCAAGGGGCATGTGACCTTCAATGCGAAGTAGGCGCCGTCCTAGTCAAGTGGAAAGCCATTCGAGTGCCATCACTGTCCACGACATTGAATACCCGTCACCCCCGATAGAACTGAAGAGGAGTAGCACGCAGAGCGTGCGTGCGCACCGGTATGGTCTACCCCGACAACAACACAGAAGCAGGCGCGGAGACAGGGTACGAATAAGGCGACTCTATCCAGTGCCCTGTCAAACGTACGACGGAACAAGCTGTCCCTGTTCCCATGACCTTCTCACCACTTGTAATACGGAAGAGGATGAAAGCGAGTATAAAGAGAGGAGCTGGTTCATCCCCTAGGGGTAGGCTCTCGCACTTTTAAAAGAACCACCCCCATTCTTGAGAAAGAACAACGAGACACCCCAGACTGGATGTAGGGCACCTTGCCTAGAATAACGCACACATTAATTACTAGTCAGAAATCCGAACATCAACATTGAGTAATTATTGTGTTACAATGGTGAATATCCTCCTCTAATAGTTGAGTTCGTCAGAGGACTCTCTCATCTTTTGGCCCAAAAACGCCCCAATTATAGCCTAAGGGGGTGGGTTTACATCTGGTGGCCGGTCAAGAGGGTAATAATAGTGGTAGTTCCTTGTCTTGTCGAGGTTCCACTGTCTTCAAAGGCCCGATTGAATTGTCATGTCCTGCGTCGGGTGGGACGACTTTCAACATCCGTTGGGTGCGTACAGAGTGCCAGCTGCCTACACATTGAAGGTGGTTAGTAGAATCGGGATCCGTAGTAGGTTTGGTGACTTGACCTTTTTCTTACGCATGCTGAAGTGGGAGGCCTGATTCATATGCTCCTCAAACGTTAGGTTAGTGGGAGCATATTACCGCACCAGTTGTCTTATCTGAGCATTGCCCAAGGGTATGGCAAGACATCACTCTTACTCCTTCGGTCACGTCGAGCTTCTAAATAAGGGTATAGCAGCGTTGCCTAACAATACATGCACTGTCATGAGTTCTTTTCCTGTGACCATGCGCTGGCGCATAGCTAAGGCTTGGTCTAGTGACCACACATGCCACGATCAAGATGGGAGCTGTGAGACTTGGCCAACTTGGAGGCTAGCCCTCGACTCGCTTCCGCCTGCTAGGATCTTCATCTTGTATCATTGTGATCATCGGGCCCACTTAATGATGGTTAGTGGGAACCCCTGTTACTAATACACCAACAATGTTTGAGGTCATCCAATGTGTTGGTTTCTTATGGCTACATATTCGTTTCCACCATCAACATGGATGATGGTCAGGTAGTCATCAAATCAAGCCATGTCTCTGGCCTGGCTCCACCATAATTGTGCATTGAGGGTATATCGACCTTATTAGGTTGAGTAGGTCCATGCTAAGAGAGGATGCATGTCTGCTTGATGTGGAGGGCTAAAACCTTCAATAGAGGTGAACCTTAGGTGTAGGGCCGGACTGATGATCACCGGTGACTATCCGTCTATCAGATGGGTTTCAAAATATTAGAGGGTTGAGATGGAAGGACATCACAACCAGAATCAATGAGGAGCATGTCGAGTTGTGCGTCAAAAAATCGATTGGGCACGGGAGGAGACTGATTGGGGGCTACAAGTTATGGGAGTTACTACAAAAATAGAAGTGTTTATGGGCTCTGATAGAAGCATTTTTAGCCTAAACTTTAATAATTTGATTTAACAAGAGATTTTAGACCGCTCTTGGAGATATTCTAAGTGAAGAAAATAGAGCTCACGTCGAAAACCCCACCCCATTCTCCCAGCTATAAGACAAGGCGGGGCCGGGTCGGGCTGGGCTGCGCTGGCCACATTCCTATGACATGGTGGAAATACAATTGACATCCATCCTTAATAAATGGCAGCACCTTGTACAGATCCCCGAAACCAGTACGCAGCACTAGCATTTACTTTCTGCCCGTTTAAAATCACGCCGAGATTCTTTTTTGTGATCAATTAAATCACGCCGAGGATGGTTGGAACGGATTCACACCCATCCGTCCGTCCACTGACAGGCGTGCTCCCGAAGCACACCGCTTGCCGTCGATCCGGTGCATCCGACGGCCAGGATTCTAGTGGCGATGATGGATCCTTTCGTAGTTTCGTGGGTTCCGCTGCGTCGCCCACTTTGCTCCCTTTCCAGCACCATCCACCCACCCCAAAAAACGCCGCAACCCCCTCCTCCCCCTGATTTTCGTCCAGGTCTCCCCCACTCCTCCTCCCCTCCGCCCCCCACCCCCTCGATACATTCGAGCAGCTGACGGGAGGAAGGCAGCAGCGGCGGCGGCGCGCTCGGTCACTTTCCCCTCCCCTGCCGCCGATCGACGCTGCCTGCCCACGGAGGACGCCGATCGGGCCACGCGTCCGTACGTTTCTTGCTCCTGCGTTTTCTTTTTGTTGCCTGGACGGTGGCTGGGTGGATAAGGTTGCTTCGTGGGGCGACGGGTACCACAGAATGGGGATCCATGGGGGTTGTCGTGGCAGTTGAGATCTGTGCGGGGTTTTGGAAGCGGATCTAGGTGCTGTTGTCGCTGCGGAATTCTCGGGCCGTAGGACGGGAATTCAGTTCATTGGCGCTAGTTTTGGGGTAAGGATTAGGGTTCGTGGTAAAAGTTTCGTCTTTGCGCCTAGTAGGTAGTCTGAGCTGTCCTGAGTTGGTTTGTTTCGTGGAAGCCTGCCCATCTAGTCTGGAATTGCTGTCGTATTGTAAGCAAGGATTTGACGAGAAGAAAAAAAATTAGAATTTTGTTGTGAAGTGGATGTCCAGAACGTTAGGGATTGCATTGATAGGGATATCGGGTCATTTAGGCGAAACGTCTAATCACCGCAAAACCCATACTGGCTGCCCAATAAATTGGTCTCTAGTGAACAACCTGTCAAACATCATATTTTTTCCACCCTGATTGATGCTTTTGAAATTGTTCGGTACATCCATGCCTCATATGATGTTTTGTGCAGGACTCTTATATTCCTGAAACATACTCTCACCGTTCTCAAATTGTTTTCGTTAGGACAGCAGTTCTAGTTCAAAAATAAATTAAAGTTGTCGTCCTAACTACAAAATTTTTAAAACAGAGGGTGTTGTTTATACTATTATATGCTTATTATCCGGATGCGATCACAACAGTTTCTGTAACGTTCCAAACGAATAAAATATTTTCTTGCGTCAGTTACCAGGTGATACCCTTCCCTGGACCTTGCGCAAGCGGGAGCTACATGCACCGGGTTGCCTTTTCTTTTTAGTTAGTGGGTGATATCCTGTCATTATGTTGTCGCAGACAAAAAGGAAAACTAATATAGTTTTTTATTTTTCTGAAACTAGGGAGAAGCAGTTAGTTGTTTTGTCCAGCTGGCTGCTACCAGTTCCAGCGGTTTCCACCGTTTTTCTAGTGACTTATTATTGGTGTTGTAAAGGTATGTATTTCCTTAGCGCCTATCTGTTTATAAATTTTTAATGATGCTTTCTACTCCATTCTGATTTAGTTTCTGTTTTTGCAATATGATGGAGTGCAATGCTGATTCTTTTCAAATGTTTCCTTTTGCAATATTTTCTAGGTTTACATTCTTCAAGTTGTACAGAATTGCCTTTTTCTGGTTTTATGGTTCGTTTTGTTGGAATCATTTAAGCACCAAGAAATACAGTAAGGCCTTAATGCAACATAATAGGGTCACCGTGCTGTCTTCCTCAGAAACGTGCCACTTTGGTTCAAGTTCCAACAACCCAGATATGGATCCCAACAATGCTACTGTGGATGAGCAAATTTTACTGCCCAATGCTCTAGAGAATGATAACTTCCCACGCTATCTGCTCAGTAGTCACGAGATGGGAATGCCTAGTGGAAACCTTATTGGTCAGCAAAGTACAGGCTTGAGCTTATGGGAACCATCTGGATCTAGCTCAATGGGTTGCCTTGCTGATCATGGCAACCTTTTTCAGCCCAAGAGGGAGCATTTTGCGCCTCCTTTATCTATAGGAGGCCCCTTAAGCATAGACAGGAGGAGACATGAAGGAGCTAGTTCATCGCCTTCTCATACCTTAAACATAGACCTTAACATTAATCAGAGTGATCAATTTGGGGCAGAGGATGTTGATGTGGTACACACCAGTGGGCAATCAAGAACAAATACTATTTTGGCCAACAGGGGTTCTTCTACAGCTGCAGGAATCCCACGCCACGAATTTTCTTTGGATGCTACCGGAAGTTCTTCACAGACTGCAGACCCTTTTGATCGTGCGACTGGCCGAGAAGGTGGTGGGCTTGACAGCCATCGTCTAACTTTCAAGAGAAAGAATATTGATGGAAGTCATGCTGAGTCTTCTGCCAATGGAAGCTCATGTAATCGCCAACAAAATAATAATACTGTCCTACCTGCTCCTGCCGCTCATGAAAGTACTTGTTTAACAATGCCCACTGCTGCAAACTATGCTGTTTCATACCCTCCCATGGAACAGCTGAACCAGAGTACTAATGTTGCTATAAGCCCTTCTCTGTCTGATCATTATTCATTGTATAATGATCCGCATGAACATGGATTTGTGCGAAATACAAGGATGAGAATAAACCCGAACGATCCTGACCAATCACTGCCCCGTCTCTTACCTGAGGGTAATTTCAGGTGTTCTTCTTATCAGCCTACACAGCAGCCGCCTTCGTCAAGTGCTCATGGTCGACCTCATCTCCCTACTGTTACTCAGTTTTCACAAAATCTCCATCGTTCTTCATCAGATGGTAATTGCGGATCTCAATTTGGGGGATCTTCCAGTTTGGTGGATACAACAATCCATATGTCTTCTTCGCATGATCCCAATAGGAGCCTGATGAGGAGTGAGTTACCTGAGACCCTTCAGTTAGGTCCTTTGTACAATGCTGATTCAACAAATTTCCCTTATGCACCCGGAAGCAGAGACGACGAGCAAAATTCTGTCTCCACCTCTAGGTCCACAGCTAGAGCTGCTGTCAATATTGGAGCTCAACAAGTCTCTGGGACCAATTCATCTCAGCCAATTACAACTGCAAGAGTTTCAACTGATATGGCCAGAAGGTCCTTAATTTCTGCTAGTGTCAGAAGTTCAAGCGTGTTGCACCATCATGCATCTTCATCCACATCACATGAGATTCGAAGCCATCAGCACTACTTCAGGGGAGGTCCTTTGTCCGCAGATAGGCAAAACCCTAGCTATTTGGACCTTCAGTCTTTCATGCAGACAGTAGCTTCTTCAAGGGATGGAAGCAGGACAGTATCAGAGGTGAGCTGCCCTTATGTATCTCATTTAACTAGTATGATTTTCGTTAGCAGTAATATAATAACAATGATTTTCACCTTACAAGTCTTGCTAAGCATGAGCAGAGAATATATATCATTATTGCTGAGCATGAGCAATAGATAAAATTATTGGGTTTCATGTCTAGCTTACCTCAACGTGGGACAAAGGCTTTGTTGTTGTTTCCCAGTTTTCAAATGGTTCTCTATTGTGCTATTAAACCGTGCAAGATAATTCCATACAAGATTAATGCTATGTGCCTGTGTAATATTTACTTTCTATATAAACGTTTGTACACGACTGATAACTGTTAAGTTATCCTGTTGAATATATGATCTGCCATAATTCCGATCCTGCAATTGCGAATATTTCTTTTCTGATGTGTATGAATCCTATAGGATGGTACTTTATCGAGTTATCCCTAGCAGATTCGTTTCTCCTAAAGGATGCATTTATTCACACAGTTTAATATTTAAATGCGAGATACAATAAGCTAAAATGGGAAAGTCTAGGGTGATAGGTTGTTGTAAATCAGGGTTAATTAATCTCTGCCCCCCTTGATTTATTCCTCAAAGCATGGCTAGCTATATATAGCCTCGATTACAAATATAATTCTTGTTTGATACTAGTCACTAGACTCCTACTCTAAATTGAGATAAATTTGTGATCTATCTCTAACTCTATCTTATCTAAAAAAACTAGATTATTTCTAACAATCACCCCTAATGTTGTTTTTCTAGATAACATTCACTAATTTAGGATGGAGACACACTTCTAACCTACACACTTTTAGGATGGACACAACTACACCTAGGATGAACACATCACCCTGCACAACCATGAGAGGAACACATCATCCCGTACACTAACACTTGTGAGACAAACACATCATACCGTACACTAACACATATGAGACGAATACATCATTTCGAACACGAATTTTGGGGTGAACACATCATCCGGTACTTTGACCCGGAATGGGCGTATCTTCATTCCGATCACTCATTCGAGATGATCACACCTTCATCTCGAGCACTCAATTTTGGGATGGACACATTTTCATCACCAAAATGGTCACATCTTCATCCTACACACAAATTCAGGTTGGGCACATCTTCAACCCTAGGATGGGTTTATCTTCATACTGCTAGATCTCAGAATGGATGCATCTTCATTTCGATCTCACACACTTGGACACGATCAAACTCAACATGGTCATCGCTTCTGGCCTTGTGTACTTTCAGCAAAGGAACATAAACCTTTGGTGCAATCCATTGAGAATCCTTAGCCGAAGTCACTAATAACCAGGTCCGCTTCTATGGTTCATGTGACAAATATCAGAAGGGCCTAGGCCAACACCCGGGACCTATGTTCTCGTCTTCTCTCAACACAACCGGCTTCCAGGCCCCGACCGACTCTCCTTGCTGCTTGTTAGGGTTTCGCCGCCACCCCCACCGCACGTCGACGACTCCGCTGGCCGAGCCTTCTGCAGCCCACCCTTCACGAGATGAGATACAACGACCTTGACCTGGGTGCGAGGCCGCTCCACCACCTCGCCGAGGTGACAGAGACCTCAACACTGGGCCACCCGCCACACTGCAAAGAACCTTGACCCCGTCGAGACTCAAAAGAGACAACGACCCTTCCTCCCCCCGATGCCGGGTCAATGGGTGACGGCCTTGCCCAGGTCCACTACCTGGAATGACGCCTCCACGTCGGCCAGCTTTGGCGACGCGAGCCCCAACAGGATCCGCCCTGGCCGCACTTGCTTGCTGCGCCTTCTTGTCCCTCCCACGGCGCTGCTCTGGGATGAGGCTGTCCCGTGACACCTTGGTGCTGGGCTTCTGTGTCGCTGCATGTTCGCGGTCGCGTTCCCTCTGGCTCGGCCGTCGAGCACCTCGGGATGCTGCACCTGATCCGCCAAGCTCACAAACCGTCGAGATCCATGAAGTTATGCCCGATGTTGCTTTTGTCCCAGATCCGTGTGCGTCTTTCAATCTTGCCTTTGCATGCTAGGCACATATACACGCATTCTCACCCCCTCGGAGCATGTCTTCCCGAGGTAGCGATTGATCTCAAACCCAGGCACAGGTACCAATTATTGTAAACCTGATTTATATAATCTCTGTTTTTCCCCTTGATTTATTCCTTGAAGTATGGCTGGCTATATACAGCCCCAAGTACAAATAGAATCCTAGTCTAATACTATTCATTAGACTCCTCTAAATTGAGATAGATTTGTAATCTACTTCTAACTCTATCTTTTGTAGTAAAACTAGATTATTTCTAACAAAGGTGGCATAGAATTAAATACGAGTCACTTTTATCATGTTGTCTTCTAACTTTATTGAATGCTTACAATGCATTTTATAACCCTTAAACAGTGTTTTCAAGGCGTTGCCTAGGCGTCCAGTCGCTGGCGGTGAGACGCCAGGGCGGCTCGCCTGGCCGGGCGTCGCCGCCGCCAGAGCCGCCTCCGCCCGCCGCCACCTCGCCTGGCCGGGCGCCACCTCCACCCGCCGCCACCTCGCCTGGCCGGGCGCTGCCGACTGGACGCCATCGCTGCCGCTGCAGCTGCCCGCCCCCTAGCGCCGCCACCGCCTCGCCGCAGCTCGCTGTCACCGCCGCCCGCTGTTGCCGCCGGTGGAGAAGAGAGGGAGTTGAGGGAGAAAATGTTGGGGTTAGGTTTTTATATACACCATCTGAAATGTGGACCGTCGGATCATATTAATCAGGCCAAATCAGGCTGTGGGGCCCGCCAGCCCACTGCCGCGCCGCCTGGCCGCGTCCCCTCGCCCTGCCTAGACCTGACAATGGGTCAAGGTCTAATCCAAATCCCAGTCCAGCCTTTTATTTTATGTACTAGGCCCTATCCTTATCCGGCCCGTTTTGAGCCTAAAAGGCCCCATCCAACCCAGCCCTTTAACAAAACAGATCCTATCCTATACTGGCCCGTTTTAAAAATTTGGGCTGGTCCAATTTTATTGCTACAGTTGTGGCCCGTGGACTTTTATATTGTTGTAATTAGTACTTACCAATTAGGTGCAAACTAAATGCCTTTTTTAGCTGTGTTTGCTTTAAAAATTGAGACTTGTGCTGACGCATGAACCGAGCAACACATCCTTTGATGTTATGTGGCAACAATGTACAGAGTTGAGTTATACGTGTTGCACTTGCACCATATACATACAAGACTGATGATTTTTTTCCAAAATGAAAAATATTGTGCATACAAAGCACTCGTTACTTGGATAGATGAATATAACAGAAATATCAAGATGAAAAAAACTCGCTTTGGTTATCTTGTAGCCTGATCACATCCTCGGCCCACACTTAAGCAAATAAAAATGTCAAGTAAAAAGGATACTTGTGCTAGCTACTCCTACAAAATGAAATGTTTTTATAGTCCTCTGAGTCCCTGCCTCTCCAATACTTTGAGCACCAATTGCTCCAACAGAAGCTTCTGCTTCAATTCTCTTGGAGTGATAACGAAATAAACAGGTGTCCAAGAAGGCTTGAGTCAGGAAAACAAATCATCTAATCAACTACACAAGAAATGCACTGACAAAACAAGCCCTTGGAGAAGAACCAAAATATAGTTTAGTCTATGTTTTTTATTTTTCTTAACTAGAGATCTGGAGATCACATAGCACTCTTCTCCATCATACCAAAAACGGGTGCTATAATTTTCTTTTAACATTCAGATATCCACAACTATTATACTCTGATGCTATGCAAAAAGAGGATAAGTTGGTTCATATCAATTTTTTACAAGAGCATCTCGCAAGAAAACCAAGAACTATTGTACTAAACAATAAGGATTCATAAACTAATAAGTACTAGAAGAGATTGAGGAGATTCACGAACCGCTGTCGTAGATGAAGGGCGTAGGAGAAGGGTGTTGCGCCGGCGCCTCCGTCGCGTTCCTGCGCCCCAATCCCAACCGCCGTCGCGTGCCTGCATCCCTGATCCGCCGTGGCCCGCCGCAATCGCGCGCTTGCTCCCCTGGCCTGCCGCTGCCGCGCGCCTGCTCCCCTAGCCGCCGCACGCCTGCTCCCCTGCCAGCCGCTGCTGCACGCGCCTGCTCCCCTGTCCAGCAGCGCGCGCGAGCCTGCTCCCCTGGCCAGCCGCCGCTACCCGCGCGTGCTCCCTTGGCCAGCCGCCGCGCGCGAACGTGCTCCCCTGGCCAGCCGACGCCGAGCACGCCTGCAGGTCTGCCGCCGCCGCCTGCGTAGGGTTTGAGTGAGCGGTAGTGTCGAACTGAGTAGTGTTTGCAGGTGCCGCCGTGGTGCTTCTGACTGTTGAGTTAGGGTCCAACACAACAACACGGGCTAAGATCCATGGGCTCGGCCCTGATTTACTAAACGGGCCTGGTACATAATCCAATCCTTTTTACACAGGATCCGGTCCGGTCCGATCCTTTTTATTTTACAGCCCATATCAGCCCTTATACGTTTAGCCCAACTGGTACAGCCCTTTTCAGCCCACGGGTTTCTGCGGCCCATTTTCAGACCTAGCCCTGCCTGGCTGCGTCCCCTCCTCGCGCCGCCTTCTTCCTCCTCCCCTCGCCCCCAGCTGCCGCCTCCTCTTCCTCCTCCCCTTGCCCAGCCCCGCCGGCACCGCCTGCCGCCTGGCCGGGCGCCTAGGCGTCCAGGCGGTGATTCACAAGCCTACCCTTAAAGCATCCATAATATCAAGAAACATATTCCTGTATGAGAACTCAGTTATTTTCATTATTTGGTGATAGCACATGAATACCAAATTATTTTCATCTTCACAAATCTTCTGTAATCCCATGTGTCATCGAGAAGTTTTTGATAAATGTATTATTAGCTTTTATATATGTTTGGTTGATTGATTGGTCATTAATATTTCACCATTTCCCTTTACAGCTCCGCAATGTTTTTGACCAGATTCGTCAGGGCAGGAATGCTAGACTGGAGGTCTATTCCCCTTTTGCTTATTATTATGTAACATTGTTTTGGTTAGGTTAATTTTTTTCGCACATTTCTATACTACTTGGATCACCTGCAATGATAGTTTACCTTTTAGAGTTGCTGAAATCCTTGAAATACTGTCGCATATACATACAGTCAATATTACGTTGTCTTATATGCTCGACTGTCAATAAGTTATCATTGCTAAGCAGGTAGTTTTCTGGGTAGTCGATTTCTGTAATGAGGTGACGTAGTTTTTTATTTGCAACTTATGATTTTGTTAAATCTAATGTGTGTAACTTGTTGTACAAAAGGTTCCTTAACATGGGCTTAGACTAGTAATATTAATATTTGATTACAAAGAGTAATGGCTCCATATCTGGTGCTTGGTGGTATGATTTCATTTATAAGCCTTTTTAGTACAGTCAAGAGCTCCAAACACATTGTATACCTCTGCAAAAGGCTAATTATGCACTGAAAGCAATTTTTTAAGTTTGCGTTATATTTTGAATCAGAAACAGTCCATCCTTCCTTTTACTGTCAGATATCAAATATTCCCCATATACAAAGTCTGACATTGGCTGCAATTATGTATGAATGCTATTCACTGCATGTTCTTAGTTTCTGTTGGACTAGGATTATGTCCAGAAAATAAGAAGGTTTTCCATAAGATGATTAGCTGTCACTGTGATTTACCCTTAATAGCAAACATTGATTTTGAGCAGGATTTGCTTCTCATCGATCGATCGCTGATCATGAGGAGAGCCAATTTGGTTGATAGACATCGGGATATGCGGCTTGATGTGGATAACATGTCTTATGAGGTACTAAACTAACATTTTTTACTCTTGTTACGGTATGCTTTCGCTAAACCAGAAATCAGTTCTTTGGGAGGTTATTTGAGTCCAGCTTAGTTTGTCTACCGTGTAAAAATGGTTGAAGTAAGCATTTTCTTAGTAAAAAAGATATCCAATGTCCTTTAAAAACAATAAGTATTGTAGTTTCATTACTGAAAAAGGGCGTATCCAGTGCCGAAGGCTCCCACACATGTGAGCTCTGGGGTTGCAGGGGTAAGGCTGTCTAGAAATAACCCTTCCCCAGACCCCCACATGTGTGAGCCTTCGGCACTGGTACGCCCGTAGCTTCATTACTGAGTCAGTTTAAATTGCATAATTTCAGTAAGGTTGCTGTAACTCAAATGTTTTCAGAATTGAAGCAGTTTTTGCATGTAGTGAGATATGCTTGATAAATTTGCAGTCGTTACCCGGGAAACAAAACAGACCATGGTTCCCAAGGCACCATTGCTATGTTGCAATTCCGGCGCTGAAACTGTCCCTGTTCTTGCTGAATAAACCGATCTGCCCTAGCAGATCAATCTGTCTTCCCTGAAGACAGACCAGAAAAATTCTTCAGCCAACAACAGAGGAATAACAGCGAGGAGAAGAACAGTTCTAGTGCAGAAAACTGAGCAGATTGATTCTGTTCTTGGGAGAACAGATCAGGGAAGAAATCAGGAGATGCCCGATCTGTTCTGGTGTTGAAGAGACGCAGAACAGAGGGAAAAACAGGGGCGGCGGCTGGTTCTAGCCCCTGGTGGCGGCTAGGGCTGCAGAGGAGGCGGCGGCTAGGGCAGGAGCTGGGCGGCGGCTAGGGCAGAGGCTAGGCCGGCGGCTAGGGCAGGAGGGAGAGAGGCGGCTAGGGTTAGAAAAGTGGAGGAAAATTTTCTGTATTGATCTCTCTCTCAATTTGGGGTGTTTTGGCTTGTATATATAGCCCCCCATTACAAGAGTCCTAATCTGTTACAAAGGATCTTTTAATCTATCTCTAAGAAGATTAAACTCAAAAACCTTCTAGAAAGGGGGGCCCGGCCTGGGCCAGGGCTGACCAGCCCACTTGGCCCAGTTCTGGCCGCCCTGGGCCAGGGAGGGGCCGGCCTGGGCCAGGGGCAGATCAGCCCACATTCTCCTCCTGATCCTGACACTGGCCCATGTCTAGGATCCCGATCCTTCTCCTCATCTCCACGAACTTCTGTCTTCCAAGAGCCTTGGTCAAGATGTCCGCCATCTGGTCTTGAGTGGAGATTTGCTCAAGCACAATAGTACCGCTGTCCACACACTCCCGTATGTAGTGGTACTTGACGTCGATGTGCTTGCTCCTGTCATGGTGTACCGGGTTCTTGCTCAAGTCTATAGCTGACTTGTTATCAACCCTCAGCACCGGCGCCTTCGATTTTTCAGCTAAGTCCTCCATCAGCCGTGCCATCCATACACCTTGACATGCTCCTTGAGCTGCTGCGATATACTCTGCTTCACATGAGGACAAGGCCACCACCTTCTGCTTGCAGGACTGCCATGAAACGGGGCTGTTTCCAAGACAAAACAACACCCCGCTTGTGCTCTTGCGGTCCTCCACGTCTCCCGCATAGTCACTATCCGAGTACCCAATAAGCTCCATGTCTCCTCCTCTTGCATAGAAGACTCCATAGTTGATTGTACCCGCTATGTAGCGTACAATGCGTTTGACTGCAGCAAAGTGATCCTCCTTGGGCTCCTCCAGAAACCGACTCACGTACCCGACCGAGTAGGCAAGATCAGGACGTGTGTTCACCAAGTATCGCAGCCCTCCAACCAAGCTCCTATAGTCCGTTGCATGCACCAACGGGCTATCACTTGTCTTGCAAAGCTTGAGGCCTTGCTCCATGGGAAATGCACAGGGATTGCATCCTTCCAGGCCAGCTTTAGAGACAAGTTTGGAAGCGTAGGCCGCCTGCCCAACGCTTATCCCTTCTTCGGTCTGCCGCACCTCCAGGCCAAGATAATACGACAAGAGACCCAAGTCGCTCATCTTGAACCGCTTCATCATCTCCTCCTTGAACTTCTTGATCGTGCCGCCTCCTGTAATCACGAGGTCGTCGACGTACACACCGACGATGAGCTTCTCCTCTGCAGCTCCACGGAAGTAGATCCCGTGCTCGCTCGTACTCTTCTGGAAACCAAGTGATAGCAAGCTATCGTTGAGCTTGGCATTCCAGGCCCTGGGCGCCTGACGAAGTCCATATAAAGCTTTCTTGAGCCGATACACCTTGTGTTTGGCTCCGTCGATGATGAAGCCAGCGGGTTGGGAGACGTACACCTCCTCCATCAAGTCGCCGTTCAGGAAGGCGCTCTTCACGTCCATGTGGTGTACCTCCCACCCCTTGTGTGCAGCAACTGCAAGGAGCAAGCGAATAGATTCGAGACGAGCTACAGGAGCAAATACCTCGTCAAAGTCTATTCCTTGCCGTTGGACATAGCCTTTTGCCACCAGTCGAGCCTTGTGCTTCACCACCTCCCCATGCTCGTCCTTTTTCACCTTAAACACCCATTTGAGGCCAATGGGCTTGTGTCCTGCAGGAAGATCAACAAGTTGCCAAGTCTTGTTTTCTTCTATGGACTCCATCTCCTCAACCATGGCCCGTCTCCAGCAAGGGTGTTCCTCGGCGTCGGCGAAGGACGTAGGCTCCTCCGCGGTGGTGAACATAAGCTCCCCCTCCTCCAGACTCGGTGGGCGTGGTGGGCGCCCAGGAGGGGTGAGGGTTCCCAGCACGTTGCGCATCGTGCGGAACCGAAGTGCAGCGTTGTCGTCGTGGTAGGCGTCGACGTTGCTGCCGACGTCCGTCGGCGGCGTGGCGAAGCGGATGGGCCGTGGAGGATTCTGGGGCGTGACGAAGGTGCTGGAATTTTCAAGTCCGGAATCCCCCGCTGCTGCTGACCCCCGTGCAGGACTGTCCCAGCCCTGATTTGCGCTGGACAGTCCCTGCAGGGGCCCTTGGGGCGACACTGCAGGTGCTGGACCCTCTCTAGCAGGTCTGGAGGCTGGCGTAGGAACTCCTAGGGTCAGTACAGACCTTTCTGTGCCCCTCCTGGGCACTGCAGGGGTGCTGTTCGGCCCCTCCGGACCCTGCAGCACCTCTCCGGGTGCTGAAACAGCAGGTCCAGCACCTGCTGGACCTAAGGAGTTGACGTGGAAGGCGGTGTAGTCCTCTTCTCCTGCTCCTTCTCCCCAGTCCCACTTGTCCGCCTCGTCGAATATCACGTCACGTGATATGTGTGTACGCCCATCAGCCGGATTATACATCCGATATCCCTTCGTCCCTGCAGCATAGCCAAGAAAAATCATCGGAGTACTCCGGTCTTCCAACTTTTTCAGGTTGGGGCGCGTGTTCTTGACATGCCCCACGCACCCAAAAGTTCGGAAATAATTGACGGCTGGTCGCTCTCCATGCCAAGCTTCATATGGCGTCTTCCCGTCGAGGCCACGGGTAGGGGATCGATTCAGGATATAGACAGCCGTGATAACTGCCTCACCCCAAAATATCCCGGGCATACCCTTCGCCTTCAATATGCTCCTCGCCATGCCGACCACCGTCTGGTTGCGCCGCTCCACAACCCCGTTTTGCTGCGGCGTATATGGGGCTGTGAGCTGACGTTGTACTCCGGGCTGAGCGCAGTACTCGCCGAACTCCTGTGAGGTGAACTCCCCTCCGCGATCAGTACGGAGTAGCTTCAGCCTCCTCCCGGACTCTAGTTCAGCTGTCGCCTTGAATTGCTGAATTAAGTCGGGCGCCTTGTCCTTGGTTGCTAGAAGATAGAGCCACATATAGCGGCTCATGTCATCCACAAGCAACAAGAACATCTTCTTGCCACCTGGAGTCGTCGGCGTGATAGGCCCGCAGATGTCGCCGTGGACAAGGTCGAGCGCGCCCTCCGTGCGCCACCGAGCTTGCTTGGGGAAGCTGGAGCGCCTCTGCTTCCCGACCAAGCAAGCTTCGCACAATTGATCGACATGATCAATTTGCGAAAGCCCGAGCACCATCTCCTCTCGTGCCAACTTTCGAAGCGCCTGGAAGCCGACGTGTCCGTAGCGTTCGTGCCAACGCCACGCAACATCATCACGCCTCGCGGTTAGGCAAACCGGACGTGTGATGTTGAGCCTGATGGAGTACAACTTGCTGTCGTCGCGCTGAACTCGTGTGAGGAGACGCTGCTGCTCATCCCGTATATGCATCACTCCTCCTTGCACCGTGATGCTGTAGCCATCCTCATCCAGCTGGCCGACGCTGATGAGGTTGGTGGTGAGGCGTGGGATGAGGTAGACGCTGGTGAGCCTCCTGTGCTCACCCGTCTTGGCGGCGAATAGGACCGTACCCTTCCCCTGGATACGCACGACGGAATTATCGCCGAACTTGATGGTTCCGACGACGTTTTCGTCAAGCTCGGAGAAGACGGCGCGCGAACCAGTCATGTGGTTGGTCGCGCCCGTGTCGAGGTACCAATGAGTGTCATCAAAGTCATCGTCGTTGCTGCGGTGAGCGAAGACACATCCCTCCACTATCTCCAGTGGGCGCATAGGACGTTCCTGTACAGGCTCCTCTTGTACTGAGGCCACCCTTGTCATAAACAAGGCGCCCTCCTCCTCCGCCTTTGCCACGAAAGCCTGCTGCTGCGGCTCCTCCTTAGGCTTCGACCGACACTCCCTGGCCTAGTGGCCCTTCTTCCCGCACTTCCTGCACTGGTCCCGTGGAATATCCTTCCCGGAACCTCCCTTCTTGCCTCCGTTCTTCTTGGGCGGGCCCTTTCGGCCGCCCCTCTTAGAAGAACCCGCGGACTGGGTAGACCGCTCCTCCTTCCGCTGTGCCTCCCACTCCTCCCGAGTGAGGTACAGCTGGCCGTTGTGTACTCCTCCCTTCCGCTGCGTCGAGTCGAAATCGTTCTCAGCCGCCCTGAGACGCCCCGTCACCTCCGACAAGGTGAGGGTCGACACGTCCAGCAGTGTCGTGATCGCCACCACGATCTGTTGGAAGCGTTCTGGAACGCTTCGCAGGAGCTTCTCCACGGCCCTCTCTTCTCCTATCTCCTCCCCTAGCGACGCAAGCGGTGATAGCATGCCGCTCAGGCGGAGAAGTCCTCCACACTTTCGCCATCCTTGAAGACAGCGTCTTCAAACTCCTTCCAGAGTTGCTGCGCCGTCGTCTTCTTCACGCGGTCGGCCCCGACCCGCATGATGGCGATCATGTCCCATGCCTCCTTCGCCGTCCTCTTTTCTCCGATCGTCGTGATCATCTCCGGCGGGACAGCGCTGACCAAGATGTCAAGCGCCATCATGTCTTCCTGCTCGCTCACGTTCCCCTCCTCCACGGCCTTCCAAAGCAGCCGCGCCTCCAGCTTGATCTTCATCATGACAGCCCACTCCGCGTAGTTGGTCTTGGTGAGCACGGGGAACCCCGTCCCGGTGTTCACCTCACGAGCTGCCGGTGAGGGTGTGCCATGGCTGATGGCGCTGCCGCTGCTTGTAGGTGTAGACGACATCTTGCAGAATTCAGCCTAGGGTTGAAACCGGCTCTGATACCACGAATGTTGCAATTCCGGCGCTGAAACTGTCCCTGTTCTTGCTGAATAAACCGATCTGCCCTAGCAGATCAATCTGTCTTCCCTGAAGACAGACCAGAAAAATTCTTCAGCCAACAACAGAGGAATAACAGCAAGGAGAAGAACAGTTCTAGTGCAGAAAACTGAGCAGATTGATTCTGTTCTTGGGAGAACAGATCAGGGAAGAAATCAGGAGATGCCCGATCTGTTCTGGTGTTGAAGAGACGCAGAACAGAGGGAAAAACAAGGGCGGCGGCTGGTTCTAGCCCCTGGTGGCGGCTAGGGCTGCAGAGGAGGCGGCGGCTAGGGCAGGAGCTGGGCGGCGGCTAGGGCAGAGGCTAGGCCGGCGGCTAGGGCAGGAGGGAGAGAGGCGGCTAGGGTTAGAAAAGTGGAGGAAAATTTTCTGTATTGATCTCTCTCTCAATTTGGGGTGTTTTGGCTTGTATATATAGCCCCCCATTACAAGAGTCCTAATCTGTTACAAAGGATCTTTTAATCTATCTCTAAGAAGATTAAACTCAAAAACCTTCTAGAAAGGGGGGCCCGGCCTGGGCCAGGGCTGACCAGCCCACTTGGCCCAGTTCTGGCCGCCCTGGGCCAGGGAGGGGCCGGCCTGGGCCAGGGGCAGATCAGCCCACATGCTATGTTAGGGTTTGTGTTTGACCGCAATTACATGTGCTTTCCAGGAATTGCTGGCATTAGGCGAACGAATTGGGTATGTAAACACTGGACTTAATGAGGAGAAAATTATGACTAGCTTGAAGCAAAGGAAGTATGTCTGCCTAGAGCTGGAAGAATCTCCAACAGTTGTTGAACCATGCTGTATTTGCCAGGTAATTTAAAAGATCTATATTTTCCTGTGGGCGGTGTTGTTTGATTTGAACTTGATTAGAGGCTATGGATGTGTTTTTCTTCAACTCGTTGGCTCACATTACTTGAACTTTTTCTCCTCGTAAAGCTTGATTTTATAATTTCGATTGTGATTTCTTGCATGCCAGAGTGACCTGTATGAGTGTTCATAGAGACTCCCTACTGTTAAGTATCCAGAGAAAGATCAGTGTGTTACTTTTTTTAAGGCTTTGTTTGGATAGACTTGAATACTCTCCATTTGGAGTGGATTGAGAGGGATTGAAGTAAAAATTAGTTCATTTTCCACTTCATTCCACTCCTATGCACAGGGATTTATTATACCCAAACAAGCCCTTAAGGGGATACTGTGGTTTGCATGTTACAACCCCGCTTTATTATCGCGTTGAGTAATTGTTGTGATGGCTCCGATATCCTTAAGATGTGTTTCAGATCTTATCTGTTGGCCCCTATAGATCTTCAACTAACAATACAGAATACTCGCCCAGTTTTGATGAGCATCACCTGCTTTACTTACCTGCCCTTATTTAGCATGCCTTTTCTTTTGCCTCTATTCGTTGTATTAATTCCTCGCTGTGTGCCAACTTTGCATATCATGAAAGTTAGTTTGAATTGGGTTGGGCTTTGAATCCTGATGTAGCTTTCCTTACTGTCCACTTCCTTTTGCATAGTTAACTCCTTTTTTTGAACAATCCTCCTATGAGAGGTCAAACGAATTCGCCTGACATGCTAACGGAGCTAGCAGTGAAGAGAAAAAACTGTGTAGAATTGTAATGTGCCATTTTTATGTAATTATTATTTCCCTGTGAAGTCACAAAGATGAGCATATAATGTACCTTGGTTTCTTATTTTAATAACTGGCATTACTGAAGATACGGTAAACATTGCAGGAAGATTATGTGGAAGGCGAGGACATGGGCAGACTAGACTGTGGCCATGACTTCCACACGGCATGCATCAAACAATGGCTGGTTATTAAAAATCTCTGCCCAGTATGTAAAAAAACAGCACTGGGAACCTAGAACATGGCAGCTGCCCCTGCCTCAGGAAAGGTGGCAGCCCATCGTTAGCGCAAGTGGGTATCTACTTGCCAGACCAACTCGAGATCAGCAGCTGATTCTAATCATGTTACACTTTCCCATGATCCAACATATAGGTGGAAATTTATACTGTAGGTGGTCATGGAAGTCGATGGCTGTAGACCTGGAGTGTTTCGTTCCTGTTTGGTTGATACCTATATTTGATACTTAAGATTTATTCAGTGACACTTAATTTACCCTTGTATTCAACATCGTTACTCTTTTCTAATATGTTTGCCTGTTGCATCGCTTTGAATTTGCAAGTTATAATAGTTTTTTTATGAGCCACTTATTGTTCTTTAGTGCACTCGAAAAGGGGGGAAATCAGGTAAAGAACTTGTCCCAATTTGGTCTTCTGACCAGTGTGACGGCATGGTCAGTTGACTCGTCCGGCTGTTGCCGCTGCGGTAAGGTCGCTGTAGTTGTGCAGGTCGCTGCTGCTGCCGTAGGCCTCTCACTGTGTCGCCGCCACCAGCCCCTTGCCGTGCCGTCGTAGGTGGAGAGTACAACAACAACCGAGCGTTTATCTCAAGCCTGTTGGGGTCGGCTAGATATGAAACCCAATATCAATGAAGTAAAAGAGAGTAAGAGATACGAGAACAAGGAAAAAAGAAAAAAAAGAGAAAAAAAGAAAAAAAGAAAAAAAAGAAAAAGGAAAAGAAATAAGAAAAAAGGAAAAGAAAAAGAGAAAAGAAAAAAGAAAAAAGGAAGAAAAAACAAGACTACGATTCTGGCATATGAATTGCTACTTTCCATGCGGTCCTATCATGAGCTAAGTCTCTGGATACATTCCAACCTCTCAAATCTCGTTTTACCGCCTCCTCCCAGGTCAACCTTAGTCGTCCTCTACCCCTCCTAATATTTTCTCTACCGCTTAAAATCCCACTGTTAACCGGTGCTTCTGAAGGTCTCCGTTGGATATGTCCAAACCACCTAAGCCGATGTTAGACTAACTTCTCTTCAATCGGCGCCACCCCTACCTTCTCACGAATCGCCTCATTCCTTATTCGATCTCTTCTCGTGTGCCCACACATCCACCGTAGCATGCGCATCTCTGCGACACTCATTTGTTGGACATGTTGCCGTTTAGTTGGCCAACATTCCGCCCCATAGAGCATCGCGGGTCTGATCACCGTCCTATAGAACTTCCCTTTTAGCTTTTGTGGGACTTTCCTATCACATTGGATTCCAGAGGCTTGTCGCCATTTCATCCACCCTACCTTGATCCTGTGGCAAACATCCTCATCAATATCGCCATTGCTTTGTAACATTGATCCTAAGTATCGGAAAGAGTCCCTTCTAGGTACTATTTGTCCTTGTAGACTAACATTTCCCTCTTCACGACCAACACCACTAAAGTCACACCTCATATACTCGGTTTTGGTCCTACTAAGTCTAAATCCCTTGGACTCTAAGGTTTGTCTCCATAACTCTAATTTCTTATCAACACCATCTCTAGTTTCATCTACCAGCACTACGTCATCAGCAAAGAGCATGCACCAAGGGATATCCCCTTGTATATCCTTCGACACCTCATCCATCACCAAGGAAAAGATGTATGGGCTCAAAGCTGATCCTTGATGTAGTCCTACCGTGATAGGCAATGCATCAGTCTCACTATCACTTACGCGCACACTTGTCCTAACATTATTGTACATATCCTTGATAAGGGTAATGTACTTTGTTGACACTTTATGTTTCTCTAGTGCCCACCACATGACTGACCTTGGTATCTTGTCGTACGCCTTCTCCAAGTCGATGAACACCATATGCAAGTCCTTCTTCTGCTCCCTATATCTCTCCATAAGCTGACGAAGCAAGAAAATCGCCTCCATTATAGACCTCCCAGGCATAAAACCAAACTGGTTTTTAGTGACATTGGTCACTTTCCTCATGCGGTGTTCAATCACTCTCTCCCAAAGCTTCATAGTATGACTCATAAGCTTAATACCTCGATAATTAGTACAACTTTGAATATCTCCTTTATTTTTGAAGATAGGTACTAATATACTTTTCCTCCATTCTTCAGGCATCTTGTTTGACCGAAAAATGTGGTTGAATAGATTTGTGAGCCATACTATTGCGACGTCCCCAAGACATCTCCACACCTCAATAGGGACATCGTCAGGGCCGAGGGCCTTTCCTCCTTTCATCCTTTTTAAGGCCTCCTTAACCTCAAACTCTTGTATCCTCCGCACGAACCGCCTGTTGGAGTCATCAAAGGAGTCATCCAACTCAACCATAGTGCTCCCATTCCCATTATTGAATAGCCCATTAAAGTAATCACGCCATCTATTCTTAATCTCTTCATCCTTCACTAGAATGCGGTCAGTCTCATCTTTGATGCATTTGACTTGATTGAGATCTCTCATCTTTCTCTCGCGGATTTTTGCTACCTTGTATATGTCCTATTCACCTTCTTTTGTCCCTAGTCTCTCATATACCTTATCATAGGTCTGTCCTCTTGCCTTACTCACAACCAGCCTTGCATTTTTCTTAGCCTCTTTGTACTTAAGCATGTTACTTGCGCTTCTATCATTATGCCAACTCTTGTAACACTCCTTCTTCTCCTTAATGGCCTTTTGTACATCCTCATTCCACCACCAAGTGTCTTTATCTATAAGTTTCGTTCCCTTTGTCACACCGAACACCTCACTAGCTACCTTCCTAATTCAAGTTGCCATCTTCATCCACATACTATCTGCATCTCCATTTTCTGCCCAGAATCCTTCTGTGATCACCCTATTTTAAAGGATTCTTGTAATTCTCCCTTCAACTTCCACTACTTTGTTCTTGTGATTTTGACACCTTTGTCCCGCAAAGAACATGTATGGAAGCGAAAGTCAGCTACCACAAGCTTATGTTGTGTCACAACACACTCCCCCGGGATCACCTTACAATCTAGACACTCCCGTCTATGCTTTCTCCTAGTGAGGACAAAGTCAATCTGGCTAGAGTGTTGGGCACTACTAAAGGTCACTAGGTGAGATTGTCTCTTCCTAAAGAGGGTGTTAGCTATCAACAGATCATAGGCTACGGCAAAGTCTAGGATGTCCTTACCCTCTTGATTTCTATCGCCGCATCCAAAACCTCCATGTACTCCCTCAAATCCTAGGTTAGTTGCACCCACATGACCATTGAGATATCTCCCTATGAGGAGTTTCTCGGTTATCGGTACACTACTAACCATATCCTCCAAGTCCTCCCAAAATTGCCTCTTAGCACTCATGTTGAGCCCAACTTGTGGGGCATAAGCACTAATGACGTTCAAGACAATGTCCCCAATTACTATCTTGATTAAGATGATCCTATCCCCTCGTCTTCGAACATCCACTACTCCATCCTTAAGACTCTTATCTATTAGAACACCTACGCCATTCCTAGTCCCAGCCGAACCAGAATACCAAAGCTTGAAACCGGTATTCTCGACTTCTCTTGCCTTTTGACCCGCCCATCTAGTCTCTTGTACACAAAGGATATTTACTCGTCTCCTAATGGCAACATCTACTAACTCACGTAGCTTCCCCGTCAAGGATCCTACATTCCAACTACCCACTCGAAATCTATGTTTCTCGGCTAGCTTCCTTACGCTTTGCACCCGTCGAGTAAGATGCATAGACCCTTGCTCACTTATCACTACATCCGAGCGATGATGTAGCGCGCCACTAAGGTGATGGCGATCCAGCCCTTGCTCATTTAACACCATATCGTAGGTGGAGAGTGAGGGAAAGAAAATGATTAAAGTTAGGGTTGGAGGAATGGGTTCAAAAAGAGCTGATGGTTCACAATGTCGCCATACCCGCCTGCCTCTGTCCATGCCCGCCCTCAACTCCCAAGTCTGTCCCCGCCGCCTCCGCCTGCTGCCACCTTGATGCCAACCTTCATGGCCCTACCTTAGCCCTGTGCCGCTGCTGCTGCTAGGCGCCCGGTAGGCGCCTAGAAGTCTTAGTGACAATTTAAAACCTTGCTTCTGACGGCTTGGGTGGTTGGAACATTGGTAGGCAAATATGGTGAAATAAATGCCAATGTGGCGAAACATGCATCTGTCGTAGTGTTTTTTTTTTCTGGATATATTTGTATCTAGTAAAATGGTTTCAGGAATGTATCCAACTACAAAATCTGACCTCTTATTCAGTAAAATACTGTGTTAGTACAAACCAGTACTATTTTTATTCACTGTGAGTGCCGGCACGGTCTGCTGCTTATACAGGGTAGCTGCCTCTTCGTTTTCGCCAGAGAGCTTCTCGAGCGACTTCCCCTTCAACTCCCGCAAAGGCCGTAAACAAAGTCGTGGTGCCACGTATAAGAAAATTAGACAATTTACCGATAAATTCTGAAAAATAATACGTGCAAAATTAACAATCAACACCCAAAGTAGCGACATCACATGACTACACACTACAGGAATATGAACAATTAACGACGGCTGGAAACTGTCGTTAATAAAGGGTAAACCGTCGTGATAGGTTATTCACGACGGGGAAGCCTTATTCACGACGGTTTTTGGCCGTCACCGATAATTAGTTGTAAATAAAGTTGTTAACTACGGCTCCCGTCGTAAATAAGTTTATTCGCGACGGCTAAAATATCCCATCGCGAATAAGTTCCCCTGACTGCCACGTGGCTCGAGGGATTTATTCACGACGGGCCGTTGTGAATAGTACCCATTATTTACGACGGCTGGTGTTGGCCATCGTAAATACTAGTGGCTTATTTACGACGACTGATCTTGGTCGTCGTAAATACTACTCCCTCTGGTGCACAAAAAACTGTCGTTTTGGACATGTTCTCGCATACCAAGAAAGTATTAAATAGATTTTCTTTCCATTACTATCGTAGTCTCTTTAATGGCTTGACTGATCTCCTCCACTGGTTCCAGGCCTCTCATGCAGGTTCGATTCCTAGCCACACGCTTTACCACGCGTTTATTACGTTTTTTCATGAGACAAACTCTTCGGTTCTGCTTCAACGTTAATTTTTTGTGCACTCATGGCTTCTATGTAGAAAGACAATTTTTTGTGCACCGGAGGAAGTAATGGCTTATTTACAACGGCCAGCACCAGGAAACAGTCGTAAATAAGTTTGGTAATTTTTTTTAAATTAGAAAATACTACCTTGGTTTCGAGGCCAGCCCTGGTTCAACGGCCAGCTCACATAGGCAATCAACAAGAACAACAATATGCAGTCAAAATATTATAAACATCAACACTAGCTAGGCACACACACCACACTACACACTACCACGTGCGCTACCTCAGAACTAGGGAACTCGTCCTCCAGCCTTCGTCCTCCCGGTAGCTGCGGCGATGGCGTGTGAGCCTCGGTCGCGGAGCCCTGCTATGTATATGTATAGTTAGACAAGTTATAAGTTTTGAAATGCATATTTGCCTAAGTGAGCTTATTATAATCTAGAATTGATCAAGTTGAACTAGTTTTGGATATGTTTGACTATGTTTGGTGATATTCTAATAAATTTGGCTAAATTTCATCAAGTATGGCTATGTTATGGAAGTTTGAGTAATTTTGTACCTCTGCTGCTGTAAACGGGGCCTGTGGCTCCTGTGGGGGCTGCCACTGTGGAAAGATGACCGACTGCCCTGCCGCCATAGCCCGTGAACAGAAAATATTATCATACAACCATCATTGATATGTTAGAAATATTAATTAAAACGACCATTATACCTGCATTACCGTTTGCATCTGTAGCATGAACGAGACTTGATACTCATCCCAAACCCTGCTTGCCGCGGCTTGACGCTCCCTTTCTAGCTGGAGCTCCTCCTGTGTCCTGCGGAGCTCGGCCCTGAAACTCTGGAGCTCCAGGGAGCTAGGTTGTCTCGATCCCGCGTGCCGCGATGAAAAGCCACTCGAGGAAGGTCGTGCCTCCCTCGAGACGACAACTCCATCGAATATGGCGAACCTACAAAAGAAGAAAGATTATTAAATTTTTGAATCTCAAATTCATTAACATTAAATAATAAAAAAGAGAACTTACCGTCCGTGAGGTTTCCCGCTTCCGATTGCATACGCGGCTTCTGGGATGATTGGCACGCTCTGACAATCGAAGCCATCACCGTGAAGCCACTCCACCTCCTGCCCATAACTTGCCTACAAAGACGGAAAGATAATATCATCAAAACTATTTAAGAAAACTCAACAAAAATACAAAACAACTCACCAGTGCGTCTCACGGGTCACTTCCCCTGTGACCCCTCTTCTAGACCTGATCGGAGTCAGCTCTTGACCGCTCTCGCACTCCTATATATATGTGTTATTTCAATGAATAATTTTAACATAATTTATGTTACTCATTTTCATTTTTTAGTCATTTACAAGATAGGAAAGAACGAGAAAGAGGGGGTAAGTTGGTCAGAGTTGAAAGTTCAAAGAGGCGACGCGTCACCATTGAAAATTACAAGTCATTGTCGCTGTTCGCCTTCGTGTTCGTCTTGACACATAAGTTGCGATTAAAACCATCTGGGCCGTGCCGGGTCGGGCTGGTTGGGCCTTGCCGGGTAGGCTGGATTGGGCTGTGCTGGGTCGGGCCCGATTGGGCCTTGTCGGGTCAGGCCGGGTTGGTCGTGCCAGGTCAGGCCGTGTTGGTCCATGCCGGGTCAGACCGTCTCGAAACCCGTTGATATACGTATAAATAGTACACACTCATAATCAATTAATTAATTAATTATAATCTAATTGAACAATTTGAAACAAAAAACCAATTAAATAATTTAAACAATAGTAAACTGGCGGGCAAGGAGCCGGCGGGCGGGGCGGGCAGGGAGCCGGCGGGCGGGGCGGGCAGGGAGCCGGTGGGCGGGGCGTGTAGGGAGCCAACGGCGGTGGGCGGGGCCGAGGCCGGGAGCTGGCGGTGGCAGCCGGGGCCAGGGCGGGAGCCGGCGGCGGCGGACAGGGAGCCGGCTGTGGCGGGCGGGGAGGCCGGGATGGGCGGCGGCAAAACCGGTCGGGGACGGCACGGGCGTGAATGCCCGCGCCAACCCCGACCCGGGCGGGTTGAATAAGCTAAACTAAACTAATTTAAAATAATTAAGCTAAACTAAACTAATTAAAACATAATTATAAACTAAACTAATTATAAAATAAACTAAACTAATTAAAATAACGTAATTACAACTATATATTTGAAGTAAACTAAACTAAACTAAAATTAGCTAATTAATTAAAACTAATTAAAAAAACCTCAATGGGCCGGGGCGGGGCGGCGCCAGGTCGGGGCGGGGCCAGGTCTACGGCCGGGCGGTCGGGGCCGACCGGGGCGGCGGTGGCGCGCAGGGAGGCCGGGGTGGGCGGCGGCAAAGGCGCGCGAGGAGGCCGGAATGGGTGGCGGCGGTGGTGCGCGGGTAGGCCGGGGTAGGCGGCGGCACGCGGGGAGGGCGACGTGGGCGGCGGCGGCGGCGGAACCGGTCTGGGACGGCGCGGGCGTGAATGCCCGCGCCGACCCCGATCCAGGCGGGTTAAGCTAAACTAACCTAATTTAAAGTAATTAAACTAAACTAATTCAAACACAATTACAAACTAAACTAAACTAATTATAAACTAAACTAATTAAAATAACCTAATTACAACTATATATTTAAACTAAACTAAACTAAAATAATCTATTTAATTAACACTAAATAAAAAACCTCAATGGGCCAGGGCGGGGTGGCGCCGGGTTGGGGCGGGGCGGTCAGGGCCGGCGGCGGGTGGCTGGCCGGGGCAGCGACGGGGCTGGACGAGGCGGCGCTAGGCGGCCGGGACGGGGCGCTAGGGCGCCAGGGGCGGCACCGGGGGCGGACGGGGCGGCGGCAGCGGCCGGGCCGGGGTGGGTCTGCGTCGCGAGGGGTCGGTGCGGCGGCGGCAGCCGGGCCGGGGCGGGGCGGCGTCGGTGACGGTCGGGCAGGGGCGGGGCGACACGGCGAGGGGGCGGGGCGTGCAACGGCAGTGGCGTCGAGTTAGGCGCGTGAGTGGGGCGGGTGGGCGGCCGCACGACGGATAGCTAGGGCATTATTTACGACGGTGCGGCTCAACCGTCGTGAATAATGGTCTTATTGACGACGATGCCTGTCTCCATCGTTAATAAGACCATTATTCGCGACGGCCACAACCTACCGTCGTAAATAAGACCATTATTCAGGACGGCCTAGGTCAGCCGTCGTGAATAAAACCATTATTTACGATGGCTGCTTCCAACCGTCATAAACAATTTTTTTAACAACGGTATCATCGTTAATAAAATTGACTGTCATTAATTTATCTTTTTCCTGTAGTGATAATCATATCACAATAACAGATTGAAACACGTATTAACTGTGCGTACCGATCTATAGCCGGAGTAATAATTATAGATAAATACTGGTCAAAGCAAATGACGATGAATCTGACAGTAGACAACATCGCCCGACTTGAGCGGCAAATGGCGGGTGGTGAAAAACTCGAGCAATTGCATGGAGAGATTCTCAAAAAACCTTATTCATCCTCTCTTGATGTAGGATCACAAGTGTGAGCGGTTCCAGAAACCTGCTCTCCTGATTATCGGTGCACGTTGGCACTAAGAATCGAGTAGACTAGGATGACACACAAGTAGCGAGAGAGGTAAAATATAGTCTTTTTCTAGCATAACCAGCCCTGCATGCACGTCCCTTATTTATAGCAATTAGAAGATTTTGAGTTGGTTACAACAACACATGGTTCGGTTACGATCCGAACCGACTTAGCTCTTTGGTAATGCCTTCGTATCCATCTCAATTTCTCGAGAAAAATAAAAATTGGAGTCGGCTCAAGGCCCAAATTCATGAAATGCGCGTGAATACATGTGTTTGAGGCGTGACGAGATGGGCAAGGTGGAGGGGGAGGAGAGCGCGTATACCACTCCTCTTCTCACTCACTCATGGAGTGGTAGAACAAATTCTCTTATAAGAGGTCTCGCTTCACTATCTACCTTTGGAATTTATTAGGTATTTTAGTTGGGCCTTAACTACTTTGGGATAAAATTCCGACAATCACCCACTAGATCTCACAGCCACTTAATGAATCTCCTTTTTTGTTACTTGTTTGATATACTAGCGTTTCGGCACAAACCACGATTTTTACTCAAAAAAATACATGAAAGCCAATTGCAGGGGTGCCTCCCTTGCAGCCAACTTTTGCACATCCAAACATGATGGAATCACGCCACAAAATTGTGCTAACCTCCACACACATTCAAACACCCTCACCACGCCTTGCAACCATGTTGCCACATCCATTCAGTACTTGAACACGTGCATACCTTTCAAATACGTTCAAACTTCACTTTTCATCATCTAAACATGTTAGAATCACATCACAACCATGTGTCATACCTGCACTTATGCCCATGACTTCTACACACATTTGGAACACCACTTGACACATCCCAAACACATACATATGCACTGTTCTTGATCCAAACATGTTGCATGACACCTTTGATCGCTTCAGCCACAATTCCTTCTAAAATTTGGTTGTTGAACCTTAACTTCTATCTAAGTTTAGTTCAAGAATCACCATCACTAGCCATGTCTTGACATCAAGCAACACCTGCACGAGAAAACAACTAATCCATGCGATCCCAAGATATAGACTTGACTCTCGTTAGTACAAACACCACAACATCTCATTTGAGAGCCTCGCACAAGCTTGTTGCACACGTCAACTACCCATGAACCACCAACACACATTAACAAACTCATTTCATAAGCACCACACCTATTCCACACGTCCTATGTTCACTCACACGAGCCTACACATAAAAACCATTCCATGTATACCCAAAACTTTACATGCAACCTCACTTTAACACTCCTTTGTGAATGCATTCAACATCTAGGTCTCACAATATCCCACTTGATGAATAAATTGGCAACACCAACTAGAACCGAACATTGGCTCATTCATATTTCATGAAAGAGTTTTGACAAAAAGAAAAATTTCTCACGCTTTGTGAAAAAACTCCCACTTAACAGACTCTCCAAGACAAAGAAACGGGTGTACCCAATGCCGAAGGCTCCCACACATTATGGGGTTTGGGGAAGGGTTATTACTAGACAACTTCACCACTGCTTTTGCATAGAGGCTGGTTCGAACGCAAGACCTCAAGACACAAGTGGAGACACACTACCATTGCACCAGGTCCGCCCTTCAAGATACGAAAGAGAAATTTTGGATCTGTTATAAGCATAATATGATATATATACATATAGAACAAAGCTCACCCAAGCCATACTATCAAGTAACTAACACTATCACATCAATGAAATATATATAATAGTGTAAGCCATGCTAGAGACCAAATTTATTTTGATTTAGGCAAGCCATAATCTGTCATACCAAATTTATTAAATCATTCAGCAGTTCAATCTTAGAGTAAAAGTGTGCCAATACCAGATTTTGAAATCAGCAACTGAATTGAGTCCCAATTAAGATTCATAATTAAAATACTGCTCATATCAAGCCTTGTGTAACCAAACAAAAATATTTCTATATTCTGCATGATGAAATACAATTTTGATGATTTTTGCAAGATTTTACAGAGAAGTTGCATAAAAGTTCAGTAAAGCTTCAATATCACCTACATTGCCAAATTTGTAGTTTAAAATGTATGTCGAATCAGAAAAAGTTACAATAATAAAAGTTGTTCTTATTACCTTATATAGGCTCACACCAAGTTTCATATTTTTTTGAGCAGTAGAACTTGATTTATTAGAGAAATAAAGAAGCAACATTGATAATTTTTTGAAAAACATAAAGAAAACTTGACCCACTTGTACTGACGTGAGTGACTGCATGTTGAGCTGCCCTAAAAAACTCTTCCCCTTGTGCTCTCAAAAACACACTTCTCATCCCCTTTTCCCTCACCTGAGCTCTCTCCTCTGCTCCTCTCTATTCTCCACAAAGAAGCACCTGCAGCTCACCATTGCCTCCACAATCCAAGCTTTTTCTTGCAAATCTTAGCTGGGGTAAGCTTTCTTTAGCGAAGGTGATCCCCTCCCTGCATTTTCCCCTGGTTTTCCCACTGTTTTCTCGCTTCCCATGGCTGTCTTGCTGAACAAGGATTGAAGATGCTGCTGTTCTTGTGATTTGTCCTCTGGAAATTTGTTTATGTGCAGCAGATTTAACATGCATAATGTAAAATCCATAGCAAACTGAATATTGCTCCAACAAATACGAAATAAATTTTGTTAGAACACTAATCACAAGATCTGTGCATGTAAATAACATGCATGTCATGTTTAAGCTCAGATCTTCCACGAAAATTACTTTTGCTCATATGTTCTTCAGGCTTTTCACTCATTATTTCAAATCCAGTGGCATTGAGCTCTTGCATGTAGGTTCTAGCCACTTTTTGCAGCTCAGGTTATGTGTAAAAATTGCAATATATGTATTTTCTAGTGATTGGCATGGTTTAAACAATGATACATGAATTAAGTGTTCTAAATTGGTAAAACTCGTTCTGAAAGCCCCATGTTTCATATGAATCATGAGGAGTGCTGCATGATGTTGGTGTTTCATTTAAATGGGATAACAACCTTAATCCTCTTTCTGTGGGCTGAAACTTGTTATTTTTCCTGTGCATGTTATATGAATGATAAAATACCAAAACATGTGCTAAAACTCTTGTTTAGAGTTATAAAATGTACCTGCAAAATTCCATCTTTATTCATGCAGTATAAACACCATTTCCCCCTTCATCTTTGTTATGTTGATAAAAGTTACAGAAAACATAATTAATTAATTAATTAGAGCTCAAGTTAAAGTGGAACAAGAGCCAAACATCATCTTTAACATCCATTATCAATTAAAATAAACTCTAGTCCAGGCCTTGAAAAATTTCGAGCTCCACATAATGGTATAAATGCACCCGATTTGCCCGAATCCGGACAGACCGACAATGTTTTAGTAATAACCTGAGCTAGCAATCTCCAAATTTAGTAATTCTTCTTGCATTATCTTCATGACTTTATGGTCTATCATAGTGCAAAGTTGCATACAAGCTTCATAATGCGTTGCACCATGGCACTCATTCTCATACGGTGCATATTTCTTTACTTAGCGAACGAACAGTTGGAGAGTGAAGCGGGTGCAGCTTGAGAGAATGATTGTGTGGGCACTAATCCTACAGAGTATACTCCAGATATTGAAGGCAATCATCTATGCATCCTGAACCTGTTATTTTTATACAAGTGATGAATGAATCTAGTATTGTTGTTTATGAATTGTCGGGCACTAGGCATAAAGTATGGTTGATCTTGATGAAATCCACTCCTTGTTGAGTCTGTTGGGACAGATCTGGGCTGGTTTTTAATTTGTAAGTGTCATGCTTAGCCATGCTTAGAGCGGTAGAAGTCGAATTGGTGGCAAGGTCACCACCATTCGCAAGCTTAGGACTTAAATACTTGGATATCGGATAAAACTTGAAAGATGATGAACTTGTGGACTGATAGGGGACTAGGATGTAGCCCCACTTGCTCAGTTAAGGACCGTGCGTTATTCTCATTGTTCCAAGCACTTTCTGTTCTAACCACATGCAGGAAATAAAGGTATGGCAAGCTGAATATCTCACTTTGTACAGGTGTTTGGACCATGACTTCATTACTTGTCTGACACGCACGAGTGACTAATGGGACTGCGGGACCATAGTGCTCCTTGTGGTGTAGATTGTCCAAAATCAAGGGAACGGGTGTGAGAAAGGTTGACATGAGTACCCTCTAATGTGGATTTAGCGGGTCACATGAGTTTTATGGTCCTTAAGTCGTGTGGGTACATTGGGTCTCCCCTGCATGGTGTATAATCGGTTCGAATCGCTGTGGTCTTGGTCGTGATCATGCTTAGTATTCATTGAGCTTCATCGTTACTGAAACTTCACAGTCAATGGAATGAAAGTGTGTGGCTACTGTTTTTGAGCTGGAAGTGTTGTTGCACACGTGGTTCCAAATGTTTTACTTGCTTCAGTATGTCAGGATATAGATGTGAGTCGCCCATGAGTTTTACTCCGTGCTTATATGCTTATCACATTAATCATCACTGCTTTTTGCAAATTATGTTTTGGACTATGCATTACCCCATTGCTATTGCCATAATCATACTCTTTATAGTCGGGCTATATACCATATGAGTAAGTCTTGCGAGTACCTTCATACTCACGTTTGTTTTGTTGGAGTTTTGCAGGTGAGACCTTCATGGTCTTTGATTACTTATTCTTTGTCGAGTCTGGCGATGGGGAGGAGTAACATGCTGATTTTCACTTTACGTTGATGGTGGTGTTGTGGGCAGGCACCGTTGGATTTTTGTTGTATTAAATGGCAACTTAAGCTGCGTAGGCTTGTTTATTTTGCTGAGTCGAATCTAAACTTGAAACCTTTATGGACAATGTTATTCTTAGAAGTTTGGTAAGCCTAACTGTAACATTGCTCACTAGACTTGTAAATTTCAGAAACTTGTCACTACTTGTATGCACTTTATAACCTGTAATATTTATAAACTTGTGGTTTATTCATGTGCTTGTGATGTGTGCAATATTGTGAACCGATATGCTGTGATCCTGGGATGATTAAGAGCATATCGGAGGACTACCGGAGTTGGATTTTGTGTTGGTAGCATTTGTTTGCGTGCCATTGATGGACTGTGAGCTAATGTGTCTAACATGGATTCAACTTGGATGGTTCCTCACATGATCTCACTGACTCAACTATTTCAAAACTTGAAAGCATGACACATATTGCTATATTTTCTTTATCTTTCATTACAAAAGCAAAAATTGCATGTATTTTGCAAGAGATTATATGCAACATCATCCGTATTCTAACCAACCAAGCCAAGCCAATTTCATGAGACAATAAGAAGATTAATAGCATGGTTTTAGTCATACACAACTCCTTTCAAGTTCATATCTAAGTGCAATGATAAGCAATAAGCAATCTCAAATGAAAAAGTGCGATAAATGCATATTCTCTTGAGTTTCCTAGTATTTTATTTTGATCATAAAATCTCAGCATATGGTCTGTTGTATGTTCAATTTCTCAACATTGAAAGCACTTGTGAACATGCAACAAGATTAAAACAGCAAAGAATGCTTGATGCTGACCAGATTTAGTGCAAGCATTTATTCCAGTTGCTAGTCATGGCAAAAACTACAAAATGTATAAACATGAGCAAATGTAGTAAATAAATTTCATCATGTACAAGGAATTAAAAAGTCATATATGTATATAACACTATGCTCATATTATTTTTAAATTCATGTTCACACATAGACTTCCCAAGTGTCAAAACTCCCCCTCAATTCAAGCCATGAGGGTGCATAACTCCTAGTTCACCCTGAATGCAGAAAAAGAGTGAAATATAAAGGTTTTGTAAAAATATCAACTAATTGTTGTTCAATATCTACATGGTGAAGCATAATGTTTATTTTTTTAACATTATCATGGGATTCAAAGAAACAACCAAAGCTAAATGGCTATGAAAGTTATAGTCAACTAATGTGTACCATTTGTCACTAATTGTAAATACCCATTGTAGGATCCTGTGACATGTTGATGAAAATTTCCAATCTTCTGTCCAGGTGAACACTTCATTCGAACATGTGACAGAGTTGCAGCTTGTAAATTCATCTCAACTTGTCCATCATTTACCAAAGGTGCTTCATCTTGAAAAACATACATCCCACTAAGTATATGCGCTTGAATCTCAAAAAAATAACCACATGATTGTCCAACCATGTTGAGATGCAGCAGGATGATGGAGAACCACTTTTCATGTATCCGGACACATGTTGAATAACTTCAGTCTTTTAGCTGAAAAATTCTCCTTTTCCTGCAAAACATATTACAAGCAGATGAAATTCATCGTTTTCTCGGTGCTGGGGTAGTTAGATAACGTTTAGGTATACAACACTTTGTCACATGATGAACATCATGCATAGAACAAGAAAGCTGAGGAAAAACAACATGTTTTTGAGAGGAAACATGCACATTTTGTTTCCTAGTGTTGATCTATACAACAACAACAACAACCAAGCAGCATGTTGGGGTCGACTAGACATGAAACCCAATATCAATGAAGTAAAAAAGGAAGAGATATAAGAACAAGGAAAAAATAAAAAAGAAAAAAAGAAAAAAGAAAAAGAAACAAAAAGAGAAAAGAAAAAAGAAAAACGAAAAAAGGGAAAAAAAATAAAAAATAAAAACAAGACTACGATTCTGGCACATGAATGATCTATGTTGATAAGAAATTCAGCAACTTAGGACTATAATTCATATGTTTTCTACTCAAAACTGAAGTGTGGGTGTCTATTTCTAGCTACAACATGTGCATCTAGTTTCTCTTGACTGTTATGAGATCTAGCTAGTTGCTTTTACTTTTTAAGTTGTTTAGCTAGTCTATAACAAAAATCTATGACATGACCATCTCTAGCATGAAATGTACTATGGAATTTCACTTTATAATCATGTTTGGATAAGAAAGCAACTTGTTTCCTATCAACCGAATGAGGCAACACATCACCAGATTTGAAAACCACCCCTTTAGGCTAGGAAGTGTTTGTATCAAGCCACTACCAGATGATTTAACAACAGAGAGTGGATGTGCCTTAGCATGAGTATTAGAATCAAAACATAAACCAGTTTTATCATTGCTAAACTTACAAGATTCAAAAGCAAGTTTAGGTTCTTATTCCCACTACAAAACTGATCTAGAGTTCTATGTGTATAATCAAATTTTCACATGAAGTATTTTCTCTAGATATACAAATAGAATGACTTAACTTTATGTTTGTTTAAAGAATTGTTCAAAGTAAAAATCTCAGTATTAGTATTGTCCATCTGAGGCTTTCAAACCTGAAAATAAATGCCATTAAATCTAATTAAAAACAGGCGAAGATTGTTAGATCAATGATAACTTGGATCTGATATCACTTATTGGATCAAAACACAAGAGATCAGCTCTCAGGGGGGATGAATGATAGATGATGCAAACTTTTCAGAGAACGACTCGACCCCTCAAACAAAAACCGATGTATCCTAAAACACATGTGTGAGAGTAGGTTATCTTAAATCAAACATGATAATAACTCTAGAGAAAGTAGATAAACGAGTCAGGAAGCCAACACAACAAGAATCATGTCAATTTAATGGGTACAACGAAAGTTATGTTCAAAAGAGTGATGCAACATCAATCTGAGCGAAATCGATGGATAAAACTTGAACGAAACAACCAATATGATCGCAATGAAAAAGCTCAACACAAACCACAGTTTATACTCATAAAAATACATGAAAGCCAGCTATAGGGTTGTCTCCTTCGCAACCAAGTCCTCTCTATTTATATGCACTGCCCTCAGGCCAACAAAACCAACAAGGAGACCTACATAGGAGTCCTGTTCAACTAGGAACTACTAACCTACTTGAACTCAATCTATTGGCATATGGATCAGAATGCCAATCTTCCAAAGCTCTTTGGACACAAAAACAATAGTTATGGACACAAACAATCCAAAATCCGACCCTAACTTGACTCTCCAGCCCAAACTCACAACCAACTCAAAAATCAACTGTTTTCTGACCAAAACTGGCTGATTTACTAACGAAACGTACTTCCGAATCTACAAGATTCAGACTCCAACCCAGATTCACGTAGGAACCTACCTAACACCAACATTTTCACGTCCAAACGTGCTGAAATCATACCACAAACTTGTGACAACCTGCACTCACATTAAAATACCTTCACCATGCATTGTAACCATGTTGCCACCTCCATGCACTCTTTGCACACGTGCACACCTTACAAATACGTTCAACCTTCACTTTTCATCGTCCAAACATGTTGGGATCACATCACAACCTTGTGCCATCACTGCACTTGTGCCCATGACTTGCACACACATTTGGAACAACACTTGACCCTACCAAACACCTCCAGATGCACTGTTCTTGGTCCAAACATGCTGCATGACACATTTGATTGCGTCAACCACATATGCTCCTGAAATTTGGTTGTTGAACCTCAACTTCTCCAACCAATCCATGCGAGCCCCAGTCCTAGACTTAACCGTCGTTAGTCCGATCACCACCAAAACATATTAACAACTCATTCCATAAGCACCACACCCACTCCACATGTTCTATGTTCACTCACACAAGCCTACACATTAAAATCATGCCATTGTTGATGGTCATTAAGTACCAATTTTGACCATCAGTATAACTCAATTATGTAAAGGAGTAAACCTTTCTTGCACGCATTATCATTAGAAATTTCAGTTACTTGGAAATAATTGTGCATGCAGGTATTTTACACAGAATTGAGGAGGATCTAAAAGAGCAATCCTTAAAAATACACTTTCAACCAACCAGAGGGTTACATGTGGCTGTCCATGGATCCAATGGGCCACCTATAGGGGTATCCGAGGGAACCCAACAATGTATCACCCGGGAAACACCTGAGGGCCTACCTGGCAGTCACCCAGAGGAAAACCAGGATGATCGAGAAAAAGCCAGGGTCGGCCAAACCCTTGGTTCGACCAAACTGTTCTTGCCTCTAAACTCAGTCATCTTCCACGTGTCGACTCCTTATGGCTCCCTGAAGGCGGTTCTGGATGCTTCACACACAATTTGTGATAGAAAACAACTTCAACTCGTGTGTAAATAGGACCCCTTACCCCTCACTTCAAAACACACCACTTAAGCATCACTCTCTTGTATACACACTCTCTCCAAGTCCTTAGTGGAGTATAGGCAGTAGGAAGGAGCCTCTAGTTCCCAAGTCCAAGTTGGGAAGGTATGGCTCATGTATCTTTTCTTTTATTTGCGACTTTATTCTTAATTATAATATTAATCTTCTCATATTCATATGCTTGGAAGAAACGTTTCTTGTTTGATTGTGGAGTCCATGCATGTGGTAGGTTTTGTTGTTATTATTGTAGTATAGTAACTGTGTTATTATGTTATTATAAACACCATAGACCTCCACTATATCTAATTAGGTATAATATGAACATGTTAGTATGAATAACATAGTGCTTGGTCCCAACATTAGTTCAAAGATGTTTAGGTTAGTCATTGCCTTAGAAAGATATTTGTACCATGGCTTCTAAGGTATTTACTTAGCATGCAAGCGTGGTGCTTGGATAGTTAAGTAGCGTTGGATGTCTCATAGACCCACGGACTTTGTAGGAGAAGGCGACATGTGGTGACAACCCTATCCGTCCTATGTACCCCCCACGTTCAACTATGCCATAGGATCTTAGCGAGAGTCTCTCTGGTGTTATCAGAGGTAAGCCCGTGCCCGATATGCTAGACCACTAAGCCCTAGCATTCAGTACTAGCATATCCATATGTAAACTATTAGGCTATGCATACATATATTAGAAGCAAATTAGGAACGACTTTGTCTAAGCTTAACTATCACTAGGAGTACCTTATCTTTAGGAGTAGACTGCTTAAGTGTGTGTCACACTACCCTCACTATCCTTTTATCCATCCTACTTGGTTTCACACTAGAACACCCTATACTATCCATAATACTATCACACTTCACCTTTGTGCGACCTATGTGTGCTGAATACATTGGCTATGACGATAAAAGTTTTGAATTCTGCCAAAACACTCTTTTTGTCAAGGTCCGACTCTAGGTCCGAGCTCCGACAAGATCCGACGTAAGGTTCGACTTGCTATGGCTAGGTCCGCCATGTGTTTGGTTAGCTCCGGCGGTAGGTTCGACTAGCTTTGGTAAGTTCTGGTGCTAGGTTCTGCTAGCTTTGGTAAGCTCCGGCTCAAGGTCCGGTTAGCTTTGGCAAGGTCCAGAGCTAAATTGTAATGGTTCTGTTTTTACCATGCAAATGTTTCGAACTTGCTTTACATCCATGGAAAGTTTGCTTAATATTCTTTTACTAAGAAACATGGTAATCTTGATAAATTTAAACCTAGATCCGTTGATGGCATGTTTCTTAGTTACGCATCTCATACTAGAGGCTACCGTGTGCTTTTACATGACACTAACAAAATTCTGGACACTTGTGAGGTTACTTTTGATGAAGCTAGCCCAGGTACTAGCTCTAATATTTCAGGACCAGACCCATATCCACATGGGGAGAGTATTTTCATCGAAGAAGATGAAGAAGTGATGCTGCTGCCCAAAAATTCAGGAGCTAATGACATTGTTCCAACTCCTGATTTTGATTCACAACCAGCACCGACGACCACCATTGCTGGTCCATATTATCCTCAAGTCACAAGTTCTTCAATTTGTAATGAACATGAAGAAGAAGGAGCTTGTGAATTGTCTACCCCCCTCTGGGTCCTCAAAAGTCATCCTCCACAACAAATGATTGGAAGCTTGCATGAACGAGCCACACGGTCTAGGTTTTGTGATCCAAACTCTCACGCTCATTCTGCATTTGTTGCTTCTTTTGAACCCAAAGATATATCACACGCACTCACTAATGAATCTTGGATTATTGCCATGCAAGAAGAGTTAGAAAATTTTGAAATAAATAATGTTGGAAACTTGTACCTCCACCTCAAGGTTACACTCTAATCGGAACTAAATGGGTGTTTAAAAATAAACAAAGTGATGATGGGGTTGTGGTTAGAAATAAGGCTAGGTTGGTTGCTCAAGGTTTCACACTAGTTGAAGGACTAGATTTTGATGAAACTTTTGCTCCTGTTGCTAGATTGAAGCCATAAGAATTTTGTTTGCATTTGCTGCATCTAAAAGTTTCAAGTTATATCAAATGGATGTTAAAAGTGCTTTTCTTAATGGCTACATAGATGAGGAGGTTTATGTCAAGCAACCACCGGGTTTTGAAAATCCAAATTTTCCTAATCAAGTTTACAAACTGTCCAAAGCCTTGTATGGTCTTAAACTAGCTCCTAGAGCATGGTATGATAGGTTAAAAACTTTCTTACTTGAAAAGGGGTTTACCATGGGCAAGATTGATAAAACTCTTTTTGTGCTTAAGCATGGAAATGACTCATTATTCATTCAAGTGTATGTGGATGATATTATCTTTGGTTGTGCTTCTCATGATCTTGTGTCTATATTTTTAACTATGATGAGTTCAGAATTTGAGATGAGTATGATGGGAGAACTCACATACTTTTTGGGGCTGCAAAACAAGCAAACCAAGGAGGGTATTTTTTTTTGCATCAAACAAAGTATACAAGAGATCTTCTTAAAAGCTTCAATATGGACAAAATAAAGTCTCTTCGTACACCAATGGGTACAGCAACGCCACTTGAACTTGATGAAGATGGTGAACCCGTGGATCAAAAAGAATATAAAAGTATGATTGGATCACTTTTGTACCTCACGGCATCAAGACCGGACATACAATTCAGCGTATGTCTTTATGCACGATTTCAAGCTTCCCCACGTGCTTCACATCATCAAGCTGTCAAAAGAATTCTCAGGTACTTACATGGAACTCAAGAATTTGGGTTTTTCTTCCTTCTTCCTCAACTGTTACTTTGAAAGCTTTTTCAGATGCTGATTTTGGGGGTTGTAGAATCGATAGGAAAAGTACTTCGGGCGCTTGTCATTTTCTTGATAATTCACTTGTTGCAAAATTCAATTGCACAATCCACAGCCAAATCTGAATATGTAGCTGCTGCTAGCGCTTGCTCACAAATTCTTTGGATTGTTCAAACACTTAAGGACTATGGGGTTGATCTAGATAGTGTTCCACTATTTGGTAATAACACTAGTGCTATTTGCATTGCTAAAAACCCCGTGCAACATTCGAGAACAAAGCACATTGACATTAGGTATCACTTTCTCCGTGATAATGTTAAAAAAGGAAATATTGTGCTTCACCATGTAGATAACAAACAACAATTGGCTGACATTTTTACAAAACGCTTGTATTTCACTCGTTTTTGTTTCATTTGTAGTGAAATAGGGGTTATGCATCCTCATGGCTTAAATTGAGGGGGAGTTTTGAAACTTGGGAAGTTTATGTGTGAATCTGAATTTAAAATAATATGAGCATAGTATTTCATACATATATGACTTTGTGATTCCTTTTATATGCTGAAATTTCTTACTACATTACTCATGTTATATATTTTGTAGTTTTTGCCATGACTAGTAATTAGAATAATTATTTACACTAAATCTGGTCATGATCGAAGTTTCTTGCTGTTTTAAACTTGTTGCATGCTCACAAGTCCTTTTACTAATGAAAAATAATCAATCAACTATTCACATGTTGAATTTTTATGTTCAAATGAAAAATTGAGAAAAAGATCAAGAGAATATGCATGCATCACACTTCTTCTTTTGAGATGACTTATCATTGCACTTAGATATGAACTTGGAAGAAGTTGTGTATGACAAAAACCTTGTCCTTAAGCTTCTGATTGTCAAATGACATAGGCTTGGCTTGGTTGGTTAGAATAAGGCTGATGTGGCATATAATCTCATGCAAATGTCATATGATCTGAATTAGTACTTTGAAAAATAATTAAAATGCAGCAACAAGTGTCATGCTTTCAGGTCCTGACATAGTTAAGTTTGTGAGATCATGACTTGCTTAAATTGAAAATTATACTAGATCTCTAGCATGGCTTACACTACTTTATGTATCTCATTGATGTGATAGTGTAAGTTACTTGATAGTATGGCTTGGATGAGCTTTGTTTCAGATGTATATGTTATAAATATGCTCATACCCCTTAAAATTTCTCTTTTGAACCTTGCTGAATACATTGTCAAAGGGGGAGAAATTGATCACACATTGCACAATTCACAAGTTCCGGAGCTAAATCGCAATGGTTCTATTTTTAACATGCAAATGTTTCGAACTTGCTTTAAATCTATTGGAAGTTTACTTAGTATTCTTTTACTAAGTTTTTGAAGTGTTATGGTGGTTAACATTTTGCTATGGTTTGCAACATGTTTATGTGAGGTGTTCACGTAAGGTGTTGTGGTTTTCAGAACTAACCTGAGTCAAGTCGCGGACTTGTGCTTCAAAGTATTGGTTGTTTATTCATGTGCAGGTGTTGCTTGAGTTCAAGATATGGCTGGTGACGGGATCCATTGAACTAGTCTTAGGGAGAATATGAGGTTCAACAACCAAGTTCGGGAGGAATTGTCGTTGAGTTGATCGGGAGGTCGCGCAACATGTTTGGATCAAGAACAATGCATATGAAGGTATCGTGGACGTTGTTGAAAGGTGTTTACACGTGTGTAAGGAGTGCATGGACGTGGCAACATGGTTCCAAGGCATGATGAAGAGATGTGGACGTAAAGAATTGGTAGGAAAGGTCCAACCGGCTGGATTATGGACTCAGGCTGCGGCTGAGTCGGTTATGGCTCAAATATGAAAAGATTTGAGTTGGTTATGATAGGATTTCGTGTGGGACACAAAGTTGAGTTGTTTTAAAAATGTGGGATATGTTCCTAAGGTGTTTGGAAGTCTTAAGATTGCTTCTATCTGCATATAGAAGAGTCCTGAGCAGTTATGGAAAGTTTCGATTCAGAAACTGAGTAGGATTAGAGTCCTAGTTTGAATCGGGTTGGCCTCCGGGCTGGTTATATAAGCAAGGGAGGCCAGAGATCGTGGTAGATGACCTTGGGCTGTTCTTCTTATGTTTTGATCAATAAAATTCATAATTTAGTGGAGCTTTTGTGCCTTGTTCGTCCGACTTGTTTTTGTCAAGTCTTTCTCGTCGAGTTTTTGGACAGCACGACAATGCTTCGGTGTCATAACTCGAGTTTTATAGATCCAATTGACGTGATTATTTTTGATTTGTCTTCACAACTTGGTTATCTATCATCTTTGAAAATTGCACGGTCATTGGATTTGTAGGTTCTGACTGCACGAGTTTCTTTGCAGTGTTGCAGATCTGGTTTTTACTCGAGTAGAACAGATTGACCCTCGTTTGATCTTTCGATCATAACTTGAGTTTTTCTTGACGGATTTCCGTGATTCTTGTTGTCGTGACTTTATTATCTATAATATATACCACTTTTGTCACGGTTGAACATATTTAGATCAGTCCCATACACGGTTTCTTTAACAGATCGATTTTCTGCCGAGGGGGTTTTTGTTGCTTCCGCTAAAAAGTTTAAATCTACCATTCACCCCCTCTGGTAGCTTTTCACATGCTCTTCAATCCTACAACTTCCTTTGGGATAATACGATACCCTAAGGAATACTCTTGGGTGAAATGCTACAACAGTATTTTCTGTGTGCTTGCGGAACTCATCTTGCTTTGTCCCTAGGTTTGCCTAGTTGTCACAAACATTGTTAGCATACATTGCCGGGATGAACTGTAGACGCTAAAAAATACCAACAAGCATTTCTGCGGCAGACTTCTGGAGAAGGCAAAGAAGTATTGCAAGATTGCTTACGATAGTTAGGATTCTAGTAGAAATTTAGTATGATAACTATTGGTGTTGGTGTTTTTGTACCGACTAGTAATCGAGTGCTTCCTGTTTTATGTACGGATGACTAGCTAACAAAGACAAGGATTTATACTGTTTTGGACAACGTGTCCTACGTCTAGTCTGGGATGTTCGTCGGTCTTGTATTCGCTTAGGCGGTTCGCGGAACCTTGGTTACAAGCAAGGCTTCCTCGTATGCGAGAGTACAAAATAAGCCTAAGTGTTGCATGCTTGTAGGCGTTGAGCCGTCCAAGGGAAGTTTCTGGGCCTCCCCTTTTATAGCACGGATGCCTCTACCTAACCACTGACTCCTCATAAATGGGGTGGGGGTTTACATGGTGTGTCAGCGCCTAAGGCGGCCCAATGTTATACAAGAGCGATGAGTACACCTGCTCCCGTATCGTCTATGGTCTATGTCTACTTTCTGTCCCCGTACACCCACGCCGAGCCGGACGGGATGGATCGTGATGATGGCTGGCATCGTGCCTGTCTTGTCGCGCGTGGCCACCCACTCCATCTTAAAGTCCTTTTGTCGTTCTTTCAAGTAAGTATTGAAGTCTTCTACCTGCATGCGGCCCGAGCTCTAGCCCGGATCACTCCTTCTCCTAGCCTCATTGGCCGGGGTCGAGGGTTGGATGCTGCTTCTGACCTTGGGGGTCGGTGGCTTCCCTGACCCTGGCGGTCAGAGGTCGACTGCTTGTGTTCCGATCTCAGAGTCGGGATTTGTGGTGCCTTCAATCCTCGGTTGGGGCCCGCGTGTCTTCTTACGATTGGTGGATTGGTTGCCTCTTGGGTACCCGGGGTACATCACCCCGTCAGTAGCCATCGGGCCTCCGACCGATCTACTACTGAACTGGTCAGGGGCACATCCTGCACGTGGCGGGGTTTTTGAAAAGATAAGAGAGAACAAAAGGTCATGTGAGATCATTGTTTCATTTCGATTTGAGACTATCTCTGGACTCAAAGCCTTAGGAGCCGAGCCTGTCATGACTTTGAATCGTTCGGTAGACCGTGAGCTCTTCCTTTGCAGGCCGGGCTCGTTTTGTTTAGCGAATTCGCTTTTCTTCCCATCCGCAAACCGTTCTTGGTTTGGAAGGGTTGAGCTGACTGGGAATTTACATCAATGTAAGAATTCCCAGGCTCGGTGAGCTGCCTAACGGGTTAATTCGAGTGGAACCCCACCGCCTTTTCGCAAGGGCTGGGGAATCAGGTTGACCTGGTCGGGGCTCGATGCCCACGTTCCATAAGATCCCTCTTGGTACACTCTCACGGATACCAGGCCTTTCTGGGGCCTAGGTGGCTCGATGCCGACCCTTCAGGGGGTTACCATGGGGTCGCCAAGATAAGACTCAGATATTAGAGCGTTGCAGATGTCGGGAGCGTTCACGGATCTCGGGTTCACCATTTGCTAGCCATCTCGTTTCGTCTGTCCCTCACTCAAGTTCGTTCTAGGCGGTCCTTTCACCTGAATGTTAGGTAGACCTTAGAACCCAGAAATTAGATCAGGCCCCAAAAGTGGGCCATAAAAAACTTACCTACTTATCTAGACCTTTGATTCAGTCGGCCCGTCAATGTCGTGTCAGGGGTAGGCGAGGAGGCGTGGCGGAGAGGCGGTTTGGAAATTGGAAATAATGACGCGCGGGTCTTTGAATCATCGCGGATTTCAAAGAGGCGGGCTCGTCTGACCAGAATTATCATGGGTGTCGTGTCCTGAGGTCTCACGGGACATGCGCCTACTGTGCAGATGGGAGACATTACTGCGGAGTGCACGCATCCGTGGGCCCCGGTGCCTTTACTTGTCGCTGTCATGCGCAGGCTATATAAATTGCCTTTGGGGCGCTAGTATTTACCCTTGCGTTTTCCTCTTCCTCTCCAACAATATTTCTCTCCTGTTTCCCTGCAAATCTCGGCAGCGCAAGTTAGGGAAGGAAAAGATCGAGGGAGAATATGAGTGGTCCTCCCTTCTATGGAGCCCTACGTTGAGCTATGACCGCGTGTCTTCTGAGCGTGGCCGTCGGCCACCGACTTCTTGATCCTGACGGCCGACGGTGCCTGCATCCATCCTCGGAGGGCGTAGCCATGGCATTTTTCGTCCTGTCATTGTTGAAGTCTATGAACAACTGGCATCGATAGTAGCTCAACATCCGCGACGGAGATCCGGTGCTTCAGTGACTCATGGGCTGGCCGCTCGCCGACGGGTGGCGCTGGGGCATCGCGGAGGCGTACGGGCAGCGAGCCGTCGTAGTCTAGATGCGTGTCGAGGTGTTGCAAGTGGAAAAGCTGACTGAAGGCAAGTGAAGTTGCAAGAACGCTGGCCGAAGGCAAGTGAACCTGCAAGAAAGCTAAATTGCGGATGTTGCATGTAATCATGAATTTTCTTATTGGCATCAACCATTCTCCTGTAAGCCTTTGTAATGTAAATGTATTAGCTCTTCGTGGCTCTTCTAATGAAGAAAAGCAATTTTTATATGCACGTGAGATTTTCCCTCTACGTTATGTTTCTGGTCCGTATCTTTGTGAACTTTAATAGTTCAAGCCGTGGGTCACGAACACTAGGTCGGAATCAATATTTTGCTTTCGTTCCTACGCATTGCTCGATCCATAGCTTCGAGAACTTTTCATAGTCCTTAGCCGTAGGTTGTGAAGCGTGGAGGAAGTACTTAGAAAATTTTTGTAAATACCTTCGGGGTGGTTCGTTAAGGGTATTATCCCCAGAGTGGCATATGGTGGCCAAGCTGGTCGGCATGCCATGTGGCACTTGAGCCACGTGGATTCGCTCGGGTTCTAACCACTTGAGGTCAGGGGTACCGATCTTTTTATTTGGTCAGCTTGAGCCGTGGACGGAGGTTACTTTGCATGGAAGTAAAAGTTCAAATAAAGGGGGAGGATGTTGGCACTTATCTTTTGGTTTTCCGGCTCGCTTGCTTTCGCTAGGAGGTCGGGTATGCTTCAGATAAAACTGTCTAAGGTGCTCGATGTTCCAAGCATTAGGGAAGATGTTTCCGTCATCATCCTTTAGGCGGTATGAACCGGGCCACAAGACGTTTACCACCACGTACGGGCCTTCCCAGGGTAGGACAGCTTGTGTTTGTCCTTGTTGGTTTCGATCCTTCGGAGGACCCGATCGTCGACATGGAAGGCTCGAGGTTGGACCCGTCGCGAGTGGTAGCGGCGAAGTTCTTGTTGGTACTTTGCCGTACTTAGGAGGGCAACGTCACGAGCTTCATCGAGTTGATTGATGGAGTACCGCCTGGCTTATTTGGATCAGGCTTCGTTGTAGGCCCTCGTTCGAGGAGAGCCGTATTCGATCTCGGTAGGAAGGACCGCCTCCGACCCATAGGTCATGAAGAATGGCGTGAAACCGGTCGTCCGGTTGAGAGTGGTGCACAGGCTCCAAAGGACGAAGGGAGCTCGCCGACCCATTGCCCGATAGACTTGTTGAATTGATCAAAGATGCGGGGTTTGACCCCTTGCAGGATCATGACGCTGGCTCGTTCGACCTGCCCGTTGGTCCGTGTCTGCCACCGAGGCCCAGTCGACCCGAATGTTGAATTTGTCGCAGAACTCCAAGAATTTCTTCCCAGTGAACTGTGTCTCGTTGTCGGCTAGAGTTGGGCACCCTGAAACTGTAGATGATGTTACAGAAGAAGCCCACCGCTTGCTCGGATTTCACCGAGATGAAGGGCTTTGCTTCTATCCATTTTGTTGGGCGTCACTGATGAAGTGCGCACGATCTGTTGGGCGTCACTGATTGCGGTCGGCCAGAAAAACCCTGATGGTATGCCTTTCCGACCAAAGAGCGGGGCGCGGCGTGGTGGCCGCAGATGCCGAGGATGAGGGACTACCCTTGGTCGGTCGGGATGCATCGCTGGAGGATCCCCGTGATGCTGCGCTGAAAAATCTCGTCGCCGATGATGACGAATGACTTGGCTCTCCGAGCAAGGCGGCGAGCTTCAGTTTTTTTCGGCCAGGAGCTCGCCGTTCTTTATATACTTGATGAAGGGTGCCTCCCAGCCCTACTTAGTTGTGAGGACAGAGGAGCCAGGGAGGGAGTTGACCTTACCCCCGTCCTCCTTGATTTGGGGCTCCTCTTCTGCTTGGGAGATTGAACCACCCTCTTCAGCTCGGGCAGACGACTCTTGGATGTCTTCGATGAATAGACCTGGGGGAGGGGTCTCCTGACTTGTGGCCATCTTGGCTAGAAGGTCGGCCGTCTCGTTCTCCCTCCTGGGGATGTGGCAAAGCTCGATCCCTTCAAAGTGATCTCCCATCTTTTGGACCTCACGACAGTATGCGGTTATGCGTCGGTCGCGGCAGCTTGACTCGTTCGTTACTTGGTTGACGAGGAGCTCGTAGTCCCCTCGCATGTAGAGCCGCCGGGTGCCGAGCCCAACGACTATGTTGAGGCTGTTAGCAGTGCCTCGTATTCGGAGACGTTGTTGGTCGCTTTGAAGTTGAGCCGCCATGCGTATCGCAGCTGGTCTCCTTCGTTGGTCCTGACAGCATTGAGGATTAGTGGCCCATCGAAATACCCCACCCAGTATTTCGGTGCGATTGGCTCGGTGGTGGTATGGGTCTCTGTCTATTCGGCAATGAAGTCCGCCAAGACCTGCGACTTGATCAATGTGCGGAGTACGTACGAAATGTCGAGACCCATGAGCTCAAGGGACCACTTGGCGATTCTACCCATAGCGTCGCGATTGTTGATGATCGCCCCGAGCCCATGCACCATCACTACTTTTATCGGGTGGCACCCAAAGTAGTGAAGTAGCATGCGTTTCGTTATCAAAATAACGTAAACAAAGCTTTTGCACATGGGGGTAACCGACCTCGTAGTCGGTTAGAGTTTTACTTACAAAGTAAACTGGCTTCTAGACCGATTGGGTGTGACCGGGCTCCTCCCTTTCTACTACTAAGGCAGTGCTAACTACTTGGCTAGGTTCCGCTATGTAGAGGAGGAGAGGTTTACCTTAAATGGAAGAGGCCAACACTGGAGGAGTGGTGAGGAAGGCCTTCAGTCGGTCGAGGGCTGCTTGTGCTTCCTCCATCCATCAAAAGGGTTCAGACTTCTGAGGAGCCGGTAAAGTGGTATACCTCGTTCTCCGAGTCAGGAGACGAACTGACTTAGAGCTGCAAGGCATCCCATCCACCTATGCACCCCTTTGACGTCGTGGATGGCTTCCATGCTGGCGATGGCAGTTATCTTCTCGGGTGGCTTCGATGCCGCACTCTGAGATGATAAATTCGAGCAACTTGCCTTTGGGTACGCCAAAAACACACTTCTTGGGGTTCAACTTGATTCTATATCTTCGGAGGTTCGCGAAAGTTTCTTCGAGGTCAGCAACGAGGCTGATCATCCGCTTGAAATTCACCATGATGTCATCCACATAGACTTCGAGGTTTTGCCCGATCAGCAACTGCAAGCATTTTTGTATGCAGCGCTGGTACGTAGCTCCAGCGTTTTTGAGTCTGAACGACATTCTTATGTAGCAATACGAGCTGAAGGGAGTGATAAACGCGGCTGCCAGTTGCTTCTCCTCGCCGAGAGCGATCTGGTGGTGACCTGAGAACGCGTCCAGGAAGCTTAGGGATTCGCTCCCGGAGGTTAGGTCGATTACTTGATTGATCCTCGGCAGCGGCAAGGGATCTTTGGGACACACCTTGTTGAGGTCGGTGTAGTCCACGCACATCCTCTACTTCCCGGTCTTCTTCCTGACGAGGACAGGATTGGCCAGCCACTGAGGGTGCTGCACTTCCTTCATGATGCTGGCTGCCAGGAGTTTGGAAATTTCTTCACTGATGGCCCGACGCTTCTCCTCATTGAAGCGCTGGAGCCTCTTCTTCATAGGCCTTGACCCCGACCTGATGTTGAGTGTGTCCTCGGCGACTTCCCTCATGATGCGCGGCATATTGCAGGGTTGCCATGCAAAGACATCCCGGTTCGCGCGTAGGAAGCCGACGAGTGTGCTTTCCTATTTGGCGTTAAGGGCGACGCCGACCCGCGTGGTCTTGGCCGCATCCTTTGGTCGATTTGGATGGTCTTCATGTCTTCCGCGGGCATGAAGGCCCCTGATGCTGAGGCTCGGTTGGAGCTAAGTCGGCTGCCCTCGATCGCTTGAGACAACTCGGAGAGCTCGGCCGCCACTACGGCCGCGGTTGCTCGCTCGCAACTGCATTGCTCACACGGGAGAGCCTGTCTGAACTTGGCGCCTATGGTGATGACGCCGGGCGGGTCCAACGTCTTTAGCTTGAGGTAGGTACAATTGGGGATGGCCATGAACTTTGCGTAACATGTCCAGGTGAATAAAAAGCTAGGGCATGGTTAAGTCCATTGCTTGGTTTAGTTTGAACTTTTGATGCTCACAAGTCACAAACCATGTGTAAAAATCTGAAGTTATAAAAACCTGATTAATTAAAATGGAGGGAGACAATGCAAGGATTCTTGGTATATTCAGAAGTCAAATAAGGATGAGGATTCGAGTTCATAACTGGAAATATATTGCAGAGAGAAATATATAAGAATGGAGAAGAAAAGAGAAATGGATTATCCAATAAAAAGCTTTGGATAAAGTGAATTCAGATTCAAATTTTACCAGTTAATTCTATCTCAAAAACTCAGTGTCATACATATAGAACCTTGAAAGGCTTTAATTTAGTGATCATAAAAAATGTTGAACCAATGTCCAATAACATGCTAAAGATGATCATCACAATGTTAGGGCTGAATTCAAATTCCAAATGGAAATTCAAACCAATTTAGTGGAATTCAAAATCCAACATACTTTTAAACTTTAGAAAGTTGAAGTATAATGGATCACCATGACTGAAGATATTTTGATAGGAATTAAATTGAGTCTTCTAAACTGAGTGGGACCCACATGTCAGCTGCCCAAAGCAGAGGCTTCAGTCTGTTCCTGCCTCAGTGAGCGCCACTGAAAATCACCGAGCGGCGACGTGCAGGCCCCCTTGGCTCCAATCCTTCACGCCTTAAATTCTTAGAGGAGCTCACAGAATTCTCCACCTCAGTCGCCTCTGAGATTCACCGAGCAAACCAGAGCACCGAGTGGGCGAAAGTTTCATTCACCGTCGGCCAAACTTGTGCTTCCTCTGTGACTGATCGGCAACCGGCGTTTTTGGGTGTGCAAGGCTCCACCGAGCTGTAGACAGCAGCGCGGGGTCGTACTCCACCTCCTCGGCGCAAACTTGCAGGGATTTCTTCGGAGGTCAGTTTGCCAGTGCAACTTCGGGTCGACGTTGCCCCATCGTTTCCCTCCATCTCACGACCGAGCAACGCCGCCAAAAGGTCTGTGACACCTCCGAGCTGCTCTCCCTCACCAGTTTGTAGTTTCTTGCTCCGTGATCGTCGAATTTGCAATTTTGCTTTTGGCTGTTGTTTGGAACACCGAGTACATCTTGATGAAGTTCATCGTGCTCGGTGTATATTCCGTTGGTCTGGTCTTAGGGTAGCTTCTCCATGTCCTTGCAAGTGTATCCGAGGACGTAGTGGTCAAAGTGATCAAGTGTGAGCGCTGGAAACTAGGTTCCCGTGGCCGTAACCATTTTTGGGCTAGGGTCACAGTTGAGAGCCTAGTTCCGATGTTTTTCACTGTTGTTGGGATATATATCTGCGTCAGCCATCACTCACTGGTGCTTTAGAAGCAAGCCGTAGCTCGAATGGCCAATTCCCGAGTGAGAGCGAGGTCGCCGGAGTTCGGATATCCTCTGTTGCCATCGAGCGCACATTTCCGGCCGTCGACACCACCATCCGACCTCTCCATCGTGTTCAGCATAGTGGAAAACCCCCAGGCAGTGATTTCTGAGAACCCGAAAAGCCAGGAACAAAACTCCGGCGAGTACACCGCCGCAGCCGGAGGTTGAAGAAGGCTGTTGGACCCGACCGTCATTGAGTAAACCGCCTGTGTGGATCTGCTGTGGCTCAGGGATTTTCTGTGGCAACACGCGCGGAACCGTGTGGTCCAGGTGTTGCCGCCATCTGAGTGGAGGACTCAGCGAATGGGGCCCAATGTCTGGATTTTAAACATCCCTATTTGCAGTTAATCCCAGATTTAGCTGAACTTTGAAACCTCATAACTTCCTGTAGAATTATCCAAAATTAGTGAAACAAATTTAATTGGATTCTTCATGACAAGTAATTTGCAGTATTGCAATTTAATTGTTACAAAAATCCATGGAATTTTCTTATAATTCCCTTAATTTAAATCTATGGGAATTAATTCTAAGAGATTCCATATTAGGAAAAATCCCAAATTTGGCTAAACTATTCCTTCAAATATCTTTGATCTACAGTAAAATTTTCAGAGTCATTTAACTTCATTTCCTGGATTAAATAAGGTTTCCATCCTCTATGTCTCTGAAAATTCTAAAAACAACAGAAACATTTTTCAGAAAATTGTTCACAACTGTAAAATCAATATATCTCTATAGAAAGCTTAGAAAATTGTGGAACCAATTTTCATAGACTCCATAAGACATGTACTTACAGAAAGGTCAACTTTTCAGTATGTCAAAGTCCTAAGATTTTTCTGTTAGTTCAGAAAACAAAAACCTTTAGGGAAGCATTACTTTGTTATCTTTAAAACTTTGCTAGCTATGCCTAGAGTATATTAGGAAGCCACTGTAAAAGTTACAGCCCTAGTAGACCTGTTGATCCTACATACTAGGGAGTTGAGTTCAATATGTCCTTTATATACCATATTGAACCATATGACAAATCCTATTATGTGTAGATGAATTTTCCCTCTATTCCTTGTACACCACAGAGACCAACCCTATATTCTTGTGTAGCCTTAATAAGTATTCAGTCATAAACAAACTTCTTTGTTTATTTTCTAATTTACATTATACACTTGTGCATGTCATAATGATATTGTTCACGACGAAGGAGATAGATGAGGAGCCTCATTTGAAGAAGCAAGCTGTTGATCTAAGTTATCGACATTGGATCAATAAGCTTCTAACATTCTCTATTAGCAAGTCAAACCCCGGTTCACATTTAAGAAATGTTTATAAAGTTTTCATTTGTATACAATATATATTTGAGATTATATTGCACATTAAGTATAATTGATGTGAAACCCAAGTGCATGACCAGATTATGCCAAGAGAGTAGGGGGTAGAAGAGCACATCGTAGTGTCTTTAGGCTAGTCTTAATGTTCCTTGGAAGGACCCGTAGAAGTCGAGTAGTTGAAATCTACTCGCGAGACTAGGGGTAGCTTCTTATCCGTATGGGTTAATGAGTTGAAATGTGAGGAGAATTCACAAATGAGAAATGGAGACCGGACAGGTGATTAGGAAGCAACAGGATGAGATCCTATGTGCGCAGGCCTGCCTATGACGATTAAGGCCCGTACCGTGCTTGGCTTTGTTGGACAAGTTTGAACTATACCAGGTGCATACCGGCTATATGGGACCCAGTAAACTGATGTACCTTGGGAAGCTGCTGTTGAGACATTTTCGATCGCCTCGGACTTTTGGCCACAACACAGTAGAGGGAACACTTGCTCATGACATCCTCACAGCAGAAGGGTGGACCATGAGTGAGTCTACTGTCCTAGACGATCGAATCGATTTGGCATAAGTGAATTTTAGGAAAGGTGGCCACGTACGACAGAAAGAGAGTGTGCCTTGAGCAGCTTCGAGTATGGGCATATGTGTCATGCAGTCTGGGTGTCTATTGCAATCAGCGTCACTCGCGGTTATATGAGTATACTTGGACACTGAGTCTTGACGTAGTAACAAGTGAAGGCTTATTATTGCAATTTAATACCTTTTGATTCATAATTGGATGGCAAACTTGTATGAAGTAGTGTAGTGCAAACTAAAGTTTATTTCCACCTTAGGCAAGCAACATCGTGATGAAACATTTCTTGTTTGATTGTGGATTTACGATGTTGTTCTGCATAAGGTTAATAATCTGCTGCTATGCATCTAAAATTAAGGACCAACTTGCAGGCACGTCTCTTATGCAAATCCTTCAGCATCCATGGTGTAGTTGTACCATGCATTGAGTTTCATGGTTAGCCATGATGGATATGTCTTGCTGATCCTCTGTGCTCACCCTTGCTTTACTAGTTATTGCTGCAGGTAAATTATATATTATTGCCAAGTATGATGACTGGTTCATGGTTGAAGCTTCACACCTTTCAAGTTGTATGGCTGAATGGAGCCCTATACACAGTAATGTTTTGTTCAGTGCTGGTAGTGTGAGTCGTCCGCAAGCTGGATGGATCACTTTTGCTTAGTTTAGGCTTGAGACTGAGAGTTGTAACTTTTTCTTCCGCTGTAGTTTATTTTGATGTAAGTTATTTGTAAACTTAACAAAGTTGTAAATTTCAGCAAGTATGTTATGTAATATGGATTCCTTTGTAGGTGTGCTGTTGTCTGTTGCATATCACGGCAACACCCAATGCTATTCCTAGAATGTTGGGACTCCGGGTCCCCATAGACGTGGTATCAGAGCCACATTGGTAATAGCACACTGAAAAAGGATCGTATTACAAGAAAAATTTAGGGTTATGGTGAGGAGTCGATTGTATGCCCACATAAGGACTATTAATAGTATAGTTATTTAAAGTGACAGTGCTAACTTAATTGTTATACTTCTGCATTTTGATTACGTAACGAAGCACCTACGTTCAGATAAGAGGTAAGGTACGCCACCGAAAGCGGATCAGTTTTGGTTAGCTCCCCCATGCGAGGAACGTAGTATGGGATGTTCCGTTCAATAATGAACGGAAAGTGAATATGTTTTCTAAGGATTTTCTATTTTGTGAGAAAAGTAGTACCGACATGTAACCAGTGATGCATTAAACAACTTACTGTAAAATGGACTAAAAATGAATTAAATATATTTATATTAGTCCCTAGTACTCTGGTTTTGAACTAAGATTCAAAATTTGAGTGGTTCATCCCAAGTGGTTTCAAAAACAAAGTGCTTTATTTTCTGGCTGAAATTCTCCTGGATTTTGACAGAGGGTAACTCCTAGTATATTTAACCAATGGAGGTGTATGATACAGTTCAGGAAAGGTGTTGTAGTGATCTACAACTTTGCTGTAGACTTCCAGAACAGAATCACAAATCAAACTGGTTGAAATTTCAGATGAGTGCAAACGGTCCAGAACCAGGACAGACCCAAAACCTCTCTGAACTGTGCTGCTTTTTGATCATAACTTTCTATAGAAAAATCTGTAAGGATCCTATGTTACATCGTTGGAAAGGTTAGGATATGTGTTACATTTTTGCAATTCCATGTTTGTTCAGAATTGTATCATATTTTTATGTTCAACTATGATAAAACAGCCACTTTCAAAGGAGATGCTGGCAAATTTTATCCAGGAAATCTGTCAACTTTGAATTATCACAACTTTTGATACAGAGTCGACCTGGGGGCATATAAATACTTTTTGGAGATATATGGAAGTTAACTTTAACTTTGATCTGCAACGTGACTTATGAAAATGTTGTTAACTGGACCAAAACCTGGAATATGTGAAGACTGGTCATTTTGGACAGAAAATTGATCAGTTCATACCTTTCATGTTTGAGTCAAGCACATGAATATGGTTATACCTCCATTACTTCTGCAACCGGTTAATGTGTTATTCCTTGATAATCTACTGATGGATTTGAGTATTTCACTACTCAACTTTCCTTTTTCCATTGACCATGTTTGTGTCATATTAAAGTTAACAGGGGTGTTTACGTGATGACGACACGATCTTGACATTTCGTAGTGACCAAAAATAGTTGAGATGCACTTCCATAGAGGGACTCCATCCACTTGGAAATAACTATTGGATATTTGGTCAGGTGATGGTTTATCTTTTATTACTTAATTTAACTGTATACAAGATGATATCGTAATTCAATGGTCATTACGTACTACTGTTTTCTTTTATATATGACTTTGAAAATCAAGGTTAATATGAATCGTTGTGCTGCTGCAGAATGGACTACACTCATGCAACATTTGAGGTCGGTGGCTCAAGTCAGGGAGGAAATGACTCCCGAGAGCCAGAGTAGCCAGCGCAGCAGCAACAACATCCACCACCGCCTCCGCTCAACTTGGCGGAAGTTATTGCAGCTATGCTCAACTCACGTGATGATCAAACCAAGCTCTTGCGGATGCTCATGCAATATGTCACGTCAATGTGGACATCAAGACGGAGGCCATCACCAGTTTCAACAAGCTACTTATTCGATGTTCTTGATGACTGAACCCCCGGTGTTCCTTGATGCCGATGAACCTCTGAAGGCAGATAACTGGCTCGGAACCATTCAGTCCAAGTTTGGATTGCTGCAGTGCAGTGATCATATGTACTATTCGCAGCACAACCGTTACATGGCCCCGCTGGTGTTTGGTGGGCGAACCACATCGCCTCCCTGCCCTTCAGACATCAAGTTACTTGGACTGAGTTTCAGGAGGCATTCCACACTTATCATGTTCCTCCCGGCTTTAGGAGAAGGAAACTTCAGGAATTTCTCGATTTGAAGCGAGGAGTGAGGAGTGCTTTAGGCTACTCTAAAGCCTTCAACGATCTGGTGTGATACTGTAACAGCCCTAACTTTTGTAAAGTTTTATTTCACCCTATGAAACAAAGTTAAGGCAAAGGAAAGCTTGAGTTTGTGTCACATGAAATGATGAACACAAAAATGGTCATGTGAGGGAGTTAAAACTTTCTTTAGCCCATGATTAACACATGTTAACATGAGGAAAGAATTTCACTCCCAAAATCTCACTCATGTGCACATCCTTTACGAGTAGAAGATGAGGAAAATTTAAACACAAATTTGAATCTTTTAAAAGGATTCATATTCAGATTGTATAAATTCATCTGAGTGAATTTACAATGCATTCCTCATGTATCAAAGAGCTCATAATCCAAATTTAGATAATTTTGGAGCTCATCTACCATTTATTCGAAGGTATATTTTAGATCACATTCAAATTCAAATTTGAATTGGGAAACTGAACCAAATGTGCTCAATTTTGAAATTTAATTTCATTAAAATTCCTCACATCATTTTTGGCCTACCCTCCAAATTTGGCGAAATTTGGACAATGTTTGTGTGGGAATCTCAAAGCAAAGTGAGGGAAAGAAATTGAGAGGGTTGGACCCCATCTGTCAGCCACCCCACCCGGCAACCGACTCTGTTTTTCTTTCCATTGCACGCGTGCGCTCGACAGCAGCTGGTCCGACCATGCCCGATGCCTCGCCGACACCACCTCCTGCTCTTATTCTCAGTTCTCCAGTTCTTATCCTCCACACTGATGCACAAACGAACTTTGCTTCTCTCCCACTCGCTCTCACGTCGCTCGGCTTGCTCCCGCAAGAACCCCGGTGCCACCCTCGGTTCTTCCCATTCGCAGCCACCACTGAGCTTCGGTTGGCCGAGGTCTTCACACTGAAAAGCAGCGCACACGAGTGCTCTAGCCGGCTGACTTCTCTCCTCCACTGTCCCGTGCCCGTTTGCACACGGAAATTCGGAGTCCTAGCCATGCGCCCGAGTGAAACCGAAGAAAATGAGCTCGGTCACCATGGACAGCCCAAACCGAAGAAGATCACTCACAAGCGAGCTTACTCATCGGTGCACCGGCAATCCTAGCTGCTCCTCCCCGAAGCTCATCCCTAGCAATTGATCATAGAGCTAGAATTTGGAGTTTTCATCCCGGGCGGCGCAACTCGACCCCGAGGTAGGGATTTACGAAATTCATCGTCAATTTGTGTTGTTAGTGCTTCAAACTTTGTGCAGAGGTTCCTCACTAGCTAGCGCACCTCCTCCATTGATTCTAGGCCGAGAAATTAGGTGTAGAGCGAGAATTATAAGTTCTTTTTGAGGGAACACCGTCGGACGCACGGTGCCAACGTGGTTGGAGAGCTCCCTGGTCCGTTTAGCCTCCATTGCTTGCTTCTACACCTTCCCCTGGTGCTCTAGAGCCAAAAATCCAAACTTTTAGTGTAGAATTTACCTTGCACGGGCTCGCCGGAACCCTAATTTCCGCTGTCGCTGGTGCGCACACTTTTCTGGGCATCGCCAGCGGCCGGTGACCCCACAAACGAGCTCAGCGGGTGTGAAAATGGGGGGGGGGGGGCGAGTTTAGCCCCGTGAGGAGGCCGGAAACTAGGTTCCGGTGACACTCGCCGGAGACCGCCGCTGTAGATCTGTTTGGCGCGAGGTTGAAGAAGGCCTGTCGCGTGGGACCCGCTGTCAGCATTTAAACATTTCCAGGAATTTCCAGATTTCAGTTAAAAGTTTAAATAGCCACAACTTTGTGTAGGAGTGTCCAGAAATTCCCAAATAAATTTTGTTGGATTCCTCTCAGAGAGTACTATCCAAGATTGCAGCCCAATATTTATGAAAATCCATGGATTTGGCTCATTAATTCATTTAAGGAAAATACTGTAGGATTTATTACAGGAGCTATGTGTATTGGGAAATTCCCAATTTTAGGCAAAACCTTACTATAAATATACTTGAACTACATTAATAATTTCAGAGTCATTGGACCTCATTTGCTTGGTCAAATGTGATGTCAATCCTTTATGTCTCTGAAAAATAGGAAAATAAACAGAGCCCATTTTCAGCTTTTCCCCAGTCCTTGTAAAAATCCATATCTCCATGTAGGAAGCTCCAAAAATGGTAAAACCAATTCCTATGGACTCAGGACATTTTTAATTCACAAAAAGTCTACTTTGCAGCATAGGAAAGCTTAAAATATAGGAGGTAAAGGCAGATTAGCTAAAACCACATAAGGAATTATTATGATCACATTGAGCCATTTAATGAGCTCAATTTTTGCACACTGCCTAAATACCTTCCCTTGAAGCTATGGTTAAATTTTCAGCTTCATTGGACCTCTGTAACTTGAGCTACCATTCCTTAGGCCTAAGTGTTCATATGAGGACTTAATCACATGGTGGTTAATTTCCCCCCCTTTTTACCTAGCTTTCTTCCTCTCTAAGGTGATAGATCCAACAACAGAAACCTTTCTGTTGTTATGCCCTGTTAGTCATAGTTAACTTGTGCAACCCCATTAAATCACTTCATAAGTTACTTTTGAAATATATGTGCATTACATCTTAATAGCTCACGTGACGTCGACGTTCGACGAGGACTCAACTCTGTTGCGAGGATCTCCATCTCGTGACGAGTTTGGCGGATTCTCCGAAGGAAGACTAACTCCTAGTCTCTAACAAAACCGTTGACCAAGGCAAGCCCCGGTTTGCATATAATTACCGTTTTAAATTTTGCTTTACTTCACCTCATGTTTATTGGACTTGATATTGTGCATTATGTCTAGGATGCTTGAAACCCACTTGCATGGCTATTACATCCCTGAGTAGAAGGTTTAGTGTAGGCTTTGCCTCGTCGTAGATGCTAGGCTAATGTTGTAGCTAGCTCGGTAGAAGTCGAGTAGTAAAAAGCTACTCGCGAGAAAGGTCGAATAATGGAGTTTACTCACGAGAGGTTAATGATAAGAGCACCCTCATGAAAATGAGATGGGGACGGGGAAGTTCCTGTAGGATGGAGCGCTCAAGGTTGTCTCGACCTGCGATGGGTGTGACAATGCTTGAGACCACATTGATCCTGGGCCGGAAAGGTAATGCAAATCTGGAGGTCGGTTTGTAGCTCCATCCGTGTCGGTTAAGGACCGCGCGTATGCGGCCCTGCTGGAAAAGATTGAGCTGTACTGGATATATAGTGGGGTATGGGACCCATGAAACCGATGTAACTTGATGGACCGTGATATAGAAATTCATCCTTCGCGTGGGAATGGCGTTGAGAAGGCGGGAGGTGTAAATTCTTTAGCGGGCAACTTCGACGTGTCTGCGTAGATGACCATCCTGCTCGGCGCGAAACATTTTTTTATGTCGGGGTTCCGTGTGAAAGGTTGCTGCATACAACGTAAGAAAGGGTGATTCTTTTGAGGTGGACGTATGTGTCGTGTATTCTGGGTTGTTATTGATTCGAATCACCGTCGCTCGTGGAAGAGGATTGAGCATACTTGCCCACTGCGCCGTGACGTCGTAAGAAGAGGAACTAAGTCTCTTAACCTGTTGTTCATGGCTTAATCATTGTATTGGAACCTTGACTGAATTAGATATAGTGCCAATTAAAGTTCTATTCCACCTTAAGCTAGCAACATCGGGATAAGCGTTTCTTGTTTGATTGTGGACTTTCGGTGTTGTGAGGCGTGAGGACCACTAAAATGAAGGCTATAAGAATCTGAATATAAGGATCAAGTTTAGTCAAGCTTCATTTTGCAAATTCATGTTCCTACTGTCTTACTACCCTGCATGTAGAGTTACATGTTTAGGATTGACGGTTAAGACTTGCTGAGCCTCAGTGATCACGATTGCTTCTTAGTTGTTTTTGCAGGTAGCAGGATGCTTGCTATGAAGATGGTTGTTCAGTGATACGTCGGACCTCACGGTTCGTTTAATTCACCGGAAACCTAGCCGCTGCCTTACTTTGGTGAAGCTAGTAGGAAGCGTTCACGGGCTGAACGACTTCTCTTCAGCGTAGTTAGGGTCGAGAGTGAGTACATGTCCAGCTTTTAAATTCTGCTGCATGTGTACATTATGTTGTAAAAGAGCTTATGTTGAGTAATAAACCATTTCATTATGTTCTACAGTCTTTTCGTGCATGCTGTTGGGTGCCGCATCGCACGACACCACCCAGTGCGATTCCCGGGCGAGTGGCACGACCCCGTCAAGGGCCGGGCCGTCACAGATACGCGTCAGGTTAAGTTTATACAGAGGATCAGAAGCGAAAGAGCTTCTATCGAGGTCTAAGCCCCATGTTGAAGGACAAGCTCACATTGTTCAATCACAGTTCATTCTACGGTTTGGTCAATGCCACGATTATACAAGATGCTACACTTAAGCTGATTGCCGAGGATACAAAGAAGAGGATTGCCGTGCATCAGGTCTACGACCATCTCCACAGAAGCAGCGACAAACATCCCTATTAGTTCCATGTGCAATTGTGTCACAGCAGAATGCACCATGTATTCAGGCCTCAATTCAGTGGGATGTCAAACCTATATGAGGGCCTTACATGTGGCTGTGTGTGTTCAATTTGCCAAGGACTATCCAGAGAACCTGCAGGGCAGGGGACGAGAATCAGTACAAGGGTGTATTCAGCCCATTTTTCAACCAAGGAGGACAACCTTGAAAACTGGCATTGTCCAACATATAACTATTAAGGATGTCCCAGAGGGAGAACTGGTGGTGGCGGGCATGTTTACTATCAACAACATACCCATTCTCATACTCTATGATTCCGGTGCCACCCATAATTTCATCAGTAAATCATGTGTGAATCATGCACAAATACTCCCAAAGATCGATATCTTATAAATTCACCGGGAGGAAATATCTCTGCTAGTGAAATTGTTCCCCGAGCAGCTCTAGGTTTGGGAGACAGGATATATCCAACATCGCTGATCATTTTGGATGGACAGAAGATCGACATAATATTGGGGATGTCGTGTTTAAACCATCATGGTGCCGTTTTCAATATTGGTAACTGGATTGTCCAACTAGACTCTCTGATTCATGGACAGCACACTCTGTTTTTGGACAGCGTGGATCAAGAAAGTGCAGTTGCATACAACACGGACACTAGTAAGTTTGAATATATTCCAGTGGTCTGTGAATACCCGGATGTGTTTCCCGATGACTTACCAGGCATGCTGCCTGAACGTGATGTCGATTCAAGATTGAACTTGCACCAGGGACCACACTGATTCCCTGGAGGCCGTACAAGATGGCACCCAATGAGCTAGCTGAATTAAAGGAACAGCTGAATGATCTTTTGAGTAAATGTTTCATTCGTCCGAGTTCATCACCGTGGGGATGCTCTGCGCTGTTTGTAAAGAAGAAGGATGAAACCTTGAGGTTTTGTGTTGATTACCGGCCACTTAATGCCATCACAATCAATAATAAGTATCTGCTGCCTCACATCAACATCTTATTCGATCAACTGGTTGGTGCGAAGGTATTCTCACATATGGATCTTTAGTCCGGATATCATCAAATCAAAATCCAGTCGGAAGACATACCGAAAACGGCATTCTTGATGAGATATGGTTTATATGAGTATCTCGCCATGTCATTTGGATTAACCAATGCTCTGGCTCATTTTATGTACTTAATGAATTCAGTGTTCATGGGAGAGACAAGTTTGTTGTAGTGTTTATCAACAACATATTGGTTAATTCCAAGTCAGAGGAAGAGCGCGAGGAACATTTGCATATTGTGCTTCAACGGCTGCGTGATCATAAACTTTATGCAAATTTCAGCAAGTGTGACGTTTGCATCAATCAAGTGCCATTCCTGGGGCACATTATTTCAGCAGAGGGCATCACTGTCGGAGTGCTGAGCTGCGACACTCCTCCCAGCCTGCTCGGAAGCAGCCCACTAGGTTCTTTTATCGGAGGGGGCTTAGCGCCCTACACGATCGGGGCTCGAGGGAGCGGATGAACACCGAGATTTACGTGGTTCGGGCCGCCGAAGCGTAATACCCTGCTTCCACTGCAGTGCTTGTTCTATTGCTTGAGCGTGTGTGCATTGCGGGATCTGGAATACGAACCCTTTGCTGGGTGTTCACCCCGTTCCTTTTATAGTTCAAGGCCGGGGTGGTTACAATGAGGCTTGTAGCCCGACAGGTGGCCCCAAATCTATGTGAACCCTATACGTGATCTAGGGCTTCATCCTTTGAGTAGAGTGGTTGACGGGGGAGTTAAGTTCCGCCGCCCGGCGCGCCGAGCGCCCCTGACCACGTGTCAGGTGATGATGAAGACGCCATTTTGTCGCCACGTCTTCTTGCCCTTCTTGGGCGGCTTCGTGCCATTGGGCAGCACTGTACTGCTTTCACACCTTGCCGTCCTGTCTTGTCACCGTAATGGCGAAAGGACAGAGGACGAAGGCGTGCACCATGCTTCTGGGAAGGTGCGAGCCTTGAAAGCGAAGCTTGACAGCGCACTTCCTTCTTGAGTTCGTCGACCCACGGCCTACGACGGATCGTGGGGCACGTGGCGGCTCTGGAGTCCTTATCAACGGGTTTGGAGCCAGGGGACACATGGCAGCCCCGGACCTTACCTCAGCGGGGAGGCTCAGGCCGGTGTCCAGGGCACGTGTCAGCCTCGGAGCAGTCCTCAGCAGGGAGGTGGCGCTGAGCCAGGGGACACGTGGAAGCCCTGGACCTCACCTAACCGGGGAGGCTCGGACTGGGGCCCAGGGCACGTGTCAGCACTGGAGCTGTCCTCAACAGGGAGGTGGCTCTGAGCTAGGGTACACGTGGCAGCCCTGGACCTCACCTTAGTGGGGAGGCTCGGACCGGAGCCCAGGGCATGTGTCAGCACCGGTGCTGTCCTCAGCAGGGAGGTAGCTCTGAGCCGGGAGACATGTGGGAGCTCCGGACCTTACCTCAGCGGGGAGGCTCGGGCCGGGGCCCAGGGAACGCGTCATCTATGGAACTTAAGCGCACGTGGCAGCCCTAGGGCTGACCTTAGGGCTAAGGACACGTGGCTATGCCGGGGCCCGCCTCAACAGGGAGGCGGAGCCCAGACTGTCTTTTACCCACTACGCGGGGGTACCCGGTCTGCAGGGTACCGACAATTGTTGTGGACCCAAATTAAATTGTCAAGTGCTGAAATGGGATTCTCCCAAATCTGTCCACGAAGTCCAAAGTTTTATTGGTTTAGCGGGATATTATCGGAGGTTCATCTCGAACTTCTCAAAATCGTTAAACCAATGACGGAACTGCTGAAAAGGGGAACCAAATATATTTGGAGCGAGGCATGTGAAGAAGCATTCAAGACATTGGTGAAACGTCTCACCACAGCCCTGGTTCTTGCTCAGCTGGATACGACAAAAGCATTTGATGTTTATTATGATGTGGCTGCATATTAATGCAAGAAGGACGGATGGTCGCTTATGGATCACGACAATTGCGGAACCATGAGCAGAACTATCTGACTCACAACCTGGAGCTTGCTGCCATGGAGATTGCTCGGAAAATGTGGAGGCATTATTTACTAGGAAATCTAGTACACCTCTACACCGATCACAAAAGCCTGAAATACATATTCACGTAGAAGGAATTCAATGAGGCACGGAGATGGTTAGAGATGATCAAGGATTATGAACGTGAAATTCATTATCACCCTGGCAAAGCGAATGTGGTTTCCGATGCGCTTAGTCAGAAGGCGCATAACGACCACCTAACCAATACTCCAGTAGAGGATAAAAAACCAAGTCTACGTATCATTCCATATGGAGCATTATATAATCTTGCTCTCATTCTTACAATCTAAGAGGAGATTATAGATGCTCAAAAGAAAGACAAAGGTATGTCTCACACACGGAAAAGAATGGACAAGACCAAAATGAAGTGTTTCCGGAAAGATGAACAAGGAACATTATGGTTCAAAGACCTGATAGTAGTACCCTAGGATATGGGACTACCGAAGAAAAATTTGGATGAAGCTCACCTGTCCAAATTTTCTATTCATTCGGGTAGCAGCAAAATGTACCAAGATCTCCGGACTAGATTCTGAGGACATGTATGAAGAGGGAAATAGAAAAGTATATCTTCGAATGTGATACATGTCGGAGATTAAAAGCGGATCATATGAGGAAATCAGGGCTGCTGCAACCATTGAAAATACCGGCATGGAAATGGGAGGATTTGAGTATGGATTTCATCGTCGGACTGCCCTCACCTTCCATAAGCATGATTTGATTTGGGTAATCATTGATTGATTAACCAAGTCAGCACACTTTATTCCTGTGCATACCGGTTACAATGACAAGAAATATTTGCAGTTGTACATATCACGGATTATGTGCTTATATGGTGATTCCCGTACCATTATATCAGACAGAGGATCGCTGTTTATAGATCGCTTTAGGGAGCAGCTACACGCAGCGTTGGGGACCAAATTAATTCGGAGCTCCGCATACCACTCTCAAACCGATGGACAAACCGAACGGGTGAATCAAATACTTGAGGATATGCTAAGAGCATGTGCCATACACCACGGTAAGAATTGGGATGATCACTTACCATTGGCGGAGTTCTCGTATAACAACGACTATCAAACGAGCATCAAATAGGCACCTTATGAAGCTCTCTAAGGCCGGAAGTGTCGTACACCACTCAATTGGTGTGAGTCGGATGAACGAGAGGTCTATGGGACCGACCCCGTCAATTAAGCCAAAGTGCAAGTTAAGGTGATACAAGCTAATCTTTAAGCCACACAATCTCGGAGAAAGAGTTATGTGGATAGAAGACATCATCCCTTAACCTTCGAAATCAGAGACCACGTTTATCTTCACGTCTCTCCAATGAAAGGAATTCATCGGTTCAGAGTTAAAGAAAAACTAGCTCCCCGGTTCACCGGTCCATTTGCAATTACCAAGAGATGCGGACCGGTTGCTTATGAACTCAAGTTACCGACATCATTAACAGGAGTTCATGAAATTTTCAACATATATCAGTTGCGAAAATGTCTCAAACATACAGCAGAAATCCACATTGAGGAATTGGAAGAATTAAAGCCGGATCTCACCTACATTGAACTTCTGATCTGGATCCTCGATGATAAAGCTCATATCACAAGAAACTGAATGTTGTGGTTATGTAGGATCAAAGTACACGTGTAAAGCTACCAGAGGGGGGGTGAATGGTAGATAAAAACTTTTCAGCGGAAGCAACAAAACACCCCTCAGCAGAAAACCGATCTGTTAAAGAAACCGTGTGTGCGACTAATATAAACGTGTTAAACTGTGACAAAACTAGTATAGATTGTATAGAATCAAGTCACGAAGACGTCACAACAAGAATGATGAAAATCCGTTGATAGAAACTCAAGTTACAATCGAAAGATCGAACAAAGGTCAATCTGTCCTACGCGAGAAAAACAGTTCTGGAATACTGCAAAGAAACTCGTGTAGATCAGAAACCACAAAATTCAATGACCGTGAAATTTTCACAGATGATAGATAATAAAGTTGTGAAGACAACCCAAAAAGAATCACATCAATTGGATCTGTAAAACTCGAGTTATGATAAAACCACCGAAGCATGGTAGTGCTGAACAGAAACTCGACGAGAAAAACTTGTCTGAAAAAAGTCGGACGAACAAGGCACAAAAGTTCTTTTAGAATACGAATTTTATTTATCAAAACACAAGAGGAACAGCCCTAAGGTCGTGCTCTCCACGAGCCTTGGCCTCCCTTGCTTATATAACCAGCTCTATGGCCAATCCAATTCAAAATAGGCCTCCTATTCCTACTTGGATTCAAACTGTAACTTTCCAATACCGCTGAAGACTCTTCTATACGCAGATAGAAGCAATATTAAGACTTCCAAACACCTTAGGAACGTCCCAAACATTCCTAAAACAACTCTACTTCATGCCTAACACGAAATTCTGTTATAACTAACTCGAAACTTTCCATAACCAAACCATAACCGCCTCAGCCGCAGCCTGAGCGCAAAATCCAGCCGGTTCAACCTTTTCAACCATATCTCCACTTCCATATCTCTTCACCACGCCTTGGAACCATGTTTCCACGCCCATGCACTCTTTGCACACGTGCAAACATCTTCCAACAACGTCCAAGATACCTTCATATGCATTGTTCTTGATTCAAACATACTGCGCAACCTCCCGATCAACTCAACCATAATTCCTCCCGGACTTGGTTGTTGAACCTCATCTTCTCCCTAAGACTAGTTTAATGGATCCCGTTACCAGCCATGTCTTGAACTCAAGCAACACCTGCACATGAATAAAAAACCAATACTTCCGAGCACAAGTCCTCGACTTGACTCTCGTTAGTTCCAAAACTACAACATCTTACGTGAGCACCTCACATAAGCATGTTGTAAACCATAGCAAAATAATATCAGCCATAACCACCAAAACACACCAAAAACTTAGTAAAATAATACTAAGCAAACTTTCCATAAGAGTAAAGCAAGTTCGAAACATTGCAAGTTAAAAGCAGAACCATTGCAATCAAGCTCCGAACCTTACCAAAGCTAACCAGACCTTGAACCGGAGCTTACCAAAGCTAGTCAGACCCAGCGCCGGAGCTTACTAAAGCTTAGTCGGACCTAGCACGGAACTTACCAAAGCTAGTCGGACCTAGCAAAAACAAGTTAGACCTAGACAAAGCAAGTCGGACCTTATGTCAGACCTTGCCGGAGCTACCCAAAACAAGTCGGACCTATCGTCGGACCTTGCAGGAGCTCGGATCTAGAGTCGGACCTTGTTAAAAAGGTGTTTTGGTAGTATTCAAAACTTTTATCGTCAAAGCCAATGTATTCAGCACACATAGGTCTCACAGGTTATATAAAGTTCTATGGAGTAACCACACCTTCGAGGAAGCAACATTGGAGAACGAGGATTATCTTCGCTCAAATTATCCGGACGTGTTATCTTCTTATACCCGGTAATTTACCTCCCGCTCCTCTTTCTTCAGTAATCTCGGGACGGGATTCCTTTTAAGGTGGAAGGAATGTAAAGTCCTACACATTGTGGCATCATGTCCATGTGAATAAAAACCTAGGGCATGGTTAAGTCCATTGCCTGGTTTAGTTCAAACTTTTGATGCTCACAAACCATGTGTAAAAACCTTAAGTTATAAAAAACTGATTAAATAGAATGGAGGGAGACAATGCTAGGATTCCTGATACATTCAGAAGTCAAATAAGGATGAGGATTTGAGTTCATAACTGGAAATATATTGCAGAGAGAAATATATAAGAATGGAGAAGAAAAGAGAAGGGGATCATAAAATAAAAAGCTTTGGATAAAGTGAATTCAGATTCAAATTTTACCAGTTAATTCTATCTCAAAAACTCAGTGTCATACGTATAGAACCTTTAAAGGCTTTAATTTAGTGATCATAAAAAATGTTGGACCAATAACATGCTAATGATGATCATTAAAATGTTAGGGCTGAATTCAAATTCCAAATGGAAATTCAAACCAAATTAGTGGAATTCAAAATCCAACATACTTTTAAACTTTAGAAAGTTGAAGTATAATGGATCACCATGTCTGAATATATTTTTAGAGGAATTAAAATGAGTCCAGTGGAGAGAGGGATGAAACTGAGTGGGACCCACATGTCAGCTGCCCAAAGCAGAGGCTTCAGTCAGTTCCTGCCTCACCGAGCGCCACCAAAAATCACCGAACATCGACGTGCAGGCCCCCTTGGCTCCAATCCTTCACGCCTTAAATTCTCATAGGAGCTCATGGAATTCTCCACCTCAGTCGCCTCTGAGATTCACCGAGCAAACCAGAGCACTGAGCGGGCGAAAGTTTCATTTACCGTCGGTCAAACTCGCACCGCCTCTGTGATCAGTCGGCAGCTGGCGTTTTCGGGCGCGCGAGGCTCCAATGATCTGTAGACAGAAGCACGGGTCATCCTCCATCTCCTCGGCGCATGCTTGCGGGGAGTTCAGTTTGGAAACCGACGGGCGCGGCAAAAATTTTTTCGGAGGTCAGTTTGCCGGCGCAACTTCGGGTCGACGTCGCCCCATCAGTTCCCGCCATCTCATGACTGAGCAACGCCACCAAAAGGTCTGTGACACCTCCTAGTTGCTCTCCCCTTACCAGTTCGTAGGTTCTTGCTCTGTGCTCGTCGGAATTGCAATTTTGCTTTCAGCCATTATTTGGAACACCGAGTACATCTCCATGAAATTCATCGTGCTTGGTGTATCTTCCGTTGGTCTGGTCTTAGGGTAGCATATCCATGTCCTTGCGAGTGTATCTGAAGAAGTAGCGGTCAAAATGATCAAGTGTGAGTGCCGGAAACTGAGTTTCCGTGGCCGCCACCGTTTTTGGGCTAGGGTCACCGGTGAGAGCCTAGTTCTGGTGGTTTTCACCGCAGTTGGGATACATATCCACGTTGTCCATGACTCACTGGTGCTTAGAAGCAAGCCGCTGCTTGAATGGCAAATTCCCGAGTGAGAGTGAGCTCGCCGGAGTTCAGATATCCACTGTCGCCATCGAGCACACTTTTCCGGCCGTCGACACCACCAACCGACCTCACCATCGTGTTCACCATAGTGGAAAACCCCAGGCAGAAATTTCCGAGAACCTGAAAAGCCGGGAACTAAATCCCGGTGAGTGCGCCGCAACTCTCTGGTGGTCGAGTGCCACTGCAGCGTTGTGGGACCCGGCCGTCAATGAGTGAACTGCGCGGGTGGATCTGCTTGGTATCGGGGATTTCTGTGGCAATGCGCGCGTAACCCTGTGGTCTCGGTGTTGCCGCTGTTTGAGTGGAGGACTCAGCGAGTGGGGCCCAGTGTCAGGATTTCAAACATTTCCCTATTTCCAGTTAATCCCAGATTTAGCTGATTTTTGAAACCTCATAAGTTCCTATAGAATTGTCCATAATTAGTGAAACAAATTTTGTTGGATTCCTCAGGACAATTACATTGCATTAGTGCTATTTAATTTTTATGAAAATCCATGGAATTCTCTTATTAATTCCCTTAATTAAATCTGTGGGAATTAATTCTAGGAGATTCCATATGAGGAAAAATCCCAAATTCGTCTACAATATTCCTTATAATATCTTTGATCTTCAGTAAAATTTTAGAGACATCTGACTTCATTTACTGGATCAAATCATGTTTCCATCCTCTATGTCTCTGAAAATTCTAAAAACAACAGAAATCTTTTTTGGAAAATGTCCACAATTATAAAATCAATATATTTCTATACCAAGCTTAGAAAACTTCGGAACCAATTTTCATAGACTCCATAAGACATGTACTTACTGAAAAGTCAAATTTTCAGTATGTCGAAGTCCCAAATTTTTCTATTAATTCAGAAAAGCAAAAACTTTTAGGGAATTTTGGAGACCAAAGTATTACTTTGTTATATCTTTAACTTTGGTAGATATGCCTAGAGGATTTTAGGAAGCTACTGTAAAAGTTACAGCCCTAGTAGACCTGTTGATCCTACATACTAGGAAGTTGAGTTCAATATGTCTTTTATATACCATATTGAGATATATGACAAATCCTATTATGTATAGATGGAATTTCCCTCTATTCCTTGTACACCACATAGACCAATCCTATATTCTTGTCTAGCCTTAATAATCCTTCAGTCATAAACAAACTTTCTTTTTTATTTTCTAATTTACATTATACACTTGTGCATGTCATAACGATAGTGCTCACGAAGAAGGAGATAGATGAGGAGCCTCATTTGAAGCAGCAAGCTGTTGATCTAAGTTATCGACATTGGATCAACAAGCTTCTTAACATTCTCTATTAGCAAGGCAAGCCCTGGTTTTCATTTAAGAAATGTTTATAAATTTTTCATTTGTGTACACTATGTTTGAGATGATATTGTGCATTAGGTCTAGCTGATGTGAAACCCAAGTGCACGACCAGATTATGACTAAGAGAGTAGGGGGTAGAAGAGCACCTAGTAGTGTCTTTAGGCTAGGCTTAATGTTCCTTGGAAGGACCGGTAGAAGTCAAGTAGTTGGAATCTACTCGCGAGACTAGGGCTAGCTTCTTATCGGTATGGGTTCATGAGTTGAAATGTGAGGAGAAGTCACAACTTAGAAATGGATACCAGGCAGGTGGATAGGAAGCAACAGTATGGAATCCTGTGTGCGTAGGCCTTCCTGTGTCAATTAAGGCCTGTACCATGCTTGACCCCGTTGGACAAGTTTGAACTGTACCAGGTGCATACTGGCTATACGGGACCCAGTAAACTGATGTACCTTGGGAAGCCGCTGTTGAGACTTTTTTGATCACCTCAGGCTTTCGGCCACAGCACAGTAGAAGGAAACATGCTCACGACATCCTCAGAGTGGAAGGGTGCACCGGGAGTGGGTCTACTGTCCTAGACGATCGAATCAATTCAGCATAGGTGAATTTTGGGAAAGGTGGCCACGTACGACAGAAAGAGAGTGTTCCTCGAGCAGCTTCGAGTATGGCGTATGTATCGTGCAGTCTGGGTGTCCACTGATTGCAATCACCGTCGCTCACGGTTATATGAGTATACTTGGACACTGAGTCTTGACGTAGTTACAAGTGAATGCTTATTATTGCAATTTAATACTTATTGATTCATAATTGGATGTCAACCTTGTCCGAAGTAGTGCAAACTAAAGTTTATTTCCACATTAGGCAAGCAACATCGTGATGAAGCGTTTCTTGTTTGATTATGGATTTACGATGTTATTCCGCATAAGGTTAATAATCTGCTGCTATACATCTGAAATTAAGGACCAACTTGTAGGCGAGACCCTTATGCAAATCTTTCAGCATCCGTGGTCTCGTTGTGCAATGCATATAGAGTTTCATGGTTAGCCATGACGGATAAGTCTTGCTGAGCCTCCGTGCTCACCCTTGCTTTACTAATTATTGCTGTAGGTAATTTATATATTATTGCCATATATGATGACGGGTTTGTGGTTGAAGCTTCACCCCCTTTGGGTTGTATGGCTGAATGGAGCCCTATACGCCACGATGTTTTCTTCAGTGCTGCTAGTGTGAGTCGTCTGCGGACTGGATGGATCACTTTTGCTTAGTTTAGGCTTGAGACCGAGAGTTGTAACTTTTTCTTTCTCTATAGTTTATTTTGATGTAAATCATTTGTAAACTGAACAAAGTTGTAAATTTCAGCAGGTATGTTATGTAATATGGACTCCTTTGTATGTGTGCTGTTGGGTGTCGCATATTTTGACATCACCCAATGTGATTCCTGGAATGTTGGGACTCCGGGTCCCCACAACGTGTGCTGCCAAAGCTTGGACGGCGACTGCGTGACGTTTTGAACGTGGCCCTGTCCACGCCTAGCTGCGCCTTCTCTGCCTCGAGTGCGATGCAGCGCGCTTCGAGCTGTTCGGCCGGTTCTGGTGCGACCGTCAGCTCCTTGCCATGGCTTCGATGCAAAGCTTCCCACTGCATTGGTGCTGGCAAAGGCGGGGTATGAACGGGAAGAGTGGCTGGAGAGTTGTTATCGGTTTCGGCGATGCAGCGCTCACGGGGGGGGGGGGGGGGGGGCGATGGTCCTCATCGGACCCCGTGTCGTTGCTGTAGTCGCAGCCGGTCAGGTCCTCCAAAAGTGGGAGAAGGGATGGTGACGCTTCATCAATCATGCCCACGAAGTTTCCTTCGGGGACTCTGTCGACGATGTGGATGGCCGCATCATCAATCAAGTGTAGAATGCCACCATCATCGACGACGAACTCCAGGCTTCCGAAACGGAAGGACTGGCGCGGTGTAATGTTGGCCCTGAGCCCATCGTTGGGGGCGATAACAAACTCAAGGCTGCCAAAGCGGAGCTTCTCGCCAATGCGGAAGCTCGAGCTCGTGAAAGCCATCACAGAGAAAACAAAAAAACACAAAGCAGCCTCCTACCTGGCGTGCCAACTGTCCATATTTTTTCTACCGCCTAGTATTCGAGTGCTTCGTGTTTTATGTCTGGATGACTAGCTAATAAAGACAAGGATTTATATTGGTTCGGACGTGTCCTACGCCAAGTCTGGGGTGTTCGTTGTGCAAGAGTATGAAATAAGCCTAAGTGTTGCAGGCGTGTTGTGAAATACCAAAGATTTCAGGAAATATAGCATAGCTCATGAACACTTAGCAAAAATTGAGAGGAATTAAATTTTTTAATACAAAGGTGTGAGGTCAAGTTGAGACTTAAAACAAAAACATAGTACTTAAAAATAACTTTATGATCTCACATTGCAAGTCATTAGGATCAAACTAGGAAGGCTACCAAATTTCACTAAATTTGGAGCTAAGTTGCTTTTATAAAAGAGGAAGTTTTGCTTAGTAGACTTCCATACTTAAAATCAGAGTTCTACTTCCAAACTTGCCAAACATGGAGATCTAATTTCACAGTTAGGTTCTCCATATTCTAAATAGTATCCCTGCCAAATTTTACTAAGTTTGGACTAGGTTTATATTTATTTGGATGAGATAAACGGGAATCCAGATTTAAATTCAAAACATCGAATTCAAGATTCAACTTCATCCAAATCCAAATTGAATTGCACCATTAGATTCCACATATTCAGTTTGGTCTAGTTGCCAAATTTTACCATTTTGGAATTGGCTTACTATTTTAAACAAAATTTACAAAGTGGATAAGAGAGGAGGTGGGACCCACATGTCAGCTCAGAGTGTCCAATCTTCTTTTCTCCTTCTCGCGCGCGCACCGATGGTCGCCAGCTGCACTCCAGCGCGCTACATGTGCTGGCAAGCTGCTGTAATTTTGGCTACATCCACTCCCCAACATTCTCTACTCCGGTTCACCGCACCCAGTGAAAACCATTTGATTTTCGCTTCTCCACGCTCGGCCGCACCCGACCTCCATCGCCGCCGCTCTCGGACACCATGATTCCAATCGCAAAAAGGTTCGCCATAGCTTGCTGGTGCTCACGGTGAAAGCTGTTTTCTATTTGCTTCCTTGTGCACAGAGTATTTCTAGTTTTCCTCTCTGTGTGTTCATTTGAGCCGAGTCAGGTTTGAGATAAAATTCACCTCACGCGATAAGTTAACGATCGTGTGCATTTAAGGACATGATCTAGACATCCTTACGGAGCTGTAGGAAGAAGTAGAACAAGATTTGACTGAGAAAACGAGGAGTTCACCTAGTTTTTTCCCTCGGCGGTGAAAGCTTTCGGTTCACAAGTGAACTCTACTATCCGACCATTTCCATCGGATCTTTGGTTCATTTTCATGATCCACGTGATCCGGCGATGCTTTAGGAGCAATCGGTAAGCAAATTAAGGCTCGGAGTTGTGAGAACTACATCATCGGAGTTTAACGAGCCGCCTCCGCCGTAGCACGGCATCTCTGGCGAGTTTTTGGTGGGGTTGAGGTGAGCAGCATACTCAGTGACCAAAAACATGTGTTGACGGCGAGTTTCGTGAAGCTTGGTGGGCACAGAAGCCGTCGCGGCGAGCCCGACCGCAGGAAACCACGGGAGGCGCGAGGTAGACGACGACCTCGGCTGGCCCACGTGTCAGCGGCTTTCTGGATCAGTTTGTGGCCTGGATTCCGTATGGCAGCGCGGGTTAATTCCTTATCCCAGGTGTTGCTTCATTATTACTGGTCCATTTTAAATGAGTGGGCCCATGTGACTGTTTAAATGATTTTCAATAGGAAAATAATTCTAATTTGAGAGCAAACTTTGGAAATTCATAGCTTTTAGTAGGATTATCCAAAATTCCTCAAACAAATTACCAGTACTTTCTAGAAATACCATTTAATTAGTCTGAAAGTCTTTGGATTTTGTTTATTAATTTGTTTAAATTAAATATTTAGCAATTAATTCCAGGAGATCCCATATTAGGAAAAATCCCAAAGTTGGCTATAACATTCATTGTAATACAATTGATCTTTAGGACAAATTTCAGATTCAATGGATATTGCTAAGTGGGGTAAGTAATGGAACATTGCCCCATGTCCCTGAAAATTTCCAAAAATCACAGAATTAATTTCAGAAAATGGTAGAAATTTGTAAACTGCATAGCTCTCTATAGAAGCCTTAGAACATTATGAAACCAATTTTGTTGGACTCCTTATGACTTCTACTATATGAAAAACATACTTTGCTGCATGTCAAAGCCAAAGATTTTCTCTAGAAATTCATAAAATATTATAGCCTTAGGGATTTATTATAAACACATTCTTAAGTAATAAATCATGAAACTTGGCTAGCAAATCAGAGATGATCCATGTTAGCTACTATAGAAATCTGAGGGCATTGGAGTTCATTTGTTAATACATCCAATTAAACATATGAATCATGTTCATATAATTAATTCAACTCTATGCATATTGTTTCATATCGTTTAGTTTCTGAACTCGAGGAGACTCCGGAGCCACTTGCCAGCCTTCCTCCGGATATTAACTGGGAACCAGAGCAGCAACAAGGCAAGCCCCGGTTTACATTAAACAATCTTTTATAATGTTTTACTTTATAACCTATGGTTATTAGTGGTAAGATGTGCATTAGGTTAGGATGATTGAAACCCAATTGCATTGACAAATGATCCTTGTCATACAAGGGTAGCATATAACTTAGTCGTGTAGAGTGATGCTAGGCTCATGTCATAGAAAGGATTCAGTAGAAGTCGAGAAGTTAGAATCTACTCGCGAGAGAAAGAATAGGGCAAATGGAGGGTTCTCAAACATGATCCACTCAATTGACAATGAGACGGGGCAGAGATGTAGGGTGCAGTAAGACGAGGAGGTCTTTTGTGGATAGCTCTTCTTATGTCGATTAAGTACCGTGTCGTGTGCAGCCCCGCTGGTCAAGCAAGACCGAGAGAACCAAGGCTGATCCAAGATCTCCTATCAATCGTTCTCAATTGGTGTCTCCTGAGGCAAGAGTCATCGTCGGACCAGGCATCACACAAAAACCCAAACATGAGGTACAAAGGCCAGTTGAACATGCACGGCCACAACAACTTAAGGCATCAACCGGCCAGCCCAAAACAGCTCCAACACGAATCAACAGATGGGATATGAAGCCAGAGGGGGTGAAACAAGACATGATCAAGGCAGTAGATCTAGGGAAAAAGCCAGAACCCCAATAGTGTCCCACAAAGCTCAAAAAGACCTAGAAGAGGCGTGTAAAAAGGCTGAGAGCCCTGGAAGGAAAGAAGAGCAAAGAGATCATTGGTTCAACCAAGCACGACCAATGATCACTAAGAAGACCTGGAAGGAAAAGAGAATTGCCCAGGAGTAAGACACATCAAAGACAACCTTCTGTTGCCCTGGGACTCTTGGAGTGGATTGTGATGACTTTTGGGTTGAAGAACGTCGGTGCAACATACTAGAGGGTCATGAACCTGATCTTCCATGACCTATTGGGAGATATCATTGAAGTATACATCGACGATCTTGTGGTAAAACTGGCTGGATTCTAAGGACATATGGCCGACTTGAAGATATAGACTTTGAGAGGATGAGGAAGTATGGCTTCAAGATGAATCCTCTCAAGTGTGCGTTTGGCATGTCGGCTGGATGTTTCTTAGGTTTCATAGTGCATGAACATGGCATAGAGATTGATCCCAAGAAGGTAGAAGCTATCAAGAGGATAGTAGAGCTGACATGTAAGAAGGATGTCCAGATCCTACTAGGGAAGGTAAACTATTTGAGGAGGTTCATTGCGAACTTGGCTAGCCAGATTGGGACCTTCATGCCTCCCTTGAAGCTCAAGCACGAGCAGGAGTTCACTTGGGGGGCAGAACAGAAGGAGGCTTTCGAAAGAACCAAAGAATATTTGATAAAGCCACCAGTACTGAGAGCACCAAAGATGGGACATCCTTTTAGGCTCTGTATAGCTGCTCAAGACCAAGTTATTGGAGCTGTTCTAACTCAAGAAAGCCAAGGTAAGGAATACTCCATAGGCAACTTGAGTAGAAGACTCTTAGATGCCGAGACCAGGTATGTTTCCGTTGAGAAACTATGGTTGTCTCTACAATGCTTGATCTAAGTTTCGGCACTACATTCTCCCTAGTACATGCTTTGTGACATGTCAACACGACATTTTCAATCATATGTTGCAACAACCAATTCTAAGCAACTGGATAGGAAAATGATCATACTCTATGGTGGAATACGACATGGTGTTTGAACCTCTGCGGACCATGAATGGCCAATTCGTAGCTAAATTCATCGTAGAGTATGATGTGCAACTCGGGGAGGAAAGCATGGTTGAGGTATGTCCATGGAAACTCTTCTTTGATGGGTCGGTTTGTGACAAAGGTCAAGGAATCGGATATGTGTTGGTTTCACCCATGAACATGGCATATGAGTTCTTTATTCGGCTAAGCTTTGCGTGCACCAACAACCAAGCTGAGTATGAGGCATTGTTGAATAGTTTAGAGCACCTGGTTGACATGGGGATCAAAGACATTGAAGCTTTTGGTGATTCCAAGCTCATCATTCAGCAAGTTTGTGGTGAAAGCTAATGCTATGATGGAACTTTGAATGATTACCGAGAATGATTCCTGTACATCATCAAAACCTTGGATACTTTCAGTGCCACATTACTAAGAAGGAAAACCAGAAAGCAAACAATTTGGCACAACAAGCATCAGGCTATGAGGTAAAGAGAGGAAAGTTCCATGTAAAGACAAGGCCGACATTTTCCAAAGATGAAGCTAGAGAAGAGCAAAGCAACTTGGCCAAGATAGACATGTTGGCTATCGAAGATTGGAGGCTAGTGATCATAGAGTGCATGAAAGACCCAAACACGTGCAAAGATAAAAAAAGTTCGGCGTGAGGCTTTAAAATATATATTGATTAACGATGAGTTATACCGCCGAACCATCGGCAGACTCCTGCTAAAGTGCTTAGATGAGGATCAAGCAAAGGAGGCCATGGGATAAGTGCACCAAGGGCTTTGTGGCACACATCAATCTGCCCACAAGATGAACTGGATGCTAAAACTAGCTGGTTTCTATTGCCCAACCATGCAAGAAGATTGTTTCAGGTACTACAAAGGGTGTGAAGCTTGTCAAAGGTTCGGAGATATCCAACAAGACTGGCTTGAATGTTGCATCCTATTGTGAAGCCATGACCATTTAGAGGATGGGATTTGGATTTCATTAGAGAGATACATCATGCGTCGTCAAAGGAACACCGCTTCGTGTTGGTTGCTGCGGATTACTTCACCAAGTGGACAGAGGTCGTCCCACTCATGAACAACATGTACAAAGAGGTGAAACGCTTTGTCCTTGAGCATATTATCCATAGATTTGATGTTCCAAAAACTCTAAGCATAGATCAAGGAGGAGCATTCATATCTTCTCAGTTTAGAGAGTTTCCCGAATCCTTTAGGATAAAACTATTGAACTCTTCACCGTACTATGCTCACACCAATGGACAAGCTGAGGCTAGCAACAAAATACTGATCAAGCTCATCAAAAACAAGATTAAGGAGAACCCAAGATGATGGCATGAGACATTGAATGAAGCTCTATGTGCTCATAGAATATAATACATGGTACCACCAAGGTAACCTGTTTTGAGGTTGTATATGGACAAGAAGTCGTGTTACCTGTGGAGATCAAGATGAAGGCATGTCGAGTAGCTCAACAAGACAACCATTCGGCTGTGGATTACCGAGAACTGATGATGGACAAGTTATATGAAGTATCCGAGAGCCGAATGGAAGCCTTAAAAGAGATTGAGAAGGAAAGGCTCAGGGTGGCCAAGCATTACAACAAAAGAGTTCGAGAAAAATCGTTCCAAGTCAGAGACTTAGTATGGAGAAGATTTTTCCATTGGGAAATCAAGACAGGAAGTTTGACAAATGGTCACCGAATTGGGAGGGACCTTTCAAGATTGTAGGAATTGTTCCTAGGAACGCTTACTTTGTGGAGAGCCTGCAAGTAGATAACTCATGAAAATCTATCAATGGAATATACTTGAAAAGGTTTGACCCAAGTGTACGGCAAGGAGGATAAAACCTACAAGGAAAAATAGTTGATTTGTCTAACAAATCATGGCTAGGAAGATGTTTTCTGGCATACTCCGTATGCCCAAAACAGGGAGGCATGTGTTGGGAATGAAAAGTGGTTGTGTGTTTCATAGGGAAGAATCCAGCTCGGGAAGACCAAATTTTCCTCATGGTCGAGAGACAAACAAGCCAAAACACAAGAAACCAAAGCCGGAGCAGACTTGGAGGCTCTCAAGAGGCTTCAAACTGTGTGAAGTCATATGTTTTTGTCGTGTCAAAGTATTAGATAGGGTCTGCACGATGTCATCCATTCCTTAGAGATAAGATAGAGATTAGAGAGTCCTAGTTTAAATTTAGAGAAGATAGAGTTGTCAAGCTTTGTACCGAGACTATATAAACATAGCCTTCTGTCGAGAACAGCAAGCAATACAATCTAATTCCGATCAACAACTTTCGCTTTTACTTGTTCTTCATAGTTCTTAGGCTGGACCGTAGCTCTTTGGTGCTTTACTGAGTAAAACATCCAGTTTCTCTCCACGTAATTGATACTTATCACGTTCTTCCTTAGAAACCCCAAGTTCATCTAAGTTTCGGTGACTAACACCGAGATCCATCACAGAACAGGCGACTCCACAATCTGTTCACCAACAGCGGCGAGCTCCCCGGAGAGCCCGGCCACGGGAAACCACGAGAGGCGCGAGGTATACGATAACCTCGGCTGGCTCACGTGTCAACGGCTTCCCAGATCAGTTTGTGGCCCGGATTCCATGTGGCAGCATGGGTTAATTCCGTAGCCCCGGTGTTGCTTCATTATGACTGGTCCATTTTAAATGAGTGGGCCCGGGTGACTGCTTAAAGGATTTTCAATAGGAAAATAATCCCAGTTTGAGGGCAAAATTTGGAAATTCTTAACTTTCAGTAGGATTATTCAAAATTATTCAAACATTTTTTTAGAATCCTGGTAACCAGTACTTTCTGGCAGAACCATTTAATTACTACGAAAGTCTCTGGATTTTGCTTATTAATTCTTTTAATTTAAATATTTAGAAATAAATTCCAGAAGATCCCATATTAGGAAAAATCCCAAATTTGTTTAGAACAATACTTGTAATACCATTGATCTTTAGGCCAAATTTAAGCTTCAGTGGACATTGCTAATTCTAAAAAATGGTAACAATTTGTTAAATGCATAGATCTCAATAGAAGTCTTAGAAAATTATGAAAAATTTATTGTTGCACTCCTTATGACTTGTACTGTATGAAAAACATACTTCGCTGCATGTCAAAGCCCCACATTTTCTTTGGAAATTTAGAGAAGATTAAAGCCTTAGAGATTTATTATAAACACATACTTAAGTAATAAATCATGAAACTTGGCTAGCAAATCAGAGATAATTCATGTTAGGTACTATAGAAATCTGAGGGGCATTGGAGTTCTTTTGTTAATACATCCAATTAAACATATGAATCATGTTCATATAATTAATTCAACTCTTTGCATAATGTTTTATATCGTTTAGTTTCCAAACTCGAGGAGACTCCGGAGCCACTTGCTAGCCTTCCTCCGGAGATTAACTGGGAACCAGAGCAGCAACAAGGTAAGCCCCGGTTTACATTTAACAAGCTTTTATAATGTTTTACTTTATAACCTATGATCATTAGTAGTAAGATGTGCAATAGGTTAGGATGATTAAAAACCAATTGCATGGCCAAATGATCCTTGTCATACAAGGGTAGCATATCACTCAGTCGTGTAGAGTCATGCTAGGCTCATGTCGTAGAAAGGATTCGGTAGAAGTCGAGTAGTTGGAATCTACTCGCAAGAGAAAGAATAGGGCACATGGAGGGATCTCAAACATGATCCATTCATTTGACAATGAGACGGGGCAGAGATGAAGGGTGCAGAAAGACGGGGAGGTCTTGTGTGCGTAGCTCTGATTATGTCGATAAAGGACCGTGTCGTGTGCAGCCCCGCTGAGCAAGTTTGAACTGTACCAATAGCATACTAGATATATGGGCCCCAGAAAACCGATGTAGCTTGGTAACTTGGTCGTTGAGGCATTGCTCGCCGTCTTAAAGGAGTTGGTTGAGGGCAGCAAGGTCTTAAATCTGCTAGCGAGCAACGTCGAGGACGATCGCTCCGTGTAAGGACCTCCTGCTCAGGACTATATGACCGGTTCAACGATTGAGTGTCCTTGTGAAAGGTGGCCGTGTATGGCCGAAAGAGAGTGTGCCTCTGCCAGCTTATAGTATGGGCGTACATGTCGTGTATACCGGGTGTCTTCTCATTGCAATTATCGTCCCTCTTGGTTATTTGAGTACCGCTTGTTCACTGCATTGTGACGTAGTAAGAAAGAGTAGTGAAAATAGGAATAACCTTGATAATATGATTGAATATTGTATTGCAACCTTGTGTGAAGTAGAATAAGGAAAATTAAATCTAATCCCCCCTGAGGTAAGCAACATCGTGATGAAGTGTTTCTTGTTTGATTGTAGATTTACGATGTTGTCCAGCACTAGGGGACTAATCTGCTGCTTAAAAGTTGAAGTTAAGAACCTACTGTTGGGCGAGTCTATTAATACAAACCTCAATGCCTGTGTTAAGTTCTTCTCATCATTTAGAGTTGTATGCTTAGACGAGACGGTTAAGACTTGCTGAGCCTTTGTGCTCACCGTTGCTATATAAGTTGCTGCTGCAGGTGAGGGGCCCTCTACGGCCCCAATTGACGAAGGGTTCGAGATGGATGCCACACCCCCGTCAGGCTACACAGCTCAATGGGAAACCTGCGCGCTGCCTTGAGACGTGGATGATGCTAGTGTGAACCGTCCATGGGCTTGACCATTCACTATTTTGCTTAGCTTAGGCTTGAGTGCGTGAGTTAAGAAACATGACTTCCCCTGTAGATATTTTTTACTGTAATATATTTTCCACTTTACTATGTAAGTTCAATAAGATGTTACATAATATAATATTCTTTTGAGGTGTGTTGTGGGTGCTGTATCTCACGGCACTACCTAATGCGATTCCTAGAATGTCGGGATCCCAGTCCTCACACGTGTGGGCGTCGAGCCATTCAAGGGAAGGTTTACATGCTTTTATAGCCCAGATGCTTCTATTTACCCGTCAACTCCTCATAAATGGGGTGGGGGTTTACATGCTGTGTCAACATCTAAGAAGGCCCAATGTGATACAGGAGCGATGAGTACACCTGCTCCCGTCTCGTCTACACTCTAGTCTACTTTCCGTCCATGTACACTCGCGCCGAGCAGGACGGGACGAATGGTGATGATTGTTGGCGTCGTGCCTGTCTTGTCGCGCATGGCCTCCCACTCAGTCTTGAAGTCCTTTCGCCAATCATTCATGTCAGCATTGAAGTCTTCTACCTGCTTCCAGCCAGGGCTCTAGCCAGGATCGCTCCTTCTCTCAGCCTTGTTCACCGGGGTCGGGGGTCGGACGTTGTTTTCGACCTTGGGGGTCGGCGGCTTCCCCAGCCCCGGCGGTCAGGGGTCGGCCACTTGTGTTTCGACCTCAGAGTCACGATTTGTGGCACTGTCAATCCTCGGCTTGGCTGGGGCCCGTGTGTCTTTGTACGATTGGTGGATTGGTTTCCTATTGGGTACCCAGGGTACGTCGCCCCATCAGTTAGTATTTCTTACGAAACAGATTAGATATCTGCAAGCGCATGGAATACCGTCGTAGAACATGCCATTAAGAGTATTACCAAGAGTATCAAATTCAAGGAACGTGTTTGTTAATCTTCTAACTAGCTCACCAAAGGACACACAGTTTGTTTGGTAGGCAAGGGATAGAGAGGAATTCCTAAGGATTGTCCTTAATTCAAAGCAATCTACGGTTGATATTAGTTTCAGGTATGGGCTTACCCCTGGTCTACCAGAGCGACTCCCGCTAAGAGCCTATGACGTAGCCGAGCGTGGAGGATTGCAAAGAAGGGATAAGATTATCACCACCTATCGCCTACCTCTTCAATACATGTGTTCATGAGATATCTACTGATGATTTCTAATCTAATCACCTTGCTTATTTTATAAATCACTACTCTAATCTTTTCGAATACAAAGCTAAGACTAGATACGCTAATCAAATAGAGCAGTGAACCCACAAAAAACTACTAAAATAAATTACTTTAAATTGAAAAACAAAACTTAAATAGAATTCACGAAAGCTTACTCATTTGAAGAGAACTTCCATAGAGGTACAAGTGTTCGAGAGGGACTTGACAAGCCAAGCTTCCTCCTCCTAGCTTCATGAGTGAGTGAGGGAGTGAAGTACTAAACTCAAACTTGTGGTGTGTGTGAGTGAGGGAGTGAGGAGAGCTATTTATACACGAGTTACATTGGTATTGGCACCAGAATATGCACGCGAATAAATCATCACCGCCTTTAGGGAGCCACCAGGAGATGACACACGTTAGTTGACCGAGATTGGTGCAAGGACCAGGTCGGCCGAACACTTGGTTCGACCAAAACATGGGGTGGCCCCAGTCTCGGTGTCCTTGCTCTGTTTGACTGGTAGGTAGGCCCTTGTGTGGGGACCTCCTCCAGTTCCCGCATGCTCCAAGACATCACATTGGGTGCTGCCATATTAGGCGACACCGAACAACACACACAAAAATGAAACCAAAACATACACAAACGTGTTTTAAACAACAGTTCTATTTCTATAAAAATGATGTATAATAAAATGTACAGCAGCGGAATACAACTATGAACACACTCACAAACCTAGCTAAGCAGTAAAATAATTATCCTGCCCGAGGATAAATCTTTCTAGCAGCACAAAGTTGAATCAGCGGCAAACAGGGTTCCGTGACCATGCAGCCAAGAATGGCGCTGTCATACATAACCCTTCATGATATACGAGATTTTTACCTGGAAAACAACAACTCTGCAAGAGTGAGCATGATGGCTCAGCAAGACATAACCATATCACCTAAATAATGCAACTCTACATGAAGATAACTTAAGACAAGGAAGCTGGAAATTTGCATAAGAACTACCCTACAAGTTCATCCTTAATTTTCAGATTTTAGCTAACAGATTAATATCCTTGTGTCAAGCAACATCGGAAACCTGCAATGAATGTAGCCTAGAGGGGGGGGGGGGGAGTGAATAGGCTTTTTGAATTTCTGCAACACTTAATTGAAACGTGTCAAATTCCAGAGATTGACTAGTCTGGTATGATTGCGGACTAGTCCGGTGTTAGTCAGAAAATTGACAAAAATAATTATTTTGATGTTTTTCTTCATTTTTGTTTTAGTGGAAGATAGTAAACTATGCTAGTAAATCAACCATGTATGTAGGAACTCAAATTAACAAGTAGATTACAAAAGTAACTTGGATTGTAACTATGAACGAGATGATGTCCTAACTTGCAATTAAAATGAACAACTTGAACACAAGGAGACAAGCATGCTGGTTTATCTCAAGGTTCAATCAAACTAAGGGATTTACGTCCTCGTTAAGGAGCCCACAAAGGGACGGGTCTTCTTCAACCTTTGCTCTCCAAGTTACCACAAACGCCAACTTGGTTCTTCACTATCACAAGGGGTAACTACAAAGTTCTTGGGACTTTCTCACAAGTTGAGGTCTCCCACAATGTTACAAACGAAACTGAGATCAATCCACACCAAGAATTACAGAAATAGTAGTAAGAATGTGTGAGAGATCAAACCAAGAGCTCAGTGGTGATAAGGATGTCACTCTCCCTTTCCTAATCCCCCAAATCCTCAAGAATTCAGTCTTAGGGCTTTAGATTGTGTGTAGAGGAGTGTTTTGAGATCTTGAAGGCAGTAGCAGCGCTAGGGTTTGAGAGTTGTATAAAATGAGTCCGGGATCTCCGCTTTATAGAAGTCCCGACATGTTACCGGACATATCTGTGGTGACCGGGCTTGTCCGTTGTTTGGGATTTTATGCTTTTCACTCATCTTCCCTGCACGACCATTGAGCTCTTAGATGTGTATCTCACAAACACTCTAAACTTGAACAATTGAACTAAGTATCCTCCTTCAATTGAGTCTTTTCAATCAAAATTCCTCTTTTTCCCTTTTTGTGTATTTCACCTTTCTGCATTGATTCTTGCTTTCAACTCAAACAATTTCATTAGATCTTTACTTGCTTGTCATCAATCATCCAAAACCCACATTGGGTGCCTAGATGCACTTACAATATCCCCTTTTTGGTGATTGATGACAACAACTAAAGATTCTACATAAATGAGCAAACGAGTTGGTTTTTCATAAAGTATGCACATATGAGACAAGAATACATGACTTGACAACCTTCTCATATATGCATTATTTATGGTGGGGTGCCTAGAAAATAATGTTTGTGTGAACAAGTAATGTCAAGAGCAAGATTAATTATATGAGATGAACATTAAGAGTACACACATCATGACATTTAAACATAGACATAAGGATAAATATATCATAAGTCATTTCATAGCCTTAACAATGGCATACAATGTTTGAATTATTAATACATGTCCATGACCAACATAAGCAAGATCTAATAGAGGCGATTAAGACATGGCATGACCTCCCCCTTAATCTCTCCCCCTTTGGCATCAAGACACCAAAAAAGGAAAAATAGAGGAGGACTACTCATCGTATCCATCGTTTTGCTCACTATGTTCACTTTGAGTCTTCTCACTGTCTTGCTCCTCATCATAATCATCACCATCTTCATCTCTAGTTGGTGAGGAGCTCGAGGGTGAGTAGAGGAGCCATTCCCAAAATAAGAAAGCTCGTCGTTAGTCAACTGAGGAAGCTCCGTGTAGTCCTCATCGGAGTCCTCAGAGATCTCAAGAGAGCCAATGGGAGATCTCTATAGATTCTGACATATAACGGTGACAATCTCCTTCATGAATCAGGCATGATGCTTCCGAGCAATACTCTCCTTGTGCTGCTTCACTCCCACTTTGAGGCAAGAGACAAAAATGGATTGGAGCATCTTCAGGATCCCCGTAGTGGAGCCTATAGAAGAAAATGAAGCCTCCATATCTCCATGGCCTCGAAAGGATTGTCTCTCATAGTGGAATAAGGCGGAGGTGGAGCTAAGGGCACCTGAGGTCGAAGCTTAGATGCTTGACATCTTTGACGAACTCCAAACCCGTTACTTGCTCAATCATACACATGACATACGGAGCATAGCCACAAGAGCGGTTTGGAGTGTGAGAGATGTTGTATATATATCATTATAGATATAGTAAAAGATGTTGAATTTCTCCGTCCCGCTGATAATCTGCATCAAGATGCAGATAAATCCTTGGATGCTTCCCGCATCACCATCCTTAGGAGGAATGGTCTCCTCAGCACACGGTTTAGTACCACAAAGAATGGCTTCCTATTGTTGGTTGATGGGTCTTGTAGGGATAATATCCATCATAGAGAAAGTCAAGCTCATTCTTGTCCAGTGGCTTAGAGTTATGAACTGTGACCTCATTCTCCAAAGAGTCTTCCAAATCCACAAACTTGGCAAAGTCCACATAGGAAATTGTATACTCCTTTCCATGTGTCATCCAAGTAATATTCATGTCATTTTGCTGTGAGAAGTACCATGTGGAGTATAATTGAGCAATAAATTCATTGTTCCAATCATATTTGAAAGCCATGAGGTCCTTCAAACCATGGAGCTCCACAACAGCTAAAACCTGATCAAAAGCTTCAATGTGCTTCCCTTCCATGTAAACCCAATCAATCCATTGGTTCTTTGCCACATGATTCTTCATCCGAAGATACACGTCTGTAATAATCACAGTGAAAATCACTCAAGAACTGTGGATCTGCCGCCATATTCTTATATTGGTACACATTCTCAGTTCGGTACCTCTTCGCATTGTCACTCCCTTTTCCTTTGAAGAAATTGACGGAGGGGTGTCAATTGCGGTCTTGGAGTCGAAAATCTTCCAAACTGAATCCAACCCAACTTGAATCACGAATTTTGGAGGTTTCTAGCAAAAGTTATGAATTTTTAAAGTTTGAATACAACAATAACAACCAAGCCTTTATCCCAAGCATGTTGGGGTCGGCTAGACATGAAACCCAATAATTATATATATATATATATATATATATCATGAAGTAAAAGAGAGGAAGAGATGAAAGAGTAACAAGAAAAAAGAAAACAAAAAAAAAAAACTAAGATTCTGGCACATGAATTGCTAGGTTCCATGCGGTCCTATCATGAGCTCTGGATACATTCCAATCTCTCAAATCTCTTTTTACCGCCTCCTCCCAGCTCAACCCTGGTCGTCCTCTACCCCTCCTAATATTTTCTCTACCTCTTAAAATCCCACTGTTAACCGGTGCTTCTGGAGGTCTTCGCTGGATATGTCCAAACCACCTTAGTCGATGTTGGACTAACTTCTCTTCAATCGGTGCCACCCCTACCCTATCACAAATCATCTCATTCCTTATTCGTTTCTTCTCGTGTGCCTGCACATCCACCGTAGCATGCGCATCTCTGCGACACTCATTTATTGGACATGTTGCCATTTAGTTGGCCAACATTTCGCCCCATATATCATCGCGGGTCTGATCACCGTCCTATAGAACTTTCCTTTTAGCTTTTGTGGGACCTTCCTATCACATAGGATTCCAGAGGCTTGTTGCCATTTCATCCACCCTACCTTGATCCTGTGGCAAACATCCTCATCAATATTGCCATTACTTTGTAACATTGATCCTAAGTATCAGAAAGAGTCCCTTCTAGGTACTATTTGTCCTTGTAGACTAACATTTCCCTCTTGACGACCAACACCACTAAAGTCACACCACATATACTCGGTCTTGGTCCTACTACGTCTAAACTTCTTGGACTCTAAGGTTTGTCTCCATAACTCTAATTTCTTATCAACACCATCCCTAGTTTCATCTACCAGCACTACATCATCGGCAAAGAGCATGCAAAGGTATATCCCCTTATATAACCTTCGACACCTCATCCATCACCAAGGAAAAGATGTATGGGCTTAAAGTTGATACTTGATGTAGTCCTACCGTGATAGGAAATGCATCAGTCTCACTATCACTTACGCGCACACTTGTCCTAACATTATTGTATCCATAGTAGACCTCCTAGGCACAAAACCAAACTGGTTCTTAGTGACATTGGTCATTTTCCTCAGGCGGTGTTCAATCACTCTCTCCCAAAGCTTCATAGTATGACTCATAAGCTTAATCCCTTGATAATTAGTACAACTTTGAATATCTCTTTTATTTTTGAAAATAGCTACTAATATTCTTTTCCTCCATTCTTCAGGCATCTTGTTTGACTGAAAATGTGGTTGAATAGCTTTGTCAGCCATAGTATTTCCACGTCCCCAAGGCATATCCACACCTCAATAGGGACATCATCAAGGCCAAGAGCCTTTCCACCTTTCATCCTTTTTAAGGCCTCCTTAACCTCAAACTCTTGTATCCTCCACACGAATCGCTGTTTGAGTCATCAAAGGAGTCATCTAACTCAACCATAGTGCTCCCATTCCCATCATTGAATAGCCCATTAAAGTAATCCTGCCATCTATTCTTAATCTCTTCATCCTTCACTAGAATGCGGACAGTCTCATCTTTGATGCATTTAACTTGACTGAAATCCCTCATCTTTCTCTCGTGAATTTTTGCTATCTTGTATATGTCCTTTTCACCTTCTTTTGTCTCTAGTCTATCATATAACTCATCATAGGCCTGTCCCCTTGCTTTACTCACAGCACGCCTTGCATTTTTCTTGGCCTCTTTGTACTTAAGCATGTTGCTTGCGCTTCTATCATGATGCCAACTCTTGTAACACTCCTTCTTCTCCTTAATAGCCTTTTGTACATCCTCATTCCACCACCAAGTGTCTTTATCTACAAGTTTCTTTCCTTTTGTCACACCAAACACCTCACTAGCTACTTTCCTAATGCAAGTTGCCATCTTCGCCCACATACTATCTGCATCTCCATTTTCTGCCCAGGGTCCTTCTATGATCACCCTATTTTTAAAGGATTCTTGTGATTCTCCTTTCAACTTCCACCACTTTGTTCTTGTGATTTTGACACCTTTGTACCGCAAAGAACATGTATGGAAGCGAAAGTCAACTACCACAAGCTTATGTTGTGTCACAACACACTCCCTGGGGATCTCCTTACAATCTAGACACTCCCGTCTATCCTTTCTGCTAGTGAGGACAAAGTCAATCTGGCTAGAGTGTTGGGCACTACTAAAGGTCACTAGGTGAGATTGCCTCTTCCTAAAGAGGGTGTTAGCTACCAACAGATTATAGGCTACGGCAAAGTCTAGGATGTCCTTACCCTCTTTATTTCTATCACCGCATCCAAAGCATCCATGTACTCCCTCAAATCCTACGTTAGTTGCACCAACATGACCATTGAGATCTCCTCCTATGAGGAGTTTCTCGATTATCGGTACACTACTAACCATATCCTCCAAGTCCTCCCAAAATTGCCTCTTAGCACTCATGTTGAGCCCAACTTGTGGGGCATAATCACTAATGACGTTCAAGACAATGTCCCCAATTACTATCTTGATTAAGATGATCTTATCCCCTGGTCTTCGAACATCTACTACTCCATCCTTAAGACTATTATCTATTAGAACACCTATGCCATTTCTAGTCCCAGTCAATCCAAAATACCAAAGCTTGAAACAGGTATTCTCGACTTCTCTCGCCTTTTGCCCCGCCCATATAGTCTCTTGTACACAAAGGATATCTACTCGTCTCCTAATGGCAACATATACTAACTCAAGTAGCTTCCCCGTCAAGGATCCTATATTCCAACTACCCACCCGAAATCTATGTTCCTCGGCTAGCTTCCTTACGCTTTGAACCCGTCGAGTCAGATGCAAATACCCTTCCTCACTTATCACTACATCCGGGCGATGATGTAGCGCACCACTAAGGTGGTGGCGATCCGGCCCTTGCCCATTTAACACCATATCCGAGTTCCGATATGGCGCGTCGCTAAGAGGGTTACGCCCCAACGAATTTCTATTGGGTTTCATTTCCATGAGAATGGCTAAGTGTAGTTGTTGGCTCGCCAAGCCTATCACAACCCCTCCTCCTTTACATGGGCTTGGGACCGGCTATGTCATTACAACATAGGTGGAGTTGATTTCAAAAGTTTGAATAGAATCCGAAATTCTTTTCAACTGGAATTCACTTTAAACAGGGCTGGGCCCACTTGATTTAAAACCAGCCAATCAGGCGCGACGCCACACGGGGCCACAGATTTAAAGCGTGTAGCCACACCAAATATGCTAGACACAGAAGGTCTGGGCTGACTCTATTCTCTCACTGATGAACGGGACCCATGGCCTTCTTCTTCCTCATGCCACCCGCCGGTTCCTACGGCCAAACTCGCCGGCAAGCTCTCTGCGGCTGCCCTTCCCGTCCACCAACCTTTGCCAAACTCGCTGCCACTACCCAATTTGCGACACTGAATATTCTAGTGGACTTAGCCCACCCCGACGGTGGCCGGAGATGGCCGTGCGACGGCGGTGGCGGAAGTGAGCTCGTCAGTAAACTTGAACTTCCTCTACAGTTGCTTAATGTCTTCATGGATTGGCTCTACAGCACCCTTATGACCTTATGAGTGTGGAACTGAACCCCAGACCCAATGAAAATGACGGCAAATAGGATCTCACCATGGACCTGACGGTCTCTAGCTTGTGGCGACGAAATTCTGAATTTTCCTTCTGTCTACTTGACGGTTTCTTGATCCTATTGCTCGGATAGTTGCGCAAAGGTCTCACGAAGATCTTACCTACATACCAGGAGCTAAGAATCAACGTGCAAACTGAATTTAATGTGAAACCTAGCCTGTCTGAATAAACACGTCGGAGAAAAACTGAAATATACAAAGACAGAAGGTGGCACACGATGATCGATCAAAACAAGAAGCAAAGAACTTTGCTAGCGGACCTTTTCGCTACTGGAGTCGGCGCGAGTGAACAGCGGTAGCGCCGGCTTGGCGGGTAGCACAGAGGCGACTTCCGCTCTCGGTTCTTGTGGGAGCACTACAGGAAACAGTCAATAGGTCATCGGGGAAATTAAAGTCGTCGGGGCCGACACATATAAATGAATTATAGCCGTCGGTTTGCGGGCCCCAACGCACTTAGTATATAACCGTCGGTTTTAGTGCCACAACCGACGCCCATAACTATAGGCGTCGGTTCCACTGCGGAAACCGACGGATATAATAAGAGCATCGGTTGGCCAAATGAAACCGACGCTCATACGTGCGCGTCCTTTCTCTTTCGCCCTAATTCTCTTCTCTCGCCTGCGCAGCCGCCATCTCTCGCCCGCGCAGCCTGCCACCTCCTCTTCGCCCACCGGTGCGAGCTTCGAGCGCCCCGCATCCCGAGCTCGCTCCGAGTGCGCCGGTGCCTCCGACCCCGCGCGCCGCTGGCTCCGCTCGCCGCGCGCCTCCTCTCCCGGCCGGAGCCTCGCGCGCCACCTCTCCCCCATGCGCACAGCCTCCTCCCGTCCCTGAGAGGCGCCACCTTTTGGTGTTCGAAGGTAAAATCTTGCTGATTTCTTACATTGTGGATGAATCCTTGCATTGTGGATGAATATTTGTTGACGATTGTGTTCCTGATGTAGTGAATGTTCTTATTTAGCTAGAGATGATAGTATCTAAATGTACAAATGATTATTTGTTGATGACTAAGTTCCCATTTTAGTAAACTTTTAACTTGTATGAATGAAGATTAAAAATGAAGATCTTAGCAATGTGGAAAATGGACATGGAGTTATTAATGCGTCGCACTAATACGATCATGTGAACTTGATTACTTGTTAATGATTTTGGCAATGCTTAACTTGTTAATATGATAAATAAAATTGTATAAATTAGCAATGGTTATCTTGTATATGCGAGCTTGATTAGCAATGGTTATCTTGTATGAATGCATGGTATGTCCTGACCCGGCACGGCACACGTTAAATGTGTTCGTGTCGTAAATGTTGATTCTAGCCGACGGAGGCGTACGGCGACAATGAGTACGACCAATTTAACATGTGCAATTGTCAACAAATGGTTATAACTGTCGGTTTCAGTGAAACAATCGACGGTCATAACTATATATAGTCGTCCGCCTCGCTGTTAAAACCGACGGATATATTAAGAGCATCAGCAGGTCCAGGGAAACTGACAGTTTATCTATATGCGTCGGCCCCGATGCATTTAACACGTCTAGGGGTGTCGGTTTAAGTGAACCGACACCCATCAGTTAGAGGCGTCGGTTTTTCTGGATCCAACCGACGCACATATTAAATGCGTGGAGATAGAGGGAGATAGAGGGAGATATCCATAGCTAGAGAGAAAGAGATAGAGGGAGAGGAGAAGAGATAGAGAGAGTGGGAGAGCGAGTGAGGGCGAGGGAGTTAGGGAGAGTGAGAGGAAATACGAGAGCGTTGATAAGTTTTAGTTCAAACCAACATGCTTCTCTTTTTTAAAGTTATGTTATTAAGTTAGTCGAAGTTAACATGCTACATTATTAAGTTTCTATTTTATTTGTTTATCGCAGGGATCTCGTCATGGAACTCCTGAAGGTGTCAATGCTTTCTTTAACATCAACGACGGAGGTGCGAGTGGAGGAGATGGGAGCGCAGGACGTGCGAGTGGAGGCTCCCACGATGACATTTGAATTTCGTTTACTCATTTTCGTACTGTTGTGCTTGTGTTTGAAACGTTTGAAAACTTGTGTACGATGCTATGTTTGAAATGTTGTTGAATTATATCTGTTCTTCTGTATATATTGCTGTTTTGTGTGTAAAATGGAGGCTCCCCATCCGGGGAGGGAGAGAAATTAAGCAGTTTTTTTTTAAAAAACAAGTTATGTGCGTCGGTCTCCTCAAAACCGACCCACTTAAGTGGATTATATGCGTCGGTTCCTGCAGGACCGACGCACATAAACGCGCTCGGTGCGTTCGCCACGTTTCACTTTATGTGTGTCGGTCCTTTAGAAACCGACATATATAAGTGACTTAAGTGGGTCGGTTCTCTGGGCCGACGCATTTAATCCTAAGTGCGTCGGCTGAGAGAAACCGACACACATACTCCATAAATGCGTCAGCCCCGACACACTTAGATGGTAAAGGTGTCCAATATATTACGTCGGCTAAGTGCGTCGGTTGACCGACGCCTTTACCTTATGTGTGTCGGTTTCTGTAGCCAACCGATAGGCTCGATTGAGAGAAAATGGAGTGGAGCACCGTTTGCGGTGGAGTGCATTAAAACACTGTGCCATGGAGCTAGTTGCACGGACTCTGGGGGACTGTATCCACGGCGATGTTAGTAGCCGCTCAGGAGAACGAACAGAAGCAACTGGCTTACGGCCAAACTGATAGGTGGGACCCACTCCTCTCCCCCTTATCTTCATAATTCCAAATAAAATAGCATTTGTGCTCCAAAATTGATAAAAATTGGCAGTATAGATGAAAGTAATATTGTAAATCAAGTTGTGCTCTCAAATTCAACAAATTGATCAAGTTCAGTTTGAAAATCAAATTTGATTTGGATTTCCTTCTATGTCGAACCCCGAATTGTTAATCAATTTGTTCTAAATTTGGAAACAATTGGCAGCATGGCTAATTTAGAACATCAGGATCTAATTGGCACACTCAGTTTGGAAACTTGTGGTGAGATAAAAACTGAATGAATTCAGATTTGAAATTGTTAATTCCAAATATGAATTGAAATCCTTTTATCCTTAATTTATTCCTCTGTTCCGCATGGAATAATTTCTTTTGTCCAACAATCCTTCACCACTTGCAGTACAATATACAAAATCATTTACACCCATATTGCATACATATTTTGAGGCCAATCCGATTTGAATTAACTTATTGAAATCAGTTCTGATTTTTCTTCTAGTCAATGCTTTATTTCTTTTTTTTTCTGATTTTTGACCCACTCATATTTCAGAAACTTACTAATATGAATCACATCCAAATCAAAACTATGAGGTTCCATGTGTGTTCATATTTTGCCAGTAAGTAAATTTGAACTATCAGTGAAAATCTGAAATAACCTTCCTCATTGGCTTGAGCTAATCCCTACATGATGTTTGAACCACAATAGTTTGAAATATTCAGATGAATATTTGGACCTGTTTTTAGGAACATTCCTACTAAACTGCAGACTAGGTTTTCATAATCTAAATTATGAACCTTTGGTTCAATGCTTCACTTCTTTTCCATACAACGTTTTTCTTTTTCTCTTTCTTGATTGTTGTTACTTGTTCTTCTCATTTGTATTTGAACTTTGCTTCCCAAACAGCAGTCATATTGTGTAGGTAAATTTCAAAACTTCACATGAACGTTAATGTGCACAACCATGCCTAAAAAGTTTTTTGCAAGCCCCATTTTTTGAACTTGAATCATAACTTTGTACTTAATTCAAGTTTTTGTCTTTAAACTTTTTGGGACTTTTACACCTTGTTCCATCCCCGCATGAACTTGCAAATACATGCTTTCAATAAAACAAGATATAAAGAGAATTGCCAAATTTTAGTTTCCAATTTTTTAGTTGATTTAGAAAATTCCATTGAATATATAAAATCTCAATTCAATTTTCAGGGATTCACGTAGAAATAGGGGTAGGAGTGCCAAACCATACTCGTGGAGCGAGGTGGGTCTGAGAGGGGCCCACCCCAGTTTTGCCGAACCAGGGGGTCCTTCTTGGATAGACCGAACCAGAGGGTTCTCCCTGGCCCTCTGCTTTGGCATGTTGGCTTATGCCTCTATTTGCGACATATTGTTATGCGAAACATGATATTTTGTACGTCGGAAGGTCATGAAATGGGATAATTCCTCCACACTCGTTAGCTGAAACCTTTATTGACCACAAATAAAAAGGAGAACTTTACTGGTGTTAGTTGAACCAATTCACTTTGTTGAACACAAATTGGGGTGCTTCTATTATTGAATTACAAAATTTGGAAAGGAAATAAAAAGACAAAGTAGTAAGCACCCTAGGCCTCTATAAGGAAACTAATCTATGGGGCTTATTGTAAACCTCGGGTTTCCCTATGGCCTCACATATATGCCTTAGTTTGGCGCATATGCCACAGAGGGACTAAGGTAATCTCCTCACTAAGGGCATCTAAATTATCCTTAAGTTCATCCCTTTCAATCCGTCCTTCCGATACAAGACGCACTAGCCTTTTATTCTCCAAACGGTGTTCAACCATTTGTCTGGCTAGCCGCGCCATGATGGACATTTTCGGAGATTTTTCGTCGCCGGTTTGGAATTGGCCTGCAGGCCTTGTGATTGGTGGCGGCGAGATTTACGTCTCACATGATCCTTGGATGGATATGAATCCATAGATCCATCTCCCCCATCTTGTCCACACACTTGAATAGCTCCTTTGCATATCCCGTGGGGGTCTTAACCCCGCGGATAATGAATCGACCTTGGCAGCTGTCCGCGATGATCTAGTAGGCGACGAATAGTGGTGGTTGACCACATAGCTGGCCTTTGTCTTCAATGTCCCCGTGTACTTTTCGCCGGGCTTTAAGGTGGGCATGACATCGTCTTTGTCATGAAAAAACGTCTCTTGATAGGCTTGAGGGCGTGTGCGGTTGGCCTCCGCACGAGAGATTGCCTCTTCATATGCGACCTCCTTGGAGAAAGAGAATGGGAAGCACCACGTGGTGTTGGGATGCGTCCTCATGACATGCTTGGAGGAGGCATTATGACCAGTGACTTGATATCAAGCGCCATGACCTTCTCCATAGCAAGACGTTCCTTTGCATTGGCCGACATTGGTTCCCCACTAAGGTCAAAGGTTGAGCTTCAGGATGCATGGGGAACAATGTTCTTGCTGGCCATGGTGATAGTAGATGGGTTTTGGCAAGGTGGAGAGGAGAGGAAATATTTTGGATGGCTCAAGTTTTCTCCTCTGTTATCTGGCTCTTTTTTGTTGCCGAAGCGGTATTTCACGCGGTAGCACTGAGGGGTTGGTTAGGATGCCGGAGAGGATGACGCACGAGAAAACAGAACTCGACAGCGCTCACCAGGGGCCGGTCAAACCTAGGGTTTTGTGAAACCCTGGGTGCCCCCATGAGGTTTCCTCTTTCGTTTGTAGGCCCCATGGGCCGTGCATGGGGAAGACTTCCCAAGGTGGCCCACTTATTTGGACATCGAGAATTTAGTTGGAGTTTGATGAAACGACATAAAAATAAATTAAATTGATCATGTCAATATTTTTTTTCAGAATTCTCGTGGGAAATGAAGAAGTGTTTGAGATGATGTCCATTTACCTTAAATAGACGACCCTCATCATCTTGGAGTGTGATGGCTCCATGATATGAGGTGTCTATTACAATAAATGGTCCTTCCCATATACTTCTCAATTTCCCATGTCCAAAGAGTTTAACCCTTGAATTGAAAAGCAAGACTTTATCTCGGGTTTAAACTCCTTAGGCGTGATCCTTTTATCATGCCACTTTTTGGTTCTCTCCTTATATATATTGGCACTATGGTACTCCTTAACCCCCCATTCCTCAACTTCGGAAATTTGACGTAGTCGTTCCTTCCTGGCCTCCATGAAATTCATGTTCCACCTTTTTATAGCCCAATACGCTCTACGTTTAAGTTCTATGGGGAGATGTCATGTCTTCCCATAGACAAGATGGAAAGGAGACATGCTGATAGGTGTCTTATATGCAGTCCGATATGCCCAAAATGCATCGGGTAGTTTGTGCTTCCAACCGGTTCCCATTTCCAAGACGGTCTTTTATAGAATATTCTTGATTTGTTTGTTAGATGTTTGTGCTTGACCGCTTGTTTGTGGGTGGTATGGAGTAGCAATGTTATGCTGGACTCCAAGCTCCCTTAAGAAGTTACAAAAGGTCTTATCTATGAAATGAGACCCTTTGTCACTTATAACCATATGGGAAGTTCGAAACCATGGAAAAATGATTTCATGAAATATTTTCCGGGATTGCTTGGAATCAGCATGCTTGCAAGGCATTGCTTCTACCCATTTGAATTCATAATCGACGACCACCAGAATATACTCAATCATAGGACTTTGGAAAAGTCCCATGAGGTCAGTCCCCCACACATTAAATAATTATACTTGTATATTATATGTGAGGGGCATTGCATTGCGAGCAGTTATTCCTCCATGCTTTTGGCATTTCCAACATCGGATAATGACTTCTTTTGTGTCCTCATAGATAGAAGGCCAAAAGAATCCACTTTGCCAGATCTTTGCCTGGGTATGGTAAACACCGTAATGGCCGCCGTAGGGGCCAGCATGGCATTTTTTGATGATTTTGGTGCCTTCGATTGTGGGGACACATCGTCTAAGGAGTTTGTCGTTAGATACTCTATAGAGGTACGGATCGTCCCATAGGTGTCTCCTACTCTCATAGATGATTTTCTTTTGTTCTCTCCTGGTGGCACGTACCCCATGAACATAAAGTTCACAATGTCCACGTACCATGGGTGAGAGTCGGTCACCTTGAGCAACATATCATCACATAGGAAGTCATTTATGGGTATGTCCATGGGTTGTGTGACTTCCATACAGGAGAGATTATCAGTGACAGAATTCTCTACTCCATTCTTATCCTTAATCTCCAAATCAAATTCTTGGAGTAAGAGATTCCATTGAATTAGCCTTGGTTTAGCATCTTATTTGGTGAGCAAAAATTTTAATGCAGCATTGTCTGTGTAGACTATAATTCTTGCTCCAAGAAAGTAGGATCTAAACTTGTCGATAACAAAAACTATTGCCAGGAGCTCCTTTTCCATCGTGACATAATTGAGTTGTGCTCCTGTCAGAGTTTTGCTAGCATAGCTATGGCGTGATGCTTCTTATCCTTGGTTCCTAAGACCGCACCAACAGCAAGATCAGTAGCATCACACATGATTTTGAATGGCAGCGTCAGATCTGGGGATTGAATGATTGGAGTTGAGGTGAGTGCCTATTTGAGGGTATCAAAAGATTAGTAGCACTCACCATCGAAATCAATGGGTGCATCCTTGGCTAATAGGTTAGTGAGGGGACTAGCGATTTTGGAGAAGTCCTTATATCGTGGATAGAACCCCTCATGACCTAAGAAGCTGCGGATTCCCTTAATGTTGGTGGGAGATGGAAGTTGTTCAATAACTTTTATTTTTTGCTTTATCCACCTCTATCCCCCTCTCGGACACTAAGTGTCCGAGGACGATGCCTTCTCAAACCATAAAATGACACTTTTCCCAATTAAGTATTAGGTCCTTCTCTTGGCATCTTTGTAAGACCTTGTCTTAATTTTCTAGACAATGATCAAAAATCTTTCCATAGATGGAGAAGTCGTCCATGAAAACTTCCATGATCTCCTCAGTCATATAGGAAAAGATAGACATCTTGCACCTTTGGAATGAGGCTGGTGCATTACACAACCCAAAGGACATTCCCTGGTAGGCGTATGTTCCATAGGGGCATGTGAATGCCGTCTTACTTTGATCGTCGGTGTCGGAGTGCGTGAGCTGTGTCACTCCTCCCGGCCTGCTCGGAAGCAGCCCGCGAGGTTTTTTGATCTGAGGGGGCTTGGGGCCCTACACAACCTGGGCTTGAGGTAGTGGATGAATACCGAGATTTACGTGGTTCGGGCAGCCGGAGCGTAATACCCTACGTCCACGGGAGTGCTTGCTGTATTTCTTGCTTGCGCATGCTTGTGAGGGTGGAATTGGGGACTGACCAACCCTTTGTTGGGTGGTCACCCCGGTCCTTTTATAGTCCAAGGCCGGGGTGTTTACAATGAGGCTTGGGGCCCGACAGGTGGCCCCAAAGCTATGTGAACCCTGTACATTATCTAGGGCTTCGTCCTCTGAGTAGAGTGGTTGACGGGGGAGTTAAGTCCCGCCGCCTGACGCGCTGAGTGCCCCTGTCCGTGTGTCAGGTAATGATGAAGACAATGACTTGTCGCCGCGTCCTCTCGCCCTGCATGGGCGGCTTCGTGCCGTTGGGCGGCACTGTACTGCTGTCACGCCTTGCCGTCCTGTCTTGTACTGCTGTCACGCCTTGCCCTCCTAGCCCGCAGTGTCTGAAGGGTGGACCTGGGTCCTACCTATCGTTGGGGGAGGCAGGTAACCCGTGGCGTGGCACGGTGGGAACCCAAACGTCGCGCCTGTTGTCCTGCCAGAGGTTGCATATGTATAAAGGGAATCCTTCCATAGAAGGACAGTTCCCTTCCGCCTTTTGCAATCTTCGTCTTCCTCCTGCGCGCTCAAAGCCTCCGCTCCCCAGCACTCACAACCTTTCCTCGCCACCATGTCTTCCGGCCTCTGTTCGTCCATGCTCAGCAGCGATGGCAACATCGCTATTGTGAGGCACCTGCCCGGATGGCAGTCAGCCACGTACGACGGAAAGATCCATCACGGGAGGGTCCCGCTGACCGACATGCGACCCAGCGAGGTGGTTCTCTTCACCTCGTACGTGTTGTCCAGGTTCGCACTCCTGGGGTCATCCTTCCTCCTCACCCTTCTGTAGGTGTATGGGCTCCAGTTGCAGCACCTTACGCCGCACGCCCTCGCACTAGTGGCCGTCTCCGTCCACTTCTGTGAGATGTTCGTGTGCGTGCGGATTTCGGTGCGGCTCTTCAGGGTGTTCTTCTCCTTGAGGGCCTTGGGGAGAAGCACAAGTCAGCTGGGGGCTTATTACTTCCAGCACCTAGGGAGAAACTCCGTGCCCTACATCGCACCATTCAGTCCCGAGAAGTGGGAGCACTGGAGAGAGGACTGGGTGATTGCCTAGACTGATGTCCATGACGGCCTGGAGCTTCCAGGTGGCCCGCTGATGGCTGAGGTGGCCATTGGAGATGAGATCCCCAACCTGCAGGACGCCTACACACCGGTGCTGGAGAGGACAGGTACTTGGCGGAGGAAGGCCTGACCTCACTGATGGTTCTAGCTGACTTCATGTCCCGCCCGATCGCCCCTCTCCAGCAGCGCGTCCGGGCTGCTTGGCAGTACACCGGGGAGGGAGACATGACCCGGTTGGCGCGCGGAGCGGGGTCGTCGCCAGATTGGGAGGTGCTGGAGACGATGCTGCAGAAGCTCTCCTGCGACCCGATCACCAACGACTCCGTCACCCCGTCGACGAGCTTCCAGCCCGTCTACCTCAACCCGCAGGCGCGGTCGAGGCTGCTGAAAGAACTGCCGACGATGGATGACATCGATGTCGCAGTGCGGCAGATCGGTGATCCTCTCGGGGCATCGAGATCCCCGGAGCAGACGGCATCGATGGTCAGGCAGGGCCTGCACCAAACTCACTCCCAAACAGAGGGAAGGAGTCGGCAAGGAGGCCTGTGCCAGCGGCGTTCCCTCGTTTGCTACCCAAGGATGCCCAAGAGCCAAGCAGGGTGTCGAAGAGGAAGCTGGTCCATCTAGACGGAAGCTTCATCTCCACCCCCCAGGCGGCGGGGGGGGGGGGGGGGGGGGGGGTTCCAGGCTTCCCGTGGTCCCGCACTGGGCTCGGCGACTGGCACCAGAGGCAGCTCTGGCGCTGCCACTGCTGGAGCAGTCCCGGCGGCCACGGGAAGGGCGTCTGGTGCTGCTGGAGCTTCAAGGCGGGCCCCCGATGCACCAATGATGCAGAAGAAATCTTTGGGCGCGTCCCTGGCACGGAAGCCGTTGTTGGGGAAGACTCCTGAGATGACGTCGGTAACGACAAAGGTTTCAGCAACGTCATCGGCTTCTCAGCCATTGAGGGCAGCCCCAGATCAGGGCGCACATTTGGCGTCGGGATCCTCGGCAGGGAAGGCTCCTGTAGTGCCGTCCTAGGCGATGAAGACCCCTGAGGTTCCGCCGGCTCCGAAGCCAGCGGAGGCGACCTCAACGCCGGCGGGGGTGAGTGGCTTGAGCCCCCGCCCCCCCCCCCCCCCACGTAAGAAGCTTCGCGCGGTGTGGAATTTCCAGGCCTCCAGGTACGGCTCAACCTCTTGGGGCTGTGTACTGAGCCGCTGGATGGCGTAGTTGATGCTTGGTGCTTCTTTTTGTAGGGATCCTCAACAGAGATCTCCTCCTCCTCCTCCTCCTCCTCCTCCTCATCATCATCATCATCATCATCCTCCTCCTCCTCCTCCTCCTCCTCCTCCTCCTCCGCAGTCCGGGAACCGGAGCTCCTTCTCCACCGAAGCTCCTACACTGGCAGAAGTGCCTGAGCCTGCGCCTGGGGCAGCTCCGGATGTCGGCACCCGTGTAAAAGCCCAAGGTTTTACTTGCTAGAGTGTTCTTCATATCACCACAAACTAGCTCATTTTGTGGATATTTCATGAACACATGTAAAGAGCAAGTAATCACCATCAACAAGATAATTAGAGGAAAACTCACTAAGTCAAAAGTAGGAGTTCAGGCATGTAAACATGAGGGGATGAGCTCACCATTAAGCCCTAAACATTCTTAGGAATGCTCATGACAAGTTTCCTTCAAGTTTAAATTATGTTGAGGCACTTTTAGATACATTTGTAAAAAGGGCTAATTTGAATGCAAATTCAAATTTCAGTTACTTTCATCACTTGGATTCAAAAGTTGACTCCATATTCAAACTCAGCACATTTTTCTGAGTTAGTCCACCAATTTTCATCCTCATTGGAGTTCATCTTGTCGGGAGCTACATTTGAAGTATTTAAAAAACTGAATTTGAAATTCAAATTCACATGTGAATCAAATTTGGCCAAACAAACTCCAGTTTGAGGATTTCAAATTTAACTCATGACTTGGGAGTGAAGTCTACACTTAAATTGTGAGTAGCTGAGATCTTTGCAGTGAAAACAAAAAGAAATGAGATAATAGGGAAAGAGGGCCCACAGATCAGTCCCACAAACTAAGTGAACCGCCATATACTCAATGCTCTGTTTTTCCTCGGGCTCTTCACCGGATGACACCACCGAGCTGCTCTCAGTTGCCACCTCCTCAGCATGCACGTCGTGCTGGCGACCAGCGCCGCTGCTTTCTTACCCACGAAGCCTCCTTCTCGTTGCACGCACCGAGGCTTGGCCCTGATATCACGCATGCTCGACAGAAAAACCAGTCCGCTGGCCGCGCCTCTGCCTCCCTCGGCGATCACCCACTCCTGTGGTTTTCACGCTAGACTGAGCTGCTCAGAGGTTGCGCCCACCGTCCCTTGATGTTCCCGAAGCGAGAAATTGGAGGTAGCTGCCCTAGACCGTGGTAGCGAGCTCGATTTGCTTTGTCAACGCCGTGAGTCGCCGCCGCTACAAAAACTCATTGCTCGGCTATGAGCGTCCTTCTTATTCTGAGTTTAGCACGCCAAAAGGTTCGTCTAGGAGCACACTTCCTTTTATGCAACCCCTGCCGCATGCCACAGAGTGTGCTCGCAGGAATTTCAGTTCTTGCTGAAAGCATGTGATATAGACCGCGGCCATCTAACTCAAAAAATCATGCTAACCGGTCAACCAAACTTCCCCCAACTTATACGACCATCCGGAGACGTCCGTGCGAATCCATACGATCAAGAACCACGGGAAACCATCGAGAAACCACTGAGTTCTTCGAGTTTTTCGTTCTTCATCAGATTTAGACCTAGGGCGCACGGTGAAGTCCTATTTGTGGCCACGTTTAGCAAGATCAGGGTCATGATCGTTGCTCCTTAGGTCGTGGCGGTGCTGTAGGAGCCAACAGCAGAGGTTTTGAGGCACTACAGCGCCATACTGACCTTGCCGAACTTGCCATGGAGACTGTCGCCGTCGCACGACCATTTCCGGTGATCACCGGGCGGCGACAAGGTCAGCAAAAGATTCCCCAAGCAATTTTTGGTGGAGGCGGCGAGTTTGGTTGAGTTCCGGGCACGGAAAACCTCTTCTGGCGAGGGCTCCGGCGAGGTGGGCGGCGGTTGGCCGCGGGAGCGCGAGGAGGAAGAAGACTCGCGTGCCCCACATGTCAGTCTCTGCTAAAACTGTGCCGGATCGTCTGTGTCTCCGGATAAAGTTGTGGCTATGTGAGATAGTTCCTGTGGCCCTGTGTGTCCTGCTCTCGGGTGGTGCACGTCACCCCGGGACCCAGCTGTCAGAATTTGAACATTTCCCAAATTATTTGAATTCCAGTTTTTCCTAAATCTTTAGAAGCCCATAAATTTTGCTAGGATGGTCCAAATTTAGTGAACCAAGTTTTGTTGGATTCAGCTCTCCGCGTACTATCCAGCAAAACAAGTTTCAGTTCATGAAACTTATTATTTTCCAGAATTAATTCCTTAAAATTTAAATTGTTGGGAATTTTATCTGGAGATTTACTTTATGGAAAATTCTGAAATTTGGCTAGAATGTTCATTTGGAAATCCTTGGGTCACAGGAAAAATTTCAGATCCATCCAGGTTCATTTAGTCCCCCTAATTGTGTGATTAATTGAACTGCCCTGAGAAAATAAAGAAATGTACAGAAACATTTTTCAGAATTTCCGCAAATCTAGATTAGGGCATAAGTTTCTCTAGGATTCTTCAAATTACATGAAACAAACTCCATTATGACCATATCAAACTCTAGTTTCCATAAAGTAATGGTTTGATCCATGAAAATCACTAAAAATCCTTAGAAGCTCTAGTAATGACCATTTAGACTTTTATTTGTGCAGGGCTCAAATGAGCTTTGTTTCAAATGAAAGTTGGTCAAGTTTCTGGTTAGGTTCTTACCAAGCCACCATAAAAATTTCAGAGCCAAATGGGATGTCTAGCTAGAGTTATAGTCTTTATATACTAAATTCAACACATTTGCATTTAAATTGACGTATCGTTGAATTGATTACGTGTAGTCGCTGAACGCGAGGAGACCCCGGAAATTTTGGACTTCATATCTCCAGAGGTGACACTAACCCCTGACCAGCACCAAAAAGGCAAGCCCCAGTTTGCATTTAACAAGTTTTGTAAAGTTTTGCTTTATATTCACTTAGCTTGAAGTATGTGTGTGCATTAGGTGTAGGATGGATGAAACCCCAAATGCATGACCAGATTATTCCAAAAGGAGTGAAGTTAGTGTCTAAGTCATCGAGTAGATCATGCTTTGTTTAATATTAATAGGCTTCGGTACAAGTCGAGTAGTTGTAATCTACTCGAGGGTATAGGGTTCGCCACATGGTTTGAGATGTGAGACCACTTTAGTCAGAAAATTGAGACTAGGCAGGGGCTAGGACGTAGCAAGAGGAAGTATTGTGTGTGTTGCCCTGTCCGTGTCGATTGAGGACCGATCTATGTGCGGCCCCGCTGAACAAGTTTGAATGTAGGCGAAGGCATATTGGATATATGGGGTCCGATAAACTGATGTAACCTAAACCTCTGGGCGTCAAGGCATAGCACACCAATTTATAGGTGTAGGTTGAGGGCAGCCAGGTGGAAATATGCTAATGGGCATAGAGAGATGCTCTGTGTAGGGAACCTCCTGCTCGTTTCGGTGTGACTGGTTCGACGTTTGGGCTGTTGGGTGAAAGGTTGTCCTGTACGACATCGGTTGAGTACCGCTTGTTCACTGTGTCATGACGTAAGTAAAAATACGGACTGTTGTGATACAATACTGCTGCTATGAATAACTTGTATTGCTACATGTGTGCCAACAAATATTGCTCACTAAATTTCAGATTCATGAACCGTTAACTTGCGGCTAAAAGATGAACTAAGGATGAACTTGTAGGCGTGTCCGTTTACTGCAAATTATTATCCTATATTCGAGTACGACCTGCATGTAGAGTTTCATGTGTTGGAGAGTCGGTTAAGACTTACTGAGCCATCATGCTCACGGTTGCTATTATAAGTGTTTGCAGGTGAGGAGTACCTCACGGACTCGGAGTACGAGTCCACTGGCGAGGGCTACCCTCCATCGGGGACTACAGATGAGTGGGAGCCGTACATGCTGCCACGCTGAGACTGGGTGGAGATAGCGTGGGTTGTCCGTAGGACCGAACAACCAACTTTTGTTAGTTAGGTGTTGGCGTGAGTTGTATAAAGACCTTTCGCTGTAGTAGACTCTGTACAGGAGTTGTAACTGAAGAGTGTACTACTTTTGTATAAATTCAGTAAGTTTCAATGTAATACTATGTTTCTTAATATGTGTGCTGTCAGGTGTCGCATCGTGCTGCACCACCCATTGAGATCCTGAGATGTTCGGATTTCAGTCCGTCACAGGCTGGCATCAGAGCTGCTTAGGGGATAGCACACTAAATAAGGACAGTATTCCGGGAAAAATTAGGATTATGGTGAGGAATTGCTAGTATGCCCATATAAGGACTCTATTAGTGTAGTTACTTAAAGTGGCATGACTAACCTACTTGTTATAATTTTGAATTTTGATTATGTAACGACGCACCTACGCTCAGGTAAACATGGTAAGGAACGCCACCGAAAGCGGATCAATTTCGGTTAGCTCCCCTGACGAGGAAAGTGGTTCATGGTATAGGTCTCGCATCTTGGTGTGAGACGTCAATATGAAACTCTTGAACTCTTCATGTTCCTGAGTTCATATGAAACGCTGGTCCCTGGCATGCATTAGGCAAGAAAGTGGAAACCCCATCATGTGGTCGGTAACGCGATAGTGTGTTCTTTTGGAAATAGCCTAGGAGGACATACGCAGCGCTTGCCATCGGCGTGCCCTGCAGAGAAGTACGTGGTATCCATTGGGTTGATAAAATTTCTAACCGTGACGACCCGTTCGCGCTCTACTCGGGTTCCCCGTTGTATGGTGTAAAAACACGACCATGTACCTTGAGACGTTACTTGACTCAAGGACGGCCGTATGGCAATGATACGGGCGTATGTATTTACTTTCAAATATGGACCTACCTGAAATGACAAAAACCTTTGAGTGCATCACTATTGAGTGTTCTTCTGCAGGTACTAACCACGTACGTATCCCGTGTAGCACACGTTTGCGAGAGACTGTTTTAGTGCAACAGTTGAGACGTATATGCCAGTATAAACCGGTTAGGATTTTCCATTTTGCGAGGAACGTAGTACCAAAATGCACTAATCATGATTGCATTAAAAACAATGTTGAAAAGGAACTAAGATAATCAGGTTTTAATCTTTAGGACTCTGGTTTAGTAGAAAAATTCAAAAGTTGATTAGTTCAGCTCAAAGGACTTGAAAAACAGAGTGCTCTGTTTTTGGGCAGCAAGTTTGCTGAATTTGAACAGAACCTAACTCACAGGTTACTTAGTCAATGGAGGTGTGGGATATATTTCTAGAAAGGGGTTTAAGTGCTCTACAACTTTGTGGTAGACTTCCAGAACAGAAACACAAATCAAACTGGTTGAATTTCCAGATGATTGTAAACTGTCCAGAACCAGGACAGATTCAAAACACAAAGATGTAACTCTCTGTAGAGAAATCTAAAATAAACATATGATACATTTTTGGAAAGGTTAGGAGATGAGTTACATCTTTGTAATTCAAAGTTGTGGCAGTTTCAGCACGGAATTCAGTGGAATTTGGAGTTGAAAACAGCAACTTTCAAAGGAGGTGCTGTTGAAAATTTTCCAGAAATTCTGTTGACTTTAAATTATCATAACTTTGTAACCAGAGCTGACCTGGGGGCAAATAAATACTCATTGGACAGATACTGAAGTTCAATTTAACTTTGGTATTCAACTAGATTTATGAAAATGCCATGTGACATGTAAAAAATCTGGGATAAGCAGAAACTGGTCATTCTTTGCAGAGGAATGAACAGTTGAACTCATTTGAGAGATTGTTGTACCTAGTGGGGTTTTATTACTTCCAATGGGGTAGAACATACTCATGAGTAGTTAACTTCAACTAGTGAAAGTTTGAGTACATTACTTACTCAAGTTCTTTTTGCTAGAGACCATGGTTGTGTCGTATTGAAGATAAAGAGTAGTATACGTGATGACAACACGATATTAACGTCTCGTAGTGACCAAATCTAGTTGAGATGAACTTCCAAAGAGGAAGTCCGTCAATTCTGATTTCACTAATTTGTATTTGGTCTGGTAATGGTGCAGCTTGTGCAAAGTTACTACATTATCCATGTACGAGATGTATCGCATGTTTACCGTCATTATGTTTACCACGATTTTATGGACTGCACGAAGTATGCTATGGGGCTAATGTTATTGTCGTTATGGTTGCAGATGGTTCGTACCCGGACCACGCACGAGGTCGGGGGCTCTAGTCAGCAGGGGGGTGATGACTCCCAGCCACCTGCCTACGACAACACCCCGTAGCAACAACCACCACTGCCGCCTCCGCTTACACTAGCGGATGTGATCTCAGCGCTGGTGGACTCTCGTGAGGAGCAGACCGACCTACCCCACACGATTGTGCAGAATACGTCTCAGGCAGGGACGCGTCAAGAGAGGGGGCCTCGTGAGCCCCACATCACTACATACTCGGATTTCATGAGTACGCATCCTCCGGTGTTCACTAAAGCGGCGGAACCACTGGAGGCCGACAACTGGCTGCGGACGATCGAGTCCAAGTTCGGGCTGCTCCAATGCACAGAGCGGCAGAAGACTCTCTTCATGGCGCAGCAGCTTCACGGTGCCGCCGGTGTATGGTGGGCAAATTATCTCGCCTCACTACCTGCTGGCCACGCCGTGGAATGGGCAGAATTCCGGGAGGCGTTCCGCGCCTATCACAAGCCTCCCGGGATGATGAAGAGGAAGTTCCAAGAGTTCTTGGAACTGAAGCAAGGCGGGAGGAGTGCCCATGACTACTACCATGTGTTCAACCATCTAGCACAGTACGCGTCGGATTACATCTCCACCATGGAGACGAAGTGCGAGCAGTTCTATCGGGGTTTAAATCCCGTGATGAAGACACGTCTCGCGCAATGCAATCGCGGCACCTTCAACGACCTCATCAATGTCGCGATTCTGCAAGAGGATGCTCAGCGGGAATTTGCGACTGAGCAGCGGAAGCACAGCGCTCCACCGAGCAGCAGGGGTGGAGCTCCTCAGAAATACCGGATGGTGTATCGGACACCATCCGGTCAGCAGTGCCATCCATCGGCACAACCTCAGCAGTTTTGGGGTCGTCCTTATCAGCCACCCCCATTCTAACCGCCGATGCCACCACCGTGACCACAACAGCAGCAGATGGTACCCCGGGCGTTTCCACCGCCACAACGCGCCCCTGGATTCTGTCCATCAGTCAGCGGAGGACCGCCTCGCTACACATGCTATACGTGTGGCCAGGCGGGTCATTTCTCGAAGGACTGTCCACAGGGCCAGCAAAGCAGTGGGCAAGCCCAATATCAGGGCGGTGCTCGAGGCCGACCACCGGTGAAGAAGGGAGGTCAGCGACCCGGGGGCGTTCCTTACCTCGACAATGAGGACGCCCTGGAAGAAGAGAACGTGCTGGCGGGTATGTTCACTCTCAACAATCATGCAATCATCATATTATTTGATTCGGGTGCAACCCACAGTTTTATAAGTGCATCCTATGTGGTTAAGCATCAACTGCAAGTCTTCCCAACCGATTAGTCATATATGATTTTCTCACCGGGAGGGAAGATTTCAGCGAATATGATGATTCCAAAAGCACCACTGTGCTTAGGTGGGAAGATATATCCCACTACTTTGATTATCCTTACGGGACAAAAGATTGATGCAATCCTAGGAATGTCATGGTTACGCTACCATGGCGCTGTCCTGGAAACTCTATCACGGACGGTTCATTTGAATTCTCCATTCCACCGTCTGCATTCAATCTTATTGGACAGTCCGGTCCCAGAATTTTCAGCAGCCTAAAATACTGAAGCTCCCAAGTTGGACGACATCCCCGTAGTCCGAGAATACCCTGACGTGTTCACGAATGATCTTCCGGGCATGCCACCTGAATGGGATGTTGAGTTCAAGATTTAACTTGCACCCAGGACTACACCAATATCGTGGAGACCATATAATATGGCTCCGAATGAGCTGGATGAGTTGAAGGAACAGCTCAATGACTTGTTGAGCAAGGGTTTCATTAGACTGAGTTCCTCACCATGGGCTCGGTGCCGTTCATAAAGAAGAAAGATGAGACCTTGAAGTTGTGTGTGGATTACCAGCCGCTCAACGCCATCACCATCAAGAACAAATATCCACTGCCCTGCATTGATATCTTGTTCAATCAACTCGTGGGTGCAAGTGTGTTTTCAAAGATGGACCTTTCGCTCCGGGTATCATCAAATAAAAATCTGAGCGGAGGATATCCCGAAGACGGCATTCTCAACGAGATATAGACTATATGAATATCTTGTTATGTCTTTTGGTCTCACCAACGCCCCGGCACATTTCATGTACCTCATGAACTCGGTATTCATGCCGGAGTTGGACAAGTTCATGGTGGTGTTCATTGATGATATCTTGGTTTACTCCAAGTAGGAAGAAGAACACGCCGAACACTTGCGAATCATCCTTCAACGATTGCGGGACCATAAACTCTATGCCAAGTTCAGCAAACATGAGTTTTGGATCAACCAAGTGCCATTTTTGGCACATATCATCTCAGCGGAACGCATTGCGGTTGACCCAAGCAAAATTTAACAAGTGCTGAAATGGAAAGCCCCCACTTCTGTCCATTAAGTCAGAAGCTTCCTCGGTTTAGTGAGATATCACCGGAGGTTCATCCCGAGCTTCTCCAAGCATGCTAAGCCGATGACTGAATTATTGAAGAAGGGGACGAAATATGTTTGGAACTCAGCATGTGAAGGAGCGTTCCAAGCATTGGTGAAGCATCTCACAACAGCCCCGGTCTTAGCTACCGGATACGACCAAGCCTTTCGACGTATATTGTGATGCGTCTGGTATCGTGCTTGGCTGCGTGTTGATGCAAGAAGGACGGGTGGTCGCGTATGGCTCATGCCAACTTCAAAATCACGAGCAGCATTATCCAACACATGATCTTGAGCTCGCTGCTGTGGTATTGGCGCTGAAAATATGGAGGCACTATCTTCTTGGAAACTTGGTGCATCTCTACACCGACAACAAGAGCTTAAAGTATATCTTCACCCAGAAGGAGCTGAATATGAGATAAAGGAGGTGGTTATAATTAATCAAAGACTATGAGATTGAGATTCATTACCACCCGGCAAGGCAAATGTGGTGGCCGACGTGCTGAGTCAGAAATCACATGTCCATAACCTTACCATTACACCGATGGAAGAGGAAGAACCGAGTTTATACTTGGTTCCATATGGATCACTCTACAACCTTGCTCTCATTGCTACTATTAGGGAGGATATTATTGCAGCTCAGAAGATTGACAAAGGCATGGCACATCTCTGGAAACGGATAGACAGCGGTGACATCAAATGTTTCCGGAAGGATGAAGAGGGGACGCTATGGTTCAATGACCGCATAGTCGTACCCTAGAATATGGAGCTGAGAAAGAAGATCCTTGATGAAGCTCACTTGTCTAAGTTCTCCATTCATCTGGGAAGCAACAAAATGTACCAAGATTTGAAGAGTAAATTTTGGTGGACACGGATGAAGTGGGAGATTGCAAAATACATATCCGAATGTGATACGTGTAGACGAGTGAAGGCGGATCACATGAGGAAGTCAGGGCTACTGCAGCCCCTGAAAATTCCAGCATGGAAATGGGAATATGTGAGCATGGATTTCATTGTGGGGTTACCCATGACTTTTAACAAGCATGATTCCATTTGGGTAATCGTTGACCGGTTAACCAAGTCAGCTCACTTCATTCCGGTGCATACCAACTACCATGCTAGAATGTATGCAGAGTTGTACATTGCAAAAAATCTTGTGCTTGCACGGGGTACCCAAGACTATAATCTCAGATCGAGATAAACTGTGCGTGGCCCATTTCTGGGAGTAGTTGCACAATTCTTTGGGTACCAAGCTTATTAGAAGCTCCGCATATCACTCTCAGACAGACGGGCAAACTGAGGGGATGAATAAAGTGTTAGAAGACATGTTCAGAGCGTGTGCCATCCACCACGGTAGTAATTGGGATGATCATCTACTGTTGGCAGAATTCTCGTATAACAACAGCTATCAAGCGAGTATCAAGATGGCACCATATGGGGCTCTCTACGGTCGTAAATGCCGCACCCCATTAAACTGGTGCGAGTCTGGTGAAAGGGTCACGTTCGCGATTGATCTAGTGAATGACGCCGAAGAGCGAGTTCGGGTAATTCAAGCAAACTTTAAGGCCGATCAATCCCAACAGAAAAGTTACGATGATAAGAGGCGTAGGCCGCTGCACTTCGACGTTGGAGAACACGTGTACCTCCGTGTGTTGTAAAATCCCCAAAAGTGGTAGCAAGAAAATTCAGCTTATGTACACTTAGGAAAAATGAGGGGAATTAAAACTTTGAATCATAATGGTGTAAGTTCAAAGTGAGGGTTTAGACTTCCCAAAACTTCCAAATATGGAGATCTAAATGCACAGCTTGGATCTTCATATTCCAAATATTCAACCTTCCAAAATTCAGCTCATTTGGAGGAGTTTTCATATTTGTTTGGGATTAAAAAGAAAAGCCCTCTAATCTGAATTTCAAATTCAGTTTCAAATTCCAATTCCCTCAATTTGAGAATTGGGTTTCACAACTGTGTTCTCCACCTTTGAATGAGCAGCCATGCCAAAAAGTGGGAACTTTGGGGCAATACCAAGTGGAGAATTAAAACTCCTTTTCAAATTCAAATGATCAAACCACATTCAAACTTCACACCAGAATTCAAACTGGTTTTAAATTCAGTTGCTCAAACCCTTACTTTGGGGAGAAGCAAAGCCTTTAATTTTGAGAAGCTGTGGAGAAATATCAGTGGAAAATTTTACTGAGAAATGAGGAGAGGGGGGCCCACTGGTCAGTCACCATAGAGGCAAAAACTCTCTGTTTCACTCGGTTGTTCACGCGCGGGCGCCAGCTTCCGATCAAACCCGCCGGCCGACGCCACCGAGCTGCTTCCCCACCGCCCCGACGTCGGTTCAGGCGCGTGGGTGCTTAAAGCGACCGCCGAGTGCAGTATCTGCCCTTATCCCCATTACTCCGTAGCCTCTCCACGCTCTGCTCGAGCCTCGCGAACTCAAACCCCGCCCAGCGGAAGAACCGTTCGGCACATCAACGCTCGGCGTGCCTCTCGCATGGCTGAGCCACGGGAACGTTGCGCCAGGTCTCTCTCCTGCTCCCCGAAGCCTCAAGTGAACACCAGCACCGGCGGTTGGCGCCTACGAGCTGGAATTTCGTTCGGAGCTCCGGTATTGATCGTCTCTACGCCACACCATCGCCCGACGGATTTACGGCCTCTTCCGATCAAACAAAAGGTCCCTGAGGTGCGTGAGGAACCCTTCTTCTTTCCCTCCCACCAGTTCCTGCCTTCTTAGCTCCGGCACCGAGTATTTTGAAGTTTGGCGCCGGCGGTTCTTTAGAAACCCGAGGACTCTTCGGAAAAATTCGTTGTGCTCGGGGTAGCTCCGTGCTAGATGAGCTTAGAGTAGCTCCAGCACATGCTTGCGCATCTCTCCGAAGTCCTAGCAGCTCAAATGATCAAGTAGAGATGTCGGGTACCGAGTTTTTGTCGCCGCCGGCGTTTTGCGGGCTCGGGTCGCCGGTGAGGTCCCCTCTCCGGTGGTTTTCATGGAGAATGGGCTATGGGTCGATGCTGTCCAGGTGATACTGGTGCTTTTAGAGCAGACCCTAGCCCAAGATACCCGCTGTTGAGGGAGAACGAGGTCGCCGAAGTAAGGTTCGACATGGTCGCCGGTGCAAGCACCTTTCCGGCCGTTGTCATCGGCTCCCGACCCTACCATCGTGTTCAGCACGGTGTAGAACTTACAGGCTGCGAGTTTAATGAAGTTTGGACCACGGGAACCCCGTCCCGGCGAGCCTCGCCGGCGTGCGCCGCCGCGGGAGGCGCGGGCAGCGCGAGGAAGACGAAGGAGGGCCGGGTCCCACCCGTCAGCCTCCGAATACGTGCGGGGATCGGCCTGTGGTGCCGGATCTGGTACGGCTGCGCGGTAATAACCCCGTGGCCTCGGTGTTGCCGTCATCTGAGTGGATAACGTCGCGGGTGGGGCCCACAGTCGGGATTTAAACATTTCCAGAATTCCTTAATACAGTTCAAACTTTGGGGATTCATAACTTTGTGTAGAAAACTCCAAAAAGAGTGAAACAAATTTTGTTGGATTCCTCATGAGGAGTACTTCACAGAGAAACCAATTTTTCACTATGAAAATGCCCAGGAATTTCTGTAGAATTGTTTTTAGTAAATCTTTAGGGATTTATTACAGGAGCAATTCTTTATGAAATAGTCCCAAATTTGGGCAGAAAATCCTTTCCATAGTTACTGATCTTCAGTAAAAATTTGGGCTTCATTGGAGTTCATTTGCTAGGCTAAACTGCCTTCCCAAGTTCAGCCTTTATTTGGAAATTCAAATTTAAACAGCAGCTTTTTCAGAACTCCTGTCCAAGTTCAAAAAATTCATATCTCTCTGATGGTAGCTCCAAAAATGGTGAAACAAATTTTGTTAGAACCAAGGAGACTTACCCTAATAAGATCTTCCACCATTAGCTATGTCAAAGCTCCTGAATTGGGCTCAAAATTCAGAGAAGCATTGTACTTGTAGGAATTCTAAAGACTACATTGTGCAATGACATGTCTCCAAATTTGACTCAAATCATCCTTAGAGAGTCTAGTATCCACTGTAAAATTTCCAAAGCCAATTAAGGATTTTAAATAGCAGTAGCTATGAATAGAAGTTCAATTCTTATAAATCCTTAATACTTACACATGTATTTTATTACATTTCATAATAGTGACCGAAGTTGAGGACGCACCGGAGCCGTTGAACGTCCTCCCACCAGAAGCTGACTTCCCCTTTTACTCACAACCAGGCAAGCCCCGGTTTGCACTTAAGTACCTTTTATAAAGCTTTTCATTTGTATCACTTATGTCTAGGTTGAAATGTATGCATTAGAGTTAGGGTGATTGAAACCCCACTTGCGTAGCCTTTTTAACTCCTATAAAGGGTTGGGTAGTTACAAACTCAATGAGTAGAGAATGTCATGCTAATGTTTAGGATCTCGGTAGAAGTCGAGTGGTTGGAAGCTACTTGCGAGATAGTACTTATCACCCGGAATGAGAAGAGATAGAAAATGGCTTAAGTTATGAAAATGAGACCCAGTAGGGGGGATATGATGCAGTGAGCAGAGGTTTCACGTGCGTAGCCCTGTTGGCGTTGGTTGAGGACCGTCCGTGTGCGGCCCTGCTGGACAAGTATCGAACAGTACCGGATGCATACTGGCATATGGGAACCAGGAAACCGATGTAATTGGTTAACCTGGGTGCCGAGGCTTACCCAACCGTAAATAGGAGTGGGTTGAGGGTAGCAAGGTGTAAATCTGCCGGTGGGCACCATCACGCTCCACGCGGGGACCTCCTGCCCGTTACGGATGGACCAGTTCGGCATTTGGGTTGCCTTTGAAAGGTTGTTGCATACAACAGAGTAAGAAGGGGTGTGGAATCACGCTTCTGAAAGTGGGTGTATGTGACGTGTTATCCGGGTGTGTCTAGATTGCAATCACCGTCCCTGGCGGTTATTTGAGTACCTGCTTGTTCACTGTGTTGTGACGTAGTAAGAAGTGAAGTAAGCCAAATGAAAATGCTGTATTGAACTATTAAATGTCTTGAAACCTTGTATGCTGTAGTTATAGAGCAAATTAAGTTTATATTCCACTTTGGGCATCTCCACATCGGGGGAAAGCGTTTCTTGTTTGATTGTGGACTTCCGATGTGAGGGCTGCCTAAGGCACATGAATATGCTGCTATAAAACTGAAAGTAATGATCAACTTATAGGCGTGTCTTTATTGCAAAGTCCTTTCCTACCTTACACATCCTTGCACGTAGAGTTCCATGCCTAGGGTTGACGGTTAAGACTTGCTGAGCCATCGTGCTCACGGTTGCAATATTTTGAGCTGTGTGCAGGTGAGAGTTATGAGGATGCTTCCGAGGACGAGGCGATGCCCCCGTCGGGGTACACGACCGAGCTAGTGCCCTGCACACCGCCGTGATTCTCCGGTTCCTTGCTGCTAGCATGTAGCGTCACCGGGCTGGACGGCTGCACTTTTGCATAGCTAGGCTGAGAGGGCATATATGTACATTACTTCCGCTGTATGAATAGGTTTTGTAAAAAGACTTCCGCTGTTTTATATCAAATAAAAGATTGTATGTTGTTCTTTATTCTTTTCATGTGTGCTGTTGGGTGCCGCATCGCACGGCACCACCCTATGCGATCCTGGAGTGGGTGAACCACGGGGTGGTCCCCACAGACGTGGTATCAGAGCCGCATTGGGAATAGCATGCTCGAAAAGAGCCTATTTTGAAAATTTAGAAGTAGTCGAGTGAGGATTAGTCATTAAGCCCACATAAGGTCTATGATAGTAGTAGTTACTAAGGTGGAAAAGCTAACTTATGTGTTATACATTCTGTAACGACGCTCCGACGTCAGGTAAGAGGTAAGGTACGCCACTGCAGGCGGATCAATTGCGGTAACTCCCCATACGAGTAATAGTATGGAAGGATATACCGTGGCTTGGCACGGTAGTGAATATGAGTCTCTGAACCTCTTAATGGTTCTGAGAGCATATGAAAACGCTGTTCTCCAGCGTGCTTTAGGCAAAAGTGAGAATACCCCACCGTGTGGTAAGCAACACGATAGTATGCAACTCTTGAACGTTCAATGTTCAAAGGGCCATACGCAGCATTCGCCATCGGCGTGCCTCAACGGTCATGAGGCAGTAGGTGGTATCCGTTGGGTTGATAAAATTCCCAACCGTGACGACCCGTTCACGCTCTACCCGGGTTCCCCGTCATGTGGTGTGAAAACACGATCATGTACCTTGAGACGTGGCTTGACTCAAGGACGATCCGTATGGCAATGATACGGACCGTATGTCTTTACTATGATATGGAACTGTATGCAATGTTAAAACCTTTGGGTGCACAATTATTGTGTGTTCTTCTGCAGGTACATTAACCACGTTAGTGCATGACGTTTAGAAACCGTTTGTGAGTGACGTTCTTAGTTCCACCATTTGACACGTATATGCCGGAATACCGGCTTAGGATTTTTCTTTGGTGAGGAAACGTAGTACCGAGACTGCACCAAAGGATATTTTTCAAAGAAAAGAGTCAAAATGAAGTTTAGGATTCCATTTAGGGGTTAGTAAACTCCTATATTTAATTGAGAGTCAATTGGGAGTAAAGATTCAATCTCAAAAACTTAGGAACAATCTTCCCTGTTTTTGGCAGAAATTTTTGCCGAACTTGAACGGGGCATAACATAAGATTGGTTGAACCAATGGAGGTGTGGGATCCCATTCTGGAAAGTTTTACAAGTCCTATACAATGTTTCTGCAGAGTTCCAGAACAAAATCTCCCTCCCAATGGGTGAAAATCTCAGATGAGTAGGTACTGCCAAGAAACAGGGCAGACCAAAAATGCTCGCTAGAAATTTTCTGTATTTCAATCACAACTTCCTGTAGAAAAATTTCCAAGGGTCAAGCAAGACACCGTTGGAAAGTACAGGGAATGTTCTACAACTTTGTTGTTGAACACTAGTCCAGATTTTGCCTCTATAGAGGTCAAAACTATTGAATTGTCTAGACTGGTCAGCTGGACCAGAAGCTGAACAGTGAATACCATGTTAAAGTGTTTCAACCAAAACACTTAGTTTCACACTTTGACGTTCAGTGGCTGTTGTAAAACAGCAAATTGGAGTAAAAATGTGTATGCATTCGACATATCATTTCGAGCGGGTACATGTTTGGGTCCAGCGCAATAGCGAGAAATTATGCATACTAACACACTTAACATCCCGTGGCGACCCCGATGGTCGAAATGAACTTTTAAACCCCTAAAGTTCAATACTTTGGAGCTCGATCATGGGACATGGTCCAGGGATGTATATGTTGCATAAAGTTTATACTTTATCTACATGTGTGACTGTTATGTGTACTGTTTATTCCATTCTCGCACTACTATTGTATAGAATGGATGAAGTAAACAAACATGTGCTGGTCATTTGAATGATCTGAATGCAGAATGGTGCGGACACGTCAACGCAAGAGGAGGGAGGTCCGAGTCAAGTTTGTGGTGATGAGTCTCCACCTCCAGAGCAGACCACGACGCAGCTGCAACCACCTCCTCCACGACCAGAACTTCCAAGGAATCTTGCGGAGGTTCTCGCTGCAGTGCTCGGCTCGCGCGACGAGCAAACCGAGCTGCTGCAGATGTTGGTGCAGCAGAATGCGTCCCATCAGGGAGGACGCCAAGACAATGGGCAACGCCAGCCCCAACAAAGTTCGTATTCTGAATTCATGGCGACCCATCCAGCGGTCTTCACGGAGGCCGAAGAATTTTTGGAGGCGGACAGCTTTATCCGTACTCTGGAGGCGAAGTTCGGGCTGCTACGATGCACCGAACATCAGAAGGCGCTGTACACAGCGCAACAGCTTCAAGGAGAAGCCGGTACCTGGTGGGCGAACTACACCGCCTCCATACCAGCTGGCCATGCTGTCACGTGGACGGAGTTCCGGGAGGCGTTCCGCGCCTATCACATACCTCCCGGTGTGATGGAAATGAAGCTCCAGGAGTTCCTGGCGTTACGGCAAGGCGAGAGGAGTGCTCATGAGTACTCCACGTTATTCAACTGGCTGGCGCAGTATGCGCCAGGATTTGTGGGGACGGAAGATAACAAGCGTAACGCTTTCTTCCGGGGCCTGAATTCAAAGATGAAGGTCCATCTTGCCCAAAGCAATCACGGCACATTCAACGACCTCGTTAATGCCGCAATTCTGCAAGAGAATTGTGGCGGACCGGAATCCGCTCATCCAGGATCGCAGAGGGTGGTGCCGCACGATGCGACACCCGACAGCACACGTCATAAGAACACAATATATTACACGGGAAAAACAAACTGAACTGTACAAAAAGGTAGAACTTCAGTTACAAACTAGTATTTATTTTACACAGCAGAAGTCTACTCTGTACAACTCACGCCCGCCTATCTAGCAAAAGTCGGTTGCCCAGTCCTAGGGCAACCAACACTGGCTGCACTCCTCAGCTCAGCGCGGCGTGTACGGCTCCCACTCAGCCGTGCTCCCCGACGGAGGGTAACCCTCGCCGGTCGACTCGTACTCCGAGTCCGTGGGTGGCTCCTCACCTGAAAAACACTTAAGCAGCAACCATGAGCACGAAGGCTCAGCAAGGCTTAACCGACTCACCTAAACATGAAACTCTACATGAGGTGTACAATGACATAGGATAGTGATATTGCAGCAAATGGACACGCCTACCAGTTCATCCTTAGTTCAGCTTTTAGCAACAAGTTAACAGTTCAGGAAGCTTAAATTTAGTAAGCAATATTTGGTGGCAAACATGTAGCAATACAATATTATATCATATCAGCAATATTGAATCAACATTTTTCATACATTATTCTACGTCACGACTCAGTGACCAAGTGGTACTCTTCACCGCGAGGGACGGCGAATCGACTCGATATACACCTGCAGGGAAACCCAAAGAGCACGTCACGTACGCCCACCCGTGGAGCTGCACAGCACGCTCACTCGATGTCGTACGGGACAACCTTTCATCCAACAGCCCAAACGTCGAACCAGTCGCACCGAAACGAGCAGGAGGTTCCCCACACGGAGCATCTCTCTATGCCCGTTGGCAGATTTCCACCTTGCTGCCCTCAACCTACACCTATAAATCGGTGTGCTATGCATCGACGCCCGGAGGTTTAGGCTACATCGGTTTATCGGGGCCCATATATCCGATATGCCTTCGGTACGTTCAAACTTGATCAGCGTGGGCTGCACACGGATCGGTCCTCAATCGACACGGACAGGGCGGCGCCCACAAGACTTCCTCTTGTTGCGCCCTAGCCCCTGCCTAGTCTCATTTTCATTACTAAAGTGATCTCACATCACTCAACCGAACCCGTGTGTCCCAAGCCTATCTCGCAAGTAGATTCCAACTACTCGACTTGTACCGAAGTTCTATGAAACATTAAGCATAGCCTGTCTACTCGAGGTCTTAGACACTACCCTCACTCTTATGGAAAATTTCTGGTCATGCAAGTGGGGTTTCATCCATCCTACACCTAATGCACATTCACACTTCATATGACACATGTAAACAAAGTAAAACTTATAAAAAGTTAATGCGAACCGGGGCTTGCCTTGTTGCTGCTGGTCAGTAGTTAGCTCTTCTTCCGGAAGGAGGAAGTCCAGCACTTCCGGAGTCTCTTCTTCAGCGACTACACGTTTAATGAAATACGACATGTAAATGTAAATGCAATGTGTAAACTTGAATACTTAACTACTAAGAACAATAGCTAGCCCTCCCCTTTGGTTCTGAAATTTTTATGGTGGCTTGGTAGGGTCCTAACCAGAGTCTTGACAAAGTTTCATTTGAAACAAAGTTCATCTGAACCTTGTACAAATAAAAGCCCATTTGGTCAATATTTGAGCCTTCAAATAATTCCAGTGGTTTTCATGGCTCCAACCATTACTTTCTGGAAACTAGACCTTAAGATGGTTCTAATGGAATTGGTTTCATGCCATTTGAAGAATTCTACTGAAAGTTATGTCCTAATTAAGATTTGCGAAAATCTGAAAAATGTTTCTGTACATTTTTCTATTTTCTCAGGGCAGTTCTCTTAATCACCCAATTAGGGTAACTAAATGAACTTGGATGAGTCTGCAAAATTTACTGTGATTCAGGGATTTACAAATGAACCTCTCAGCCAAATTTCAGAATTTTTTATAAAGTAGTTCTCCAGATAAAACTCCCAACAGTTTAAACTTTAGGGATTTAATTCTGGAAAACTATTCACTTTCATGAGCTGAATTTGGTATTGCTGGAAAGTACTCAGAATTCTGAGTTCAGAAAAATTTGGTTCATCGAATTTGGAGTTTCCTAGCCAAAGTTCTATTCATTTGAAGATTGAACTAAACTGGAAATTCGAATAAAGTTTAAACTCTGAGGGTGGGCTCCCCCGGGCTACGTGTCAGCCTCCCAGCTAACCCACACCGGAGCCTGCAGAATCCCCCGCGCAGTCGCACGGGATCCCGGCGCCGCAGAAAATCCCGGGAGTTCTCAGCAGAGACCGACACGCGGGGCCCGCAAGGCTTCTTCAACCTCGCGCTCCCGCGGCTCCCCGCCGCCCACCTCGCCGGAATACTCGCCACCGGGCGTTCTGCTGCCCGACCTCCGACGAAACTCGCCGCCTGTGCCTATCTCGGCCTGGGGAACACGGTGGTGCCCTCACCAGAGCCTGACAACGGCCGGAACAGTGCTCCCGACGGTAACAGCGGCCGGGAGCTCACCGGCGACGTCGAACTTTGCGTCTCCTGCACCTTTTTCGATGCGGTTTGCTCGGGGAGCTCTGCTGACTCCCGCTGATCATGGATATGGGCACCGATCTCCGTGAAAACGGCTGCAACTATGACCTCACCGGTGACCTAGACCGGAAATCGGCGCCGATGCAAAAAGCTCGAAGAACATCGCCCATACTCGATGAAACTCGATGGTTTCTGATCTCAGAGACGCGTGGGCGAGTCTAGATCATGCCTTTAGCTCGGTCTATGGAGTTGTGGCTTACTTGCTACGAATTTCCGGATTTCGCATGGCTCAGTTCTAAACACCCCCGACGCGCTAATCCCCCAAATTCTTTGCCGATCGTTCGAGAGAGAGGGCGAGGTCAGTACAGTTGTGATCAGTACCTCGGAGCGGAACTTTCTTGTGTAGCTCGTCGGGCACGAGAGTGCCTGTGCTAGCCGGGCGCCGGTGATCAGCGAGGTCGGCCGGGCGGAAGGTTTTGATCGTGTGAGGGAGAAGGGGGAGTGCGAGGACTGCACGTGGTCGCGGGGTTACTCGATCCCGGCGTCGCCTCTGCGCCCTTAGCCTCTCCCCCTAGCAGGAGGTGGCACCGGTTGAGTCGGTCGGCCGCCGGTGCGATCGTGCTGGCGCGCGCGTGAGGCTTCGGCCGAGGAGAAAAATCAACCGAGGAGACTTCAGTCCGAAGTCTGCTGACATGTGGGCCTCCCCTCTTATTCTTTTTTTTTTCCAAATTTTTGTCAATTCTGTTGTGCCAAAATACTCTCAGCTACTCACAATTGAATGTGAGACTTAGCCCCCAAGTTTTGGTTTGAATTTGAGTTCTCCATTTTGAAATTTGGTTGGTCCAATTTGCTTCATATTTAAACTGAATTTCAATTTCAGTTTTGAATTATTGCAAATTTGGCTCCCAACATGATGAACTCCAATGGAGATGAAAATTGGTGGGCTAACTCAGAAAAATGTGCTGAGTTTGAATATGAAGCTAACTTTTGAATTTGAGTGATGAACGTTGCTGCAATTTGAATTTACATTCAAAGTGGCCTCTTTTTCAAATACCTCCAAAAGTGCCTCAAAAAGTGTTGGATTTAAATGAAACTTGGACTGAACCTTCGCAAGACTTTTTAAGTTCTAGGGGTGAGCTCAACCTCTCATGTTCATGTGTAGAAATCCTACTTTGTGAAAATGAGGGCTTTCCCCTCTAATCACTCTTTTGATGGAGGTTACTTGCTCTTCACAATATTTTCTAAGATATCCACAACAAAAACTGAGGTATTGTGAGGTGATGTAAAGCTTTTGCAAGTCCCTTTTCTTGGGCTTTTACATCCCTCCCCCTTTAAAAGAATCTCGTCCCGAGATAACAAAAGAAGATATAGTGATGTAATAGAGACTTACCTGTGTTGAGATGCCATGAACTCCGGGTAATTTGAGCGAAGGAATTCCTCGCTCTCCCACGTCTCTTCTTCGGCGGTGTGGTTGCTCCAGAGTATCTTGTAGAACCACAACGTTCTGCTACGCGTGGTTCGGGCTTTCTCATCAAAAATTGCCACCGGATATTCTGCATATGTCAAATCCGGTTTCAGCTCGCCGATGTCTTCAGTAAGAAGAGCAGCTGTATGCTTTAAACATTTTAGCAGTTGCGAAACATGGAAAACATCATGGACACCAGAAAGGGATGCCGGTAGCTCCAATCGATACGCCGCTGGTCCGCATTTCTCGGTGATAGCGTAGGGTCCAATGAAACGGGGAGCGAGCTTCCCCTTCACACCAAACCGGTGCATGCCTTTCATTGGAGACACGCGGAGGTACACGTGTTCCCCAACGTCAAAGTGCAACGGTCTACGCCTCTTATCAGCGTAGCTCTTCTGCCAGGATTGAGCGGCCTTCAAGTTAGCTTGAATCACCCGAACGCGCTCTTCGGCGTCGTTCACCACATCAACCCCGAATGTGACCCTTTCACCGGACTCGCACCAGTTTAATGGGGTGCGGCATTTTTGACCGTAGAGAGCTTCATAGGGTGCTATCTTGATACTCGCCTGATAGCCATTGTTGTACGAGAATTCCGCCAACGGTAGGTGATCATCCCAGTTCCTACCATGGTGGATGGCACATGCCCTCAACATGTCTTCCAGAACTTGATTCACCCTCTCTGTCTGACCATCTGTCTGAGGGTGGTAGGCGGAGCTTCTAATAAGTTTAGCACCCAAAGCAGCATGCAACTGCTCCCAAAAGCGAGATACAAACAATGCACCTCGGTCTGAGACTATAGTCTTGGGTACACCGTGCAAGCATAGAATCCTGGCGATATACAACTCCGCATATCTGTTGGCATGGAAATGTGTATGCACCGGGATGAAGTGAGCCGACTTGGTTAGTCGGTCAATGATTACCCGTATGGAATCATGCTTGTTGGATGTTAGGGGTAATCCCACAATGAAATCCATGCTCACATCCTCCCATTTCCATGCTGGAATTTTCAGGGGTTGCAAAAGCCCTGACTTCCTCATATGATCCGCCTTCACTCATCTACATGTATCACACTCGGATACGTACTTCGCTACCTCCCGTTTCATCCGTGTCCACCAAAATTTCTTTTTCAAATCTTGGTACATTTTGTTGCTGCCCGGATGAATGGAGTATTTAGACAAGTGAGCTTTATCGAGGATCTTTTTCCTCAGCTGCATATCCCGGGGTACGACTATGCGGTCATTAAACCACAGCGTCCCCTCATTATCTTTCCGAAAACATTTGATCTCTCCATTGTCTATCCGTCTCCGGAGATGTGCCATGCCTTTACCAGTCTTCTGAGCTGTAATGATGTCCTCCCTAATAGTAGGGATGAGGGCAAGGTTGTACAGCGATCCATAAGGAACCAAGTATAAACTCGGCTCTTCCTCTTCCACCGGTGTAATGGTGAGGTGATGGACATGTGATTTCCGACTCAGCGCATCGGCAACCACGTTCGCCTTGCCGGGGTGGTAATGAATTTCAATTTCATAATCTTTGATCAATTCTAACCACCTCCATTGCCTCATGTTCAGCTCCTTCTGGGTGAAAATGTATTTTAAGCTCTTGTGGTCGGTGTAGAGGTGCACCAGATTCCCCAGGAGATAGTGCCTCCACATTTTCAGCGCCAACACCACTGCAGCAAGCTCAAGATCATGAGTCGGATAGTGCTGCTCATGGTTCCGAAGTTGGCGTGAGCCATAGGCGACCACACGTCCTTCCTGCATCAACACGCAGCCGAGCCCAATACCGGACGCGTCACAATAGACGTCGAAGGGCTTTGTTGTATCCGGCTGTGCTAAGACTGGGGCTGTGGTGAGATGCTTCACCATGCTCGGAATGCTCCTTCACATGCCGTGTTCCAAATATATTTCGTCCCCTTCTTCAGCAACTCTGTCATTGGCTTAGCGAGCTTGGAGAAACTTGGAATAAATCTCCGATAGTATCCCGCTAACCCAAGGAAGCTTCTGACTTCATGAACTGAAGTGGGAGCTTTCCATTTCAGCACTTGCTCTATTTTGCTTGGGTCAACCGCAATGCCTTCTGCTGAGATGATATATCCCAAGAATGGCACTTGGCTGATCCAAAACTCACATTTACTGAACTTGGCGTAGAGTTTGTGGTCTCGTAATCGTTGAAGAACGATCCTCAAGTGTTCGGCATGCTCGGCTTCTGTCTTGGAGTAAACCAAGATATCATCGATGAACACTACCACGAACTTGTCCAGCTCCGGCATGAACACTGAGTTCATGAGATACATGAAATGGGCTGGAGCATTTGTGAGACCAAACAACATGACGAGATATTCATATAATCCATATCTCATCGAGAAGGCCGTCTTCGGGATATCCTCCGCCCGGATCTTTATCTGGTGATATCCAGAGCGAAGGTCCATTTTGGAGAACACACTTGCCCCCACAAGTTGATCAAACAAAATGTCAATACGGGGCAGTGGGTACTTATTCTTGATGGTGACGGCGTTGAGCGGCCGGTAGTCCACACACAGCCTCAAGGTTTCATCCTTCTTTACAAACAGCGCCGAGCATCCCCAAGGCGAGGAACTCGGCCTAATGAAACCTTTGCTCAACAGATCATTGAGCTGTTCTTTCAGTTCAGCCAGCTCATTTGGAGCCATCTTGTAGGGTCTCCGTGATATGGGCGTAGTCCCTGGTGCAAGTTCAATCTTGAACTCGACCTCCCGCTCAGGTGGCATGCCCGGAGGATCATCCGGGAACACGTTGGGGTACTCCCGGACTACGGGGATGTCCTCTAATTTGAGAGCTTCAGTATTGTTGATCACTGAAACCTCCCTGACTGGAGTGTCTAACACCATGGAATGCGGACGGTGGAATGGAGAGTTTAAATGAACCGTCCGTGTCCGAGTCTCTAGGACAGCACCATGGTATTGTAGCCATGACATCCCTAAGATTGCATCAATCTTTTGCCTCATAAGGATTATCAAGGTGGTGGGATATAGTTTCCCACCTAAGCACAGAGGTGCTTTTGGAATCATCATATTAGCTGAAATCTTCCCTCCCGGTGAGCAGATCATATAAGTGCAGTCGGTTGGGAAGACTTGCATTTGATGCTTAGCCACATATGATGCACTTATAAAGCTGTGGGTTGCACCAGAATCAAACAATATGACGATGGCTTGATTGTTGAGAGTAAACGTACCCACGTTGTCTCCCTCTGGGGCGTCCTCATTGTCGAGGTTGCGGACGCCACCAGTCCGCTGACCAACCTTCTTCATCGGAGGTCGGCCTCGAGCACCCGCCCTGGAACTGGGCTTGCCCGCTGCTCTGCTGCCCCTGGGGACAGTCCTTCGCGAAGTGGCCCGCCTGGCCACACGTGAAGCAGCTGAAACGGGGCGGTCCCCCGCTGATCGGTGGATGAAATCCCGGGGCGCGTTGTGGCGGTCGAGACGCCCGGGGTACCGTCTGCTGCTGCTGCTGCTGCTGCTGCTGCTGTCTTGATGGTTGCATCGGCGGATGGAACGGAGGTGACTGAAAAGATCGTCCCCCGAACCGTTGAGGTCGCGCAGGTGGGTGCCACTGCTGCCCGGATGGTGTCCGATACACCATGCAGTACTTCTGGGGAGCGCCACCCCCACTGCTGGGTGGAGCGCTGCGCTTCCTCTGCTCAGCTGCCAACTCCCGCTGAGCGTCCTCTTGCATAATTGCGGCATTGACTAGGTCATTGAAGGTGTCGTGATTCCACTGAACGAGATGTGTCTTCATCTCGGGGTGTAACCCCCGATAGAAGTGCTCCCGCTTCTTCTCCTCAGTGGAGATATAGTCTGACGCGTATTGCGCCAGATGGTATAAGGCACGGGAGTAGTCATGGGCACTCCTCCCGCCCTGCTTCAGTTCCAAAAATTCTTGGAACTTCATCTTCATGATCCCGGGAGGAATATGATAGGCGCGGAACGCCTCCCGGAACTCTCCCCACTCCACGGTATGGCCAGCCGGACGTGAGGCGACATAGTTCGCCCACCACGCGCCAGTGGCACCGTGAAGCTACTGCGATGTGAACAGAGTCTTCTGCCGCTCCGTGCATTGGAGCAGCCCGAACTTGGACTCGATGGTCCGCAGCCAGTTGTCAGCCTCCAGTGGTTCTTCAGCTTCAGTGAACACTGGAGGGTGCGTACTCATGAAATCCGAGTACGACACTTCCCGGGGCTCACGAGGCCCTCTATCTTGACGTCCCCCCGCCTGGGACGTATTCTGCACGATCGTGCGGAGCAGGTCGGTCTGCTCCTCACGACCACCCACCAGTGCCGCTATCACATCCGCTAGGGTAAGCGGAGGCGGCGGTGGTGGCTGCTGCTGCGGGGTGCTGTCGTAGGCTGGTGGCTGGGAGTCATCACCTCCCTGTTGGCTAGGGCCACCAACCTCGTGCGTGGTCCTAGTACGAACCATCTGCAACCATACGACAATAAACATCAGTCCCACAACATATTGCATGCAGTCCAATAAAAATAGGCGTAAAAACATAATGACCATGAAACATGCGATACATCTCGTATGTAGATAATGTAATAACTTTGCACAAGCTACACCATTACCAGACCAAACACAAGCTAGTTTAATCCAACTTGATGAACCTCCTCTTTGGAAGCTCACCACAACTAGGTTTGATCACTACGAGACATTACTATCGCGTTGTCATCACGTATACTACCCTTTTATCTTCAATACGACACAAACATGGTCTCTAGTAAAAGAACTTGAGTGAGACCTATACTCAAATCTTTTAATAGTTGAAGATAATCTCTCATGAGTATGTTCTACCCCATTGGAAGTATTCAAATCCCATCTAGGGTATCACAATCTCCCATGAGAGTTCAACTGTCATTCCTCTGTCAGAACGACCAGTTTCTAAATATCCAAGATTTTGATCTGGTTCTAAGCATTTTCATGACTCAAGCTGAATACCAAAGTTAAAATTAACTTCAGTATATTTCCAACGAGTACTTATATGCCCTCAGATCAGCTCTGGTTACAAAGTTATGGTAATTCAAAGTCAGCAGAATTTCTGGAAGAATTTTAACAGCACCTCCCTTGGAAAGTTGCTGTTTTCAACTCTGGTTTCCATTGAAACCTGTGCTGAAATTTCAAACACTTTGAATTACAAAAAGGTAACAAATCTTCTAACCTCTCTACGGACGTATAATATAAGAATTTTTGATTTTTCTACTGGAAGTTATGTTTGAAAAACAGAACAGTCCAGAGAATGTTTCACTCTGTCCTGGTTTTGGACAGTTTACATTCCTCTCGGTTTTAAGCCATTCTAAGGTGTGACTCAGCTCCGGAAGTCTACAACAAAGTTGTAGAGCACTTAAATACATTTCGAGAACTATATACCACACCTCCCTGGCCTAAAAGACCTGTGAGATTATGCCCTGTTGAAGATCAGCAAACTTGCTGCCCCAAAACAGAGCACTCTGTTTTTCAGTCTTTTTGAAACTACACTCATCACTAACCAATTTGCCTACCCAACCAGGGTCCTCAATGTTGAACCTAATGATTTTAATTCCTTGTTATCACTATTTTCATGCATATGCCTACAATATCTCGGCACTACGTTCCTCACAAAAGAAGATCCTAACCGGATTATACCGGCATATACGTCTCAAGTGTGGCACTAAACGGTCTCTGACACACGTTTACTATATGGATACATACGTGATTAGTACCTGCATAAGACCACACAATAATGGTACACTCGATGGTTGTTTTCATTTCAGGCAGGATCATATTTGAAAGTAAATACAAACGCCCGTATCATTGCCATACGGTCGTCCTTGAGCTAAGTCACGTCTCAAGGCACGTGATCGTGTTTCAACACCACACGACGGGGAACCCGAGTAGGTCATGAACGGGTCGTCACGGTTGGGAATGTTATCAAACCAACAGATATCACCTACTGCCCTGCAGGGCACGCCGATGGCAAGCGCTGCGTATGTCCCCCTGGGCTACTTCCAGACGAACACACTCTCGCATCACTGACCACGCAATGGGGTCTCCACTTACTTGCCTAATGCACGCTAGGGATCAGCGTTCCATATGAACTCAGGAACATGAAGAGTCCAAGAGTTTCATATTGACGTCTCACATTAAGCTGTGAGACTAATCCCTGAACCACGTTCCTCGTCAGGGGAGCTAACCGAAATTGAACCGCTTTCGGTGGCGTTCCTTACCATGCTTACCAAGCGTAGGTGCGTTGTTACATAATGAAAATTCAAAATTATAACACATAAGTTAGTCTTTGCCACTTTAAGTAACTATGCTAATATAGTCCTTACTTGGGAAAACTACCGATTCCTCACCGTAAACCTAAGTTTTTCCCGTAATACAGCCCTTAAGTACTGTGCTATCCCCAATGCAGCTCTGATACCAGGCTGTGGCGGACCGGAATCCGCTCATCCAGGATCGCAGAGGGTGGTGCCGCACGATGCGACACCTGACAGCACACGTCATAAGAACATAATATATTACACGGGAAAAACAAACTGAACTGTACAAAAAGGTACAACTTCAGTTACAAACTAGTATTTATTTTAGACAGCGGAAGTCTACTCTGTACAACTCACGCCCGCCTATCTAGCAAAAGTCGGTTGCCCAGCCCTAGGGCAACCAACACTGGCTGCACTCCTCAGCTCAGCGCGGCGTGTACGGCTCCCACTCAGCCGTGGTCCCCGACGGAGGGTAACCCTCGCCGGTGGACTCGTACTCCGAGTCCGTTGGTGGCCCCTCACCTGAAAAACACTTAAGCAGCAACCGTGAGCACAAAGGCTCAGCAAGGCTTAACCGACTCACCTAAACATGAAACTCTACATGAGGTGTACAATGACATAGGATAGTGATATTGCAGCAAATGGACACGCCTACCAGTTCATCCTTAGTTCAGCTTTTAGCAACAAGTTAACAGTTCAGGAAGCTGAAATTTAGTAAGCAATATTTGGTGGCAAACATGTAGCAATACAATATTATATCATATCAGCAATATTGAATCAACATTTTTCATACATTATTCTACGTCACGACTCAGTGACCAAGTGGTACTCTTCACCATGAGGGACGGCGAATCGACTCGATATACACCTGCAGGGAAACCTAAAGAGCACGTCACGTACGCCCACCCGTGGAGCTTCACAGCACGCTCACTCGATGTCGTACGGGACAACCTTTCACCCAACAGCCCAAACGTCGAACCGGTCGCACCGAAATGAGCAGGAGGTTCCCCACACGGAGCATCTCTCTATGCCCGTTGGCAGATTTCAACCTTGCTGCCCTCAACCTACACCAATAAATCGGTGTGCTATGCCTCGACGCCCGGAGGTTTAGGCTACATCGGTTTATCGGGGCCCATATATCCGATATGCCTTCGGTATGTTCAGACTTGATCAGCGTGGGCCGCACACGGATCGGTCCTCAATCGACACAGACAGGGCCGCGCCCACAAGACTTCCTCTTGTTGCGCCCTAGCCCCTGCCTAGTCTCATTTTCATTACTAAAGTGATCTCACATCACTCAACCGAACCCGTGTGTCCCAAGCCTATCTCGTGAGTAGATTCCAACTACTCGACTTGTACCGAAGTTCTATGAAACATTAAGCATAGCCTGTCTACTCGAGGTCTTAGACACTACCCTCACTCTTATGGAAAATTTCTGGTCATGCAAGTGGGGTTTTCATCCATCCTACACCTAATGCACATTCACATTTCATATGACACACGTAAACAAAGTAAAACTTATAAAAAGTTAATGCAAACCGGGGCTTGCCTTGTTGCTGCTGGTCAGTAGTTAGCTCTTCTTCCGGAAGGAGGAAGTCCAGCACTTCCGGAGTCTCTTCTTCAGCGACTACACGTTTAATGAAATACGACATGTAAATGTAAATGCAATGTGTAAACTTGAATACTTAACTACTAAGAACTCTAGCTAGCCCTCCCCTTTGGTTCTGAAATTTTTATGGTGGCTTGGTAGGGTCCTAACCAGAGTCTTGACCAAGTTTCATTTGAAACAAAATTCATCTGAACCTTGTACAAATAAAAGCCCATTTGGTCAATATTTGAGCCTCTAAATAATTCCAGGGGTTTCATGGCTCCAACCATTACTTTATGGAAACTAGACTTTAAGATGGTTCTAATGGAATTGGTTTCATGCCATTTGAAGAATTCTACTGAAAGTTATGTCCTAATTAAGATTTGCGAAAATCTGAAAAATGTTTCTGTACATTTTTCTATTTTCTCAGGGCAGTTCTCTTAATCACCCAATTAGGGTAACTAAATGAAATTGGATGAGTCTGCAAATTTTACTGTGATTCAGGGATTTACAAATGAACCTCTCAGCCAAATTTCAGAATTTTTTATAAAGTAGTTCTCCAGATAAAACTCCCAACAGTTTAAACTTTAGGGATTTAATTCTGGAAAACTATTCACTTTCATGAGCTGAATTTGGTATTGCTGGAAAGTACTCAGAATTATGAGTTCAGAAAAATTTGGTTCATCGAATTTGGAGTTTCCTAGCCAAAGTTCTATTCATTTGAAGACTGAACTAAACTGGAAATTCGAATAAAGTTTAAACTCTGCGGGTGGGCTCCCCCGGGCTACGTGTCAGCCTCCCAGCTAACCCACACCGGAGCCTGCAGAATCCCCCGCGCAGTCGCACGGGATCCCGGCGCCGCAGCAAATCCCGGGAGTTCTCAGCAGAGACCGACACGCGGGGCCCGCAAGGCTTCTTCAACCTCGCGCTCCCGCGGCTCCCCCGCCGCCCACCTCGCCGGAATACTCGCCACCGGGCGTTCTGCTGCCCGACCTCCGACGAAACTCGCCGCCTGTGCCTATCTCGGCCTGGGGAACACGGTGGTGCCCTCACCAGAGCCTGACAACGGCCGGAACAGTGCTCCCGACGGTAACAGCGGCCGGGAGCTCACCGGCGACGTCGAACTTTGCGTCTCCTGCACCTTTTTCGATGCGGTTTGCTCGGGGAGCTCTGCTGACTCCCGCTGATCATGGATATGGGCACCGATCTCCGTGAAAACGGATGCAACTACGACCTCACCGGTGACCTAGACCGGAAATCGGCGCCGATGCAAAAAGCTCGAAGAACATCGCCCATACTCGATGAACTCGATGGTTTCTGATCTCAGAGACGTGTGGGCGAGTCTAGATCACATCTTTAGCTCGGTCTAAGGAGTGGTGGCTTACTTGCTACGAATTTCCGGATTTCGCATGGCTCGGTTCTAAACACCCCGACGCGCTAATCCCCCAAATTCTTTGCCGATCGTGCGAGAGAGAGGGCGATGTCAGTACGGTTGTGATCAGTACCTCGGAGCGGAACTTTCTTGTGTAGCTCGTCGGGCACGAGAGTGCCTGTGCTAGCCAGGCACCGGTGATCAGCGAGGTCGGCCGGGCGGAAGGTTTCGACCGTGTGAGGGAGAAGGGGGAGTGCGAGGACTGCACGTGGTCGCGGGGTTACTCGATCCCGGCGTCGCCTCTGCGCCCTTAGCCTCTCCCCCGAGCAGGAGGTGGCACCGGTTGAGTCGGTCGGTCGCCGGTGCGATCGTTCTGGCGCGCGCGTGAGGCTTTGGCCGAGGAGAAAAATCAACCGAGGAGACTTCAGTCCGAAGTCTGCTGACATGTGGGCCTCCCCTCTTATTCTTTTTTCCAAATTTTTCTCAATTATGTTGTGCCAAAATACCCTAAGCTACTCACAATTGAATGTGAGACTTAGCCCCCAAGTTTTGGTTTGAATTTGAGTTCTCCATTTTGAAATTTGGTTGGTCCAATTTGCTTCATATTTAAACTGAATTTCAATTTCAGTTTTGAATTATTGCAAATTTGGCTCCCAACACGATGAACTCCAATGGAGATGAAAATTGGTGGGCTAACTCAGAAAAATGTGCTGAGTTTGAATATGAAGCTAACTTTTGAATTTGAGTGATGAAAGTTGCTGCAATTTGAATTTACATTCAAATTGGCCTCTTTTTCAAATACCTCCAAAAGTGCCTCAAAAAGTGTTGGATTTACATGAAACTTGGACTGAACCTTCCCAAGACTTTTTAAGTTCTAGGGGTGAGCTCAACCTCTCATGTTCATGTGTAGAAAACCTACTTTGTGAAAATGAAGGCTTTCCCCTCTAATCACTCTTTTATGGAGGTTACTTGCTCTTCACAATATTTTCTAAGATATCCACAACAAAAACTGAGGTATTGTGAGGTGATGAAAAGTTTTTGCAAGTCCCTTTTCTTGGGCTTTTACAAGAATGCTCAGCGCGAGCGCGGTTCTGATAAGAGGAAACGCAGCGCGCTGACGAGCAGCAGTGGTGGGACGCCACAGAAATACCGCGTGGTGTATCGTTCACCATCCGGTCAGAGATGGCAGCCACCGGCGCGACCTCCTCAGTTTTGCTGTCGGCAATATAATGCGCCGGGCTTCCGACCGACGTATCCACCACAGCAACCACAGCAGCAATGGATGGTCCCGCGTGTGCCTCAGTTTCAACAGCGTGCACCGGGATTCCGTCCTCAAGTCGGCGGGACCCCGACACCTTACACTTGTTACACGTGTGGCCGTGTCGGGCACATTTCGAGAGACTGCCCCGAGCCACGACAGGGCAGGGGTGCAGCACCATATCAGGGTGCTAATCAGCCCGTAATCAGCCCAAGAAACCAGCACCAAAACCCGGCAACGTCCACCACTTAGCTATCGAAGACGTGCCGGAAGGCGAACCCGTCCTCGCGGGTACGTTCTGTTACCTAGATCATCCCGTAGTCATACTTTTTGACTCCGGTGCCACCCATAATTTCATAAGTCAGTCTTATGTTATTAAACATCAACTGCCTATCATTCCCACAAATAGTTCATACTTGATATGCTCTCCGGGTGGGAAAATAACAGCTGATAGAATGGTCTATAAAGCACCATTACAGTTGGGTGGAAATCTACACCCGACGTCTCTAATCATGTTAGAGAGTCAAAAACTTGATGTCATTCTAGGAATATCATGGCTACATCGCCATGGTGCTGTTCTTGACATCATTCCATGTGTGGTTCGTCTCAATTCTCCACTTCATGAACCACATGTTCTTATTCTTGACCATTCGGTTAAAGAAACCCCAGCCACATATAACACGGAAGCCACGAAACTTGAGGATATTCGTGTGGTCCGTGAATACCCGGATGTCTTTCCGGATGATCTTCCGGGCATGCCACCCGAAAGAAATGTCGAGTTCAAGATTGAACTTGTACCTGGAACGACGCCGATATCACGGAGACCGTACAAGATGGCTCCGAATGAGCTGGCTGAATTGAAGGAGCAGCTCAATGACTTAATGAAGAAGGGTTTCATTCGACCGAGTTCCTCGCCATGGGGATGCTTGGCGCTGTTTGTGAAGAAGGATGAAACCTTGAGGTTGTGTGTGGACTACCGACCTCTCAACGCCGTCACCATCAAGAATAAATATCCACTGCCCCGCATCGATATCTTATTCGATCAACTTGTGGGTGCAAGTGTATTCTCAAAGATGGATCTTCGCTCTGGATATCATCAAATCAAGATCCGAGTGGAGGATATTTCGAAGACGGCCTTCTCGACGAGATATGGGTTGTATGAATACCTCGTCATGTCCTTTGGTCTCACCAACGCCCCGGCAAACTTCATGTATCTCATGAACTCAGTATTCATGCCGGAGTTGGACAAGTTTGTGGTGGTGTTCATAGACGACATCTTGGTTTACTCCAAGTCTGAAGAAGAATACGCCAAGCACTTGCATATCGTACTTCAACGATTGCGAGACCATAAGCTTTATGCCAAGTTCAGCAAGTGCGAGTTTTGGATCAGCCAAGTGCCATTTCTTGGTCACATTATTTCTGCAGAAGGCATTGCAGTTGATCCAAGCAAAATCGAACAAGTGCTGAAATGGAAATCCCCCACATCAGTCCACGAGGTCAGAAGTTTCCTCGGGTTAGCAGGATATTACCGGAGATTCATACCGAATTTCTCCAAGCTTGCTAAGCCGATGACTGAACTGTTGAAGAAGGGGATCAAATATGTTTGGAGCTCAGCTTGTGAAGAAGCTTTCCAAACATTAGTGAAGCATCTAAAACATCCCCAGTGTTAGCTCAACCAGATACAACCCAGCCCTTTGACGTATATTGTGATGCGTCTGGCATCGGGCTTGGCTGTGTATTGATGCAAGGAGGAAGAGTGGTCGCCTATGGCTCACGTCAACTCTGTAACCATGAGCAGCACTATACGACTCATGATCTTGAGCTCGCTGCTGTGGTGTTGGCATTGAAAATGTGGAGGCACTATTTACTCGGGAAGTTAGTGCACCTCTACACCGACCACAAAAGTCTGAAATATATATTCACTCAAAAGGAGTTGAATATGCGGCAACGGAGATGGCTAGAACTGATCAAAGACTATGAGATCGAGATTCACTACCATCCCGGAAAGGCAAACGTGGTTGCCGACGCCTTAAGCCACAAATCTCATGTCAACAATCTGTCAATCACCCCACCTAAAGAGGAGGAGCCAAGTCTGTACTTGGTTCCATATGGGGCGTTATATAATCTTGCTCTCATCCCAACCATAAGAGAGGAGATTATGGAAGCTCAGAAGAAGGACATGGGAATGTCTCACATTCGGAGAAGGATGAAGAATGGCGAAATGAAGTGCTTCCGAAGAGATGAACACGACACTCTATGGTTTAAACACCGTATAGTGGTACCCCGTAACATGAAGCTTCGGAAGAAAATCTTGGACGAAGCTCATTTGTCCAAGTATTCCATTCATCCGGGCAGCAACAAAATGTACCAGGATCTAAGGACCAGATTTTGGTGGACACGGATGAAAAGAGAAATCGCAAAGTACGTATCCGAATGTGATACGGTCAGCGTGTGAAAGCCGACCATATGCGAAAAGTCGGACAGCTGCAACCCTTGAACATTCTGGCGTGGAAGTGGGAGGATATTAGCATGGACTTCATAGTCGGATTACCTCTCACGTCTCACAAGCATGACTCGATTTGGGTGATAGTCGATCGACTAACCAAGTCGGCTCATTTTATCCCCGTACATACAAAGTACGTGGCCAAGCAATATGCGGAGCTGTACATTGCAAGGATCTTGTGTTTGCACGGTGTTCCCCGCTCCATTATTTCAGATCGCGGTGCGCTGTTCGTCTCTCGGTTTTGGGAACAGCTGCACGCATCATTGGGGACCAAACTGATCCGAAGCTCCACGTATCACCCGCAGAGGGATGGTCAAACTGAACGGGTGAATCAAGTGCTTGAAGACATGCTACGCGCTTGTGCCATCCACCACGGCAAGAATTGGGATGATCATTTGCCGTTGGCGGAGTTTTCTTACAACAATGGCTATCAATCTAGCATTAAGATGGCACCGTATGAAGCTCTCTACGGCCGGAAATGTCGCACATCTCTCAACTGGTGCGAGTCCGGCAAGCGAGTTATCTACGGTATTGAACTTGTGAATGAAGCTGAAGAACGAGTGCGAGTAATACAAGCCAATCTCAAGGCTGCTCAATCTCGTCGGAAGAGCTATGTGGATAAAAGACGCCGCCCCCTCCACTTTGACATCGGGGACCATGTTTATGTTCGTGTGTCTCCGATGAAGGGAGTTCACCGTTTCGGAGTGAAGGGTAAACTTGCGCCGCAGTTCATTGGTCCGTTCACTGTCATTGAAAGATGCGGACCCGTGGCCTATCGCTTGGATTTACCGGCGTCGCTCGCGGGCATTCACAACGTCTTCCACATCTCTCAGCTGTGGAAGTGCCTCAAACCCTCAGCCGAAATCCGCACTGAAGACATAGAAGTTCTTCAACCGGACCTCACGTACACAGAGTATCTGATCCGGATTATCGATGAAAAGACTCGTGCCACAAGAAACCGGAACTTATGGTTCTATAAAGTATAGTGGAGCAACCATACCGCTGAGGAGGCAACATGGGAAAGCGAAGACTATCTCCGAACATATTATCCGGACTTGCTATCATCATATACCCGGTAAAGTTTTCCCCGCTTTGCATTTCTTTTGGAATCTCGGGACGAGATTCTTTTTAAGGAGGGAGGGATGTAAAATCCCCAAAAGTGGTAGCAAGAAAATTAAGCTTATGTACACTTAGGAAAAATGAGGGGAATTAAAACTTTGAATCGTAATGGTGTAAGTTCAAAGTGTGGGTTTAAACTTCCCAAAACTTCCAAATATGGAGATCTAAATGCAAAGCTTGGATCTTCATATTTCAAATATTCAACATTCCAAAATTCAGCTCATTTGGAGGAGTTTTCATATTTGCTTGGGATTAAAAAGAAAAGCTCTCTAATCTGAATTTCAAATTCAGTTTCAAATTCCAATTCCCTCAATTTGAAAATTGGGTTTCCCAACTGTGTTCTCCACCTTTGAATGAGCAGCCATGCCAAAAAGTGGGAACTTTGGAGCTGGTTTGCTATAATTTTTGGGGCAATACCAAGTGGAGAATTCAAACTCCTTTTCAAATTCAAATGATCAAACCACATTCAAACTTCACACCAGAATTCAAACTGGTTTTGAATTCAATTGCTCAAACCCTTACTTTGGGGTGAATCAAAGCCTTTAAGTTTGAGTAGCTGTGGAGAAATATCAGTGGAAAAATTTACTGAGAAATGAGGAGAGGTGGGCCCACTGGTCAGTCACCATAGAGGCAAAAACTCTCTGTTTCACTCGGCTGTTCACGCGTGGGCGCCAGCTCCCGATCAAACCCGCCGGCCGACGCCACCGAGCTGCTTCCCCGCCGCCCCGACGTCGGTTCAGGCGCGTGGGTGCTTAAAGCGACCGCCGAGTGCAGTATCTGCCCTTTTCCCCATTACCCCGTAGCCTCTCCACGCTCTGCTCGAGCCTCGCGAACTCAAACCTCGCCCGGCGGAAGAACCGTTCGGCTCATCGACGCTCGGCGAGCTAGGTGTGCCTCTCGCACGGCTGAGCCACGGGAACGTTGCGCCAGGTCTCTCTCCTGCTCCCCGAAGCCTCAAGTGAACACCAGCACCGGCGGTTGGCGCCTACGAGGTAAGAATTTCCTTCGGAGCTCCGGTATTGATCGTCTCTACGCCACACCGTCGCGCGATGGATTTACGGCCTCTTCCGATCAAACAAAAGGTCCCTGAGGTGCGTGAGGAACCCTTCTTCTTTCCCTCCCACCAGTTCCTGCCTTCTTAGCTCCGGCACCGAGTATTTTGAAGTTTGGCGCTGGCGGTTCTTTAGAAACCCGAGGACTCTTCGGAGAAATTCGTTGTGCTCGGGGTAGCTCCGCGCTAGATGAGCTTAGAGTAGCTCCAGCACATGCTTGCGCGTCTCTCTGAAGTCCTAGCAGCTCAAATGATTAAGTAGAGATGCCGGGTACCGAGTTTTTGTCGCCGCCGGCGTTTTGCAGGCTCAGGTCGCCGGTGAGGTCCCCTCTCCGGTGGTTTTCATGGAGAACGGGCTATGGGTCGATGCTGTCCAGGTGACACTGGTTCTTTTAGAGCAGACCCTAGCCCAAGAGACCCGCTGTTGAGGGAGAAGTAAGGTTCGACATGGTCGCGGGTGCAAGCACCTTTCCGGCCGTTGTCATCGGCTCCCGACCCTACCATCGTGTTCAGCATGGTGTAGAACTTACAGGCTACGAGTTTGATGAAGTTTGGACCACGGGAACCCCGTCCCGGCGAGCCTCGCCGGCGTGCGCCGCCGCGGGAGGCGCGGGCAGCGCGAGGAAGACGAAGGAGGGCCGGGTCCCACCGGTCAGCCTCCGTATACGCGCGGGGATCGGCCTATGGCGCCGGATCTAGTACGGCCGCGCGGGAATAACCCCGTGGCCTCGGTGTTGCCGTCATCTGAGTGGATAACGTCGCGGGTGGGGCCCACAGTCGGGATTTAAACATTTCCAGAATTTCTTAATACAGTTCAAACTTTGGGGATTCATAACATTGTGTAGAAAACTCCAAAAAGAGTGAAACCAATTTTGTTGGATTCCTCATGAGGAGTACTTCACAGAGAAACCAATTTTTGGCATTGAAAATGCCCTGGAATTTCTGTAGAATTGTTTTTGTAAATCTTTTAGGGATTTATTACAGGAGAAATTCTTTATGAAATAGTCCCAAATCTGGGCAGAAAATCCTTTCCATAGTTACTGATCTTCAGTAAAAATTTGGGCTTCATTGGAGTTCATTTGCTAGGCTAAACTGCCTTCCCAAGTTCAGCCTTTATTTGGAAATTCAAATTTAAACAGCAGCTTTTTTCAGAATCCCTGTCCAAGTTCAAAAAATTCATATCTCTCTGATGGTAGCTTCAAAAATGGTGAAACAAATTTTGTTAGAACCTTGGAGACTTACCCTAATCAGATCTTCCACCATTAGCTATGTCAAAGCTCCTTAATTGGGCTCAAAATTCAGAGAAGCATTGTACTTGTAGGAATTTTAAAGACTACATTGTGCAATGACATGTCTCCAAATTTGGCTCAAATCATCCTTAGAGAGTCTAGTATCCACTGTAAAATTCTCAAAGCCAATTAAGGATTTTAAATAGTAGTAGCTATGAATAGAAGTTCAATTCTTATAAATCCTTAATACTTACACATGTATTTTATTACATTCCATAATAGTGACCGAAGTTGAGGACGCACCAGAGCCGTTGGACGTCCTCCCACCAGAAGCTGACTTCCCCTTTAACTTGCAACCAGGCAAGCCCCGGTTTGCACTTAAGTACCTTTTATAAAGCTTTTCATTTGTATCACTTATGTCTAGGTTGAAATATTAATGTATGCATTAGAGTTAGGGTGATTGAAACCCCACTTGCATAGCCTTTTTAACTCCTATAAAGGGTTGGGTAGTTACAAACTCAATGAGTAGAGAATGTCATGCTAATGTTTAGGATCTCGGTAGAAGTCGAGTGGTTGGAAGCTACTTGCGAGATAGTACTTATCACCCGGAATGAGAAGAGGTAGAAAATGGCTTAAGTTATGAAAATGAGACCCAGCATGGGGGATAGGATGCAGTGAGCAGAGGTCTCACGTGCGTAGCCCTGTTGGCGTCGGTTGAGGATCGTCCGTGTGCGGCCCTGCTGGACAAGTATCGAACAGTACCGGATGCATACTGGCATATGGGAACTAGGAAACCGATGTAATTGGTTAACCTAGGTGCCGAGGCTTACCCAACCGTAAATAGGAGTGGGTTGAGGGTAGCAAGGTGTAAATCTGCCGGTGGGCACCGTCACACTCCACGCGGGGACCTCCTGCCCGTTACGGATGGACCGGTTCAGCATTTGGATTGCCTTTGAAAGGTTGTTGCATACAACAGAGTAAGAAGGGGCGTGGAATCACGCTTCTGAAAGTGGGTGTATGTGACGTGTTATCTGGGTGTGTCTTGATTGCAATCACCGTCCCTCGCGGTTATTTGAGTACCCGCTTGTTCACTGCGCTGTGACATAGTAAGAAGTGAAGTAAGCCAAATGAAAATGCTGTATTGAACTATTAAATATCTTGAAACCTTGTATGCTGTAGTTATAGAGCAAATTAAGTTTATATTCCACTTTGGGCATCTCCACATCGGGGGAAAGCGTTTCTTGTTTGATTGTGGACTTCCGATGTGAGGGCTGCCTAAGGCACATGAATCTGCTGCTATAAAACTGAAAGTAATGTCAACTTATAGGCGTGTCTTTATTGCAAAGTCCTTTCCTACCTTACACATCCTTGCACGTAGAGTTCAATGCCTAGGGTTGACGGTTAAGACTTGCTGAGCCATCATGCTCACGGTTGCAATATTTTGAGCTGTGTGCAGGTGAGAGTTATGAGGAAGGTTCCGAGGACGAGGCGATGCCCCCGGCAGGGTACACGGCCGAGCTGGAGCCCTGCACGCCGCCGTGATTCTCCGGTTCCTTGCTGCTAGCGTGTAGCGTCCCCGGGCTGGACGGCTGCACTTTTGCATAGCTAGACTGAGAGGCCATATATGTATATTACTTCCGCTGTATGAATAGGTTTTGTAAAAAGACTTCCACTATTTTATATCAAATAAAAGTTTGTATGTTGTTCTTTATTCTTTTCGTGTGTGCTGTTGGGTGCCGCATCGCACGGCACCATCCTATGCGATCCTGGAGTGGGTGAACCACGGGGTGGTCCCCACATGTGTCTCTGATGAAAGGTATGCAACGATTCGGCATGAAGGGGAAATTTGCTCCCCAATTTATTAGACCCTATGCCGTCAACGAGAAGTGTGGACCAGTGGAGAATAGACTGGAACTACTGGCATCTCTCGCTGGTGTTCACGACATTTTCTACGTCTCACAACTCCGGAAATGTCTGAAGTATACAGCTGCTGTTCCCACCGAAGACATTGGAGAGTTGCAACCGGATTTAACCTACGCTGAATATCCGGTGGAAATTTTTGATGAGAAAGCTCGGACCACGCGTAACCGAACGCTGCGGTTCTACAAGATCTTGTGGAACAACCACACCGCTGAGGAAGCAACGTTGGAGAGTGAAGATTTCCTTCGCTCAAACTACTCGGATTTCATGGCGTCTCATCACGGGTAATTCCTCTTACATCTCTGTCTCTTCTTTTTGTAATCTCGGAACGAGATTCTTTTAAGGGGGGAGGGATGTAAAAGCCCAAGGTTTTACTTGCTAGAGTGTTCTTCATATCACCACAAACCAGCTCATGTTGTGGATAGTTCATGAACACATGTAAAGAGCAAGTAATCACCATCAACAAGATAATTAGAGATAAACTCACTAAGTCAAAACTAGGAGTTCAGGCATGTAAACATGAGGGGCTGAGTTCACCATTAAGCCCTAAACATTCTTAGGAATGCTCATGACAAGTTTCCTGCAAGTTTAAATTATGTTGAGGCACTTTTGGATGCATTTGTAAAAAGGGCTAATTTAAATGCAAATTCGAATTTCAGTTACTTTCATCACATGGATTCAAAAGTTGACGTCATATTTAAACTCAGCACATTTTTTGAGTTAGTCCACCAATTTTCATCCTCATTGGAGTTCATCTTGTCGGGAGCTACATTTGAAGTATTCAAAAAACTGAATTTGAAATTCAAATTCACATGTGAATCAAATTTGGCCAAACAAACTCCAGTTTGAGCATTTCAAATTTAACTCACGACGTGGGAGTGAAGTCTACATTTAAATTGTGAGTAGCTGAGATCTTTGCAGTGAAAACAAAAAGAAATGAGATAAGTGCGATATCCTGGCTCTTGGCTTAATAGGATTGATAGAATACTCATACCATCAAGGTATACCTTCTTTTCTGGAAGCCCACCCGCAAAGGACACCGGGGTTAAGCGTGCTTGGCCCGGAGAAATTTGGGGATGGGTGACCGACCAGGAAGTCTTTGGGGCTGCGCACGAGTGAGGACAAAGTGCGCATAAAAGACCAGTGTTGGTATATGTGGGGCTAGTCTATGATCCTAGAGAGCTGCCACAAATGGTATCAGAGCCGACCTTCGCAGTTTCACGGGTGCGTACGGGTCAGTGAGAATGATACGGTAGCGTACGGGTCAGAGACGTGGGTACGTACACATGACGCATGGGTCCTCTATGTTTGATACGGTATGGTACGTATGCTTCTAACTGGACGTACGGTATGCATATGCCAGTATTTAACATACGGACGTGGCTAAGAGGGGATGTTCCTGTCTTGGCGTTGACCGACGAGAACGTCGGTCTTCTAAGGGGGGTGGATTGTGTGATATCCTGGCTCCCGGCTTAATAGGATTGATAGAATACTCATACCATCAAGGTATACCTTCTTTTCTGGAAGCCCACCCGCAAAGGACTCCGGGGTTAAGCGTGCTTGGCCCGGAAAAATTTGGGGATGAGTGACCGACTGGGAAGTCTTCCCGGCTACGCACGAGTGAGGACAAAGTGTGCAGAAAAGAGCAGTGTTGGTATATGTGGGGCTAGTCTATGATCCTAGAGGGCTGCCACAATAAGAGGGAAAGAGGGCCCACAGGTCAGTCCCACCGTCCCTTGACGTCCCCGAAGCGAGAAATCGGAGGTAGCTGCCCTAGACCGTGGTAGAAAGCTCGATTTGTTTCGTCAACGCCGTGAGTCGCCGCCGCTACAAAAACTCATCGCCCAGCCACGAGCATCCCTCTTCTTCTTTGTTTAGCACACCAAAAGGTTCGCCTAGGAGCACGCTTCCTTTTCCGCAACCCCGGCCGCATGCCACAGTGTGCTCACCGAAATTTCAGTTCTTGTCGAAAGCATGTGATATAGACCGCGGCCATCTAACTCAAAAATTTGTGCTAACCGATCAAGCAAACTTTCCCCAACTTAGACGACCATCCGGAAATGTCCATGTGAATCCATACAATCAAGAACCACAGGAAACCATTGAGAAAACACTGAGTTCTTCGGGTTTTTCGTTCTTCATCGGATTTAGACCTAGGGCGCATGGTGAAGTCCTATTTGCCACCACCTTTAGCAAGATCAGGGTCATGATCGTTGCTCCTTAGGTCGTGGCGGTGCTGTAGGAGCCAACAGCAGAGGCTTTGAGGCACTACAGCGCCATACTGACCTTGCCAAACTTGCCACGGAGGCTGTCGCTGTCGCACGACCATTGTCGGTGATCACCGGGCAGCAACAAGGTCAGCAACAGATTCTCCGGGCAATTTTAGGTGGAGGCGGCGAGTTTGGTTGAGTTCTGGGCACGGGAACCCTCTTCCGGCGAGGGCTTCGGCGAGGTGGGCGGCGGTTGGCCGCGGGAGCGTGAGGAGAAAGAAGACTCGCGGGCCCCACGTGTCGGTCTCTGCTAAAACCGCGCCGGATCGTCTGTGGCCCCGAATTTTATCTGGAGATTTCCTTTATGGAGAATTCTGAAATTTGGCTAGGATGTTCATTTGGAAATCCTTGAGTCCCAGAAAAAATTTCAGATTCATCCAGGTTCATTTAGTGCCGCTAATGGTTTGATTAAGTGAATTGCCCTTAGAAAATAGAAAAATGTAGAAAAACATTTTTCAGAATTTCCTCAAATCTTGATTAGTGCATAACATTCTCTAGGATTCTTCAAATTACATGAAACCAACTCCATTAGAACCATATCAAACTCTAGTTTCTAGAAAGTAATGGTATGATCCATGAAAATTCCTAAAATCCTTACAACCTCTAGTAATGAAGATTTAGACTTTTATTTGTGCAGGGCTCAAATGTGCTATGTTTCAAATGAAAGTTGGTCAAGTCTCTGGTTAGGTTCTTACCAAGCCACCATAAAAGTTTTAGAGCCAAATGGGATGTGTAGCTAGAGTTATAGTCTTCATATACTAAATTCAACACATTTGCATTTAAATTGACGTATCGTTGAATTGATTACGTGTAGTCGCTGAACGCGAGGAGACCCCGGAGATTTTGGACTTCCTACATGCGGAGGAGACACTAACCCCTGACCAGCAGCAACAAGGCAAGCCCCGGTTTGCATTTAACAAATTTTATAAAGTTTTTCTTTATATTCACTTAGCTTGAAGTATGTGTGTGCATTAGGTGTAGGATTGATGAAACACCAAATGCATGACCAGATTATTCCAAAAGGAGTGAGAGTATTGTCTAAGTCATCGGGTATATCATGTTTTGCTTAATGTTAATAGGCTTCGGTACACGTCGAGTAGTTGGAATCTACTCGCGAGTATAGGGTTCGCCACATACGGGATTGGTTCGAGATGTGAGACCACTTTAGTAAGAAAATTGAGACTAGGCAGGGGCTAGGACGTAGCAAGAGGAAGTCTTGTGTGCGTAGACCTGTCCGTGTTGATTGATGACCGATCCGTGTCGGCCTCGCTGAACAAGTTTGAATGTACCAAAGGCATATCGGATATATGGGGTCCGATAAACTGATGTAACCTAAACCTCCGGGTGTCAAGGCATAGCACACCGATTTATAGGTGTAGGTTGAGGGAAGCCAGGTGGAAATCTGCTAATGGGCATATAGAGATGCTCCGTGTAGAGAACCTCCTGCTCGTTTCTGTGCGACTGGTTCGACATTTGGGCTGTTGGGTAAAAGGTTGTCCCGTACGACATCGGTTGAGTGTGCCGTTGCAGTTCTGAGGATGGGCATACGTGACGTGCTATTCGGGTAGCCCTGCAGGTGTATAACGAGTCGATTCGCCGTCCCTCGTGGTTATGAGTACCGCTTGTTCACTATGTCGTGACGTAGGTAAAAATATGGACTGTTGTGATACAATACTGCTGCTATGAATAACTTGTATTGCTACATGTGTGCCACCAAATATTGCTCACTAAATTTCAGATTCATGAACCGTTAACTTTTGGCTAAAAGATGAACTATGGATGAACTTGTAGGCGTGTCCGTTTGCTGCAATTATCATCCTATATTCGAGTATGACCTGCATGTAGAGTTTCAGCTGTAGGAGAGTCGGTTAAGACTTGCTGAGCCATCGTGCTCATGGTTGCTGCTATAAGTGTTTGCAGGTGAAGAGTACCCCACGGACTCGGAGTATGATTTGACCGGTGAGGGCTACCCTCCATCGGGGACTACTGCTGAGTGGGAGCCGTACACGCCGTGCTGAGGCTGGGTGGAGATAGTGTGGGTTGTCCGTAGGGCTGGACAACCAACTTTTGCTAGTTCGGTGTTGGCGTGAGTTGTATAAATATCTTCCGCTGTAGTAGAATCTGTACAGGAGTTGTAACTGAAGAGTGTACTACTTTTGTACAAATTCAGTAAGTTTCAATGTAATACTATGTTTCTTATTGTGTGTGCTGTCGGGTGTCGCATCGTGCGACACCACCCTCTTAGATCCTGCGATGTACGGATTTTGGTTTGTCAAAACCTAGGCCCCGAGACAAACCAGATAGTGTGCGCTGACACCACTAGGAGCGGTGCAGCTGCTGTTGAACGAGCTGCTAGCCCTCCTCCCCCTGCACAGGTCACCATGGCGGTCGCCCCTACGGAAGATGCAGAGCCAGAGGGCATTGAGGCAATCCCTCGCCTGGCGATGCCGAAGGCTGTCCTGATCCCCAGGGCCGTGAGAGCAGTCCGTTCTAGCCTGGCCCAGATGCAGGACGTGCTCGAGCAGGAATTGGCCGAGCTGAGGTCTGAGTGGGAGTGCCTCCGAGACTAGGAATACCTGTTGAAGGCACTGGTCCAGTCTGCCAGGGCGAAGGCTCGGGCTCGGGAGGAGCAGATTGAGGCTTGGGAGGAGGTGCTGGTGGAGAAAGAGGCCGCTGTCGCCAGCCTCCATAAAAATGCGGCGAACATCCTGGCTGGGGCCCAGGACCTCCATGCCTCCGCCGATGCGCATCACGTGATCCTGACGGAGCTCTAGGAGATACTCCTTCGTCGGGAGAAGGAGGCAGAGGCGAGGGAGAGGGAGCTCTCCGACCGCCTGGCTGCCCATGAGGAGGAGCAGGGGCGCCTGAAGGAGCGTCTTCAGGGCTTACAGGACCAGGAGCGCGCCGCTGCATCTAGGGAGTCTGACCTGGACAAGCGGGCTGTGTGGCTGGCCACCAGGGAGCAGGCCCTGGTTGCTCTGGAGCAGGGGCTAGCCACTCGAAAACAGGAGCTGGTGAGGAGGAGTTTGGCGGGGGAGCCGGCTTCTCCCACCAAGGTGGCCGAAGACCTCCGGGCTTCTCGTGCCACTGAGGCAAAGAAGGTCTGGTACTTCCTCGGCCGCACGGAGACGGCTCTAGAACCCTTCGGCTTTGGCCCCTTGTGCCTTGGAGGGCCGGTCTTGGAGGTGAACAAGGTGCTCCCTGCCCTGGACTAAGTCGGGGAGAAGCTCCTGGCTCTACAGAATGTCGTGGGGGAGCATCTGGAGGCCGAAGGCCAAGCTGTAGCCAAGATGATGGCAGGGCATGTGCTCACATGCCTTCGGAGCTGCGACCCTAGCATCTCCCTGGAACCTGTGGTACAGGGCCACAGCGCAGTGTTGTCGGGGGCGGCAAAGGCTTCCATGGAGGAGGTCACCCGACTCATAGCTTCTATGTTCCAGCGCGGATAGCTCCTAGGTATCCTGCTTGCCTTGTATCCTCCTATATGTGCTGGAGCTCTGCTGGGGATAAAGATTTTTTGTATCAAGTCTCGTATGTCTTGAGTCGTTGATGTAGACTTCGGACCCATGGCAGCGCAAAGGTCCGGAATGACTTAGCCGATGTGGATAGCTCTTTGCCGATGTCCCGAGCTTGTTTCTCCGGGTCCTTAGCAGCGTAAGGACCCAGGGCGCTCCGGCAGTGTGTCTACCACTCCTCCTGGGTCCTTAGCAGTGCAAGGACTCGAAGGGAGTTCAGCCCTTATCTTCAGCTTTGTCATAGCTGGTGCTCCGATTCTCCTGCTCGCTGCTGCAGTGGTCCGACGTCCTGCCCGCGTGGTTCACCATGATGGACCCCTGGTAGATGTGGCCCTTGTGTTGGGGCGCACCTACCATTAGATGAGGCAGGACGTCAGCATCGGACTCCCTGGGAGGTCCGAGACGCCAAGGACCTCTGCGGACCTGCAGTCATGGCAGAAAGAGGGAGTATTCATGCTCTCTGATCACTTTTCCATGTTTGGTAGCTTTACTGTGGCTTACGATCCTCAACTAAGCTACAGGACTTGGGTAATTCAATGTGAGTCGTCCGGGCTGTGGTCAAAGCCTTGCCCAGGGGTATGAGCCGTCCGGTTCCCCGGTACCGAGCTGTAGCGCTGGAAAGGCAGGGTGCGCACGCTAGGGGTACGGAACCAGGCATAGCAGGATGCACACGCTGGACCTCTCGCTGGCGTAAGACTTTCTAGGAAGGGCCATTCGGCGCCATAGGGCCCCCAGGCAATGAGACAACCAAAGGTCCCCAAGTTACAGTTAGGACTTTGCTCAGGGGTATGATCCGTCCGGTTCCCTGATATCGAGCTGTAGCGCTGGAGAGGTAGAGTGCGCACGCTAGGGGTACGAAACCAGGCCTAGCAGGCTACGCACCTTGGACCTCCCGCTGGTGTAATCCTTTCGGGGGAGGGACCATTTATTACCATAGGGCCCCCGAGCAATGAGACAACCACAGGACCCCGGGTACGCCATAGGTACCTCAAGCAGACCCGCCTACAGAAGGATAGCACAGCCCATGCTACGGTTGAACTCAAGAAAAAGTGACTGGCTACACGGTCGGAGCGGTATGGAAAGAAAGCACGAAGAGTATTGGGGCAATATCTGAGGTCCGGTTACTTTTTTTTTTGTTTGTAGGCGTGTTCTTTCTGGCCCCCAAGTACTCAGTTGTAGCGCAAGGGAGGCAGGATGTGCACGCTAGGGGTACGGAACTAGGCATATCAGGCTACACACCCTTGACCTCCTGCAGGCATTAACCTTTCAGCGAGGAGACCTTCCAGTGCCACGGGACCTAGGACAAGTGTGTCAGGATTCGGACATGCTATTTACAGTTGATATGCATGTGCAAGCACAAACTGTAAAGAAGGTACACAGTGTAGGATAATTTTTTCTTATTTCGGGTTTCCTTCGGGTGATACGAGGAAACAGGCCATGCAAGAAGGCAGCGACCCGCCCCGGATGACAAGAGTAGGAGGACCCCTCCGGGGCTTATCTGTTCTAAGCGCTGTTCCTAGACACTGTGCCACCTCTACAAAGAAAGAGAAAAAGAAAATATATCCTACCAATGCGCTAAGGATAGAACTTACAGAGGTGTTCTATGTCATGTGGATTGAGTAGAGGTACCCGTACTCCGTGGCTAGGTGGGTGCACCTGGGGCGGCACACTTGTGCTGCTCGGGAGGGACCTTCCGGCTGGGGGAGGGTTTGTCACCCCTTCTCGAGAAAGTGTTTAACTGAGACACCAGGTGGCCCTACCCTGTGTAAAATCCCCAAGTTGAGCCTTGCTTGTTTTCCTGGAGAATTCAAATCAGCAGAGTAGACTCCTTCCAATGTAGGGTTCAAATTCGGCTACATGAAATAAAGGAAAGACTACGATGGATATTTAGCTAAAAAGGAACGTAACCAACATTTCAAATTTGAGCACAAGAGAGGGTTGACCCACTATATTCAAATTCATCTTTCAGAATTTGCTGCAAAAATTTGAATTCGAAGTAGGAAGCTACTGCGGGTTTGGAGTAGAACATTGGAGAAATTAAATTCAACTTTGGATGGCACAGTTAGGTTTCAAATATTCATAAGAGTTCAAGTACATGAATTCCGCAGTTCTAATTGTCCACAGATTTGAATTTAAACAACCATTTGAATTTTTGGAGCCACTATTGTTTGGAGGGGCCCACCTGCCATTGGAACAAAGCCAGCTAGTTGGTTTTTCCTTCTGTGGGAGCTCGACACCGGGGCAATGTAATCGCTACCGAGCTGGCTGTGCCTTTGCTTATCACCGAGGCAGTTCAATCCTTGTCTCTCGGCCGCGTGCTAAACATCGAGGATGCACAACACAATTGTTGTTTCCCCTGCTCGCCACTCGAACGAAACAGAACAGTTCTCACGCGCTCACCCGAGAACCACACCGCATGCCCGCTCTCTGCTGTGTCATCGCCGATCAGACTCCCGCCGTGTTGGCGCACGGTTGCACCGCCTTGGAGCTGCACCGGCGATTCCTCGACGTCCTCTACCCATCAGCAGCCCGTGCTCGGCTTCCTCTCATCGGAGCTGCCCGTTTTTTTCTCCGCAAGACAGAGCGACTTTGCGCCTCACTGCTACACGGCGTTTGGCAGCTCCCGCACCCCTCCGGATCAATCAAAGTCACTTTATGGTGCGCCACAATGTCTAGCTACTCCTCCCGTATTTTCCTTACTCTTCCCTGGCGTCGGCTCGCCGGAATTTGCCGTTTACCGGCGGTACACGTGAAGAACCGCCAAAAACTAAATCGAGAAATTTGTTCCAAGCGCTTAATCATCATTTCTTCAGTTCAGGCCACAGCAAACCATGACCCTAGCGACCTCCCACGCCGAAGCCCAAAGAAAACCGGCCACCACACGCCCCGGGCGACGAGAATTCGCCGCCGCTGGCTAAACCACGTCGGTCCACCGTGGACACCCCTCTTGCCAATGTTTTCGGCTCGGTTAGGGCATGGATTCATGTTCAACGATCTCTAGGGATGGTGTACGGAACATTTGCTTGTCAATTTAGGCTCGGGAAGGCTGTGTTCCTTGTCGGCGCCGCGCATCCGATACGCCACACCGATGCCGACCCATCTCCGGCTGTTTTCATGCGATGAAACACGGCAGCTGCGCCGTGGTCTGAGGATGGTGTAGCATGAAACCACATTGAATTTGGTGGAGAATTGAGGAAGAATGGGGCGCGCCACCCCTCTATCCCGGTGCACGCGCGTGCTCTGGCAGGAGGTTGAAGACAGACCTGAACCGCGGGCCCCATGTTTGAATTTCTCTGTGTAAAATAAATCCAGAAAAGAGTGCAACTTTGCAAAACCATAACTCTGTGTAGAAAGCTCCAAAAATAGTGAGACAAATTTTGATGGAATCCTTATGAAGAGTGCTTTGCAGAGAAACAAATTGCTAGCTATGAAAGTGCCAGGAAGTTCTGGAGAATTATTTTTATTTATTCCTTTAGAGGTTAATTCCAGGAATGGGGTTTTATGAAATATTCCAATTTTTGGTCAGAAAATTATTCTCATAGTTCCTGAGCTCCAGTAAAAATATTAGAATTTTTGGATATGATTAAGAGGGATTAGTCAGTAGGTTTTCTCAGGTGTAATAAAATGGGCTGAAAAATCACAGAAACAAATTTCAGAAAAATGGAATAACCTTCAATAAGCCATTCTGACCAACAAAAATCTTAGAAAAATTTGAAACAAATTTTTCTGGAAACGTTAGGTCCAGACCTATTAGGATATCAAATTCTTCAATGTGATCAAGGCTAATTAAATACATATAAATCATTGAATTTTAAACCGTCCAAGAGTTCTTGTGGCCTACTCCCTCCTCAAAAACTTCTGAAAAATTTACCATAACTCCATCATGAAATTAGAAAGCTTCTGTAAAAATGTGAACCCTAGAATCTTCTGTCTTCTTAAGTTTTGCTTCTGTAGTTTTGTATATAGCACATTATTTCATATTGTGACACATCCTTTATATTTGATCAGTTTGGTAGAGGGAATTTACGCGAAGACTTCAGAGGCTGCTAACTTGTTCGTGTTGACAGAAATTTTAGTTGGGATCAACAATAAGGCAAGCCCCGGTTTTCATTTAAATTTACAAGTTTTTATTTGTATACACTTTATATTGTCTAGAATATTGGTTTTACATTACGGCTAGGTTTGTATGAAACTCCACATGCATGACCCAATAAATCCCTGGAGTTTGATTTAGAGTAGGGTTTCACTTAATTATAACTGCTGTGATCAAGTTAAGAAAAGTGGATTAAAAGAGGCATAACTCGAGTAGGCCGTTTCCTACTCGTGAACCGGGATTAAGGGGGATCAATCGGAAGAGTTGGGAATTGATCCACTTAATTGAGAAATGGAGACCGAGCAGTATGGATGGAAGGCTCAAGGACATGGTCCTTTGAACCTAGTCTCTATCTGAGTCGATTAAGGCCCGTTCTCGTGTGCGGCCCTGCTGGACAAGTTTGAGTTGCGTACCGGATGCATACTGGCTATATGGGACCCAGGAAACCGATGTAACATGTTAACCTGGGTGTTGAGGCAATCGCCACCGTCTTATGCAGATGCTGAAAGGAGAGAAAAGTCGGTTCTGTGAGGGTTTTCCGTAGTGAGACTTACTCCAAGTCGGTGGGACTGGTTCGATATTTGGGTGTCGTGTGAAAGGTTGCCACATACGACATTGAGGGGATTGGTTGATCACCGGTCTCGGACGGGCATATGTGTCATGTCATTCGGGTGTTTTTTATTTGAATCACCGTCACTCGTGGTAGTGAGCTTACTTGTACACTGAGTCGTGACGTAGTACGAAAATGGGGGAAAAGTTAATACGTTTATTGAGTAATCCTCATATTGGAGATGAAGGATGATCAACACCTTCACTAAATTTACTTTCTACCTTGGGCCAGTCGCATCGAGGCAAAGTGTTTCTTGTTTGATTGTGGATTCTCGGTGTTGATGGTGCAAGGTATGTATTGGTCTATGATAGCTCACAAAATTTACCTTCGCCTCTGGCAAGTGGCATCGAGATGAAGCATTTCTTGTTTGATTGTGGAGTCTCGATGTAAATTATGCGAGGATTATAAAACTTGCTTAAAAACTGGAAGTAAGGACTCTCCGTTAGCTCAAGTTAATGTTTTATGCAAACTTCTTTATTCAACCCTCTATTTGCAGCATTTAGAGTTCCATGTGTAGGTTTTCAGTTAAGTCTTGCTGAGCATAAGCTCACGGTTTGTTGATCCATTGTTTTGCAGGTAACGGCATAAGGCAATGTTAGGGAGGAAGGGAGATCCGAGTGGGGCAGCACACAATGAGGGGTGTGAGTCTAATTTGGAACCCTGCACGCCGCTGTGGTTTGATCTGGTGCTAGTGTGAAGCATTCACGGGCAAGATGGCTTCATTTAGCTTAGCGTAGGCTATAGTCCGTGAGTGTATTCTTATCTTCCGCCGTAATGTATGTTGTACATTATTTGTAAAATGAGACAATAATATGTATTAAAGACATATATTGTTATGTATTTGTGTTTTTCGGATGTGTGCTGTTGGGTGCCGCATCGTACGATACCATCCAATGTGATACCTGGACTATCGGGAAGAGGACTCCACAGGCGTGGTATCAGAGCCACATTGGGAATAGCGCACTTGAAAAGACACGTATTTTCAAAAACTTAGAGTCTACGAGTGAGGAATCGGTACTAGTAGCATAAGTGATGTAAGGTGGCAAACTAACATACTTGTTATGCTATTTTATAACGACGCACCGCCGACTAGGTAAGAGGTGAGGTATTCCACCGAAAGCGGATCAATTTCGGTTAGATCCTCTGACGAGGAAAGTGGTTCAGGGCAGAGATCTCACAGCCTGGTGTGAGATGTCAATATAGAACTCTTGAACTCTACATGTTCCTGAGCTCATATGAAACGCCGATCCCTGACGTGCATTAGGCAAGGAAGTGGAAACCCCATCGTGTGGTCGGTAACATGAAAGTGGAATTAGCTAGGAGGACATACGCAGCGCTCGCCATTGGCGTTCCCTGCAGGGCAGTAGGCGGTATCCGTTGGGTTGATAAAATTCCCAACTGTGACGGCCCGTTCACGCTCTACTCGGGTTCCCTGTTGTGTGGTGTGAAAACGCGACCATGTACCTTGAGACGTGGCATGACTCAAGGACGGCCCATATGGAAATGATACGGGGAGTATGTTTTTATTATGATATGGACCTGCCTGAAATGAGAAACCTTTTTGTGCATCATTATTGAGTGATTTTATGCAGGTACTCTAACCACGTATCCGTATTACGAGTAGAACACGTTTGCAAGTGAAAGATTCTAGTGCCACTAATAGAACGTATATGCCGGATGTAAACCGGTTAGGATTTTCTACTTTTGTGATGAACGTAGTACCGGCATTATAATGAAAATTGCATCAACACCTCACTCACCTCATAAATTTGAAGATTATGTAACCCTAGAATGAAGACAGTTCAAGTGAAGTAGTTAAAACTTGTTTAGAAACCAACTCAAACATATGTTAGTATAGAGAGACCCAAAAACAGAGTCCCCTGTTTTGGCAGTGTTTCTGCTGAAACTTGTACAGGGTGTTACTTATTGTAGGAACGACCAATGGTAGGGTGTGATACAGTTTTGGAAAGGTGGATAAGTTCTCTAAAACCTTTCTATAAACCTCCAGGACAGAAACACACTTAATGTTTGTCAAAAACCATAGAAACCAAAACTGCTACACTTGGGTAGAACCCCAAACAGAGTCTCGGTAATTCCACCATAACTCTCGGTGTAAAAATCTATAAGGGTATTGTGATACATTTATGGAAAGTTCATGAGATATGCAACAACTTTGTAATTCAAAGTTTTGCCAAAATGGAGCAGAATTAATTGGAATTTTGGATTGAAATTAGTTACCTCTGGGGAGGTGCTGTCAAAATCCTGCCAGGAATTCTGTTAATTTTGAACCATCTTATATTTTGATCCAAGAATGAAAAGAGGTCATATAAATACATTTTTGGAAATGTTGGGAAGTTCTTTACAATGTTTCTGTTCAACCCCAGGACATAATCCTTCTGCAAAGGGGTGAAATCCGCAGTACCGATGAAACTGTCCAGAGTACCCAAAGTCTGTGCATAGTTTCTATACTGATTTGGATTTTGCTTATAGCATCCTGTATAGGAATTTTAAAATGGGAAATATTACAATTCTAAAAATATTATTAATTTTTCTTCAACTTTGTAATTATGAGTTTGGTCCATATATGTTTCTAACTGTATGGAAAGGTTGACCCAAAACAAGCACTTACTGGGGAGGTGCTGCTGAAATTCTTTCAGAATTTCTGTTAACTTTAGTAGCTCATAAATTTCGATCTAGAACTTAGTTGAAGGAAAATAAACACTGGTTGGAAATATATGGAAGTCTTCTCCAACTTTTCTGTGCATTCCAACGACAGATTTACATGTTAAATTAGGATTTATACCATAGAACAGAAGCTGGTTCAGTTTATGTACTTTTATGGTTTTGGACCATCACTTCCTGTATACATTTTATCAAAGGTTGTGTGATACATTTCTGGAAAAATGGTGAGTTAGGCTACAACTTTGTAGTTGTCAGTTTTGAAGAACTTGATCTGGAACTGTATGAAAAAGTTGAATCAAAGTGGGTACCTCCTGGTTGGGTACTGCTGAAATTTCCCCCGAATTTCTGTCATCCTTCACACTTTATATCTGTTAAACCTGAACAGATATGGGATCACCAGAGTGACCGTTGGAAGGATACTGAAGTGATCAAGAACTTTGGTATTCCACTCTATTCTTGAGTATGCGGTTAGTTCATGCAAAAATGGAATTTTAGTGCAGACCGGTCAGTTGTGAACCTGAGTTTTCGGGAAGCTGATCGGTCAAGCACCGGGTGACTTGTTATGATTATGAGTATTTTTATACACTCAGAAGTTCATAACAGGTTCCTAGTACTCTCATAGCATTATTTTCGACTTCAACCAAGAAAGATTGTCATTTACCAGACCATCCCAAGTGATGGAGACAAACTACAACAACACCCTACTCGTCGATCAACCCGGTGTAGTTTCCGCTTTAAAAGGTTATCGGGTGCATCACCTTCCCACGAGAATATTATAGCTTAAGTTATCAATCTCTTACATTGGAACTTAAGCGGGAGGAGTGCATCCAAGTAAACCAAAGTATGACATCACCAAGAAACAAGAGGAAATTACGCCTTCAAGAAATCAAAGTTTAAGTACAAGATCCGTCATCATCAAGAAAGATGCAGCTTCAACATCTTCATCATGCACCCACAAATGCTCACCATAATTGCAAGACTGAATAGAAGAAGAAGATTTAGCCAGTCATAATCTGTGACAACTATAGTAACCTCAACCCTACTATGATGATGTCCTAACTGGGAGCTAGGACTGGTAGTTCATTCTTCACCCTGAAAGATTAGGTGAAGACTTAGAAAAAGGGAGAAGGTGAAGCCAACGTATCGTCGCTAAGTTTTCATGGAATATTCCCCAACCATCATGTCAAACATGTTGACATAATTCCATTGAACTTGGTCACAACATGGAAGTGGCAGTCCTTGTTTAGCACCTTTCAGGACCAAGTTATTCATACCTTGCCAAAGTGAATATGATTCTTAATCGTATTTAAATTGTCGTACTAACTCTTGCTCGAAATATAAAAAGATAATGCACCCGACATATTGAAAAGCAGTGAGAAATGTGCAACCTATCGTGCCCAATCCCTTGTATGCACCATTTTGCACCATACATATGCACCATTTTGCACCATACATATGCATCATTTGCACCATACCATGTGCATATGCATTGCACCATATAACATATGAAATACCAAAGTACCGAGCAAGATTGAGTACCTCCTTTCAAAACATTAAGTAGTGTCTAATAACCTTGGGCGCATCGTATCCTGGTACAATTGATCAAATTGCTTGATTCTACATCCTTGAATAATACAAGGGAAACTATTTACTCAACATCCCCTGTATTTTTCTGAACTTTCATCCATGAACTCCGAGTACCGTAATTGTCGGAACTAGACAAATTTCTAATCGCAGGGCTTACCGATTGGTTGCCCAACCTCGCGACAATCCTTTATACACAATCTTAAGAGATTATATGGTGATTTTGACACCATTGTGGTTACCATAGGTAGTGGGTCTTTGCTATATCGATAACAAAGGTGAAATTGACTTGTGACTGCTCTTATGTTCAAGCAAAGCATTCGGTTTTTGACTAGATGGTTGAGATGCCAATTCAAGGTGAGATTATCGATTCACTGTTTAATCTCACCAAACATCTTGACTCAGGTTTTGGGAAGTACTACACTAAGTTTCTAAGGGCTCACTTGATCTAGACAAGTATTAGTTATCCATGTGAAGATTAGGATAGTAAAGATCCAAGCCAACCGACCAGGTCGTTGTGGTGGTAACTAACTATACCGTCAAGAGGGATGTCAAGACAAAGGCTCTCGCCAACCTCAAACGAACTCATACTTTGAGTTTCTAGCGACACAACCACCGGTCTTCATAGAGGTCGAGGATCCTCTGGTGGCGGATAACTAGATCCGTACCATCGAGTTTAAGTTTGAGTTGCTTCAATGCATAGAACATCAGAAAGTATTGTACATGGCACAATAACTTCACAGTTCCGCCAGTACCTGGTGGGCGAATCGGCTCGCATCCCTACCAGCTGGACATCAGCTCACGTGGACGTAATTTTGGAAGACATGCCTTTCTTATCATGTTCTTTCCGGAATAATCTAAGGAAAGCTCGAGGAATTTCTAGTCTGGAAACAAGGAGGGAGGGATGCCATAAGCATTGGTACCATATGCGCCTGACTATGTGACCCCGGAGGCACGAGAATGCGAATGGATCGTTTGTAGCCTCCATGCTAAGTAAGCGGGAGACTGACCTTGGTAATTCGGAGTAACTTCAACGAGTTAATGAGTTAATGTCGACCCTTGTATTTTGGAAGTCGTACATCAAGTCTGTCTCCGAGTGTCCCCAATGAAAGGAATTCATCAATTTAGGGTCAAGGAAAAGCTAGCTTCTCGTGTTGTTGGTCCAGTTCCTCATTACGGAAAGATGTGAATCGGTAGCATACCGTTCCGAGCTACCCACATCATTGCCGGACATACATGACGTCTTTCATGTCTCACAACTAAGGAAATGTTTGAAGGAGCCGATGGAGGTTCTTTCAGGAGGCATGGAAACGTTACAACCGAATCTTGTGATGGACCGATGCTCGTACATCCCAGGATCTCAGAGGGTGGTGCCGCACGATGCGACATCCGACAGCGCACATCATAAGGAAACCATAGCATTACATTGAAAACCAGCTGAACATGTACAAAAGTAGTACACTGTTCAGTTACAACTCCTGTACAGAGTTTTACTACAGCGGAAGGTTTTTATACAACAAACGCCAACATCTAACTAGCAAAAGTTGGTTGTCCGGCCCTACGGACAACACACACTATCTGCACTCATCCTCAGCGCGGTGTGTACGGCTCCCACTCAGCCGTAGTCCCCGACGGAGGGTAGCCCTCACCAGTGGACTCGTACTCCAAGCCCGTGGGGTACTCCTCACCTGCAAACACTTATAGCAGCAACCGTGAGCACGATGGCTCAGCAAGTCTTAACCGACTCACCTACACAAGAAACTCTACATGCAGGTCATAACAAACATAGGATGGCAACTTTGCAGCAAATGACATGCCTACAAGTTCAACCTTAATTCATCTTTTAGCCACAAGTTAACGGCTCATGAATCTAAATTTATTGAGCAATATTTGGTGGCACACATGTAGCAATACAAGTTATTCATGACAGCATTATTAATCACATCATTCCATATTTTACCTACATCACGACACAGTGAACAAGCGGTACTCATAACCATGAGGGACGGTGAATCGACTCGTTATACACCTGCAGGGATACTCGAATAGCACGTAACGTACACCCACATGTGGAGCTGCACACAGCACGCTCACCCCATGTCGTACGGGACAACCTTTCACCCAACAGCCCAAACGTCGAACCGGTCACACCCAAACGGACAGGAGGTTCCCTACACGGAGCATCCCTCTATGCCCGTTAGCAGATTTCCACCTTGCTGCCCTCAACCTACACCTATAAAACGGTGCGTTATGCCTCAACGCCCGGAGGTATAGGTTACATCAGTTTATTGGGGCCCATATATCCGATATGCCTTCGGTACATTCAAAACTTGTTCAGTGGGGCCGCACACGGATCGGTCCTCAATAGACATGGACAGGGCTACGCACACAAGACTTCCTCTTGCTGCGTCCTATCCCCTGCCTAGTCTCATTTTTCTTACTAAAGTTGTCTCCCATCTCGAACCAATCCCATGTGTCCCGAACCCTATACTCGCGAGTAGATTCCAACTACTCGACTTGTACCGAAATCTATTAATATTAAGCAAAGCATGATCTACTCGATGACTTAGACACTACCCTCACCCGTTTTGGAAAAATCTGGTCATGCATTTGGGGATTCATCCATCCTACACCTAATGCACATAAATACCTCAAGCTAAGTGAATATAAAGCAAAACTTTATAAAATTTGTTAAATGCAAACCGAGGTTTGCCTTGTTGCTGCTGGTCAGGTGTTAGTGTTTCCTCCAGAAGTATGAAGTCCAAAACCTCCGGAGTCTCCTCGCCTTCAGAGACTACACGTAAGCAATTTAATCGACATGTCATCTTAAATGCAAAAGTGTTAAACCTAGCATATAAAGACCATAACTCTAGCTAGATATCCCATTTGTCTCTGAAATTTTTACTGTGGCTTGGTGAGAACCTAAACAGAGACTTGACCCAGTTTCAATTGAATCAAAGCCTATTTGAGCTCTGTCCAAATAAAAGTCTAAATGGTCATTACAAGAGCTTCTAAGGATTTCCAGGGATTTTCATGGATCAAACCATTACTTTCTGGAAACTATAGTTTGAGATGGTTCTAATGGAGTTGGTCTCATGTAATTTGAAGAATCCTAGAGAAAGTTATGCCCTAATCAAGATTTGAGAAAATTTCGAAAAATGTTTCTGTACATTTTTCTATTTTCTCAAGGCAGTTCATTTAATCACACCAGTAGGGGGACTAAATGAACTTGGATGAACCTGCAAATTTTCCTGTGACTCAAGGATTTTCAAATGAACATCCTAGCCAAATTTCAGAATTTTCTATAAAGTAATTCTCCAGATAAAATTCATAACAGTTTAAGCTTTAGGGAATTAATTCTGGAAAATAATAAGTTTCATGAGCTGAAACTTGCTTTGATGGATAGTACTCGAAAAGCTGAATTTAACAAAATTTGGTTCACTAAACTTGGAGCTTCCTACACAAAGTTATGAATTCCTAAAGTTGGAGCTAAATCTAGAATTGTTTTTTCTATTGCAAAATTGAGCTGGGCCCACGGTTTAAACTGCAGCCAATAGGATTTGAGGACACACGGGCTACGGGGTTTCCAGCTGTGTAGTCACACAAGATCCCAGGCCACAACCGATCTCGGTTTTAAAATAAACTTGCTGACAAGTGGGCCAGCCCCCCCCTTCTTCAACCTCCGGCGCTTTCTTCCTGCATGCGAGCTCTCCTTGCCGGACCGAGGTGGCGCCTCGCCAGCCACGCGTTCCCGGCCATCTCCCGGCCGGAGACTCGCCGCCCGAGGGTTTGCGGGGTCTGGGAACTCGGTTGTGGGGTCGGTGTGGGCGCTAGGGAACTAGAAATGTGCCGGCGTCATGCGGCGGCCTCGGGAGAGGTTCGGCGCCATCGGCCGGTGGTCCTAGCCCGCCAAAAGCTCTAGTGAATGGCTCTAAAGCATCCTTGGATGCTAGGGAAACTCAGCGAAGATGCAAACACACATGGAAACGGCGGCTACCCTGCTTCCACCGTGCGCCTGAGAGGTGTGGTGACGTTCGAGCTTGGGAAAACATGAAATAACTCGCACACCATCGGTTTCTAGCTAGGGTTGTGAAGCGAAGATGATCGCAAGCTAGTTTAGCTCTTATGTGCAAGATTTTGTGACCTAAGCACAATCATGAGGTGAGAATTTATCGGTTTCATACCGAGGTCTCGAGTTGTCGGGCTCAGACAAATTTCACCGAATTCACCGGCGAGCAGCTACAGCTGGACTCAATGTTCGGGGAGGAGCAGCATGGGTCACCAACGCGTCCGTGGGTGCCCTTGTGCAGGCGTGAAATGTCCCCGGTGTGTTCTGTCCATGTGCAAACCGAGCCGCCGTGAGGTTCAGTCGCTGCGGCAAGCACCGTTCTCGGTGCGTGGCAACCGGAATCCGCTCGGTTTTGTGACGAGGAAGTAGAGGGAAGACTTACAGCGCCGTTTTGCCGCTCAGAGGCACTGTGTGTGGTGGTTTTGCCGAGTTCCCAATCGATTTTGAGCGGCGACAGTGAGCTCGGTTCTTTTCTCGTGCGAGGAGGAAGAGAGTCTCGGTTTGGCGGTTCTGTGAGCGCCCGACTGCTTCGTGCGGTGATCAAGTCGGGAGCAGCTTGCCAGCTCGAGGAAGGAAGCAGGAGGTGGCCTCTGTGGCTCACGCGGTGGCGCCCGGAGGTGAGTCAGTTGCTTCGAGTCTGAACCGAGAGCAGAGCCCCGATGACTTCGGTTGCAAGATTAAGTGCCTCACTGACCAGTGGGTCCCCCTCCCCTCAAATTCTTTTCTTTTGGTTATGCCACAAATATCTCAGCTACTCACAATTCAATTGTAGACTTAGCCACCAAGTCAGGGAATAAATTTGAATTCATCAAATTAGAGTTTGTTTGGCCATATTTGATTCACATTTGAATTTGAAATTCAAATTCAGTTTTGAATTAATTCAAATATAGCTCCCAACAAGATGAACTCCAATGGTGATGAAAATTGGTGGACTAACTCAGCAAAATGTGCTGAGTTGGAATATGAAGTCAACTTTTGAATCCAAGTGATGAAAGTAGCTGAAATTTGAATTTGTATTCAAATTAGCCCTTTTTACAAATGTTTCCAAAAGTGGCATAAAAGGGTTTGGATTTGCATGAAACTTGCATGAGCACTCCTAAGAATATTTAGGGTCTAATGGTGAGCTCAGCCTTTCATGTTTATATGTGGAAGATCCTACTTTTGAATTTGTAAGTCCTTCCTCTAATCACCCTCTTGATGGTGTTTACTTGCTCTTCACTGTGTTCATAAGTTATCCACAAAATGAGCTATGGTGTGGTGATGTGATGAACACTTTAGCAAGTAAATTCTTGGGCTTTTACATCCCTCCCCCTTAAAAGAATCTCATCCCAAGATTACAAAAGAAGAGACGAAGATGTAAGAGGAATTACCCGTGACAAGATACCATGATGTCCAGGTAGTTTGAGAGAAGGAACTACTCGCTCTCCCACGTCGCTTCCTCAGGGATGTGGTTGATCCATAATATCTTGTAGAACCACAGAGTTCAGTTACACGTGGTCCGAGACTTCTTATCAATGATCTCCATCGGATATTCAGCATAAGTCAAATCCGGTTGTAGCTTGCCAATGTCTTCAGTGGGAACAGCAGCTGTATACTTTAGACATTTCCAGATTTGGGAAACATGGAAAACGTCGTGAACACCAGCGAGAGATGCTGGTAGTTCCAGTCGATACGCCACTGATCCGCACTTTTCGGTGATAGCATAGGGTCCAAAAAATCAGGGAGCGAGTTTCCCCTTCACGCCGAATCGGTGCACACCTTTCATCGGAGATAGACGGAGGTACACGTGTTCCCCGGCGTTGAAGTGCAGCGGCCTACGCCTGTTATCAGCATAACTTTTCTGTCGGGATTGGGTGGCCTTCAAGTTTGCTTTAATAATCTGAACGCGTTCTTCGGCGTCGTTCACCAAATCAATCCCGAATGTGACCCTTTCACCGGACTCGCACCAGTTCAATGGGGTGTGGCATTTGCGACTGTAGAGAGCCTCATATGGTGCCATCTTGATACTTGCTTGATAGCCATTGTTATACGAGAATTCCGCCAACAGTAGATGATCATCCCAATTTCTACCGTGGTGGATGGCACACGCTCTCAACATGTCTTCTAACACTTGATTCACCCTTTCCGTTTGCCCATCGGTCTGAGGGTGATAAGCGGAGCTTCTAATCAGTTTGGTACCCAATGCAGCGTGCAACTGCTCCCAGAAACGAGCCAAAAACAGTGCCCCTAGATCTGAGATTATGGTCTTGGGTACCCCATGCATGCACAAGATATTTTCAATGTACAACTCCGCATACTTGCTAGCACGGTAGTTGGTATGCACCTGAATGAAGTGAGCCGACTTGGTTAACCGGTCAACGATTACCCAAATGGAATCATGCTTGTTAAAAGTCATGGGTAATCCCACAATGAAATCTATGATCGCATCTTCCCACTTCCATGCTGGAATTTTCAGGGGTTGCAACAGCCCTGATTTCCTCATGTGATACGCCTTCACTCGTCTACACGTATCACACTCGGATACGTACTTTGCAACTTCCCGCATCATCCGTGTCCACCGAAATTTACTCTTTAAATCTTGGTACATTTTGTTGCTGCCCGGATGAATGGAGAACTTAGACAAGTGAGCTTCATCAAGGATCTTCTTTCTCAGCTCCATATTCCGGGGTACGACTATGCGGTCATTGAACCATAGCGTCCCCTCATCATCCTTCCGGAAACATTTGATATCCCCGCTGTCTATCCATCTCCGGAGATGTGCCATGCCCTTGTCAACCTTCTGAGCTGCAATAATATCCTACCTAATGGTAGGGATGAGAGCAAGGTTGTAGAGTGATGCATATGGAACCACATATAAATTCGGCTCTTCCTCTTCCATTGGTGCAATGGTGAGGTTATGGACATGTGATTTTCGACTCAGCCCGTCGGCAACCACATTGGCCTTGCCGGGGTGGTAATGAATCTCAATCTCATAGTCTTTGGTTAATTCTAACAAACTCCTTTGCCTCATATTCAGCTCCTTCTGGGTGAAGGTATATTTTAAGCTTTTGTGGTCGGTGTAGAGATGCACCAAATTCCCCAGGAGATAGTGCCTCCACATTTTCACCGCCAAAACTACAGCAGTGAGCTCAAGATCATGAGTCAGATAGTGCTGCTCATGGTTTCACAGTTGATGTGAGCCATACGCGACCACGCGTCCTTCTTGCATCAACACGCAGCCAAGCCCGATACCGGACGCATCACAACACATGTCGAAAGGCTTGGTTGTATCCGGTTGAGCTAAGACTTGGGCTGTTGTGAGATGCTTCACCAATGCTTGGAATGCTCCTTCACAAGCTGAGTTCCAAACATTTTTTGTCCCCTTGTTCAATAATTCTGTCATCGGCTTAGCAAGCTTGGAGAAGCTCGGGATGAGCCTCCGGTAATATCCCGCTAAACCGAGGAAGCTTCTGACTTCATGGACAGAAGTGGGGGCTTTCCATTTCAGCACTTGTTCAATTTTGCTTGGGTCAACCGCAATGCCCTCTGCTGAGATGATATGTCCCAAAAATGGCACTTGGTTGATCCAGAACTCGCATTTGCTGAACTTGGCATAGAGTTTATGGTCTCGCAATCGTTGAAGGACAATTCGCAAGTGTTCGGCGTGTTCTGCTTCTGACTTGGAGTAGACCAATATATCATCAATGAACGCCACCATGAACTTGTCCAACACCGTCATGAATACCGAGTTCATGAGGTACATGAAATGTGCCGGGGCGTTGGTGAGACCAAAAGACATGACGATATATTCATACAGCCCATATCTCGTCAAGAATGCCGTCTTCAGAATATCCTCCACCCGGATTTTTATTTGATGATACCCGGAGCGAAGGTCCATCTTGGAGAACACACTTGCACCCACAAGTTGATCAAACAGGATGTCAATGAGAGGCAGTGGATATTTGTTCTTGATGGATACGGTGTTAAGTGGTCGGTAATCCACACACAACCTCAAGGTTTCATCTTTCTTCTTGACGAACAGCGCCGAACATCCCCAAGGTGAGGAGCTCGGTCTAATGAAACCATTGTTCAACAAGTCATTGAGCTGTTCTTTCAACTCAGCCAGCTCATTCGGAGCCATCTTGTACGGTCTCCGTGATATTGGGGTAGTCCCGGGTGCAAGTTCAATTTTGAACTCCACATCCCGTTCAGGTGGCATGCCCGGAAGATCATCCGGAAATACATCGGGGTACTCTCGGACTACGGGGATGTCCTCTAACTTGGGAGCTTCAGTATGATAGGCGGCTAAAACTTCTGGGACCGGATTTTCTAGTATGAGGGAATGTGGACGGTGGAGTGGAGAGTTGAGGTGAACCGTCCGTGCTAAAGTTTCTAGGACAGCGCCATGGTAACTTAGCCATGACATTCCTAAGATTGCATCAATCTTCTGCCCCTCAAGAATAATCATTGTAGTGGGATATATTCTCCCACCTAAGCACAGTGGTGCTTTCGGAATCATCACATTTGCTAAAATCTTCCCTCTCGGTGAGCAGATCATATATGAGCACTTGGTTGGAAAGACTTCCAGTTGATGCTTAACCACATATGATGCACTTATGAAGATGTGGGTTGCACCCGAATCAAATAAAATGATGATTGCACGATCGTTGAGAGTGAACGTATCCGCCAGCACGTTCTCTCCTTCCGGGGCATCCTCATTGTCGAGGTAACGAACGCCTCCGGCTCACAGACCTCCCCTCTTGACTGGTGGTCGGCCTCGAGCACCGCCCTGATATTGGGCTTGCCCGCTGCTTTGCTGCCCCTGTGGACAGTCCTTCGAGAAATGAACCGCTTGGCCACACGTATAGCATGTGTATCGAGGCGGTCCTCCGCTGACCGGTGGAAGGAATCCCGAGGTGCGTTGTGGCGGTGGAAATGCCCGGGGTACCATCTGCTGCTGCTGTTATGGTCGTGGTGATGGCATCGGCGGTCGGAATAGGGTGGCTGAAAAGAACGACCCCCAAACAGTTGAGATCGCGCCGGTGGATGCCACTGCTGAACGGATGGTGTCCGATACACCACGCAGTATTTTTGAGGAGCTCCACCCCTGCTTCTCGGTGGAGCGATTCGCTTCCGCTGCTCAGCCGCAAATTTCCGCTGAACATCCTCTTGCATAATCACGGCACTGACGAGATCGTGAAGGTGCCACGATTGCATTGCATGAGGTGAGTCTTCATCTCGGGGCTTAAACCCCGATAGAACTGCTCGCGCTTTTTCTCCTCCTAGGAGATGTAATCCGACGCATACTGCGCCAGATGGTTGAAAACACGGGAGTAGTCGTGGGCACTCCTCCCGCCTTGCTTCAGTTCCAAGAACTCTTGGAACTTCCTCTTCATCATCCCGGGAGGTATGTGATAGGTGCGGAACGCCTCCTGGAATTCTGCCCATTCCACAGCATGGCCATCAGTTAGTGAGGCGACATAATTTGTCCACCACGCACCAGCAGCACTGTGAAGCTGCTTCGCCGCGAATAGAGTCTTCTGCCGCTCCGTGCATTGGAGAAGCCCGAACCTGGACTCGATCGTCCGCAGCCAGTTGTCAGCCTCCAGTGGTTCCGCCGCTTCAGTGAACACCGGATGATGTGTACTCATGAAATCTGAGTACGTCATGATGTGAGGCTCACGAGGACCCCTCTCTTGACGCCCCCCTGCCTGGGACATATTCTGCACAATTGTGCGGAGCAGGTCGGTCTGTTCCTCACGAGAGCCTACCAGCGCCGAGATCACATCCGCTAGCGTAAGTGGAGGTGGCGGTGGTGGTTGTTGCTGTGGGGTGTTGTCGTAGGCAGGCGGCTGGGAGTCATCACCACCTTGCTGACTAGAGCCCCCGGCCTCGTGCGTGGTCCGGGTACGAACCATCTGCAACCATATGACAATAAAATCAGTCCTACAGCAACTCCATGCAGTCCATAAAATAGGAGTAAAACATAATTACGGTAAACATGTGATACATCTCGTACATGGATAATGTAATAACTTTGCACAAGCTACACCATTACCATACCAAATACAATTAGTGAAATCAAAAATTGATGGACTTTCTCTTTGGAAGTTTATCTCATCAAGATTTGGTCACTATGAGACGTTAACATCACTTTGTCATCACGTATACTACCTTTTATCTTCAATACGACACAAACATGGTCTCTAGCAAAAGAAACTTGAGTAGGAAATATACTAAAATCTTTCACTAGTTGAAGATAACAACGCATGAGTATGTCCTACCCCATTGGAAGTAATAAAACCCCAATAGGGACAACAATCTCTCAAATGAGTTCAACTGTTCATTCCTCTACCCAGAATGACCAGTTTCTACTTATCCCAGATTTTGACCTGATAATTGGCATTTTCATGACTCGGGTTGAATACCAAAGTTAAATTTAACTTCAGTATATTTACAATGAGTATTTATATGCCCTCATATTAGTTCTGGTTAAAAAGTTATGATAATTCAAATTCAACAGAATTTCTGGAAGAATTTCAACAGCACCTTCTTTGGAAGTTGCTGTTTTCAACTCAAAATTCCACTGAATTTTGTGCTGCAACTGCAAAAACTATGAATTACAAAGATGTAACACATCTCCTAATATTTCAAAAAATGTATCATATGTAAATTTTAGATTCCTCTAAAGGAAGTTATGCTTGAAAAACAGAACAGTTCAGAGAGTTTTTGAATCTGTCCTGATTCTGGACAGTTTCTAATCATCTGGAATTTCAACCAGTTTAAGTTGCGATTCTGCTCTGGAAGTATGCAACAAAGTTGTAGAGCACTTAAACCCATTTCCAGAACTATATCCCACACCCCAATTGTCTAAGTAACCTGTGAGTTATGCTCTGTTAAAGTTCAGCAAACTTGCTGCCAAAACAGAGCACTCTGTTTTTCAATCCCTTTGAACTAAACTAATCAACTGTTGAATTTTTCTACCCAACCAGTGTCCTAAATATTGAAACTTGGTTATCTTAGTTCCTTGTTAACATTATCTTTAATGCAAATGCTTATTACATGTCGGTACTATGTTCCTCACAAAAAGAAAAATCCTAACCGGATTATACCGGCATATACATCTCAATTGTGGCACTAAACGGTCTCTCGCACACGTGTACTACACGGCATACATACATGGTTAGTACCTGCAGAAGAACACTCAATAGTGATGCACTCAAAGGTTGTTATCATTCCAGGCAGGTCCATATTTGAAAGTAAATACATACGCCCATATCATTGCCATACGACCGTCCTTGAGCGAAGCCACGTCTCAGGGTACGTGATCGCGTTTTCACACCACACGACGAGGAACCCGAGTAGAACGCGAACGGGTCATCACGGTTGGGAATTTTATCAATCCAACAGATACCACCTACTGCCCTGCAGGGCACGCCGATGGCAAGCGCTGCGTATGTCCTCCTAGGCTATTTCTAGAAGAACACACTCTCGCGTTACCGACCAGACGATGGGATTTCCACTTTCTTGCCTAATGCACGCCAGGGACCAGCGTTTCATATGAACTCAGGAACATAAAGAGTTCAAGAGTTTTATATTGACGTCTCACACCAAGCGGTGAGACCTATCCCTGAAGCACATTCCTCATCAGGGGAGCTAACCAAAATTGAACCGCTTTGGATGGTGTTCCTTACCATGTTTACCTGAGCGTAGGTGTGTCATTACATAATCAAAATTCATAATTATAACACATATGTTAGTCATGCCACATCAAGTAACTATACTAGTATAGTCCTTCTTTGGGCATACTAGCGAATCCTCAACGTAATCCTAAGTTTTCCCGTAATACTGTCCTTATTTAGTGTGCTATACCCTAAGCAGCTCTGATGCCAGCCTGCGACGGACCGATGCCCGTACATCCCAGGATCTCAGAAGGTGGTGCCGCACGATGCGACACCCGACAGCACATCATAAGGAAACCATAGCATTACATTGAAAACCAGCTGAACTTGTACAAAAGCAGTACACTCTTCAGTTACAACTCCTGTACAGAGTTTTACTACAGCGGAAGGTTTTTATAAAACTCACGCCAACATCTAACTAGCAAAAGTTGGTTGTCCGGCCCTACGGACAACCCACACTATATGCACTCATCCTCAGCGCGGCGTGTACGGCTCCCACTCAGCCGTAGTCCCCGACGGAGGGTAGCCCTCGCCGCTGGACTCGTACTCCGATCCCGTGGGGTACTCCTCACCTGCAAACACTTATAGCAGCAACCGTGAGCACGATGGCTCATAAAGTCTTAACCGACTCACCTACACAGGAAACTCTACATGCTGGTCATAACAAACATAGGATGGCAACTTTGCAGCAAAGGACACGCCTACAAGTTCATCCTTAATTCATCTCTTAGCAACAAATTAACGGTTCATGAATCTGAAATTTAGTGAGCAATATTTGGTGGCACACATGTAACAATACAAGTTATTCATGATAGCAGTATTAATCACATCATTCCATATTTTACCTACGTCACGACACAGTGAACAAGCGGTACTCATAACCGTGAGGGACGGTGACTCAACTCGTTATACACCTGCAGGGATACCCAATAGCACGTCAAGTACGCCCACACGCAGAGCTGCACACAGCACGCTTACCCCATGTCATACGGGACAACCTTTTACCCAACAGCCCAAACGTCGATCCGGTCGCACCTAAACGGACAGGAGGTTCCCTACACGGAGCATCTCTCTATGTCCGTTAGCGGATTTCCACCTTGCTGCCCTCAACCTACACCTATAAATCGATGCGTTATGCCTCGACGCCCGGAGGTATAGGTTACATCAGTTTATAGGGGCCTATATATCCGATATGCCTTCGGTACATTAAAAACTTGTTCAGCGGGGCTGCACACGGATCGGTCCTCAATCGACATGGACAGGGCTACGCACACAAGACTTCCTCTTGCTGCGTCCTAGCCCCTGCCTAGTCTCAGTTTTCTTACTGAAGTTGTCTCCCATCTCGACCCAATCCAGTGTGTCCCGAACCCTATACTCGCGAGTAGATTCGAACTACTCGACTTGTACCGAAGACTATAAACATTAAGCAAGGCATGAACTACTCGAGGACTTAGACACTACCCTCACTCTTGTTGGAATAATCTGGTTATGCATTTGGGGTTTCATCCATCCTACACCTAATGCACATACATACCTCAAGCTAAGTTAATATAAAGAAAAACTTTATAAAACTTGTTAAATGCAAACCGGGGTGTAAAAGTCCCAAAACTTGTAAATAGAAAACTTGAGCTATGAATAAAGTTGAGTTTATATCCAAGAAATGGGACTTACAAAAAACTTTTGTGTTACTCATGAAAAGAGTTGGCATGTGCAATAAAACTTTGAATTCAGTTTGAATTAAGAGGTGCACTTCAAAAAGAAGGAGGGCATGTTCAAAAGAGAAATACAAACTGTTGTTTGAAAAAGTATATTTTCAATAGCCAACTCAAAGATCAGATGTCATATTTGAATTCCTCAGATCCAAATTATGAGGGAGCCAAGTTTTGAGCAAATTTGGAGAGGCCTTGATATGAATATCAAAGGAACTTGTAAATTTATTCCAAATTTGAATTTAAACGTGAAACTGTGGCACAAATTGTCAAATATCAAAATGGCTTTTGGATTTGGATCCTGCATAGATGAATTTACAATGTGTCAAAAATTTGGAGATATTTTGGGGCAGAGGGGAGCTGTGGGCCCCACTGGTCATTGAGAGGAGGGGGCCTAACTTACGGCCGAAGTCACTCTGTTCTCGGTTCACACACGCGAGCACACCCGAGCGTTACCCTTCTCCCGCGAGCTGCCACGCGCTACCGACCGAGGACCGGAAGCACCTCCCGAGCTATTTCAACGTCGGTTCCACGCGCCCTTATCGGTCTTCCACCGGGTGCACCCTCACAGCGCCGAGAACCCGTCCTTACCACGCACCTCTCGTCGAGTTCTTGCCGCACGGAGAAAGTCCTCGGAGCACCGGCGCCCGGACGCCTCGGCAGCTTCCGCGCCGAGCTAAGCCGCCCTACAGCCCCGCCGGACCTCCCTCGACATGGCCGAAGCGATAACCAGGCTCTGGCTCCGCAGAAACTCCGGCGTCGAGCTCGGTTCTCCACCACAGCACCGAAGGGAGCTGCCGCGCCGAGAACTCGTCGGCTGGCCGCCACAGGGCTTCTCCCACCCAGCTGCAAAAGCAAAAAGGTGCACCTGTAGACCTTCTCGCTTCACAACAATGCCGGCAGCATGTCATGGACCGTGCTCGCCAGAATTTCAGTTTTGCTGACGACGTACGATAATGGCCGAGATGAGAAACTCGGCGAATTCGTTTCACACGTCGAACCACTCCCCACACGACGTAGCCTACACCTTCTATACCCCCGTGCGTGTTCATAGGGCCAAGAACCACCGAGACCCATCGAGCAGAGCCACTGTTCATCGAGTTTTTCGATTTTCGCCGGATTTTGACCTAGCCCGACGGTGAGGTCATATTTCCGGTGAGTTCCAGCTAGATCGGCGGTTGGGTCCGTGTTCTCCTCGGTGCGGTGGTGCTGTACGTGCAAACGGCTACGTGTTTGGTGTAGTATAACGCCCTAGCGACATCGCCGGAGTGGCCACCGCCGCTGTCGCCGTTGCACTTAGGTTTCCGGCCACCTTCGATCGGAGGTAAGGCCGGCAACATGTTCCTCCCGCAAAAACGTGCAGTGGTGGCAAAAATCAACAAGTTCCGAGGACCGGAACCCCTTCCCGGCGAGGTCTTCGGCGAGCCCGGCGCCGGGGTCGCGCGGGGGCCGGAGGAAGACGGAGAGGGGGCTGGCCCATGCGTCAGTGTCTGTTGCGAAGGAGTGGGATTTTCTGTGGCCTCGGATCGGTCTGTGACAACGCGGGGACGGGTCTGTGGCCCCGTGTGGCTTGAATTCAGCAGCTGACACGTGGGGATGGGGCCACTGTCAGAGTTTAAAATTTTCCCCGAATTAATTTGAATTCCAGATTTAGTTCAAACTTTAGAACCTCATAACTTTTGCCAGGTAGCTCCAAAATTAGTAATTCAAATTGGGTTAGATTCAGGATGGAAAACTCTATACAAATATGCAACCCAATTTGTATGATAATCAATAGAAAATTCTGGAAAATTCTTTAAATCTTTTCAGCAAAAGAATTTTAGAGGGAGTTTGGTTCATCCAAAAATCCCCAAATTTTGCCAGAATAGTCTTTAGGATATTAGGAGACTCCTGTAAATGTTTCAGATCATTTGGAGTTGATTTAGTTTGGGTAATTCTGATTTAAATTTCTGTATTCAAATGAATACAGAAACATTTTCAGAGAATTTCCAAAACTTGGAAATTCAGTTCTAGCCATTCCTTAGCTCCAAAAATCCTAGGAAAATTCAGACAAACTCCCTGAGCTATGTATGAAATGATGGTTCACTTGGATTTGCATGAGAGTGCAAGTTTAATCAGAATTAATTCCTTTATGCCTAAATGCTTAGGGAATTGTTCTGGGTGACCAAATCAATGAAACATTCTGAATATTGGTCCAGAGGACTTTCTTGTGACAAGGAACTCACAAGGAAATTTCCAGCTCCATTGGAGCCCTTGATCATTATGTCCTGTTCAACCTCATTAGGTGATCACCACCCAAGTGATGAACCTCACTTCTCACTTAATGATAGTGCTTAAACACACACCCAAACCACAACCCCAGTGTCATTTTAAATTCTTAAACAAAGTTCCAGTTTCAAACATGTCTTTAGCACTTGTTAGCAAAAGTTTTACAATTAAACATATGTGCATGTTCATAACGTGTAGTGATTAAACGTGGAAGAGTGGAAGAGAAGTTAAGCTCAGATCAAAGAGCAAGAAGGGCAGGGATTGAACTTCAAGTCATCAGCAACTAACCTCATATCATATGACTTTAGTCACCTGCAAAACTAAGGCAAGCCCCGGTTTGCACTTAAGTTGTTTTTAATGTTTTCCTTTGTTCACTACTATTGGTCATAGTTTGTATGTGCATTAGGTCAAGGTTGTTTTATAACCCACTTGCATAACCAAAAATAAACCCTGAGGTCAAGGGTAGAAGGGTGTCATCGTTGTAGAATAAGGCCATGCTAAATAGACTAGGGCATCCGGTAGAAGACGAGTAGTTGGGATCTACTCGCGAGTTATAGGTTGGGTTACCTGGGTGTAGATGCAAAAGGAGGGCAAACTAAAGTTTACATTTCCAAAGATGAGACCGGGCAGGAGGGTTAGGCAGCGACAAGACGAGGTCTTGGTCGAGTAGCTCTGCCTGTGTCGGTTAAGAACCGATGCGTGTGCGGCACCCAGGAGCAGGTATTGAGTTGTGTACCGGATGCTTACTGACATATGGGAATCAGGAAACTGATGTACCAGGTTCACTGGGTTGTAGAGGCATACCACATCGTCTCATTAGACCTATGAGCCCGAGACGGCGCGACCGGTTCTACAGTCTAGTGTGCTGAGAAAAGTTGCCACATACGACGTAATGAAGGACGCCAGAGTTGGGTCTTCAGAAGCGGACGTATGTATCGAGTTATCCGGGTAGTGTTTGATTCGAATCACCGTCCATCGTGGTTATTGATTACCGCTTGCTCCCTGTGTTGTGACGTAGTAATCAAGTTGTGTGGGAATAGTTTGCAAAGTTTTAAGTGCTGATATGATAATTGTAAATTGCATGAAAACCATGTTTGAAGTAGAGATAGAGCAAACTAAAGTTATTTTCCACCTTGGGACAAGTAACATTGGAACAAAGCATTTCTTGTTTGATTGTGGAGTTCCAATGTTGCTAGGCGCAAGGTCACTACTATTATGGCTAAAAATCTGAAAGATAAGGATGAACTCGTAGGCGAGTCTTTTCGCAAAACTACAGGATTAGGTCTTAAGTTACTCTCATGTAGACTTGCATGTCTTAGGAGAGACGGTTAAGTCTTGCTGAGCCTTTGTGCTCACTCTTGCTATATAAGTGGTTTTGCAGGTAATCATCGACGCTATAAAGAGGGTTGTCCGGTGAGACTCGGAAACTTCCGAGTCATGTCAAACTTGGAGAACCTAGCCGCTGCCATGTCTTCGTGTTGCTAGCGAGAGGAGTCCGCGGGCTGGACCTCTTCTCGAGTGCTTTGTAGATACTCGAAGTGAGCTGTTATAGACTTCCGCTGTAGTTATTTTATGTAAATTATTTCCAAAGAACAATTTGTAAGCTTCCGCTTTTGATTTATGTAATACATTGTTCCTTATATGTGTGCTGTTGGGTGCCGCATAACACGGCACCACCCAATGCGATCCCCGGGCGAGGCGGCACGGCCTCGTGATGGAGGTCGGGCCCCCTCAGCGTGGTATCAGAGCCGCATTGGTAATAGCGCACGGAATAAGGATGGTATTACGACAAAAACTTAGGATACGGTGAGGAAACGATATTAGGCCCACATAAGGACTATAGTAGTATAGTTATTTAAAGTGGCAAGACTAACATATGTGTTTTAATTCTGAATTTTCATTATGTAACGACGCACCTACGCTCAGGTAAACATGGTAAGGAACGCCACCGAAAGCGGTTCAATTTCGGTTATCTCCCCTAACGAGGAATGTGGTTCAGGGATAGGTCTCACAGCTTTGTGTGAGACGTTAATATGAAACTCTTGAACTCTTCATGTTCCTGAGTTCATGAAACGCTGATCCCTAGCGTGCATTAGGCAAGTAAGTGGAGACCCCATCGTGTGGTCAGTAACGCGATAGTGTGTTCTTCTGGAAGTAGCCCAGGGGGACATACGCAGCGCTTGCCATCGGCGTGCCCTGCAGGGAAGTACGTGGTATCCGTTGGGTTGATAACATTCCCAACCGTGACGACCCGTTCATGACATACTCGAGTTCCCCGTCGTGTGGTGTTGAAACACGATCACGTACCTTGAGAAGTGACTTAACTCAAGGACGGCCGTATGACAATGATACGGGCGTTTGTATTTACTTTTGAATATGAACTGCCTGAAATGAAACAAACTTTGAGTGCACCACTATTGAGTGTTCTTCTGCAGGTACTAACCACGTACGTATCACGTGTAGTATACGTGTGCCAGAGACCGTATTAGTGCCACTGATAATACGTATATGCCGGTGTAATCCGGTTAGGATTTTTCTTTTGGAGAGGCTACGTAGCACCGACATGTTTCTTACGGTGCATCGACGCCGTACTAAACTTAATAACCTCTTCCCTATGAAGAAATGATCCATGAACTAACTTTCAACTAAAAATGGAAGTTTTAAACAAGTATTAGTTATTGAACTCTTATTTTGAGCTAAGATTCAAATGAGAGTATAACCAGGTGTCAAAGTTTTCAAAAACAGAGTGCTTTGTTTCTGGCAGGAATTCGTGCTGGACTTCAACAGAGCATAACTCTGAGTAGCTTTAACCAATTAAGGTGTATGATACAGTTCTGGAAAGATTTTCAAGCGCTCTACAACTTCTTTGTAGACCTCCAGAGCCAAATCGTACTTTAAGTTGGTAAAAAGTCCAGTTGAAGGCAAACTGTTCAAAACCAGGACAGTAGCAAAAACCTCTTTGGACCTTTCTGTTTTAAGCCATAACTTCCTGTAGAAAAATCCTTAAGGAGCCCATGATACACCGTTGGAAATATACTGAAGTTTACTACAACTTTGGTATTGAACTCAAGTCAAGAATCTGTAGTTAACTTGAGTAAAATTTGGAGTTTGTGTGAACTGGTTAGGGTAGTCCCGCTGATTAGTTTAGCGTACTTAAGATTTGTTTAAACATGAATGTGGTTATGCTTTCATAAAGTTCATGACATGTTCATGTTTTGCTTATCTTTACTTACTACTGAGATATAATTTTGATTGACTCAAAATTTTGTTTTGTGCAGTATGGTACGCGCACACTCTCAAATGGAGATTGGAGGTTCAAGTCGAGGTGGGAATGACTCGACTTCATCACAAGAGCCATCACCAACCTGATTGGCTGAAATTATGGCGAAGATGAATGAAACTCTCCAAACTCTAGTTCAGCAAGGCATAAATCGAGAAGCTCAACGTCACATGCCATCCCAGAGCACGTATCTGGATTTCTTGGCGACACAATCGCCGGTATTCTCTGAGGCGGCTGACCATTGTGAAGCAAATCACTGGTTATGTGTCATTTAGTCTAAGTTTGGGTTGATCCAATGTGATGAATTCTCGAAGACTCTATATGCCGCTCAGCAGCTTCACGGCTTTGCGGGAGCATGGTGGGCAGAGTACCTTGCTGTCCAACCAGCAGGGCATTGTGTCACATGGAAGGAGTTCCAGACTGTATTTCATGCTCGTTTCATCCCTGCAGGCATAATGCAAACCAGTTTGGATGAGTTCTGGAGTCTGAAGCAAGGGGACATGAGTGTTATTGAGTATGCGAAGGAATTCAATCGCTTAGCTCAATATGTCCCTGACTATGTGAAGTCACCAGCCATGAAGGGTTATCGCTTTTACCGAGGGCTGACCGCTAGGCTGCGATGTGAATTGGCTCAAGTTAGCCAAGAAAATTTTGATGAGTTTGTGAGCTGTGCAATCGCTCAAGAATATTACTCCATTCTCTACCTCAAAGAAAAGAGGGAGAGGGACTCATCACAGGATGAAGACAATCGTCTACCTCAGAAGTATCGGTTGGTAATCCATTCACCTTCCGGCCGAGAGATTCCACAAGAAGTGCAATCATTCTGGGAGTGTGACGACTCTTCTACTCCACAGAGGTCTTATTCACCTCCACCGCAGTAGAAAATTATTTCTTATGCACCTCAGTATCAACAAGGTTCACTAGAATACTACTTCCCTCACGAGGCTGAAGATGAACAAGGTGATTTCTCAGATGAACCAAGTGCTGTCCCACTTCACATTGACAATGAGCTCAATGTCAATGAAGCAACTGAACCGAACAGCAACAACGTGTCTGCGGGTCCAGTTCCAAAAAGTGATCTTGGGCAGCCCAGAAAAGCTATGTCAAAAGCGGGAACAGTCAATTATGTGTCAGTCGATGATCTGCCAAAGGGAGGACCTGTTCTTGCCGGCAGGTTCACCTTAAATGACAAGCCGGTTGTTATTTTATTCGACTCTGGTGCAACCCATAACTTCATTAGCAGGGCAACGGTGATCCGGGATCAAATATCCACCACTATTACCAAAGGTTCATACCTTATTCATTCGCCAGGTGGAGACATATCAACTAATGAAGTCATCTCTCGAGCACCACTTTGCTTGGGTGGGAAAATTTATCCTACCACCCTCATCATTCTCGAAGACCAGGGAATCAATGCCATATTGGGAATATCATGGTTGACCTTCCATAAGGCTGTTCTGGACATCGAGAACAGGAGTGTCCACTTGGACTCTCCACTTCACGGGCGTCAAACGTTGTACATCGGCGAAGCGGTTTCCAAAGAACCGGAAGTATGTAATGCTGAGGTCTGCAAGATAGAAGACATTCCGGTAGTCCGTGAATTTCCAGACGTGTTTCCCGAAGATCTTCCAGGCTTGCCACCTGAGCGCGAGGTGGAATTCAAAATCGAGTTGATACCGGGAATGTCACACCCGGTTTTTCCGAAGAAAACAACCAAGTGAATATCACATGTATGCCAGGATCATTTTCTCATACATGTGATGACAAATAGTGAAGCATCATTTATTACAAGCCAGGGGTCGAATATAAATAAGTCTTACATCGCAAATGTCTCAATGGACAATAGTACGTTCATCACAAGTAAATAAACTAGCAGCGGAATATTATTCTTTAGGGCTCCATCACAGGCGTTGCCCGGGGGTCTTCATGAACCTAAAAACCTTCCTCGGGTCCAAAATCTTGGTCATTATACACCACCTCATTGTCTTGACCTGAGCAGCAATATAAACCAACAAATATGCAAGGTTGAGTACCAATGGTACTCAGCAAGTGTGGGAAAATTATATCATGCATGGCTAGAACAAGGAGAGGTTGAACTCATGGTTAAAGCACTACGCAATTAATACCTATCACCTTAGCTTATTAAGCACCTACATTACTACAGAGGTGAAATGGTCCCAATCTCCCATCCCATCATTGTAATCCAATAACCATAACATCATTACCAATGTTAAGCTCCCCGCTTAACTTCCAAAACCATTAATCCTCTAATCATGAATAAGTCCAGGCCGCTCTTAATCGTGAGCACGGCTGTCAAGACAGTTTTGACTCTGCAGAGTTTGTACCACTGTACCCACAAGTAGTGATTTCATCCCCCGTTGCCGGGTGGAATAAAAGAACCTCCATTATGCCAGTGGCTACGATCCACATTCACACTTCCCAGGTGTGTAGCCAGGAGATCACTACGAAGCCTTTACAAAGGGATTCCCGACGAGCATGGGCCCACTGAGGTTTCACCCCTAACAGCATACAAGAGGCTCCAACCCCGCTGCAGTGGCCCCCTCTTGAGCCTTGCGGTTCATATGGTAGTCCAGCTGACACCTACTCCCCGCACCATCCAACACACCCATACTACGCCGGGGATACACCTAATTAATTGGCCAAGCTGCCCCATCTCAGCATGTGGTTGTCACTGTAAAGCCGGGTTACATGCTCCATGAACCGGTCCTTAGGATCCAGGCAAGTACTAAACACAAACCCAAGTCTCGTGCACCCAGCACACAACCAAAACATCCAACTTGACTTGATCCCTACCTCTACATAATTCACAATGTCTCATTCAAGAGTATGGTAATATAAACTGATGATCTCATTTCCCAAATATCCCATTCTAAGCATGGCTAAGCAAATGCATGTAAATAAATGACATGACAAAAATAAATCCCAACCCAAGCTACAAGGAAACAAGGTAATGCAATTCTAGGGAAACTTTCCTAGCATGGGTTTCATATTTCATTTGACAATGCAAATAATTCTATCTACACATCCTAGCATAGGATCAAAGTGGTCAAGGACACTTGCCTCCTTCTTGCTGCTCTTGAGATGGGTAGTCCTGATCTTGGAAATGAATAACTTGTTCTTGAACAGGTTCTACTTCATACCATCACACATAGCAAAAGAAAAACAACAATCCATAAGACATAGTTCACACTTACACTTCATACAAACCACACATTCACATTTATGAAATTCATTCACCATTATATGTGTTGTGGTTACTTTATGTGTGTTGAGTTGTGGCTTGCATGCACTTTTATCCATGTGCATATGATTCCTACTCTTATGTTCATATTTATACTTACATACTATATATATATATATATGTGTGTGTTTCAGTTTTAAACAAATTCCTTATATTAAACTACCAAGTATGTAAGAAAAGTATTTTTCTTCTCCATATGTGCCTTCATAATTTCTATCAACCCTAAACTGAATTCTTTGGATTTTAGAAACTCCATTTATCTTTTACTAATTGCTATATTTTCAGATTTATATTCCTATGCATAATTGTGTATTTTATTATGAAATTAGTAATACACATCATCTAAACAGAATAGGTTCTGGTCCTAAATAATTTAAAATCATATTTTGACCTTGGCTTCTGATGTAGACTATTTCATAATTATTTTCCTTATTTTTCTATAACTATTCTTTACTTCAAAATGTGTCCCTATACTAATAAATGTGAATAATAAATGAAACAGATTCATTTCAGCCCCAAAATAGATTTTTATCTCACTCCAAAGTTTTCTATGTACTGAGAAAGTTTTTAATTAATTTTGACAATTACGTTTGTCCCCCTTTTTAATTTTTAAACACTAGTTACATATTCAATTTTCTAAATTAAATACTAAACAGGGCTAAAATAATGAATTCACCCCATTACAGGGTCTATAATATTATTTTCATAATTTCCAGGGGTCTAGCTGCACTTATCAGAGGTGTTTTTCCTAATTTCTATTAAGTCCAGGGGTTAAAACTGATTTTTAAATGAATTTACATGATTTTCTGGAGTTCCAGGGGCTAGATCTGAAGTTTCCGGGGCTAGCTCTCAATTCCAGAGAACCCCAGGGGGTAGCACGTAAGAATTTCAGTCTTTATAACGCGGGGCTGACGTGGACCGTCCGATTTTAAACCGACGGCTGAGATTATAACATCGAACCGGTACGCGGGGTTTTAAAGTCTACCGTGCGATTTAAAATAAACGGCGCACAAGCGGCCACGTCGCTCTGATCGAGCGCGGGCGGCGCTGCCGGCGGTGCACGGCGGCGGGAAGCGGCGATCTCGCCGGAAAGTTTCGGATCTTCGAGAATTCTGCCTAGAACTGTGATCTTATGGCCTAGATCGGTAGAGGGGAGGTCGGGGATCTCACCTCGGGGGTTTTCTCGAGCTCGTGGGTCCTGGAAAGTGATCGGCGGCGAGGTCCGAGGCAAAACCACGGCGAAGCTCGTCGGCGCTGGGTTTACACCGTAACTCTCCGAGTTTTCTGCACCTGCAAAGTTCCCCGGAGGCGGTGGATCAAGACCAGCGAGTTAGATCAGAGTTTCCGAGCTTAGATCGGCCAGAATTCACCGGCGAAGTCTCGGTGCTCACCGGAGTGAAAATCGGCGATCGCGTGAGAAAAACCGATCGGGGCTGGGGTTTTTATAGCCGGGGGAGGGCGGTGGGTCAGTTGTGATCGAGTTGGATTCTTCTGGGACCAGAATTCGGGCTGCGGGAAGGGTTTTCCGATCGGTTAAGATCGCGCGCGCTCGGGGAAAAGTCCAGGGTCGCGGGGTTAGGGATGACAGGCGGGTCCCACCCGTCTGTGAGAGGCAGCGCGGCGCGCGCGGGGGCGGGCTGGCGCGGGGAAGCTGGGCCGGCTGGCGGGTTTCGGCCCACTGGCCGGTTTTTTTCCCGTTTCTCTTTTTCTTTTTCCATTTCTTTTCTGTTTTGAGTATAATTTGAATTCCAGTTTAAATTTGAATTTTTGCAAAACATGCAACACGTCCAAAAATTTTTAAATTCCCCTCTGAACATGGTTTAGTGTTTTGAATCAAAATTTTGGGGTGTTACAGCTCTACCCCCCTTAAAAGAAATCTCGTCCTCGAGATTGGTGTTTCTAAGAAAACAATTCCGGAAATTGTGCCTTGAGCTCATCTTCCCGTTCCCAGGTAGCTTCCTCTTCTGAATGATGCTTCCACTGCACCTTGCACATCCGGATTCTCTTGTTTCTGGTGAGGCGTTCCATCGTCTCTAAAATCTTGTATGGTTGCTCGGCATAAGACAAATCTTCAGCTACATCTACTTCATTCATGGGTAACACCTCTTCAGGCGTCCTCAGACATTTCTTGAGTTGTGACACTTGAAATACATCGTGCACGTCCGATAGATGAACCGGTAACTCTAGTTGGTACGCCACTTCGCCTTTTCTTTCCAAAACTTGAAAGGGTCCGATGTATCGAGGTGACAACTTCCCTTTCACCTTGAACCGACGAAGTCCTCTGATAGGGGACACCTTGAGATAAACATAGTCTCCCACGTTGAAAACGAGTTCTCTTCTTCGTACATCGGCATAGCTCTTTTGGCGTGTTTGTGCTATCCTCAAATTGTTGCGAATCTCCCTCACCTTCGCCTCGGCTTCTTGTAGCACTTCTGGACCAAACACTTTACTTTCTCCTGTTTGGTTCCAAAATAGGGGAGTTCTGCACTTCCTTCCATACAAAGCTTCAAACGGTGACATCTTCATACTAGCTTGATAACTGTTGTTATAGGAAAACTCCGCATACGGTAAGTTCTTGTCCCAACTCCTATTGTTTTTGAGTGCACATGCCCTTAACATATCTTCAAGGATCTGATTGGTTCTCTCCGTCTGCCCGTCAGTTTGGGGATGATAGGCAGAGCTGAAATTCAGATGGGTTCCCATGGTTTCATGCAACTTTTGCCAAAACCTCGAGGTGAACTGTGTCCCTCGATCCGACACTATCTTCTTTGGCACTCCATGGTAACACACAATCCTTGACATGTACAATTCTGCCAATTTGGATCCGCTGTAGCTTTCTTTCACAGGAATGAAATGAGCTACCTTGGTTAGCCTATCAATAATGACCCATATTGAATCATACCCGGATTGGGTCCTAGGCAATCCCACGACATATCCATGCTGATTTCTTTCCATTTCCATTCAGGTACTTTAAGTGGTTGCAATAATCCCGCGGTTCGTTGATGTTCAGCTTTCACCAACTGACATGTGTCACATAGGGCAACATGTTCTGCGACATCTCGCTTCATGCCATACCACCAATACCTGCCTTTGAGGTCCTGGTACATCTTCGTACTCCCAGGATGAATGGAATAGTCAGAATCGTGAGCCTCCTTCAAAATTAATTCACGGATCTCTTTTACTTCTGGCACACAGATCCTTTTCCCGTGCCACACCGTTCCCTGTTCATCCTCTCTAAAACCAGGAGCTTTATTTTCCTTAATGAGTTGTCTGATCTCTTGTATCTTCTCATCATTCTTTTGGCCCTCGCGTATGTCTTGCTCGAGTGTGGAGTCCACTTCCATGGCGATGGCTTCACCACTATTTACTAGACATAGATTGAGTCTTATAACCTCGTCCTTCAATTCTGCAGGCATGTCCTTCAAGCTCAACTTATTGACCTGCACTTTCCGACTCAAAGCATCGGCCACGACGTTTGCTTTCCCGGGATGATAGTTGATGCCCACATCAAAGTCATTGATTAGCTCTAACCATCTCCTTTGTCTGAGGTTGAGATCTGGCTGTGTGAATATGTACTTCAAACTCTTATGATCCGTATATATCTCTGTCCTCTTCCCCATCAAATAGTGCCGCCAAATTTTCAACGCGTGTACCACTGCAGCTAGTTCTAGGTCATGTGTAGGATAGTTCTTCTCGTGCTTCCAAAGCTGCCGGGACGCATAAGCCACGACATGTCCTTCTTGCATGAGAACACATCCCAACCCATTTCCAGAGGCATCGCAGTACACTGTGAAATTCTTCTGCATATCTGGCATAACCAACACTGGGGCTGTTGTCAATCTCTTCTTTAGCTCCTGAAAGCTCGTATCGCACTGTGGCGTCCAGGTGAATGTGATTCCCTTTTCCAACAGTTTGGTGAGAGGTCTCGAGATCTTGGAGAATCCCTCAATAAACCGTCGATAGTATCCAGCCAATCCCAAAAAGCTTCGAACTTCCCCGACATTTTCAGGGGTTTTCCACTTCTGGATATCTTCGATTTTGGCGGGATCTACGGAGATTCCTCCCTCCGAGATTATATGTCCTAAAAAGGGAACTCTCTTCAGCCAAAACTCACACTTGCTCAACTTGGCATATAGTTGGTGTTCTCTCAGCCTCTGTAACACCAACCTTAGATGTTTCTCATGTTCTTCTTCATCTTTGGAGAAGACGAGAATATCATCTATGAAAACCACCACAAATTTGTCCAAATATTCCATGAATACCTTGTTCATGAGATACATGAAATATGCCGGGGCATTAGTTAGCCCAAAAGGCATGACAGTGTATTCATACAGTCCGTACCGAGATACGAAAGCTGTCTTGGGAATATCAGATTGCCTTATCTTGAGTTGGTGGTATCCCGACCTGAGATCAATTTTCGAGAACACACAAGCTCCCCTCAACTGATCAAACAAGTCTTCAATGCGAGGCAATGGGTACTTGTTCTTGATGGTTACCTCATTCAAAGCACGGTAATCCACGCATAACCTTTGGGTTCCGTCTTTCTTGGGCACAAATATCACCGGAGCTCCCCATGGTGAGGAACTAGGGCGAATATACCCCTTCTCCGTCAATTCTCTCAAGTGATCCTTGAGCTCTTCTAGCTGCTTGGAGTCCATTCGATAAGGTCTCTTGTATATCGGGGTTGTCCCCGGTACTAGCTCAATTGCGAACTCCACGTCACGGTTGGGAGGCATACCTGGCAACTCCTCTGGAAAAACATCTGGATATTCCCTGATGGTCCTGATTTCCTCAACTTTCACCTCCACTTGATTTAATTTAATGTCCCTCCTAGGCTCGTGTATTGTTATGAACTTTACTCTGGTACCACTGGGGTGAGTTAATTCCACCGTTCTGGTCGAACAATGGATGATTCCTTTATGTTTGGTCAACCAATCCATACCCAAAATAATATTTATCCCTTGTGAATCTATCACTATGAGGTTAGCAGTAAATACTACCCCATTAATGTCTAGGCTCACTTTGGGACACACTTGTCTTGTCCTTATTTCTCCACCTGGAGAGTTTACGGCTAGCATATGGTTCATTTGTGTGGTTGCTAGGTCATACTTCTTAACAAACCCTTGAGCAATGAACGAGTGGGTAGCACCAGAATCAAACAGCAGAGTTGCAAGGTGTAAATTGGCAGGAAACTTACCAACTACCACGTCAGGTGCCTCTTGTGCTTCCTCCATAGTGACGTGGTTCACCCGTCCTCTCACTACATTCTGCTGTTGTGGCGGCGCAGGCTTCTTCTTTGGGCATTTATGGGCGTAGTGCCCCACTTCACCACAGCTGAAACATTGCACCCCAATCTTAGGTGCTTGGCCCTTGTTGTCTTGGGGTTGGTTTGGGGGTCCTTGTACTGCTGGTCGAGGTGGATATGCGGGGCGAGGCTGCTGCGCAAACTGACGTTGCAGCTGTGCTGGTACTGCGGGTGGCCTGTAGTTTGGGTTGTACCCTCTTGGTGCTGAATAGGGTACCGCAGCACGGCTCGTCTGCCCTGTAGGTTGCTGCATCATACGTGGGCGGGTGTTGCTCCCTGAGGCCTGATGTGACCACCCCGCCTTCCTCTTATTCTCATTTTCCAGGGCCTTTAGCTTCCTTTCCACCACAAATGCTCTGTCCACCATCTTTTGGAAGCTTTCATACTCATTTGAGGACATTGCACACTGCATCTCTGCGGTAAGTCCTTCCACGAAACAATCTTGTTTCTGCTCATCAGTCTCTATGTCTCGTGGAGCATAACGGGATAGTTGAGTAAATTTAGTGAGGTATTCCCTCACCGTCATGTTTCCCTGCTGTAGTCCCAGAAACTCTTTCCTCTTGTTTTTGAGTTCACCTCTTGGGATGTAGTGGTTGCGGAAGCTACGCTTGAACTCTTCCCAAGTGATGTTCTCAGGGTCATGATGGGCGGCCACGTAGGCGGTCCACCAATCAGCAGCAGGTCCATGCAATTGATGAGAGGCAAACAGCACCCTCTCATACCCTTGGAATTGTATTATCCTCATCTTACTTTCAATGGTCTTCAGCCAATCATCTGCCTCCAGAGGTTCAGCAGCACTTGCAAACTTGGGAGGTTGAGTTCCTAGAAACTCACTCAACCTTGGTTGGCGTGGTGCAGCTTGTGGAGGTGGAACTTGATGCAAGTTGGCCACCACTTGAGTCAAGTTCTGGATAAGCTGATTTTGATTCTCCAGCATTTGGTGGAGAGGATCAACTTCTTCACGGCGTCCACCCCTGTCCTGGCCTCCAGAAAGATGAGGGTTGCATGCCTCATCGTTGTTGTTGGCGGGGTTGGCAGCACGTCCTTTTCCTCTTCCGGCCATCTGGCAGAATCAACCAAATGTTAACTTGATACCATTTAGTATCACCTTACTACTTTCATTTGTTGGTACTTTGAGGTGTTGAGGCTTTGTTAAAATTTTACGAGGGTTTATATCTCACACCAAATAAATGCACTATTATTTCCTGTGGGTTCACACACCAAAGCAAAACAATCTGAAGACGAGGCTGTGGACAATTGCTCATGGCTTCCACAACTCACGTCACACACCAAGCATTATCACACCATTAACTACGTAACGACTCGACTACTCGACCTCTTGCTAGCTAGGGGAAAGACTCTACACTACTCGTCCTCTTGAGCTGGCTCCTCGGGATCTTCCTCCTCATTTCGGCTACCTTCTGACTCTGCTTTGGGTGGGGAGGTTGCTGGTGGAGAAGTGCGACGACGCCTGATCGCTCGGCGATCCGGGGAGTCAGGAGTCCATGGATCACTCACGGTGACACACAGTTCATTCCCATCTCCTCTTTCTCTCGCCTTTAAGCAAGCTCGCAGCAACGCCTCCGTTTCCTTCAGGGTGTCTCGGACATCCTGAAGCTCTTGTTGACACTCCTGCAGTCGAGTGCTGAGCATAGCAGCATCCTCCAAGCACAAGTCCATGTGCTCATGGGAAGTCCCTTGCTGCACCGGTGGGTACTTGTACTCCGTGGTACCACTCTCCCGTTGGAGGACATACATGTACTCAGTTTTGTCCAAGTGGCGACGATAGATGTGACTCTGGCAGGTGATGGCCTCCCAGGTGACATCTTTCTCCGCGTCAACTTGTGTTGCTCGACAAGCTGGAGAGTGGTGAATCTTAAGCAGTTGATTCTCGTGTATAATCCTCATCTCCGAACTCCATTCTTCCCTCTTCTCACGGATGGTCCTGGTGGAGTTATAGTGGATGATTAGCTTGCCCGTATTGCCGGCGGCTTCGAGCATACGTCGAAGACGGCGCAACAAATCTCCTACTGCCAATCCGTAGGAAAGGTACGTCACTGGACGACTCTCCTCTCTTTTGGCAAGGGCAACTACGGGAACTCTCCCTCCTGTGGACTTACGAGCGGTGCGAATCATGCGAACCATCTAAAACAAAAGAATTTAAAATTAGGTTAGATAAATTCTCAAACAAAAATCCTATTTTGAATGAAAGTTGGGGTAAGATGAAGAAAATGATTCCTTTAATAACACTTTTCCACCCACACCTTGGAAAATAGTTTTTAAGAAAATAGGGCCCTTAAATACGTCCATTTCTACCTAGGTCCACGTTCCTACGGGCAACCTTGGCTCTGATACCACCTCTGTCACACCCGGTTTTTCCGAAGAAAACAACCAAGTGAATATCACATGTATGCCAGGATCATTTTCTCATACATGTGATGACAAATAGTGAAGCATCATTTATTACAAGCCAGGGGTCGAATATAAATAAGTCTTACATCGCAAATGTCTCAATGGACAATAGTACGTTCATCACAAGTAAATAAACTAGCAGCGGAATATTATTCTTTAGGGCTCCATCACAGGCGTTGCCCGGGGGTCTTCATGAATCTAAAAACCTTCCTCGGGTCCAAAATCTTGGTCATTATACACCACCTCATTATCTTGACCTGAGCAGCAATATAAACCAACAAATATGCAAGGTTGAGTACCAATGGTACTCAGCAAGTGTGGAAAAATTATATCATGCATGGCTAGAACAAGGAGAGGTTGAACTCATGGTTAAAGCACTACGCAATTAATACCTATCACCTTAGCTTATTAAGCACCTACATTACTACACAGGTGAAATGGTCCCAATCTCCCATCCCATCATTGTAATCCAATAACCATAACATCATTACCAATGTTAAGCTCCCCGCTTAACTTCCAAAACCATTAATCCTCTAATCATGAATAAGTCCAGGCCGCTCTTAACCGTGAGCACGGCTGTCAAGACAGTTTTGACTCTGCAGAGTTTGTACCACTGTACCCACAAGTAGTGATTTCATCCCCCGTTGCCGGGTGGACTAAAAGAACCTCCATTATGCCAGTGGCTACGATCCACATTCACACTTCCCAGGTGTGTAGCCAGGAGATCACTATGAAGCCTTTACAAAGGGATTCTCGACGAGCGTGGGCCCACTGAGGTTTCACCCCTAACAGCATACAAGAGGCTCCAACCCCGCTGCAGTGGCCCCCTCTTGAGCCTTGCGGTTCATATGGTAGTCCAGCTGACACCTACTCCCCGCACCATCCAACACACCCATACTACGCCGGGGATACACCTAATTAATTGGCCAAGCTGCCCCATCTCAGCATGTGGTTGGCACTGTAAAGCCGGGTTACATGCTCCATGAACCGGTCCTTAGGATCCAGGCAAGTACTAAACACAAACCCAAGTCTCGTGCACCCAGCACACAACCAAAACATCCAACTTGCCTTGATCCCTACCTCTACATAGTTCACAATGTCTCATTCAAGAGTATGGTAATATAAACTGATGATCTCATTTCCCAAATATCCCATTCTAAGCATGGCTAAGCAAATGCATGTAAATAAATGACATGACAAAAATAAATCCCAACCCAAGCTACAAGGAAACAAGGTAATGCAATTCTAGGGAAACTTTCCTAGCATGGGTTTCATATTTCATTTGACAATGCAAATAATTCTATCTACACATCCTAGCATAGGATCAAAGTGGTCAAGGACACTTGCCTGCTTCTTGCTGCTCTTGAGATGGGTAGTCCTGATCTTGGAAATGAATAACTTGTTCTTGAACAGGTTCTACTTCATACCATCACACATAGCAAAAGAAAAACAACAATCCATAAGACATAGTTCACACTTACACTTCATACAAACCACACATTCACATTTATGAAATTCATTCACCATTATATGTGTTGTGGTTACTTTATGTGTGTTGAGTTGTGGCTTGCATGCACTTTTATCCATGTGCATATGATTCCTACTCTTATGTTCATATTTATACTTACATACTATATATATATATATATATATATATATATATATATATATATATATGTGTGTGTGTGTGTGTGTGTGTGTTTCAGTTTTAAACAAATTCCTTATATTAAACTACCAAGTATGTAAGAAAAGTATTTTTCTTCTCCATATGTGCCTTCATAATTTCTATCAACCCTAAACTGAATTCTTTGGATTTTAGAAACTCCATTTATCTTTTACTAATTGCTATATTTTCAGATTTATATTCCTATGCATAATTGTGTATTTTATTATGAAATTAGTAATACACATCATCTAAACAGAATAGGTTCTGGTCCTAAATAATTTAAAATCATATTTTGACCTTGGCTTCTGATGTAGACTATTTCATAATTATTTTCCTTATTTTTCTATAACTATTCTTTACTTCAAAATGTGTCCCTATACTAATAAATGTGAATCATAAATGAAACAGATTCATTTCAGCCCAAAAATAGATTTTTATCTCACTCCAAAGTTTTCTAAGTACTGAGAAAGTTTTTAATTAATTTTGACAATTACGTTTGTCCCCCTTTTTAATTTTTAAACACTAGTTACATATTCAATTTTCTAAATTAAATACTAAACAGGGCTAAAATAATGAATTCACCCCATTACAGGGTCTATAATATTATTTTCATAATTTCCAGGGGTCTAGCTGCACTTATCAGAGGTGTTTTTCCTAATTTCTATTAAGTCCAGGGGTTAAAACTGATTTTTAAATGAATTTACATGATTTTCTGGAGTTCCAGGGGCTAGATCTGAAGTTTCCGGGGCTAGCTCTCAATTCCAGAGAACCCCAGGGGGTAGCACGTAAGAATTTCAGTCTTTATAACGTGGGGCTGACGTGGACCGTCTGATTTTAAACCGACGGCTGAGATTATAACATCGAATCGGTACGCGGGGTTTTAAAGTCTACCGTGCGATTTAAAATAAACGGCGCACAAGCGGCCACGTCGCTCTGATCGAGCGCGGGCGGCGCTGCCGGCGGTGCACGGCGGCGGGAAGCGGCGATCTCGCCGGAAAGTTTCGGATCTTCGAGAATTCTGCCTAGAACTGTGATCTTATGGCCTAGATCGGTAGAGGGGAGGTCGGGGATCTCACCTCGGGGGTTTTCTCGAGCTCGGGGGTCCTGGAAAGTGATCGGCGGCGAGGTCCGAGGCAAAACCACGGCGAAGCTCGTCGGCGCTGGGTTTACACCGTAACTCTCCGAGTTTTCTGCACCTGCAAAGTTCCCCGGAGGCGGTGGATCAAGACCAGCGAGTTAGATCAGAGTTTCCGAGCTTAGATCGGCCAGAATTCACCGGCGAAGTCTCGGTGCTCACCGGAGTGAAAATCGGCGATCGCGTGAGAAAAACCGATCGGGGCTGGGGTTTTTATAGCCGGGGGAGGGCGGTGGGTCAGTTGTGATCGAGTTGGATTCTTCTGGGACCGGAATTCGGGCTGCGGGACGGGTTTTCCGATCGGTTAAGATCGCACGCGCTCGGGGAAAAGTCCGGGGTCGCGGGGTTAGGGATGACAGGCGGGTCCCACCCGTCTGTGAGAGGCAGCGCGGCGCGCGCGGGGGCGGGCTGGCGCGGGGAAGCTGGGCCGGCTGGCGGGTTTCGGCCCACTGGACGGTTTTTTTCCCGTTTCTCTTTTTCTTTTTCCATTTCTTTTCTGTTTTGAGTATAATTTGAATTCCAGTTTGAATTTGAATTTTTGCAAAACATGCAACACGTCAAAAATTTTTAAATTCCCCTCTGAACATGGTTTAGTGTTTTGAATCAAAATTTTGGGGTGTTACAGGGAACCACGCCGATCTCTCAGAGACCATACAAAATGGCTCCGAATGAATTAGCCGAGCTGAAGGAGCAACTCAAAGATCTGATGTACAAGGGGTTTATTCATCCAAGTTCATCACCATGGGGTTGCTCAGCTTTGTTTGTGAAGAAGAAGGATGAGACGCTGAGGCTATGCGTCGACTATCGTCCTTTAAATGCTGTGACCATAAAGAACAAGTATCCACTACCAAGAATTGATATCCTCTTCGATCAGCTAGTGGGTGCCAAAGTCTTCTCTAAGATGGACTTATGGTCGGGGTATCATCAAATTAAGATCCGAGCGGAAGATATCCCGAAAACAGCATTCTCGACAAGATATGGACTCTATGAGTATCTTGTCATGTATTTTGGATTGACCAATGCTCCGGCTCACTTTATGTATCTTATGAACTCGGTGTTCATGCCAGAGCTGGATCAGTTCGTCGTGGTATTCATCGACGACATCTTGGTCTATTCCAAATCTGAAGAGGAACACGCTAAACATTTGCATATTGTGCTCCAACGACTGAGAGATCACAAGCTCTATGCAAAGTTTAGTAAATGTGAATTCTGGATCAACCAAGTGCCATTTCTTGGGCACATTATTTCATCAGAAGGCATTGCTGTTGATCCAAGCAAGATTGAACAAGTGCTGAAATGGAAGTCTCCAACATCGGTCCATGAAGTTCGTAGCTTCTTGGGTTTGGCGGGATATTATCGGAGGTTCATCCCGAGCTTCTCAAAAATCTCCAAACCTATGACGGAGCTACTGAAGAAGGGCATCAAATATGATTGTAGCAAGCCATGTGAGGAAGCTTTTCAAGCATTGGTGAAACACCTCACAACAGCCCCGGTTCTAGCTCAACCGGATACAACCAAGCCATTTGATGTTTATTGTGATGCGTGCGGCATCGGACTTGGTTGTGTACTCATGCAAGGAGGACGTGTGGTCGCATATGGATCACGGCAATTACGGAATCATGAGCAACATTATCCAACTCATGATCTCGAACTTGCTGCCGTGGTATTAGCTTTGAAGATGTGGAGACATTACCTCTTGGGAAATCTGGTTCATCTCTACACCGACCACAAAAGCTTGAAGTACATATTCACTCAGAAAGAGTTGAATATGCGGCAAAGGCGATGGATGGAGTTGATCAAGGACTATGAGATTGAAATTCATTATCATCCAGGCATGGCAAATGTGGTTGCCGATGCACTCAGCCAGAAGTCTCATATTCATAACCTGACCATTGCGCCGATAGAAGAGGAAGAGCCAAGCCTCTACTTGGTTCCATATGGAGCTCTACATAATCTAGCTCTCATACCCACAATAAGAGAGGAGGTTATGAAAGCTCAAAAGAAAGACAAGGGCATGGCTCATATCAGAAGGAGATTGAAGAACGGGGAAATGAAATGTTTCTGGTTAGATGATAAAGACACCCTATGGTTCAAGGACTGGATAGTCGTACCCCGTGATATGAGGCTGCGACAGAAAATTTTGGATGAGGCTCACTTATCCAAATTTTCTATTCATCCGGGCAGCAACAAGATGTACCAAGAGCTGAAGACCAAATTTTGGTGGACCCGGATGAAGAGGGAGGTTGCTAAATACGTATCAGAATGTGATACGTGTCGGCGAGTTAAAGCCGACCACATGAAGAAGGCAGGAACCTTACAACTGCTAAGTGTTCCGGCATGGAAGTGGGAGGATATTAGCATGGACTTTATTGTTGGGCTACCTCTCACTGCTAATAAGCATGACTCGGTTTGGGTAATCGTGGATCGGTTAACCAAGTCAGCGCATTTCATCCCGGTGCATACGGGATACCATGCCAAGAAGTATGCGGAGCTATATATTGCAAGAATATTATGCCTACATGGAGTTCCCCGAACGATCATCTCCGACCCGAGGCGCATTGTTCATTGCTCGTTTCTGGGAGCAGCTACATGCATCGCTGGGGACCAAATTGATTAGAAGCTCTGCATATCATCCTCAAACCGATGGGAAAACGGAGAGGGTGAACCAAGTTCTAGAAGACATGCTTCGAGCATGTGCCATTCACCACGGTAAGCGATGGGACGATCATCTATCGTTGGTGGAATTCGCTTATAATAATGGGTATCAAGCGAGCATAAAAATGGCACCTTACGAAGCTCTATACGGCCGGAAGTGCTGCACACCCTTGAACTGGTGTGAATCCAGCGAGAGAGTTATTTACGGGATTGATCTCGTAAATGAAGCAGAAGAGCGGGTGAGGCTTATTCAGGAAAATCTTAAAGCCGCTCAGTCCAGATAAAAGAGCTATGCGGATAAGAGGCGTCGTCCTCTGGAATTTCAAGTTGTGGACCACGTATATCTCCGCGTATCTCCTATGAAGGGCATTCACCGATTCGGAGTGAAAGGGAAATTATCTCCACGTTTTATCGGTCCCTTCTCTATCATTGAAAGGTGTGGACCCGTGGCATACCGTTTGGAGCTACCAGTAGCCTTAGCCGGAGATCATAACGCCTTCCACATATCTCAGTTGCGGAAGTGTTTAAAAGTTCCAACGGAGGTTCTCACGGGATACATAGCAGATTTGAAGCCGGACCTCACTTATGTTGAGCGACCAACCCGGATAATTGATGAAAAGACTCGCGAGACCAGAAACCGCACGATGCGATTTTTCAAGGTGCTATGGGAAAATCACACGTCCGACGAAGCTACAAGGGAAAGCGAGGAGTATTTGCAGCGCAATTATCCGGAGTTGTTAGAGGCTTATATGTAGTAGTTGTCCTCTCCACCTTGTCCTCAATCATGAATCTCGGGACGAGATTCTTTTTTAAGGGGGAGGAATGTAAAAGTCCCAAAACTTGTAAATAGAAAACTTGAGCTATGAATAAAGTTGAGTTTATATGCAAGAAATGGGACTTACAAAAAACTTTTGTGTTACTCATGAAAAGTGTTGGCATGTGCAATAAAACTTTGAATTCAGTTTGAATTAAGAGGTGCACTTCAAAAAGAAGGAGGGCATGTTCAAAAGAGAAAATTCAAACTGTTGTTTGAAAAAGTATATTTGCAATAGCCAACTCAAAGATCAGAGGACATATTTGAATTCCTCAGATCCAAATTATGAGGGAGCCAAGTTTTGAGCAAATCTGAAGAGGCTTTGATATGAATATCAAAGGAACTTGTAAATTTATTCCAAATTTGAATTTAAACTTGAAACTGTGGCACAAATTGTTAAATGTCAAAATGGCTTTTGTATTTGGATCCTGCATAGATGAATTTACAATGTGTCAAAAATTTGGAGATATTTTGGGGCAGAGGGGAGCTGTGGGCCCCACAGGTCATTGAAAGGAGGGGGCCTAACTTACTGCCGAAGTCACTATGTTCTCGGTTCACACACGCGAGCACACCCGAGCGTTACCCTTCTCCCGCGAGCTGCCACACGTTACCGACCGAGGACCGGAAGCACCTCCCGAGCTGTTTCAACATCGGTTCCACGCGCCCTTATCGGTCTCTCACCGGGTGCACCCTCACAGCGCTGAGAACCCGTCCTTACCATGCGCCTCTCGTCGAGTTCTTGCCGCACGGAGAAAGTCCTTGGAGCACCGGCGCCCGGACGCCTCGGCAGCTTCCGCGCCGAGCTAAGCCGCCCTACAGCCCCGCCGGACCTCCCTCGACGTGGCCGAAGCGATAACCAGGCTCTGGCTCCGCAGAAACTCCGGCGTCGAGCTCGGTTCTCCACCACAGCACCGAAGGGAGCCGCCGCGCCGAGAACTCGTCGGCCGGCCGCCACAGGGCTTCTCCCACCCAGCTGCAAAAGCAAAAAGGTGCACCTGTAGACCTTCTCGCTTCACAACAACGCCGGCAGCATGTCATGGACCGTGCTCGCTGGAATTTCAGTTTTGCCGACGACATACGATAATGGCCGAGAGGAGAAACTCGGCAAATTCATTTCACACGTCGAACCACTCCCCACACGACATAGCCTACACCTTCTATGCCCCCATGCGCATTCATAGGGCCAAGAACCACCGAGAACCATCGAGCAGAGCCGCTGTTCATCGAGTTTTTCGATTTTCGCCGGATTTTGACCTAGCCCGACGGTGAGGTCATATTTCCGGCGAGTTCCAGCGAGATCGGCGGTTGGGTCCGTGTTCTCCTCGGTGCGGTGGTGCTGTACGCGCAAACGGCTACGTGTTTGGTGTAGTATAACGCCCTAGCGACATCGCCGGAGTGGCCACTGCCGCTGTCGCCGTTGCACTTAGGTTTCCGGCCACCTTCGATCGGAGGTAAGGCCGGCAACGTGTTCCTCCCGCAAAAACATGCAGTGGCGGCGAAAATCAACAAGTTCCGAGGACCAGAATCCCTTCCCGGCGAGGTCTCCGGCGAGCCCGGCGGCGGGGTCGCGCGGGGGCCGGAGGAAGACGAAGACGGGGGCTGGCCCACGCGTCAGTCTCTGTTGCGAGGGAGTGGGATTTTCTGTGGCCTCGGATCGGTCTGTGACAATGCGGAGACGGGTCTGTGGCCCCGTGTGGCTTGAATTCAGCAGCTGACACAAGGGGATGGGGCCACTGTCAGAGTTTAAACATTTCCCTGAATTAATTTGTATTCCAGATTTATTTCAAACTTTAGAACCTCATAACTTTTGCTAGGGAGCTCCAAAATTAGTAATTCAAATTGTATTAGATTCAGGATGGAAAACTCTATACAAATATGTAACCCAATTTGTATAATAATCAATAGAACATTCTGGAAAATTCTTTAAATCTTTTCAGCAAAAGAATTTTAGAGGGAGTTTGGTTCATCCAAAAATCCCCAAATTTTGCCAGAATAGTATTTACGATATTAGGTGACTCCTGTAAAAGTTTCAGTGCATTTGGAGTTGATTTAGTTAGGATAATTCTGATTTAAATTTCTTTATTCAAATGAATACAGAAATATTTTCAGAGAATTTCCAAAACTTGGAAATTCAGTTCTAGCCATTCCTTAGCTCCAAAAATCCTAGGAAAATTCAGACATACTCCCTGAGCTATGTATGAAATTATGGTTCACTTGGATTTGCATGAGAGTGCAAGTTTAATCAGAATTATTTCCTTTATGCCTAAATGCTTAGGGAATTGTTCTGGGTGACCTAATCAGTGAAACATTCTGAATATTGGTCCAGAGGACTTTCTTGTGACAAGGAACTCACAAGGAAATTTCCAGCTCCATTGGAGCCCTTGATCATTATGTCCTGTTCAACCTCATTCGGTGATCACCACCCAAGTGATGAACCTCACTTCTCACTTAATGATAGTGCTTAAACACACACCCAAACCACCACCCCGGTGTCATTTTAAATTTTTAATCAAAGTTCCAGTTTCTAACATGTCTTTAGCACTTGTTAGCAAAAGTTTTACAATTAAACATATGTGCATGTTCATAACGTGTAGTGATTAAACGTGGAAGAGTGGAAGAGAAGTTAAGCTCGGATCAAAGAGCAAGAAGGGCAGGGATTGAACTTCAAGTCATCAGCAACTAACCTCATATCATCTGACTTTAGTCACCTGCAAAACTAAGGCAAGCCCCGGTTTGCACTTAAGTTGTTTTTAATGTTTGCCTTTGTTCACTACTATTGGTCATAGTATGTATGTGCATTAGGTCAAGGTTGTTTTATAACCCACTTGCATAACCAAAAATAAACCCTGAGGTCAAGGGTAGAAGGGTGTCATCGTTGTAGAATAAGGCCATGCTAAATAGACTAGGGCATCCGGTAGAAGACGAGTAGTTGGGATCTACTCGCGAGTTATAGGCTGGGTTACCTGGGTGTAGATAGAAAAGGAGGGCAAACTAAACTTTACATTTCCAAAGATGAGACCGGGCAGGAGGGTTAGGCAGCGACAAGACGAGGTCTTGGTCGAGTAGCTCTGCCTGTGTCGGTTAAGGACCGATGCGTGTGCGGCACCCAGGAGCAGGTATTGAGTTGTGTACCGGATGCTTACTGACATATGAGAATCAGGAAACCGATGTACCAGGTTCACTGGGTTGTAGAGGGATACCACATCGTCTCGTTAGACCTATGAGCCCGAGACGGCGCGACCGGTTCTACAGTCTAGTGTCCTGAGAAAGGTTGCCACATACGACGTAATGAAGGACGCCAGAGTTGGGTCTTCAGAAGCGGGCGTACGTGTCGAGTTATCCGGGTAGTGTTTGATTCGAATCACCGTCCATCGTGGTTATTGATTACCGCTTGATCCCTGTGTTGTGACGTAGTAATCAAGTTGTGTGGGAATAGTTTGCAAAGTTTTAAGTGCTTGTATGATAATTGTAAATTGCATGAAAACCATGTTTGAAGTAGAGATAGAGCAAACTAAAGTTATTTTCCACCTTGGGACAAGTAACATTGGAACAAAGCGTTTCTTGTTTGATTGTGGAGTTCCAATGTTGCTAGACGCAAGGTCACTACTATTATGGCTAAAAATCTGAAAGATAAGGATGAACTCGTAGGCGAGTCTTTTCGCAAAACTACAGGATTAGGTCTTAAGTTACTCTCATGTAGAGTTGCATGTCTTAGGAGAGACGGTTAAGTCTTGCTGAGCCTTTGTGCTCACTCTTGCTATATAAGAGGTTTTGAAGGTAATCATCGACGCTATAAAGAGGGTTGTCCGGTGAGACTCGGAAACTTCCGAGTCATGTCACACTTGGAGAACCTAGTCGCTGCCATGTCTTTGTGTTGCTAGCGAGAGGAGTCCGCGGGCTGGATCTCTTCTCGAGTGCTTCGTAGATACTCGACGTGAGCTGTTATAGACTTCCGCTGTAGTTATTTTATGTAAATTATTTCCAAAGAACAATTTGTAAGCTTCCGCTTTTGATTTATGTAATACATTGTTCCTTATATGTGTGCTGTTGGGTGCCGCATAACACGGCACTACCCAATGCGATCCCCGGGCTATATCCTGACTCCCGGCTTAATAGGATTGATAGGGTACTCATACCACCAAGGTATACCTTCTTTTCCGGAAGCCAACCTGCAAAGTACTCCGTGGTTAAGCGTGCTTGGCCCGGAGGAATTTGGGGATGGGTGACCGACCAGGAAGTTTTCCCGGGTGTGCACGAGTGAGGACAAAGTGCGCAGAAAAGACGAGTGGTGGTATGTGGGGACAGTCTATGATCCTAGAGAGCTGTCACAAATGGTATCAGAGCCGTCCCTCGTAGTTTCACGGGTGCGTACGGGTCAGTGAGAAGGATACGGTAGCGTACGGGTCATGGACGTGGGTACGTACGCATGATGCGTGGGTCCTCTGTGTGGGACACGGTATGGTACATATGCTGCTAACCAGACGTACGGTATGCGTATGCCAGTACTGAACGTACGGACGTGGCTAAAAGGGGACGTTCCTGTCTTGGCGTTGACCGACGAGGACGTCGATCTTCTAAGGGGGGTGGATTGTGTGATATCCTGACTCCCGGTTTAATAGGATTGATAGGGTACTCATACCACCAAGGTATACCTTCTTTTCCGGAAGCCCACCTGCAAAGTACTCCGGGGTTAAGCGTGCTTGGCCTGGAGGAATTTGGGGATGGGTGACCGACCAGGAAGTTTTCCTGGGTGCGCACGAGTGAGGACAAAGTGCGCAGAAAAGACGAGTGGTGGTATGTGGGGACAGTCTATGATCCTAGAGAGCTGTCACATGGGGATTGCCTTGTTGCTGTTAGTCAGGTGTTCGTGTTTCCTCCGGAAGTATGAAGGACAAAACCTCCGGGGTCTCCTCGCCTTCAGCGACTACACGTAAGCAATTTAATCGACATGTCAATTTAAATGCAAAAGTGTTAAACCTAGCTTATAAAGACCATATCTCTAGCTAGGGATCCCATTTGGCTCTGAAATTTTTACTGTGTATCGGTGAGAACCTAAACAAAGACTTGACCCAGTTTCATTTGAATCAAAGCCTACTTGAGCTCAGTCCAAATAAAAGTCTAAATGGTCATTACTAGAGCTTCTAAGGATTTCCAGGGATTTTCAAGGATCAAACCATTACTTTCTGTAAACTAGAGTTTGATATGGATCTAATGAAGTTGGTCTCATGTAATTTGAAGAATCCTAGAGAAAGTTATGCCCTAATCAAGATTTGAGAAAATTCTGAAAAATGTTTCTGTACATTTTTCTATTTTCTCAGGGCAGTTCACTTAATCACACCAGTAGGGGGACTAAATGAACTTTTATGGACCTGAAAGTTTTCCTGTGACTCAATGATTTTCATATGAACATCCTAGCCAAATTTCAGAATTTTCCATAAAGTAATTCTCCAGATAAAATTTCCAACAGTTTAAGCTTTAGGGAATTAATTCTGGAAAAAATAAGTTTCAGGACCTGAAACATGTTTTGCTGGATACTACTCGAAAAGTTGAATTTAACAAAATTTTATTCACTAAATTTGGAGCTTTCTACACAAATTTATGAATTTCTAAAGTTGGAGCTAATTCTGGAATTGTTTTTTCTATTGCAAACTCGAGCTGGGCCCACGGTTTAAACTGCAGCCAATAGGATTTGAGGACACACGGGCTACTGGGTTTCCAAATGTGTAGTCACACAAGATCCCTGGCCACAACCGATCCCGGTTTTAAAATAAACTCGCTGACAAGTGGGCCAGCCCCCCATTTCTTCAACCTCCGGCGCTTTCTTGCCCCGCGCGCGCTATCCTCGCCGGACCGACGCGGCGCCTCGCTGGCCGTGCGTTCCCGGCTATCTCCCGGCCGGAGACTCGCCGGCCGGGGGTTTTCAGGGTCAGGGAACTCGGTTGTGGGGTCGGTGTGGGCGCTAGGGGACCGGAAATGTGCCGGCGTCGTGTGGCGGCCTCGGGAGAGGTTCGGCGCCGTCGGCCGGTGGTCCTAGCCTGCCAGAAGCTCTAGTGAATGGCTCTAAAGCATCCTTGGGTGCTAGGGAAACTCGGCGAAGATGCAAATACATAGAGAAACGGTGGCTACCCTGCTTCCACCGTGCGCCCGAGAGGTGTGGCGACGTTCAAGATCAGGAAAACATGAAATAACTCGCACACCGTCGGTTTCTAGCTAGGGTTGTGAAGCGAAGATGATTGCAAGCTAGTTTGGATCTTATGCGCATGATTTTGTGACCTAAGAACAATCATGAGGTGAGGATTTCTCGGTTTCATACTGAGGTGTCGAGTTGCCGGGCTCAGACGAATTTTTCCGAATTCACCGACGAGGAGCTACGCTGGACTCGATGTTCAGGGAGGAGCAGCACGGGTCACCAACGCGTCAGTGGGTGTCCTTGCGCTGGCGTGAAAGTCCCCGGTGTGGGGTGCCCATGTGCACACTGAGCCCCTGTGAGGTTCGGTTGCCACGGCAAGCAACGTTCTCGGTGCGTGGCAATCGGAATCCACTCAGTTTTGCGACGAGGAAGTAGAGGGAAGACTTCCAGCACCGTTTTGCCGCTCAGGGGCACTGTGCACGGTGGTTTTGCCGAGTTCCTGGTCGATTTCGAGCGGCGGCAGTGAGCTCGGTTCTTTTTTTTTGTGCGAGGAGGAAGAGAGTCTCAGTTTGGCGGTTCTGTGGGTGCCCGACTGCTTCGTGCGGTGATCAAGTCGGGAGCAGCTTGCCAGGTCGAGGAAGGAAGCAGGAGGTGGCCTCTGTGGCTCACGCGGTGGTGCCCAAAGGTGAGTCGGTTGCTTCGAATCTAAACCGAGAGCAGAGCCCCGATGACTTCGGTTGCAAGATTAAGTGGCTCACTGACCAGTGGGTCCCCCTCCCCACAAATTCTTTTCTTTTGGTTATGCCACAAATATCTCAGCTACTTACAATTGTAGACTTAGCCACCAAATCAGGGAATGAATTTGAATTCATCAAATTGAAGTTTGCTTGGCCATATTCAGTTTTGAATTAATACAAATATAGCTCCCGACATGATGAACTCCAATGGTGATGAAAATTGGTGGACTAACTCAGCAAAATGTGCTGAGTTGGAATATGAAGTCAACTTTTGGATCCAAGTGATGAAAGTAGCTGAAATTTGAATTTGCATTCAAATTATCCCTTTTTATAAATGTTTCCAAAAGTGGCTCAAAAGGGTTTGGATTTGCATGAAACTTGGCATGAGCACTCCTAAGAATATTTAGGGTCTAATGGTGAGCTCAGCCTTTCATGTTTATATGTGGAAGATCCTACTTTTGAATTTGTAAGTCCTTCCTCTAATCACCCTCTTGATGGTGTTTACATGCTCTTCACATGTGTTCATGAGTTATCCACAAAATGAGCTATGGTGTGGTGATGTGATGAATACTTTAGCAAGTAAATTCTTGGGCTTTTACATATCTCACCTACATCGAGAAGCCGGTACAAAAGTTCTACAAGGTTCTGTGGAATAACCACACCACCGACGAGGTTACATGGGAAAGCGAGGATTTTTCTTAGGATGATTTGCCCGGAACTGTTATCAAACTATAACTGGTAACCTTCCTTCCTCTCGTTATTTTACTAATCTCGGGACGAGATTCTTTTAAGTAGGGAGGATTGTAAAATCCCCAAGTTGAGCCTTGCTTGTTTTCCTGGAGAATTCAAATCACCAGAGTAGACTCCTTCCAAAGTAGGGTTCAAATTCAGCTACATGAAATAAAGGAAAGACTACCATGGATATTTAGCTAAAAAGGAATGTAACCAACATTTCAAATTTGAGCACAAGAGAGGGTTGACCCACTATATTCAAATTCATCTTTCAGAATTGCTGCAAAAATTTGAATTCGAAGTAGGAAGCTACTGTGGGTTGGGAGTAGAACATTGGAGAAATCAAATTCAACTTTCAATGGCACAGTTAGATTTCAAATATTCATAAGAGTTCAAGTACATGAATTCTGCAGTTTGAATTATCCACAAATTTGAATTTAAACAACCATTTGAATTTTTGGAGCAACTATTGTTTGGAGGGGCTCACCTGCCATTGGAAAAAGCCAGCTAGTTGGTTTTTCCTTCTGTGGAGCTTGACACCGGGGCAATGTAATCGCCACCGAGCTGGCTTTGCCTTTGCTTATCACCGAGGCAGTGCAATCCTTGTCTCTCGGCTGCGTGCTAAACATCGAGGATGCACAACAAAATTGTTGTTCCCCTGTTTGCCACTACAACGAAAGAGAGCAGTTCTCGTGCGCTCACCCGAGAACCACACCGTGCGCCCGCTCAATGCTGTGTCATCGCTGATTGGACTCCCGCCGTGTTGGCGCCCGGTTGCACTGCCCAGGAGCTGCGCCGGAGATTTCTCGACATCCTCAACCCATAAGCAGCCCGTGCCCGGCTTCCTCTGATCGGAGCTGCCCGTATTTTTCTCTGCAGGACAGAGGGACTTTGCGCCTTACTGCTACACGGAGTCCAGCCGCTCCCGCACCCCTCCGGCTCGATCAAAGCCACTTTAAGGTTGGCCACAACATCTAGCTACTCCTCCCGTAGTTTCCTTACTCTTCCACGGCGCCGGCTCGCCAGAATTGGCCGTTTACCGCCGGTACACGTGAAGAACCGCCGAAAACTAAATCGAGAAATTCGTTCCAAGCGCTTGATTATCGTTTCTCCGGTTCAAGCCACAGAAAACCACGACCCTAGCGACCTCCCAAGGCGAAGCCCGAAGCAAGCCGGCCACCACAGGCCCCAGGCGACGAGAATTCACCGCCGCCGGCTAAATCACATCAGTCCACCGTGGATACCCCTCTTGCCGACATTTTCGGCTCGGTTAGGGCACGGATTCACGTCCCACAAGCTCTAGGGATGGTGTACGGAACATTTGCTCATCGATTTAGGCTCGGGAACGCTGTGTACCTCATCGATGCCGCACATCTGATCCACCACAGCAATGCGGACCCATCTCCGGCCGTTTTCGTGCGATGAAACTTTGCCCGACAGCTGCGCGTGGTCTGAGGATAGTGTAGCACGAAACCACATCGAATTTGTTGGAGAATTGAGGGAGAATGGGGCGCACCACCCCTCTGTCCCGGCGCACTTGCACGCTCTGGCGGGAGCTTGAAGACAGACCTGAACCGTGGCCCCACGTTTGAATTTCTCTGTGTAAAATAAATCCAGAAAGGGTGCAACTTTGCAAAACCATAACTCTGTATAGAAAGCTCCAAAAATAGTGAGACCAATTTTGATGGAATCCTTATAAAGAGTACTTCGAAGAGAAACAACTTGCTAGCTATGAAAGCGCATAGGAATTTCTGTAGAATTCTTTTTAGTTATTCCTTTATAGGTTAATTCCAGGAATAGGGGTTTATGAAATATTTCAATTTTTGGTCAGAAATTCTCCTCATAGTTCCTGAGATCCAGTAAAAATATTAGGATTTTTGGAGATGATTAAGAGGGCTTAATCAGTAGGTTTTCTCAGGTGTAATTAAATGGGCTGAAAAATTACAGAAACAAATTTCAGAAAAATGGAATAAACTTCACCAAGCCATTATGACCAGCAAAAAGGTTAGAAAAACTTGAAACAAATTTTTCTGGAAATGTTAGGTCCAGACCTACAGGATATCAAATTCTTCAATGTGATCAAGGCTAATTAAATTCCTATAAATCATTGAATGTTAAAGCGTCTAAGAATGTCTTAGGTTTTGCTTCTGTAGTTTGTATATAGCACATTATTTCATAATGTGACACATCCTTTATATTTGATCATTTCGGTAGAGGGAATTCATGCGAAGACTTTGGAGGCCGCTAACTTGCTCCTGTTGACAGAAACTTCAGTTGGGATCAACAATAAATTAAGCCCCGGTTTGCATCCAAATTTATAAGTTTTTATTTGTATACACTTTATATTGTCTAGAATATTAGTTTTGCATTACGGCTAGGTTTGTATGACACTCAACATGCATAACCCAATAGATCCCTGGAGTTTGATTTAGAGTAGGGTTTCACTTAATTATAACTGCTGTGATCAAGTTAGGAAAAGTGGATTAAAAGAGGCGTAACTCGAGTAGGCCGTTTCCTACTCGTGAACCAGGATTACGGGGGATAAATCAGAAGAGTTGGGAATTGATCCACTTAATTGGGAAATGGAGACTGGGCAGTATGGATAGAAGGCTCAAGGACGTGGTCCTGTGAACCTAGTCTCTGTCTGAGTCGATTAAGGCCCGTTCTCGTGTGCAGCCCCAGTGGACAAGATTGAGTTGTGTACCGTGTGCATACTGGCTATATGGGACCCAGGAAACCGATGTAACATATTAACCTGGATGTCGAGGCAATCCCACCGTATTATGCAGATGCTGAAACGTTAAGAAGTCCGCTCTACGAGGGTTTGCCGTAGTGAGACTTACTCCAAGTCGGTGGGACCGGTTCGGTATTTGGGTGTCGTGTGAAAGGTTGCCACATACGATGTTGAGAGGATTGGTTGATCACTGGTCTCGGACAGGCGTATGTGTCGTGTCATCTAGGTGTTTTTTATTTGAATCACCGTCGCTCGCGGTAGTGAGCATACTTGCACACTGAGTCGTGATGTAGTAAGAAACTGGGGAAAAAGTTAATATGCTTCGTGAGTTATCCTCATATTGTAGATGAAGGATGATCAACACCTTCACTAAATTTACTTTCTACCTTGAGCCAGTCGCATCGAGACAAAGCATTTCTTGTTTGATTGTGGAGTCTCGTTGTTGATGGCGCAAGGTATGTATAGATCTAGGATAGCTCACATAATTTACCTTCGACTCGGGCAAGTTGCATCGAGATGAAGCCTTTCTTGTTTGATTGTGGAGTCTCGATGTAAATTTTGTAAGAATTATAAAAGTTGCTTAAAACTGGAAGTAAGGACTCTCCGTTAGCTCAAGTTAATCTTTTATGCAAACTTCAGTATTCAGCCCTCTATTTCCAGAATTTTGTGTTCCATGTGTAGGTTTTCGGTTAAGTCTTGCTGAGCATAAGCTCACGGTTTGTTGATCCATTGTTTTGCAGGTAACGTTGCATAAGGCAACGTTAGGGAGGAAGGGAGATCCGGTGGGGTGTAAGGGCCTCAGTTTTTGACACACATTTGCAGTGTTCATCACCACACCACACACCTCATTTGAGGAAGAATGATGAACACAAATGAAGAGCAAGTAACAATTATCAACATGCTCATTAGGGAACAAACTTACACATTGCAGAGTGGTATTTCCCACATGTGATATAGATGGGCTGGACATATGAAAACTCCTACACTTTACTAAGGATGTCCATGCCAAGTTTCACCCAAATTCAAAACCTTTTTGAGGTCAGTTTGGGTATAGTTAGGAAGAGGGCAGTTTGAAACCATATTCAAATTCAAACTGTTTTTGTCCCATGAATTTAAAAGTGGAAGGCATATTCTTACTCAGCACATTTTTGTGAGCTCACACACCAATTTTCACTCCATTTGGGTTGATCTTGATATGAGCTAAGGGGGAGAAATTCAAACTTTATTTGAATTTCAAACTGAACTTGTGCTGAAATTCATTCAAACCAAACCTCATTTGAACTTTGATCAATTCAAATGGCTCATGGGTGAATAATTTGAATTGCCAAGGGTAGTATGGGGTTCACTGTTTACAACAGTGATTAGGAGTAAATTTCAGAGGTTAAAACTGGAGGTGGGACCCACATGTCAGCCACTGCTCAGATCAAACCGACTGAGACTTTTTCACTCGGGTCGCCGAGAAGCAGCGGTGATCGCCACCGAGGCCAGCTGCCGCGCCACCAGCTGCTTGCCCACGCGCGGGCGTGAGGCGGTGCAGAGCCTTCTTAAGGCGCCTGCCCCCTCCTCGGCCGAGGCACCGTCGTTCTTCCCCGCAAGAACTCAGCGCCGGCCGAAAACTTCCGCAGCTCGGACTTGATCGGAGAACGCCGATCGCAGCTCCCTCCTTCCACTCCAGAGCCCCAGCAAGGTACTAGAGACCTTCCTCCGTCCTCCCCGTTGCTAGGATTCGGTTGAAACCGATTGATATCGGCTGTGCCGAAGGATCAAACTCGGGACTTGGAACCGCCGCACCTCGGGCTCTCGTGGACAGCCCAACCAGGGCGTTGTCACGCCCGAGCCAAGGCACCCTTGGACGCGCGGGTGACCGGTGCTGCTCATCCCCGAGCCACAGCTCGAGTGGTTGCTCACCGGCGGCGAATTTCCACTTTTCCCCTTTCTGTGTGCAGAACGACCTTCGGGTACGATTCTGTTTAATTCGTGCTCTAGAAAGGATTAGAGGGCCTCAGGCTGCTCTCACACGAGCTAGACACAGTAACGCACAAGTTGCCTTCACAACTCTGGGCCGGAGAACCTCTGTGCCCGGCGTAATTTGAGGTCTACTAATGGCGGAACGAACGGGCGGCATCGGGCGCACGGTGAGGACCTATTTCGGGCCTTCCCCGAGCTGCCTCGAGCTCATGTCGACCTTCTCTGAGGTCCACTGATGCTCCCCGACCGATTTCCCAAGTAGCTGAGGTGCTAGGGTAGTCAGCCAACATGGCCGAAGTCATTCTGAGGTGGCGGCTCGTCGCCGACCATGCTCCGGCCGTTGTCATGAGCAGCTGACCCTTGGATCCTGTTCCCCGAGTAAAAGTAGGCAGGGGCGGCCAGAATCGAGAAGTTTGGAGCTGTACAGCAGCCGGCGGCGAGCTCTCCGGCGAGATCCCTCGGCGGCGGGGCGCGGGTGTCGCGAGGTTGAAGAAGGGAGTGGACCCCAGCTGTCAGCGGGAGATATTTTGAATCGGGATCCGGCTGCGGCCGGGATCGGGTGTGTTGGCGCGCAAAATCCTTGTGGGCTGCGATGTGCCATCGCCTAGGCGTGCGACGCGTGTCCCCTGGGCCCACGCGTGAGTTTAAACTTTTCCCCGATTTTCAGATTTCCTTCAAACTTCAAATCCTCATAACTTTGGCTAGAAAGCTCCAAATTGAGTGAACCAAATTTTGCTGGATTCAGCTCTCTGAGTACTTTCCAGAAAATCAAGTTTCACTTCATGAAATTCCTTATTTCTCCAGGATTAATTCCTCAGAGTTTAAACTGTTAGGAATTTTAACTGGAAACTTCTTTGGGGGAAAATCCTGAAATTTTGCTGGGATGTTCACCAAAATATCCCTGAACTGCCATAAAAATTTCAGATCCATTTGAGCTCATCTGATCCACCTAATGGTGTGATTAGTGAAACTGTTCCAGAGAAAATAGAAAATGTTCAGAAACATTTTCAGAATTTTCTCTGAAATTGTTTAGCTCATATCTTTAGTTAGTGACTTCCAAATTAAGTGAGACCAAATCCATTATAACCCTCTGAAAATCTAGTTTTCAGAAAGTCATAGTTTGTTTCATGAAAATTCCTAGAACACCCTAAGAGTTCCAATTAAGGTCAAGGACATAATTAATTGTGGAGGGCTCAAATGAGCTTTGCTGCAACTAAAACTTGACCAAGTCTCTGTTTAGGTTGTAATCAAGCCACAGTAAAAGTTTCACAGTCATTAGGTCTGTCTAGCAAGGGTTATAGACTTCACAACTTCAAAGTTAATACAAATGCATTTAAATTGATACATATGTTTCTTATATCATGTAGTCGCTAAGGTCGAGGAGGAACCCAAAGTCCTAGACTTCGTTACTCCGGAGGAACAGCTAGCCTACGACCAAGAGCAGCAAGGCAAGCTCCGGTTTGCATTAACCTTTTTACAAATTCTTATTGTTTTGAGCACATACTTGTTTCCTTTGTTCTGTGCATTAGAGTCTTGTTTGGAAATCCAACTGCATAGCCAAGAAAACCACGGGTTGGATTTAGGATTGCAAACCCTGTTAGATACTGCATTGCTAGGATAGAGTAGGATTCGGTACAAGTCGAGTAGTTGGAACTACTCGCGAGAATAGGCTAGAGGCACATTGCTCGGGTAGAGATAGCACATGATACACATGGCAAGAAAATGAGACCAAGCGGAGAGTAAGGGCAGCAGGACTTTGGGGCCTGTGTGCTGTAGCTCCGCTTGTGTCGATTGATGACCGAGCCGTGTGCGGGCCTGTTGAACAAGCTAGAACAATACCGAAGACCTACCGGCTATAAGGGAACCGGGAAACTGATGTAACTCGGGTAGCTGGTTATTGAGGCATTGCCCGTCGTTCAGAGGGTAGGCTGAGAGCTTGAGGTGTAAATCGGCTGGCGGCACGGAGATGCGCGTGCAGAGACCTCTTGCTCGGGACAATGGGACCGGTTCAATATTTGGCTAACGGGTGAAAGGTAGTCGCGTACGGCGTCCGTGATGGTTGTTGTAGGAAACATCGAGTACGGGCGTACGTGACGGGTTGTTCGGGTAACCCTGCAGGTGTAAATCGATTATAATCGCCGTCCCTCACGGTCAGTGAGTACCACTTGTTCACTGTACCGTGACGTAGAAAGAACAGGCTAGTCACATGTTAAAATGTTGCTGATTGAAAGCTGGACATTGATTGTTAATGATATGCTGTAGCTTAGAGCTAACTAAAGTTCTTTTCAACTTTAGGCAAAGTACATGAGAGAAATGCGTTTCTTGTTTGATTGCGGCTCTCTCATGTGCCTTAGCGTAAGGTTCTCCACAACCTGCTGCTAAAACTTGAAAGTAAGGTTCTACTAATTAGGCGAGTCCTTGCAAATAATTTTTACCTCTTGTAACCCAGTACCCTCATGTAGAAGTTCCATGTTTAGGTGAGACGGGTCAGACTTGCTGAGCCTTCGTGCTCACTGCTTGTGTTTGAATCTTTTGCAGGGTTCTATGAGGAAGGGACTCCCGAAGAGGAGACGGAACCCTAGGAGGGGAACCCCGTCGAGTGGGAGTCGTGCACGCCGCAGAGTTAGTGTGCGTGTGTGCTAGCAAGGACACGTTCAAGGGCTGAACGTGCACTTGATGCTTAGTCTACGCCCGCGAGTGTAGACTGAACTTATTTTGATGTAAACATGTTCATAAACTTGTTTATGTAATAAAATTTCCGCTTCTGCTTTGTACCTTTGACGTGTGTTATACGGTGCTGTGCAACGCAGCACCCCTCAGCGTGATCCTGGCTCGACAGGACCAATGGGGTCGTGTCAGCATGGTATCAGAGCTCGCTTGAGGTTTAACACAGTACAAAGGTCTTCTTTTTCAAAAATCCAGTGAGGAACGAGTTAGTAGCCCGTATAAGGATGTTATTAGTATATATAAAGTGGCTTATTAACCTATTTGTTATGTCAGAAAATCGTGCATCTCGGGACGTTCATGTCTTGGGGGGTGCACGTAAGCGCTGTCCACCAGTGCGCACAAGCTGAAGGGTGGAGTCCCACGGGTGGCAGGTAACCCGACACGCTTTAGTATCCTCTACGACTCTTCATGTCGTTTGGGGTATTCGAGCAACGTCTATCCCTGGCGTGCGTGGTGCAACTTGGGAGACCCCGTCACGTGGTCTGAAACGTGAACACGTAACAAAAGGCGTGGTTGGCTTGAGAACATCCGGGCGAGTGATGATGGCCGGGTGTACTAACTGTATGGATTCCGGGCTCGGTGTGCAGCCGAGTCTGATGATTGTTTGAGTTTCTGCAGGTAGCCTGACCATGAAACGGTAGACGTGTAGCATCCGTGTGCGAGTGACGTTTAGTGCCACTGAAATAACGAAGCCGGCTAAGTCCGGTATAGGTTTTTCTTTGTGAGGACGTAGTACCGACATGATCTGGTGACGCATCGACGTCACACCCAACTAAATGAACAAATTCAATTAAAACCTGAAAGTTTTTGATCCAAAGTAGTAAAACTTGATGTAACTCCTTCCCTTGAACAGGATATTCAAAGTTAACAAGTTTTCAACTTATAGGTTGTTAAGGACAGAGCACTCTGTCTTCAGCTGAATCAAGGCTGGAGTTAATCAGAGGTTAGAGGTTGAGTTATTTTGAGGTTGGGGTCTTATGATACATTTCTGGAAAGATTTGGAAGAGCTTTACAACTTTTCTGTTGAGGTCCAGAGGTGTTTCATCCCTTAACCACTCGAAAAATGCAGTAGAGTTGATACTGTCCAGAAAACAGGACAGAGTAAAGACTCTCTGTAGACTCTCTGTAAATTAAGCATAACTTCCTACATAAAAATCCAAAAATAGAAAATAAGGTAGTTCTGGAAAGCTTATGAGATGGGTTACAACTTTGTAACAGAAAGTTTTGTCAGATTAGGAATGGAATTAACTGGGATTCTTGGATCAAATCAGTACCTAAGGCAGGGAGGTGCTGTCCAATTGTTACCAGAAATTCTGTTAACTTCGACATCTCATAACTTTTGAACCAGGACGGATCTTAGGCCAAGAAAATACTTTATGGAAAGCTATTGGAGTTAGCTTTAACTTTGATGTTGAGCTCCAGAACTGGTTTTGCTTTTAACCTGGCCTAAATCAGGTTGAAATGGAAACTGGTCAGGGCTGTCATGGGAACAGCAGATCAGCAGTCAAATTTGTTTAAAAAATTTGAACTATGTTTCCAAGTGTTATGGGTTCAATGACATATCATATGTTATAACTCAATGGTTTACTGTTTAAATAAATATTTGACATTTCTCAAATATATTTTTACAGATGGCAGCAGATAAACAGTTGGAGAACGGGTGGGTAGTTTCCCATTGTTCTGACCGTAGCGGCTACCCGGAAGCATTGTGGCAAATGCTCCAATATTTCGGGTACAATCAGATGCCACAGTACTTCGCCAAAGAAGATGGCGAAGGGGGGAACAAGGCGTGGACGATCCATGTCGAGGTTCCTGCAGGACCTACGCCACCCGGTTGGGTGCCATTCACCGTCACGGTGAGGGGAAGACAACCGGAAGGGATGTGGCAAGTGGCATCCCGTGACACTATGTCACGTTTCTGCCAACTACACGTGCAGGCTATGGAGGGCACTCCATATGCACTCGTTCCGGTGGAGGGACGAGCTCAGCATGTGTGGGAAGAGAGGTACCTGGAGGCAACAGACCAGAGTTGCCCAAGGTACAACCCCGCGGAGGCAAATCTCAGCCTCCAAATGAGGGCGGGAAACGCTGTGATGGACAGCCAAGCTGTTCATACGGAGCATCTCGCCACCAAGCTCAAGGAGAGCACAAGCCGTGGAGATCATTTCGAGAGTGCTCACAGCGCACTCCGCAATGTGCTCCTTCCGACGATCAAGCGACTGAATGAACAACACAATCAGTTGCGTCGTCTGAAGAAGGCAAAGAAGAAGAGCCGTGTTGACATCGCGGCATTGCAAGAGCTGGTGCAGACCCTAACCCAGCAGAATGAGGACCTTGCTCAAGAGCGGGACGACGCTATCGAGGAAGGCCAAGGCTGGGAAGAGGACTACAACCAAGCTATGGACGAGGTGCATGCCTTGCAGGACCTCGTGCCCCCGGTATTGGGCGTACCGGTAGTCTTGGGTCTTCCAGCCATGGGAGAACCCGGAATGGGAGAAGAGGTGGTAGACCCCGAGCCACCAGCAGAGGTACCGGAGGAGGACGACCCACAGGAGGTCGAGTTCTACTCCGAGTAGGGGGTTACGGTTGCCAAGTAGGGCAGCTAGGGTAGCGTAACCCAACTTTTGTAATCGGTGACATGTCGTGTAGACACTAGCGTATGTATAGGTAGTGACGACATGAGCACGACTTCTCGGAGATCCGAGAATAATGTATCTTGTATAAAGTTTCTGCTTTATCAATATATGTGAATGTTGTGCAAATTAATCATGTTTCACTTCGATACCTACTGTTGCGTATGGAATTTTAAGTAAGACGTGTGCTAATTGCTGCTGTTTTGAATTTCAGAATGACGCGTACTCGTGCCAACCCTGACGTTGGGGGTACCAGTCAAGGGGGAGAGACCTCCCAACCACCTCCCGAGGACTCCTTGGGACCGCAGCAGCAACAGCAACAGCAAACACCGCCACCGCCACTGCTAACGGTTACATTGGCCGACATTGTCGCGGCAATGGCGGGCTCGCATCAGCAGCACACAGAGTTGCTGCAGACTCTTATCGCCAATACGTCTCGCCCAGAGAGACGTCAGGATCGTGAGGAGCGCCAACAGAGCTCCTACTCCGACTTCCTGGCAACTCATCCCCCGGTATTCTCAAGGGCGGATGAACCACTTGACGCGGACAACTGGCTCCGCGCCATAGAAATGAAGTTCGGGCTGCTCCAAATCAGCGAGCAGCGCAAGACTCATTCGCGGTCCAGCAGCTCCAAGGATCCGCGAGCGCGTGGTGGGCCAACTTCTGTGCTTCACAGCCCACCGACCGAGTGATGACCTGGGCGGAGTTCCGGATGGCCTTCAGGGCCTATCATATACCGCCAGGTCTGATGAAGAGGAAGACGCAGGAGTTCCTACACCTGCAACAAGGGAGCCGGAACGCGCTGGAATACTCCAGGGCGTTTAACGATCTCGCGCTATATGCGTCGTATCATGCTGATACCGACGAGAAGCGGCGGGACCATTTTTACCAGGGGCTTAACCCGCTCCTGAAGGACAAGTTGGCGATGTTCAATCGCGGCAGCCTCAACGACATCATTGATGCTGCGATTGTTCAGGAGGACTCCGGCAAGGAGTTGGCGGCGGCAGAGCGAAAGCGAGGAGCGCCGCAGAGCAGTGGAGAAGGAGGCGGTCCTTCTCAGAAGTTTCGGATGGTGAATCGCCCACCATCAGGTCCACGCTGGCAGCCACCACCGCGGTCAATGCCGTTCCGCAGTCGGCCGTATTCTTCACCGGCATTCCGGCCGGCACTGCCAGTACCACCGCAACAACAACAGCAGCAGCGGGCGATGCCGCGTGCGTTTGCACCTCCGCAACGCATGCCGGGCTTTCGTCCACCGAGTACTCCACCAGCAGCGGCCACATGTTACAAGTGTGGTCGTCCAGGACACTTCGCGAGCAGTTGCCCGGAGAGGCAAGGCGGCGGAGTGGCACCACAGTTTCCGGGGAGGAATCAACCCCGGAACCCTACTAATGCGCGGCGGGCAAACCCTAGGCCCGGCACTGTCCACCAACTTGCCATTGAGGACGTGCCGGAGGGCGAGCCAATCCTTGCGGGTATGTTCCAACTCCACCAGCATCCCGCTATAGTACTGTTTGATTCAGGCGCCACGCATAATTTTATTAGCCAAGCTTTCATTGCTAAACACAGTTTGCCAATACTACCCACCGATAGTCCATATTTAATTTGTTCACCGGGGGGGGGGGAAGATTTCAGCAAGCGTAATGGTCTCCAAAGCACCATTATGCTTAGCGGGTAGAGTGTACCCCACGTATCTCATTATCTTAGAGGGACAGAAGGTCGATGTCATCCTAGGGATGTCGTGGTTAACCCGCCACGGCGCTGTTTTGGACACCGTCCTTCGAGTCGTGCACTTAAACTCAGAGGTGCACGGTTCTCACTCATTATTTCTGGACAGTCCAGAAATACAACTTCCAAGTGTCTATCAGTCCACCACTATCAGATTGGAAGACATTCCAGTGGTCCGAGAGTTCCCTGATGTATTCCCGGATGATTTGCCGGGGATGCCACCCGATAGAGAGGTGGAGTTCAAGATTGAACTTGCACCGGGAACCATGCCAATATCCCGAAGGCCGTACAAGATGGCGCCCAAGGAGTTGGCTTAACTGAAGACTCAGCTCACAGACCTTCTGGAGAAGGGATTTATTAGGCCGAGCTCCTCACCATGGGGCTGTTCGGCATTATTTGTAAAGAAGAAGGATGAGACGTTGCGGCTTTGCGTGGACTATCATCCATTAAATGCCGTAACCATCAAGAACAAGTACCCGTTGCCACGGATCGACATGTTGTTTGATCAGTTGGTCAAAGCAAAGATCTTTTCCAAGATGGATTTAAGATCCGGGTACCATCAGATTAAGATAAGGGCTGAGGACATTCCGAAGATGGCTTTCTCGATGAGGTACGGACTTTATGAGTACCTGGTCATGTCCTTTGGCCTCACCAATGCTCCAGCTCACTTCATGTACTTGATGAACTCGGTATTCATGCCGGAGCTGGACAAGTTTGTCGTGGTCTTCATCGACGACATCCTGGTATATTCCAAGTCGGAGGAAGATCACAAGAAACATCTGCGTATAGTCTTGCAACGGCTGCGGGATCACAAGTTATACGCAAAATTCAGCAAATGCGAGTTTTGGATATCGCAAGTGCCTTTCCTCGGGCATATCATCTCAGCGGAAGGTATCGCTGTGGACCCGAGCAAGATCACGCAAGTGCTGAATTGGAAATCCCCGAGAACTGTTCTTGAGGTACGGAGTTACTTCGGACTCGCGGGATATTATCGGAGGTTCATTCCGAACTTCTCAAAGATTGCCAAGCCAATGACAGAGCTGCTGAAGAAGGCTACCAAATATGTTTGGAGTCCAGCATGTGAAGCAGCATTCAAGGCTTTAGTCAAGCACCTGACATCAGCACCGGTTTTGGCGCAGCCAGACACAACAAAACCGTTCGATGTGTACTGCGATGCATCCGGCATTGGGCTCGGGTGTGTGCTGATGCAAGACCGAAGAGTGGTCACGTATGGATCACGGCAGCTTAGAAACCATGAGCAAAATTATCCAACTCACGACTTGGAGCTCGCTGCCGTGGTACTTGCACTAAAAATGTGGAGGCACTACCTACTCGGTAACCTCGTACACTTATATACCGACCACAAAAGCCTCAAGTACATATTCACTCAGAAGGAGCTGAACATGAGGCAACGAAGATGGTTAGAACTGATAAAGGATTACGAGATAGATCCATTATCATCCGGGCAAAGCAAACGTAGTGGCAGATGCGCTGAGCCGCAAGTCACACGTCAATAATCTAACCATCACACCGTTGGAAGAGAGCGAACCACCACTCCATGTGATTCCACACGGAGCTCTCTACAACCTAGCTTTGATCCCCACCATCCATGAAGAGATAGCGGCAGCCCAGAAGAATGACAAGGGCATGTCACATTTGCGGAGACGTATAGACAGTGGGGAGTTGAAATGTTTCCGGAAGGACGGAGACGGCGTTCTGTGGTTCAAGGACCGGATCTTCGTACCCCGTAAACCGGAATTACGGAAGAAAATTTTTGATGAGGCTCACTTATCAAAGTTTTCTATTCACCCCGGCAGCAACAAAATGTATCAAGAACTCAGAAGAAAGTTTTGGTGGACACGGATGAAGCGAGAGACTGCAAAATACGTGTCCGAGTGTGATACATGTCGAAGGGTGAAGGCAGACCACATGCGGAAACCGGGACTGCTGCAACCACTGGGCATTCCTGCCTGGAAGTGGGAGGACGTGAGCATGGATTTCGTCGTCGGTTTACCCACCACCTTACAGAAACATGATTCTGTGTGGGTGATCGTCGATCGGCTCACCAAAGTTGCCCATTTCATCCCGGTCAACACCAACTATAACGCCAAGAAGTACGCTGAACTGTACATCTCACGGATTCAATGCTTGTACGGCGTACCCCGTACTATCATATCGGATCGGGGCACTTTATTTGTGTCCCATTTTTGGGAGCCGTTACACGCTGCCTTGGGGACGAAGCTGATCCGTAGTTCAGCCTACCACCCGCAGATGGATGGACAAACCGAGCGGGTAAATCAGATTCTAGAAGACATGCTACGAGCTTGTGCTATCGACCACGGCAACAATTGGGATGATCACTTGCCGTTAGCCGAGTTCTCGTACAACAATGGGTACCAAGCCAGCATCAAGATGGCGCCCTACGAGGCGCTATACGGGAGAAAATGCCGCACACCATTGAACTGGTGTGAGTCTGGCGAAAGGGTTACCTTCGGGATTGACCTTGTCAACAACGCGGAAGAAAAGGTTTGACTAATTCAAGCGAACCTAAAAGCCGCTCAATCCCGTCAGAAACAGTATGCGGACCGAAGAAGGCGCCCATTACAATTCGAAGTTGGAGATCACGTATATCTACGGGTGTCTCCAATGAAGGGCGTAAACAGATTTGGGGTGAGGGGAAAGTTAGCACCCCGCTTCATCGGTCCGTTCCAGATTACCGAAAGATGTGGATCGGTGGCATACCGGCTGAAATTACCAGAAGCACTTTCCGGTGTGCACGACGTATTTCACATTTCCCAGCTGAGGAAGTGTCTCAAGCTATCAACTACCGTTCAGCTGGAAGACATTGAAGAACTGCAACCGGATCACACCTATCAGGAGGAACCGGTGCAGATTATTGATGAAAAGGCCCGAACCACACGCAACCGTACGTTATGGTTCTACAAGGTTCTATGGAGTAATCACTCCATGGACGAAGCGACATGGGAGAGCGAAGAATTCCTTCGCACTAACTACCCCGACTTTTTCATGTCGCATATCCGGTAATTTTCCACCGTCCTCTCTCTCATTTTCACCTTATAATCTCGGGACGAGATTCTTTTAAGGGGGGAGGAATGTAAGGGCCTCAGTTTTTGACACACATTTGCAGTGTTCATCACCACACCACACACCTCATTTGAGGAAGAATGATGAACACAAATGAAGAGCAAGTAACAATTATCAACATGCTCATTAGGGAACAAACTTACACATTGCAAGAGTGGTATTTCCCACATGTGATATAGATGGGCTGGACATATGAAAACTCCTACACTTTACTAAGGATGTCCATGCCAAGTTTCACCCAAATTCAAAACCTTTTTGAGGTCAGTTTGGGTATAGTTAGGAAGAGGGCAGTTTGAAACCATATTCAAATTCAAACTGTTTTTGTCCAATGAATTTAAAAGTGGAAGGCATATTCTTACTCAGCACATTTTTGTGAGCTCACACACCAATTTTCACTCCATTTGGAGTTGATCTTGACATGAGCTAAGGGGGAGAAATTCAAACTTTAATTGAATTTCAAACTGAACTTGTGCTGAAATTCATTCAAACCAAACCTCATTTGAACTTTGATCAATTCAAATGGCTCATGGGTGAATAATTTGAATTGCCAAGGGTAGTATGGGGTTCACTGTTTACAACAGTGATTAGGAGTAAATTTCAGAGGTTAAAACTGGAGGTGGGACCCACATGTCAGCCACTGCTCAGATCAAACCGACTGAGACTTTTTCACTCGGGTCGCCGAGCCGCAGCGGTGATCGCCACCGAGGCCAGCCGCCGCGCCACCAGCTGCTTGCCCACGCACGGGCGTGAGGCGGTGCAGAGCCTTCTTAAGGCGCCTGCCCCCTCCTCGGCCGAGGCACCGTCGTTCTTCCGCGCAAGAACTCAGCGCCGGCCGAAAACTTCCACAGCTCGGACTTGATCGGAGAACGCCGATCGCAGCTCCCTCCTTACACTCCAGAGCCCCAGCAAGGTACTAGAGACCTTCCTCCGTCCTCCCCGTTGCTAGGATTCGGTTGTGCCGAAGGATCAAATTCGGGACTTGGAACCGCCGCACCTCGGTCTCTCGTGGACAGCCCAACCAGGGCGTTGTCACGCCCGAGCCAAGGCACCCTTGGACGCACGGGTGACCGGTGCTGCTCATCCCCGAGCCACAGCTCGAGTGATTGCTCACCGGCGGCGAATTTCCACTTTTCCCCTTTCTGTGTGCAGAACGACCTTCGGGTACGATTCTGTTTAATTCGTGCTCTAGAAAGGATTAGAGGGCCTCAGGCCGCTCTCACACGAGCTAGACACGGTAACGCACAAGTTGCCTTCACAACTCTGGGCTGGAGAACCTCTGTGCCCGGCGTAATTTGAGGTCTACTAATGGCGGAACGAACGGGCGGCATCGGGCGCACGGTGAGGACCTATTTCGGGCCTTCCCCGAGCTGCCTCGAGCTCATGTTGACCTTCTCTGAGGTCCACTGATGCTCCCCGACAGATTTCCCAAGTAGCTGAGGTGCTAGGGTAGTCAGCCAACATGGCCGAAGTCATTCTGAGGTGGCGGCTCGTCGCCGACCATGCTCCGGCCGTTGTCATGAGCAGCTGACCCTCGGATCCTGTTCCCCGAGTAAAAGTAGGCAGGGGCGGCCAGAATCGAGAAGTTTGGAGCTGTACAGCAGCCGGCGGCGAGCTCTCCGGCGAGATCCCACGGCGGCGGGGCGCGGGTGTCGCGAGGTTGAAGAAGGGGGTGGACCCCAGCTGTCAGCGGGAGATATTTTGAATCAGGATCCGGCTGCGGCCGGGATCGGGTGTGCTGGCGCGCAAAATCCTTGTGGGCCGCGATGTGCCATCGCCTAGGCGTGCGACGCGTGTCCCCTGGGCCCACGCGCGAGTTTAAACTTTTCCCCGATTTTCAGGTTTCCTTCAAACTTCAAATCCTCATAACTTTGGTTAGAAAGCTCCAAATTGAGTGAACCAAATTTTGCTGGATTAAGCTCTATGAGTACTTTCCAGAAAATCAAGTTTCACTTCATGAAATTCCTTATTTCTCCAGGATTAATTCCTAAAAATTTAAACTGTTAGGAATTTTAACTGGAAAATCCTTTGGGGGAAAATCCTGAAATTTTGCTGGGATGTTCACCATAATATCCCTGAACTACCATAAAAATTTCAGATCCATTTGAGCTCATCTGATCCACCTAATGGTGTGATTAGTGAAACTGTTCCAGAGAAAATAGAAAATGTTCAGAAACATTTTCAGAATTTTCTCTGAAATTGTTTAGCTCATATCTTTAGTTAGGGACTTCCAAATTAAGTGAGACCAAATCCATTAGAACCCTCTGAAAATCTAGTTTTCATAAAGTCATAGTTTGTTTCATGAAAATTCCTAGAACACCCTAAGAGTTCCAATTAAGGTCAAGGACATAATTAATTGTGGAGGGCTCAAATGAGCTTTGCTGCAACTAAAACTTGACCAAGTCTCTGTTTAGGTTGTAACCAAGCCACAGTAAAAGTTTCACAGTCATTAGGTCTGTCTAGCAAGGGTTATAGACTTCACAACTTCAAAGTTAATACAAATGCATCTAAATTGATACATATGTTTCTTATATCATGTAGTCGCTAAGGTCGAGGAGGAACCCGAAGTCCTAGACTTCGTTACTCCGGAGGAACAGCTAGCCTACGACCAAGAGCAGCAAGGCAAGCTCCGGTTTGCATTAACCTTTTTACAAATTCTTATTGTTTTTAGCACATACTTGTTTCCTTTGTTCTGTGCATTAGAGTCTTGTTTGGAAATCCAACTGCATAGCCAAGAAAACCACGGGTTAGGTTTAGGATTGCAAACCCCGTTAGCTACTGCATTGCTAGGATAGAGTAGGATTCGGTACAAGTCGAGTAGTTGGAACTACTCGCGAGAATAGGCTAGAGGCACATTGCTCGGGTAGAGATAGCACATGATACACATGGCAAGAAAATGAGACCGAGCGGAGAGTAAGGGCAGCAGGACTTTGGGGCCTGTGTGCTGTAGCTCCGCTTGTGTCGATTGAGGACCGAGCCGTGTGCCGGTCTGTTGAACAAGCTAGAACAGTACCGAAGACCTACCGGCTATATGGGAACCGGGAAACTGATGTAACTCGGGTAGCTGGTTATTGAGGCATTGCCCGTCGTTCAGAGGGTAGGCTGAGAGCTTGAGGTGTAAATCGGCTGGCAGCACGGAGATGCGCGTGCAGAGACCTCTTGCTCGGGACGATGGGACCGGTTCAATATTTGGCTAACGGGTGAAAGGTAGTCGCGTACGGCGTCCGTGATGGTTGTTGTAGGCAACATCGAGTACGGGCGTATGTGACGGGTTGTTCGGGTAACCCTGCAGGTGTAAATCGATTATAATCGCCGTCCCTCGCGGTCAGTGAGTACCACTTGTTCACTGTACCGTGATGTAGAAAGAACAGGCTAGTCACATGTTAAAATGTTGCTGATTGAAAGCAGGACATTGATTGTTAATGATATGCTGTAGCTTAGAGCTAACTAAAGTTCTTTTCAACTTTGGGCAAAGTACATGAGAGAAATGTGTTTCTTGTTTGATTGCGGCTCTCTCATGTGCCTTAGCGTAAGGTTCTCCACAACCTGCTGCTAAAACTTGAAAGTAAGGTTCTACTAATTAGGCGAGTCCTTGCAAATGATTTTTACCTCTTGTAACCCAGTACCCTCATGTAGAAGTTCCATGTTTAGGTGAGACGGGTCAGACTTGCTGAGCCTTCGTGCTCACTGCTTGTGTTTGAAGCTTTTGCAGGGTTCTATGAGGAAGGGACTCCCGAAGAGGAGACGGAACCCCAGGAGGGGAACCCCGTCGAGTGGGAGTCGTGCACGCCGCAGAGTTAGTGTGCGTGTGTGCTAGCAAGGACACGTTCAAGGGCTGAACGTGCACTTGATGCTTAGTCTACGCCCGCGAGTGTAGACTGAACTTATTTTGATGTAAACATGTTCATAAACTTGTTTATGTAATAAAATTTCCGCTTCCGCTTTGTACCTTTGACGTGTGTTATACGGTGCTGTGCAACGCAGCACCCCTCAGCGTGATCCTGGCTCGACAGGACCAATGGGGTCGTGTCATGGGGAAGCACCCAATGAGGGGTGTGAGTCTCATTTGGAACCCTGCACGCCGCCGTGATTTGATGTGGTGCTAGTGTGAAGCATCCGCAGGCAGGATGGCTTCATTTTGCATAGCGTAGGCTATAGTCCGTGAGTGTATTCTTATCTTCCGCTGCAATGTACGCTGTACATTATTTGTAAAATGAGACAATAATATGTATTAAAGACATATATTGTTGTGTATTTGTGTTTTTTGGATGTGTGCTGTTGGCTACCACATCGCACGGCACCACCCAATGCGATGGACTGTCGGGACAGGGCCCCACACCTTGGGCTGTCTACTCTGCGTGTACTGTTGCTGATATCACCAGAGCGCTTAGCGGTGTGGTGCATTTCAAGCATCATCTAGCCACGTTACCTCGTCGACGAGGTCGATATCTTCACGCGGAAGCTGGTCCTGTGTGGCTTCCTCGTATTTCTGGACATGGGATGAGCCCTTGCTGTGTTCCGGGGGGAGGGCGGCCTCGACCTCCTACAGCAGTGTAAGAGGGTGTTTCCCTTGTCGCACGATGGGGGGAACGTCTGGTTAGACGTGGAGCCTCTTGCATCGCTCGCTGTCAGTGCTGGAGTCGGAGTCGGAGCAGATGTAGACAGCTTTCAACGCCCTCTCGCTGACTTGATACTGCATCTCTTGTTCAGTGTTGGCCTCGGATTTGGCCTTTTGTTTACCCTCCCACTGGCAGGAGGGTGCACCGTCTTGGCGTGGCCGCTGTTGTTGCAGGTCACGGAAGCGTTCCACAAGCTTCTTGATCTCACGGCAGTCGCTAGTGCCATGGCGGCCAGAGTTGTGCACCGGGCACCACTGGCCATCGTTTCTTGCAGACGACGGTCGCAGGCGCTTGTCAGAGCGCGGGGCTTGCCCCCCCCCCCCCCCCGGACGCTGCTAGGGCAGCAGTCGGTGGTCCGGCCAGAGGCTTGTTCCTGCCTCCGGTCTTGTTCTTCTTGCTGCTGTGCGGAGCGCAGCATCTCCAGCACTCCCTGCCGTGGAGGTAGGTCACGAGTGCCAGTCTCGGCCTTCTGCCATCCTGGCACATTTGTCGGCCAGGCTGAAGAGCTCGGAGACGTCTTGCACGTCGTGCGTCGCAAACTTCTCGAGCATCTTCTTGTCGTGGACGCCTTGCCGGAAGGCGACGACGACGGAGTCGTTGGAGATGCGATGGATGGTGTTCCTAACCTGGGAGAACCGCTGGATGAAGGATCACAACAATTCCCCATCATGCTGACACACGGCGTGGAGGTCAAGCTCGGTGCCGGGACGCATGTAGGAACTCCCAAAGTTGGCTGTCAGTCTCCAGCACAACTATTCCCAGGACGTGATGGAGCCTGGGGGAAAGATCATGAGCCATGACCGGGCTGTGCCGTTCAGGGCGGCGGGGAAATAGTTGGCCATGACGGCCTCATCCCTCCTGCTGCTAGGATGGAGGTGGAGTAGATCTGCAGGAACTCGGCGGGGTTGACTGTCCCATCGTATTTTTTTGGCAAGTGGAGCTGGAACTTGGGTGGCCATACCACCATACAAAGGTGCGGGGCGAGCGCCATGCAGCCCCCTAATGCCCCCGGACAGGAAGGGGTAGGCGGAGCGCGGCCCGCTGGTACACCGCTCGGTGAGCGGTACTCTCCTTCGAGGTTGCGACGCCTCTCCCAACGTCGCTCGATGGTGTTGCAAACATCTTCACTTGCAAGGCGATGGTTCAGCTAAACCCTGAGGTCAGCCGTGGCCGTCGCGCGTGGGGCTGCCGTCCCACGGGCCACCGTCGGTGTATGCAACTAGGCCAGCGAGGGTTCAATCTGCTGTCTCCTGTAGGCAGGAGAGTTCATGGCAGCAGCGACGATATGGTTGACATCGTGCCGCCACTGCTCCGCCGCCTCGAGGGTGGCACCCTCACCCGCAGGGTTGTGGAGCAGAGCGCGTGCTGCAGCCAGCACGCTCTCCGGGCTCGGTCGCAGCTGTGTTGTCACCACTGCCGGAGTAGAGGGCCACCATGAAGAAGCGGCCACTGGTGGTGTGAGCGTTGAGGGCACACCATCCGTACGGTTGCCGGCCCGTCCCGTCCTGAGTGCTATGGGCGCCACATGGACACGAGCGTTCTGATCGCTGGTTCGGCCGGATTTAGGCGCTGGGGGCGCCGCTGGTACGCCTGTTGTCTGATCGCCGGCCTGGGTAGACCTGCCCTCTCTAGAGCGGGAGGTAGCCTCATCATCATCCGTCTGGAGACGATGGCGCATTTGGTGAGAAGGCTCGCCATAGGAGGTGATGTTCACCATGGTCGGGTGGAAAGCACGGAAAGCCCCCCTATCTGGCGCGCCAAATGTCAGAGTGCGTGAGCTGCGACACTCCTCCCGGCCTGCTCGGAAGCAGCCCGCGAGGTTCTTTGATGAGAGGGGGCTTGGCACCCTACGCATCCTGGGCTCGAGGGAGCGGATGAACACAGAGATTTACGTGGTTCGGGCCGCCGGAGCGTAATACCCTACGTCCACGGGAGTGCTTGCTGTATTGCTTGCTTGCGCGTACTTGTGAGGGTGGAATTGGGGACTGACCAACCCTTTGTCGGGTTGTCACCCCGGTTCTTACAATGAGGCTTGGGGCCCGACAGGTAGCCCCAAAGCTATGTGAACCCTATACATGATCTAGGACTTCATCCTCTGAGTAGAGTGGTTGACAGGGGAGTTAAGTCCCGCCGCCTAGCGCGCTGAGCGCCCCTGTCCCTGTGTTAGGTGAGGATGATGATGCTGTCATCCTCTCGCCCTGCTTGGTTGGCTTCGTGCCATGGGCGGCACTGTACTGCTGTCATGCCTTGCCATCTTGTCTTGTTACCTTAATGGTGAACGGGCAGAGGGCGAAGGCATGTGTAGTGCGCCATGCTTCTGGGGAAGGCCCGAGCCTTGAATGCAAAGCCTGATAGCGCACTTCCTTCTTGTCTTCATCGACCCACGGCCCATGATGGATCGTGGGGCAGGCGGCGGCTCTGTAGCTCTTATCAACGGGTTTGGAGCTAGGGGACACGTGGCAGCTCCGGACTTCACCCCAGCAGAGAGGCTCGGACCGGAGCCACATGCACGTGTCAGCACCGAAGCTGTCCTCAGTAGAAAGGTGGCTCTGAGCCAGGGGATACGTGGCAGCTTCATACCTCACCCCAGCAGGGAGGCCTGGACCGGAGCCCAGGGCACGTGTCAGCACCGGAGCTGTCCTCAGTAGGGAGGTGGCTCTGAGCCAGGGGACACGTGGCAGCTCCGGACCTCACCACAGTGGGGGGGCTCAGACCGGAGCCCAGGGTACGTGTCAGCTCCGGAGCCGTCCTCAGCAGTGTGGTGGCTCTGAGCTAAGGGACATGTGGCAGCTCCGGACCTCGCCCTAGTGGGGTGGGGGGGGGGGCTAGGACCGGAGCCCAGGGCACGTGTCAGCTCCGGAGCCGTCCTCAGCAGGGAGGTGGCTCTGAGCCGTGAAAGTGCATCTAGGCATCCCTTGTGGGTTTTGGTTGATTTATGACAAACAAATGAGACCCTAACAGAATTGTTGAGATGAGCGCAGTTTCTTAAAGAAATTAGGAAGAAAGCGCAAAAAGAAAGGAGAAGGAGGATCCAAATTGATAAGAGCTCAGGAGCTGAAAATATTAGATTACTTAGTATAGAGTGTGTTGGAGAAACACACCCCAAGAGCTCAAGTGAAACAAATCACACTAACTGCACAAAAATCAGCATGTGCGGACTAGTCCGATATCAACCGGACTAGTCCGATTTCCTTTCTGACTAGAAAACTGACTAGTCCAATATGGACCGGACTAGTCTGATTTTGTCTCTGGATAGGCAACGGACTAGTCCGGTATCTCACAACACTTAGGGTTTTCCACCGCCGCACACCGGACTAGTCCGTAGTCCACCACGGACTAGTCTGGACATCGCAAACGCTAACGTAACCATTGGAAACCCTATTATAAAAAGAGGTGTACGGCCATACCACCATAACCTCTCGACCCCCTGCGCCGTCACACCTCCCAAGAGCCCAAAATTCACATCTCTCCACACATTCTAACCCAAAAAGGATCAAATCTTTGGGGATTAGCAATTGGTCAAAGGAGAGACTTGTTCTACACATCTTGAGCTCTTGGGTTTGATCTCTCACACACTCTTTTTTGTTTATTGTTCATCTTTTCAGTGTGTTTGGTTGTGTTCACTTATTGTAATTCTTGGGGAGCCCTCAACTTGTGAGAAGGCCCCTTGAACGATTTATTTGACCTTTGTGATTAGTGGAAGAGAACCAGCCTCCGTGGTGATTCAACGAGGGTAGGGTTGGTGAAGACCCGGTCCTTAGTGGACTCCTCAACGGGGACGTAGATTTCCTTCGTGGAATCGAACCTCGGGATAAAATCTTGTCTCTCACTCTTGTTCGTTTATTGTTCATCATATTCTAGTGTTTAATTAACCTTGTGAAATTCACGTTGAAGAATTGAAATCAAAGTTGATCTCTATCATTCATTGTTTCACTGTTATAATACATCTAAGCTCTTAATTAATTTCCGCTGCATAGGGTACTAGAAGTGAATATATTGATCAACCTTGATCTTTCTAGTCCACGCATACCGGACTAGTCCGCACAGTACCGGACTAGTCCAATTTTTCTCTGAGTAGAAAACGGACTAGTCCGCACTCTACCGGACTAGTCCGATTTCCCTATATTTGATAAACCTACTAAGTGTTTCAGGGATTAACAAAGCGTCGAAAAGCCTATTCACCCCCCTTGAGGCTACATTCAAGCCGGGAGACACGTGGCAGCTCCGGACCTTACCTTAGCGGGGAGGCTCGGACCGGAGCCCAGGGCACGCATCGACTCTGGAGCTCAAGCGCATGTGGCAGCCCCAGGGCAGACCACAGGGCCGAGGGCACGCGGGTATGCCAGGACCCGCCTCAGCATGGAGACGGGCCCATGCCGTATTTTACCCTCTACGCGGGGGTACCCGGTCTGCAGGGTACCGACAGTCGGGATAGATAGGAATTTGATGATATCCTGAATACGCATCAAGGAAACAAAAGAAGGAATGTTTCACCAACCGCTCAAGCATCTCATCGCTGAAAGGCAGTGGGAAGTGATCCTTCCTTGTTGCCTTGTTAATCTTTTGGTAATCTATGCACACCCTCCATCCTGTGACAGTTCGTTGAGGAATTAATTCATTCTTCTCATTCTTAACAACTGTCATTCCTCCCTTCTTTAGCACTACTTGAACTGGGCTGACCCACTCACTATGAGGGACGGGATAAATAATCGTGGCATGCAAAAGTTTCAAGACCTTCCTTTTGACCACCTCATGCATCACATTATTTAACCTCCATTGAGGTTCCCTGGAGGGTGTACTCCCGGGATCAATAGGAATGCGATGGGTGCAAAGAGCAGGGTTGATACCCCTGAGGTCTTGGAGTGAGTAGCAAAATATGGTTCTATGCTTTTCTAGAATGGCTAAGGGTTTGAATGTCTCCTCATCTTAAAGCTTTTCACTTATGATGGCAGAGGCTTCCAGATCACCATTTAGGAAAGCATAACGTAGACTAGGAGGTAAGGTTTTTAGCTCAATCAAAGGTTTTGGTGGGAGCTCTTCTTTAGGCAGTTCAGATTTCAACTGAAGTTCATCCTTTTATAGGGTGAAATCTTCTTTTTCACCAATTTCAGGAGGACTTACATATTGAAGAGTTATAACCTTCTCAATTGGCTCATATGGAGGGGAGGTTCTTCTGATGTGTTTCTTGAATGCAGAATCAACAACAACAACCAAGCCTTTATCCCAAGCCTGTTGGGGTCGGCTAGACATGAAACCCAATATCAATGAAGTAAAACAGAGGAAGAGATATGAGAACAAGGGGGAAAAAAGGAAAAAAGGAAAAAAAAGGAAAAAAGAAAAGGAAAAAGAGAAAAGAGAAAAGAAATAAGAAAAAAGGAAAAGAAAAAGAGAAAAGAAAAAAAGAAAAAAACAAGACTACGATTCTGGCACATGAATTGCTACTTTCCATGCGGTCCTATCATGAGCTAAGTCTCTGGATACATTCCAATCTCTCAAATCTCATTTTACCGCCTCCTCCCAGGTCAACCTTGGTCGTCCTCTACCCCTCCTAATATTTTCTCTACCTCTTAAAATCCCACTGTTAACCGGTGCTTCCGGAGGTCTCCGTTGGATATGTCCAAACCACCTAAGCCGATGTTGGACTAACTTCTCTTCAATCGGCGCCACCCCTACCTTATCACGAATCGCCTCATTCCTTATTCGGTCTCTTCTCGTGTGCCCACACATCCACCGTAGCATGCGCATCTCTGCGACACTCATTTGTTGGACATGTTGCCGTTTAGTTGGCCAACATTCCGCCCCATAGAGCATCGCGGGTCTGATCACCGTCCTATAGAACTTCCCTTTTAGCTTTTGTGGGACTTTCCTATCACATAGGATTCCAGAGGCTTGTCGCCATTTCATCCACCCTACCTTGATCCTGTGGCAAACATCCTCATCAATATCGCCATTGCTTTGTAACATTGATCCTAAGTATCGGAAAGAGTCCCTTCTAGGTACTATTTGTCCTTGTAGACTAATATTTCCCTCTTCACGACCAACACCACTAAAGTCGCACCTCATATACTCGGTTTTGGTCCTACTAAGTCTAAACCCCTTGGACTCTAAGGTTTGTCTCCATAACTCTAATTTCTTATCAACACCATCTCTAGTTTCATCTACCAGCACTACATCATTAGCAAAGAGCATGCACCAAGGGATATCCCCTTGTATATCCTTCGACACCTCATCCATGACCAAGGAAAAGATGTATGGGCTCAAAGCTGATCCTTGATGTAATCCTACCGTGATAGGAAATGCATCAGTCTCACTATAACTTACGTGCACACTTGTCCTAACATTATTGTACATATCCTTGATAAGGGTAATGTACTTTGTTGGCACTTTATGTTTCTCTAGTGCCCACCACATGACTGACCTTGGTATCTTGTCGTACGCCTTCTCCAAGTCGATGAACACCATATGCAAGTCCTTCTTCTGCTCCCTATATCTCTCCATAAGCTGACGAAGCAAGAAAATCGCCTCCATTGTAGACCTCCCAGGCATAAAACCAAACTGGTTTTTAGTGACATTGGTCACTTTCCTCGGGCGGTGTTCAATCACTCTCTCCCAAAGCTTCATAGTATGACTCATAAGCTTAATACCTCGATAATTAGTACAACTTTGAATATCTCCTTTATTTTTTAAGATAGGTACTAATATACTTTTCCTCCATTCTTCAGGCATCTTGTTTGACCGAAAAATGTGGTTGAATAGCTTTGTGAGCCATACTATTGCGACGTCCCCAAGACATCTCCACACCTCAATAGGGACATCGTCAGGGCCGAGGGCCTTTCCTCCTTTCATCCTTTTTAAGGCCTCCTTAACCTCAAACTCTTGTATCCTCCGCACGAACCGCCTGTTGGAGTCATCAAAGGAGTCATCCAACTCAACCATAGTGCTCTCATTCCTATCATTGAATAGCCCATTAAAGTAATCACACCATCTATTCTTAATCTCTTCATCCTTCACTAGAATGCGGTCAGTCTCATCTTTGATGCATTTAACTTGATTGAGATCCCTCATCTTTCTCTCGCGGATTTTTGCTACCTTGTATATGTCTTTTTCACCTTCTTTTGTCCCTAGTCTCTCATATAACTTATCATAGGTTTGTCCTCTTGCCTTACTCACAACCCGCCTTGCATTCTTCTTAGCCTCTTTGTACTTAAGCATGTTGCTTGCGTTTCTATCATTATGCCAGCTCTTGTAACACTCCTTCTTCTCCTTAATGGCCTTTTGTACATCCTCATTCCACCACCAAGTGTCTTTATCTATAAGTTTCTTTCCCTTTGTCACACCGAACACCTCACTAGCTACCTTCCTAATGCAAGTTGCCATCTTCATCCACATACTATCTGCATCTCCATTTTCTGCCCAGGGTCCTTCTGTGATCACCCTATTTTTAAAGGATTCTTGTGATTCTCCCTTCAACTTCCACCACTTTGTTCTTGTGATTTTGACACCTCTGTCCCGCAAAGAACATGTATGGAAGCGAAAGTCAGCTACCACAAGCTTATGTTGTGTCACAACACACTCCCCCGGGATCACCTTACAATCTAGACACTCCCGTCTATCCTTTCTCCTAGTGAGGACAAAGTCAATCTGGCTAGAGTGTTGGGCACTACTAAAGGTCACTAGGTGAGATTGCCTCTTCCTAAAGAGGGTGTTAGCTATCAACAGATCATAGGCTACGGCAAAGTCTAGGATGTCCTTACCCTCTCGATTTCTATCGCCGCATCCAAAACCTCCATGTACTCCTTCAAATCCTAGGTTAGTTGCACCCACATGACCATTGAGATCTCCCCCTATGAGGAGTTTCTCGGTTATCGGTACACTACTAACCATATCCTCCAAGTCCTCCCAAAATTGCCTCTTAGCACTCATGTTGAGCCCAACTTGTGGGGCATAAGCACTAATGACGTTCAAGACAATGTCCCCAATTACTATCTTGATTAAGATGATCCTATCCCCTCGTCTTCGAACATCCACTACTCCATCCTTAAGACTCTTATCTATTAGAACACCTACGCCATTCCTAGTCCCAGCCGAACCAGAATACCAAAGCTTGAAACCGGTATTCTCGACTTCTCTCGCCTTTTGACCCGCCCATCTAGTCTCTTGTACACAAAGGATATTTACTCGTCTCCTAATGGCAACATCTACTAACTCACGCAGCTTCCCCGTCAAGGATCCTACATTCCAACTACCCACCCGAAATCTATGTTCCTCGGCTAGCTTCCTTACGCTTTGCACCCGTCGAGTAAGATGCAAAGACCCTTGCTCACTTATCACTACATCCGGGCGATGATGTAGCGCGCCACTAAGGTGATGGCGATCCGGCCCTTGCTCATTTAACACCATATCCGGGTTCCGATATGGCGCGCCACTAAGGCGGTGGCGACCCGGCCCTTGCCCACTTAACACCATACCCGGGTTCCGATATGGCGCGTCGCTAAGAGGGTTACGCCCCAACGAATTTCTATTGGGTTTCATTTCCATGAGAGTGGCTAAGTGTAGTTGTTGGCTCGCCAAGCCTATCACAACCCCCTCCTCCTTTACCCGGGCTTGAATGCAGAATGGGAATGGAAAATTTATTCCCTCCAAGATTGATATTAAGGTCTCCTTTTAGGGGCACTTCCATTAGAAATTTCTTAATGGGTATTCCTATCATGATGTTGAAGTCTTTGACTTCGAACACGCGGAAATCAAGGAAAGCCTCAATATCTCCATGTCGGATCGACATGTTTTCCAAAACCCTTATTCCTTCAATAATATTTCCAAAGGAATCTCAGAAGGATTTTCTTGTTGGTACCAAGGGCACATTGCGCTAAATGGCTAAAGCACAAGTATCATAAATGATATTGGCTCCAACTATGGGGCTATAAAGCACATTCATCTTCACTCCACCAATAAGGCATCGAATGGTCGCTAAGGGAGATATCATCCTATGTATTTCAGGTGATATCTCAACCTTTGCTGTCCATTTGCAACTCATTATTGAGGTCAACTCCTTGACCGTCTCCTAAATGTATATTCCATCAGATGGATCAGATGGAGTGGGAGGTGATGATGGCTTTTTTAGCAACAGTACTTCGAGGTATTTACATTATCATTGAAATTTTTTTCCTCAATGTAGAATGGAAACTCCAAAGGTTGAATTTCTTTATCCTTCTTGTTTCAGGATCGGGTGAGGTTTCTTCAGGCAAGGCTTGAGATGGGCATGCTACTGGTTCGTCCTTGATTTTAGAAATATCCTCATTACTCGACATGGCTTTCTCTTGTGGAGCTTCATCAAGACCCATAATGAAGGAGCCATTTTCTGGAATTCAATCTAGAAGTTCCTTTCCTTCTTATGGATTCTTATGGAGGAGATCCACCAGCCGCAATGTCGAGATGTAGGGCAGACTTTTTGTTCAATCCCATATAGAAATGTTGCAACAGAAAGGGGTCGGGGATTGACAAATCTGGGCCACGATTTTTCAAAATTGAAAATCTGTCCCATGCTGCACGTATCGACCCCTCCTTCAGGAAGCCTAGTACTTCTGTTTGTAGGAAAATAATTCAGGATATTGGAAATAATGGAAGAAAAAATTTGTCTCGAAGTTCATTCCAATTACCATTTGTTTTCCCAACGACATGGGTCATTGTTTTGCTTTTTCCATGAGAGAAAACGGAAATAGCTTCTATTTGAGAGTTTATTGTGTCATGCCTTTTATTAAAAGACACGAACACAATTGCTCGAACTCTAGTAGATGGTCCTAAGGGTTTTCACAATCCGTTCCTGAGAAGTATTGTTCCCGAACCATGGCTATAAAGATAGGGCGAAGTTCATATCTGGTTGAGAAAATAGGTTCCGCCGATGGCGGAGGCTCATAGAACTCGCCCTTTGGGAAAGAATATGATGGAATGGTGTGCTGCTCCATGATGTGGTTGGTGATGGAATAAGAAACAAAGAAAAGATAAAATAGACAAGAGGGTGAATAAGGTTCGAAGATCAACGGCAACCATTCCCGGCAACGTCGCCAAAAATGCTTGTTGGTGTTTCTTAACGAATACAGTTCATCCTGGCAATGGATGCCGACAATGCTTGTGACAACTAGGCTAACCTAGGGCCAAAGGAAGATGAGTCCCGCAAGCGCACAAAAGATACCGCTGTAGTATTTCACCCAAGAGTATTCCCTAGGGTATCATATAATTCCAAAAAGGTGAAGTTTGGCAAGATGATGGATAGTATTGGGTGTTCGAATAGCAAGCCTAGTAGGATGGATAAAAAGGATAGCAAGGGTGGTGTGACACATACTGAAGCAATCTACTCGAGATAAGATAGTCCTAGTGAGGGTTAGGCTAAGGTAAGGCATCGTTCCTAATGTGCTTCTAGTATACATATGCATAGCCTAGTAGTGTACATATGAGTATGCTAGTAGTGAATTGATGGCAGCCTTTGCTAGGATGACCTGTAGTTGTTAAGAAATACTAACAAGCATTTATGGCGCCGTTACCAGGGACAGCACAAAAGTATTGCAAGATTGCTTACGATATATTAGGATTCTAGTAGAGACCTAGTAGGATAACCCAACTTATTTTCATATTTCTTTGATGTGAAAACAGTGTAGTGTATGAATGGTTTCCACTTGCCGACAAACTACTTTAAAAATCCCAAATTACTTCTGAGAAGAGTTCAACCTCATATTGTTCCTCCTCAAGTGGTCCTTTCGGCAAGTCAAACAGTCATATCCGCACCATTAAACTTCACACTAATGGCTTAGAAGACCCTTAGTGAATTGTTAGCTCCCTCTACTGACAATGTGCCTGTTGGGCCCACTGTCATCACAGGATACACGAACATTGAAATCAAGAAGGGCCTTATCACTACGGTGCAGGCTAATCCCTTCTGTGGGAAACACAATGAGGACACAAGTGCCCATTTGCAACAGTTCCTAGAGATTTGCAGCACTTATAAGATTAAGGGTGTCACTTAAGATGCCATCCGTCTTAGACTGTTTCCACTTTCCCTCCTTGGGAGAGCAAAACAATGGTTCTACACGAACCAAAGTGCTGTAGATACTTGAGAAAAGTGTTCTATGGCGTACCTCTCAAAATTCTTCATGTTAGGCAGAACCAATGCTCTACGAGAAAGAATTTCAAATTTTCAGCAAGAGCCTAAGGAATCCATTCATGAGGCTTGGGAGAGGCTCCAAGAATATATCCTAGCCTGTCCTCACCATTGGAACTCCTCCCGCACACTCCAGGATATCGTATTGGGTGGTGTCGTGTTAGGCGATATCGAACAGCAATGAAATCAAACATACGCAAATGTGTATTAATTCCACAGTTCTGTTTTTACAAATAATGATGTACAATATAATGTACATCAGCGGAATATACAACCATAGTTGCACAGGAAATACAACTGTCATCACTCTCACGAACTTAGCTCAGCAGCAAAGGAATTATCCTGCCCGAGGAGAAATCTTTCTAGCAGCATGAAGTTGAATCGGCGGCGAGTTAGGTTTCCATGACCATGCAGCCAAGAAATGGCACTGTCATACAAAACCCTTCATGATATATGAGATTTGTACCTGCAAAACAACAACTCTGCAAGAGTGAGCACCATGGCTCAGCAAGACTTAATCGTCTTACCTAAATAATGCAACTCTACATGAATATAATGTGACACCCAGTTCCAAAAATAGAACCAAGTGAATGCATATGTGTGCCTAGGATGTTCATCACACATACACATGTAATCCACAAACTGAATTCAGAATATAACCATGAATAAATAGTGTTTAAGTACTTTGTTACAATGACTCAATGTCGCACTCATAAAAATCTAACTTATTCTTGCAGCAGAAGATTCTAACGACAGCGGAAAAATGGCTAAGACAGCAGGCTCCAACTTCAACTCCACAGGCATGTTGACGGTAGTGCGCACGCCTAGTGCTCCACATGTTCCTCGAAATATTCTTCTCCTGTAGTTGATGTATATGTGGTAATGCAAGGGTGAGTACATGTCATACTCAGCAAGTGCGGGAAAAGTATGACATGTAGCTTTCAACAAGGTAGGAAATAAAAAGGCTCATTGCTGCAAGCAAATTTTATTTCAAAAACAAGGTAAAAACAGAAACTATTTCTAGGTGAAATTTGTCCCATTATAATCAAGTAATTCAGCAACATTCTCTCATCATAATTTACAATTTATTAAGTCTCATCCAGCCATTAATCTTTCTCAAGTTCATCTCATACTCATAAATATTCATAACCATCTCATATTCACATAACCGGAACCAAATTCATTGTCATGACTCAAAACAGTCCCGAAACCAATCCCAATGACCATACCCAAATATCCATCCCAGGTTTTGTCTCTAATCATGGAAGTTGGCCAGGTGCTTCTGACCAGAAGCACAACTATCATAATAGTTTTACACTCTGCAGAGGTGACACCACTTTACCCACAAGTTCATGATTTCATCACCCGTCAGCGACTAGAGAGAACCTCCATTATACCAGTACCCAACTGTCGGTGTATGGACAAGATATCACAAAATATCCTTTACAAAGGGACTACTAGGATGTACGGACCCACCGAGGTTTCACCGGCAGGCTCGGATCTCCATTCTCCCATCCACAGGCCCGCTCTTGTGCCATGCAGTTCCCAGAGCAGTCCCTCTCAACTCCCATTCCCTGTGTCATCTAACGGTCCATAACAAGCTAGCAACATACCTAATTAGTCAGCTAAGCTGCACCCATATTTGGCCTTGTGGTGGCACTGTTTTCCTGGCACGTTCTCGCATGAACCGGTCCTTAGATCTACAGCAAGCAAACCACCATCTCATTCAGCAACATCCACAAACCAAGCTTGACTAGATCTCCCCGATTCCATGCTCATTAACATCATCAAGATATCATCATTATTATTCATATGAGTGTAGTAGCTAACCATGTTTTAATTCAGCTTCCCGTACCCCAGTTAAGCGAAGCAAAAAAGAAAAAACGGCCATACCCGACTCATCAAATTTCCTGGTGACAAGGATGGTTAACAAAACTAGTAAACTCCTATAAAAGGGTGTCCCATCAAGTTGACTCAAGCATACACGTTTTCGCAAACAAAATAGTTTCAAAACACGGGATCAATATGGTCAAGGGGCACTTGCCTTGCTCCCGTGGTTCGTGTTGCTCAAGCGTCTCGAAATCTTGGTGCTGTAGTTCCTCGTAGATGGCCTCTTGAGCTTGTACTTCTACTCACGACCACACACATATAAAATTTACAGCAATCAATCATCATGCAAAAAATTTACTCAAGATGCAATGGGTAGATGAATGCAAATCCTATAGTGCAATTTTATAGAACCAGTTTGTACGTGTTCTTGCATGTTTTAATGGGCTTTCATGGGGTTTTATGATGAACAACGGTGTAGGGATCAAGTGTGGACATGGTGATGATCTTGACTCAAGATCTAGATCAATTCCACCGTCAAAAATCGATCAAAACACGATCTGTCCACACGCAAAAGTTTCTGCTCGAAGGGGGTGAAGAAAACGGATGTGTAGAAACAGCGGCGATGTCGTAAGACGGGTAACGAAGACCTACCTTACTTTTCCCTTGCGGCAGGGCTTCTATCCTAGCAATGGCAGCAGTGGAGGATTTTCCATGGAGAATTATGGGACTGCGGGTAGGGCAGAACGTCAGCGGCTTCTTTTCCGGCGACGGGGAGCCATGACGGGGCTCAACGGCTGCCAAATTTCAGCAAAGGCGGGGGGGCTTGGTGACTTGGCAGCAAGGAAGGGGGCTTGGCAGCAGGGGGGACGACCAAAAGAGAGAGGGGTGCGGCCAGGGGGTGGGGGTTATATTTATAAGGGGGAAAAAGAGTCCTAGGGGTGGAAACAAAGAGTCCTAGAAGTATGGGACTCAACCAAAGAGTCCTAGGGGTGGAAACAAAGAGTCCTAGAGGTAGGGGACTCAACCAAAGAGTCCTAGGGGTGGGGGACACAGAGTCCTAGAGGTGGGGGACTTAACCAAAGAGTCCTAAAGATGGGGGACTTAACCAAAGAGTCCTAGAGGGGGGGACTTCACCAAAGAGTCCTAGTGGTGGGGGAGTAGCCCCCCCCCCCTCAAGGGCTGCGGCCAAGGGGTCTCCCCCCTAATTTGGTGCGGCCAATTTGGGGAACCCCCCCCCCCCCCAATTGTGGGGGAAATTCCCCCTAGGGGAATTTTGGGGAATTTTTGGAAAATCAGGAAAAATTTGAAAGAATTTGGGAATTTTTGGTAAGGGGGAAATTTGGGGAACTTGGGGAAAATTTGAAGAAATTTGGGAATGGCTCATTTCAGCTATCTTATTTCCATTTCTCTCCATTTTTATGTCCCTTTCTCTATTTATATATTCCCCTCTTTATTTCTATGTCCCTTTCTCCATTTCTATATTCCCTTCTCCATTTCTATGGTTCTTTCTCCATTTCTGTGGTTCTTTCTCCATTTCTAGGGTTCTTTCTCCATTTCTACTTCTTTTCAAATGCTTCTCTACATGAAAAATGTATACAATGCATGGTAATGAATTGAGGGTGTAACAAACCTACCCCCCTTAAAATGAATCTCGCCCTCGAGATTCGATAGAGTGGAGAATAGATGGGGGAATTCTGCCTTGAGATCTTCCTCACGCTCCCATGTAGTTTTGGCTTCCGTGTGATGGCTCCATTGTACCTTGCATCAACGAATCACTTTGTTCCTTGTGAACCTTTCCTTCACGTCCAAGATTTTGACGGGGTGTTCCGCGCAGGTCAGATCCTCTTGAAGCTCTAGCTCATCCATCAGTACTTGTTCTTTCGGTACTCTTAGGCATTTCTTGAGTTGGGATACGTGAAACACGTCGTGCACGTCGGAGAGGTGCGTTGGCAGATCTAGTTGATAGGCTACTTCCCTTCGCTTGCCAAAAATCTTGAATGGCCTGACGTAGCGATATGCTAATTTGCCTTTGACGTTGAACCGTCGTTGTCCTCGGATAGGCGATACTTTAAGATACATGAAGTCTCCCACTTTGAAGGTCAATCTTCTTCGCCTATTGTCCGCATAACCTTTTTGTCGTGACCGAGCGGCCTTCAAGTTTTCACGTATCGTTTGGACTTGCTTTTCGGCGTCTTGCAGCACTTCGGGTCCGAATACTTGGCTTTCTCCGGTCTCATTCCAGAACAGCGGTGTTGTACATCGTCTACCATACAATGCATCGAAAGGTGACATCTTCAATCTGGCTTGGTAGCTGTTGTTGTATGAGAATTCAGCATACGACAAGCTCCTATCCCAACTACGCCCATGTTTCAAGGTGCAAGCTCTTAACATGTCTTCCAAAATCTCATTTGTTCTCTAAGTTTGCCCGTCGGTTTGCGGGTGATATGCAGAGCTGAAATCCAGCAGTGTACCCATGGCTTCAAGCAGCTTCTTCCAGAACCTAGAGGTAAATTGAGAACCTCGATCTGAAACTATCCTCTTTGGAACTCCATGGCGGCATACGATTTGCTCCATATACAGCTCGGCTAGTTGGGCGACGGTGTACTTGGTTCTAACAGGAAGGAAATGGGCTGTTTTCGTCAATCGGTCCACTATAACCCAAATAGAGTCGTAACCTGACTGAGTACGTGGCAATCCAACTATGAAATCCATGTTGATGTCTTGCCACTTCCACTCGGGTACTTTCAATGGATGCAACAGTCCAGCGGGTCTTTGATGTTCGGCCTTCACCCGTTGGTACGTATCGCATAAGGCAACATATTCAGCTATGTCCCTTTTTCAGACCGTCCCACCAATAACAAGTTTTCAGGTCCGTGTACATCTTTGTACAGCCGGTGTGTATGGAATAAGGTGAGTCATGTGCCTCCTTTAATATCGTGTCGCGGATGTGCTTCACGTTAGGCACACAAATCCTTTTCCCTAACCAAAGCGTGCCTTTCTCGTCTTCCTTGAAATCTTTTCTATGCCTTGTCGGATTCTTTCCTTGATTTCCTTGATTTCCTCATCCGTTGCTTGACCATCTCGTATCTCTTGTTCCAGCGTGGATTTCAGTTTGATCACCTCTCCTTTTCGGCTCAACGCATCAGCTACTACATTGGCCTTTCCGGGATGATAGTTGATTCCAACATCATAATCCTTGATGAGTTCCAACCTCGACGTTGCCTCAAATTCAGATCCATTTGCGTGAATATATACTTGAGGCTTTTGTGATTCGTATAGATCTCACATCGGTGGCCAAGGATATAATGCCTCTAAATCTTCAAGGCATGTACCACGGCTGCAAGTTCCAAGTCATTGTCGGGTAATTCAGCTCATGTTTCTTTAGTTGTCTTGATGCATAGGCTACCACTTGTCCTCCTTGCATGAGCACACATCCAAGCCCTTGTCTTGATGCGTCACAATATATATCGAAGCTCTTGTTCACATCCGGCAATACCAAAACCTGTGCTGTGATTAATCTCTTCTTTAGATCCTCAAAGCTTTCTAAACACGATGGTGTCCACTGAAATGCTTTCCCCTTCATTAGCAATTCAGTCATAGACTTCGCTATTTTGTTGAAATCCTTGATGAACCGGCGATAGTATCCATCCATCCCAAGGAAATTACGAATATCTCTCACATTCTGCGGTTGGTTCTACTTCAGAACATCTACCACTTTTCCGGGATCAACCAATACTCCTCCCTCGGAGATGATGTGGCCTGATATCTCCTTTAGCCAAAATTGACACTTGCTGAACTTAGCATACAATTGATGCTCTCGCAGTTTCTGCAATGTTAACCTCAAGCGTTGTAAAGGTCTCAAAAATTGTGAATACAAAGAAACTCTTGTTTACAAAAGTTGGTTTCATATGTATGAAATTTGGGACTTGTTAAGGGTTTTCTTCACACAAGTTCAAATGTATATTTGAAAACTTGGAACACAAGAGGGGTCTAAAACAAAGATGGGAAGTTCCCATATGTGTGAGAAAACAAAAATCTGATTTGGAACAACTTGTTCAAACTCAAAATTCAAATGAGAGCAACACTAGGAATTTCAAAACTGTTGTGCTAAAAATCTCATTTGCAGCAGCCAAATTAAAAATCAGATTTCATATTTGAATTCCTTTGGTCCAAATTAGTGGGTATGCAAAGTTTCATGATTTATGGAAATGATTTGCAAACCATTTTCCAAAATGGACTTTAAATAACAAAGAATTCAAATGCATATTTGAATTTGGATGAAACTTGCCCAATTATCCAAATGCATACCAGATTTGAATTCCCACCATTGAATTCCATCAATATTCAAACTTGGGAGACATTTTGAAAGGGATAAGGAGGGACTGAACAGTGGGTCCCACATGTCATTGGGAGAACTGATAAATTGCAAAAGATCTGCAGTACACGAGCTTTGTTTGCTTTCCTCCCACGCGAAGCAACGGCAGAACCGGCTCTCTCCGGGCGGCATCGAGGCTCAGCCGACGCCTCCACCTCCTGTTGAATTCCTTCGCGCTGGAGAGCTGCTGGACGTCGGCAGCTACTGCCGCGCTCCCTCTCTCGCCCTCTTTACCGAAGCCACGGCGCTGTCCCTTCTCTTCCCACGCGAGAAACAAGCAGAGACCGCCGCTGAGCTATAAATCGATCGCCCACCGCCTAGCTCGCGTGCGAGCCTCAACTGAGCGGCCAAACCACACCGCGGACCCTTCCACAACCTCCTCGCGCCATCGCTGCAGGAGTTCGTGCCTTCTACACCAAGTTAACCCAGTTTACGCGGCGGCCGTCACACAACAGTGATGAGGCGCTCTCGTGGGCAGTGCCACAGAGCAGTTTTCACGACCAAGCAAGGACACCATGGGACGCGCAATATCTCCCTGCAGCTTCCACCCGAAGCACAGAGCTTATCTCCGCCTCTGGCCGACGAATTTCGGGGATTCACTCCGGCCGGTGTAAACCGACCTTCGGGTATGATTCTGCAAAATTCCCGATTGGTTTTTGTTTAGACACCACGAAACTTAGCACACATGGGCTAGACTTGAGGGTGCACCAGTTTGCTTTTGAAGCCTCGCATGAAACACATTGTGCACGGTGCAATTTCAATCCTTCCGAAGGCGGCTATGGCGGGGAGGTGCGGGTGCACGGTGAACCCTAGCTTGGAGCCATTCCCGAGCCCATGTGCGACCATGCCTAGCTTTGCCGACCTTCGCTGGTGCTGTAGAGCCTTTCCAGGGAGCTTTTGGCAGGCTAAAGCGTCGGGGCAACGTCGCCGGTCTCCCTCAGAGCCGCTGTACCGGTGCGGGGCGGTTTAGGAACTTCGCCGGTCTGTGGAAGCCATAACATCGTGTTCCTCGGGTTAAATAAGGGCCTGGCGGCGAGTTTCAGCATCAGGGGTGGTCGGATGATTGAATCCGAGGCTGCTCCGGCGAACTCCGGCGGCGGGGTGCACGGGAGCGAGGTTGAAGGCGACCTCGCCGGTCCCGCCTGTCAGTGACTCGGGAGAGAGGGGCCGGATACACTGTGGCGCAGGATCAAATGTGACAGCGCGGGAAACAACCCTGTGATCCCGTGTGGCACTCTCTCGGCAGCAGACACGTGTACCCTGGTCCCACCGTCAGTTTAAACTTTTTCCCGGATTTATTCAAATCACAGATTTTTCCCCAAACTTTAGAAGAGCATAACTTTTGCTAGGAAACTCGAAATTTAGTGATTCAAATTGGGTTAGTTTCAGATTGACAAACTCTATCCAAATATGCAACCCAATTTGTATGAAAGTCTTTATTTAATTCTGGAAAATTCTTTAAAACTTTTCAGCAAAAGAATTTTAGAAGGAGTTTAGTTTATCCAAAAATTCTTAGATTTTGCCAGAATATTATTTAAGGTATTCTTAGACACCTGTGAAAGTTTTAGCTCATTTGGAGTTGATTTGATCAGTATAAATCAGAGTGTAAGTTTCTGTAATCAAATGAATACAGAACCATTTTCAGAGAATTTCCAAAACTTGTAAATTCAGTTCTGGACAATTCTTAGCTCCAACAATCCTAGGAAAATTCATGCAAGCTCTATGAACTATAATTGAAATTGTGGTTCACTGAGTTTGACATGAACATGGGTGTTACCTCAGAATTAATTCATCTTTGATTAAACACTTAGAGAATTGTTCTGAATAAACCACTCCATGAAAAGTGCTAAATTTTGGTCCAGAGGAATTTCTTGTGACAAGGAACTCACATGAGAATTCTCAGATCCATTAGAGCTCTGGGTCACCACTGTCATGTGTAACCTCTTAAGGTGATCAACACTTAAGTGGGAAAGGCACTCAACCTTTGATTATAGTGTTAAAACCCAACCTAAACCAATAGCACCAGTATCATTTTAAATTCTTAAACAGAGTTCCAGTTTTAAAACTGTCATTAGATCTTATTAGAAAAAGCTTTTCAATTAAATACATATGCATGATCATATCGTGTAGCATATACATGAAGAAGGGAGAAGGACTTAAAGTAAAGATCAAGAAGGAAGGGAAGGCAAGTGATCAAGCTCCAAGTGATCATCACTAACTAATTGTAACCTTAGTCATCTGCAAAACAGGCAAGCCCCGGTTTGCATTTGAACAGTTTTACAAGCATTTCCATTTTTAGAGATCATAGCTTTGCATCGTTGATTGCATTAAGTCTAGATAATATTGAAAACCCCACTTGCATGACCAGAAATACCTAAGAGAGAAAGGGTAGAATAGCACCTCCTCGAGTGGATTTGGCTACGCTAAATGTTAGTAGGAAAGGTCCGGTTGAAGTCGAGTAGTTGGGAGCTACTCGCGAGTTTAGGCTGGTTTACTTGGAACGGGTCCGAATTAGAAAAGATGAGGAAAGTTCACACATAAGAAATGGAGACCGGGCAGGGAGGTTTAGATGCAGCAGGTTGCAGGCCGTGCGTGCATAGCCCTGCCTGTGTCAGTTAAGGCCCATCCATGCTTGGCCCTGTTGGACAAGTTTGAGTTGTGTACAGGGCGCATACTGGCTATATGGGACCCAGGAAACCGATGTACCTTGGGAGATCCATAGTGGAACTTTTCCAACTGCCTTAGGCTTTCGGCATCAGGGTAGCAGGAGGTAACTCGCTTAAGAACATATCACTGCGGGTATGTACCTTGAGGGAGCTTGCGTACTCGGGGCAGTTGGACTGCGTCCAATGTGGAAGATCTTGGGAAAGGTGGCCGCGTACAACGTCAGTCAAGGTTGCTGCCGGCAACTCGGAGTACGGGTGTACGTGTCGTGTAGTCCGGGCATGTACTGATTCGAATCACCGTCGCTCGCGGTCATATGAGCATACTTGCCCACTGCGTCTTGACGTAGTAACAACTGGAACTGGTTATCTTTGAACTTGATAAGGCTGTGCTGTAACTTGTATTGCAACCATGATTGAATTAGAGATAGGCGCATTAAACTTTACTTTCACTTTGTGCAAGGAGCATCACAACAAAGCGTTTCTTGTTTGATTGTGGAGTTGCGATGCTTTTTGGCTCAAGATCTGCACAATGAGGCTTAAAATCTGAAAGTTAAGGATCAATTGTAGGCGAGTCCTTTACGCAAATCTAGCTAACTCAATTGCAACCGTCATGCATGTAGAGAGTCTTGTTTAGGAGAGACGGATCAGTCTTGCTGAGCCTATGTGCTCACGCTTGCTATATAAGTGGTTTTGCAGGTTAACATCGATGCTAAGATGGAGGTTGTCCGGTGAGACTCGGAGACTTCCGAGTCAGGTAACACATGGAGAACCTAGCCGCTGCTGCTTGTCTTCGTGTTGCTAGCGAGAGGAGTCCGTGGGCTGGACTTCATCTCGAGTGCTCTTAGTTATTCGACGTGAGTTGTTATAGACTTCCGCTTTAGCTGTTTGATGTAAATTATTTACAAAGAAAAATTTGTAATCTTCCGCTATTGTTTTATGTAATACATTGTTCCTTGTATGTGTGCTGTTGGGTGCCGCACAACACGGCACCACCCAATGCGATTCCCGGGCAAGTGCCCCGTCCCCGTGACTAAACGGGCGGCGTCGGGCCGTGTCAGCGTGGTATCAGAGCCGCAATGGTAATAGCGCACGAAATAAGGATCGTATTACGATAAAAATTTAGGTTACGATGAGGATACGGTACTAGGCCCACATAAGGATTACTATTAGCTTATTATGAAGGTGGCAAGCTAACTTATTTGTTATGTCGGAAAATCGTGCATCTTGGGATGAGTTATGTATTGGGGGGTGCATGTAAGCGCTGTCCATCAGTGCGCACAAGCTGAAGGGTGGAGCCCCACGGGTGGCAGGTAACCCGACCCGATTTGGTATCCTCTACGATTCTTCATGTCGTTTGGGGTACTCGAGCAACGCCCTTCCCTGGCGTGCTACGGGCAAGTTTGGGAAACCCCGTCATGTGGTTAGTAACGTGAACACGTAGCTCAAGGCGTGTTTGGCTTGAGAACACCTGTGCGATTGATGACGGACGGGTGTAAGAACTGTATGGATACCGGGTTCGGTGTGCAGCCGGACCTGACGATTGAGTGTGACTTATGCAGGATTAACCATGAAACCGTAGTACGAATAGAACACGTTTGCGAGTGACCGTTTAGTGCCACCTAAGATACGAATATGCCGGTATAATCCGGTTAGGATATTCTTTTGGTGAGGCTACGTAGTACCGACATGCTTCTTACGGTGCATCGACGCCGTACTAAACATAATAATCCCTTTCCTTTGAATAAATGACTCATGAACTAACTTCAAATAAAAATGGAAGTTTGAAACAAATATTAGTTACTGAACTCTTATTTTGAGCTAAGATTCAAATCAGAGGGACACTAGGCTTCAAAGATTTTAAAAACAGAGTGCTCTGTTCTCGGCAGAAATTCTTGCTGGACTTTAACAGAGCATAACTCTGAGTAGCTTGACCCGATCAAGGTGTATGATACAGTTCTGGAAAGATTCTCAAGTAATATACAACTTATTTTTAGAGCTCCAGAGCAAAATCACACGCTAAATGGGTAGAAAGTTCAGAGGAAGGTAAACTGTCCAGAACCAGCACAGCAGCAAAACCTCTCTGGACCTTTCTGTTTTAAGCCATAACCTTCTGTAGAAAAATCCTTAAGAAGCCTATGATACACCGTTAGAAAGGTTATGAAATATTAAACATTGTTGTAATTCAAAGTTTGTTCAGATTCTTATTGTACTTTCATAGACAACTGTGATAAAATCAGCCACATACAAAGGATGTGTTGGCAAATTTTATCCAGGAATTTTGTCAACTTCAGAAAATCATAACTTTTAATCCAGAGATGATCTGAAAGCATAAGACTCCTCGTTGGAAAGATATTAAGTTAACTTTAACTTTGGTATTCAACTTGAGTTATGAAAATGCTCTTAACCAGATCAAAATCTGGAGATAGTGCATAAAGGTTTGTTCTGTACAGATAGGCTGGATAGCTATGCCTACTAAGGAGTTGTGTAAACATGAATTTTGTTACTGCTTTCATAAAGTTTTGACATAATCATGTTTTCATTAGTCTCACATACTGCTGAGTTCTGGTTTAACTCTTCTTAACTACATTTATGCAGTATGGTTCGTACTCGCTCTAGGAGTAGGGCCGGAAGTTCTCGTCGAGGTGGTGATGCTTCTATTCCACCATCGGAACCACCATCCACGGGATGGATGGATCTTATGACTTGAGTCGTCGAGTCTAATCAAGAGAACGCTAGGCTACTCCAAGAAGCAACACAAGAACACACACGCTTACTCCAAGCTTTGGTACAGCAAGGCGTACTCCAGAACACGCAACAAGCCGTTCCATCTCGGGACGCTTATCTGGATTTCTTGGCGACTCAACTGCCAATCTTTACTGAAGCCACCGAACCTGTAGAAGAAGATCAATGGCTTCGTGTCATGGAGTCAAAATTTGGAGTATTCGAGTGTGATGAAGTGCAGAAGACAAAGTCCGCCGCTCAGCAACTCCATGGAGCCGCTGGAAACTGGTGGGTGGATCATCTTGCCACCATTCCGGATGATCATCAAGTAACATGGAGTGAGTTCTGCGAAGCCTTCGTACTTGTCACATACCACTAGGTATTGTCAAGGCAAAGCGGGAGGAATTTTTGGGTTTGAAGCAAGGGGACATGAGTGTCCTCGAGTATGTCAGAAGGTTTAACCTTTTGGCCCAATATGCTCCCGAATATGTGGCGAAAGAAGAGGCACGGTGTGACCTATTCTTCTATGGCCTGAGTGCCATATTACAGGAGAGGTTGGCCGTACACAATAACGGCAGTTACACCGACATGGTCGATGTGGCTTTCATCCAAGAGAAGCCGACACTTGAGTGGCAAGCTGAGAAGAGAAAAATGAGTGAGATCGAGCAGGCTAGCACAAGTTATGTGCCTCAAAAGTACCGTTTGGTGTATCGAACGCCACCCGGTGAAAGATGGAGGCCACCTGTACGATCAACTCATCAGAGATTGATTGCTGATCATGTTCTACAACTTGCACCACCTCCACAGCCGCAGCATCAAACGGTGGTTTGTGCTCCATCGCTGCAGCCATATGTACCTAGCAGTCCACCGCAAGTCAACGAAGAACCGGAGAGACATCCGTGTTTTACTTGTGGGCGTATGGGCCATTACGCTAGGCAATGTCCGGAGGGAATTCAAGGATGCGGGTCATCATATTTACAACAATACGACCCATACCTTAATCTGCAGATAGGAAGGAAGATAAGGGGCAACATTCACTATACTGTGATTGATGATGTTCCGGAAGGAGAAGCCGCTTTAGCAGGGATCTTTTCTCTGAATCAGCTACCGGTTTTGATTCTCTTTGATTCCGGTGCCACACACAACTTCATTAGCCAATCTTTTGTGACTCAACATCAGCTCCAAACAGTTTATACAAAGAGGCAATACCTCATATCTTCGCCCGGGGGCAGCAGTACCGCAAGCGAGGTTGTCTCCCGAGTACCTCTTTGTTTGGGGGGTAAAATATACCCTACGACCCTCATTATTCTTGAAGGTCTGAAGATCGACATCATTTTGGGGATGTCGTGGTTGAATTACCACCAGGCGGTTCTTAACATCAACTCCAGGACCGTTGAGCTCAACTCCCCATAGCACGGTCTTCATATATTAATTCTAGGCGCCAGACGGCAACAGGTTGCAACAGTGAACCACACGGAAGCTGTTAAGATAGAGGACATTCCGGTGGTACGTGAGTATCCGGATGTATTTCCCGACGATTTACCGGGCATGCTGTCCGAGCGAGACGTTGAGTTCAAGATTGAGCTTATACCGGGAACCACATCGATATCACGAAGGCCGTACAAAATGGCACCCAATGAACTGACAGAATTGAAGACACAGCTGAATGACCTAATTAGCAAGGGCTTTATACGACTGAGTTCGTCACCTTGGGGTTGTTCAGCATTGTTTGTCAAGAAGAAGGACGAAACACTACGGCTTTGTGTTGATTATCGTCCTTTGAACGCTGTTACCATCAAGAACAAGTATCCACTACCTCGCATTGATATGCTCTTCGATCAATTAGTGGGTGCGAAGGTATTTTCGAAGATGGATCTTCGGTCCGGATATCACCAGATTAAAATCCGGGCAGAATACATTCCGAAGATGGCATTCTCAACGAGATACGGGCTGTATGAGTATCTCGTTATGTCTTTTGGTTTGACCAACGCCCCGGCACACTTTATGTACCTGATGAATTCGGTGTTCATGCCGGAGTTGGATAAATTCGTCGTTGTCTTCATCGACGATATCTTGGTGTACTCTAAGTCGGGGGAAGAACATGCTGAACATCTGCATATTGTGCTACAAAGATTGCGAGATCATCAGCTCTATGCAAAATTCAGCAAGTGTGAATTCTGGATTAATCAAGTACCTTTTCTCAGACACATTATTTCGGCGGAGGGCATCGCTGTAGATCCGAGTAAGATTATCCAAGTGCTGAAATGGGAGTCACCAAAGTCAGTGCATGACATCCGTAGCTTCCTCAGTTTAGCGGGTTATTAGCGGAGGTTCATTCCGGGTTTCTCTAAGATCGCTAAACCGATGACGGAATTATTAAAGAAGAACACCAGATTTATGTGGGGTGCTGCGTGTGAAAAAGCTTTCAAGACTTTAGTGAAGCATCTCACAACAGCCCCAGTTCTTGCTCAGCCGGATACGACAAAGCCATTCGACGTTTATTGCGATGCATCTGGCATCGGTCTTGGCTGCGTGCTGATGCAAGAAAGACGAGTGGTCGCTTATGGATCTCGTCAACTCAGAAATCACGAGCAGCATTATCCAACTCATGATCTTGAGTTAGCTGCCGTGGTCCTCGCTTTGAAGATGTGGAGGCATTACTTGCTCGGAAATCTTGTACACCTCTACACCGACCACAAGAGCTTGATGTACATCTTCACTCGAAAGAATTGAACATGAGGCAACGAAGATGGCTAGAGCTCATTAAGGACTATGAACTGGAGATTCATTCTCATCCAGGAAAGGCGGATGTAGTCGCCGATGCGCTCAGTCGTAAGGCGCATATCCATCACCTAAGTATCGCTGAAATGGTTGATGACAAACCAAGCCTCCGTGTTATCCCGTATGGAGCTCTTTATAATCTCGCTCTCATTTCTACCATCCGAGAGGAGATCATTGAGGCTTAACGAAAAGACAAGGGTATGCCTCACATACGGCGAAGATTAGACAACGGAGAAATGAAGTACTTCCGGAAGGACGATGAGGGTACTTTGTGGTTTAACGACCGGATTGTAGTACCCTGGGATATGGGACTACGGAAGAAAATTTTGGATGAAGCTCATTTGTCCAAGTTTTCTATTCATCCGGGCAGTAATAAAATGTACCAAGATCTTCGGAAGAAGTATTGGTGGACACGTATGAAACATGAAGTCGCAAAATACGTTTCAGAGTGTGATACGTGTCGAAGAGTCAAGACCGACCATATGAAGAAGTCAGGCTTGTTGCAACCACTGCAAGTACCGGCATGGAAGTGGGAAGACTTGAGTATGGACTTCATCGTCGGGTTGCCGATGACCTCCCACAACCATGATTCGATTTGGGTAATCGTTGATCGGTTAACCAAATCAGCACATTTCATCCCTGTGCATACTAGGTATAACGCAAAGCAGTATGCGGAGCTGTACATAGCACGGATCTTGTGCTTACATGGAGTTCCCCGTACCATTGTGTCAGATAGAGGATCGCTGTTCGTAGCCCATTTCTGGGAGCAGCTACACGCATCCTTGGGGACAAAGTTGATTAGAAGCTCTACGTATCACCCTCAAACTGATGGGCAAACTGAGAGGGTGAATCAAATACTGGAAGATATGCTCAGAGCATGTGCCATCCACCACGGTAAGAGCTGGTACGATCACTTACCACTTGCGGAGTTCTCGTACAACAACGAATATCTGACGAGCATCAAAATGGCACCATATGAAGCTCTATACGGCCGGAAGTGCCGTACACCCTTGAATTGGTGCGAATCCGGTGAACGAGTAACATTCGGGGTTGATCTTGTCAATGAAGCTGAAGAGAGAGTTCGGATAATACAAGAGAACCTCAAAGCTGCCCAATCTCGTCAAAAGAGCTACGCGGATCAGAGGCGTCGACCGCTGCATTTCGACGTCGGAGAGCACGTGTATCTTCGTGTGTCTCCGATGAAAGGGATTCATCGGTTCGGTGTCAAGGGGAAACTTGCTCCCCGATTCATCGGTCCGTTTACCATTATGGAGAAGTGTGGGACTGTAGCCTACTGGCTGGAACTACCGGCAAGCCTTGCCGGTATTCACGACATATTTCACGTGTCCCAGCTGCGGAAGTGTCTCAAGTTTACCGCTACCATCCGCACCAAAGACATCGAGGAGTTGAAGCCGGATATCACCTATGTCGAGCAACCTATACAGATTATCGATGAAAGGACCCGGATCACCCGAAACCGGACTTTGAGGTTTTACAAAGTCCTGTGGAGTAATCATACCCCAGAAGAGGCGACGTGGGAAACCGAAGATTACATCCACAAGAACTATCCGGAGCTTTTGTCATAAACTTTGTAATTACCTCCCGTCTCGTTCTTCTTTTGTAATCTCGGGACGAGATTCCTTTTAAGGGGGGAGGAATGTAAAGGTCCCAAAAATTGTGAATACAAAGAAACTCTTGTTTACAAAAGTTGGTTTCATATGTATGAAATTTGGGACTTGTTAAAACTTTTCCACATGTGATAACACACATGAAGGTTTTCTTCACACAAGTTCAAATGTTTATTTGAAAACTTGGAACCCAAGAGGGGTCAACAAAAATGGGAAGTTCCCATATGTGTGAGAAAACAAAAATCAGATTTGGAACAACTTGTTCAAACTCAAAATTCAAATGAGAGCAACACTAGGAATTTCAAAACTGTTGTGCTAAAAATCTCATTTGCAGCAGCCAAATTAAAAATCAGATTTCATATTTGAATTCCTTGGGTCCTAATTAGGGGGTATGCAAAGTTTCATGATTTATGGAAATGATTTGCAAACCATTTTCCAAAATGGACTTTAAATAACAAAGAATTTAAATGCATATTTGAATTTGGATGAAACTCGCCCAATTATCCAAATGCATACCAGATTTGAATTCCCACCATTGAATTCCATCAATATTCAAACTTGGGAGATATTTTGAAATGGATAAGGAGGGAGTGAACGGTGGGTCCCACATGTCATTGGGAGAACTGATAAATTGCAAAAGATCTGCCGTACACGAGCTCTGTTTGCTTTCCTCCCACGCAAAGCAACGGCAGAACCGGCTCTCTCCGGGCGACACCGAGGCTCAGCCGACGCCTCCACCTCCTGTTGAATTCCTTCGTGCTGGAGAGCTGCTGGACGTCGGCAGCTACTGCCGCGCTCCCTCTCTCACCCTCTTTACTGAAGCCACGGCGCTGTCCCTTCTCTTCCCACGCGAGAAACGAGCAGAGACCGCCGCTGAGCTATAAATTGATCGCCCACCGCCTAGCTCACGTGCGAGCCTCAACTGAGCGGCCAAACCACACCGCGTTCCCTTCCACAACCTCCTCGCGCCATCACCGCAGGAGTTCGTGCCTTATATACCGAGTTAACACAGTTTCCGCGGCGGCCGTCACACAACAGCGATGAGGCGCTCTCGTGGGCAGCGCCACAGAGCGGTTTTCACGATCAAGCAAGGCCACTGTGGGATGCGCAAGATCTCCCTGCAGCTTCCACCCGAAGCACAGAGCTTATCTCCGCCTCTGGCCGACGAATTTTGGGGATTCACTCCGGCCGGTGTAAACCGACCTTCGGGTATGATTCTGCAAAATTCCTGATTGTTTTTTGTTTAGACACCACGAAACTTCGCACACACGGGCTAGACTTGAGGGCGCAACAGTTTGCTTTTGAATCCTCGCATGAAACACACTGTGCACGGTGCAATTTCAATCTTTCCGAAGGCGGCTATGGCAGGGATGTCACACCCGGTTTCTCCGAAGAACAACCGAGTGAATATCACATGTATGCCAGGATCATTTTCTCATACATGTGATGACAAATAGTGAAGCATCATTTATTACAAGCCAGGTGTTGAATATAAATATGTCTTACAAAGCATACGTCTCGATGAACGATAATAAGTTCATAACATGTAAATATAATAGCAGCGGAATATTATTCTTGTGGGCTCCGTCACAAGCGTTGTCTGGGGGAATCCATAAACCTACAATCCTTCTTCGGGTCCGAAGTCTTGGTCATTGAACACCACATCATCCCATTGACCTGAGCAGAATTTAAACCAACAAATATGCAAGTTTGAGTACCGTGGGTACTCAGCAAGTGTGGGAAAGTTATGTCATGCATGGCTAGAGCAAGGAGAGGTTGAACTCATGGTTAAAGCACTACGTAATTATTACCTACCACCTTAGCTTATTAATCACCTACTTTACTACACAGGTGAAATGGTCCCAATCTCCCAACCCATCATCATAATCAAATAACCATAACATCATTTCCAATGTTAAGCTCCCCGCTTAACATCCACAACTTCCAAAGTCATCATCCTCTAATCAAGTCCAAGCCGCTCTTGACCGTGAGCACGGCTGTCATGACAGTTCTGACTCTGCAGAGTTTGCACCACTCTACCCACATGTAGTGATTTCATCGCCCGTTGCCGGGTGGACTAAAAGAACCTCCATTACGCCAGCGGCCACGAACCACATTCACACTTCCCAGGTGTGTAGCCAGGAGATCACTACGAAGCCTTTACAAAGGGATTCCCGACGAGCATGGGCCCACTGAGGTTTCACCCCTAACAGCATACAAGAGGCTCCAACCCCGCTGCAGTGGCCCCCTCTTGAGCCTTGCGGTTCATATGGTAGTCCAGCTGACACCTATTCACAGCACCATCCAACACACCCATACTACGCCGGGGATACACCTAATTAATTGGCCAAGCTGCTCCATCTCAGCATGTGGTTGGCACGGTAAAGCCAGGTTACATGCTCCACGAACCGGTCCTTAGGATCCAGGCAAGTACTAAACACAAACCCGAGTCTCGTGCACCCAGCACCAACCAAATCATCCAACTTGCCTCGATCTCTACCTCCACATAACTCATAATATCTCATTCAAGAGTAAGGTAAATAAATTGATGATCTCATATCCCAATTTTCCCATTCTAAACATGGCTCAGCATAAGCATGATAATAAATGACATGATAAAATAAATCCCAACCCAAGCTACAAGGAAACAAGATAATGCAATTCTAGGGAAACTTCCTAGCATGGGTTTCATATTTCAATTGACAATGCAAATAATTCTATCTACACATCCTAGTATAGGATCAAAGTGGTCAAGGGCACTTGCCTTCTTCCTGCTGCTCTGGGAATGAAAAGTCTTGGTCTTGGAAGGGGAGAACTTGCTCTGGGGCAGGTTCTACTCATGCCAATACACATAGCAAAAGAAAACACAATCCATAAGACATAGTTCACACTTTCACTTCATACAAACCACACATACATACCTATGAAAGTCATTCACATTTCTAAGTGTTGTGGTTACTCTACATGTGTTGATTTTTGGCCTACATGCACTTTTAAACATATGTATATGATTTCTAACTTTTGTATTCAGATTTCTGTTTGAACACTATATATGAATTTCCAATTTGAACAAATTCTTTATATTTAATTAGTATACTTCTTAGCTACCAAGTTTGCATGGAAGGTAATTTCCTACTCCAAATAGGTTTTCAGATCTTCTACCAAATCCTAAACTGAAGTTTTTGGATTTGGAGACTTCATTTATCATTTTCTAATTATGCATACCTTTTTTCCTATATTTTTCAGATTTATTTTCTATGCATAAAAGTGAGTTTTAATATTAAATAGTAGGAAATATCATCTAAACAGAATAGGTTCTGATCTAAAATATTAAATAATATATTTTTGAACTTCCTCTATGATGTGGAAAAATTTTAAACTTTATTTTACTAGTTTTTAGAATTATTTCCTAGCCTAAAATATGTTTCTAGAACTAATAAATATGAATATCATTTAGACAGAATTCATTTCAGCCAAAAATCTATTTCTAACTCATTCTAAAGTTTTCCAAGTGCTAGTGGAGTTTAAATTTGAATTTACAATGTGTTTGCCTCACCTTTTAAATTTAAATCCTAATCACATATTCAAATTTCTGAATTTAATATCATATGGGGTTAAAAGGTAAATTCAGCCTACTACAGGGTCTAATTTATTATTTTATAAATTTCCAGGGGTCTAACTACACATAACAGAGGGTTTTTTCCTAATTTTTATTAAGTCCAGGGGCTAAAACTGATTTTTAAATGAATTTACATGAATTTCTAAAGTTCCAGGGGCTAGATCAGAAGTTTCCGGGGCTAGCTCGTGTTTTCCGAGATCCCCAGGGGGTAGCGCGTAAGAATGCCGGCCTTTACAACGCGGGGCTGATGTGAACCGTCCGATTTAAAATAGACCGCTCATATTAGATCGCCGAACCGGTACGTGTGGGTTTTGATTCTACCGTGCGATTTAAAATAGATGGCGCACAAGGGGCCACGTCGCCCTGGCCGGAGCCAGCCCGCGCTGCCCGGCGGTGCGCGGCGGCGGGAGGCGGCGATCTCCCCGGAGATCTTCGGATCTTCGTCTATACCTCCTAAAACTAGGATTTCATGGCATAGAACGGTAGAGGGGAGGTCGGGGATCTCACCTCGGGGTTTTTCTTGAGCTCGGAGGTCCTGGAAGACGGTCGGCGGCGAGGTCCGAGATGAAATAGCGGCGGTGCTCGCCGGAGCTGCGTCTAGGGTGCAAAACACCGAGTTTTCTGCATCTGTGTGATTCCCCGGAGGCGGTGGAACATGATCGGCGCGTTAGATCAGAAAACCCGATCAAGGATCGAGAGAAAACGGTGATCAGAGCTTCGGTTCTCACCGGAGAGAAAATTGGAGTGCGCTGGGGAATTCGGCGAGTTTCGGTGCGGGAATTTCACGAGGGGAGGCGGCGGAGGATCGACTGGGTTATATAGCAGCGTCCGGGGCCGAAGATCGGGCTGTTGGCGCGGTTTTTCGGAGGTTGATTGGATTCGGGAGAGAGGAGAGTCCCGGGGTCAGCCGAGAGCACGAGAGGTGGGGGATGACATGCAGGCCCCGCTTGTCAGTGAGAGGAAGAGAGGGGCGCGCGGCTGTGGGTTGGCGCGTGGAAATGTTGGGCGCGGCTGTGGTTTCGGCCCACTGGCCGGTGGGGTTTTCTTTTTCCTTTTCCTTTTCTTTTCTGTTTTGATTTGAATTTGCATTCCAATTTGAATTTAAATTTCTGCATCACATGCAATACGTCCAAAAATTTTTAAATTCCCCTCTTAACAGATTTTGGGGTGTTACAGGGGAGGTGCGGGTGCACGGTAATCCCTAGCTTGGAGCCATTCCCGAGCCCATGTGCGACCATGCCTAGCCTTGCCGACCTTCGCTGGTGCTGTAGAGCCTTTCCAGGGAGCTTTTGGCGGGCTAAAGCGCCAGGGCGACGTCGCCGGAGTCCCTCAGAGCCGCTGTACCAGTGCGGAGCGGTTTAGGAACTTCGCCGGTCTGTGGAAGTCACACCATCGTGTTCCTCGGGTTAAATAAGTGCCTAACGGTGATTTTCAGCGTCAGGGGTGGCCGGATGATTGAATCCGAGGCTGCTCCGGCGAACTCCGGCGGCGGGGTGCGCGGGAGCGAGATTGAAGACGACCTCGCCGGTCCCGCCTGTCAGCGACTCGAGAGAGAGCGGCCGGATACACTGTGGCGCGGGATTGAATGTGACAGCACAGGAAACAACCCTGTGACCCCGTGTGGAACTCTCTCGGCAGCAGACACGTGTACCCTGGTCCCACCGTCAGTTCAAACTTTTTCCCAGATTTATTCAAATCACAGATTTTTCCCCAAACTTTAGAAGAGCATAACTTTTGCTAGGAAACTCCAAATTTAGTTATTCAAGTTGGGTTAGATTCAGATTGACAAACTCTATCCAAATATGCAACCCAATTTGTATGAAAGTCTTTATTTAATTCTGGAAAATTCATTAAAACTTTTCAGCAAAATAATTTTAGATGGAGTTTGCTTTATTCACAAATCCTCAGATTTTGCCAGAATATTCTTGAAGGTATTCTTAGACTCCTGTAAAAGTTTAAGCTCAGGAGTTGATTTGATCAGGATAAATCAGAGTGTAAGTTTCTGTGTTCAAATGAATACAGAACCATTTTCAGAGAATTTCCAAAACTTGTAAATTCAGTTCTGGGCAATTCTTAGCTCCAACAATCCTAGGAAAATTCATGCAAGCTCTATGAACTATAATTGAAATTGTGGTTCATTGAGTTTGACATGAACATGGGTGTTACCTCAGAATTAATTCATCTTTGATTAAACACTTAGAGAATTGTTCTGAATAAACCACTCCATGAAAAGTGCCAAATTTTGGTCCAGAGGAATTTCTTGTGACAAGGAACGCACATGAGAATTATCAGCTCCATTAGAGCTCTGGGTCACAACTGTCATGTGTAACCTCTTAAGGTGATCAACACTTAAGTGGGAAAGACACTCAACCTTTGATTATAGTGTTAAAACCCAACCTAAACCACTAGCACCAGTGTCATTTTAAATTCTTAAACAGAGTTCCAGTTTTAAAACTGTCATTAGATCTTATTAACAAAAGCTTTTCAATTAAATACATATGCATGATCATATAGTGTAGCATATACATGAAGAAGGGAGAAGGACTTAAAGTAAAGATCAAGAAGGAAGGGAAGGCAATTGATCAAGCTCCAAGTGATCATCACTAACTGATTGTAACCTTAGTCGCCTACAAAACAGGCAAGCCCCGATTTGCATTTGAACAGTTTTACAAGCATTTCCATTTTTAGAGATCATAGCTTTGCATCGTTGATTGCATTAAGTCTAGATGATATTGAAAACCCCACTTGCATGACCAGAAATACCTAAGAGATAAAGGGTAGAATAGAACCTCCTCGAGTGGATTTGGCTACGCTAAATGTTAGTAGGAAAGGTCCGGTAGATGTCGAGTAGTTGGAAGCTACTAGCGAGTTTAGGGCTGGTTTACTCGGAACGGGTCCGAATTAGAAAAGATGAGGAAAGTTCACATATAAGAAATGGAGACTGGGCAGGGAGGTATAGATGCAGCAGGTTGCAGGTCGTGCATGCATAGCCCTGCCTGTGTCTGTTAAGTCCCGTCCGTGCTTGGCCCTGCTGGACAAGTTTGAGTTGTGTATCGGGCGCATACTAGCTATATGGGACCCAGGAAACCGATGTACCTTGGGAGAGCCATAGTGGAACTTTTCCAACTGCCTTAGGCTTTCGGCGTCAGGGTAGCAGGAGGTAACTCGCTTAAGAACATACCACTGCGGGTATGTACCTTGAGGGAGCTTGCGTACTCGGGGCAGTTGGACTGCGTCCAATGTGGAAGATCTTGGGAAAGGTGGCCGCGTACAACGTCAGTCGAGGTTGCTGCCGGCAACTCGGAGTACGGGTGTACGTGTTGTGTAGTCCGGGCGTGTACTGATTCGATACACCGTCGCTCGCGGTCATATGAGCATACTTGCCCACTGCGTCTTGACGTAGTAACAACTGGAACTGGTTATCTTTGAACTTGATAAGGATGTGCTGTAAATTGTATTGCAACCATGATTGAATTAGAGATAGGCGCATTAAACTTTACTTTCACATTGTGCAAGGAGCATTGCAACAAAGCGTTTCTTGTTTGATTGCGGAGTTGCGATGCTTTTCGGCTCAAGGTCTGCACAATGAGGCTTAAAATCTGAAAGTTAAGGATCAACTATAGGCGAGTCCTTTATGCAAATCTAGCTAACCCAATTGCAACCGTCGTGCATGTAGAGTTTCTTGTTTAGGAGAGACGGATCAGTCTTGCTGAGCCTATGTGCCCACGCTTGCTATATAAGTGGTTTTGCAGGTTAACATCAATGCTAAGATGGAGGTTGTCCGGTGAGACTCGGAGACTTCCGAGTCAGGTAACACATGGAGAACCCAGCCGCTGCTGCTTGTCTTCGTGTTGCTAGCGAGAGGAGTCCGCGGGCTGGACTTCATCTCGAGTGCTCTTAGTTATTCAACGTGAGTTGTTATAGACTTCCGCTGTAGCTGTTTGATGTAAATTATTTACAAAGAAAAAGTTGTAAGCTTCCGCTATTGTTTTATGTAATACATTGTTCCTTGTATGTGTGCTGTTGGGTGCCGCACAACACGGCACCATCCAATGCGATTCCCGGGCAAGTGCCCTGTCCCTGTGACTAAACGGGCGGCGTCGGTCCGTGTCAAGCGTTCTTCATGTTCTTCCTCGCTCTTTGAATACACCATGATAGCGTCGATGAAAACCACGATGAACTTGTCCAAGTACTCCATGAAGACCTTATTCATGAGGTACATAAAGTATGTGGGTGCATTCGTTAACCCAAAAGACATAACAGTATACTCTTACGAACCATACCGTGTACGAAATGCAGTCTTGGGTATGTCGGAGGGCTTAATCTTCAGCTGGAAGTATCCCGACCGAAGATCAATCTTGGAGAAAATGCGGGCACCTTTCATTTGGTTGAATAGGTCCTCTATGCAGGGAGCGGGTATTTATTCTTGATCGTCACCTCATTGAGAGACCTATAATCCACACACATCCTTTGGGTCCCATCCTTCTTGTCTACGAAGAGCACGGGGGCTCCCCATAGTGACGAGCTTGGGCGTATAAAACCCTTTTCTAGCAGATACTGAATTTGCTTCTTGAGCTCCACTAGTTCATTAGCGGGCATCCTATACAGCCTCTTCGCTATAGGTGCAGTTCCGGGTACTAAATCAATAGTAAATTCAATGTCCCGGTCAGGTGGCATACCTGGAAGTTCTTCCGGGAACACATCTGAATATTCTTGAACCACCGGAATGCTTTCCAATGTCGCTTCTTCGATGTGGTTGAGCACTGCCTTCTCGGTTGTAGGTTGGACTGCCTCAAACTCAATACGAGTACCGTGCACACTCATCAACTGCATGATCCTCTGAGCACATTGAATCATTCCGTTGTGCTTGCTTAACCAATCCATTCCAAGTATTGTGTTAATCCCTTGGGAATCCAAGACAATAAGGTTGGCAAGAAAGTCTACCCCCCTTATTTTAAGGCTTACTTTCGGACATACTATATTTGTAGGAGCTAGAATTCAGATTTGGGAGAAAATATTTCCCAACTATATGCATCAAGGTATATGAACTATGCAACTCCTTTACTAATTTCAGCCTATATGAGGATGTGAACATGTGCCGAAGCATTTCACATCTCTCCACTATGTGTGGATGTGGACATCCGCCGAAGCGTCCCACAACTCACATCAGCACACAAACCAAGCAATCATCACAAAAATTTCAGCACACCACTCTTATTCAAGCTACTACGACCTAAACGTTCCTATTACAGCTTTATTCAATGGGAAATCTAAACTTAATCATGAGAACCGGTGCTATTCTCGCCGTGTGACGGGGGTGGTCCATACATGGGTGCACGCCATGGTGAGTCGGCTGTCCATGTAGGGATAGATGATGCTGGTGCTCCATTTGCTCCCGCGTTGGCACGAGTCTCCTCTTGTTTCTCCAGCAAATATAGCTTCTTGCGGAGGTAACGGATCTCTTCTTGTGCACTTGCATAGCGGCTTCCTAACTCCACGAGCAACCTCTGAGACTTCTCAGCAGCTTGTGGGTTGGAAAGAGCTCCTACATGGGGTCCAATGATCTCCCTTGTACCACTCTTCTGAGATGGGTGCAGCTCAAAGGTTGTGTTCTCAAGCTGCTCACGGAAGGCGTAGCACAGTCCGGTGAGTGCATCCCATGCGGCATCATCAATAGCTTCTGCCCTTGTAGCTCTCCATGTGGGTGCAAAGTGCCAGGTGACAACCCTACCATTAGATAGGATGGTGACTTCAGCCTACCACTCTTCATGTCCGAGACGAGGTACTTTCTTGAGAAGATATTCCAGGTATAGGCTGCAGCAATCCAGAAATTCTTTGAGCTCCTTGGATATGTGTCCTCTTTCCATTCCGCCGGACCGGAATTCTTTAACTGAACGGTTGGCCTGTTCATCACCTTCATTATTGGCCTCAGCATGGGGTGGCTCCTCTTCGGATTCATCTCCTCCCGACATAGCTTCATGAGGCTCCACAGGGTGTAAGTCCGCGTGAAAGTCCTCCTGAGGTGCATACAAATGCTGTTCTTGTGGATCATCTTCCATGTCGTCTTCGAATGGTTCCACCTGTTCCGGGTCCTATTCCTCATACATAGATCTATTGACTTCATCTTCATCATGAGGTTCCATCTTCACCTCCTCCCAATATGGTCCATCAGACACCTCAATGGGGTTAAGTGCACTTTCAAGTGGTGGTGGACGAGTCCTTATGCGTGTCATGCTCCTAATCACTGGCATCTATAAATAAGACATGAGAAAATTTAGAGTAGAAGAAAATAACTTCAAAACTTCAGAAGCTATGAGGCAAGAAAACAAAAGTGTTGCTGTCCAAAAGGAAAGAAAAAGGAGGGGCTGAAAATAGCACTTTGCGGTGGCTGAATTGACAAGTAAAGTGCAGCAGCAAGCAATTTTCAAAAATAGCAGTTTAGAGGGGTGTTCCTATGTGTTTTAGAGTGTCCATTCTACCTAGGCTTGCATTCTACAGTCAACGTGGCTCTGATACCAATTTGTGACACCCGGTTCCAAAAATAGAACCAAGTGAATGCATATGTGTGCCCAGGATGTTCATCACACATACACATGTAATCCACAAACTGAATTCAGAATATAACCACGAATAAATAGTATTTAAGCACCTTATTACAATGACTCAATGTCGCACTCATAAAAATCTAACTTATTCTTGCAGCGGAAGATTCTAACGACAGCGGAAAAATTGCTAAGACAGCAGGCTTCAACTTCAACTCCACAGGCATGTTGACGGTAGTGCGCACGCCTAGTGCTCCACATGTTCCTTGAAATATTCTTATCCTGTATCTGATGTATATGTGATAATGCAAGGGTGAGTACATGTCATACTCAGCAAGTGCGGGAAAAGTATGACATGTAGCTTTCAACAAGATAGGAAATAAAAAGATTCATTGCAGCAAGCAAATTTTATTTCAGAATCAAGGTAAAAATAGAAACTATTTCTAGGTGAAATTTATCCCATTATAATCAAGTAATTAAGCAACATTCTCTCATCATAATTCACCATTTATCAAGTCTCATCCAGCCATCAATCTTTCTCAAGTTCATCTCATACTCATAAATATTCATAACCATCTCATATTCATATAACCGAAACCAGATTCATTGTCATGACTTAAAACAGTCCCGAAACCAATCCCAATGACCATACCCAAATATCCATCCCAAGTTTTGCCTCTAATCATGGAAGTTGGCCAGGTGCTTGTGACCGGAAGCACGGCTATCATGATAGTTTTACACTCTGCAGAGGTGACACCACTTTACCCACAAGTTTGTGATTTCGTCACCCGTCAGCGACTAGAGAGAACCTCCATTATACCAGTAAATAACAGTCAATGTATGGCCAAGAGATCACAAAATGGCCTTTACAAAGGGGCTACTAGGATGTACGGACCCACTGAGGTTTCACCGGCAGGCTCGAATCTCCATTCTCCCACCCACGGGCCCCCTCTTGTGCCATGCAGTTCCCAGGGCAGTCCCTCTCGACTCCAATTCCCCGCGCCATCCAACGGTCGATAACAAGCTAGCAACACACCTAATTAGTCAGCTAAGCCACACCCATATTTGGCCTTGTGGTGGCACTGTTTTCCTGGCATGTGCTCCCATGAACCGGTCCTTAGATCTACAGAAAGCAAACTACCATCTCATTCAGCAACATCCACGAACCAAGCTTGCCTAGATATCCCCAATTCCATGCTCATTAACATCATCAAGTTATCATCATCATTATTCATATGAGTGCAGTAGCTAACCATGTTTTAATTCAGCTTCCCGTATGCCGTAAGTTAAGCGAAGCAAAAACGAAAAACGACCATACCCGACTCATCAACTTTCCTGGCAACAAGGATGGTTAACAAAACTAGTAAACTCCTCTAAAAAGGGTGTCCCATCAAGTTTACTCAAGCATACACGTTTTCGCAAACAAAACAGTTTCAAACACATGGGATCAATATGGTTAAGGGGCACTTGCCTTGCTCCCGTGGTTCGTGTTGCTCAAGCGTCTTGAAATATTGGTGCTGTAGTTCCTCGTAGACGGCCTCTTGAGCTTGTACTTCTACTCACGACCACGCACATACAAAATTTACAGCAATCAGTCATCATGCACAAACTTTACTCAAGATGCAATGGGTAGATGAATGCAAATCCTATAGTGCAGTTTTATAGAACCAGTTTGTACATGTTGTTGCATGTTTTAATGGTCGTTCATGGGGTTTTATGATGAACAAGGGTGTAGGGATCAAGTGTGGACGTGGTGATGATCATGACTCAATATCTAGATCAATTCCACCATCAAAAATCGATCAAAACACGATCTGTCCACATGCAAAAGTTTCTGCTCCAAGGGGCGAAGAAAATGGGTACGTAGAAATAGCGGCGATGTCGTAAGATGGGTAATGAAGACCTACCTCTTTTCTCCCTTGCGGCAGGGCTTCTCTCCTAGCAATGGCAGAAGCGGAGGATTTTCCGTGGAGAATTATGGGGCTGCGGGTAGGGTAGAACGTCAGGGGCTTCATTTCTGGTGACGGGGAGGCGTGACGGGGCTCGACGGCGGCCAAATTCCGGCAAGGGGGGGGGGACTTGGCGACTTGTCAGCAAGGAGGGGATGACCAAAAGAGAGAGGGGTGCGGCCAGGGGGTGGGGGTTATATTTATAAGGGGGGAAAAAGAGTCCTAGGGGTGGAAATAAAGGGTCCTAGAAGTATGGGACTCAACCAAATAGTCCTAGGGGTGGAAACAAAGTGTCCTAGAGGTAGGGGACTCAACCAAAGAGTCCTAGGGGTAGGGGACAAAGAGTCCTAGAGGTGGGGGACTTAACCAAAAGTCCTAAAGGTGGGGGACTTAACCAAAGAGTCCTAGAGGTGGGGGACTTCACCAAAGAGTCCTAGAGGTTGGGGACTAGAGCTTCCCCCTTAAGGGCTGCGGCCAAGGGGTCTCCCCCCTAATTTGGTGCGGCCAATTTTGGGGAACCCCCCCCCCCCAATTGTGGAGGAAATTCCCCCCAGAGGAATTTTGGGGAATTTGGGGAAAATCAGGAAAAATTGGGAAGAATTTGGGAATTTTTGGGAAGGAGGAAATTTGGGGAACTTGGGGAAAATTTGAGGAAATTTGGGAATGGCTCATTTCAGCTATCTTATTTCCATTTCTCTCCATTTCTATGTCCCTTTCTCGATTTCTATATTCCCCTCTTTATTTCTGTGTCCCTTTCTCCATTTCTATATTCCCTTCTCCATTTCTATAGTTCTTTCTCCATTTCTGTGGTTCTAACTTCATTTCTAGGGTTCTTTCTCCATTTCTACTTCTTTTCAAATGCTTCTCTACATGAAAAATGTATGCAATGCATGGTAAAGAATTTGAGGGTGTTACAGATAACTTAAGACATGGAAGCTAAAGATTTGGATAAGAACTCGCCTACAAGTTCATCCTTAATTTTTCAGATTTTAGCCAACAGATTAACAACCTTGTGCCGAGCAACATCAGAAATCCACAATCAAACAAGAAATCTTTATTACGATGTCACTTGCCTGTAAGGGCCCAAATTTTACACTTGCTAAAAGTGTTCATCACTCACACACCTCACCTCATTTGTGGTAAACACATGAACACATTTGAAGAGCAAGTAACCACCGTCAATAGAGTGATTAGAAGAGTTACTCACTTAAATGTAAAAGTGGTATTTCCGACATGCATCATATAAGGACTGAGCACATTATTAACTCCTAAACTTTGCTAGGAATGCTCATGCCAATTTTCAGGCAAATCCAAACCTTTTGAGGTACTTTTGATACATTCATTAAAAGGCTAGTTTGAATGCAAATTCAAATTCAAACTCTTTTCATCACATGAACTGAAAAGAGGGATTCATATTCACACTCAGCACATTTTTATGAGCTCACACACCAATTTTCACTCCATTTGGAGTTGATCTTGACAAGAGCTATTTTGAGCAAATTCAAACAAAATTTGAATTTCAACTTCACATGTGCTGCAAATTCATCCAAACTATTTCACACTTCGAATTATTCAAATTAAAATGGGCATTGGGTGATTTGATCAAATTACAAAGGGTATTAGAGTCCCCAATATTAAGAGCAGTAAGAATTCAATTTATTGGGACAAATTTGGAGAGGTGCCCCCCCTGTCAGTCACACAAGTGTTCCAAACCGACTGAGCTCGGTTGCTCTGTTCTTCGGGCCGAAGCAACGCACGCCAACGAGGTGAAAACCGATGCCACCTCCTGCTCACCAATATTTCCAACCGAGCAGCGTCTTAAGCTTCTTATCCCCGCGCCCTACTGTGACACCCTCATCTCTGGTTTCTGCATGTATTCATATTTCATGTAGAGAAAAATATTTTAAAAGAAGTGGGGACAAAGAAATCATCAAATAGATAGCCAGTAAGAGCCGAATCCAGTTCACAGAGAGTGCCGAAGACAACTTCCGCGGCCTGCTGGCCACGTGGCGTGTTCGGAGCTCATCCCTGCGAAGTGGGGAGAGGTCCGCTGCTAAAATGGCTACGTGGCAGGCTCGGGGCTCATGTCCGCAAAGGAGGAGAGGTCCGACCCTATGGGACACGTGTCACCACCGGAGCTTATCTCCGGGAGGTCCGTCGCTGCTAGACACGTGTTAATCTCGGAGCTCGTCTCTGAGAAGAAAGGAAAGTCTGGCGCTACTTGACACGTGGCGTGTGTGGAGCCACCTCCGAGTAAGAGAGGAGGTCCCGACCACCAGGATACGTGGCGCCCGCGGAGATCACCTCCGAGGAAGAGGGAGGTCTCGCTCGTTTGACACGCGGCACAACCGGAGTCCGTCTCTGCGGAAAAGGAGAGACCAGGCCCGATGGACATGTGGCGCCTCCGGAGCTCATCGCCGTGAAGGTAACGGGTTCTGAAGCGATTTTGGAATCTGTACGCATAAGAATACCGGTACGTAAAGGAAAACGATCTGAATTCCACAACGCTACCGTACCGAATCAACCAAAGATAAGATGTTAGGATCTAACGACGATTTGAATAGGACTCTTATTTGGGATACAATCAGCTTAGGACTCTTCTCTTCCCGATTATAAATAGAACCCGGAACCTCTGGCCGAAACCACAAACTTCTTTTCCAACTCCTGAGCCGACGACTTAGAGCCCTAGCCCCCAACTCGACGAGAAAGCCATCGCCGGAGTTCAGGGAGGAAGATCACCGGAGGAAAGCCCAACAATCTGAGGAGGACCTCAAGACCGAGAAGAACGTAAGGTAGGTCTCCAATACCACCTTACGACATCGTTGTATTTTGTTTGCATCTGTTCTTTGATTCCATTCGAACATAAGCCTTCTCGTGGACAGATCACTTGATGATCAGGTTGATCTAAAGACAAGATCATTGCCACGTCCACCTTTGATCCGAAACCTCTGTCCATGCAAGCCATGCAAGAACACGTACAAACCAATCTAATAAAACTAATCATAGGATAGCATGCATGTGCATCATCGCATCTAGTTTAAGGTTTGTGCATGATATTGATTGCTGTGAATCTTGTATGCACATGATCCTACATAGCGGGACAAGCTCAGGGAGATGTCTACGACGAGCTGCAGCAACAAGGTTTTGAGATCCAAGAACAACCGGAACCGCAAGAACAAGGCAAGTGCTCCTTGACCATATTGATCCTATGTTTTGGGTGAAACTGTTTTGTTTTGCGAAAAGGTGTGCGTACTAAGTCAAACATGATGGGAAACCCTTTTTATAGGAGTTGACTAGTTTTGGTTAAACCACCCTTGTCGCCAGGGATGTTTTACGAGTCGGGTATGTTTTCTTTTTGTTTTATGCTTCGCTGAGTCCATGGGATTGGGAAGCGAGATAGATGTGTCTAGCTAACTGCACTTGTAATGATATGAGAAACTGATGATGTTAATAAACATGGATCGGAGGGAGATCTAGGCAAGACTGGGTTTGTGAATGAGGTAGCATGAGATGGTGGTTTACTTGCCGTAGA